>LS997562.1:39508344-40781581 GCA_000469685.2 Haemonchus contortus
CTGCGTATTCTTTGCGGGTTACAGATGTGGCTGAGCATAGCGAAATTACGCTAGCTCGCGCTCACACATACTGGCTTACACTCCATTATATGGAAGAACTTTCTTTCCTTCTTTGGCCTCCTTCAAAGCTACATGGATATACCTCAGTTTTGGTCTCGCTAAGATCCAAGAAGGATAAACTGTGTTTTGATGTAATAAGAAGTAAATTCATTTAATAATTACAAGAACTGGCAAAAGTGGCGTTGCAAAATAATGGAAAAAAAAGTTTGTCATTTTTGAAACCATGCTAATAATCCTTTTTCAAGTTAACTGAGACTAAATCTGGAATTCATAGGTGTAAAAAGAGGAAAAGAGTTCTTCCACCGAATAAAATTGAAATGTAATTTAATGGGGGGAATGCGAACTCTCAATGAGATCAGCGTAATTATGCCATGCTCAACTGTACCTGTAACCCGCAAAAGATAAGTAGCGTAGGTAGAGGCGGCTATAAATTAAGCCGCCTTGACTGTACACTCGTTCATTCCTGAACATATACTAAAATTGGAACAATACAGAGAAGATTAGCATGGCCCCTGCGCAAGGATGACACGCAAATTCGTGAAGCGTTCCAAAATTTTTTCCGTTTTTTGGAAACATCGGACCCTACAATGGGAAGTGGGAGATTGTAAGGGTGCAAGCCAATGATTACTAGTTAGATTCACCAAGTAATGTGTTCCCTAATGAAAAATGGAGAACGAGGATATGGTTGCAATGAGCATTATTCACCTTCTCACTCTAAACTAGTTACGGGGAAATTCTTTTCTTATAGTTAGATTATCGTCTGCAAGGGCGGGCCCATGATTCTATGGAGTACAAGGTTTTCCATTTCGGAATAGTTAGTTTACCTATGTTCGTGTTTGGCTAAGAGAGTGTCCAACCGGTCAGCCGCAATATGTCTCCTATGTATATCGTTCGTATAGAGATTTACGATTGCCAGTGTGTAGTTGGGCCCGATAGCAGAGCTTCTTGTTACTCATACCTTCTTTCTCCTTGTTTCCCGCAATACATAATAAGTGCCAAAAAACACAAAAAATTTTGGAACGCTTCACGAATTTGCGTGTCATCCTTGCGCAGGGGCCATGCTAATCTTCTCTGTATTGTTCCAATTTTAGTATATGTTCAGGAATGAACGAGCTTGATTAAAAGGCGGCTATACTTATACCCGCGCCTGATTGTGCTCCTTATACTACGCGGGTGGCTAATGAGCGCACAGCATGCCCTAATTCCTAATCAACAATCGGGGCAAGCGCCTGTCAACGCTTGGCACTGCAGCCGCAGTTCCCATGAAACGTCAAAAGGGTCTAGACCAAAAGGAAGTTTCAGCAAATGTAGTGATTAACTTCAAGGGAACCGACTCTGGAAAATGTTATTGACAAGAACTATAAAATCACAAATTCTATTCCAAAAACCTCTAAATACGCATATCGCTACTGCCACACCCAACGCAGATTGTGGATAGACCCAGACGTTCCAATCCTTTCCGTTATCAGAAGCAAAACTATATTTATCTTGTCCAAGCCTTTGTCATAGTGTGAGGTACAGGCAAGTATCGTTCCCACTCTACAGACATCCCCACATCAAGTTGCTGATTGCATCTCTATTTAGCTAAGGTTGCAATCGATCCATTGGTGTTAGTTGGTTTGTACCAATCTCATTTAGGATCACTTAACTTGCCAACCCATCCCCAGCATTCGCCAAAGAAGCAACTATACATTTACAAATCAGGATAAAACTAGGAAGAGCACGTTCCGGATATCACCAAGAAAAAACTCAAACGAGCGTACTTTTTCATTTAAAAGTGGCAATTCTATAGGAAAGTGGATTTTCGAGAGTAGAGTCACCAAGAGTTCCATTCAAGACCCTAATCCATGGTATAAATCTTCCCATGTGACAACCCCTACGTTATGGCCACAGCGATCAATAACAGAATCTTCGTGGTCAGGACCAAGAAGACGCCCTGTTTAATCGCTATGGGTTGGACTCGACCTCAGTTTTCACACTTTGTCTACATCTATAATCGTTCTAAATGCCATTGTGGACTAATTAACATTGGTGTACAAAAAGCAAGGATGGAAATGAAATTCACAGGGTGTACCTTAAGTAGGCGACAGAGCTCGGGAAAACTTCCCGTAGAGACAACGTTGCTAACTAAATGATCAGCTGAACAAACGGATCAAAGACGATGTCATCAAACAAAGAATGTTCTCGCCCAGGAAAATAAGTGATATCAACATTACGGGAGAGTTCGCAGATGCGCACCATACTGTACGTTAGTACAGTTTCAATCGATAAAACATGTTTAAAAATTGTACATAACGAGAAGAGATAGCGTAAAAACTTAGTAATGTAACTAAAGGGATGAGAAATGAGTTGCGCTAAGCAGCAAAATTTCATACGAAATAGAAATGATCGGTGGAACTCTGTCTCGGCAAGAGAGCGCAGGCAAGGGAACAAAAATGAGCAGACTGCTTGAACACAGCCCTTTAATTTTAGCAACCGCGCCTATTTTTCTGCCCTCTCTGTTGCACTTCCATTTAATCCAGTTAACTGCTGTGCTTGTCTGACTAATGAGACTCTTACCACTCTCCTCGTGTTCTTTACCCAGAGTATTTTTCTCTGCGCTCTAACCTTTCGCTGGTAGGACGCAGAGAAAGTTCAAGTAGTCATGCAATCGGCTTCCGGCTTCTATTATACGATGGCCCGATATAGCTGAACTTGGTTAAGGGGTTAAAATATATACCAGTCGGGCCGCCCGGCTAACGCCAGGCTTCCCTCCTTCTTAAGGGGTCGCCCGGCTTCGCCGGGCGCTTGTCCTTCTTGTAAGAAGTTTGCTATGCGTAAATAACACTTCGGATTCTCCTTTTCCCTTGAAAGCTCTACACCCTCAGTATTAGCTCTGAATTGGAAGCGATTTTTTCTGTGTTACAATTAATTACATACTAATTAGAAGTTTCGATTCATATCTTTTAATCTCGAAATTGTGTCGGATTGATGGCTTAACTGATTGACGACCAATTTCTTGAATGGTACCCAGAAATGGATAATCACGCCTATCACAGATGTCGTTATCAACGGAATATTTTCTCCACGGATTTTCCATTAATTGGGAATCCCAAATCCTTAGCGGTCAGATGAGTTTAGTCACAAATGATATGCCACAAAACAAAAAGGAATCGTGGTACTTCATTGTGTCACAAAGCTTACTGCGTAACGGTCGTAGTTTAATAGCAAGAAATGAACAAACTCTCATTTCATAATGGAGAAATGTCATTGATCAGTCGCTATTATAGCATTTACAGCATTAAAGAGGCAGTGCTTGTTCATAAACACCCTTTTGCTATTTAAGCCCCTTATCAGACCTTATCAGTTGTTATCAGTTCCTGTCACAGAGTACCTACGACCACGTCACAGCCTACATTGCCGTTTTTGGAAAGGTTCCACTGTTGACACGAAGGGGCTTGCTCGCTTGTTATTATCTGTCCTTATCACTGATTAACTTCGGTCCCTTCACCTCCTGCACTATCTACTGGATCGCTCAGTTGTTAGTATTAAAGACGTTGTAGATTTACTTGCTCTCGCCTCCTATCAGTTTCTATCAATCTCTAACAGTTTTGCGAAGTGTCAAAGCTCTGCCGTTAACAGGAAGTAAGTAACGGTTCCTGTGGCTCTTGTCTCTCTAGGCTCTTGATCAACTGATTTCAATTGCTATCTTATCACCTACCATCAAAGTTCCTATCCTGCTTCCTGTACTCCTACCAAGTTTCAATGCAATAGGACCACGTAAGCAGGAGTTATGAACTTGCGACCTAAAATTTCTATCGCGCACGCCCGGCTCCCTGTGGGCGGAGTTCGATCCCGCCGCCTGCCATAAGCGTTCCCATGCCTCCCTCTGTACTTCTACCAATTTTGAACGTTTTGGGTCCACTGGGACAGGACTTACGAATTTGCGACCTGGAATTTCTACCGCGCACGCCCCGCCCCCTGAGAGTGGAGTCCAGTCCTATCACCTGCCCTAAGTGTTCACATGCTTCCCCCTGTACTCCTGCCAAATCTGACCTTTCTAGGTCCACGGGGACATGAGTTATGAATTTGCGGCCCAAAGTTCCTAACGCGCACGCCGCGCTCCCTGTGCACAGATTCCGGTCCTGCCACTTGCCGTAGGTGTTCCCATCCTGCCCCGTGTACTCCTACCGAATTTGAGCTTTCTAGGTCCACGGGAACAGGAGATATGAATTTCCGGTCAAACACACACACCGACACACATACACACACACACACACAAACACACAAACACACCGACACACCAACAGACACACTTAGCGAATTATATAAAGTAGGATCTTACCCCACAATCAGATTGCGACCACTGATAAGAAAAAACGGATAAAAGGTGGTTGATTTCATAAAGCAACGAATGCAGTTGCAAAGGAAGATACAAGTGTTCAATACTTTCAAATAACTAATTGAGCGGATCCATTACGAATTAGCAACCATACTAGTTGGTAAAACTTATTTTTTGAATAAAATAACACGACCGACAGCGTACAAGCCTCAAAATGCAACAAATGGTGAGAATTGATGGGGTTGGGGTGGGAGCCATGTTCTGCGTCTCTAACGTCCAAAGCTAGAAGTGCAGAGGAAGGGTCCCTGTCTGAATGTGCTCAGGAAGGATGAAAAAAAATTCAAGTGAGCCGGAGAAGGATTTTTGCCGAGGCCTGGAATAGGGAGAAACCCTTGATGGACCAGGTAATGGCCACGTGAAGAACCTTGAACCGGCGAGGATCCACCACAGCTAGTGGGCAGATGAAGTACTGAACACGAGTGCCTCCCTCCAACTCCATTTTCACCTTGAAGGACGAACTAGGGGTGTGTGTACATTCGTGCGATTCGAGCTGCGCGCGGCAAATTGCGCGGCGAAGTTCATAGTAGTTCTGACGATTTTAGCGCCTATTATTAAGGCTCAAATTTGAAGTACGGTAGATCAGCAGGATCAGCTGACTATACTTATCTACTCTACTTCAAGTTTGCGCCTCAATAATAGGCGCGAGAGTCGTCCGAATCACCACCAATTTCACCGCGCCATTCGCCGCGCGCAGCTCGAATCGCACGAATGTACCGTCCCCCACGAACTAGCACAACATAATTTAGAGGGTAGGTTCAAACAGTCATCTCGAAAAATTGACAAAATCGGACATCCGATCCTTACAGGCAGAGCTCATGAAATCGCCAAAGAAGCATGATAGGGGTTGTCTGAAAACAGGCCACATGACTCCCTCATGTTTACTGCCAATATCGATCAACCCGTATTTCACAATACCGCTTTGTACCATGTCAGGTAGGGTGTTTCCCTAGATGAAGGTTGACCCTCCCTTCCATGCCTTAGTCGTCCAACCTCAAAATAAGTTTCATGAGTGAGGGTCTTCCCATCGCACTCGTTCGCTCTGCACTGGTAACACTGCCAGCCATCTTACGACGCCTATCCCTTGAGCCCAAGTGACGGAGGGCAAAGTAGAAGAAAGCTGCACGACCGGAAACTCTAGAAAAAGGAGAGCCTATGCTCGAGATCAGTTTCGGCCTTTCGATTCCCTTCTGGATTAAGTGTGCCTGAGAATGGGAAGAAGGGGAGACGGGCGTTAGGAACGATTTTGGGTAATCGATTCGCCGCACGCGGCTGTCGTGGACCACTCATTCGCCGTTATCACAGCTCTAGCGTTCTTCATACAGCTCAATTAATATACGATCATTATTTTATGCATAATTCTACTATTAGTACTTTTGTTCTAGTATTTCTTACCCACTGCTGCATCCTGCTACATTCCTTCGCGCGCGACGCTCCTCTCACCGCTACGCGACCATTTCGTTTCTAACGCACCACACCCGGGGAAGGGCCGCAAAACCTTACAAGAGATTCAGGGAGAAAATTTCGAAATCGATAGGATAGCGATAGGTGAGACGAATGGAAAAGAAAAGATAGAAAAAGGAAGCGGGGGGGGGGTGATCGTTAATTTAAAAGGTTTCGTTTCGAGGTTTAAATGAAAGCAGACATTCAGAAGTTGAAAAGAAAAGTGGGAGGCGAAATGAGGAAAATGAGTCCTACGAACATAAACCAAGCAGAAATTTTAGCCGCTTCGAATTCGCAGAAAATGGAAGAAAACACACACATACTATAGTTCAAATGCTGCCTTACGTTACAGAATGATTCCCGAATTCATAGCCTATTTCTTAAAATTATTAGGTTGATGAATAATTATTGCGGATTTTTCCAGCAAATTTTACTTAAAGAAACTATAGAAATACTAAGCAAAGACATATTCAAATAATTACTATGGAACTTATCCACCATCTACGTCAAGCACTGCTTCCCATTGATTAGTTAGTCGGATCCCAAAAGCGAAGAAGTTTTGATCCCTACGGGCGATCCACGCCTTGACATCGGCCATCAAGTCATCCAATCGACGTAACTTCTATTCTCTGGCCTTTTTTTTCGAAGAATGGTTGACGAGATAATCCATGAAAGTTCCTGCTGGTGAATATGGCAGATTTAGGAGCAGATCCCATTTCTTGGTTATCTCTGGCTGATTTTTCGATCGCCGAAAAGTTACTGAGATCGCGAAATGACTGTGCCACCTTTCAATCTTTCTCGAAGAAGTTAAGCTTAATTTCGCAAATATGCGGATGGTTTTATGAGTATATTCTTGTAGAAAAAATCAAGTAGATCATTCCTAGAAAAAGCTCGAACTCAATAGTCAATCAATTACGGAAGAAAAAAAACTGCGAAAAAATCCGCAATAATTATGCATCAACCTAATATTTTCTGACTCACTCACGTGCGAGTATTACCTCCCGACTTAATCCACGTCTACGCCTTTTCCTGTACAAACGCTTTTTCTCCTGCACAATGCTTGTCATGCAGGCATTACACCTTGGTACCACAGCGATTTTGTTTTAGTTCGTTAACTAAGTAAAGAGTTTGAACGCTCGCCTGAAGGCTTGCAGTTCGTTCCTTGACAAACCCCAAATTCCCACTTCGGACCGCCTTGCTAGCTTCAGCCCTCGGCCCGGAAATCTCAAAACTCGTACCATACTCAGAGCTTCTTTGTCATCGATTGGATATTCCTTTTCCCATGGAGTGTTCTTCAGGTAATCACTGGTGGTATCTGGGGTATGGGCACTTAATTCCTCTTCCAGTTCGACGGCAATCTCATCATCATCGGAACTGAGATCGCTGTTTTTCTCCTTCTTCATCCTTTCCGCTTTCCTCAGTTCTTCCTTTATTTTCTTTTCCTCACTGAGCGCATCTTCCAACATCTCCATGGTGTCCGCACCAGCAGCCTGTCGCACACGTCTTCTCAGAAGCGGTTGCTCCGGTGGTGCATCGGCTTCGCCCTAAAGATTAACCCGAAGAAATTAAACTGCCCTCTCTGAAAAGCAGGACTAACCTCGCTCTCATCCGATGTAACTGTAAAAGATGATCCCGTTGTGCTTTGTTGTCCACTATCAGCGACCTCCTCTTCATCGCTCTCACTTTCGGAGGAACTCTCTTCTTCGAGCTCTGGATGCCTTGTGTTCAAAGGTGCAGGCTTCGCGTCTGCTGTGAACATGAGGAACCGCAACACCTGAAAATTCAAGATGATAAAGATGCGCCATGTATGTGCAGCTGCACTGGTAGATTGTCGTGACATACACGCACCTTTGCACCAAACTAAAGGACAGTAACTATGAAATTCCTTGCATTCGGTGAATCTACCTCATTTCCTAACATTGACGATCCCCAATTAGGAGGAGGAACTCACATCGTGGCTATAATCACCAGCCTTTTCTTGAACTTTCCGTAGGGGTCCAATCGGAGCCAGAACTGCGAATATGTCTGAAAAAGCCTACTTTTTTCCTGCAGTACACTTTACACTTCCTACCAGACGGATTTCCTCAGAAATCGAATACTTGGCACAGAAATCGCAGTTGCTCAATAGTCCAACTGTGTCATATTCTAAGCGGTGTGCTATCCCGTGGCTGAGCGACGTTAGGCGCTCGCCTCCCCTCTTGTGTAAATTTCCAGTGGGTGATTACGGTAGCTGCTGCGAAACTACTGTTACACGCATGCCTATGCCTGTGGGAATTTGGGTAGGAAGTTCGTTACCCCATTTTGGGTTGTTTGGGAGAGATCCCGTTTGGCTCTCAGCGCGCGGTGATCTCTAGTTAGTTTCTTCACCGAGGAATGCGATTTGCAAGTTGTCTTAGTCATCTATATTGCCGTGGAGTGTAGCATTCAGGACTCCTAACTGCCACCCTGAAATCTTGGAAATTTTCCGTTCCAATTATCTGGGCCACTGTCTGATTATGTCCCAAACCACATATCCGTGCTTGATTTTTATCACCAGGGTCTTATTCGAACAGAAGAAGAGCTCGACCATAGCTGAGTTCCTCATTGCCACGTCTGGCCGCGATAGACAGGCACAGATGCCCTGGTACTCTATCCATGGTACTCACTTAGCGTATAGATTTCCGAAGGGGCTTATTGGCTGGACTTATCCAAAGGATCGAAACTGTAACGCTCTTCGAAAGCGACCTTATCCAAAATAGCTCAACACGCGTCTCCGAGGTGGACTGGTCTTAAAATTGGTTAGGCTTTTAGGCGCGACAAGTCGATAACAGCGTGATAGCGCAGGAAAATTGACCAGGATTTGAAAAAAAAAAACATTCACAGTGAGTCGCTTACCCCATAGTGCCACACACCACAACACAAACCATGCTGTATAGCCAGGGAATGAGCGAAGATAGAACAACGAGACGAGACTGCAATTCGACAACACGAAAAATTGGTGAAGTAGGAGCGGAGCGCCAGGATAGAAAAATGCCTGTAAACAAAATCGGTAAACAAGGAGCACGATAAACAAAACCACTAATTATAATACGAGCGAACAAAGTACGAAAATCTCAAAACTACTGTATATCATCAAAAAACGCACAATACATCCAAATCCACCGTAGGCGGTAACAAGTCCCGGCAAGTATTCGTAGATGATCTTGTCTTCATCTACTTCCAAACTCTTCAGCAAGTCGCTGAAAGGAAATCTTGAAAATTTGCTCAAAACTCCTTTTTCACGTTTCGCGGGTTCTAACACATCCGGGAGGGTCTTAAATGTGATACTAACCATTTCCTGGACGACTGCTTCAAAGTATACCGGATTACTCGAGTTGGTTCAGTGCACGAAAGCCAAGTCATGCATTCCTTTGAGAAAACTTGCATTGGGACCGCAAGAAGCGAAAGGGCGTTTAAGCGTTGCATTTGTATTTTTTTTCGTATTAATTTATTTCATATTCAACAACCGCTTGATAGGCAGGTATTCTCCAAAAAACAGCGAACATAAGTTCATTTTACAGCCTGTACAGGATAATTCAGATGTTTTCTCAAAGTCTATAGAAGGTGTGCCCTGACCCATCCCAGTGAACTTGCCTTTCTCCTTCTCCCTGCCATTAATACCTGCTGCAGGGTCCACTCATCCTTGTGGGTTTGTTCAACTCTCTCCATTTCATTTCGGTATATCGAGCGATCTATAATCAATACGACAGAAAATATAACTTACTAGAAAAATCCTCCCGATACTGCAAACAGAATTAACAAACAAGACATGTGCAGCCAGAGTTGCACAAGCCGTCGACAATCCCAAAGTGCAAGAAGTAGCATAGAAAACGATACAACGGCCAGTACAACCATAGCACTAAAGGCGTTTATCTGAAAACAATCTGACCCTAGGAAAGTTCTCAGATCCAGCCATCGTGGTACAGAGCAGCTATTGTTTCTACACGCTCACGGTCGACGACCGTCATTCGTATGTATAAAATAGCTGGCCAAAATGTTAAATCATCTTAGCCTGTTACTAAGGACTAGAACGAATAGCCTCGTTCATTGCGAAAAAGGAGAGCAGTCCATCCGGGTGATCTATGAATAAAAGTACCAGACTACTACTTTAGTCCACTAATTATTTAGGTTATTATATTTCTATTTGTCTATCTATTCAGTTGATCATTAGTTATTTAGCTATGTTCACCGTCTCCAAAAAGAAACTGTTAGATTTAATGTTTACGCTCGAATAAATCTTGTTGTACCGCTCAATCAATCCTGAGGGGCTGAAAGTCTCACTTAATAAGGACCAGTTACTATCTCCAGAATTGTCTTTGATCTTCAGCCACTCTGACCAATACGTTACGTTCGGAGGAGTCTAGTGGAACGTGAATTCATGAACAAGTTGGATACTTACAATTCCGTCATGGTATTGATTTCCTGTGGTACTATTGCCACTCATAAGAAACATCGCTGACAGACGTTCGTCAGTCTTCATTTCGTACACATAAATCCATGCCGACAACGTCATCGCCATGTTAAGCATCACAGGCCGTAATAGTTTTGATACCTAAACAAAAACTTAATTAGACCAGTTCTATAGCTTGCCATCCAAAGGGTACGTATTGATTCCTTCTGCTAGCTTCCTTTGCTTGTTATTCCTTTCCTACAATGAGCTAGCCCTACATAGAATGGTACCCTTATACATATTCCACTGCTCTGACTTCGCGATTAGGCTACCAAGGTCATTCCGTAGCTCTACTATGGCTTTCTTTCAAAGTGCATTGGTCTGATGGCATACTCGTATTATCTTGACTAGAAATGATGATTGTATGATTGTATGGTAGAATGGATTTCTAAAAAGGAGTTTGCCAAACGCAAGGCAGATTTTGCAGTCTGTTTACTTTGTGCTACAGTAGCAACACACCGTAACAAAGAACAGTCACCGGCCGATCTGTCATTTACATAGGACATTGAAAAAACAATGGGCAAGTCTGCCAGTTAAGGGTGCCGTGACTTAACCAGCTACATGCATATTAGAACCTGTAGCCAGAATACCGCATCAAAATCCACTTTAGCTTAGCTTGGATTCCGAATGATTTTCCCCAGGGAAAAGTTCCGCTCTGAAGTTCCCTGGAAGCATTCCCGGAGAACGCAATCAACTACTTCCCGAGAGCTCTTAGAAGATACATAGAAGAAACCCCTGTGGAACGCTCAGATGGTGTATTCATAATATCTGGAGGATTTAACCAAGGATGTAGCATCCGAATCCTAATCTGTGCCTTCTGAAACTATAATCATATTATAGCACTACAACTCCGAAATCACATTCCCTCTCATCTTCTTCATTTTATCTCTTCGAAAACATCAAGATTCAAGAGTTCCCTAGCCAACTCTCATATAAAACAGAGTCGATTCGCCCGTGGAGGCTGCCGCTTGCTGCCATTGCGCTGAGTATAGACGCAAAATACTAGTATAGGTCGTGGATTTAACACTGTTGTAAACCGCTCACCTCACTAAATTGAGATATCACGCGACAAGTGAATCCATCGCACTGGCATGTCTGTCGCATTTTCTAAAAGGATACGTTCTTATTACTTCAGAACACGACAATTATTTAAATACATTAAGGATGTAAGTTTGGGCAAATTACTGAGTTATGACTATTGCGACCAATGACTACTGAAAAAGTACTGAAATAATTTCATAATTGAAAGTACCATTAAAAGGTCAGGTAATCTGCAGTAGGTTTAGATAACAGGTATGTGGAAGACGTTAAGTAACAGCAGTAACAGTAAAAGTAAGAAACACTAACCTCACTCCGATCGATCTGCAAAACGAGATAACCACCTCCACCATATCGTATCACTCCTCAATCAGAGCATTTCCCACGTGGCCAACAGCTTAGAACAGTCTACACACGAGATTACTGGTACGACTTCATGCTAAGGTTATTCAATGGGTTTCCTTAAGAGAAATCGCTTAAAGAGAATATGAGACGACTTGTCATTAATTAGTCACTTTAGGATGCGCCACGTATCTGGCACTAGTTCGGAATCACTGGATGTATTTGACTACTGTACTGACTACTTGACTGTATTTTCTGGAGAATTTAGGTCTAATGCCCACTGCCCAGAAATGACTTTGTATAGGACCACCTGTTCAAACTTCTAATTCCAGCTCGCAGTTCCCTGTGTAAAGTGAAAGATTCTTAATTACCCATTACTGTATCCATTAGCAATTTATTATATGTAGATACTTCACTGCGGAAGAGAGCTCAGTAGAACTGATTGTTCAGCCACTCCAAAAATCGATATTAATCGATCTCAATTGATCGGAATTATCATGACGAAATAGACACCTCTGCTCCCTAAGCGCTATCAATGATACCAGTCGGGCCGCCCGGCTAACGCCAGGCTTCCCTCCTTTTTAAGGGGTCGCCCGGCTTCGCCGGGCGCTTTTCCTTATTGTAAGAAATTTGCTATGCGTAAATAACACTTCGGATTCTCCTTTTTCTTTGAAAGCTCTACACCCTCAGTATTAGCTCTGAATTGGAAGCGATTTTAAAATCAATTATATACTAATTAGAAGTTTCGATTCATATCTTTTAATCTCGAAATTGTGTCGGATTGATGGCTTAACTGATTGACGACCAATTTCTTGAATGGTACCCAGAAATGGATAATCACGCCTATCACAGATGTCGTTATCAACGGAATATTTTCTCCACGGATTTTCCATTAATTGGGAATCCCAAATCCTTAGCGGTCAGATGAGTTTAGTCACAAATGATATGCCACAAAACAAAAAGGAATCGTGGTACTTCATTGTGTCACAAAGCTTACTGCGTAACGGTCGTAGTTTAATAGCAAGAAATGAACAAACTCTCATTTCATAATGGAGAAATGTCATTGATTAGTCGCTATTATAGCATTTACAGCATTAAAGAGGCAGTGTTTGATCATAAATACCCTTTTGCTATGTAAGCCCCTTATCAGTCCTTATCAGTTGTTATCAGTTCCTGTCACAGAGTACCTACGACCACGTCACATCCTACATTGCCGTCATTGAAAAGGTTCCACTGTTGACACGAAGGGGATTGCAGCGCTTGCTCGCTTGTTATTATCTGTCCTTATCACTAAGTAACTTCTGTCCCTTCACATCCTGCACTATCTACTGGAATTCTCAATTTTAGTATGAAAAACGTTGTAGACTTATTGGCTCTCGCCTCCTATCAGTTTCTATCAGTCTCTGACAGTTTTGCGAAGTGCCAAAGCTCTGCCGTTAACAGGAAGTAAGTAACGGTCCCTGTGGCTCTCGCCTTTCTAGGCTCTTGATCAACTCCTTTCAGTTGTTATCTTATCACCTACCATCAGTGTTCCTATCCTGCTTCCTGTACTCCTACCAAGTTTCAATGCAATAGGACCACGTAAACAGGAGTTAGGAACTTGCGACCTAAAATTTCTATGGCGCACGCCCCGCCCCCCGTAGGCGGAGTTCGATCTCGCCGCCTGCCATAAGTGTTCCCATGCTGCCCTCTGTACTTCTACCAATTTTGAACGTTTTGGGTCCACTGGGACAGGACTTACGAATTTGCGACCTGGAATTTCTACCGCGCACGCCCCGCCCCCTGTGACCGGAGTCCAGTCCTATCACCTGCCGTAAGTGTACCCATGCTGCTCCCTGTACTTCTACCAACTTTGAACGTTTTGGGTCCACTGGGACAGGACTTACGAATTTGCGACCTGGAATTTCTACCGCGCACGCCCCGCCCCCTGTGACCGGAGTCCAGTCCTATCACCTGCCGTAAGTGTACCCATGCTGCTCCCTGTACTCCTGTCAAATTTGAGCTTTCTAGGTCCACGGGAACAGGAGTTATGAATTTGCGGCCCAAAGTTTCTAACGCGCACGCCGCGCTCCCTGTGCACGGATTTCGGCCCTGCCACTTACCGTAGGTGTTCACATCCTGCCCCGCGTACTCCTACCAAATTTGAGCTTTCTAGGTCCACGGGAACAGGAGTTATGAATTTCCGGTCAAACACACACACCGACACACACACACACAAACACACAAACACACAAACACACCGACACACCAACAGACACACTTAGCGAATTATATAAAGTAGGATCATAATCTTTTGGCTTACTCCTAACGGCTATTACACCCAGTTTATGCTTTTTATGCACTTTCATAGCAAGTTGGTAAATAGTTCGACATGATAAGAATTAGAAACCGCAAAACATACAGCTCTATAGCCCTTCCTTCTAGATGGTCCACTGACTTCACTGTAATCAACGTCGCCATCATATTGGCGCCCGAAGTAGCTCAAGCGGAATTTTGATCTCCTCGGCATTGCTTCCTTCTGACTCCGTCGCTACCAGAGAAAGTTTGAATAATATCTCCTAATAACAAGAAACCTCAACTACTCATACTTCTTAACATGGTAGTTGCTGTTTTTTTTTTTTGCAGATAACAAATTTGCTCCCCACTTTTTCGGTTGTCCGTCCCTAGACGTTACTCTTCGAAGAACTATGAAAAAGAAAAGCTCAAGGATTGTGTAGTGAATTTATCGCGTCACATGGTTCATGAGGCCTCCTCCCCCGTGAACGTCGTTTACGACACTGCGGTAGTTATATGATGTATTGAATGAAGGCCAAGGCGAATAAAATAGTTTATGTATTTTTGCAACGCAAAACTGCCAAGACAGAAAGACTCTCAAAAACGGTCGTTCTAATGATATCCGAGAGTATGTGCTTCGAGCGGAACTCTTTTGAGCTATTCAAAGTGGAGCATAATGGTTGCAAACGTGGATCAGCACAAGGACGAAGGTCAGTGCAGGGGTACTTAGCAGTCTCTCTACGCAATTACACTCGTTACTCTGCAGCAAGTGCAATCTCGTCCAAACAACCCTTCTCGTAGTCATGAGCTTGTATACCTGCATAAATGACCAATTTACAGAAGGTGACTTATTTCGAAACTTCACCGCATTTTCTCGTTTTATTTTTCACTTCCAACTACTGCTCATCAACCTGAATGATCCTTTTACCTAGTCCTTCCGTATACAACGCGCTCAGTGTAACTTTTGGTTTGTCGATGTGTGTTTGACGCTGTATCTTTAAGCTCCCTGCGCTAATCTATCTCGGAACCACGATTGAACAGCGCAATTCACTTTCATCAAGAATCACGGCGTTAGCGAGGGGTGGTAGGGGCACTATGCCCACACCGCGCGATTACTGTCTAGTTATCCCGTTATGTGTCTTGTCTCAACTGATTAGTAGTTAGTTGTCTCGTCTGCCAAATTATTGCCCGTCACTTGCGTGGCTTTTGGATGAGGGAGAGTAACTTGTTTCAGTTATTAGCTGTCAATCTTTTTTTCAGGTAGATTGCTGCGGTGGAGTATACCGTGTACGACGCCTTTAGAATATCATTGAGAATTTTGGAAAATTTATTTGTCATAAATAAAAATATCACAACACAGAGAATCAGTATATCCAAAGCAGATGATTTCAAATTATCTACGTCCTCTATGAAGATGAAGACAGAATGCACCTTTTAGGAGTGGACCATTTGTCTGAAAACAGCAAAGGCCCTCTGAGGAAAGACTCGAAAATCACAGCATGAGAGAGATTCACGAGATAAACAAAAACAACGGGACAATTAACAATTCACACCGTCTTGGCTAATGCTCTCGGCTTTTTGCCGGACACTTGGAATGATTTTATTATGAATGCGCGCGTACGTGCTCAATCGATATCTATGTTTACATATGAGCGCTCTCATCGGTGGCCTACATTCGTAAACAGTCCTACGGTATTTCATCATACGGTTGGCTCATTCGTGCACAAGCAGTGGCATTTTCAAAATGTAACCGGGTATTGAGGGCTGTAAGAGGACTGAGGTAGCCATGCTTTTCCAGGAAATCGTAGACTTCTTTCTGATATTTCTGCTCGAATTTGTGCAAATCCCTAGCCAGCACCATCGACGGATACTTCAACGGCTGGCTGAACACGATATATTCGTATTCTCCACGTCGATTCAAGCCACCCATCTTCACTGGGAAATCTGAAAAGAAGGCAAAAATAGAAATGAAATCAAAATTGGTCCGTCAGATTTACGGCGTAATAGACCTTTCCCACTCGAAATTGGGAAGTTTCAAGTCAAATGGAACTCAGCTACGACAACATTACAGTACCACATCACAGCGGAATTACATTAACAAGTTACTAAATAAACTTAAGTCAGTTACTTAATAGTTCGATATTTTCAATACATATCCATAAACCCATATAAAAGCATGCGAAATTTCATCGGACTCTGATGTTAAGGGGTTCACCCTAGATAAAAGAGGAGGTCCATCCCACTTGAAATGTCGAAGCTATTCAAAGCATATTTGAAATAGAAAAACTAAATAAAAATTACTTGTAAAATGAACTGAGCGGAATCTTTTTCTATAAATCCTAAATGGAGCTACTAGTCGATTGGGGCTTTTGAAAAACCACCCTAATGAATATAGTTTAGAGCTTACAAGGGCAGTTATCCAACCGATGCCCGGTCATGTACAGTACTTCACCCTGCTCCGGACCGACCTTGCGACCATATCCTGAATTGAAATCATTGTAATTAGCTTTTAAACTCATGTGCCCCGCTAAATCATAGGAACCTTTACATGGAGGACCCACCTAAGCCTATGCAATCAGAGTAAACATAGACTGCTTACCTTGGTATGTGACAACTCCTCCCTTATTAGTGGCATACATCCGTGAAGAGAATGTCGCAGTGAATTCAGTCAAAGCGAGCAATTCGACTGAAAGAGGGGGCGGGATTACCGAGCAAAGGCGGAGAAAAAACAGAAAATACTCACAGTAATGCACAGCACATTGTTCTGGATGGAAAGCTTTTGTGTCGACAACCTATAACAACGAAATTAGAGAGATATTGCTGAGTACAAGATAAAACTTCAAAAAATCACAACTTAAAAATGCGGCTAGTACATTTAATGTCAATCAAGGAGGGAAGCAAAAGAGGGACAAATGTTGAACACATCAATTTATGAAGACTATGCTTATCGTCGGGCCGAACAACACTTGTTCACCATAGCCCTTCGTTTTTTCAACCATATCTTCGATACTATAAGTCCTCTTCACGAGGATAAAAATAGTCTCGAAAACAGGAACAATGGTTGGACCTAGTGACGTAAACCAGTGTGGCCACTAATCCAGGCCCGCCGCTTATATGGAAGCTATTCAAGAAAGAAATAAAAAATAAAGAGATAGAAAAATGAAAGAAACATAAATAAGGAAAGTAAATAGAGAAAATCATTTATATGTAAATGAAGCCCACATTTAGCAGTCTCTAAAGAAAACAGAGCGCTCAATAAAGGGAAAAATGAAAAGAAAATCAATAAGGAGCTTGCAAAAGTGTGTCACTATACCAAGCTTTCGAAGGTGGATGACCTATTGAATGAAATTACTGCAAATGAGCCTCAGAAAGAATACGCCGCTCCACGTATTTTAAAGGTGGAGAAAAGGATAGATAATCAATGCTCTGCTGTTGTAACAGAAATCGGTGTGGCCCCGTTACCCTTATGCTAGTTATAGTCCGGAAGAATAGCATAAGAAATCCACAAAATTAATTAGAAAAATGAAAATTCTGCAAATACGTGGGATTATTCCAAGTAGGGTAGAATTCCAATCTGCATTTAAGATTTGCTAAGCTCACGTCGTCCCAGGCCAAGAAATTTGTTGACCCCAAACCGTTGAGATAACATATATCAATAATTACTATAAAATTATTGTAATTGCTTACCGTATACCATTTGCCCATGATTTTGTCAAGCGGCACATCAGCCAGCGAAAAGAACAGCTGATGGTAGACCTTTTTCGCAACTTCTTCAGCATTGAGGGAGCTCATAATCTAGAAAAAGTGGGTGGTCTAATTCATTTAATATTACTGGTTTGATAAAATGCTGTAATAATGAGTATACTGTGGTCCACTGTGGATCTTCCGCTTTTTTTCCTCAAAACTAACATTTCTCGGAAGTTCTTTGACAGGCAGGATGATGAAAAAAGAACGGGTTTTTCTTCTCCAAAGTTATTTGAGAGAATGCGTACTTAAAACCATGAAAGCCCCACACCTTCAAAAATTGTGGAGCGTTACTATCAATATTATTAATGATGCATTAATTTGGCGACTTCGACGAGCTCGCTGGGAGCTGATATTCGGCAAAATACGACATAGAGGACAGCAAATAAAGTTCAAAGGCAGGAACAAGGTAAAGCTCTTGAGCAAAGGGGAGAGGATGATTATCGGACCTTGACGCCATACTTTATGCCGCCGTAGAAGATGAAAACTGGTAAATCGAATTTTTGGTCGAAAACTTCTATACGAACCCATCATTATTGTTCCTAAGCTCGGAAAATAACGAAGAAGTATGGAATCTGATTTGTTTTTCTTGAGACCGGCATGCCGTTTTTCTTAGACATAGGTAAACATTAAATAATAAAAAAAATTGTAGAAAGCAACAGTAAAAATGTACGAATCGATCGATTAAGACATCGCACTCACCTCAGCCAGTTGATCCATGCCAAACTCCTTACGAGCTTTGGGACGGCATGAGGCACTGTAGTGCTCAAACAGCCTCAGAATTGGAACTGTTCGACCGGGAATCGGTAGACCACCCGTATAAGCAGGCCCTTAACAACTATGAATAAGCAAGACTGCAAACATTGGAGAGACCGAGTAAATAAAAACAAATAAACCTATGGAAACCTGTACTAAAGTGATCATGAAACTTGGAATCAATGCAAAGAACTAAGCACCTTTTTTTTAAGGAAGAGAAATTCTCGTTAGATTTCGATCTTTAACCTTCTGTCTATCTCTATGTCGAAAATTAGTTGCCTACAATACAGAATCAAAAGAGAAATGACACTGAAACAAAAAATTCACATCTACGTCTATCAACATTTATAGTAATCTTCTTCTAGATCATACCAGGCTTTCAATCCAATCTGTTGATTGACTAGGAAATTGTCAAATATAAAGCATTCTGTCGTGTTAGCACTTATTCCCACATGACAGGAAAAACCAGTCATATGGTAGGTAACTGGAGCGGCACAGCGCAAGGTGATTGCCCCAATACTTGAATGCTACTTTTTTTCTATAAACTTTGACGTTTAGAATAAATACTGCTATACCAGTAGGTTGGAGCTCCTCTGCCGAGATTTAAACAGTAGACTTCACGGTTTCATAGATAAACAAGGGTTGAGGTAGAAAAGTGACAAGTGGCGCAATATCGAACTCCGGCTCGATTCTGCCTAGGCATGCCCGAAGAGTGGAAAAGAAGAAAAATGAGGAAAGAAGATGTTGAAAAAATTTCATATCCATGGATATATTCAAGACAGTGCCAAAAGACGCTACTACCTCAAATATGGTCAAGAATTCGATCTTACGATTTTTTAAATTTTTTTCTCACGGAACAACCTGTAAAACCGGCTTACCTGCAAAACCTGTGAACACAGCATCCCCGAAGATCAGCGAGGCTAATAAAAAAATATAGCCGAGCAATGATAACATATGCTCCCAGCCTGAAACAGATTTCTTCTCACAAGTGCAAAATATTTTCGAACCAATCAATTTATACAGATGTATTTTATTTTTACAAATAATTCCAACTAAGGTTACAGTACTGTATCCCCAACGTCATATCTGCTTTCAATACATAATAACGTATCAGAACACTATGCAATCGTTGAAATCCTATCCTACTCGATCAGAACTGAGAGAGATGCAGCGATGATAAATCAAGGGTTAGAAATTATGAGTCAGTAATACCAAAACCAATACCACTGTCCATTATAAAACGGAGCATTTTTCACCGGAAAGAGTTTAATTTTCCCTAGAGAGGAATCACGTTTCAGTATCTAATTATTTTTCAAAAAGTCACAGAGTAAGTAAAATATGAGTAAATAGATGAGGACAAGACAATAGCAAATAAATAAAAATAAAAATGACATCCTAAACTGAAACTAAATTTTGAAATGACAAGTAAGAAGAACTGAACGTTCGATAGAAAATAAAGAAATAAGATTAAGAAGTAAGAATAAGGGAAAGCAAAAGAAATTACATTAAGTAACAAGAATAGGGAAATAGGAATAACATTGAATCGTTGTGGCACGACTAGGTAGCAGTCAAATGTGGGTTACTGGTTAAGCGAAGGTGAAGGGCTGTTCAAATAAAACTGCAGTCCGACTATTTTTAACGATTTCTCTGAATACTGGTTCTATCTAGGTCGTTTCCTGGGACTTTCCCAAATGGTGTGGACGCAGGGCAGTCCAAGGTTTGATGTGGATCGATTTCCTTTTCAAGAGAGTCGAAAAATCAATTACGTCTCGGTGAACGACAAGACTATTTATCCATAAAAGGATGGTTACTTGAGAACAAAACATCAGTCTCGAGCAGGACTCGAACCCGTACTGAGGCGAAACAACAGCAATTAACCATAACATGGTACGTCGAAACTGTTAGATTTTCTTAATTATTCATACACTCGACCAACTACACCTCTATTAGTAAAATGTATTATATTATATAGGTAGCAAAGATTGCAAAGAAAATGAGAATAAAATTCTTCTGAGTATCCCAATCTTCAAATGCTGTAATGTACCTTCCTTGAAAACGAGCGGAATGCTCAGTGACCCATCCTTGGAAGGGAAAACTCTAAAGAAGTGTAAGAAACTAGAGAATAATGAATCCATCGAATTTCAGCCTGATAAGTTTTTATTTCTTCAACATCCTGCTAGTGTTTTCTTCGATGCTCCCCTCTCGCTCCAATCTTACGTTAGACAAAATCAGTTCAGAAGGTAACGGATTTTATCTCTCTCAACTTCCAAAGAAGCAATAGCTGATAAGAATCTTCCTGCAGAAAATATACTTTGGTCCATCTTCTATTTCCCGAGATTAATTCCATTCTGTTCAATCACATTCCTGGTTACTCATGTATTAAAGTAATTGTAAAGTCAACAAAGACTGGATCATGATTCAAAGGATCAGAGATAAAGAACATCATTAGCTGAACTTCCATTGAACATTCGACAAAGAAGCTATAAGAATAAACCTAAATTATGACAGAAGAACCTCTAAAAACGTAAAAAATCGGTTTTCGGTAATCGAACGGTTAAGGAGGCACTGAAGGAAATCTTTCATAAAATATCTCCAATGAAGCTCTGTAAGGTTTAGAAAATGAGGTTCCATGAGAGTCAAAAAAGTTAGCGCAGTTCCCCAGAAAAAAAAATTATTGAAAAATCACTGAAAAATGCGGATTTTGGAAAAATAGAAGATACGAATGGAAAAGACGTGAAGAACCATTGAATCAAAAAAAGCACCCGGAAATGTTTTGGACTTTGAGCGCTTCGAAAATATGGCCCGAAATCAATAGGAATAGTCAACGTAAAAGTGACCTTGGATGACCCAATAACCGCGAATCGCTATGGCCGAGATATCCGCCCAGTCGGCTGGTTTCGTGGTGGCTGGCGGGTGGACGGAATTACCGGTCAGCGATCGGACCAGTTATGTTCGCTAATAGAGGAATCGAACTCAAATTAAGTGAACAACTGCCATGAAAAACTCTAATGTCAACTAGTTTGAAATGAAGTTGAAGTTTTTTGGTACAAATCGATTTCGTTTATGAGTAGTGCTAAATAAACAAATAAAACCTCAATAAATTCCAAGTACTTAGCTGTAATTAGTAAGTGTATGGACGTCTATGGGGTCTGAGTAGGAAAATATTTATTGAAGTAACGTGAGAAATTGTATAGAAATTCTGTCTTCATAACTCCTTTTTTTAAACAAGTAAAAGCAAAAATCCATGAAACTTTGCACGATACTGTAAGTTTAAAAAACCGTAATACAGAATCTTGCTTCTCAGATCACTTAGGTTAAGATTTTTTTGGTACAGAATGAATACACTTCTAGAATCCACTGAAATTCTGAATGGAGGTCGAAATGCATGGCGTATCCCGGGAAAGAGTTTGATCGATGTCTGCCGAGATATCTTCAGGAGATGGTCTAGGACGGATGGTTCCACGACTATCTCTTTGCTATGCCTAGAAGTCTCACAACCCAGAAAGTTCAGACTTCTGTCTGAAGAACCCTGGGTCGATCTCAAAGTCGCTCTAAAAACTCTATATCAGGTGCACGCGCGCAGACGTTGAATGTCAACATTGTTCTTTGCTAAGCGTCGTCGACCGACACCTCAGCTATTGTGAGCCGTCAGTAGACCTTTTACACAGGTCTCAGACTCCTTTTAGTTCACTTGGAATTCCGATCCACTTGCGTTTCGCGCCCTCAGGTCGACGCGAATGAGCTCATTTGCTCATGATCCGTTCATGATAAGCTGCTGATTCAACAATCTGCGAAACTCTTCCCTTCGCCCCTCCGGTCGGTCTCCGGTTTCGTTAAAAACGTGACTTGAATTAGGTTGCCTCATCTAGCGGCACTGGTCTGCGCATGAGCCCTGAACAAGTCGCTTGACGTTTCCAGCTCCTCCTCTCTACCGTAACCTTATCCCGTAGGATGATGCCTGTGACTAAGCAAGCAACTGTTTGAGAGTTTGTTTGATGGACAGCCGTCGTGCCATTGAAATTTGAGTTTGTCATTTCTTTTACTGTTCGCTTCCTCTCACTTGCACAAACCGTTTCTAGTGGGGACAGTTTTTTAGTCTCAGAACTGAGCACAGATAGTTTTCCGCTCTCTGCTACCGTCTCTACTACCACCCAAGTTGTTCCTTATAATCCATACAGTGTCTTTTCTCAAGTTCCATTCCGAGCCTATAGAGGGACAGCTCATTGCTGCTCATTGAATGTAATATGACCCTTTATCCCTACCAGGAGTTCCCACTGTAGCCCAACGAGGTAGCTTCCCCTTCATTCGACCCTGCAACATTCCCCAAAAAATTAGTGATTATTAGATTTATTTGCAACGAGACCATTTTTTGATCTCGATATCTCTAAACCCCATTGTCTCAATAACCATAAACCCTAGACGGCATGACGGAAGTCCCGAACGGTCGAATGCTCATCTAGCAACTAGATAAGTAGTACTATGGGAGGAATGGGGATTCCTTTTACAATTTACAAAGACTTGATCTATTTGGGTACAATTTATTCTTCGTCCGCAATCCCTTCTGCTTGTGGCTATTTCGACTAGTCGCAGTCGCCGGTCGCCTAGTATGACTGCAGCGTCATACTCCTTGTTTCGTCTAACGATATTGTTCAGGTCAACCTGACATGTTGGAAATCACATCGCTCTAGCAGGCGAAATTCGGTGGTGAATGAGGACAAAAAAGTAAGCTCAACTTTGTTCTGTTCGCCGGTGTTTTTCGCTATGACGATTTTGTTACAAAAACACCAGGATTCCGCTTCCGGCGATGACAAAAGTTATTGCTTCTCGAAATGAAGTAATATCTATTAGATCGTTATTGATACGTTGGAGCCACCGCAGACATTGGACTTAGACAGAATTTGCCTTATGTTTTGGTAAATATCCGAAGCAGTCCATCCAATTTCAAGTTCTACTATTATCTTTTACCTCAAGTGATCTATATTTATTCAGAAGAGTAGGGAATTCATCTACAAGCTTTGTATCTTTTCGATGCCCTTGCATGCATTTGTACGAACCTACATATTGCCTTTTCAAAAACTGAACGCCAAAGAAAAGTTCTGGGCTCTTCTCGTTTATCACTTCTACTTCTTGATGAAATAAAAGAAAATGATAGCCATTATGGCAGATAAGATAAGCAAGTGTCTGGTCTACATCACTATTTGGAGTTTACGTCAACTCGTCAAACATTTTATCACTATAGCTCCCTTAAAAAAAATTCATTGATGGCACTAATGGAGATGTTCGATCAACCCTCAAGACTATTGACGTCTCTTAAATATGCAAAATGAAAAAAATGACAACCTTAAAGTTTCTTTTAAGTGAGCCATGCGATCGGCTTCCTATCAAAGTAAATGGGACATTTGAGAGCGTATTAGGGTACGCAGCTTCAAATCAGCAGGGTGGAGCTTGCATAAACTCTTTGTAAAGGAATTTTGGGATGTGCCCATGATTCGATTCCCATTAGCATTCGCCGTAGTATTTAAATGCGTATTTGTATTAGCCCGTAAAGCTAATTTTCAGGGCCCACTGAACCCCATTGATCCAAAATTTGATCCTCGATCATAAGAGTGACGGTGGCGCCATTTCAAGTATTTTCACCTCTCTTCTGAGTCAAAGGAGATAACCTTGAAATGATCAGAATGGACTTCTAGAGCAGGAAAACCACTCCATGTTGTGCAAATAGCACAGGTATAAAGTATTCCTCGCGATAATGCCTCTAATGGTGCCGGTACCACCTCATGATCCGTGAACGAAATCCTAAATCGAACCGCTGAGGACAAATTCCGAATCGGAAGTCGCCCAAAACGAGCAACCATTCCACCTGTATGAGGCCGATTTGTCGATGTCATTTTTGTTTGACCGATTGGAAGCATAGACTACTACCTTTCTTTTGGTAAGTTAACTTGCAACTAACCGCATGCCAAATACTCATTCAAGCGCCACTACAATTTTAAATGACAGCCAAGTGTGTGGCGCGTCCCCAGATCAATGGTGGCCACATTTCCTAATGCTTGGATGCTACTATTCAATTTTTGGGGTAGACGGAGGACATGAACTGAGCCTAAGTAAGTCCTAAGCAATGATGCGATCCCATGTATGAGTGCTTCATAATTATATCGATCATAACAGCTGTATGATATTGGTTGTTTTTACAAAATTGTGTTATTTTACTTCACCTAGTAGAAATATTCTAGTATAGCTTACTGAATTGGAGAGCCTATTGATAGCTTCGAGTGGAAAGCAGTAAGGTATCGCTTTCATGCGTTTTTGCTTTTTATTGACAGTCAGCAGACAGAACGGTACGAGGGAGGTGTTTAACAAAGCAAACATACCCATCTAAAGAACTGCTTGCATTGGACACCCTCTAGGATGTACTCCCATGGACAACCAGAACCATACAAATAGTCGTTTTTGCCTACAGGGGTGCTCAACAGCTGATGTTATGCTTTTTAATTGCATTTTTTTTTAAGAAGCTACGGTGATTCCTCCAACAAAGTATTGAATTATTTACTGTTTCATTTGAATTATTGTGGAAATTTTGTTTCCACTAGAATCTTTTAGCAGCCCCTTTTCAGTCCAGTTTGGATTATCGAAGGGCTCCTCATCCCCTTCAGAGCAGGTTGGACGTTCTTGAAGGAATGGTAGCTAGGATGAGTGAGAGTAGTTGTGAACACTGAGTATTGTGGGGTAGGAGCATTTCCTTTGTCGCCTTTTTTGAACTTCACCACAAATACGAAGGCATATGAGATTACTTTATCTCTTTTGCCTTGAAAAATCGTCCTGGTAATGATACCCGTATATTAAGACCGTGGCTGTAGAACTGTGACTATGGCCAGTGTCTTCAGATACGTCAGGGCTGGAAATCAAAGGAGAATGAATCTCAGAATGAAATCTATGTGGCTGCTACGCGCTCTAGAGATCCATTTTATCGACACGTTTTTTTAGGCAGTAATACTTTGAGGTGCGATTCTCATATTGATAACTCCGAAAAAAGGCGAAAGTAGGTTGCTACGATGCCAAGTTTCAATTTCTCGATGCAGCTTGACTGAAATCTGTAGCTGACGTAGAAACGTAAGAGCGTTCGCCCATACAGCGTCTGAACTGAGTGGAACTTGACCCGGAACTTAACCCTCTCCCCCCCACTCATCTCCTCCAGAACATCACTTCCGCCCATTACACGACATCTGGTCATCCGACCAGCTTTAAAAAAAGATAAAAAAAAGTTTTTAAAAAAATTGACTTATGATTCACATGACAAAAAATATTGATACATTTGGTACTGTAATTGTTCTCTTTTGTTTTTCTCACGTAATTGTCTTTTTTAGAGTTTTCTTTTCACATCAACTAAAGGTGATAAGCGCTAATCTTATGATTTCTCACCTTACTTCATCGTTCCTTCACAGCTTCTTTGGGACTCGTAATGATGTCGCTATCAGCATCGCAGATATTTCGCTGTCAGTACGTATACAGTATTATATCACAGGTCTGGTCCTAAAGTAGGATAATATACTGACCAAACATCACGGAATGGGTCACATATTCAACAATCATTCAAATTTTCTCTAAAATTGTAATTAGCATGCAATGTTGACCCAACATTACAAAAACCAAAAAAAAAATTTTTCGAACTTATTGTTCAGAATGAGTCAGGTTTGCCCTTTGTTCGGAATTTGCCCTTCCTCCTCCCTCCCTAGTAGTTTGTCCCCTTAAACTTGTAGCTCTTCTTCATAGCTCACGCTTAACTTAGCCGTATGCATCCTCCATTTTCTTATTTATTATTATCTCCAAAATACATGCATCGAGTCGTGACAGGATTAAGTGTCTAAAAATATTCCGAGACAAAACCAATCCCAAAACCAAAAAACAAAAGCCCTTTATCTCGGCAATATCTTTCACTGGGTCGTTTTGAAGGCTAAGAGCGTAGGCTTGCCCATTTGTTGGTCCAGCCCTTCGAGATATTGTATTGATCAAATACTCATACTCATATAAGCAATGAATTGTAAAACTTTGTGGCCTGAGGAAGGCCAACATTTGACTCCCTATCTATACAACTACCCAAGTCGTCTCACACATGACAGTTGTGCATTTCGGAAGAGTGGGAGGTTGTTTGACAAGATTCGACCCTATAGAATGTCTCAGGAGGAACGCCCGATGCCATCACACCATACTGACCCTTAACTGATCCCTCAATGAGTTTGATAAGGACAAAATAATTTTCGTTTGTGATGACTACAGAGTTTATAGTGGATGGGGTGCTATGAAGACGTTTATAGGTAGATAAGAGCTTCTTCAAGGGTATTCAATAAATGCAATTGATAAGTTTTACATGAGACGAAAGTTATGCGGCCAACCGCCACTGCTGTTCCCATTACTGTTTCGTATAAATATCTGGATAGAAGGTAACTCAATTTTTACCAATATTTTTTTGTATTTACGCATATTTTAACTCCTTCCCTTCGAGTGCGCGCTGATCGCAATATTTCCATTTCATACACAGATATTTCTTCTTCAACTTCTCTGCTTACTTTTATTTCTTTATTTGAATATAATAATATAATATCAAACTGCAAATTGACCCATAAATTGTTATTTATTTCTACACTTATTCTACTAGACGTTAATAGAACTGCTAACGTTTAGAACGGGGAATCACACTACATACCCTCTCATCCTACTTACTATAAAGCGCTTAGTCTGTCTGTCTGTCTGTCTGTCCGTCTGTCTGTCTGTCTGTATGTCTGTCACGAAATTCCTTCGCTCCTTTAGATCTGCCTGGAGAGACCGGGTCAAGTGTGGGATGGGTGGGCCAGGTCTCGAGAAGTATAAAACACACATCAGCTTGGCGGAGCCCCGCCCACAGTGGGCGTGGCGTGCCTCGAAATGAGCCCTACCGAGGACCATGATTTCAAATTCAACCACAAGACGGCCTCGAAATTGGGGTTTAAAGGTGGCTTGAGGTGTGCATTGGTAAGTTAGATCGAACTGGGGAGACCCACCCCCGATGGGCGGGGCGTTCTCCAAAAATGCAATGCTTTATGAAAACATTTATAACTCGGTTTGGAGAAAGCCAACAGAGCAGGAAAAAGTTGATGTAGGAGGAGCATTGTCGGGGGTGTCTCCAGCATAAATGACGTCAGCGGAGGCCCGCCCACAATGGGCGGAGTGTGCCTCGAAGCTCACATCCCTTCTTACATTTATATACGAAAATCCATAATTCCGGTTCCCATGGACGTAGAGAGTTCAAATTTGGTAGGAGTACAGGCGTCATGGAGGCAAAACTCATGGTGGGTGGCAGAACCAGACTCCGCCCACAAGGGGCGGGGTTTGTGCGGAAATTCATAACTCCCGTCCCCATGGACCGAGAAAGTTCAAACTCGGTAGGAGTACAGGCGCCATGGTGGCAAAACTCATGGTGGGTGGCAGAACCAGACTCCGCCCACAAGGGGCGGGGTTTGTGCGGAAATTCGTAACTCCCGTCCCCATGGACCGAGAAAGTTCAAACTCGGTAGGAGTACAGGCGCCATGGTGGCTAAACGTATGGTGGATGGCAGGACCAGACTCCGCCCACAAGGGGCGGGGTTTGTGCGGAAATTCATAACTCCCGTCCCCATGGACCTAGAAAGTTCAAACTTGGTAGGAGTACAGAAACCGCGATGGGGAAACTTATGGTGGGTGGTAGAACCAGACTCCGCCCACAAGGGGCGGGGTTTGTGCGAAAACTCATAACTCCTGTCCCCATAGACCTAGAGAGTTCAGACGTGGTAGGAGTACAGGCGACAGGATGGGAATACCTATGGTGGGGGGCAAGACCGGACTCCGCCCACAATGGGCGGGGTTTGGGCGAAAATTCATTACTCATGTCCTCATGGACCTAGAAAGTTCAAACTTGGTAGGAGTACAGGCGCCATGGTGGCAAAACTTATGGTGGGTAGCAAAACCAGACTCCGCCCACAAGGGGCGGGGTTTGAGCGGAAACTCATAAATCCGATAAAGGTCTATAATGAAAATCAGCTCATGCGGCTCCGCCTCTCATGGCTAGAGCCCCTAGCGCGCGCGAGAGCGTGCATAGCCGCCTGGTTATTATTAAATTCAAGTATAATATTTATGCATGAATGCAAATTTTATTCACCTCTTCTATAATTTTTGCAACAGATGTTTGGTTTGGAACTACTCGTTCTTAGAATTTACTAGTGTTCAGTATTTTTTCTTTTACAAAGCATCTATTGCCTACAACAGCCAATAATCCAGTTAAAAATCTCCCAATTAAAATTCCCTTGAACCAGCCCCTTCCTTGTCGACATGATTTAGGGTCTAGAAGCCTGAGAGGACTCAATTAGTCCAGAGCGGAATTTGATCTTACAGACTGTTGGTTCAATTGAGTAAACCTAGACACTATAAACTTTGCAGTCCTGGAATACCAAAATATTCAAAACCCATTTAATATTGCCTCTATGTTCAAACACATCGGTCCAAAGGAATTCTGACCAGGTCCTCTACGAAGGACCCTTTTCAAAGGAAATTTTTCCAGGGCGTTGACACCCCCACCCCACTAATTGCCCAGTTCAATTTGAACTTTGAAGAACTTTGCATTTAGGCATCCTTTGCAGCCATTCTATCTATTTACACGAAAAGGGCAGACATTACAATTGCGTGGGCGGTAACGCGTGAGTCTGATTGTGATAAATGAAAACAAATAGCAGCGAAGATCATCACTTCATCATGAGTCATAAGCAAGGCTTCAATGGTATCCCCGGAATGAGAAAAACTACTGGACCCCACTTTTCTGGTAAGATGCCTTTTGCCAGGAAGGCGTTAGGGCAATTCTAAGAGCTAATTGATACCTATCCAGTTCATGACCCTTCTGAAGACCCCTGTCCTATGGTGCTCCAGTAGAGTGCA
Source organism: Haemonchus contortus (assembly GCA_000469685.2). Lineage (NCBI taxonomy): Eukaryota > Metazoa > Nematoda > Chromadorea > Rhabditida > Trichostrongylidae > Haemonchus > Haemonchus contortus. The sequence goes on from LS997562.1 coordinate 39,537,786, forward strand.
TGGATCAGTTCCAGACAGTTCCTCTGTATGACTCACGTAATCCTAAAATCCCTAGTTCATTGTAGACACATGTCAAAATAGACGGTTGTTATCAGGGCATCGTTAACCGCTCGAACGCTCACTCAATGACCGGTCGACACCAATCGACGAGCCGTCGTCGTCATTAAGGCGTACACCAATGCGTACGCCATTTTACATCAGGTGTTTGTGGTTGATTACGGTAGTTGATAGCTGGACAACCTTTTCTGCAGAAGGACACTACACTCAATACTTGAGCTACTAATTAAGTAACTACCCACCTGTAATAACCTGGGAAAATGGCAAAAATAATGATTCCAGCCTTAACTTCTTCCTGAACGCTGAACCCTACTCCTTGAAACACCTCAAAAGGAATACAGGGCAGTACAGTCTTTAGCAAGCCCATACTAGGTCAAGTTTTGCAAACTTTGAGGTACTTTATGATATTGTCGGTACACACTTATCCTCGTCGGCCCACAGTTCCCCGGCCATGGGCATTATGGGATTAGGGAAGAGGAAGGGAGTCGAATTGCGAGGTGGAGTATATCACGCTGGCTAATGAAGCCTAAGTTTACACACACCCCAAACTGAAAGAGCTCATTCAAAAAGCCTTTCCTGCTTGGTGTTGACCATTCCTTGCAGGTACGCCACGTAAGGGGATTCAATTCAAAACTAACTGTCATATTCTTGGATGGGTGTCCAGCCAACAAAGCAACTTGCTTCTTTTCTCTGTTGCTTATTTTGTTTATTTTATTTAATACATTTACTATGCACCCCAGCACTTTGAGTACATAAACGAGAATCGTCCTGGGACGGGATAGTTCCGCAAAAATGAAACAAAGAGAACGGGACTCATCAAAATATGTCTAAAAACGCATAATAAAGCCAAGCAAAAAAAAAAATCATAAATAAAACCGCTAAACTTCAACGCAAAGATTAATGGCTTCTACTAAGATTATGACGGTTACATTCTTGAGCTCAAAAAGATGGTTTTTCAAATTGGTAAATATAACAACTATATTGTGATTTTATGAAAAACAGTTCCACCGAGAGCCCTTTTGAGCAACAAGAATATAAACATAAGACACTATATTTTGACTTGATGTCTTTGGTATGCTGAGTGTGAGGGAGGAGCATAAAGCTCACAGAGCACAAGCACGGGTTCGAGTCCCGTCCGAGGCCAAAGTTTTGCCCTTCCCTGTGACGTGTTCAAGTATTATATGGAAGAACCCGAAATGGTAGGATGCGTAACCTCCTCAGAAGTCTTCAGCTCACATTGTACCCTGTCTTACTACCCCAGTTGCTATTTTTAACAGCGCTCGGATGATTTAAATTTGGTCAGCTTATCTTTATTACAAGCCCGATATCTTTGAGAAAAACGGTCAAAAATGGCCATTGAGAGTTCAATTCCTATCGCTGCTTATAAAATCCCAGTGGTTGGGACAATCAGTGAGAGTTTTCATTTCATCAACGATAGGAGCATCTACCATTACACTCCCTGTCAGCACTTCTATAACATTTGTCTGCTTTTTGCAAAGTGCTGCTCGAGTTATTGACACGTATTACTACTATTAGCCCGTTATTAGGGCGGCTACAACTTTACTTACTTTCATTGTACTCGCTGTGTCAATCTAATTACCTAAACAATCTAACTGACATTTCCGGTACTTTATTCCGGGACCCATAAGTAAAGAGCGATAGTGTCATCCGTAAATGAAACAACTGAGAAAACAACAATGAGACAACAACAACAACGGCTTCTCATTCTTCTACTGCTACCACCACCCCAGTACCTTGAAAAAACAGCCTTTGTCAACTTTGTAACGATTTAAAAATTTGCTGTCGAAAAATTGTCTTGCCGTTAAAAAAGGTCATTGCTAAGGATAAATCGAAAAATAAAACTTCAGGGGATACAATATTACTCCAATACGAGCCTGAGCAGGTTTACTCTAAAATTCCAATATTTTTTTATTTTTTCATTTATATTTTCTAATTATAGGTGACAGCCAAAACTGGTTAAAGAAATTTGTTGCCATTACCGTTTGCATGGTTCAAAGATACAGGGAACGGCCATGTCTCTCATTTCCATAATATAAGTAAAAATATAAAGATCATAATATTTTAATAATATAATTAATAATAACCTTGCCTATTTCTATAATATTCTGCATTCGTTTGAGGTGAAAAAATGAACCGAAATTCCAACTGAAAGAAAACATTGTTGACTTGTTTACAACAATCGCATAAGGCACAGAACACTGCTTTTTCTCCTAAAACAAAGAGTTTATGGCATTATTCAAACATTTCAGACTTGCCCATGCATTTACCTTCCATTCAGAATCGCAGTGACGTTTGATTGCGTACTTTGTCTTTACAATGACTCAAGGACCTTCGGGGACCATAAAAGACACACATAAGAAGATGCATGGGTTTTTCTGTTCCCAAACGGGCCGGTACCGATTAGCTGATTCCTTTAAGGTGAGGGTTTACCTTGTCAAGGAGAGTAATGGCGGATTCGGCCCTCGGACCACGTACACTGTGGCAGCGTCACTTAGCATCCACCCCCCTCACCTCCGCCATGGATCGAATGCCTTCTTACACAACTCTACGATTCTGATTGGAACTCAGCCAAATAGGTGGCGCTGATGTCAAAAATTTGGAGCGATCAACACTTGACTCAGCCTATTTTCCTTTGAGTGAACGGTCTGGAATCCATTGACGCTGTTGACTTTATAGAATTATTTTCAAATGAGTCAAACATCCACGATTCCTGTCCATGTGGGAATGTTTGCGTGTCCAACAACTGTTATTCCCTATTGAACGGCATTGCTAACATTTTCTAGATAATTCCCATAATTACACTTAAAAGCGGTAAATTTAATAATTCGAATCATGCCAGGATAATTGCAAGAACTAATCTTACGAGCATTAATGGGTTTGGAAGGCAAAGAACCGAAGGAGAGGAAGGAAGGAGTATTTTCACGCTCAGCATGCAAAGCTGAACTAGAGCATTATTCCCCGTCCTACACTGGAATAGTAGCCAGGAGTCAGAAAACAAGGGAACTCCAGAAAGCTAGTCCATCTTCGCAATCTTTGGGAAAGAGACGGTGTTTTGTGCACAAAGACAGGCCTTTACTTGACTGACACCATCTTATTCTTACACTACCATGACACCCGACGATCCCACCCAGTTGTTATCGGTGTGCTCCTCTTACCTAGCCTCCCAAGGATAGACCCCTCTGGACAAATTTGATAAGCAGTGGTTCAAAAGTCAGCCAAGGTCACTTCAGTCAATATTCATTTTTGCATATATGTAAGTATTGCGATCGAGGTCTGGAAGCAAAACTGCGATATTAACCTACACTCTCCACCTACGGCTCTAGACAATAAATCGCACTGCTTAAATTAATTTTCTTGACTTCAACCGCACATGAGGTTGTCAGTAGTTGAATCGGTTGCCCTTTTCGTGAATTCGCTTTCTATTAGAGGACGGGAACCAACTTGTGACCCCGTCAATGTTTCATTTTCTATGACTTCCACTTCACCCCCTTACGTCACTCTTGCCACTGAATGACAGTCACAACATCCAAATGGCATGAAACACATTAAATTAACTTGACCAAAGGTGTAACTATCCAAATCAGTTTGAGAATGCTAAAAATGTGGCATGAGGTTAAATGGCAACTGTTGGCCACGCAAATATGTTCACCGGGTCAGGGTGTCATGGATGTTTGACTCATCTCGTAAAAACCTTTTGAACTCAACAGCTTCAATGAGTCGCACACCGCTCATTGAGCGATCGCCTTCCAAAAATAGCATGATTACGGCGGTGAAAGTAAACAGATCATATCTACGTTTGCCTAAAAACGGAAACTTTTTCACTTATGAATGGTCATAAGCAAATCGGAAATGATTTTTTTCTTGGATGAACGATCATGAGCCAAGGCACTGTCAGCATCAGCTCATTCATAGGGTGGAATCCGAAATTCTTAGCTTTCATGGAGACGCCACGCATTCGCCTTTTAGTCCGGTTTGTAGTGAAACCTTGAAATTCCACCTTGAGACTTACTTTCACTAAAAAGTAAACAGACAGGAAAATAAATGGCAACCTCTTTCAAGATGGACCATACATCGAGTCCAGCGAAAATTTATAGTAGTTTTGAAAAACTGATGTGATTGAGGATAAAGTGCTTCCTTGTAAAAAATATACTTCGATCAATATATAGAAAATAGTTAAGCAAATATTAATCTAACTATCTTCTAAATACGCCACGCTTGAAGATTCGCTTAAAATTGTAGAGTTTGGAAAGATGGTGGTACAACTTCAACACCGACGTGATTAGGTTCCTACACTGATTGAGTGGGAGTATCGATCCCAAGGACAGTACCCCAGCGTTATCAACGTCATCCGTAGTCATTGCTTTGATGTCCTCTCATAGTGCAAAGGGTTGAGATACTAATCGGTTTACTCCTTGAGGTTGAGCGGTCACGCATGCTTTTCACGACTATCATTGCCCGTCACGTTTACAGAAACTTCACAACTTCGCAGAGAGCTTCTCTGTCGTACAAAAAAGCCAGAGAAAGAGCAACAAATCAGTAGACATCTGAAAGGTCAGCGAAAAGGAAAAGTTTAGAAAATATTTTGTAAAAATATATAAATGGCAAAAGGGGGAGCTACAAGGCTCGACCGCTCAAAACTTCGATTTTTCCAAAACTTTCCTTATCAGTTTTTTTTCCAAGTTCATATTTGCCCACTGAGAGTTTGCACGATTTATCTATTCTTCACTTGCCTTTTCCGTACTATTTTCGAAACTGGTCCTATCACAGTCACTCGATTCCAGGTGGCTACTTGTTGACAACGTGAACGGCAAAGTAAAGAAACAAACAACGTGTACACTACTATACAGAGATAGCGGCGAAGAGTAAATAGCGGGTCTCATAGCCAAAAGTAGATTCAGAAAGATCAGAGTAAAAGTGGATACGGAAAGAGAGTCATTTGATAATAATAGTAATAATAACAACATTATTAAAGACATTGAAGAAAACAACCATCAGAAATGCCCCTAGATTGTGGAAAATTTTTCTAAATGAACTGAAGAAAATATTGTTGGCACGAGGCAGGGAACTCGTAACTGAAGTGTTTCACTACTCGCATAGTAAAATGAGAGAAAAGAACATTTTTTGCATTCTCAAGCATTTGCCCCTTGAATGAGGCCATAGCTAATTAATTTTTTGCAAAAAAAACTCACAAATTTTGAAAAAAAACGAATGAAAATCTCTATTTAACCCAAGTTCAAAAAAAAGTAGTTTTCGTAAAGTGCACGAAAACCAACCATATTCTGTATCAGCCGCATCCAAGGGTATCCTCATGTGCATGTGCCAGTCCACTGTTCAGAGCCGAAGGGTCCCCAGCGAAAGCCGAGCTTGAGGGGGACGACCCGTCCCAACTCGTTTCCTCTTGCATTCGGGGAAAAACTTCCGAAGAACTTTCCCGGAAGACATTACCCTCCGAGATAACTATGAGTTGGCAATTAAGTAAACGCGTGTTATTCTGTGTCCTTCAAAAATTTGCCCTAACAGGGAACTACCTGGTTTCGATGTAATTTCCACTCATGAATAAGATATCCGAGTATATTACTATCAAAAAACAACTCAACGAATGTATCATTTTCGTAAAAAAGGTAAACATAACCTTCTAATCTATGATTGCCAATCTAATACATTTATTCATGAATATTCTCCTTGTCGGTTATAAAAAAAGACGTTTAGCATAAGACTTACCTCACTTTGCACGAGACTGCTCTGCGCAGAAATTCAAAAACCACTTGCCGAAACGGACGGCCCAGGTCGAAATACCATTTTGTTTATCAGGCGCCTAAAAAAGTAACAAAAACAGGTCAAATTACTAAAAATAACCTTATGCTGTCAATATTTTCTATTTTGCAATCAGTACCTGCGATACATGAAAGACGGAAAGCAACCGTATTAGACAGTGATAAGACGAACAAAATGACCGTGTGCAATCAATTTTGAACCTTTCGATTGTCGCGAGATAATTTTTGTACTAATAAGTTTTTTTTCCTTATTATCTGCCTTCAAGTCTGCTGTCGTCACAGATTTCTTGTCAATGAACTTCTAATCAATTTTAAGACGCTAATAAACTTCATCGTTCAACGTCTAGACTAGAATTCATTTCTTACTAGTTTTGTTACTAGTTCTACGATACCCCATTCTAACTTCTGCATGGTCCCAACGAAATACATAGTTTTATCAATATCAAAAACCTTTTTTTCAAAGTATCACCCTATCCCGATTTTCCCTATCATGCCATAGAAGTGGACGACTTCTTAGCAGAAGATTGTGTGTCGTGTGCCCCGAAAATAAAGAAAGTTAGGAAGATAAATCGAATGCCCCTTGATAGATTTTTGACCAAAACCAAATCTTATGAAAGTAGGCTTACTAAAAAAGATGAATAGCTTTACACATGTACATGCATCTTTATCTGGAATGCGCCATGCATTTGGCTTCTTCACAGAATTGGCTTGACTCGAAAATACTTTCCTATCAACAGAGTTGACCGAAGCGCTTACTTTACTCTTTACGACCAAGTCCTGACGAACCCCTCTCATGTTCCTATTCTGTTTGTAGTGTCGTTGTGATATTCAGTACTGGCCAGCATGTATTATATTTTTCGAGGTGGGGGGAATGGCGTTCAAAAACACCGTTGAAGTACACTGACTACCTATTGAGAGCTACTGCACAACATGAGTCTCGATAGTAGTCAATTTTCATAACACCTCGAGTGATGTTTACAAAGGCAACCGATCGGTTTCATATGCTACTATTGCTTTCTCAGTCTGACAGCAAACGATCTAAGTGATACGTACAATGAAATGTGCTGATCAATATGGTTCAACAAGTGTCAAAAATAGAGCTAGGGAAACATTTCAAAATAGTTAGCTCCCTCTCGAGGTGAACAATGCGTCCTCGATCTTTACAGCATGTTCGAAAATTCCCCAAATACGCAGTAAGGAATCGGCCATCTCCTCGTATTCCTTGGGAGCTGTGATGGTTTCATTTGAGGTTTTAGGTTGTGCAAGATCCTGAAACTTTAAATGGAACCTTCTACGAAGTTCTCGAGCCAATTGCCTGCAATATTCGCTAGTTAATTTGCCCCTCGAAATTACTGTTGTTTTGATTTATTTTGTTTTTTGTTTTTGAACAAGTCCAATATAACAGATGGTGAGAGTTATCAAATGAATAATAGGCTTATATCGTCTTACTAAGGTCATACAATTGCCAGCCGAATTGGACAGCTGGAAAGGCTTGAAAATCTCGTATTTCTCCTCATTGGCCAAGATTCGATCCCCTGGAATCTTGGATGACGACTCCACCGTTGTGCCGATCCTCGTTCAAAAGCGGTAGCCCTCCATGAACTCCGTCTTCGACCTATCTTTTCAAAGAAACCCATACCAGTCTGAGAAGTCCATTCTTCCTCCTCCGCGTGTGTTTCCGCCTCTATGTATGAGCTCCTCCCCCCTTACGGTATCATAAAAACTCGTGAAAGATTGCCTTACTACGCCTTTCCCGTATAGTGGTTAATACCGGTGTGAAATGTCTGTCGCCGATTTTATGGTTTCAGAAGGTTCAAGTGAAGGAGAGTGAGATTAGGTCTCACTTCTGCAACCCTCCAATGATCCTCTAAACCCTTTTCTTCAAAAACGTCTCTGAAAGGTTTCTCTCCATGCTAGAACAAAACATTAAATGCGATTCATTTCGATTCTGTATCCATCCACGTCCATGCACCTGATCCAGCTCCTATGTTTCTTCCAATTAACCATCAAAACTTTTTTTTCGCTTTAACTCTTTTACCGTATCCACGGAGTTACACCACATCCTAACCTAATGAGCTAGAATATACCCTCCTGCTGCTGAAATCTGCGAAATCCGCTGTTTATATATCTTTGTTGGTTGTATTTCTAAATTCTAATTTATATTCTGAAATATTCTGATTTCAACTGCCCCAAATCCGCATTGAAGCTGAAGCATTAAAAAGGCGCCGCTGTCACACTAATGGTTTCGGGATCGAATCCTACCTAATCGTATTGATACTGTCACCATTGCTTGATGAGGTGGAACGGTTGATCTCTCATCGCAAGCTCTCAGAATAAAACGAAATTCATGGCGCAGTCCGGAAGTTTAGTGATTACCGTGACAGGCCTTAGGGGATTTTTGTATAAAGTGCTTATAGTTAATCTATAAACGTTCTTCATGAGCTTGGTCTTCAACCGAACAATCATTCACTGAACGATCAATATCCATCTCAATCATTCGATTCTTTCTCTGATCGTAAGCTCATTGTCCAAAATCGCAGAAAAAGGTGGTCTCCATAGCATTCTTATTCTATATCTCGGAAAAAAACTCTCACTAAGAAATATGTACTCTTCTATGTTACTCATTATCTTCGCAGTAACGTGACCGGTTAGCCGTCGCCTCGTATGCCATGATTCATTGCAGAGCGATGTTCTATCTCGCCTCAAAAACAGAACACTATGAACCTGATGAAAACGGATTTTGTCGGTCAGTATTCGTATCAGCAGTTATCGCTTTTTTGTCGCTTTTTTTATTGGTAACTAGGTGGTGATCAGTGAATAAACTGCGATTGTACCGGGATTTGAACCAGGAATCAGATTCTCAGCTATAATACCTATGTAGCCCTAGAGATAAAACAGCTTACCGGTTACCCATTTACGACTGAAAAGATTGGAGCTTTTTAGGGCACCTTATATGACCACACCCGACGGTTAGTTGCTGTACCAAGCCCATTTCATGCAATTTCTAATATCTTTTTTATCATTCTACGAGTGACAAGGGAAAAAGTAAGGCTCAGAACCTAGAACAAACCACTAGAATTAATTTCAAAAATATCATATAATAAAACAAGAAATAATTTTTTCAAGAAAAGTTTCTATCTTGGATTAATTCACATTACCGCTTCTTCAAAAAATTAAACTAACTTTACTCATGTATTATTCGATTCATGTAATTGGACCTGTTGATAAATTCTAAACCACATATCATAAGTTATAAAAGAAGCTTCGTCTCCACAACAATTTCGGTAAATATCTACCTTTATCGATTAACAAATATACACGAGTTTTCGGTCTACCCGTGTTCCTTGCTGAAAACTACGTAGCTCACTTTTCGCCACGTTACCAGTAAGACACGAAAACTTGCTTCAAAGGACTTCTCCACGTTGAGGTTTATAAAAACAAAGGAGAATTTAATAATGGTAGGAGAGACCAGAAATGAGTCAGAAGAGTCACCAATGCGTCACCTGCCAAGACCGCTTCATAACTTCCTAAATTTAATGAATTTCATTCGTGGCTCTAAAATCTGAACAAGGGGACCAGCTTAATTGTTTGGTCTCTTTTTCGAATTTGGCCGCACGTAGATTAAATTCAGCTGGCACGTAGACTCCCAGGGCGTTATAAATAGTTTCCAAAATAGTAATAGTAAATTTCATGGCTATGTTGAACCTATTCACTCCCCCCATCACATAGTATTTGAGATTATCGATAGAGATTAAGGAGGTATATCGTGTGGTACAAATGTGTCCAATCGGATAATAGGACGTTTGTATCACGTTCTATTCTCCCTATTATTCGAATGGACACATTTATTCGTGTCCAAATAAGGGATCAAAGTTCGTTCTTACTTTGCACTTGCCCCAATCGTATATTTAAGTCCTGTTGGGATCCGGTCTAAAAGTTCATTTTTCACTCTTGTTATCCGGTCCGCCCATTATACTCAGTCCTACGCTGGGGTTCACACTAGGTATGAAGCAAAGTCATCAGTCCTACTGCTTTCCAAACTGCTGGGACCTCTTCTTTTATAAATTGTATCGAAGGGATTCCTTCACTGAAGCATTGGTCGATTTCTACAACAGGTATCCTGTCACTTATTCTTGCAATGATTTGCAGATAATCCTTTATATTTATCTATGTATTTTTTGTAGATTAATTAGTAGCTTATCTGTACAAGTTGATGTTTGTGAAGCTGTGCCAAAGACATTGCCGTGACATACCATAAGAATGTTACTGCTGACAGCAGCTCATTAGCATCGAATTGAGCAAATTGTTGGAAGAAAAATTTACACACGAATGACCAATTCCACTCCAGCTCACAAAAGGATTTACAAATAGACGTAAAAAAAATGAAGAAAAACTTCATTTAGTTATTCTAGATTAGTATTGTATATATTTTGTATTATATGCATTTTTTAAGTTTATTTATTTATCAGATATTAATAGAAAACATTCGTACAGGTACTTTCAAACCCCTTTTTTTGACTAATCACAGAAATTTCTATCCAAGTATGTTACCACGGGGAAAGAATGTTTTCTTATTTGAAATGTCAATTTATCAAGATATTTCAGGCGAATTTCTACAAGTGACGCATCGGACGCGAATGGAACACACATGCCAAGATCGGTTGGTTCACTCTTTCGATTCTCGTTCTTTCTTGGAAGTTTGAATGATCAGTGAGTGAGGGAAGGAGGAGAGAATAGTGATTCCCAATTTCCTGGCTGACAACATTTTATAGGAAAGAGCCAATGGTAGCACAGTTAGTAAACCGTGTGACACTTGGACCTTCCACTCTCGCTGTTCCATCAGCTAGAGTAGACTGCTTGGAAATTAAGGGAGCGGAATGTATGGGAGGCCAGATCTGTTCACCTGATCGGTACCCAGATACTACCTTACTGCCAGTCAGTGCTTTCATCGCAACTTCTTACTTTCTCTGAGACATCACCCCACCAAATATTATAATGGTTTTCGGGAGAATCACTTTACGAAAGCTGGCTCAGACTAACCCTTATAAGTCATTGTATAGGACAAGCATTCGAGCAGGAGACGGAGAGCGAGAACCTCTTGGTAGTGGAGGTCAGATTCACGGCGTACACTAAGATAACCTTTCACCGTTTCATTCCATCCTTGTAGTCTTTCATAGTAGACCTATCGCCCGATATCGTACTTTACTATAACTAACGAATAGGTATCTTTTCAGTAATGCATATTTTTATTGGTGGGATATGCCCCCTAAAAGTGAGTGTTTCGCATGATCACATCGAGAGAAAAGCCCCAGATCGACTTTGGAAAGCATAGGAAAGTCCACATAAGGAATATATCCCCTACTTTTTCTAGGAACGTTGACAGAATAAGTCACGACCAGCCTTAGCCAGACTGTTCCAAACAACTAGAAAATTATTTGAAAAATTGGATGCGTAAAGCTGAAAAGGTAGGAAACCACATAGAGCTGCTGCTGGTGGTTAATGAAAAGACAAAGGTTGTATCAAATGAATTTAAAGGCGAAACGGGGCGGAACACAGGGGAGCCTTGATTGGTGTGGTAGTTGATTGTGCACGGTCACGGCTGGTCATGAAGGCTCAAGTTGTTAACCGACCTCCAGCAGACACAGTTAACATGAAATACTATGAACACTCCGACGCAAGCTTAATGGTTCGGAATGGTTCCTCTGACCTTCTACTACTGCTCCTTCAGGAATTCACCGTCACTCGCAAGCAAAAAAAGCTTTCGACCACGTTTTTTCAGTTGAGTTATGACCTGCATAGCCCGGCTGGGATAAATGGTGCCTATATACCAGCAGTGTCTGCTAGCGAGAAATGGGGTCCAAAGTTTATGAACCTTCATGGGATTCAATATCAACGCTAACGCGTTATGCTTCCAACCATTACGTCCTTCCATCAGTGCTTTTGATTTCATAAGGTTTCATAAGTCTATACCGGTCGGCTCCAAAACAATTTGAAAATTCTCAAGAAACCAAGGTTGCCCTTGAAAGCAAGTTTTAGGTGTTCGGTGGCATTACCTCTTCGGAATGAATGTACGAAAAGGAAGCGTAGAAAGTAAGGATGAATGACTGAATGCATGAATGAATGAATGAATAAACGAATGATTGAATGAACGAGTGATCGATTGATTGATTGTTGATTGATTGGTGACTGAACGAAAGAAAAGAAGTACAACTATAAAAACAATTAAAGAGAAGATCAAATATCAAAACAGTGATGGCATTATTTCAGGTTACCTTTACCGCTTGCAATGAGTACTTCGAAGACGATCAGTAAGTCTTTTCTACAAGCCTTTGTCTTTTCCTCTTACGCTATAAAAAAAAGTCAGCCAATGCGATGGCCTAGATGAGTGTTGTCGCGAAAAAATAAAGAAATGAAATAAAATCCAAGGTCTGAGTCAGCAGAAGCGTTAAAAACCATTCAAACTATTCAAAATGACGCCATTTTTTGTAAACAGTTTAGAGGAATTTTCGAGATAAACGTAGGAAAAAATTACGCGTCCTTACGTGTTTTTACTTGTAAGTGCTGTAACCCCACTGAAGATATCACATGATTTGCCTTGTCAGCGTCGCCCAGACTGTGAGTGTTCCTGACATTTCTTGTGTTACCATGTATTTAATAGTTAATCCCCTTTTTCTTAAGCTCAGGTCGAGGCAGGGCGTGGTTTAGGCGTGTGGGCGGAGCTGACAAGGCAACATATTATAGTTCGATGGAACCCTTCTTTGTACTTTTGCGCACAAATCACTCTAGTTTCTTCGAGCGCTTAGGCTGAATCGGAACGGTGTGAATGTAGCTATTTGAACAAAAATCGTAAAAACACTGTAACAAAGCTAGTTACTGCATAACAACTGTGTATTCAGATCGCTTCATCACAGACACACTGGGTTCAAGCAACGTGCTTCACAAATCATTCTTCGGGTACCGGCAGCACATATTCGACGTATGAAAGAGACAGAAGGAATTGGATCGATTAGTCGCGAAACTCAGCACTTTTCACGTTAGTCTTTTTTTTTTGTTGGATGATAACATTAGGAGTTGAACCTCATTGGGACCTAGCCAATTCAAAGCTCAATTCAATTCAAAGCCGGACTCCTAAAGTCTAGTGTCCGGTAGCGTCGAGTGGTGGAAGGGAGGTATGAAATCTTGAGGCTCCCTTCCGTCATCGCGTCGGCTAGGAGTAACAACTGCATAGGACGCACCTAGAAGATCTGGGGAACGATAGAGACAAAATAAGTGAGGAATAGCTGCTGAACGAAGCTCTCCCTCGGAAAACCTCGAAAATCCTTATTTGAGCCTTAAAAAACACCTAAGAAAGGGAAGAGCGATTGCTGATGAATACTTGTTATTATGCTGTGCTGATTTCTATGACTAGCATTGAGAACTACATTAACTCTACTAATCCGGGACAGGGCCTAAAAACTGACGAATCAATACAAGTTCCTCAATTCAAAATGACTAGCCCCTCTGTCTTAATGATGGGCTCAGACGAGTATGATCGATTTCTCCCAGTGCTAAGAGAGCGGCGAGAAACACCGAACTATTAGAAGGATCTAATTAGTTTGGGTATTTTCCTAGGACCGTTACTGAACAGTATGAGCACGAGATGCAGCATTACATAATAGTAACTCAACCTATCTCATTGCAGAAACGACAACCATGCATGGTCCTAAGCGTATCTATCAGGGCAAGCGGTTTTCAACTCATTTCTGGGTTCTTATGATGCTCTTGTCCGGAATTTTATTCATTTTTCAAGTTGCAGAACTCATATCAATGTATCTCAGTAAACCCATTGTATCACAGGTGGGTTCGCTCCAAGAAATACATCCAAAATATTAAGAGGTAGCTGAACACGGGCACATTCCTCAATAGAGGGCAGAAATTGTAAAAAGAAGAACAGTTCTTAGTGAGAGCTCTGAGTAGACGAGTTTTACCGACGCGTTGCCTCTGTGCGAGAAGTGCTGTACAGAATCAGCTAACCATAAAACATAGCCCTTGAAACAATAAAAGAGAACTCGGGAAAAAATTCATTTTTTAGCAAATTAATTTGTTTAATCATTGTATTTGCTCTATAACAACCCGGAAACTGATCACATTTTTTGTATAAAAACGCTTGTTGTATAAAATGTATAAACGCAAAAATCCACAATCTACTCAATTGAATCCATCTTGTTTCAGGTATCATTTTTAATAAACGATGAGGGTATGGATTTCCCTTCAATAACCTTATGTAACTTCAATCCTATTAGAAAGTCTTATATAAAACGTAAGCTTTAGTAGACCTTCAATCCTGAAGAAGAACAAAAATAGTTGAATTTTACAGATCTCAATGCGACCGGTGATTTTTCTAATGAACTTCTTGAATATTTACTGCAGTCGCTCATGGACACACAAGCCCTCTACAGTAATGCTGATCGAGCCGAATTGCATGTCGGTAAGCTTAGAACCAGGTCCATTGGAGCTGTAGTTTCCGAAATTGGAAACTTACATCAAACTTTGAAAAAAAATCTGGATGTAATGGACAATTTTAAAATCATCAAAGCATCTCTCCAAACGGCAAATTATCCGGATCAACTTCTAGTTGGATGAAAGCTCATCCTCGACAACAGTTTTGTAAAGATAAATTTGCCTTTTCAGGTGATCGAGCATTACAAGTCTACCAAGAGCAACATCCCAACTTCACAATTGGTGACTTCTTTGAGGAGGCTGGGTATGTGCCAACTTATTAGCTTACATCTCCCCCTAAAAAGCTAAGAATGGTGCATTAGCAAGCATCGCAGCCGCTGTTTGCAACAATGGTTAACAGACCGGAAATCTTTCCCATTCCAACCTATCCAATCATTGCATTTCTTCGAGATCGGATACCAGCCTTAAATTGCAAATCAAACAGTAGCTTTTACAGGAGAATTCTGTCAATTGTAGTTTTTCAACAGAGAACCTCGGTTGGTCACAGTGATCGAACCTCGTCCTACTCTGCTTTTGCACGTTTTTGGTGTCTTGCATTGTGATTCTTTTGAAGTATACGTCTCTACGTATCATCCTAAAAAGATTATTTGGGACAGAAACAGTTTTTTTTTTTGCATACTACAGTACATTTAAAAACGAGTAGGGACACTATCGCTGAAATCGTTTCTTTGCACAAAGTTCAATGATGCACATAAGTATTAACGTTTTCAAGGCATATTACCAGGCTAAATAAGATGACTACGTATTTATTTTTTTCTGACTCACATAACTAACTTCTATTTTTCCTGATTGAATTCCCTGCAAAGTTGCGCACAGATCAGAAATATCATGGAAAGGGGTGTGGCAAGAAACTACCATGAATTGAACACATTGAATTGTTAGGTAAACTGGTGGAGGGTTGCATGAAAAATTCTATCACTACCCCCAATTCCATCCATATGGATTCCATCTATATGGCCTAATGAGAGCAGCCTCGAAGTTGTACTTGTCTATTCGGAGAGTCCATAGGAATGTTTCTGTGGGAGGTTAAGCCAATCACTTCATGCCCTTTGCTTTGAAAAAATCTTCTACATTTCCAACTAGAACGTTTGAGGCATTCGAGAATGAAGCCAAGTTGTTGTTCGCCCGCTCTAATAGACCAGACTTGAGGGAAAATGGACGACGAATGTGGGCGGAGCTTTCCGAGATGGGCGGAGCTTCACTGAGAATAGACATGATGTCACAACACTTCTACATAAGACATTTCAGCTTCAACTGCACGGAAACCATGAAGCTGTGCTCATTTGGTGGTCGACAGTTTGATTGTTGTAAATTTATGGAGCCACGATTGACTAATCTCGGCAAATGTCACACATTGGACATGCGGAACGCACGGGAATGGATGCAAAAGCAGACAGTGGCTGGTGCGAATGCGGGGTTGGTGAGGATTGTTTGGTGTTTGTTGGTCTTCATATCCATCTCTAATAGTCCACTTTCAGACTTCAAATCATTCTTGATACTCACATGGAGGAACAGTTTGACGAGACCGGAGGTATGACACTACACATGAAATCCATCTGATCGAAGCTTTACCAAAAATATATGTATTGGGCAAAGAAAGTTTCTGTATGTCATCGACGATGTCTTTGGCGGCTCACTCCATCACCAAGCTTCTAGAATCTGATTTTGTTGAAAAATTCCCTTCACTCAACGCAACTAAGACCAAACAGCGACATGCATCAGATTTTCGAGCCAAATCGCTGAAGAGCTCGGACATGTAGCTATCCCCATGTCGATTTCCTGTGATCATATAGAACGTCACTGGATGGGATTCAATCCAGGACGGTGAACCACAGCTATACGGCATTTCTGGCTATTCTGCTACCTGAGTCCAATGTGATGCTTCAGATGATGCGGATGCAATCTTCTCAAATGCTTTTGAAAATGGCTTCCGCTACTATGTTCACGCGCCAGACACGATACCGTATCTGGTGTCCGAGGGTATCAGCGTCTCGCCAGGATCACGAGTCTATTCAGCTATTTCTACACATACGGTACGCTCTTCAGCAAGCACAGATTTCATATTCAAAAAGGGTACCGAAGCTACATATATGGATAGATACCCAAGCTTATTGCGTTTCACGAGCACCGCCCCTTACGTAAACCACGCCTGATGCAGTAAAACAATGACATTAAAGAATGCCGTCTCATTCTTCGACGAGACGTACTTCTGTCAGAACATTTGCCTGATCAGTTAGAAATGGATAGGTTGTTTAATATTCTGCTCTGGTTCATGTTTTGGGCGGGATCCACGCAAGTGGGTGGAGCTTGTTAGACAAAGTCATCAGTAATACTGGGCATCAATTACAACAAAACAGTTTTTTCGGTGAAGAAACTGGTTCATTACTTTGGCAAAACTGTTCTTAACAAACTATCTTTCATCACTACTTCGTACTTTTACCTACTTTTTTAGTACGTTCTGCTCCCGTCTGACAATTGGGGAAACTGCAGTAACAAGTGGCCGCAATCGTATCACACCGACTTGACTTATTCGTCAGTGAATTGCGAATCACTTTGCAAGGTAAGTTGAAGTAATAAGGATTTCCACACAAATTCAGTTTTCTTTTTCACCTTCAAAGGATTGCCGGGCCAACTTTTATGCTTTTCACTGAATATTTCGACTAACTTTATAAGTGTACCTACTGCTCAGGAATTCTTGTTCACCAAAAATGTGAAAGAAGCAGCCCTAAGATATATGGATGAGCAGCCCAATTAACTTCTATGCAATAAAGCCCTCTAACAAATAAATAATGAATAATCTTTTCTAGGCCTACTACTTCAACGATCGATGTGGATGCAGCCCATTTACCTACAACATAGATATGTGTAAGTGAATTCTACAAGTTTCCTATTTCGGCAAGTAACTGAGTCGCCGTAATACTTATGCAAAATACAAAATACAAAAAGTACATATCAATTTTCTCGTCATTTCACCCCTACATTTAATCTATGTCGTGGCAATGTATCTTGTTGAACTGCATGAAATCGAGCATGACAAAAGTCGTGAGGTTCAAAATGAGGATGTTGGGAGAGTTTTTTATAGAGTTCAGTATGAACTTTCACATGATATTATAGTGAAATTTTAGCGATGCCGATGTGTACACCATACCAAACGTTTCAATGCATCGATCAGCATATTCGAACACAAATAAACGGTAAATGAGACAAATTTCTGTCTTATGTACATAAGTTCAATCAGACTGAAGGCGGGGCCCTAGTCTTGCGCACTCCTAACAACCAAACATTTCCGATGCCAACCAACGTTTTCGCCCTTGCTCCTACAAAATCCTTTGCACACTGGAATACTGAACTAGAAATATCATCTGGTCAGGTGGAACACCGCGATTTTTGAGATTTTTTTGCGCCCCTTTTGGATGAGCAGACGATGGGCTTAAGGAACTGGTATATACCCTGATTTTGACATCACTAGCACCGCCCTCCGTTTATTCATTAGCCCTTTCAAGTTTCAATCGTGAAACCGTGCATGAAATGAGACTCCCTCCTGTCATTTCATCCTAATCCTTAAGAGACATGAAACTGCCCTTGTATACTGTATTTGTACCTAAATCGTTACTTGTTTACTCCCTTTCAAGGAACCGATCATTTTCGCATGCCACAATGTCAAGAATGCAAAATCGAATGCAACAGTCTCGTCTACCACGCCTACAACTCATACGGCTCCGGCTTTAGCCACGGAGCACTGAAATGGCTGAATCGGAAAAATCCACAATGGAGCAAAGCCCACATGAGGTTCGATTTTCATGAAAACAATAACTATTTTCACCTTCGGGTTGGAAAGGGCTGAATTTCGATGCCGATCGCTCAAGAATAGCCGCCACATGGGAATGGCCTAGTTGTTCAGATGCCAAAATACCTATGAGCAAAGGTAGAGGAAAAACATCACATGTTTACAGGGCTAGCCCCCATTGTGTAAGGCTGATGTATAGGCCAAATACTTTTGCAAGTATTCCTGGTTCTGAGCAAAAAGGGGAACTTCGAACAGAGCGTCAATCGTTTTCCCCATTATTCATCCGTCTACTCCCTTTTCTGACTTTATCTTCAATATACAGGAGCAACTTTCTGACGGTGAACGTTTTCCATCGGGATATGGCGCATACGGAATACAGACAAGTAAAATCTACGTCAGTGACAGAAATTCTCAGTAAGTTCACTATTCCATCGACTTGATTCTACTGTATGCAAATCGATACAGGTGACATCGGTGGTAACATGGGCATGTTCCTGGGAATGTCACTAATCACTGTCACCGAGATCAGTCTGTTCATATCAAAAATCGCATGGATCGCCTTTTCCAAGAGAAGACGAGACTACCTCTTCAACAAAAAGAAACGAGAAATTGTAAGTTCCAGGACTAGCTGGCTCCCACTGTTGAGCTGAGACTGTTTCGGGTTGCCAAGTTCAGAAAAGTAATTCTGTTCGTTTTAAGGAAGAGAAAAAACAATTGGAAGAGACTGTATCGGTGTTCAGTACACTCCGTAGCCGTAAAATGGGAACTGTTGGCCAATCATTCCGAGCCACTCAATCCCGGATACGTTCGCTCAGCCAGCAAATTCGGGACAGTTTCCGAGACAAAAGAACAAGCAAGGATGACGAGCCACCTGCACCAGATTTGGTAAGTAAGATCACCTAGATAAACCATATCAAAGGCAGCGTTCACAGAAAAGTTAGGGTACCCTTTTTTTGACGGGAATTGATACAACTGCTCTAGAATAAAGCGATAACAACGAAAAAAGCGCAAAAAAACGATGAACAAAAAGAATTACAAAGGGTCAAAAAAAGAGCTGGAAAGGGGGCTTGGACGAGTTTCACATCGAAATAACGGCGGTTAGGGAGTGTTCGGGCGAGAATGCACAAAGGCAATGCAATGTCTGCAATATAGACAACACACCCAAACAGCTGATTTAGACTACAGTCTTGAACCTGGCAATTTGCCAACTAGCTTATCGATTTTTCACCAACTTCGCTCCAGTGCGAATGTGGTGAAGGACAATAAGAACTTGTAGTCAGCCTAGCGAGGGGCGGAGGCCTCCCGTCCTCCACTGTCCTTCCTGCACAAATGGTATCAGAGGGGGCCTCGAATTCAAACTATGTGCAAATCTCCGAAACCACTTTTTCGTGAACAGTGCCTTTAAGTGAACACGCTTAGAATAGAATTCAAGGATAACAGCGTCTGATGACTTCTATTAACCCGATATTAGCGTCCTCCCTTTCTTCCTTCCTTTCTTTCTGCTGTCGCATTCCAAACCTGCATAAAAAGGCTGGAACGCAACAGCACAAAGGATAAAAATTTTGTAAATGACTTCAAAATTTCAAAAAAAAAAGGCAGACACCTCCGCAAAAACACATATATTCGCAGGGGGAATTGCACTTGACCAGTAAATAAGAGGAACATCTTTAACTAAAATTATGTAAGCTTCTATTAATGAATAGTCTCTACCTGTCTCTATCCCATCACCTTCACTTTCAATTTTTCGATTTTCCTGAATGGAAGTGAGGGCAGAGGATAGACAGAGAGTGGTTCGTTCACTCATTCTTTGTCTCACCCATCGTATTTTGTTAAACTGGCCAATGTTCCCTCTTGTTTTGCTAACTGGGCAATACGACCATATCTTTAGGTAACTTTTAGGTTCAGTTATACTTAGTACTTAAGAGAAAGATAGTATAAACCTACCAAATGCTCCCGTCTAAGTTGTCAATATATTTGTAGGAATTAAACAGATGACTTTAGATATGATGATTTCTGTTTGAACAAACCCGCAAATACCAGAGCAAAAATAGATATTTCCAGGAAAGTGGAATCGGTAGCGAACCATTAACTATAGAAAACCTCGCTAATATGCAAGAAGTTCACGAAAATCAATATAAGCAAAACGTTGCCAATCAGGTAATTATATCTCTCAACATTGCAGGTATACTTACCGTTTTCGAATACCTAACTTACGATTTTTCAGACACTTTACGCTGGAGACGATAAAAACCAAGTTAGCATGGTGAGATTTCGTTTTTCAAGCAAATTTTATAGTGATTTTGTAAGACCTCTACATTAAAATTCATGATTTTTGCCACCTAATGTGACCTGAGCTCTACCTTGAGTGAGGCTGAGTTCTTGCGAATTATAGAAAGAGGGTAGTTAGAAGGCAGAACACCATGAATAGGAGGAACGAACAAGCGAGTGACTTTAGGCAGTACTAAATGCAGTGTGGATACTGTTACCCTAGGATCATGAGGTGCACAAGTCTCGAGAATTTCTGATGGAAAGAATGTGCAGAGAAGCGCATTTAGTCGTTATTTTAAAGAGGTTCGTTAAGTTAAGAGGTACTGAAGAGGTACTCTGACTCTGTGTGGTACTGTACATTAAACATTCTTTCATATCCCCATCATATTCAAATGTAGGCGAAATCAGACGGAGACATCAATTTCGAAAGGTGATAGAAAAAAATCGTACCTTCCATTTTCCGAGGAATAGTGCAGACTCAAGTTTCGAGCTTGCTCATAAGAGCGTGCGTGTGGAATTGCCAGTGTCAGCTGTGATTGAACAGTTTGGCTGCTTTTCACTAGATTAGTTCAGTCATAATCACGACCTTAATTCAAACTGAATCCTGAAATGGAATTCGGAATTCGGATAAGTTAAACATAGAGAAACAGATGAGACTGGTAAAATGAGCATTGCCGTCAAAAGGAAAACCTGTCGGGAGTCCAACTACCATAAAATGCACCAACTCTACAGCTGTTGTTAGTTACTTTGTGGAAAATGCAGCAAAATTGCTCAGAACCCAAAAGCTTCCAATTGCAAAATCTAAACTCACCAATGCCACAATTACTCCACGCCGTAGCACATTAACATCATCACTCCCCTCTTACACGTCAAACGAGCTCAGAAAGCCCAATACAAAAAAAGCTCGAAAAAAATAAAAAGGAGCCCTCAGAAAATCATCGAAATCGGTTACGATTTTCAACTTTTCAAAATAATATTTTCAGATCGAATTACAAATCGATCTATGCGATCTGAAGCGACAACTAGCCGCCAGTCGTGGGATGTCTAGTAGACGACGTGCTACCACAGCACCTTCAACGACACGTAAATCCAAGCCGGCTACACGACGGAAAAGCACCCAATGTGCCAAACCACGTCGTGATTCATGCGATCACATCGTCAAAAGAAAAGATACGCATTGATCTTCACTTATGTCATAATTGTTTGTACAAATGAGAGGATTTAATAAATAATAAGCTTTATTGATTCTCCTACTCAGTTCGTGGTATACTCCCTTGTAATTCAAAATGCACAATGAACGATGTTATAATAGTAAAAAACATCTGAAAACGAATGGCCAAAATCCCAGGCAAGTTTCCCTTAAAGTCTCGGTTTTGTGTGTCTGTTGTGTGAAAAATGTGTATAGCATATATTTAACGTTCATGCCACATGTGTATAACATGTTGCATAATATGAGGATGATATGTGCATAGCATGTGTATCCCTTGTATCACCTTCGTCCCTAATTATCGATTTTGGCGCAAGTAACGTCTCCATTTGTCCCTTTCGCGATCCAGACAGGTCCAGTGGATCATTCCGTTCGAGTAACACCCGGCATAACATTCCTTTCTCTCGGAGCTTTCGCAAAGAAGTCGTAACATCTCGCTGCGGCCATCCTAGTCTTCGCCGCTTGGCATTCTGAGGGATTCAGCCAGCCCTGGTCCAACGGTCACCACGATATTGCACAACGTGTCCAGCCCACCGGGTCTTCGATTGTTTGGCGTAAACAACGGCATGCGATCATATGAATAACATGTTTTCAACATGTTGTATAGCATGGATATGATGTGTGTATAACAGTATTTAGGGGTAACGGAACTTCTCCCCGCGGCATTCTCCCTTGCGGCATGCGGCAAATGTCACTGCAATTACCGTACTCCCGCCAATCGATATTTTTCCTTGACTGGCTTACTTTTTCATTGGATTTTATCGTTTTTTCTTCTGTTTCTTTTTGGTTTTCATGTTTATTAGACTTGTTTAATTAGAATGACTCCTCCTATATTAGCGACGATCAATACCGCATTGGAATTGAAGGGAGCGGCCAGCCAATTCAAATAATTGAAGGACTCCCTACCTTACAAATGGCGCGCTCCAATCTTCCATCGCAATCCTGTGATAGGCGGTGGGTGCGGCGTGTGCGACGCCGTGTTAGGGGAGAAGTTCCCGGACCCCAGTATTTAGCATATGTACAGCATGTGTACGTCATGAACATGTATACAACATGTATGTAACATGTGTATAACAGTTAACAACGAAATCTTATCATCAAATAGTTAAAGGGGAGAACGTCCGTTGCGCGCGTCCGTCGAAAATAGGTCACCCCGCCCACTTCGCGCGCAATGCACCACACTGAGGCCTCGAGATAACATTACAGTACCACTAAGTGTCAGTGGAGCGGATGATTTGCATTTGTCTATGTTATCTTCTCTTTGAACTGACTGCCGTGGACCAAGCACAAAACGTACGCCCTACTGACAACTGCGAAGACTGTCAAGTATCGCGGGCTGACTCGCCGCGTGCGATGGCTGCGGACTGACGTAGTTTTGACGGAGGCGGTGCATGAATGGTACAGAATCCTTAGTAAAATACTTCTTACCTTCAAATACTATAAAATATCGTTTCGTATTGCAACAACTGTATCTAACAATTCATCGGCTTTCATACGATCAAGATACTGTACTAAAATTTTTGTAACGAGTTTTGTTTGCATTATGATGAATAAGTTGCTTTGCATAATTAAGCTGCTGTTACCACGGCGTTCTAATCAAATATATAAATAGCACTGCAGGGAATGATTGAATGTCCATGAAGTTTTGATGGCAACGAGGCGTAAACACTACCGTATCCACCGCGAAAGAGTACCGTGTCAGTACCGTAACCACGGTATACTGTACATGAAGTACAGGATGCCTGCAATAACACAGATCCCCTGTATGGCATGCACTGATCAATTCCAATATGATTGAGCCCTAACATGGATAGTAAGAGCTCTAAAAACCTCTGTTAACTGAAACGTCTAGAAATTCTAATGTATGCCCCACTCTTTTGTGTTCCATCTACACATTCAGAAATATCGTTTTTATTATTACATCTCTGTAAAACTAGTTATCTAGCGAATTCATGACCCTTAATAAGGACGCTCTGCTTTTCATGAATTTGAGGAATTCCGGATGAAAAGAATCACTGGGTATACATCAAATAGGCTGCGATCATTCAAAGAAGCAACAGCGCAAGAACCCTTGGCAGGGGTTAAGTAACGAACAGGTATACATAAAAACATCAACATGCGTTCCTATTAACAGTGTCCCCGGAAATATAAACAATAACACACAGATAAACATCGAGTCATAACCAACAGTGGACTAGCACATAGACAAAGGTTTCATGGAACTCGTCGATCGGAATTTGTTCCTGAGCGGAGACGCAATTGCGAACTACTGCTTTAAACTACCGTACTCTCTCATAAATTGATCAGGTGTCTTTTTAAAGGCTGCTGTCAGATTAACGATTCATCCGCCCGCCCGGCGAGATGTGTGCGTGCGACGGCGGCCCTAGTCACGCACGCAGTCACGTCACGCACGCAAGGCGACCGCAACGCGCCGGATGGACGGACGTACATCGAAGTCTGAAAGCAGCCAAGGATACATCCAAACTGACAGCACCTCATTTTTACCGCCAAAACATTTTTGAAAGGAGCATGAAAACAGAAGAATCCATGCGCCGTGGGGGAGACGAGACCAGAATTCCCTGGGCGCCTGTACCCTCTCTAGCAGTCAGTTTGCATGCATTATCTTTCTTGCACGGGTATCCTAAGAAGACCTTATTGAATCTGGAAAGTCTGAACCATCCGATTGGCGAAGTTGTCGCTGGGAAGTCAACGTGCTCAAATGAGTGCATGAAATAAGCAAAGTGAGGACTGGACATTTTCTTTTTCGGCAATTGTTACGATGATCCCCTACCAGATGACTTCTACCCAATCGGATGATTTCGCTGATGATCAGAATGCGACAGTAACAATGTAGAATATGGTTATAAACTCTCTATGACCTGATTTTGTGGAGGTTACCTATACAACAGTACGAATCATATTTCAGCCCAAATCTGGAGAATAAGAATTATACGCAGACACAGGAAGGAGCGCAGTGAACGTCCAAAAAGAAATAGCACAGAGACAACATGAGGGTACGGATATAGAGGAAACGACGTACCACATAATAGGACCAGGATCATTTGAACATGATGAGCAACCCGAAATTTGAATACATTGGTGCATAAGTATCCCCAGCAATCAATAGGCATCTCTCAGGAGCCAGAAGATGACACTTCTTGATCGTCTGCCCCTAGCTAACTGATTCCTTGGAGATCCAGTTGGCCACGAACTTCAGATCATGCCAGTGTCAGCTTCATATGCTTCCTGAGAAGGAATGTTTAGAAAAAACAACAAAAAAGCTCGATCGGAATTCCTAACGATAAGTGCATGGTGCGAGTGCTCAAAGTCCTGAATCCTTGAAACTGTTCTTCATGAAATCATCAGGCCATGATCCAAAATCGACAATATGCAGAACATCATGCAGTTGCATGTTGTCACTTGCCATATACACCAAATTCTGTAACATGATGCATTGTAATGACGGCATTCACACCTTAAATCACTTTACAAACGGAGACTCGATGCAAAAGAATGCAATGCATAGCCAAATGTAATACTCATCGCCATTAGCGTATAAAAACAAGCATTATAAGGCCCGAGCTTTAAGGCGACAACAAGGAGGGTCATTGGACAACGTGTGCTACAAATGGAAGCTCGCCGACACAAAATCGCTGCGCGTAGCCTCAGTTGTGCCAAACCACCATCTTTAGAAAAAGGTTTCATGACCAAAAGTCAGTATGCCGCATAGTGCCGGCCTAATTTTAGTGCAACCGATCCTGAGGAGCCCAACAAGAAGTTTTCCATCTAACTTTTCACCACTTACGTGAAAACAGACGTTAATTAAATAACGATAAATAGTAAGGTCTAACACAAAGGCTGAAGAGGATGGCATGGCCATTTCATTTTTGTAACATTTTTGTCTTGGTCCGTCAAAATGACTTGACTGCATGCTATCAGTTAACGGTTAGGTGACGGAGAGATTTTCACCAAAACTATCAGATGACGCAGCCGAACTTGTATTTGATCTATAAACCCATCTGTCTACAGATGAATCAAGGGAAAAACGAGTTGAGCTCGGTCTTGGAGGGGAACAGAGGAAAAAATAGAAGAAAATGAATAAAATAACAGGGTAACGATGTTCGATCAAGTCCACAACCACAAAAGACAAATAGTATTAAAAAGTGAATATAGTAGAAAAACTCACCGTGGTTGCTGTGAGTAGAATCATGATCTTCGCTATGCGTAATGCTATTGCCGAATTTGACAGACCAGGCTCTCGATTTCGAATATGATGGTGCAGCATTCGTACATAACGATGTCCCATAGTTCGAACATGTTCTTTGCCCGACATCGACAATTCGAGAGGTTCTGGAAAATTTGAGATTTAAAAGAAAGGTCATAGGAGCAGCCCAACATTAAAATTTAGGGGTCATGTGCTCGTCGCGGTAATAGCCAAAGCTGAACTACCTTGACTGTCTTGACTACCTCCACAACATTTAACGCTTTAGAGAATTATTCGGAAATATATAACTTAACTCCGTCAATAACCAGCGGTAAAAGTAAAGTGAAACTTAAATGCAACAATAACAAAAGGAAAAGGAAAAAGAAGAAAGAAAGTCAAATAGGTATCAAATAGATCACCGTCGCTGAACACGATCACTGCCAGCATGAGGCATTTTTCGGTTTCATCGAGTTGTAGTTCGCGAAGAGGCTCAGATAACGTCACTACCATTCGCTCACAACATCCTCTGCAATGAATATCTACCGTGTTACATTAGCTTGGATTCCAGATACCAGAACTGTAGCTCCGTTTCAAATCTTGAAGGATTTCGATCTTCTATGACAAGGTTTATAAAGTACGAGACAGGGTTTCTAACTAACAATATGAAAATGACCTCAGAATGAAGGGAAAAAAGACAAGCTGCAACCGCTCATTTTATTATAAACATGCCACGAGCTTTCCATTACACTGTTTAAGGGCGATGCGAAGTTATTCCTTGATCCAAATGCGTCTACTCTATCTAGAGAAGAGTTTATTCACCAATCCTTTCCAAACTATAAACGCGATCGTAAGGGAATCATACCTAACGCGACAAGCCTGAATTATCTATTCCCGTTTTCCCCTCGAAATTATCAAAGATTCAGATCATTCTCATTTATGAAATCAATCCAAGAAAACCACTGTTCGAAACCCTGATAGTAAAACTCACCGTACATCTGGAAAACATTGAAGTGCTTCTGATCGAGGAAAGTACGTGCCGTTCGCGTAACAAACACCATCACAACAAGCCTCATTCGTCCAATTTGCGCATAACCACCAATAAAACGAACCGAATCGACTTTTCGCTATTAAAATCTGGAAAGATTTTGTTTGAAATGGTTTTAACCTGCTGATGAAGGGATGAGAAGATGAATGCCTTTGAATGAAGATGAGTGAGGACGGTGACAAAAATGATATTCGAACCAAATCGTGTTAGTAACTTAGCGCGCTTTGACTTTTGAAACCACAAGGCATATTCTCACATTCCAGGTCATCCCATCGATGTGTACTCAGATAAAGATGACCTGTCAACAAGAAATAAGGAGAAACCAAATTACAAAGGTGTTAATCGGTTGGTGTGGGAAAACAGCCAGTAGTTCGCAAAACTCAAGCTGTTATCTTCAAGAGGTACGGGCCTAAGGAATAGCGATGTAAGACATTGCAAAAGTCTTTCCAATCACTAATTTGCACATGTTTTTGTTTGTTTGTTCGTTCGGTTGTTTATAGCACCACATCAGCATAATGCCTTCACATAAGATACTTTAAACGTCATGATTTCATCGTTCTACCGGTTTACTCAGGCCCGGAATTTTCTTATGACAGAGAGATTGACAGCTTCATGAACAGATAGGATGGAAAAGGGACAGCTATCGAAAACGAGGTGGTGAGATAAATTAGAGAACATAAACATAGCTACACTATTCCTGGCGAGGTTATCAGTCTTGCAGCTTAATAAAGAAAAAGCAGCGAATATTCTTAAGCTTGAACTCGAGCCACAGACGTTATTTCAGCCACAAACGTACTTGATCATCAACGCTTAGTGAAGCGAACTCCGGCAAAGCGTGCAACCAGTCGGCAAACAAGACAAAATGCCTTCGCCAATCCTGCATCACATCTTTCATTGTTGCCACCCTCTCAGCTGTGATGACGAGCTGTAATATGCAACAGATTTGCCCAAATATTCTTCGTCTACTTGGCTTGTCGGTTCATTCCCCGCAATATTCATCTAATAACCCAAGAACATTCATTTACTCAGTCATAACTTGTACTAATCCATTTGTCACTGCTTTTTCCCAAAAGAATAGAAGGGGAAAGTATTGATTTTTAAAAAGTCTACAATCATTCGCTCATGAATAAGGAAATCATATCAAAAAATTAGCCATCGTGAAGCCACAACTCTAGATCAAGTATAAACAGCACCATAACACCACCCTCGAAAAAGGAATTCATGTTCGATTCTCTCTTTCTTTCGCATAGACGAAAATAATTGCAATCTCGTTCCACAACATACCGGTGTTCTTGAAGAAATCATGTTCGGATTGTAGAAAGCGTTGATGAACGACACACTGGCTGATGATAAACCTGAAAGCTTAGCATATCTCAACCGTTTCCTGGTCTTACATCAGAGCATTGATCATCAGAACATAACGTAGTGGAACATTGCTTGAAACCGAATCTTCCTGAGAAAAGAGTCAGCGAATTACTCTTGATAATCCACTACTCGTAATCTGAATAGTTTGCCTGGAGAGCAATTGTGAATCGTCAGGGTCTGCTATGATATTCTATACATGCGACATGATCATACTCCTACAAACTTTCCCAGTAACGACGAAATGAGTGGTAGAAGTGTATTGCAGTGATCAAATGAGAAACAGACTGGCCATTCTTTCACAATTTCATACGTAATAAAGCGCCACTCTATTGAGACCAGGGAACTATAGAAATTCGCCCCAATAATTTGAAGTTCGAATCATAAAAGTTAACTGTAAAAGTAGTGCAAATGAGAAGCAACTTACACCCACCATCAGATCGGGAATATCCCGATGCACTCGGGGGATCCACACGGTTGCAAACTTGCCGGTGCATAGCCAAAAGACTGTCAGCTGCCCTGAATAAATATTGTACTAATTAGTAAGATGATGTCATCTGGACAGTTGAAATCCCTAGTGACACTAAATAAAATCAAAGTGCATGGCATTCCTTGTGCTCAAGTGAACTGATTGAAGAGAATTGATTGGTAATGAAAAGGGAGTTGCGAATCAAAAGATATGACCACACAACATATCTGATCACTGCGCAGTAATAATTACTCAATATTAGTGCATACTATAGTAGCGCAGTTTAAAAATACGTATCGATGGCAACTTGCCAAACCCTTGCGAAAACCTTGGCCCTTCAAGTCGTCGCACTGTATGCGCTATTTTTTGTCCCATTAAAATGGATTGAAGACATGGGTTGATAACATGAAAATGGCTATGAGTTGCCCCAACACTTCTTACCATTTCGCAAAGTTAAAATACGACAGGAAGCTACTTTGATTAGATTATTGTATAGGAGGATCCCACCATCGGAAATTGCGCTACAAAGCAAAAATGCTTCCACAAATGTTCGAAAAAAAACAATGGGTATTACAACAAGTGAATGGAAGAGTAAATGGTATTAAAAATTCTCAATATACATGTGATATAGAAGTACCTATTCAACTCGGCATCGGGACTGGGCAAAGCATCGGCTTTCATCGAATACTGCTCTGTTTGGACTTCGACGGAGCATCTGAAATGTTTTGGTGAATTGCGCATTCAGAACTACAAACACGAGAACACGGCAATGTGGTATTGAAAGCGATACATGGATGCTAGCAAATAGAGACAGAAAATCATACTTGCAAGAAAGTAATGAGGAATTATATGAGTTTCCAGGGAAAGACAGGAGCAATAGGGAAAAATTTAGAAGTTGGAGGGAGGAGGGGTGCACCCCTCCATGATACACTTAGCGCAGGGTAACGGAACTTCTCCCCTATCGCGGCATTCTCCCTTGCGGCATGCGGCAAATGTCACTGCAATTACCGTACTCCCGCCAATCGATAGGACGCGGAATTTTTCGTTGACTGGCTTGCTTTTTTATTAGATCTAATCGTTTTTTCTTCTGTTTGTGTTTCGTTTTTGTGCTTATTAGGCTTGATTAATTAGAATGACCCCTCCTATATAAACGACGATCAATACCGCATTGGAATTGAAAAGAGCGGCCAGCCAATTCAAATAATTAAAGGACTCCCTACCTCACAAATCGCGCGCTCCAATCTTCCATCGCAATCCCGCGATAGGCGGCGGGTGCGGCGTCTGCGACGCCGTGTTAGGGGAGAAGTTCACGGATCCCTTAGCGCATGAGTGAAAGAAGTACAGCAGGCTTCATCTGTACCTAGAGATCGTTTCTAGCCATAGACGTCTTTTCACCTCACCCTTAACACGGTGAAGCGCCCGTGTGGATGAGATGATTACGGAGATGTTGATCGGAATGAAGCGGTAGGATGGAGAAGCGGATTGGACGCAAACGTGGGCGGAGCCAGCCACTTGGTAGCGAGCGCGTTTTTGATTTCGCACTTTCCCGTGATTCTACTTTCCCACGTTTCACAAGTTTGATACGGACGCAGTACTGGTGGTATACGGTACTGTACTCGAGCAAGACTCGCAAACTATGAACCATACCAAAGGGAACCGCACACAATTAGTTTGACAGTCGCTCTCTGGCCATCGCTGAAAGGTTATCCAGAACAGGAAGTGGTTAATGACAGCATGAGGATACTGCAGAGACTCGTATAGGTTGGGAGAAGAAAGGAGGACAACAAAAGCAAAAGCTGCAAAAGCTTTACGTTAGCAGTAAATCGCATTATATTCATATCCTCGCTGTACACCAAAGCCGATCTCGTCATAAAGAAACAGCGGAAAATATCTGATTACCTGTCGGGAGAATTTTCTCGATAGTCATCGTCACCATCATCCATATCCTGTAATGGGTCGCTCCGTTCTCGTTCGGATTGCACCGCTAAAAGCAGAACAACGAAATTGAATGGTTTTGGTAGAGAAAGAACGTTTTGTTCTAAAAATAACGAAGAGGTTAGGTTATGCGCTTTAACTAGTTTGATGTCCTTGTGCTCCAATGTTGATAGGCTAAAGATCTTTTTTCATTCCTTGCGATAGCTAGAACTGAAAAAAGACCTATTGTCTCACTCTACCTGCAGCCGACCTGCAGTCTCGTGAAAGACGAGGACATTGAAGTTCTCGATTGAACCAAACGAAAAAAAAAGGAAAAAAGAAAACCAAGAAACAAGCATGAAATTTGAGAAAGTTGAGAATTTCTTCCAAAATGGAGTAATTTCTTAACCGAAAAGAATTACACTCACCCCTTGGATTCATTCCAGCTACAAAGCATTGCTTCAATCGGCATGCACGACAAACATTCCGGTGTTCTGTAAACATAAGGATTAATTGAACAGAAAAAGCGGCTGATTCATCCTGACAACGATGCAAGGTGCCAATAAGAATGGAAGGCCTATAGGGCCACAAACCGCCAAGTATTATGCCACCACTTCTTTAAATGGTTTCAATTACATGCAATGACAGGGAATAAAATTTGCATAGAAATTATTTCAGTCGATAAACATGAGGTGTCTTCACTAGCAAGAAAAGTGTAGGAAAAGATGAGAAATACATCGTTTCCCAATAATAAAGATCCAGGCAGATGCAGCCTAAAGTTAGGGATATACCTAGCGAATGGCAATCTGCGCCAACACCAACAAGTCAGGAAGTATTCGATAGAAGACGCGGAGAATTCCGGCAATGAAGGACTGCGTCTGAGACGTCCCTCTCCCCCCCCCCCCCCCCCCTCCTCTAGGAGAACCCCATCACATAGCAAGCGCCTTACATGGCAGACTACTATATCTCACGACATTCTTTGGAGTGACTGTGCCGCTTGTCATTGTCCGAGGCTGAGTAGTACATACCAGCCGTCCCCTTGTAAACGTTAACATTCTTAGCTGCCACACGTTTCTCAAACCGCTTTGTTTTGCCTGGATACTGCCTGGATGACCCTAGAGATTAGGCTTTAAATGATCTCTTCACTACAACATTACACAAGGTGAGATGCATGCATGCCCTATCCCTTCAAGACGATTCTTAGTTACAACAGGACATACCTTTTGCAATGGCACATTGCCCATCAAATCGGCACATATACTGACGGTTGTTCCAGACACTACAAAACAAAACATCAAACGTTCATCAAGAACATTCGATTCCCTTTTAAGTAGTTGCGTGTATGAATGACCAACGTGTAACGAGAAGAACTTCTGTCGTTAATCAAATCCCATGATACGTGCTCGACATGCATGCACATTCTAGTCGGATTTTGCAAACGATTCGAGCTCCACCAAAACAAATGAATGAATTTGGAGGCCTAATAACGAGGTTCCATTACAACCCAATCACCAATTTTAACAAACGTCAGGACTAAGTTCGGCTTTATTGAGCGGGATTTTAAGGACTGCAGAGTACTAGGGTTCCTACTTCTAACAGTTGCCCCATTTCTACACAACTTAAAGGTCTAAAAGACTTCAAGGTACCACCTTACCCAACTACAGTTAAACTGGGAACTAGCTAGAGGTACGAGGTAAAACTATTTGACATGCGCGGAAAACTTATGAGAGATTTTCGGCTACCGTTTCTATTTCCATGATTTGTGGGCGCAGTAAACCTAGTTTCAGTGCGATGACCTCGACGCGGGAACTTCCGGCACGTCATATAAACTTATGTTTCTATTACAGTTATCACCGACGGAATGACCACGTGACATTGCGCTGGCTAGAGAAAGGCAAAATGGTGATATAGCAGAAGACATACAGCACATACAACGTGCCTGCATAATTTTCTTTACATTCTCACTTCCCTTCCCTTCTGGGTATTACCTTAGATGGAAACGAGACCGGTATTACCCACTTTAAATCTCACATAGCTTTAACTTTGACGACATAAAAAATAAACACCCTGAAAATGATGAAGAACAAATGGATCAAGCATACCTCCTCCTGAAGAATCCCTTGCAACCATTGCATGCATTCACGCCATAGTGTTTGCCAAAGGCCTGAAAGACTAAGAATAATTAATACCCAGAATATTCATTACAGTAATCATTTCTAACTTTCCAATACTATGCACTTTGCACTCAATTTTGAAATGTCTGACTAAGAACAGTATGCTCATATGAGTCGCGTTCAGATACTTTGTCCATCGAAAAATCAGCTTCAGTAGCTTAAATGGGCGTGGGGCTTTATTCACTGAACGAAATCGATCCTTGGACCGAAAACGGATGAAGCGCCTTATTTACTTTATCGTCTTCTTCTCTTTAAACGACACCTACCTATCCACTTTAAGACAAGTTTCTATCGTAGTAAAGCACATCCATTCGCCAACAACGCAGCAGCACTTATCAATGGACATCTAATAGCAGGAAGATATAGGAAAAGTGTTCACCTGATCACCGCAAACGACACACACCAAATTGACTGAGGAATTCTTCTTTCGGCCTCGACTTGGCCCATCTTGAGAATTCGCGAGGCTACTGGATTGACTGAACTGCGAATTATTGAGACCACCAGCCATCGGTTGCAGGGCAGCAGACAGATTGCTGTGCGCAGTGCTGATCGCGGCAGCGGCCGAATTCCGAATCAGCTCGTCCAACGCCGTCGACGCCACGTCGCCGAAAACGTCTGAGTGATCGAGCGACGCCAGCGTGTTGAACATCTGCACGTTAGGTGCTGAAGAACAATCACATCATGGAAAGCGATGAAGAGAATGGCGAGAATGCGAACGGCAACAAAATTTAGATAAACTCTTGTGGCGATCAGTCCACAACAGATTCAAGTGCCGGGAAGAGCATTGGCAGAAAGTTTTGGTGAGAGAGAGAGGGTGACTAAAGGGAAACCGCCGAGCGGCAGAAAGAAAAGAGTGCAGAGACCGTTGCAGATGGAACGAGCGGTCGCTACCGGTCACATGCAATTTTTTGCGGGGAAAACCGTTCGATACCGCATTTTTTCGCTGTAATTATTCCTACGTCAGCGGAAATGAGATTTTATCACTCCAGATCTCCCTCCTCACCCACGTCCAGTCTTTGAGCTGGGAAAGAAATTCCAGCAACACCAATACCCATCACGTCTCGGCCCAATGTAATCTTTGGTGCGGTTGTCGAACCCAATGTCGACTGATACTTGTCTGACCCTCAGAAATGGGTTGGCCTTCTGGGTTCATGCCTAAACAGAAGCCCACATTTACGTAGTCCATTTTCTTTTCATAAAAATCGCCCTCATTTACCTATCACATGAGCACCTGAAAATTTTGGTATATTTTAGAATTAATTTTAACAAATGCATCGTCAATGTAAATAACCAGTTATGGTTTTTTACCCGTTGACCGAGCAGCATTAATCACATTCAGGTGCATTTTTCTGTGAGAGCAATTGCATCTACATTGCAGCGAGCAATATGGCTATGTGATTACACTCACAAAACAGCACATGTAAGCATTCGATTTATGATGTTCAAAGACCAATGAACAACTAAGAGAACATGTGCACGTACACACACACACTTAGATACACGTGTACACTGAACGTACACACACACCCCAACATTTACGCTTGTACAGGTACACACACGCTTGTATACACACATGTGCACGTACACGTATATCAATATCGACATAAGAGATAGTGGACGAAGGAATTCATGGAAGCGTATTCGTGGACTGAAAAAGTGTGAGTGAGCAACCGTCACTGGAAATAATTAAATGAAAGAAATAGATAATCAGTCCGTTTTTTTAGCTTCGCATAAAACAGCTGTTAGTAGAGTCATGAACTACTTCGCAGTGATAAGACACTGCGTGAACAGGATTCCTCGAAACATCAGAGGACAGTTACAAGAATGAGTCATTTTTGAGCCCCAGCACAGTAAGTGAAAGTATGACTATCACCCCATTGGAAAGGCTGATTCATGGATTTATATGCGTTTTCTCACAACACTTAATCACTAGAGTTGATAAGCTTTTCTGATGTGTGCCATACTTTCGGCTTTCAGTCTTGATCGTGCTGATGTTGGAAAGTATACTTTCCAACAACCTGTGGAGAATAGGTGATGATCTAATCACTATAAGCATCTTAATCATTGATGTGGCAAGGAAGGTACTATGCGAAAGGGTGGAGGATTAGATGAGCTGAGCGTGTCTGGGTGTAAATGTCAATTGCGTCTGGCGACAAAAAACAGGGAACAGAAACCAAAGTTGCTAGCACTACATATGTAGTAGACCATATATAAAAAAATAAGACTTCCAAGAGCGATTTACAGTTCTCAAATAAAGAAGTGAGTTGTCAACAAAAAGCGAAAATTATTCAACAAATCACTGAACGTTTTTTTTTTTTTTTTTTGAAAACTGACATAATCGGTCCATCACTTATTTAGAGTTCTCTACAGAAGTATATGTGAGTTGCACATAATAAAATGCAAAAAAGAATAAATAAAGGAAAAAAATTGTAAAAAAAACGAAGGTGAAGAGTCATGTTCTTTCATGCCTGATATCGGTGCAAAACTACCTTTGTCAATTTCACACCCTGAAAGTTCGCATTTTGTTCGAGGTAGTCATGAGTTTTGCTTCAAAGTCAGCTACATAATAAAATAAAAGTAAAATTAGTTATAGAATAGTTCAATATGAGCCAATAAATAGAATAAAGCAATTGAAAATTGAAAAAGAGGAGAGTACAAAGAAAATTCTGAAGGAGGGCTCGTGTGCTCTTCCCTGAAGTAATGCTATGGATTCCTATGAAACAAATCGCTGAGCAATTCAGCTCCCACAAATCTCAGCGCAACGTGTGCACATGGCCTGCTCCAGAAATTGGTTGATACCGGACAGTTCCTTTCCGAGGGCGAAATATTGAGAAAAAAGAAAGAAACGCAAACAGAGTTTGACACAAGACCAGGATTACAAGAGAAGTCGAAAACATGGAGCCGAGTGGGTACATTGATAGGTTTCTGACGATATAAGAAGTCGCTCTTGATCCCTTTCTTTGCGTTGCCCACCAACCAATTCTCATTGACATAGCGTATATGATAGTGTGTAGAGAATATATGAAAAAATAGGGAAAAATGTTATACAAAATATATTTTAACCATAAAAAATAGTGTAGCCTTCATATCGAATTATTCTGAATTTCGGCGCATAACTGTATCAAAGGCTGGAGATTAAAAGGCCAAAAGATGTATTTACGCCACGTAAGAGCAGAATAAAACACCGATCAGCTCCCCATGTCGTCCACCGCATAGCGAGTGGTGTGGTGATCGGGAGGGAAACTGGATTCATTCAGTCAGGGTGGGTCCGACGGCATTTTTCGCTTTCAAAAGACGATTGCAAAGCATACAGCTACGACGGAAAACGGACACCATTATAGAACAGTAGACCTTCGACGTAGAAAAAGGGCAGCAAGCCATCTAAAAAAGGATCAGACGTACCCAAAAACAAAAATTCCAAAAACTCGCTCAACTAGGCAAGTCCCGCCCACCTAAAAAGGTCGCGCCTGTTTACCCATAGCCTTCACTTGACAAAAAAAAACATCCGCTCCCAAACACAAGCTTTTGAACAGTTTTAATCTTAGTTTCAGCGAAAATTACGACAAATCCGTTACCCTATCGAATATTTACATTTTTTTAGCGCCATGACCCACTACCAGGCTGTCACATACTTGGAGAACCTTGCACTTCACGCCTTCAAAGTAAACTGAATAGATTATGGAAAATATCAAATTTTGCAAAAAAAACATGAGTAAAAGCACAAAAAATGATCTGAAAAATCAACTTATAGTTACTGGTAGAGCAGACTTGTTATCTACTGAAACGGAAATAACCTGATCTGGTTATCGATAAGCCGCTTGTCACCTAGTCGTGACACCACCTACGCTTTCAGCACCCGCAAGCACTATCGCCGATTGAACCATGGTCGACGATCGATTTTCGGAATTTTGGTCGTTACCGCCTTTAAAAAGCAACACCGCCTGGTGTAATCCAATGAGCAGCTGCTCAAACACCGATCGGTCGGGGACAAAATCATTGGGCGTGGTAGTTGGACGGGGCACAAAGCACTTGTGGCCAAACAACCACCCAACCTCCTACAAATCATAAACCGGCGCTCTATTACGTACATACAAGCGCGACAAGTCTCTACAAACATCAAGAACAATGCACTACGCTCAGTTCTGATCAGTAGTTCCCCACGTTGGGATGCGCATTGCGTATAAACACCCCAAACAGGAAACAAAGAACAGATCGACTTCACAAGGTTGAGCAGACTCGAACCAACTGCACGAAAAAATTCAGGCGCTTTATAGAACCCCAGGTAGATTTCTCTACTGGATCCTAAAGGAGGGATTGGGATACAAAGTTCTCAGTAAAAAATCAATCCTTTAGCTAATGAAATGACGTTCTAGGACCAAAAGAAAAGATGATTGAGAGCCATTTATTGCTGCGACCAACTGGACCTAATGGAGAATGGATACATTCTCTAAAACAATAGACTTCTAACGTGAAAAAAGTCACCAAATCATACTAAGAATCGACTGATGCTCCTACACAGTTGCTCTGCGTCGAGTTAAGAGCATTTCCTATCACATCCTGAACAGGAGCATCAGCTGGTTATCTCAATGAAACCTCAATGCGTCAGAGAGCTCAAAACTCAGAAACAAACGGTTGAATAACCCAGCTGGCTGCAAAGACTCCAACCCGAGACACACCTCTCAAACCAACAGCGTCCACACATTGGAAGAGTAATTTTATCTCATCTTCTACCTCATGAGGAGCTCCCTACCTACTTTACCACGCGAAGCACAACTTACTGGGTAGAAAAATGAGCGTAGAAGGACTATGTAGAAAGCTAGGGGTCTAGCTTACCAAGGAAATAAAAAATCCTACTGGGTATTTATTCGTGGAAATACAGGCCTACCTTAGAGTTGAAAGACTGGATATTTGAGCTCAGGACCGAATAAATTTGAATACGGTATACGGCGTACAATGCGTCAAAGTATTGATAAATTGAGAATTTCCGATTTCGTGAGACACTTATATTTGTCTGATTTTCGTTACAGAGAAGTTTCAGAAGTGGCTGCTCCCTAGCCCATAGAAAATAACGACAACGCGAAAAAGTCGGGAAAATCATCGAAAATTCATTGCCACGTTCATCCGCCGTCCCAGGAACCGGTTAGACGAGATGCCAATGGAGACCATATGAACGCGATTTTTGGTATTGGTAAATTATTATATAAAAATGAAATCGAACCAAGTAAAGACAGTTCACTGATAGTCACTTCTCATGCTCATTGAAAATTTGCATGGAAAATGGAATAAACAGCGTCCTTGCGTAGACAATTAGTGATAACGGTGGTCAGCTGAAAGGAATACGATAAGCGCGAGATATGAAGGGCATGTTGATGAGCAAAGCTCACAGAAATCGTTAGGATAACGAGGACAAAAGAAAACCTCAGTGAAGCGAATCATAATAATAAGGTGATAATGCTACACCAGAACTTTCTTATGTCAGCTATGTAGAGGAGAATGGAAGAAAAAGAAAACTCTGACAGGATTACTCAAATATAGAGAAACATACTATGAAATAAAATAATTTTTTGTTTAATTTTCTTGATTTCAGGTTGCGCTCCACATTTGACCT
Source organism: Haemonchus contortus (assembly GCA_000469685.2). Lineage (NCBI taxonomy): Eukaryota > Metazoa > Nematoda > Chromadorea > Rhabditida > Trichostrongylidae > Haemonchus > Haemonchus contortus. Next base: position 39,576,175 of record LS997562.1, read on the forward strand.
TCATTCCTAACCAGAAGGGCATTTGAATGCGTTTGCGTTTTTATTTTTCCGAAAGCAATATGAAATAATATAAAATCTTCGAACACGACGAGAAGTCAGAATTGTTCAACTTTTCAGGAACGCGCCATGCATTTGCATACTTTCTAGAGACGGGGAAAACAAATCTAGTTATTCCTAAACTAGAAGCAACCAGTGGCCAAGTTGATTCTCAACTCTCCCGACAAAACCTCAAGCTGTGAGCATATTCTACAGGAACGAAAAAATAACCTGATTCGGCATGTATAGGGGATATATCAGTACCCAAGCAGCTATAAGAATTCCAAGAAACAAAAAAACTAGGTAGGAGTTAGTAGGAATAGGCAGTTTTATTCTATTGTAGTCTCTGACTTCTTCCAGAACATACATATTATGTACATCAACTGTTCTACAGAGTTTGGCACCGAAAGTTATTAGGAAGGAAAGGAAAGAGGAAGCCATAGGAAAGCTATGCCTTCAAACGCTTCAAGAATTTAGCTCGAAAGCAAAGAATGTGGAGCTCCTCTTAGGGATCGAATAACGACCAACACGTTATTTTCCCATATGTTTTTAGGATTCGTTGCAATATTTCTCGCAGGGAACTATCTTGGGCCGCTCACTAAGGCCATAACTTGAAATGCAAAATGCGCTTAGTTCTCCTCGTACCCAGCTTGTATCTAAGTGGTACGAGATCAGACTACAGTCTTTGCCATTCGGTGTCACATTTTTTGAAGAATCGGCGATGTCGATTGTTTGCTAACATTATAAGAACGTGCCAAGAGGTTTTCGATTCGAAGCTTAAAGAACAGTGGCTATTCCAAATAGATATGAATGCCTAGAAACCCATGGTAGAAGGTCGTTGAAAATAACGGGCTCTAGATGAATGCACCGTAGTTCAAAACAGATTTCTAGTTGAAAACATCCCTTTCACATCAAATCATGAACACTGGAACTGACTCAATAGGACATTGACTGCACTGTTGATCAATCCTGTTTTGAGATGATTTATATTTGAGACTGCCTCTGAATGAGTGTAATTCAAAAGCCACTGCAATTCTGAGTAAGTAAACAAATAAGTAAGCACATTGCGAAGCTACTCAGCCAATGGTACAGTCAGTCCTTTATCCCCTTAGAGTAAATCAGAGTAATTAATCGAACTGAGGGAATGAAACATCCGCTTCACTCGGCCATGTTCACTCGAACCCTTTTATTGTGATCCCGAAACTGTTCAGGGACTAGCAACGCTACGTCATTAAGCTAGTCCTACCTCAACAAAAAAAAGTCATTCTGACCGTATCGAACGAAACACCCACAATTTCGAAAAAATAAGAAAAAAAAGAAGGACTAAACGTTAAATCACATTACAAAATAAATTTAACAATAATAAAAGCTTAAAAGATCAATGAACCACTGGAGTCGCTCAAATGAGCCTAGCGTACGCGTATGCTTAGCCGTTGTATAATCAGACATGATTAGTACAACTTCGCCTGCATCACTTTGGTAATCGTTCTCACCACAGAACATCACATCAATATGTACACATTACTAAAGTGAATGTAGAGTGGAACACTTTTGGCTGCTGGTCTGACGGTCACCCCTTACGGACTATGAGATTCCCTTTCTCTGGAATTCGCAGAGAACATGTGAATTCACTGGTATGCAGCTAATTTTGAAAACGGACATCCAGAACTTGAGGATTTTCTTGCCAGCTCAGCAAATACCATATGCTCTGAGTCGATAGAAATTGATATGCTCTAAATTTGTTATTTTGAACCATATCCGATCAGTTCACGATGGTTGCGCACCCCTTTTAATCACAAAGACTACCATGAAGTATTTCAAAGAGTAAAGAAAAAAGGATTGGTGAAGCTCAAAGCGGGAGAAGCTTGATCGATAAAGCAATACAATAGAATCTACGAAATCCTAAGTTGTGCGACGAAAAAGCTATCGAAAGACATTAAAAGAGTATTGAGGCATCCAAGTCCTCTGGCAGTCTCAGCAGGGGCTACGTGTGGGTGCACCTCCAAAACATAATTGTCAACACTGAAAGAATTTCAATCTTTGTTGATCGTGGCCTAATGTTTTCGCAGAGATTATGACTACGTCCGAGAGATTGCGGACTTTAGGCTGGTTCTTTTCATCACTGTCAGAGCAAAACGTTGACCACTCAGTAACACTATGAGAGCCCCTGATTAGAGGGAATGAAGCTGATAAAACATATATGAAAGCCACTGACTATGGCGATCAAATTTATGAAAAAGATACGATTATAACCCTGGTAAAATGACTGAATGGAAATTGTGGAATTTCGCATACAAACGACATAGTAAAAGGAAAACATCAGAGCTCCTTCCCTTTGTTTCGGACATAAGCCAAAATAATGTCTTCATGACGAAGTTACGACGGCAACTCTACTGACGAGGCCATTCGCAAAAGTATGTAGATTTCAAGGACGACCATCGGTATGTGTCTTCAGTCCCCTGCGGATGCGTCTAATTCGCCCCGTCGTAGACTCAAAGAAATGCTCATCTTTAAACGGTATAAAACGAAGCCTGACTAGAAGGAAAATTGCGGCACACGATGGATAGGAATTTAGTGGTGGCCTAGGGAAAGAAGGAGTGATCGGGTAGCTGGAATCTATAGGCGTGAAATGAGCCGCAAACAAATCTGGAAATGGATCAGAAGCAGAAGTAGGATCCAGGAGGAAGAGGATTGCCAAAACAGCTGGGGACAGGTCAGGAGTACAAAGCGGATGTACTAGTCTTTCCTAGTGGTCATTAACAGTGCAATGCTGGGAAAAACTACAATGTACATCAAAAGATATGCATTTCGTAGGTTTTCGTTGCGGGACTATCTAATGCACATGCAATTTTCTTATTACTATCAAAGCTTGCAAATAACAAAAGTGCAACGCCTCCGTTAATAGCCAGCCGGCGTCCGATGGGATATGTCCGATACGAGACAGCCCCATCAGTCCAGCCGTAGTTTCATTTGCAGACTGAACAAACCCCACACAAAAAACAAAATGGGAAAGGTTACGACAATGATGATGGGAGCGTTGATTGAACGATGACGAGAGGATTTAGCTTGAAACTAGCAATTAGATAGGGGAAACTGACGTCTCCCCGTATTGAAACTCAGCCATACCTCCGCTCCTAACGAATCCTTTCACTATCGATCCATGTTGCACTTGCGTCGTCTACACTTTATCGCCGTCACACCCACATGACTAATTAAAAGGCTCTCGCATATAGAGCATGTAGTTCTAATCGTTACACGAATAGTTGTCATCATAGTCCGTTCAAAACAAGAAAGGATATACTCGAAGGACTACAAGGGGACAGCAAATAGGGCAAAGGGCAAAAAGAATTTATTCAGGATATCCTAGACATAGATAGATGGGCCCAAATGCTAAAAAAACAAGCTATCGACTTGCATCAAACCCTACCCAAATGCGCCAAGCATTCGAATTCCATTCAGAATAGAAGCCATCTCTACAAAAGACTCTCCTGGAAGGATAGAAAAACATTTCCAGCGAGTACCCTGAATGCCCTTTTATCCAACAAATGGAAAATCACATTAGCTTTCCGATTAAATCGAGGATATAGCGGACCTGAGCTCGATTCAGCCCCAGTTTCAGCTACCAAAAAATAAGTAAGACAACTCCCAAAAAACAAGTCATGAAAAAATTGCCTTACACTCATGAAACAACAGTCAAGGGCGCATTTAAATAGTCTTGCAGGCTGGAATAGCCGACAAAAGCGCGCCTCCCAAAGAAACCATGGAAATCCGATAAATATAATACAATTTTCATACCTACTACATCATCAAAATGAACTAAACATTCAATCATCAGGGGAAAAACTTACTTCTCGAGCTGAAATGAGTTCTTGCATGACTTTGCGCCTCACGTTGGTGTGGCGAGCGCATGAATAAATGATTAAATGTACGATTTCCGCTTGTGATGGAGAGTTAGCTCCAAGGATTTATCACCAAGTTCTTAGGCTCTGATAGTTAGTGAATCTCCGATTTAAGAATTCCACTTCGGATTAACTTGTCTGCTCTTTGCGCAGAGCGGTTCGTGCGTATTGACGCAAGAACAAATTATTCTCATTTCTAGAACTGTAACGGTTCCGTGCCGGATAGTTGTGAGCCACGAATCAAGTGACGTACTTCATTCTTGCAGCCCTCGCAGCTGCAGTGCAACTGGATGTGTTCTAGGTAGACTGAAAAGAGACCAACAAACAAAGGCAAATCAAGCCTCTCAATTTTCCAAAAACTACTCAATTGAATGCAGATCCACCCGGAGGGAGCTCACAATTCCTACCTCGATAATCGGCTGACAGGATATAGGCCGTCACTACAATATTTGGAAGTAACCAAATGTGTGTTGCATTCAGAGCAGCAGTCAACGCAAAAGGTCTTACTGCTCCAACAAATCACGAAAATTCCCCAGAACAGCATTTTGTGTTGCAAAATATAAGCTCCCTGCTTCAACTGAAGAAGTTCGTGGTGACCCCTATCGAAACTTCTACATTGAATGGCAAAGTAAGTAATTCGTGCAAAGTACACTGAGTGAACGGGAGAAAACAAAGGTGTGTCACATTACGCCATATTTTTTATGAGAACAGACCGCCTTCAAGTAAAATTTTCGAGGATAAATTGTGGGAGTTAAAGTAGTAAAATACGCATATAGTAATGGAATTTCAGATCGTCGCAATGTGAATGGGTAAAGTGCTCAGCGCATATCTTCATATAAGAGTGTGGGCCGCGGTTTCATTCAAAATCGTAATGAAATTTAAGGGCCTACACACAAAGAATACACACACTGGCTCACACAAAGACTTTTTAGAGCACACGTCCGTGTTATGCATCGATATCGAATCTAGTATCTCAAGTTCATACTATTATTCATTTCTGTCGAATGATTTCTGTAAAAATGTTATTTCGTCTAGTTCTGCCAAAAATGGCATTTCAGCCTTATAAAGTATGCCAGAAATACCAACTCAGCAACAAAAAACAGTGATCTAGATGATTCAAAAGTACAATATCGGTTTTATAAAATTGATTTTGCGAAAAACCTCCAAGGATGAAAGGAATGGTGACAGCCCCTTCTGTTACGACATCTGCTTCTTAGAACACTATGCAGCTTATAAATAACAGTATAGGAGGACCTTGTAGTATTGAAATTCGAGCAAACGGCGAGTAAAAAAGGACGAGTCCGAAGAGTAAACGTAGGTAGCACTTGGAAGATTACTCACCTTTTCACCAAAACATTTTGAGAACCCGCTCGTCTAGATTGTCCCCCATCAAGGTCATTGGAGACCATCGTTTTGCCTCAACTAAAGAAATCAATGTCTGTACGTCGCTGTCGCAGACCAAAGTGCACTTTTAGTGCCGTTGCTATTTCGCAGATTGTTTACAAATGGAATGGAATCGAATGACTTCACAGTGGGGCTGCTGACATGACAAAATTCCATAAGAGTTTTTCCTCTAAACGTCCTCCTTGATGTAATCACTGAACTGGCTCAGGAATTGTCATGCTCAATAAAATATATTTGACAGATATTGAAATAAACGTCTCCCTAGCTCGTCTTGGTGACGACAAAAATGCACTGAATAACTAGCAGTCGCGAAACTAAAATCAAAAATCAAATGTTAGAAGAAATGCTTGCGCAACCGAAGGACTTGTACAGCTATCTGGTACAGCCAAAATGGCCATGCTCAATCATACTCACTCTTTGGGAATCTCCACAACTCCGATGGCTAATATTCCGCACATGACTCCTTGGGTATACCCCGAAAACAGGGTAGCCTAGCACCACGAATGTAATTTTTATATATGTAAACAGCTGGACAAAAGTATGTTGCCGCCGAGAGCGCGGCTTATCCCAAACTGCTGGTCGATGGAGCTGAGTAATCTGTGCTTGAGTGCTACGCTCGCTCTCTGAGCCCCATCAATGAGAACTCCAGAATTAGTGTACCTGTGTGCAGTGAAGAGAAGAAATTCTATGCGTGGTTGCTGTGTGAAGTGAATGGAGTTATTTCCAGCTCACAAAGCACAAAGGGAAAAAGGGCAGTCCACAATACACTACAACTACCCTACCACCGAAACAAAGCCTCCAAACTCCCAAAAGAAGATATGATAACCTACATCCATGAAGAAGGTGAAGATGGTTTGTCTAGAACCAAGACTAGCACATCAATCACCTTCAAAAATTGTTCAACAACCGAGCTTACCAGTGAAGGGACCTATGCCTACTTCAAAGAAAACTTTTATTCGATTTTGCCTAGCCTCCTTAAAGCAGCCTCTAGTTCTCGAAAAAATTAAAAATAAAAAGAAAATAAATGAATTATAAAATAACAAAAATATTAGCAGTAAACTGGCAACTACTTAGTGAGAGATCCAAGACAAAACTGATACGTAAAGGAAGTATTGAACAGGACATGGTCACCAAATAAGTCAACTCCGAAGTTTTAAAGCTACTACGGCCTTACTTGCGACTTTTCCCAATGTCCCAATGATTTTGTAAACAGCTGTCCCCTTCCATTCGAAGAAAGTGATAACACGTCTATTGCACAGCCGCTAGCATTGCACTATCATGTTCTGCAAATAACGACCAGAGGGCAATTCGCATGAACCGGAAAAAAGCACTATGGGGAAAAAATAAAAGGGTAAATGGTGATTTTATTCAAAATGACGTCACCAAATGGAAAAATCAATAGCTTGAAGTAAAAACTGACGCTGAAAAATGGTACCCACCCCGTTTTAACGAATTTTCGACAGTGGTGAAAGAAGAGAAGCTCTGGAAGTAATACCCCGCAAAGGAAAGAGAAAGAATTAGAGGAGGGTAAAGGGTACAGAAAAGAAGGGTAAAGAGAGAATAGGAAGATGCACAACGTAGAAGCGTACCTTCTATCCAAATATTTCAGATAAGAAACCATAACTCATGGGGAAAGCATTTGAAAATCACATCAACGAAGTTTGGACTCACTGTACGAAATTACAGAGCGATTATCGATTGCTTAGCAAAAATACCCGAAGGACGCCCAAAGGGCCGAATCGATAAGGAGCGATCAGATCGATAGATCAAAAGGACAGTGTCGGCGGCGTCAGAGCGTTAGCAAACCCTGATTCCTCAGCAAGCTTGGGGCAGACGGCTCAGTACTGGTTCGGGCAGAAGTGAAAGTGTTGAAGCGCGACGTCATCGAAGCGGAAAAGTCCAATTGTGAAGAATGGCTGCGTCAGAGGGTGCATCCGCCCCGTCACGTAACAACCTAACGGTAGCCGGCTGGCTTAAGCCGTCGTCTGGATACCTCGTCATAGGAGTATATCGAAATATTGATCATATACCATCTACTATGATATATTACTTTATAATTATAACAATTCATAGCAATTCAACAAATAAATCAACCCTCCCCCGTTCAAACGAAGATGCAATGCTCCAGTACATTGTCCGAAGTACCCATACCGAAATACTAAGACACCCCTAAGAATAGTTATTCGCCTACAGGGGAACGTAAAAAGAAAAATGAGGGGTTCCCAAACCGCCCAAACCCATTTAGCCGCCGTGCAGCCGGTGGTGGGAAATAACTGCCAAGCTGGCTGGTCCGTTGTGGAATTAACACGATGACCCTTCAGGAAGTTACGGTTGTTCCATCACTACTGAATATTACTGAGCAGTAAACAACAGGGAAACAGATCAGCAGATATACTTCTATTTTTGTTTCCGAAAGCTCCCACCTAAGTCCATCCTTAACCACCTGGACCTTTGTTCACGCTTACAATTGGTAGAAGTAAATATATAAATGAGTTTGTTTTGGAAAAGTCTGTAACGTATTGATTTTACATGGCTCCTCATTTCCTTTCACTTTCATAGTGTAAACATAAAGCGGCGGGAACTTATCGATTTTTTCGCCATTAGCCGATTATTCAATCCGATCATTTACACTATGTATGAACGCGATTCTACCGTAAATTATCAGAATATTTGGTAAGCGTTACATATCGGTACATCAAGAAGTTACATCGGCACTTGCTAACCTTTTTTTCGGTGATTGAAGCAGTGAAATTTTAAGTGGTCAAACCCCAGCGGTATAAATTAAAGAACGAAAAAGAAGATAGCATGGTACCGTACCTTTGACACAAAAAAGACGATGTGAAATGCCACTAAGAGGCTGAGGAATATGTGGATCACAGTGCGAGCTAAGTGCTACGGCGAGATTTCAGTTTCTATAAGTGCAAATCTCCCACCCACTGCCTCCTGGACTCGTTTCTCTCGAAGAAATGGCCTTCCGTTTAAATATTCACAAAATACACTTGAACTAGTCTTACTACTACCACTGAAACTCTGAAACTGGTAATTGCTGCTCTTCCTTCCTCGATTACCTTATGACCTTACCTTTTTGTTGCATATGAACAAAACCATTTCTTCACAGTAACCTCAAAATTTTCTGGGAAATCCCAGTCGTGACTATACCTTTCTCTTTGTTCTGAACAAAAGAAACGCAAACATATGGATTTGATTACATAAACAAACGTCGACTTATAAACAGCGCCAGGTTTCTGGCGACGGATGTTATGGTAGCGTAGAGCGAGCGAATCAGAGGTGTCTGCGCTAGAAAAGACCAATCGATAGCTATAAAATGAGTGCACAGAATGACTGAGGATAGTACATCGATAAGTAAGTGACAGAGTGAATTGTTCCAGTGTTGGCGATCGTCGAACCGACCAGCCGGCCTCAACCAACGAGAGCGTCGAGTGCAACGGGGCCGCAAGGCGCACAGCGATCGAAATTTGCACTTGTAGTACACCATCACTCTCTTCTGCCCCTCACGCTCCCCTTCACTCATACTCCTACACGCTACTATGCCCCAGTTGAACTTCTGCCAGAACCCACCAAAACCGCCTGACTAGAATTGCAATCAAATGTTCGAAATAAACCCAGAAAATAAACGGCAAAAGAGACCAGACGATAAGCCTGAGCGCTACCGTACCACCAGGGGCGAAATATAGCACATGTTCGACGCGAAGAGACAACCTTAAGAAAAACAGCAGCTGATTGTGTCCACACTTTCAATAAGTGGGTGCTAACGCGCTGGTCTTCACCCCTTCCGTTGTTGCACTTTTGAAGAAAGAATTGACCGTGAACTGACCCCAAACCAGGTCGAAGGTCATCATCCATACTCTTTGGTTACTAAACATCGACCAAAGTAAAAAGGCTCACTCGATGGACAGGAAACGCAACGAGTAGTCTTGCAGGCTTGATCGTGAGATCGAATCCGGGCACGGTAAAGAAGCACTGAACAATAAGGAACACTTGATCGGTAAACAGTGAGTGGCTCCAGATGCTTCGTCCTTTGCAAAGGCTCACTAGGCATTCGAACCAACCTGAATTAAAATTGAGCAAATGAAGATATCAAGGAAGGTCAAGCAATATGACAAAGTTCCCAACTTCACTAACCCAACTGCACCCTACAGCACTTGAGTGGCGAGAACGAAGACCAAGCAAAGCTCGTGGAAGCTTCCCTTCAACTGAATCATTGCCTGAAATTTCTGCTTCTAGGACCGACAGAGTAACGGACAAAAGAAGTTCCCTACCCTCAATTCAGCGTTATCTCGGCTTAATATGTTCATCGCTCTTCACCTCAGCGAACGTAATCGATGGCGATATTTCACACTGTATTTCTTCGCCATGAATTCAGCCGCCTCGATAAGGCCGGCCCATCACCTCAGTAGCTTTGTTTCAGCAGAATCAGAGGAAGCACAGTGAGCTGGGATGGTAGTGGCTGGAATTTTTAACGAAAAAAGTTGAACAGAAAGGCTTATGACAGGACTATCGCCTGGCATACTCTTATCAATGAGTCAATTGGAGCCGCGTATTCTGACCTACACTCAACTACTACATGGAGGAAACACAGTGCCCATTGATGTCCACTCATCAGTGTTACGTTCTCATCGTCTATCAGCGCGGACAATATTGGGATATGTTTAGACAGCCTAGGAGAGCTATAAGTTGGTTCCAGAAACACCGTCAGCCATTAAACTTAGCAAGAGGGTGTAACAGCCAGGGAAGCATCACTTCTTTAACAACATAATACCATAAGGCACTAGGCGGCATTCATGGTCCAGGATGCGGCGGCAAGCGTTGCAGACTACGACAGCCGCCTCGCGCCAGTTGGCGGCTTCTTAGCATTAACTTGCGTTGCATCACTTTCTTGCCAGAGTTGAACAAGAGTGATCAAAAGATTAGATACCATCACTATATTAATGATTACAAATAAAAAAAAAACACCGTACCTTATCGGACCTTCAACAAAGCCCATTTCTCTGTGCAAGTAGCCAAAGCTTGATTTGGAACACTGCATGACAAACTAATTTCGTTTATGAAAACTTTGAGATTTATTCACATGCAATCAAATAAATGGTACAACAAAACAGCATTACATCTGTATACCGAGCAGAATAAAGGAATATTTCATCAGTGATGCTAAAGCAATTGAATTACCGAGATTATAAGCATAAATCTACCTAGCGATAAACATTTTCGCGTTAGATACGATGATTTTAAGGTAGCATACCTGTTTACAAATAAAATAAATCTTGGAAGACACTGAAAAGAGACATTTTACAAGACTGAGGATGCACAGCAACACGATTCAGCCACAAGTGCACCAAATGAAACCAGAACGTCTTGCTCTAATCCTCACACCATGCATTTTCCTTACGAATCTGCTCCTCCTCTTCTGGGGTGAAATCGTTCTTGATATTAAACGTACGACGAATTTCTTCAGGAGTCTTCCCTTTGATCATGTTGGCAACCGTTTTGCAGGCGACATCAAGCAGACCTTTGATGTCGAGGTAATTTGCCGCAAGGATCAGTTCAAACAAAGTTCCTTGATCAACTTTCAAGAACTCCATGTCCCAACTGGGGATGTCATCAGTGCGCTTCTCGCGATTGTCGGAATCATCAGTTTTTGGTGGATCATCCTTGTGAAACGTACACCACTGCAGGACCTTTTTCATTATCAGACCGGATACGTTGCAGATCGGGATCGGGTCATCAGATTCATTTTCCAAATTGAGATCATGAAGCATAGTGTTGATAGTATTAGAAAGTCGGAGCACATCACGTGGTACATCGAAGTGCTCGCCATCATTCGTCACCAGCTTCATTGTCGCAGGCTATTGCGTGTCCGACGATATGGCGTTATTACCTAATCTCAAACCTTTAAGCTATTTATCTTAACACCTTTCCTTTGACCCATTGACGACCATCACGTATGGCGGAAAACGCGGACTGCAATCCACATGTGGAGTGCATGGTCTCGGAAGAACAATTTTTTGAATTGAATTGGGAGTTATTTATTTCTCTGTATTCGCAAATTTAGGACGTGACTAACGATGATGGTAGGTGGGACTTGAATTTTAGTCAGCTACTGATGGATTCTCATAAGGAGCAGTTCTTCAATCACTAATTCTTTTCAGTAAAAGAAATTGAAGGGTCACATTTTTCTTCAAGAAAACAACGGTGTGGTGTAAAACTGTCTAATTTGTGCGGAAGGTAGACATACCCTGAAGACCAAAAGTTGAGACCATATCTTAAGTATGATGTCTGTAAAATTGCAAAATAATAAGATTACTTGCGACCACACAGTATATAGTTTAACTTAGACCTGATCATATGTTTTGACAAGAAGGATCGTTAAAAAGTGGCGATATAGATAAATGAAACAAAATACACAACTGCAGTCCATATATGGACTGCATGGTCGCCAATGGGTTAAATAAACCAATAAAATCAAAATTAATGAACAAAGTGGAATGGTGCTACCATTCACATTAACTCTGGATCAAACATAACATTTATTACACCTATTACAATGATACATGACTTCAAACAGAACCGAATATATTGACAACGTAACAAAAAATCATCCAGATCACTCCGTACCATAGCAACTCCCACTCATTGCATAGGGAATCAAGGACTACCAAATAAAATCGACCGATCAATTCACTGTTTGGAGGCACTCTGAAATAAGAAGAACTAATTATCTTCAAAAGCAAAGCAAAAACTAATACTCAAAATCGATATAGCTAACCACCGCCGCCACAGCTTCCATAAACTTGTCGTGGAACTCCTTTGCAATTTCAGCTGTTTTGAACTTTGCTGTGAAAATCTCGTCCACCCCATCCGGTGATTCCGAATAATCCTAAAGTTGATTTTTCGAATACATCAGTTTCCTTTTATAGTCTATGAAGACCACTATGAAGTAAAAAATAAAAGTTAAATAGTTTTTCCTCGTTGTATAATACATGAAAGTATTTTTATCTTACTTTCACAAGATATAGCCCACTGAGATACAGTGGGAGACAATGATAATTGAAAAATACATTTGAAACGACAGTAGGATATCAATAAAAAAATGTAATGGTCTGAAACTTACGCGACAGACCCAATTGTAGACATTCGGCATTCCCTTCTTCTCATTCAATTCAGTTTTAGGCGCAATGGCAAAATTCGCACAGACCTTGTGTACTTGTTCACGGCGCATCACCACACGATATTTATTAGTTTTAGGATTTCGTAGTATCTAAAAAAATGTTGCATTGTAAACAGGAATGCAAGCAGCAAAGAATCCAGTGGATACATTGACAAAAGAGAGAACCTATGGAACGATACCTTGAGATCTCCAACACCACGCTCTTTGTTCTCTTTGGTTTCTTTAACAAAACGAAATAGCTTCGCTCTAGCAACAAACACCACCTGAATGCTTTTTATTAAAATTGTCATAAATACTGCATTATGACCACATTAGGGTTAAGGTCTCCCAACATTTCACGGACTTCAAGAGGAAACACAACAAACCTCTTCCCCTTCTTCACCGGTCACAACATCAACGAGATCTGGTAGAGGAACTACCGGAGCGAACTGTACATCAGGTTCGTATTCTTCATCAGCACCGTGTTCTCCGTCTCCCTCTCCTCCTTCTTTGTGCTTGCCATCTGATTTAGAGTGATCGGCAGTTACAGCAAGCTGAAGAGAGCACTGTGTTTAAATTGTGAAATACAGTAGCAAAGAAGATTGAATCGTAACATTTCGCCTTTTTTTGACGACTTGACTGTCATACTGACTACTGGAACAAACTAAGTCAGCTAAGTAACAAAGCAAAAGTCACGAGCCTTGCTCTTTGCTTGAGCTGCAAATTCAGCCTGAGCCTTCTGTGTATGGGCTGAATCAAAAATAGATCCTGAAGCCGATTTCGCGAGGCTAGCAAATGACAAGTTACCACCAAATCCACTGCCAAACACCTACAGAAAACAAGGGTCTATTTCGAATGAAATGATCATTGATTTGCTGTACCTTTTGCTCAGTTTTAGGTTGCGTCGTTGCATCCTTCTCGTCCTTATCTTTATCCTTCTTTTCCTCGGCTGTCACCGTACTGGACGCGCCAAAAAGCTTGCTACCGAAAAGAGATCCTCCCGTGCTTGGTGTTGTAGATGTAGATCCAGCTGAGCATAGAACTCTCCGAAATTCACAAAAAAAAAAGCTACAAATACCCATTTACCTGGTTTGAAAGAGAATGTGACCGGACTCGCTGAGCTAGATACCGCTGTAGAATTTGGTGTAGCTGCAGCCTCAGGTTTTTTCGCAAAGGAGAACGTAGGCAGTGGAGAGCTTCCCTCTGAAGACATGGCTTAATTCATCAATACCCGCAAAAACAGAACAATGAAAGGACCATCAAGTGCAAGGCCCAATGAAGAATCAACCAAGTGTGACCGAATCTAAGCATCACCTGTAGGTGGTTTAGCTGAAGCACCACCAAAAATAGAAGGTTTTGAACCAAATGTAAAGCCACCTGATGGGGTAGAACCGGAAGAAGCTGTTGCCAAGGATGCCCTAAAAGTATTGTTATATTGGAAGAAAAGGTGTTCTGTTAACCGAGTCAACCTTTCTAAAGAAAGGAAAACTAAACAAAGTTCCGAAAGAAATACCCAAATAGCGACGATTTGGGGGCACTCGCAGGTGTTGAAGTCGGTATTGCCGGGGCAGCCTTAGCTGCAGCAGCTGCACTCAAACCAAAAGTAAATTTCTGCCCTTCACTACTTGGAGTTCCGCCAAGAGGAATGCTTGAAGTCGGCAGTGTTGTTCTGAACAGTAGGAATCAACTACAATGCTATCAATAAAGCCTGAAACTTGCTCCATCGACAACAAACAGCCACCTTTTTATTCTCTCAGAAAAAAATTTGGTCTAGTGATTATAGGCAAATTTCGGTCAGTAACAAAACTGCGGATCAACAGAATCAGGATACCATCAAAATCATCGGAAACTAGGACTGATTATAAATAACTTTTTTATCGTGCACATCGAAAGAGTCCCGATTACCACCACCCCCAAATCTGATTTCCCATACTTTCCATGGAAACGTTCAGTTTCACTAGAAAGTTTAACACGGAAGAATTCATGTCAGTGATTTCTAGATGGCAGCAGAGAAAGACCCGAAGACAAGCGTTGAACGAGAAATCCGTACGGAAGAACTGGAACTGAACTCACTTGGATGTTGGAGCAGGGGCTTTCTCTCCCGATTTCGAAGTTCCACAACATGGGCACTTGTCTGCATCTGTACGTGAGTAACATTCTGGGCACTCCCATCTATAACAATACACCTAGACCGTTTCCAATGTCTCTTTCTGAAGTATCACAAAAGCAGTGGGGATGAACGCACTGTCCAGGCTGTAGCTTGAACTGGTCTCCGTAGCCCTTCTGCGGAACCGATTCATTACTGTCGGAACTTTTCTCTTTGTCCTCCGCTTTTTTCTCTTTACTGTCTCCAGAACCTTTGCTCTTTGATTTGTCTTCTTGCTTTTCAGTCTTCGTTGGTTTCACTGGAGACACTACTGAAAAAACGCATATACTTCTCTAGGGAAAAATGATTTGCATCAAAAAGCAACACTCACCACCTTCTGCATTTTTTACTGCTTTCTCGAAAACTTCCTTGAACTTATTAGCCACTTCCACACTTGCGAATCGAGCAGAGAGTTTTTCATGAGATTTTTGGTCCTCGGAGAAATCTTCACAATACCACATCATAGCTTTTTCTTGACGCGGCATTACTTGAATCGTCATGCCAGGAAGTAGCTGATGATTCGCGCACACTTTAAAGACCTAGAAAAGCAAGAATAGAGGTGAAACGAAATTCATCGCAACTAAAAGCACTACGGTGTCAGATACACAACCTACCTGGTCTCTGCGCATCACAACACGACACTTTTTAGTGTTGGTGTTTTCAAGCACTTTCATCGAGCCTGTTCCACGCTCTTTCCACTCCCTTGTATCATCAGAGAAGCGGTACAGCTTACAACGCTCCTCGAAAATGACCTGAAAAAAAAAACTTGGAAGCGTTAGGCCAATTCCAGAAATTTGCTTTCATCCCGAAGAGCCCCAAATGAGGGGGAAAACGTTAAGTAATGATTTGTAGTTGCGGCCGATAACAAAACAACCACAAAGGTCCCACCTTCTCGTCCTCTTCTCCAGTTACAACCTCCACTAGCTCAGGGAGTGGGCAAACTGGTTTAAAGTCGACTTGAGGCTCGAATTCTTCAACATGATCGTGATCCTCGTCCTCAGCACCATCCCCTTCTTTCTTGATAGTTGGCTTCGTCTCTGGAGCTGTAAATGCAAAATTATTTTCTAATTGCTATCTGGGCATAATAAAGAACACTAACTTTTCGAAAACACATTCTCGGTTGGCTTTATTCCCGCAAAAATGTTCGTTGTTGGCTTTGCAGTCTCCGAGACCACTGATGTTGTCGTAGCAGGTGAAGTGGTCTTCGGTGCACCAAAGGAGAACGGTATAGCCTTAAGAGTACCTTCCGCTTTTCCGACAGTAAAACGTAGAGTGACACAATCAAAACCAGATTAGCTTTAGGAGCGGGTATTGATTCTTGCGTACGAAAGTCAGGTCCCAATCCGTCTTCACCTCCCTACACATGAAAACGTAATCGGAGGTGGGTTTACTGCAACCCTAGCGCTTGCGCAAGATATGATCAAGATTATGGAAGAAAGGTGAGGAAATGTTTAATACGCAAATCCTCAAAAGCAACGACCCTTCAGTGCCGTTAATGCCCCTTTTTCTTTCTCAAATCTTGTAAGAGAAAGCACGCAAATTAACAGTAAGTGTGTGACACACCATGGAAGATGAAGACAATGAAAAAGTAGCAATTCTCACTTTCAACGGTTCCGATTTTGGTGGCTGCACAGCACCAGAAACAGGTAAGGAAACAGTAACCACTGGTTTGGCCGCGGTCCCGAATAGTCCTGAAAGTCCAGCAATCAGCCTAACTAAAGGGTGTCTTCACCGTTTAAGCTCTTTATAATAGCAACGACAAAAAAAACGAACCAGATGAAGTTCCAGTGGTAGGCGCCAGCGAAGTAGTAGAGGTAGTAGAAGGTGTAGGCGCAGCTAAAGGAGTGGATGTCGTTGAAGGTGCAGTGGATGCGAACGTAGGAGGGAATGCGGCGTTAGGCGGAGGGATAGGAGCCACTACTGTTGTGGGCGGCACAGCGTTCATAGAAGTGGCCACTGGTTTAGGGACAGTAGCTGCGACTGGAGGTACAACTGGTGCTGCGTGTTGACTAAAACAGAGAATAAAGAAGCGAAGGGAAATGGAAAAAGTATAGTATGAGGAATTCAACTACCTCTGGGCAAAAGATCCAGGAACGCCTATGCCGCCCATATTAACTCCGGGTTGGTTACCAAAGAAGCCCGTAGCCTGCATTCCAGCTGTGCGCATTCTCTGAAAATAGAATGAACTGAAAATACTCCCTGAAGCCTGAGCATTGCAATTACCTGCTGCTCTTGGAGTTGTTGAAGGTAACAAGCTGCATAATGAGCTTGAGCTTGAGCAGCAAGATCATTGAAAGCACCTGTCTGCGGTCCGAAGAAATTGCTTGCTGGAGCAGCATTTGCGTAAGCCTCAAATGATCCATTGATTTTAGGTTGTTCTCACAAACTATTCCGCTTACCATCTGAGCCGGTGTCATTCGGGGTGCTTCTGGTGGAACCGAGTGTGATTGAGGAGCGTTAGTGCTCTGGTCCTTTGCTTGAACTAACATCTTTACTAGATCCATAAGACGAGCAACTTCATTAACATGAGTGACACGTAAGTCATCAACCTAAAACAAAGTGGCTTCCAGAACGTCACAGAAAAAAAAAGGTAAAATCGAAAGGTACAAACCTGCTTCTGGGCACGATCATCAGTTCTTCTCAACTCTTCCCGGAGTGATTGGGTGGAATCACGAACTTCCAGCTAAAAAACACTGATGACACTGATTATTTCATAATCTAAAATAACGCTGTAAAATCAGTCATACCTTTAATGATTCCAAAGCACTCACAACTGTCTGATATTGGCTAACAAGATGTTGTTGCGTATCCACTACATTAGCAATTATCCTAGCCATTGTCTAAATATCATATAAGCTGAGGGATGTAACTGTTCCCCACCTATCATTAGTTGAAATGGCAATAATGACACAATATATACTTCTGGAACATAGAAACATACTGTAGCTGAAGTATTTGACGTAGAAATAGTTGATAAGAAACTTTCATTTGGATTCATAGTTGCCAAGTCAGCAATTAATAACTGAAAACGATGCATTATCCTTGACCGAATAAGGAATACAAAGCTATTAAGGCAATAATATCAAAGAAGGAAAGCTAGACTGAAGTAATTATTATTAATCATTGTATTTCAACTAGCAGAGACTGTTGTCGGATACTTATTAACGTGGACAAGACTCTACTACCACAAGAAACTATTTCGAAAGTTCATCTTTCATATCCTATAAGTCAGCAAAAAGGAAGGAGGATAATTGCAAGAAGGTATTAGAATCATCATAGATCCGTCTAAAGAGTACGCTTCTATGCATAGAAGCGTACTCTTTAGACGGTTTTATGATGGCCAAAATATTCGGTGGGAACTGGGACGATTTCTAAAAAGCTAGATGGAACTGAGAGCTCAAACGACCGGACAGCGCGCAGGACAAACCAGCGAGTTTGAATGAAAACGGATAGTAAAATTAATCCGTAAGGGGCGATAGGAAGGGTGGGAACATGGCCCTGCGGGAATTTTTTGAAATAAAGTGAAATTATTTTCCAGACTCAACGAGTGGGCTGGAGCGCAGCAGCCAAGGAAGCGTAGAAGTCTGGCACTCTTTTCGAAATGTGGCGCTCTTTCAACAAATTTAAAGGGATGCAATTGGCATCGGTCTTAATTCTTGTCAGGACCAATTCTCAATAGAGCAGCTTACACAAGGATGAATTCTTTAAAAATGCGACGGTTCATTTGCCTTTTTTTCATTTTTTTTTGTCAAGCGTTTTGCAATTTGGCTTAGAATCCAGATGCCAGTACTGATGCTGTTGTAAACCTCAATAGCTGAGAAGTGGTTCTGGGGGTAATACGTAATAGGACTCATCTACATAACTTTTGTGAAAATGTCTCTTCTTCCAAGTGTGTTTGTTGTTTTATGGCATCTGAAGTATCAGAACAATCATGCACTCGTCGTGAAACCCTTAGGCCTCCACTTTTCAGGTTCCCCTACCCCCCTAAATGGTTGGGACCTCTGCAAGACGCAGAAATTTCTAAAACTTTTCCTGCCAGTTTACTTCTGCAGGGCTTCGCCTAAACCCCAAAGTCCCGGTTGTGTTGGAACAATAAGTTCAGTATGATGCTTATACAATAACTTATTGAGGCGTATCCAATATAAATGGATGCCTGTTGTAAGAATGAGATGTTGGGATTCAAGCAGTTCCACACTCGACAGAATTGCATCATTAACCGGTGGTGGGAGAAATTCAAGAGTTGACAATAAAATTGTCACTATGAACTTCTAAAAATGCATAAAATTGTCTCTCATTACAAGTTTGTTTTCTTTTTTATTTCAAATTTACTTGCATTCTTGAACTGGATGTGGAAGTATAAGAAATACTTCGGTATTTCGGTACTCTGCTCTACTTTTGCTTTTCCTGATGTTCTTTTGTTTCATGCGTTGATAAATTTTTTATTTTATCAGTATTGAAATCGTATTACCAATCTAAGAATTACAGATGGCACTTCGAGGTGGGGACGAATTCGATGACATCCCCGATGACGAACTCGAAGAGACACTTATGGAAAGACTTGAAGGTCTTACGGAGATGATTCCAGCCAGTTTACGTAAAACCATTACTAATGGTGCTTCATGGAGTGTATGGGGAGTGAAATCCCTTTGGTATATCGCTCGTCAAGCTGTCTGGATAGGTGCCACAACGTCGCTCATCATGTTTATGCCGTATGTTATCGAAAAAGAGAGAAGTGATCTCGAAAAAACTCAGGTTTGAATAAATATCCACTTTTGAATAACATCATTTGAATAAACAACCAGGAATCTATGAATTCACACAATTTTCAGGTAGCCCAACAACGACAAATGCTTTTGGGTCCTTCTGCCGCAGTACAAGCAGCAAAGAAACACTAAGAGTGACCCTACTTGATATCAACTAGAAGTGTCAACTGTAAAGTTTTTTTGTAAAATGTAGTAGATGACTAGGTTTTTTTTTTACGATGCAGGTGCGACTTGGCTTTCTATATACAGATTACAAGTTGTTTGACTATAGGCTGTTGTTATTGTTGCTCCATGTCGTAATCCATAAATGGCATTCATCATAAACTGGTATAGTAACTTGTTTTTAATACACAATTATTTAGTCCGTGGAACTTAGATCAAACCCATGCTTAAAGTCAATTTTCTAAAAAAAATAACAGTATGAAGACAGCCTCCATGGGCCCTTCCAATGCAGGGGGGGGGGGTGTCTTTGTAGGCGGATCGATAACAAACATACTCTTGTTTCCGTGAAAAAGTGAGGGAAGGTGAAAACATTAATTAGAGCGCGAGATTCTTAATAAAGAATTTTTAGAACGGATACCCTCATGATTTAGGCTGGTAAACCCGAGCCGTTCTCAGAAGGCAAGATATACTAGGTTCTCGGATATTTCCTCGATCAGAAAAAAAATTTGACCAAGTTTAGTGCCTGCTCTTGACACAGTGACTGGAAATTTGCCATTAACCATTTCAATGAAGACCGTAGGCACTAATTTGATTTTATTTGTAATTCATCGATATAGAAAACGAGTTTATAAGATCACTTCCCTATCATATTTCCTGATTATCTACACTTTTTAGAACATTGAGAAAATCGTTTGATGACGGTGCAGCCTCATGTAAGACATCGACGAGATGGGCAGAACAATGGAAATAATACCTTGATTATTGATACATGATCTAATATAAGGCCAATAAGATTTTAATCTACAAATTTGCTTACAATTCTATGTACAACACGGGTCTACTCACCCAAACTAACGTTCATAGTAATACATTCTGATGGCTGAAAAACAGAATAGATTCCCACAACAAAACAAAACAACTATGGTTAGCTCTTGCGGTTAACTATCCATAAAACGATAGTTACTCCATTCTAAAAGGGTCAGATAAACCAAAAATTGAAAAAAAATACCCACTTTTGACAGATGTCACACACAAGCGATACCGCTCTGCGAAACTTGGTTAGCAAACATAAATACATCGGTGAATCACAGTCACATTCGCAAAGATGGAAGAAAGGATTGAACTTTTTTTTTTCTTTTACATAGCCGATACAGCTTGTTTGTTCTCAACAACCCGCCTTGTGTACTCCACTTCAGCTTCTCCTAGCACCGCTTCCCTGTAAAGACTTAGTAATGACGAGTGAAAAGTTACTCAAGCTACAATTCAAAGCCGACGTACCGTGTGACATGTATCGACTCAATATCACTGCCCGGAACTGTAAACTTGGCATCAAGCAGCACTCCTTCAAGAATGGAACGTAGAGCCCGAGCTCCTGAAAAGTGTTAGCATTGTTTCAGTCTCATACACAGTGTACAAATTATCAGAGGCTCCGAGAACGAATGCCTGAAGAAGGCTCGACATTCGAGGACTAGGAAAGACCCCACGTTCGATTTTATTTCTGTGAATAAGGCAGGAGCAACTCTAGTGAACAACCTCAGTAAGGATTTTTTCCGCTCTGTAGTAGATCCTCTACTGATTCTATCCTAACAAACGAGGAATGAAAGTGCAGGCTCACATCCTCGACTAGGATAATCCTGAAAGTTTTGATTCTTGCCCCGACACGTATTCAGTCCAACAGTGAAGGAAGAAAAGTCCGAGGTGTGTGCCTATATGCAATTCGGCCGAAAATTTTAGTTCGAGCTGGGACTGTGAACGTGCGTTAGCCGATGAAGCTTGAACAGAAGGCAAGAGGGGTTGGCGGCACAACAATCTGCAGTGCCTTGGTCAGACGGTAAACTGCAGCAAAAGAGAAAGGGAAAAGGGAGTCGACCAAGTGCTCATGATAGGATCGCTCTTCGAAAATAATCTCACTTAAGCACGGCCGAGCAAATGGCAGAGAATTCTACGGTGGTAGCTGCACCCACAGGGAAGGGCGTGCTCAAAAATAGATTCTAAGTGGTATCCAACGTCAATGACCCGTCCATGGAACCTGGAGCAACGTCTAAAAATCATTATACAGTGTGCGGGACAAGAGATGGAGCCAGAGGATGTAACGCCATGGGACTTGAAGGAAGTCCAATGAGTTGTGACGCAGAGGAAAGTCGCACAAAAGTGAACAGTGATGCGCAATTTGCAGGAAACACCATCTAAAAGGACATGGCGATTGCCGATATGTATAAAAAGTCCCTCAGCAGAGTAGTTCACCTTAGAAGCCGACAGAAGATATAAGAGAAGGGAAACTTTGTAAAAAGTAGGGGATAAATCACCTTAAAGAAGCGGACTAGGCAAAAATAGAGCTGATGGATGATTGCATTTGCATTTTGCAGCACTCCTGACAGATGAACATTTCGGTAAGAGAGAAGAAAGGTTGAGGAGAGGACTAAAAAAGGTGCCTGACCAAGAGGGATACAGAGGGACTGATTGCCTTCTCTGACACCACAACAGCGAAAGGAAGGGTGCCGGTGCGAAACTCCAGTGGAGATAAAATGGAAATGCGATTGATATACCCCAAACTTTCTGCCGTTTTGAATTTGAACTGACAGAGCATTCTCGAGACATACGAGCGGCTGGACAGCTCAAAATCGAGCGAACGTTTTCCAACCTCCAAGGAAGAATCATGCCCACTGGGAGCAGAGCAAATGTCATCTTTATAGCTGAACTAGGGCAGTTCAATCGTGTATGAAATCAATATTATGGAGCATGGCCAATGAGAGGAGCATGGCCACTGGAGAACCTCCCATTCAATCTAGTCTCCTTGCTAAAGACGATGGAAAATTCGGCCTGAAGAACGAGGCAAACATCACGATAGGAGTATCATCAGAGATCAGCTTCGAGGCAGTTTCTCTCCTTTGTCTGTCGTAAATGATATGATGAAGAAGTCCTTGTCTAGCTATTGGAGACCTAAGTTGACAACAGCCTGATATCAGAAAAAGGGAGGAGCTCTAGGGCCAATTTGTAAATCTCACAGCATTTCAGCTGCTCTATGGCAGCTGATGCTGGCCCCTGATCTAAGAAATAAAATATTATTAGGTTGATGCATAATTATTGCGGATTTTTCGCGGCTTTTTTTCTCTCGATAGAACTTGAATACTGAGCTCGGGTTTTTTCTAAAAATGATCTACTTGATTTCCTCTACAAGAATATACTCAAAAAACCATCCGCAGATTCGCGAAATTAGGCTTTACTACTTCGAGAAATATTGGAAGGTGGCGCAGTCATTCCGCGATCTCAGTAACTTCTCGGCGATCGTTCATTAGGTGATCTAGTGAAAGTACACATGACTACCTGGAGGTCAAAACACGGTTATTTTGATATTTTCTATTTCCCCTGCATTTTACCTGCCTCCATATATTAGGTTGATGCATAATTATTGCGGATTTATTGCGGTTTTTTCCAGAAAATTTTACTTAAAGAAACTATAGAAATGCTAAGCAAAACATATTCCAATAATTACTCCGGAACGTATTAACCATCTAGGTCAAGCACTGCTTACCATTGATGAGTTAGTTGGATCCCAAAAGCGAATAAGTTTTGATCCTTACGGGCGACCCACGCCTTGACATCGGCCAGCAAGTCATCCAAATCGGCGTAACTTCTGTTCTCTAGTCATTTTTTTTATGAACGGTTGACAACGGTTGACGAGATAATCCAAAAAAATTCCTGCTGGCGAATATGGCAGATTTAGGGGCAGATCCCATTTCTTGGTTGGCTCTGACTGATTGTTCGATCGCCGAAAAGTTACTGAGATCGCGGAATGACTGTGCCACCTTCCAATCTTTCTCGAAGTAGTTAAGCCTAATTTCGCGAATCTGCGGATGGTTTTCTGAGTATATTCTTGTAGAGGAAATCAAGTAGATCATTCCTAGAAAAAATCCGCACTCAAAATTCAAATTCTATCGAGAGAAAAAAAGCCGCGAAAAAATCCGCAATAATTATGCATCAACCTAATACTTATTGAGAAGGGTAGCTGATTAAGACGATGAATACTGACTTGAAATCGCTTCATTCGCACAGCTCATTGTAACGATCAAGAACGCGTGGAGAGAAGGATTTAGAAAAGGTTAGAAAGAAAAGAAAGCGATTTAAAACTGAGATCTAACGGAGCAGAGCGATATGGCCGTCATTTGATCTTTCTCACTCGAAAACAGCAGTATCTGTTTGCATGTAGTTCCTTCATCAACGATGCTCTCGTCGTGATGTATTGGAAGACTTTGAAAATTTCAAGTACAGCACGAATTTCCACGTTCACAAGCCAACTGCCAGTATCAAAAACATCAGCGGTTCCCCACATGATTGATCTTAAGCAGACAGTGCCACCCTGTGCTGCACTAGGGCAAGACTGGCACTGAAATCTGCTGAAATGCAGTTGAAAATCTCAACCCTTTCACATGGTGCCAATCCTAAACTGGACGGGTGAAAGGAAAAAAAAAGAATCCCACTGAATCACCTGTTTTCCTTTCCAAAGCCAATTGTGCAACTTGCTGTAAAGCTTCTGATGAAAAGGAAAGATCGACCTAAAAATAATTATTGATTGGTTAACTTTTGAAAACAAAACTTTGTTTACATGGGTTTCAGTTTTATAACAACCCACGTTATCGATAGCGAATTGCAACTTCAACTGCGTGAGTAGCGAATTCTGCGGTTCGGTGAGTACACGAACTAACATCTGAAATAATTTTGGATCAGGAACTTTCTTGCGAATGCAAGCATAAGAACAGTTGAAAGTCACAAGAGCAAAACGTTGCCGGTCAACCTACGTCTTGATCAAATGAATGGAACGGTACGAGTACTGGAAATCGACCGACTAGTTCAGGAACTATTCCAAAATTAATAAGATCGCCTTGATCCGCTTTCGACAGCAAATAATCACGTTTACGTGCTTGCTCTGAGTTGGCATCATCAGCTGTCACACGGAGTTCACCCGATGACGATCCTTAACGTAATATTATAGATGATCATTCGAGTGATAAAATAAACGGGAACAAAAATCGCCTGACAAAATGTCCCAAAAATCGCTAAAACAAAAAAACCGACTATAGAATCTTTTTTAATTTCTCGGTAGCCTATTGAAAGAAGCACGGAATAACGCGAGTTCTAGCATATCACGTATCGGACCGTTCCTCCTTTTCTCATCCTCAGTGATAAGCTATTTTTGGATGCCTAACAAACTTGTCACGAATCGAATGGCAATAGTCATCAAAATTTCGAAACAGTATGCGTTTTCTCTGGGACATTATCGTCAATGCTACTGGAGAGGAAAAGAACTGAAAGATTCAAAGGAAGAGGAAAGACCAGAAGAAATCGATGTGAGATTGGCTTCTCAACGAACTCTCCTAGCTACACTGTAGACATTCTTGTTACTCACAATCAGTAGACGTTAAAACCAAGCTTGACTGCTGATCACATCATAATTATGATTAAAAAGGGTAGGTATACGTATCACATTCATTAGATAGGTTACCGAACAGTAGATTTCATTGTAGGAGCAAGAAATCCTCACCGAATCCCAAGCTCTTCTTGTCGAGCCGACGTGCCACGATCTTGTCCAAGTTGTTGAAAGCACCGGATGCAACGAAAAGAATATCAGACGTATCAACCTATAAGGTGACTTCATAATTATAAATCTGAGGCCCTGCCTTTCGTGAATAAGATTGAAATTTGATTACGACTCCGAATAGAGAAAGCATACATGAAAAACGGTCAGGTAAAAAAAAGGAACAAGTAACGCGGACATTTTTGAATTTCCCCACCTGAACAGTATCCTGTTGTGCTCCGACACTTTTGCGTCCGCTTTTCACATTGACTACCGTACCCTCTACCAATTTCAGAAGAGCGTGTTGGACCCCTTCGCCACTGACATCACGATAAGCAGGAGAATGTCCCTCGTGTGCTGCTGCTATCTAAACTATTGACATTAATACTAATCGAGAGTTGCGCCGAGTTGTCATAGCATGCAACTGTATGTAAATATGCTTTAGCCATGATTATCACTTAAGATACTTACCTTGTCTACTTCATCGAGAAAAACAATGCCCTGTTGAGCTTTTTCCGCATTTCCGCCGGCCGCTTGCACTAATTTCTAAAACATACCAGTCAGTGGAAGGACTACATTAAAAGATTACTCTAACACTTCCAAAACACTTACTTGAATCACGCTTTCGACATCCTCACCAACGTATCCAGCTTGAGTCATAGAGGTGCAGTCACAAAGCGCAATAGGAACGTCAAGTATTCTAAACAAAAGTAGGTATGTGAGCTGTAAGTAAACTTTTTTTTGTAGTCTTGCTGTTGATGATAATCCACATTTGCTGCTACATGCACTTGAACGGATAAGTGAATAAATAAATTCCATATTCAACAATAAACAAGCATACGTTCAAGTTCACGAAATAAGAAAAAGTTGAGTTACTCTTCTATGTTGAGTTCAAGCGCTTGATCAGTCCGAGCATGAAATTTTCTTACAATTGACGAAAACACAAATTCATATCAAAGAGGAGCAAAAAGTTGGAAAGAAAAGACATAATACAAGAACCATTAAAGTAACAAGTAAAATATCACAAAAAAGTCTCGAATTAAACTGCTGACCTTGCCAAAGTTTGGGTGAGGAAAGTTTTTCCGACACCTGATGGACCAATAAGCAGGATGTTGGACTTTTCAAGTCTAACAACTGGTTCCTTGTCTGGGATTGCTCTGAACACTGGTGGCGCTCTTTTTGCGGGAGGAGTTTGCATCGATGGAACTTGCTAAATAAGAGCATACTTGAACATATTTACAGCAAAACAATTCTGAATTGCAAGAAATTAAAACTGAACAGAAGAAACAAAGGTGGGTGACTCTGAAAGTTATTATCTACGTCAAATGAGGGGATAGATATTTCAGGCTTCATATGCAACCGCCTCAACCGGCGAGTAAGTTATGCTTCCTCGCTCAACAAATCAAAAAGAAGTGTAAAAAAAGAAATCCACCGAAGCAAATGGTCATAACAGGCCGCTGGCCGGGATAACAACTCCCAGAACAGTCACGCTCTTTTCTTAAACGATTTTGTCCGGAGTTCCCAATGCATTACTTGAAGTCTAAGGCTGTCTCTTTGAACACTTTACGCAACAATTACAATGTCACATGAGATTTCCTTTGGTGATTCTGCCAAAAAATTACAAGCTGTATTAAGGCAACATTGGTAATGGAAGCCGGGAAATTTAGAAAGCACAGGCGTAAGCCATCTAGAAGATCTTACCTGCATATATGCAGAAGTGATTGGCGATGATCTCAACTCACTGGTGGCAATATGACCGAGCCGATTCTCATCCTGAAGCCAAGAACTACCGAATCGATAATTTACTAGCTCACAGTCCAGACCATTACAATCGAACTCACCTGATACAAAACTCCTCTTGGGGTATTTTTAACGTCTTCTTTGATTTGATGGATAGAAGCTGCTCCACTCTCAATATTGTGCTCAAGTCGCCTGTAGTGTTGATACACGCCTACCGCCAGGGTCTTCTTTGCCTGCTTCTGACCAACCACAAAACGATCAAGATATTCTGCTATCTGGAAAAGGGCCTGTCAAGTTATAGAAATGAAATTTAAGTTATAGTTTGCCATTTCAGCTACATAGTCAAAATTACACCAGTTGAAATGATTGTTGGAAAATAAAATGGACTGGACTACTAAAACAGAATACATTTTCTTCACCGTTTACCATGTTAACAACCCTTTCATTTTATACAAGCTTAGCTAACAAATCCCAGGAAAACCCATAGAGCAGGGGTCTATGGCGCCACCTGAAGTGTGAAAAGGACTTTCTAGAGCCACACTGCAAACTGTACGATGGCAAATTATTCGTAGGAGACAAGATCTCCACAAAAAAACTTCAGGCAGAAGAAATCAGACACGTTCTTCACTAGCTCAGTGCAGGGCAAAGCTTTAAAATTTGTAGATTCCATCAATCACAGGGGGACTCAATACAGGAAGTGAAACGGCCCCAACATAAAAATACATGAAAAACTGTATTTAGTATAAACATAAACCAATGCTACACGACCAAAGCCGACATATAAATACGATATTCTGGGATTGCAACATATTGAATCAAAATGTGAAAGGTTAACAAGCTGAACGCTTAAAAACCAACCTGACTGGGATACGGAGGACTTCTCCTCTGCTCAATTTTCACTGTCCATTGTTTAGAGCTCTCTTCTATTATATTACCAGCATACAACTTATTACAATTGTCGCAGTGAATATATCTCGTTGTCGCTGAAAACAGGAAGATTTGGCTCACCGATAAAACATATGTCCTAAATTATCGAGAATGACCCTCGATCAATGTTTACCTCATAATTCGAATCCCCCCAAAGGTCCTAGAGATTTTTCCGGCTTTTTTATATGCCTTGAGTGAAAAATCTCTGGAACTTCAAGAACTTGAATAAAAACTTGCTACCTTTCAAAGTGGTAACCAAACTCAGAACTTGAATAAAAACTTGCTTTTTTTCAAAGTGGTAACCAAAGTCAAGTGTGTATTTTGCCTGTCATACCTACAGTGTGTATCGGGTTTCTAAGTAATTTCAGTAAGTTAAGTTTTGAGGTCAAGGGTAAGTCATTATGAACGTAGAAATTGGCCGAGATTGTTTATGAAATCAACCAGCGCACAGAAATGTGATAAACGGGAGGATCCCTGCTAATGATGAAATCATGCTTTATTGGGGGTGTTCAAAGACACATAAAGTGGTAACGAGGGTGGTGTGGGCGTGACAATAAACGGGCCCATAGCCATTTCGATTTTTTGGTTCAGATCCCAATTTAACGAACAAACAAATCGATTTTGTTTTTCCATCCAGAATTCAAAAGCAAATGATGTGAAATAACAAATCAATTAACAAATAGAATCAAGAGGGATGGGTAAGGTTTTCGGGGTGAAGAGCGAGAACACCACTACTAGCAAATTCAGTATCTGACTATGGAGAAGGGGGAAGAGGCTTTTGCCAACCTCCCACTACAAATCATCCACTCACATATCGCCTAAAAAAACTACTCACGTGTAAGTGTAGGAGCCGGTTTCAAAGGGAAACCACATTCTTTACACGGGCCAAGTGCCGGTGCTGTCTTTGGTGGATTCGTAGGGAGATCGCTGTCCCCACTTCCATCACCCGACGTTGTACATTGTGCCGGACAGCTCATACGTACACCTCTTTGGATTTGCTTACATGCTGATGTACGGCAAGCATGCAGCAAGAGCGACGCCGACCGGTGCATCTGAAGGAATGCTAAATGTAGATCGATCGAAGCACACCGAGATACACAACAGCAATCAATCAGTCAGTCAGTCAGGTAGTCAATCGGTGATCACGTGCATTGCACTCGTTTACCCCGAAGAACGCGCAAACGACAAAAACAAGGACACCCTCATAAATGGCACAGGCACAACATCTCTCTCCTTTCCTGAAAAACTTATCTCTTCTTCTCTTATGGTAAGATTAAGCAAGGCAGGGGCATTACAGAATCAATCGTACTACCAAGCGATGCGTAAGAATCCTAATTGTAAAGTAACAACTCGTAATCTGAGCTGAAAAAGTACTAGAACTATCTCTAGAGATCTGGAAAAAATACGATACCCCCAAAAGGTTAGAAAAAAGTGCTTTCAGTAAGAGCAGGAGAAATATACAATACAGCTATGGCGTTAGGCATGGAAATGATGTCAACCTATATCAGCATAAAACCAGCCCAACCAACTCGTCAATAGAGACGAGAAACTAGTTTCTTCTAGTAAAATAATCATTAAACTAGGAAAGGGAATAGTTACACTAGCAGTCTCAAAATACATAGAACAGTTATCGATTTATAATAATCCCTCTACACTCCACTAGACAGCTAGAAGGCAATTTTGAAGAAAATTTTGCAATAACCTCGATGGCTAAATGAACAGAAACCAGATCGTTTTTCTAGGAAATAATATTGAAAGCAGAGAACAAAAGGTCTACGAAGATCAAGTTGTGAAGATCGCACATCCCTACAGCGTCACTGTACTTGAATGGCAGCAAAAAACAACGGTAATTGACGAGTTGATTCAATGACAAGAAGAACACGACTGGCTCGTACGGAACATGGGGAAGTACCCTCTAATCAGGCTATAAACACTTAGAAGAATCGATGGATCGATTATTTGGCATTCATATGCGATCACACGTTCCCAAATACAAAATTAGTGAAAGAAATCACACGATAATGGCATGAAACCACACCCAAGTAATCAACACGACTGGGTCACACAATTAGCAGCTGAGCACGTGAATCGACAAGGTCCCATATGGATTGTTGATGACGGTGAAAGCTCTCGTCGGAGTTCTCTGCTTTTCACGTTTTCTGTCACGCATTCCTTTTATCTGTTCTCTAATCATCTTCAAATTTATTCATTTACGTTTGTTTTGCTTTATCAAGAAGCTAGGCATTATTTCAACTTTAGTCAAGGACTCATAGTGTGGTTCATTGAGCAATGGATCGTTCTGGTTTTGAATGAGCTTTTATATGTCTTCGAAAGAGCCCTTGTTATTTTGTAGCAAATTTTGTTTTCTTGCAATTCGCTTGTATTCCATTTATAAGTTCCGCTGGGAGAGAACTTTATCATTTATTTCATTCTTTTTACAAATGCTGAGTTAGCAATAGGAATGGCCTTATCAGTCTAAAACTCGATTTATCGGTTCGACAGGAAGAGAAATAAATACTATTGATTAATCGAGACTGACAACGTCATCAGTACGCTGATAATGCACCTGAGTCCAATTTAGGGGACAATCGAATGGTTTCTTTTCACGTCATTGGTTCTTACCCTCATTTCCGAACATCGTAGGCAGTGATTTTTGGGAGGAAACTGCTAGGGAGCGAACCCGAAGGGAGTCACGGACCATGCCATACTAAGAAATAAGCTATTGATTAGGTGTGAGCGTCGGTGAACGCAATTTCTTTGACATTGAAAGTTCATATATGGTATTGTATCATGCCTACTTTCCATAGAAATCCCCTTTTAATTGCCTTTTTGTATGGAAGCCATACTATTAAAAAACTTCACAACCCTTTTCCTGGCAAGAGACTATTCAATTACCTCCTGTGAAGAAATGTAATTTTAGGTTTAATGAATTTTTAATAGGGTAGCTAGGGGTATAATTAAATTGAGGGCTTCAAGTCGAACGACCTGTTTCGGAAATTCGAAAGAATTAATAGAAGGTTTTTATTATTGCACACCTTCGGTATGAGGAGTTTAGTAGGAGGCATTAAAAAGGGTGATTGCGTGGATATTAAATGGAGGACGATAAAAGCAGGTGAATGAAATAATTCATAGATGTGATCGAATATTCTATTCGTATCTGTGGTCTCTCCTAAAATTACTCTGTCGATTATTCAGAACGTTTGTAGGCGTGTCAGTTGTGTGTGTGTGTGGGCTTTTTTCAACGGGATACATATGTGCACCTCGTTTTCCTGGCTTTGATTGGCAAACTGGATTTCTGAATTAGATTTACTTGTGGCCTGATCAATTTTGCGGTTCGTTCTGCATCACGTTTGAACTTTTTTCTGCAAGGATTTTGTCCCAGATTGCAAGTTTCACACCAATTTTCGTCGCTTCAGTTTCATTTCTTTTGTTTCACTTTAAAGCGATTGTTAGTTTGTTTCACATTTTGTTGTTGCTCTTACATAATCTCTTTTTCTAGCACGGATACCGGACAACCTCAGTCGAAAAACTTAAATTAGTGAACTTTTCATCCGCTCTTTCCTTTTCTCTTTTCATCTCCATGGAAGCAGCATTTAAACAAAACGAGTGCCTGTGTTGATGACTTCAGGATTAGATGCACCGCGCTTCTCAAGGGCTTCAAACTCTCAAAATAACTCATCTCTACTCCAGAAGTAGTAATTTGCACCTACAGCTTCTCTCAAAATCAGAAGTCTTAACTGAGTTGTATCTTAAACGTGAGAGGACCCAAGTTTTATCTCTATTCTGTCTCATGTCATAATTAATCATTTATTAGAATTCTTTGGAGTGAATTGAATTTTCCTGCATGTTTTCGCTTCGTTTAATAGGTGCTCCATTCCATCTTCCTCCCATGCCGGCTACTCGTTTCATGTTGCGGCCAAAACTGATCGCTCCAATTTGTCAAGCGCTCGAAAGGTCTGGAATTGTTTCCAACAGCGCTACGAAGCGATTACATCTTGTTCTCGCTCGATTTTCTGGTGAATTGAACGAGCTTCAATCGCTTACTTTGTTTTCGAGAACAGAAGCTTTTCATAAAGTTCATCCCCATCTTTTGGGAGACGGGCGTTAGGAACGATTTTGGGTAATCGATTCGCCGCACGCGGCTGTCGCGGACCACTCATTCGCCGTTATTACAGCTCTAGCGTTCTTCATACAGCTCAATTGATATGCGATCATTATTTTATGCATAATTCTACTACTAATACTTTTGTTCTTGTATTTCTTGCCTACTGCTGCATCCTGCTACATTCCTTCGCGCGCGACGCCCCTCTCACCGCGACGCGACCATTACGTTCCTAACGCACCACACCCCCATCTTTTAGCCTCTCTTTTGTTATGGTACTTCACTTGCTTTGTTTCCGTGCTCTCTGGATGTTAAACAAACATTAGGCGATCAATTGGTGCCATGTATTTTTACGTTCAATAAAACATACGTGTATCGACCATTCCGCCCTAATTAATTTCTTCGTAAACTATCATCAGGGGGGTTTTGATGTGGGAAGTACAGGTGTCGGGCAACTGCTGTGCGATATAGCTTTGTTTTAGCACTTTTACTGCATTTCATAAGTTCCGTATCATTGTTGAAGTACCGATCGATCGGGAACGCTGGTTTCCAAAGTTTCCTCCGTCTGCGACTTCTAATTGGGTTTTTTTGACGAGTGAACTTATTGTTTACGCCACACCAGTTTTTCACGATTTTCACATCGAAAACAGGTACTGATGACCACTATTTTACTGCAAATTTGTTTACAAACTTCATTTACTATCAAGCGAATAAAGAACGGATAAACGCTTCTATCCTCGATCGTACACACGCTATTCCAAAGTCCCGTGATTTCATTGAAATTACCTAAACCTGCTTTACGCCCAATTTTGACTGCATTTAGAGTTGGCGATTTGACTCCTGTCATTTCCTTGATCAATGCAATCAATATTAATTTCACCATAGTCAGTTATATAATCCCCCTTATGCAACCGATTCAGCAAGCCGTTTCTTAACCAGCTAAATGGCTATCTCCGATTGCGGCGTCATTCCAATATAGCTATCTTTGAACACGATCTTTCTCGAAGGCCCTAAAAGTACGAGAAAAACGGATCCATACAAGTTTTCAGTCTTTCCTCTGTACCATGATGTGGCTTCCAAAACTTGTGTGACTCGCGTTATTCAACGAATGTGATGTAACTAGTAATGAATGTAATCGATCATTCATTCATTCATCGATTTCCAGGCAACGCTTCTTGCCTGTACTTACGGGCAATGGGGTTAAAGATGAGTGAAAGATACGTGATAGCCGTAGGTCTTCTATTTTTATCGGCTATTTCGTTTCTTTCACTATATCTACTTCCATCAAGCGGCACCGATGAGCTACTTGGGAAAGAACACATCGTTCCCCACGTCAGAGACCTTGAAGCACGGTAGGCAAATCTTTAACGTCGATTCTGTCTGAAATGAAAACTTGTTTTTTAGGAAGCTTATGCAAGAAAAACAAGCCGCAGAGCTTCAGAGAAAGGCCGAAGAGGCTGGAATCGTTGCACCACCAATACCTAAACCTGAAATCGCTGCCGGTGATGATAGCGATGCACGACGAATAACAGTGAAACAGGTAGGATTTCTGAGGCATCTCGTCAAAGCTTACCGGAGACAGTTAGGATTTCATTATAGATGGCTAAGTTTGCATGGGACGGCTACAGAAAGTACGCTTGGGGTGCCAATGAATTGCGACCAATTTCAAAAACTGGTTAGTAAACACTTTGTATTTCTGCTCAACTTTTCATTTTCCTTACCTGTCCTTTATTTCTTTTAATTGTCATTCGTTTTTTTTGTATTAAGTAATTTATAATGGCATGCTGCAGTTCTTCATTACCAAAATACCACCTTGTCCATGAAAATGTAACGTTCTTCTCAACTACTTATGCTTGCTTACTTATTTTCATCTTATGGAGATACTTTTTGATAACCCTACTCGACAGTTACTATTCATATGGTTCTACATCGAATCCTTCCTGTTTCATGAAAACAGCGATGTTTTAATTCAACCTACTGAGGTCTCCCTTGGAAAAAAAGTTGAGTCACAACTATTCAGGTCATTCTGCTTCTGTCTTCGGGACGGGAGACACGGGTGCAACGATAGTGGATGCCATCGATACGTTGTGGATCATGGGTCTGAAAGAGGAGTACGAGCAAGCTCGAAGTTGGATTAAACTCAGCTTGGATTTCACTCGGACAGCGGTTCGTTAATAGTCAGGTGTTGTAAAGGTTTCCCTTGGCTGATAATCATAGTTTCCCTGTATCTAGAAAGGCGACTTATCCGTTTTCGAAACGAACATCCGATTTATTGGAGGTCTCCTATCAATCTATGCCCTCACCAACGATAAAGTAAGTTTGACATCTTAAAAATCCTCCTACCATTCTAATGACCACTTTACAGATGTATGTCGAGAAAGCTGAAGAAATAGCTAAACTTCTTTTACCTGCTTTTGATACCCCTACTGGTATTCCCTATGCTGTTGTAAATGTTGTGACTGGTGAGTTCCCATTAAAGTTCGATCCAGTGATTTATTATTGCTACTTCCACTTACTTCCTACATATTGATTGAATTATTTGGGCCTTTTGTCTCATACTGCGTTATTATGTTGAAGGTTCCGCCAAGAACTATGGTTGGGCCAGTGGTCAGAGCTCAATTTTGTCTGAATTCGGTTCATTACAATTAGAATTCGACTATTTGTCACATATCACAGGCAACAAAATCTACTCAGACAAAGTAAGTCCATGCAAGTTGCAATGTCGATCCCTTTAATAATTTTAATATCAGATTAAACGGATTCGAGAATTCTTGACTGCAATGGACAAACCTAACGGGCTCTATCCGCTGTATCTGAACCCGAAAACTGGCAAATGGGGATCATGTAAGGTTTCCGTTAGTGGTTAGGTACATAATCTAGGTAATCTATTCTATTTCAGTGGACCATTCTATTGGCGCTTTGGGTGACAGCTTTTACGAATACCTTTTGAAACACTGGTTGATCACAGGGAAGACTGACGACCATACCAAAAAAGAGTATGATGCTGCTGTTTTTGCTATGGAGAAGAAGATGCTATATAAGAGCGAACAGAACGGCCTATGGTAATTTCATGATTATTCAGTTGCAGCTATTACAAATTCTTATTTACCGCATTAAAACGAAATTGTTCTAAAACAGGTACTTTGCTAACCTTCACGGGAGTCGTGTGGTTCATAAAATGGAACATCTTGCCTGTTTCTCGGGAGGAATGTTTGCCCTTCAATCAGCGAATGAACATAATGCCACTGTAGCGGTAAGGCTGCGTTTCTATTTAAGATATGGATAAAACATTAATTGAAATTCTTATAAATATAATTTCAGAATCATTATTTGGAACTTGCGGAGAATTTGGCCCATACGTGTCATGAATCCTATATCCGAACTGGTTCGTTCTTAACTAATTTGTCCAGTATTACTGTAATCCTAGTTTTGAACCTCATCCACTTGATTATCTGAAACAATATTATAGCTACTGGACTTGGACCAGAAGCATTCCGGTTTACGAGCGACAATGAGGCTAAGGCTGTAGCCAATAATGAGAAATACTACATATTGAGACCTGAGGCAAGTTTTCGCTACACTACTTCTTCGATTCCTTAGGTTATTAAACGAGTAAGTTAAGGTGGTTGAAACCTGGTTCTATCTCTGGCGAATCACAAAACAGGACAAATATCGAGAATGGGCCTGGAATGTCGTATTAGCTCTAGAAAAATATGCTAAAGTGAGTTCCCTACTATTTTCTTACTTACCTAGCTTTATTTCTTGTTTTCTTAATGTCAAGCCCTAGCCACCAATAAAAACCCTGCAGTCATACAATTATCGGCTGACTGATTGTTATGGTTTCAGGTGGAGGGCGGTTATTCTGGAATTCAAAACGTCTATAGCGTTCCAGTGGAACACGATGATGTACAGCAGTCATTTTTGTTCGCCGAACTTTTCAAATATTTGTATTTAATATTTGCCGACGACAACATTTTACCACTAAACGCATGGGTCTTTAACACGGAAGCTCATCCATTTCCTATTCGCAAAAAATAACATATTCAGCTAATATTGGGCTATTCTTCAGGGAGATCTTTCATGTGATGGAAAGCCGCCAGAAACGGTTGTATTTGCATGCTGTAGCATGAACGACTGTCACTTTTAGAGTAGTGTTAGTTTTTCCACTATGAATTCTGAGGGCTGAAAAGGCCAATCGTCTTTTTTTGGAAGTAATAGCATCATTAACTTTTTTAATTACCTCAAATAGCGTTAAATGGGTCAGTAAGGGTTACGGTCTCTTGTCTGCGTAATTGTGTAATCGCTACTATTTTCGGCCTATTAAATTAATGTACAAAAAATATGACTGGTAACACCTTCTGAGAAACTTCCTTCTCTCCTGAGTTGTTAGAGCGAAAAAATTAACACTACTCATCCATTTACTAAAACATACAGTAACCGTTTCACGTACGCTTTTCATTGTGCAAAACTTCACTGGTCTATACCTAAGGGGTGAACGGAACGACTGCTTGGGTCAGTAACGAAAATTCGGAGTTGTTTGCTTTTGCTCTTGGGCGAGCCTCTGTACTTTGGATCGCTTAAGCTCGAGCAAGAAAGCTCACTCCTAAAGGATTTTAAGTGCAGGGCTTGCTTAAGAGTAAGGACAGAACTGAAAGCTTAGAAGTAATTTTTGAATACCAAAAGTTAGTTCACCTAAATGTGCAATAATGTACGTTTTGATAAATTAATTCTTCAAGCTCTCCTACGACCCTTGCAGTGATCCGTAATTCATTTTAATGGGTAAATATTACCTATGAATCAGCTGCGTCCATTGCATGAACTTATTTTCGTATTCGTAATGCTCAAAGCACCGACTGCATTACTGCGATGAGTTACTATTGAGCGTACCACATGGGTATACAACATGCATTATCATGCCATGTATTATTCAAATTTTAATGCTACCGAGTCGCGAACGTTGTTTTTCACCCGTCTTAGTAGCTCCGGAGCTCCGGTTAGTGCGGTATCACTTGAAGCTTTCAGTTAGATGCGTTCCAAGCATAGAAACACGGGAACTGCCGCAAGTTTGTCAACAAGGACCGCGTCCCACTATCGAACTTGCCTGCTGCTCATATGTACAAATGAAAAGTAACTGCTAAGTTATTGAAACAGTTGTGATGAATTTATAATTATTATTGTCAACAAATGTGCCAGCGTATTATGTAAGTGGTATTATTGATTGTTTAATTTAATAAATGTGCTTTATAAGCAGAATTTGGAAGTTGTACGAGCGTTAGGGTATTTTTATCTACCTTGAATTTCCGGCCTGAGTAATTAGTGCTATTTCGAGCAATTTCAAAGCTAAATGCTGACGCGTTTCCTCAGAAACAACTAATCCAGCTGAACAGGGCTCTGTGGTACTGGGTGAAACCCTATACCGGAGCGTCACGCAACATGTACATGAGGTTACATCCAATATAGTGGGAGTGAAAGGGCGTTTCCCATTTCGAACTGCAATCGCATCACCAAACAACTACTACATAGATCCGGGTGATACTGTAGCCAGCTGTGCAAATGGATACGAATTGTGAAAAAGAAGCGCCCAGAACTAGACAAACGTATAATGGTGGATTTCAACACGATAAAGCTCAACAACAGTACCCCTATTTAAAGACAGAATTTATTTATTCAAGCTCGAGTGGGATACCTTACAGCGCCTGGCCTACAGTCCTCTTCTGACAATTAGAAACTATCGGTTATCCCACAAAATTCAATCAACAGAAACACACAGACCCAAATACAAATGCAGACAGCAGCTAGAACAGTTTCTTGGCTCTAAGGAAGAGAAAGTTCCATATGATGATTGAGGAAGGATGATAATCCGACACTACCAGTTGATATACCCAGTACTATATACCCTCTCTCATTCACCATATTCACACAGAACGTCGTACCACTCTCATAAACCCTTTTCTTCAAGTGATTCTGCAAAAAACAATATGGCAACGAATCTACCCACGATACATTGATATCCTTTCGCTTCATGCCCGAAACTTCAGGAAACGAGAAGTCGTAAGTTTTTAGAAGTCTGGTACTTCCAAATTGTGTGGTGCTCTTACCATACTCCTGGGCCTGTGGTCGTAACCAGAATTCCTTAACAGATGGTATGGAGAAGAAGCTGCGCCACAGTGAAAAAGTAGCGGGGTTTAGAGATAATTGAACACAATTTTACAATGAAAGGTCAATGAATTAATGATACACCTACTACAGCTACTATGACAAACAACTATGTATGTATGTACACCTTATTTAGGAATGGTCGTCATTTGTCACTCAGAGAAGTTCAGAAACCTGTTTGAGACCGCTATGGACCAATACATTCGACAATTCGCCACCGTTAATGCTGGTCATCGAAAGAATCATTCAAAACCAAAATAAACTTATATGCTCTGGCTGAATCAACCTTCAATCCAACCGTTGTAGAAGGCGGGCAAGAATTAGCACCACCTAGATAGGAAATAAATTAGTGTAACAAGTGTAAGTTTAACGGGATAAGCTAAAAATAACTAGGACAAAAAGGCAGCGCCTCAGTAAGTTCTTAACGTTCAAATCTTGTGCTATGTAAATGAGCTTATTTATTTTGCTCGGAGAAATCTGACAAGGGGATGTTAAAAACAGAGTCGAACTTCCTTCTGTCTACCTATCTCGCTTACTTTGAAGGTTAATGAAGATGAAAAAGTGAAAAAGTTGTCGAGCGTGGCGGTATAACTGGAAGAAAGGTGTATAGGGAAAAGCTGAAAAGGAAATCCAGCAGCAAAATTACGTCCCAAACCTAAACAAAACGTATTCATGGTAAAAGCCAAAACTTCAACACGTTCATGAATACCAGTTAGCTTGAAATGGAACGAATTTGAAAACTCATCGTATTTGTGTATTTGGTTCACACAAGACCCAGTTTTACGTCTGTTTTGCATGATTACAGATTGCATGATGCAGATTCTTAGTTTAGATAAATGTCGTCAGTTTCATCAGAATTTATGATAATTGTAAACGAAAACAAATTCCCGCCAGACAGGCTGCTTGAAATAACGAATAGACTACCAATCACGGTAGAGTAACTCCCGTTGCACTTCAACTGGTAACTAAGTATTGTCACCCGAAATGCGTTTGTAAGCCACTTCTTGGAAACGATGACAGGCGAAAAGAGCTTCTTAGTAACTAAAGAGTTCCATACTCCTATGACCCACGATAGATTCCCATGATCCCTCATGATTGCCAATTTCCTCTTCTAACTTCAACAGTCATGACCACAAAAAAATAACAATACTTAAATTCATAATTAACCCATTGACGACGATCGTTGCAGTCCACATGTGGACTGCATGGTCCCGGACGGCCAATTTCTTTAATTTTGAACTGGAAGCTGTTTAATTTTTTCTGAGTTCGCAAGTTTAGGATATGACTAACGATGATGGTAGGTGGCACTTCAATTTTAGTCAGCTAGTGATGGATTCTGATGAGGAGAAGTTCCTCATTCACTAATTCTTTTCAGAAAAAGAAATCATTGAAGGGCCACATGTTTCTTCAAAAAAACACCGGTGTGGTGTAATACTGTCAAATTGGTGCGGAAGGTAGATATACCCTGAAAACCAAAGGCCAAAATATAAGTATGCATGATGTCTATGCTTATTGTTATTATCTATTAATTGCAAAATTAGAAGATTTCTTGGGACCACACAGTATATAGTTTAACTTAGACCTGATCTTATGTTTCGACAAGAAAGATCGTTAAAAAGTGGCGATAAATAAAATATACAACTGCAGTCCACATGTGGACTGCATGGTCGTCAATGGGTTAAATGAGTCAGTTAGCCAAATACATACATATTCAGTCGTATGAAATTCTATGTAAAGTATTGATATAGGAACGAATCATTTCTCGCCATTTCGCGTGATCATTCCAGCATAAACCGTGACATGGGAGCCCTATTTGAACTAGAAAAGCTTTTACCATACCCTACCTCTAGCTTTAGTGTGAATTGTAAATTCAATAGTCCCATGGATTCTTCACAATCCCATAAAGCAAATGGAAATCATATACTAACATCTATCACAACAGCATCGAGCTAAAAACAAAACAAAAACAAAAATGGAAGTTGGTGGGAAGCCTGCTACACATCTAATGTAAGATGGTAAAATGGATGGTAAAGTAGATAATCACTTCAGGGGAAAATTTTAATGGGCGCGAACTTCAACTGCCCTTTTTTCGATGGCGCAGGTCAACAACAATCTTACGTAATTTTACTGCTACTATTGACCTGAAGCTATTTACAGACTGCTAGGAACTGCTTAATAAACTGACCTCTTTTTTTGACAAATTTATGTGATGTTACGCAATATACTGTGAAACATGCGACAAAATATGACAATCATGACAACGTGAATAAAAAAATGACATATTTGGAAATGCTTACTAGGAGCATTTCGCGAGGTTTCGAATAGTTACGCTAATATAAGCGTTACATGGTCCACTAGGAACAAATGCATGAATTTACATGATTATTGTCAAAGCTAAAGCCTTTCACATTCAGCAGTGGCTGTTACTAGTTCATCGAAGTACACTTTACCAATATACATCTCTATTTTCTAATCTAATTAGGAATTACGCCCATTTACAGCCAAGTGTTCCCCCCAACATTAGGTGGCCTCATGAAGTGACACACAATCGATCAACGAGCCAGGCCGTGCGCGTGGCTGCAACGCGTACACTGCTGTGATTGAGAGACGCAGGCAGTACACTCTATTTTATCTAGAAGTAGGGAAAAAGAAAAGAAGAAGATCTCGGTGTGTATTTCCTTAAGTAGAGTTATGCTATCTCCTAAACCCTTCTGATTAGAATTCCAGTCCGACATACAGAAGGGACATCTCAAAACGGTTCCTCTTTTGTGATTCCTGCCGTACCTATCGATCAAAACGAAAAACTACTTATCTCATGGGCTCGAAATCATTAATTCACCGGAATGACAACATCCAACACGAGAGGAGAGCAAGAAAGGCAGAGAAACATATGGTTTAGACACCGCCTCCAGATCGATTCACGCCTGGTGTTCCATGCATCTCGTCCAGATACAGAACCAAACGGTTGGCACTGATCTGTCCACCTTTCAGGCCAGAGTACAACTGAAAATGTGGTGACAGTTATATTAAGGAGGTAATATCGAATTCTAAAATACAACTTGAAATCCAAAAAATAAGGAGTGTTTTCCTACCTGGAAGAACTCGGCAATCTCGATTTCACCATTCTTGTTCAGATCGACTTCATTCAGTAACTCGTGCAGCACTCGCTCATCAATCTTCTGATTATGTTCCTGAACAGTACACAATGACTTGCTTCGACATCACAGAAATTCCTTGGAAAATAGTGAAAAAATTAGGCAGCATACTCTCAAATAGATATCGATAGAGAGGAATTTCAAAAAACAAAACAATTTACTGAAATAAAAAGAAACAAGCAAACAATGGGAAAGAAAACAAACTCACTCTAAAGTGACGCCTGAGGTCGTTGACGGTGATGTGTCCCTTTTTGTCCCTATCCAGACTGTTGAAACGATCTTTGGCAGCCTGCATCTCCTCTCTGGAAAGATCACGATTGTTATGAAGGAAGTATGCAAGCGAAAAGAAAAACATGTAAAGTTCCCAGAAGGATTTTCAATCCCAAGAATGTAGCTCAGCTACAAGGGTTGAATTCACAGGGTAAGTTACCGCCGCGTTGTTATTTATCAACTCCATCGTGCGCATTTAATCAAAATTCATTCACCATCACTCAGTGAGTGCTTTTAGACTTCAACTACGTGCGTTGTTTCAAACGAGGTGCGACCGACCAGCAGCGTTGTCAACGCGTGGCCATCAACGCTGTCGGTAGGTCGCACGTCGTTGAAATCTGAAAGCACCACTCAGTGTGCATTTTAGATCTAATAGTAAAAGGGTATTCAGTTATAGACAACTCAGAGTAGAAGCCACCGACGATGATCCATAAGAGAATTTCTAAGCAAGATCGAAAACTCTGGAAGCTACTAATCAAGAAATCGACTTTTGTGGGTCAGAAGGCGCCGAACCAGGTGCGTGTGCGAGGCTGCAGCGTGCGACGTATCCACTACGGGTTCCTTGTGGCGCATATAGCTCTTCGAGGGTCACATGACGCCTCCTGGCCCATATACAATAATCCAATGACTATGATCACTCGACACCACGTATGCAGGAGCTCATTCAGGAATGAATGACTATATAAGAACTGAGCCAGGCACCAGTTTCCCTGGTAAGCCATGGAAATATGTATCAAAAGCTGTTCTTTCATTCTACACAGCAAGAAGGGTACTCGTCTCAACTTCGAAGGAGGGAGCAGGCTGGTGAGGTACCGCCAAACGAGTGAGAACCGAGAAATCGTATTATCGATCTAATTTGCATTCAAGAACCAGAATGCAGGGCAAACTTCGGAACCAGAATAATTGCAGGATATCTCTAAGTGGAGCACGACAACCGCAGGCATTCTGCTTTCTTCTTTCCTAGACTGACACCCATTTTACAGGGATTCAAAGGTCAAATCGAAGGTCGCATTCGACCAAAAAACGCAGGCACTCACAGAGTGATCCAAAGAACAGAAAATGAAGGAATAAGTGCAGGCGTTTTCGTTGTAACCAGGGTTTCCTTTGTCTTGAGCTATGCTCTTTGGGATTTTTCAAATTTCAAACTTTCAAAAAACAGGAAAATGGTTTTAATATCGAGTAGTTAACGGGGGAACGTTTTACTCGTTTATCTCTAGATCTCTTGGCAATAGAATATCTTGAACGACAAATGGGTTCTTTCACATTTTCTGTGATTTTTCTGATTCTTTTGATGATGGTTTTCCATCTCTTGATGATGATTTTTCACTGTCCGATGTTTTCCTGAATCCAAAATACTGATTGGCATTTGTAAGCAAAAGCTCAAGAAGCAAGTCGAGCTGAGTTTAGAGCATCCTTAGCGGCAGTCACCAGGCCCTATAGCTGTGGTCAGATCACCTGCAAGTAGCAGTTTGTCCCACTTCTACATTGGACAGCGCAATTCACTAGCTGTAGGAACGTAAAACGTGTTCTTAAAAAGTAAGGGACTGTAGGGGCCGAAGAAAGAAAAGCTGAGCTGATTAGCGACCTTGCCGCACGCGCGCCTATGCGGTGCTATCCTACTGGTCGATCGATACTATAGATTTTCTTGATGCGCATAAACCACTGACAATGCTGCGATGAAACCGAACTTTATGATGATCACAACCTAGGTACTTCTGGCTTTTATGCCAGGTACAGCCTTCTACTGATACTTTGATTTCTAAACGATTTGTTCAGCAGAAATTATATGTATTGACTACTTACTTGGTGAGATTGAGTGAGACGTTGCTGGCAGCGTTCTGTTTGGCGAGTTGACCCATCTCGACGTCGATGAACTGACGTGCTCTCTCCAGTTGAGCTCGCTGTTCTGCTGATGACCACCCGAGCTCTTCAGCCATGATACGCACAACCTTAAAAAAGGTCCATAAAGGCATCGTGTTGCAAAGCCAATGGGCCACTTCTATCCCGCTGTTTAGGCCTTTATTACATTTCTCCTGCGAACAATACCCCGAACGTTATGAGTTTGAATAGCCTTTCTAGCTCAAACTCACATCAGGAAGAACTTCATGGGCGGCATGTGTATTTAGGAATGCAAGCCGTGTTCGCCTTGCAATCACATCGATAGCTGTGCAGGCATACTCACGTACAGCGTATCGTACCTAAATGACGCACCGCTAGAAACAGCAGCAGCTCTTAGAAGCATAAAAACATCAACTTCGGCACTAAACTCTTACAAATGTTATTAGAGTC
Organism: Haemonchus contortus; assembly: GCA_000469685.2. NCBI lineage: Eukaryota > Metazoa > Nematoda > Chromadorea > Rhabditida > Trichostrongylidae > Haemonchus > Haemonchus contortus. The sequence continues at coordinate 39,619,961 of LS997562.1, forward strand.
GTAAGCAGACCAACTTAGCCCAGGTTAGGGGAGAAGTACCGCACAAACTAAAGAGTGTCCCTCAGATTCTCTTTTGGCAAAAAGTCTCCATTTTGGTAATAAGCTCGTTGGGAAAAGACACGGGAGAATTACACAACAGTCAACCTCTCCATAACATTTGATCCCAGAAACATGGCATACATTCGGAAGAGTTCATAAATTTGAACAAATCTACAGTACATAGTACTTCCCAAGTGACCGACGTATGTTGTGCAGTATAACTGGACTATCAAGAAATTCGCTCACGCTGCTTTGCTGCAATTAAAACGAATATTAGAAAAGACGTACTTCAGCATCCAAATACGGGAATTCCTGATGTAGACGAGTACCGATGATCGGCCATCGCTTGCCAGTCATCTTGCACATTCGTGCCACTACAAAAGCTCGATCACCATACGTGTGTGCCAAATGTTGTGCTACCTGAAAGTTGGCACATAGACATCCTGTCGACCATCAAATCTTGTAAAAGTTTCATGAAAATCATGGCTGACCACCAAAACTGTAATTACAACCAACTCGATATCGGTAATCAAACTGAATAGACTCACATCAACTTCAAGACCGTAATCCTGTACTAGATGGATGTACATTAGGGGATCGTATTCATGTCCACCTTCCAACATCAAGCCAGCAGTAATGCAACCGTTCGTTGGTTTCAAATTGTGTGCCTGAATCGGAAGCATTTTGGACATGCAATATCAAGAACTAATGTATCGAAAAGTTTCTGCAACGAGGTAGCCGGTGAAGCCGAGCATTGGCAACCGTAGCTGGTACCCTCAACTTCGGCCCTTAGTCTGAGCGACCAAGTTCTAGCGGAATGGCAACAATGGAATCTACCACCCTAGCTCAGATGTGATCGATTGCTTGAGACAATTCGATCAATATTACGCATAATTATTGACATTTTGTGAAATGATGGGCAGAAACCTTGAGAATAACGACAATCAGTCACCTTGATACAGGCATCCATTGCCTCCTCAGCCATGTGCCTGTACGTTGTCCACTTTCCACCCGCTATCGTGATCAAACCAGAATCCGAAACCTGAACAACCAATTTCTTTCAGTAACAATCCCCTTAAAGCTGTAAAAATTGATCGTATTCATGCAATGGAAAAAGTCGCGTCATACAAAGTGCAAGCGAGCAATTCACTCCCGAGTCTACCATAGTCTTCTGAAGCCATCATAAGCCGAGGAATTTCTTTCCGGGACAAGGTTGGATTTATCAAATTTTCCCACAACTCACTTCAATGATGTGATTTCTGGCTATGCTTTTAGTATCCTTCTTGTTCGGGTCACGCACAAGTGGTCGTAATCCTGACCATGCACTCATTACATCACCACGTCGAATAGATACGCTTTTGGACAAGTATCCACGGATCTCCTAAAAACAAGGAGTAAATCATGTCTACTATGCAAACAAATATGTAATAATTATTCTTTATCGCGAGAGTCATATACTAATATAGCCGTACTCCTTCATTTTCGTTCAGAAAAGTCGCACATAAAAGCACAAAAAAGTATGTGGAAGGCGGGTGGGACGACTCGTGTGTCGCCTGTAGTCCATACTGGCACAGTGCGCTTTTCGTCAACCAACCTTTAGTATAAATTCGATATCAGCATCCGTGGGTATTGGAGATAGTGTAACTTCTGAAGGCGTGTCTGTTGTTCCAGCAATAGTCATACGTTCCCAAGGTAAAAAGAAAATTACACGGCCATCTGACGTATCCGGATCCAGGAGACCAGTGCTCGATGGACTGAAAAAAAGTCAGTGACCAAGACAAAAGTCAAAAAATGATCACTGTATTGCCTCTTGGCTACACCAATATATAGGAGTTGTTGCATCAGCAAGGACGGTTCCTCTCGTCAAGAAACACCTTTCCAACAAGTGTGAAAAAAAATCATGTAGTATGGCTTTAAGCCATCTATTTGGTGACGGTTTTGATTAGTCTACCGTTGAATCAACTACTTGAAAGTAAGCCATCTCCTAAACTGATACCGAAATAAAAACGTGTCATCAAAGACCAAGGATTTCAAAAGGAATTTAATAAGTGGAGCGGTGTCACGGTGATCACGAGCGATTGACTTTACTTTCAGTGTAGAACATATTAAAGACGAGTCTTTTTTTGGTTCGAGTGTCCATTTCCCTATTTCTAGGAGAAAATGTAGCCTTATACAGTGCCAAGAAACAGTCGTAAAACTAAAATTTGAACCTGAGGATTTGGAGAAAGTTCAATTCAAAAAGTGGAGGAAACGTCATCGTCTGTGCATGAACCTGTTCATATACAACAACTTGCATTCAAATGCTTTTGTAGTTCATATACACAGTGCCATTTCAGTCTTGAAGTAAGTTTCCTTATGTCGAATCAATTTACCTGTAATAGCCAGGTAGCACAATGTGTACACCGGAGCTCGGGGCGCAAATCGGTTTCGTCTTGGCATCAGCCATCACTCGAATCGTGTCCGTTAGTGGACCGGTTGCATTGATGACTGCTTTTGCTTTGATATCCCATTCATTATTGGACATCTTGAATAAAAAGGTTGATGAATATACATGTAAGTTTTATTTTCTGCTAAAGTCGATAAAAAGAGCTTACCATATCTTTAACATGGGCTCCACATATCTTCCCATTAGCATCTTTGAGTAAGCGCTCAACTCTGACATGGTTTGCGCACTAAAACACATCATTCACATCTAGTTAGCATGGCGATGAAAGGCTGCGAGTACCCTAACGGTAAGCCTCACAGCGCAGTGTTTTTTAGGTGGTTGTCTTGCTGGCAGTGTTGTCTCGCTAGCAGAACACCGCGTAGTGCAATGCCTACTAGCGAGATGAGCTAAGGACTGCCGCCTGCTGGTAGTAGCCGGCTGGGGGCTCCCGTCACTTCTTAACTCGTCCACCGTACAAAAATTTTTCAAAATTGATGCTACAGCGGTTTATGCTTCCTTCCGTCAATTTTTCGGATTAAAAAGGATTCTTTGACAACTGATATTCGGACTGTACATGTGAAGAGGTATACGGAAAGAGAGACTTACCTTGGCTCCGTGCCTTATAGCGGTCAATACTATCGCTAAATTCATACGGGCATCATTGTGTGTACCATCGTAGTATATTAATGCACCCTTGAGCGACTCGCTTTTCAACATGGGAAACCTTAATAGTAAGCTCTCCGAAAACAGAAATAGTCAAAATTTTACATGGTTGAGAATAAAAAATGAATCGCAATGAATAAATTGAATCAAATTAAAGCTATTCGAGTAACTGTAACTCGCTATGCGTGTACCCCTTCAAAAACTTATCAGAATTTCGAATAGTTACGTCTGAAATAGTCTGAAACGTTGAGGATTTGTATTAGAAGATCATTCAGGAATTCTCTCTCTCAAAAAAAAATCGAGGTTTGGCACAATCTAGGGTCCAGGTTGATCAATAGAATTGATATAATTTGTGGTTTTGTAATAAGCACTACAAGGTGTAAATAATGGGCAAGAACTAGTTAACTATAGCTCAGTACGATGTATAAAAGACATGGGTAGAACGAGATTATATTGTAAAAGTATATAGTGAAACAAAGCCATACATACCTCTCCATCGCATTCGCCTTACCAATGAAAAAGGAGTTTTTCAGCACTCGCCGACCAGATACCAAATCATAACACTTAATACCAAACCAGTAGTAAGGAACTTGCCACAATCTGAAGAGCGAGTAAAACATTTTCTAACCAGTACTTCACCGGCAGTATTTGAAATTACGGTAAAGCCTACTTGTATATAGGTAGCATAATAGGTAGCGGTCCACTGAGATGAGGTGCAATTTCTAGCAAGTTAGCTCGTTCAAACAAGGCTTCCTGAAAATTTTCACATAAGAACAGTTTGGATTGGCCTTTTTACGAGGATTTACCAACCTTAACCATTCGATATTGCTCATAATCTGCCTTCATAATGGCTGCTTGCAAATACCGTACACCTCCATGGATAAGTTTTGTACTCCTTGATGAGGTACCCGACGAAAAATCATCCAGTTCCACCAAAGCAGTTTTCAAACCTGAACGAATCGCAGCCGGCTCAGTTTTGGGGTAAGACGTAAACAAACAAACAAATAAACATGAGGAAGAGTGTAGTCTAATGCATACCTCGAGTTTGAGAGTCCAGGGCGACTCCGGCGCCAGTGGCTCCACCACCGATAACTAAGACGTCATATTCTTCTCCACTCTGAGAAGCACAAAATTTTCGAACCAGTGGACATGCTTGGCATATCGATGAAGTTACTTAGATCATTTTGCAGCTTTGCTGATGATGGACCCCTACCCGCATCAGGAAATGACCTCACAGATTCTTCCACACGCTCACTGCGTGTCCACTATGATCAGGCCAAAGCTACAAAGGAGAAAGATCAGAGCTGTACTGACTCACCTTCAAAGCATCGACTATTTCTTTTCTCGACGGCAAAGCAGACGACGGCCGTTTGTTCAAGTCAGCAAGTTTGTCAGCGTGTGCCGTACGCAATGCAAAGTATTGTTTCTGTAATGTAGGAATCACTATGGCGCATAATTTTTCCTAACATCTATACTCGAAAATCTTCAAGAAGTCCTTCAGAGGTAGAATCCATCCAAACATACAGTTCTGGTAGTTATATGAGACAATCTACTTCCCCTCCACAGCAGAGTAGCTCTTTTTACGACCACAGGCCAAATCCCAGGTGATTCTTTAACGCACTTTTGACATGAAACAAACATCTTTAAGATGTTTTTGATGGGAGAACCCGCTAAAAAGAAATTCTTTGGAGCACAAGACCTATCAATTATGTTCACACTTATAAAAAAGTACTCGTGGCCCTATTTAGCGAGATAAAGACGAATTGTTGAAGAACGTATCTCCATGCTTGGCCACATACCCCAAAACGAGCCAATGGAAACTTATTCAGAGGTAAGGTATTCAATAAAGCATTTACAAAGGTGGGTGCGCAGAATGAGAATGGGTGATTGGCTGCTTTCATACTTCGACTTGCGCGTCGGCTCGCAGTTGGAGACGGCCGTACATTTAGGAAGCGGCGTGCAAGCGTCCATGCGACGGCGGCCTCATCCAAGCGTGTGAGAGCAGCGGGTAACGATCGATACCGCAAATCGAGGTTGGCTGCTGTCACACGCTTGGACAGGGCCGCCGTCGCGTAGCCGCTCGCACGCCGCTTCCTAAACGTACGGCCGTCTCCAAGTGCGAGCCGACGCGCCAGTCGAAGTATGAAAGCAGCCTATGGCGCTCAGCTGTGGAGCTAGGACTGAGACAACTAGCCAAAAAAGGACGTGCGGGGAGAAAACTGGCTTGGAAACGTCCAGCGCATGGTTGCTCAATTTGCCCTTTTCGAGAAATAAGAGGAGGTCTACAGCCAAGGGAGTTCCATTTTGCAAATGGTCATGCCCGCAGTATTGGCAGGACCCCTAGAGTGTAGCACTCAACATTCACATTCATATTCTTTTTCTCATTTTCTCAAAGGTTTCCACTAGCGGATGGCAGTAATAGATGGTAATTCAGGGGTGATGTTCAGAAGAGATTTTTATGTAAAGGGATCAAACTTCAATGATCTTCAATCTGACCCTCTAATTTGCTAATTCCTCGAAAGATGCAAAAGTATTCAACGTTCAGGACTGAGAAGAAAAAATTGAGCGCAGAAGATAAATCCATCAAATGAAAATGAAAGGTGAAAGGATGAGGAACTGATGAGCCCTGTTCTGTTGTGAACAACCGATATGTTTGAGTAGATCACCAGTCAATCAGATCCATCAAAAGTCGGCTATTTGGATCAGTCTCGTTACACTTTACATATATATTGATTGCATGGTTGCAGACAGCCGCAAACTCTAAACGCATTAAGTGAATGAAGAGTTATGGCAATGTTTACTCCGACGCTTACAGAGCCCATTGAACATGGAGCATGAAGCTATGTATCATGTCGGTTATAAAATTTTCCTCTCTGCACCATTTAATACAATACATACAATATCAAAATCTGGGGAAAATGTCGTTGGGTGGGGGGGGGGGATGCATCCAAAGGTTAGTATATCTAAAACAAATAGGCATGATAGACATATTATAGGTGCCCCCCCCCCCCCCAACCAGTTTTCAACCAAAACCTCTATCAATATCGTTGAACAGATTAGTATTTCTGGATTGGTGATCGCATGAGTAAGAATAGGGGGATGCCATCGTTCACACTTGCGTTCGTGCCTATGTTACGATCGCTTTCAGCCGATAAACTCATTTGCCCTCACTCTTAATAACGACATAGCGCCACTTGTAGAAGAATAATCCCAGTTTCAACAAACATTGCCGTGACATACATACAGCGTCAAGCCGCACAAGAAATGATACACTCACCATTTGCCTTTTGAAACGTTTCTCATTGCCAACATCAAGCGAGTAATATGTGGCGGCTGCTATGCCCACCACCGCACCGGCTTTCGCCAGTCGAGAGGAGAACATCCTGAGAAATGAATCGGATAGACCTTCATCTCGACTACTGTTGCTATACTCAGAATAAACATTCGAACATATTACAGAAATAATATCAACGAAAATTACAGTAACTACTTTTCAATGAAGGGTCAGGTCATCCCAGTCATAAGCAAATGGCGGGGAAAGATGGCGAAGATTGTAATAAGAAGACGAAGGCGAAGACGTCTGTTGTAAATTCTTCGAAACTAATATTTACTATATGTAGACGCAAAATAATCGATAAAGTCTATGCTATTCATATGACAACATAGATAAAAGATGAAAGGATGAAGTATTTTGGCGTTAATCAATCTCGTTTGAGGGATGCGCCCCGCATTCGACTGTCACTCAAAATCGTAGTGGCGTAATGAATGCGTATGTGGCCTTTACAATGACTTGCGGTGGCTAGCCGATGTACAAGTCAGTGTTTTCCATCCAGACCGGTCTGGTACCGTTTGAACGGATGGAAGACTTGGTTGGCCTAGGCGGATATTGATCCGGGATTCGAACCCCTGACCATGCGTGTATAAGAGTACTAAACCTCCTCCGACCCAATGCAAAATAAAAATGACACTAGTTGCCTATGATTTCCTTATAACCCTTTGACACCTTTTTTCGATTGAAACAGGTCTTTGTGTTCATTGCCTAAATGTGCAAGTTAATTGATTACCAGGGGGTGAAGGACGCATGCAGCACGGCTGCAAACTGATGGTGTTGCAAAAATACTTATATTAATTTATTTTTCACTTATTTTGCAGACGTTCGTTGATAGCTTCACAACAAATCAAAGAAATCGAATCAAAGACACTGATAACCTGTATGCGAAGCAACAGCGATACACTCCATTAACTAAAAGCTCGGAAAAAAGTGAGACAGAGTCTATAGACAATGATTACTCTCTTTGGAGAACGCTGCGCACTCAATATCTGATCAGAATGACTGCAGGATTTGTATCTGTTATTGGCCTAGGCATTGACAGGCCCGTGCGTAGGCCTGTGTTGTGGCATGAAGCACTAATTGATCTTAAAGGTTTCTCTACTGGACCTTTAAACGTAGACACATGAACCGTTGCAAGAGGGTTTACCGAGAAAGCCTATGAATTTCGGGAAGTCCAACACGAGAAGGAACTTTTCAAAAGTTCTCCCAATAACAGTTCATTCTCCTAGAATTTCGAATCAAACTGATACGTGAACACCCGTTTAAGGCCTCAAAAAGAGCAGGAGAATGGAAGCCGCTACTCGAATTCCCTTAGCAAGTACGTCTCCTGTCAAAACTAATAAATCTTAATTTGTTTAATCGCTTATTTATTTGCAAGTTTGTCTATACGCTCAACAGAAGCGCCAAGAGAAATATGATCCAACTGAGGAAAACAAGGTGGTCGAAGGGAACGGTCGCCCCAGCACATGCCAACTCCGTCAGCTAATCGTAACTAAAGAAAGCTCAAGAGAGCAGTAGAATAAGCTGCCCTCACATTTTCTTGCTATATTCGGTAGGTGAAAACATTTTTAAACAAGTAACCCAGCAGGCCTTGTTATGGAAATATGATCACTCCCCATTGGACTCCACCCCACAGACATGGAACAGCATTTCAGGGAAAGAAGAGCGAATGAGAGATGAAAAGGATGAAAAACACGTGAACGTATGCTTGATGGCCGTCTGCACGTTACGCTGTGCCTGTTGGGCGAAGATCACTGACGAAAAGTCACGGGTAAATAAAAACCCTGCAGAGCTAACAGCGTGTAAAGTGAAATCGGATATTGATTAACTAGTAATGCGGTGTGCATAACCAGCTTTCTCATGTGTAAAATAAAAGTTCAAGACAAGGGTGGTGCAGTGACAAATGGCACCCTTTCACACGTGCTTGGTCAAGGGATCGAAATCTGGACCGATATTTGCTCAGATCAATCAGGTTCTCCATGTCTCAGGACCGGTTAGTTGGTACCAGTCTTTTCTGGAAGGAGAAAAACACAGATTTGTACGTTGGGTGGCCACCTAATGTATAATTCGGTGTATCGCCATTGTATAGGCCATCAATACTTCAAAACGATTCTGAACGGGGATCGAATGCGGGGCGTATCCCGAAAAAGGGCTGATTGATGCCAAAAACCTACTCCTGCTTCACGAGAATCGTGAGAAATGGGTAGAAATGAGAGAATGAGGAATATGAGAGAACACAAGTGATACTTCGATCTAGGGCAAGGTTCATAGAACATTGAGAGAAACGTCGACAATACCAAACTCGTCATGCTAAATTTAGACGGTAGCGGTTCGCCGCTTCCCTTCTGACTAAAACTGTCTAAATAGGTTGTAAAAACATTTGGCGGAGATCAAACTTTATTGCCCTTCTTCATCCTTTGTAACAAGTTGGAAATAGTGTTTCCATGACGTGTCCCGCTGATCGACCATTTTCGCCGCTCTCTCCGCCACTATTACAATTGAATTGTTTATTTCCCTTCGGGATCGTTGTAATGTAGAAGGAAACACTGTGAGTCGACAAGGTAAAAGAACAAATGCTGCGCCATGCACCATACCTTGGTGCAGAATTGAAAAAGCCCATCTTTAGAACCAATAACTACTTGAATGTTTGATTTTCTTTGACTTCTCTCGAAATCTAGTTTTCCATCTATTGCACAGGCTCAGGCTCTTCTATGGAATGAGTATGGGCGGAGTTCTAGAAAAGACCAAAACATGGAAATATATGGCCAGACAGAAATAAAGGAAAAGAAAAAGAAAAAAGAGAAGACGGTAAAAGACGTTTGGAAGAAGAAAACTCAAAACTGTAACCAGTGCTGAGATTCTAGAAATGTTTAGCACGGATAACATTCACTCCCTAAGAATAAGTACCCAACCGGGACAACCATAAGGGGATCGGGGATAGATACTTCAGATGGCATGGGAGAAATCAATTGAGTAACACCTAAATGAAATGTAGCACTTCTAGCAATCATTTCGCCCAACAAACTCAATTTTCAACAACTTTAAAGCCTTCAAACTCTCCAAACCTTAAGGTCTTTTCGTTAAGGACCTAGCAGATAAACAAGCGGTACTCTATGAAGGTCACACAGTTTCATTCTGCTTCGCAACGATCACGAAGAAAACAAACAAATTAATTGCCACAGTGTAGGACAGAGCGAAAACAGCCGATCAAAGGGAGACGACGTGGGAAAACTCCTCACTTGCGGCAGAAGACCAAGAGGGAAAGTGTTCAATTAACGGCTTTTGCAATTCCTCAGCTCGATCTTAACCGAATAAGCGGATGAGAACGTCTACTACTCTCCTCCTTTGCCTTCTTTAGGAACTCGAGGCCCGAGATCCCAGATCGATACCTTCCAGGCCGGTTAGGCCTTCCATTTACACAGGGCCTATAAATAAAATGAGTATTCATATAGGAGCCTCGACTTTTACATCTGTCTCTTACATACCTTTGTACAGGCCTAGCACGCTTTTAATTCAGTCCCGATTGGAAGCTGAACGAATGGCCGGATCCCTGAGAGACTGATTTGCTCCCAGATTTCTATCCATCAAAAGACAAATGGTCCACAGACTAAAAGGGAACTTCATTTCCCAACAGAACAGCTAACGCTTTGACTGGTGTAAAACCTTGATGCAATGAACAAATAATCAATATCACGTAGTTGACTACTAATCAATATTACGTAGTTAACTATGACAAAGTTTGTGGAATGTTAAGGGTCCAGTGGAGGAAGTGGATCGGTGCGAGGGATCAGTTCATCGAAAAAGCAATCCGAGCAAGATGGTCTTAGCAAAAATCAATGTTCAACTGAACCCGCTCGGGAACGGCCAGCATACACACTACGGAGCGAACAACAGCATGTGTACGTGCCGTCCGAAAACAGCAGAACTGCTCAGACAACGATGATGAGGACTTAGCAACTGGTGGAGTAGCCAGTAAAAAGTTCAGAAGAAAATGGAAACGAAGTTCGAATCACGAGATTCATTACAGTTTCCTGACCCATCCGATCAATTTTCTTCCTTAGAAGTCACCAATGGTCAAGGTTATTGAAACTAAGCTCTGACAGGGAGGTAACTCTTGGGGCAATTGATACCTGGTGCTCCTTTCTCCTCTCTGCAAGAATTTGATAACCAGACATGGAGCCAAAGTTGTAGTAGCTGGTTAAATAATTTGACCTTCTATCCGACTTCCCAGGAACAAATGAAATGACGTGATTGCGGAAGAAGACGAGTCGGTAACAAAAATGATGTATTTTATAGAAAAATTGCAGATAAAATATTTGCTCCGAAAAACCAATGTTTTGCGACTTCCTCGTAAAATGTGATAGAGAACAATCATTGATCAGCAATAAATCGTGGTTGGCCGCAAGACGATTTTTTGCGGAGCGTAAAGTGCCGTTGCTAGCACACCGTTCATGAAATCCCAGATCAATTTCTACGTAACAACTAAAAAAACGCCCAGCCTAAAATCGATTGTTTGGTGCCACCCCTTACTGGAAATACTGAATTGTAAATCTTCTGATTCCTGTAATTTCAAGGCTTCTTCATAAGCAAGGAATTTATAATGTACAGTGGTTCTCGATGGAGGTTAAGTGCATGGCGCACCCCATGACAGGTGTGATCAACTCGCAAAGCTTTCTTCTTCGAAACATGGAAGCTTGTCCAGGGTGTATGACTAAAAAATCTCAAGCAAATTCCCTCTCAAGCAAATTCCCTTCATTGAAGGAATCAAGCGTGAATGACCGTACTTTGCTAACACGTGAGAAGTGAATAATTAAAACATTCTACTTTACTTATTGAGTGCTTCCATTCCTCCCCCCAGAGCCCTTCAAACACTCATGCCAGTACAATAGAGTTAATAATATAATGTTACGACTAAATACATAACAAAGGTAAGTTTGAAGGGAAGGGTTTTGACGTTGTTCAAGGGATCCGCCCATGCGTTCAATTCCAGCTAAAAACCGCTGAGCGTTGGAATGTTTATGTGGACTTTACAATGAGTTACAGATCCAGCGGCTCCCTCCCTGTTCTTCACTTATTCATTATTCTCTCCCATCCGGCACCTAGCTCCTTGTGATCAGAATCCGCGCATTCCCCTGTTGTAGCCCAGCGAAACACAAGTACACGACTTTGAGACTCTTTTCAAGTGGTTCTCGCTCTTCATGTTAGAATGCTTCAAAGCCGAAAACATAAGGTCAAAAATGAGATTTATTATGGTCAACTGACGGTGATTTCATGAAACCTGCGGATATGTTGAGCGCACATAATGAGAAAATACCAGAACGACCAAAAACCGGAATTGAGCGAGAATTTCTGCAGATGTTTTCGAACACCCTAGTATTCTAGCATTCAAGCCTTCCTTTCTAAGGTTGATTCATCGCTATTAAAATTTTTCAAAAACGCAGAACCAGATCTTACATCGGACTTTGAGAGTCATAGTTTAGGTTGAAGGGTGGTAATCAAGGAGCCTATACGATTCTGAGAAGTAATCAGATGCATGGTATATCAAGAAACGTTCTGATCACCCGATCTACATCAAGTGCTTCCCCCCCTATGCTTCCTGGAATCTGAAGTAGCACCAGCATAATGGCTAAGTACATATTACTATTATCAACTATTTAAATTACGCAGTGTATTTTTAGTCATACCGTTAGCCTCGGTATATGACTCATGCATTGAGCAACGCTTAATGATGAGTGTATTTGGATCAAAAAAGCATATTAACTAACATCTGAGACTAAAAATAAAACAGAACGATATAGAACATCATTTGGAACTACAGTATACGAGAAAAAATAGAAGAAATAAAATAGAATAGAAGTAACAACTACGTAAATCTAAAAACTACAACAATATGGTAAGAAAAAAGGGACAAGAATAGGATCAACTGTGAAAAAGAGATAGGATCACAGTGATTTTAACTGAGTACATATTATTTCGAAATAAGATCTGTTCCACAGCTGTTTCAGAAATGAAACAGCCATCAGTAAACAAAGTAATCGATATAGTTATGAGATCGATAACCTTGGAACGGATCTCCCAATAGAATGTTCAAATAGAATGCAGAAGATTCAAATAAATCTAGTTGGAGTCTTCAAAACAACCGGGTGACGTCCAAAAGGTCAACCCGGTAGAGCAAGCACTTATACAAAAATAGTCTTATATAAACATATGGACTGTAAAATTGCCATTGAAATGGTTCGTTCAAAATCAAGTTATAATTTTGGTTTACTGTCAGTCCAGATTATTATCAGACATGCTGACCAACTAAGATGGGGAACTACTCAGGAAAGAAGGCAGTGACTGGGTGGTCTGCGCCTTCCCGCTCCACCCTCCCCAGACATACGGGCATATCGATTCGCCAGCCTATGGAAAAGGGCGATGCGGTAAAACGCCAACGAACATCAGATGGCCAGCCATTGCAAAACAGCTTTTTCGCAACAATCCTCCTCTGATAACAAATAGGGCTGTTGCACTTCTTACTAGCAATAGATCGTCGTTAAATTTAGAAAAAGTTGACGATTTATGACGTTTATTCATTGTACTCAGTATTTTGAAAATTGAGAGTTTATAAATATGATTCAACAAATAAATTATAAAAAACAGCCTAAAAAGGAAGAATGTCGGAACAGATCATTTCAGGGGTTGAATCTATATAATGAGTATTTTAAGCACTAGTAAAGTAACGAAGAGATGGACAATTGATGCAGAACCAGTTTTCAGGGAAGAAAATCAGGAAAGAACGAGGAGTTTCACTTCTTTCACTTGATGCAAGTATGTTTAAGGAAAAAAGAGTCTAGATTGTAGAAACGAATGTACTAGTTGGATAAGCTGAATAAACAAACTATCCCGTGCTCCAACCTATGTGGTCACTTTGGGCGCCAGAAAACCGGACACTAGTAAGAAAGACAGAAAAATCAATATATAAGTATTTTTAAAAAAATGACTAGTACCAAGAGAGAAATATCAGAGAAATAGCTGAAGGGCGGCCACTACGACATTTGACGGCGTGTAACACACAACTGAGGGCCGAAATGTCGGGAATGAGAGAGAGAGAAAATCTCCGATAATCGACACAGATCAGTCTGACCGCTATTGAATCGAAATCAGATCGTTGGATTAGTGTAATTTAACTTTTGAATACCTTAATTTAAGAGCATAATACTCTCCCAGGATTCTTCCAACTGAAAGATGTATCAAATCAGATGTTTACAACGCTAACTACTTTAAGTGATGCTTTATCCTACAAATCTAATGAACACCTCCACAAATGACAGTAGGTCACAAAAGGTACTTTGGGTGGAGTTTTTCTAAGCTTCCTCTCTTTTGAGTTATGAGATTTTGATGGAATTCTTGGAATTCCACATTGCTGTAACTCAACTGCCCATGAAGGCAAAAGGAGAAGCATACTATTGAAATTATTAAAATCATGTCAACTATTACGAGTATTTCTAACCATAAGAGATCGAAAGACTAAATATTATAGAACAGCTTTACAAGAAAGCATTAATAGCACAGGAAATATTTATTAAAAATGAGGAAAAGAAAATAAAATTGAATTTGTAACGTTGTCCAAGTTGGACGCCTTTCAAAGGACTTCTGCTATTTTTCTTTATGCATTTTGTATAAACAAAAAATGTACGTGTGAATAAGATGGCTGTTAACTTTTAGGAAGTTAAACTTTCATAATTTCTTCAAAATTACCAATTCTCCCTTTATTACACCGAAACAACTATTGATCTCAAAAAGTGCAATGTAGCAAGTGGAGGTCTCCTGGAGATTAGAGCGGAAATTCGAAGGAGCACGGAATTATACTGCAAAACTTGATTTATTATCAATTCAATGTTGTTACTGTATAGTAATCTGAATTTTATGCATTACATCAGACAGAATTGCCAAAATATTGAAAAAGTTATGCATTTCTAGAGAAAAGCAAAAGATTTGGAGGTATGGGGAATTGAACCCCAGACTTCTCGCATGCGAAGCGAGCGCTCTACCCCTGAGCTATACCCCCGCGAAGTAGCTGTTTACCCACACGCTACACTAGCGATGGTGCTTGAAAAAATACTGAAATGTTACAACAAACACGATAGAGTTGAACTTCAACAAAACGTCCTACTTCTTAGCTTAGTAAATACTAGACAGCAATTGCGCATTAACAATTTTCAATTATGTGGCACCTGCTCTCTACAAAACTACACCACATATAAAAGGATTTAAGTGCTAGGGGTAAAAAACAATCAATTGGCTGAGAGAGATCTCCAAATCTAATTCATTGCGATACTATTGAGCTGCTTTCTTGCAATTCTCACGAAGGCGGCGAGTTGTGAGCAAAACTTTGGCCTCGGAGGGACCCAAACCCGTATTTGCGCTTGTGAAAGTTGTCCGCTCTTTGAGTCCAAACCTTTTCCCTACCGAAAACAACAAACAAATTCTAAGACCAATAAAAAAGAATAATAAATGATTTACAGCTACCAATATCAACAATAAGGCTGATGCTCCTGAATTTCTCAATCAGGCAATATTAATATTAAAGCAAATCATAAGAGGCTACGCTTCTCTTCAAACAGCTTTTAGAGTAGGATTAAAAGAGAAGAACATGAGTATGTCGAAGTGCGTAACGAACTCAGGCACCATTCCCCGCCTCCAAAATCTCAAAAGTAAATTCACAAGTTAACGACAACGACACGGTACCAGGTACCAACGAGAGAAACCTTGCTTTGCATGAACGTAACATCCGTAAAAAAACAAAGAGAAAAGTAAAAACGTTACCGAAAAAGATAGTAGCTGGCCGATGGAAATATGATACCGACAATAAGATAATCATTCTCTATACTATCCAAATATTTCTATGAAAATATAAATCCTCTGCCTTATCGGTGTTGATTAACCCCGTTTTGAGATGCTCTGATGCATACGACTTTTACTGAGGTAAGTTTCGTAGCAACGTTTGAATGGGCTATACAGTGACTTACGTAAACGTACCGGTGCATAATTATAATAATTTTATTATCTTATACGATTTCCAAAAATAACTGGCTCCCACCGGGTTGATATGGGCCAGAATTGATCCCCGGAATGTACTGGAGGTAGCGGCGCCGTTTGACAGCAATTCAGCTGCGTCCCTTTCCATTTTTCATATACGTGCCAGAATATATGCCCTAGATTAACTGTGAAATTGCTGTCAAGGGTCCCGTAAAAAGGAATCTGTTATATTTCACGTTTACTGCTGAAAATATGGCAGACGGCGTTTGAATGAAAGCACAAGCAGCGATATAAGCCGTGTAATTACCCCCTTCATATTCGAGTCCTAGTTCACCAAGACTTCTCCCTCACTGATTGAATTCATCGAAGCCACTTCACTCTTCGTACAGCGACTTACGCATTAAACTTTGACTCTCATACGAATCGTCCACTCACTGACACAGGGGGCTGTCAGCTGCGATGGATATCCCATGATACCCTCTCATATTTAACGGGACCATCAAATTTCAGTAGTATCGAGTACATGGCTCACTCATTTCATGACTAACATTACTGTAGAGATAAGCTGTCTTTTTTCGCGTACATTTACCAGGCGTTACGCATGTAGGTATGCACCTGCGGACCCCAGTAGCGCAGTGACAAGTAGCGCTGTCGCCAAAATGACGGGTGTGAAATCAATACATGAGCAAGGAAGAATATGTAGCCAATCCTTTCCTGAAAGATAGTGTAGACACAATGATAGGCCTGAGCTCGTTCTCTTTTGTCCAGTTTACTATTCTACCAATTAAAAGGTTCACGCTCGTGTTAGCGTCACTTATTCATTCTATGGTTGACAGGATCGGATCCTACCCAGATGAATACCCCGATAGACATGCTTCAGCCTGTTTTGTAACCATTCAGGCGGAAGTGTATTGGTCTAAGAAGTTGATCAACTCTACTCAAAAATAGTTGACTTACTTGATAGATGAAAAACCTATTTCATAAAGCATGTAGATGAAAAACCTATTTCATAAAGCATCGGAATTCGTTAGAAGAAAAATGGGTGACCGAGCAAGAGTAGAGCCCTAGCTCATACTTACTCAAGTCCTAGAATCTGGAAGAATAGATTGTCCTTTCGAAGTAGGATTGACTCATCAGAGAAGAAAGACTGAACTCGATAGCCTCAAAAGGAAAACAGACGATAGGTTACCAGAGGGCGCCTTTGTCAATTCCCAACTAAAAAGCGAACGATCGTTAGAACTTTATCAATCATGATAACAACTCAAAGCTGTTGGAAAATGTGGTGAAAACGAAGAAAAGCGGCATGGCCAAACTGCTGAGATGAAGGACAAAAGCGGGTCGATGAGTAGGCGGCGATGGCTCATCTCATTGTACGTCTCCATGGCTATTGAAGGTACCAATGAATAGCTTAATGATGAATGAGGTTTGAGGAAAAAAATTTTGGGAACGAAAACACATCAACAGCTTCTTTTTGTCTGTTAGCTATGAACTACCATAGTTGCAGTGATAGAAGAAAGCAAATCACTAGTTTCTAGAGAATCACTGAATCTTCCAATATTTTTCAAATGTCGAGCCCAAATTTTGACTAGTTTTTGGAGCAAAGCAATTACGCCTCCGAATGCGACAGGGACGAGGCATATCACCCTTCGCTCTCATAAGGAAAAACAAGAAGTATAGCCGCAGCAAAAAATAAGGTAAGGAGACTTTTCCATGATGAAATCCAGAACCAAAACCGCTCCGATCATCTTTTTCAACTACAACATGCGTACTTATCGTGTATTTCTACTTAAGAAACTGAAGAATCGAGTCGGTTCGACCATCATCATTTGGTCACATGTTCTACGAAGCTGATGGTGAGTCCAGAATCGTGACTTTTACATGACCTCGTTTATTGCAAGAAATAGGGTACAAGCTTGAACCTGAACAGAAATAAATAAAGACATCGTGAAAAAGGTAGGTGCGTCAATGGCAATATGCCCGTGAGTATATCAGACACAATAAAATATAGAGAATTATAGCAACTAAATGTAGCTTTTCGCAAAATAGAGATCACTGAGATTGAGTACTTTGCCATGGAACGATCCCCCTACTCGTACCCCGTTCGAGCTCCTGTCTCCTCCCGTAATTCGCTGCTTGCTTACAGTCGAAGTCTCGAAAAGGTCTTTGAACTGCTTTATGGAGTTTCCTCTTGATTGTAAACGACGTTTGTAAACACTTATTGCTTAAGAAACAATTTCTAAAAGTTGTTTATCCATAAACACTCACAAAAATGGGAAAAACCAGTGCCGAAAAGAGGAGCCTGAGGAAGTCGCCAGTGAACAACAACCATTTGGGCATTTAATCAGAAGTCAAGTAAGCTCATCCATTTACTAGTACACGCAGCACTAAAAATTACTAATTAATCTTGACGGTCACAGCAATTTATCTAATTTACAGTACCATTTTAAGTTGAGGTGCAGCAGACACGTTTTTGTGATGCTTTCGTGAATACTTATATTCCATCAGAACCAAAATGTGTTCTTGAAAGTAGGGGGTGCTAATCATTTCAAAAACTCAAACAATTCGTATCCAAAAGTCGAATCAATAAATAACATACTGATAAATGCAAGTTCAGAGGCAAATCTGCAATTCCTCACAAGGATCAGGGACGTCGTTGCTCCCTCCAAGGAATCGAAGATCAAATTGGTCAGACACATGATGCGAGCATGTAGCGATCGTTGGGTTAGGGCACTTGCTGGCTGGATAACACAGAACGTCAAACGGCCTCCAGGACGACAACCAGCGCTATAAGCGTATCATTCCTTCAGAGCTTTCGCTGATGTCGCGACATAAACGGAAGAAAGAATGAAAAGAAAAAAGGAAAAGGGAGGAGCCACTTCTCGCAACCAGAAATCAGGAACGGGCGATTTGCTTAGCATAAGATCATGATTACATATCCAGTACTGCCACACATGCCCAAGCCCGTGATTCCCGAACTTTATAGGGAAGCTGGAAACGATAGAGTGCCTATCAGTTGAACCTTGAAGTAGGGCTCAAACAATAAGCTACTGTGACGTTTAAAATAAGTAAAGTTAGGTAATGCTTCTTCAGTGAAGCTATTTCAAAAGCGAACACCTCAGTGAGTGAGCGGCTAGCCCGTAGGAGCACTGCTGCGACTGGTTCAAATGCAGTGATACAATCTCTATGTAGTTAATCATCTATTGCGTCGTCTACTCTCTTTACACAATAATTAGCGCACTACATATATCCCCTTGTATTTTAGCACCAGCTAAACGACTGCTATCTCGATGACGACTCATCTAATACTAATCTTCGATGAATCAATCCTCTTGAGGATATAATTCACTACCCACTAGTATAATGGTGTAAAAATGTGTGAGTAAATACTAGAGGAATGAAAAAGTTAGCACACCAGAAGAAAAAGAGCAGGGAACCTGAAGAGTGCAGCATCACTTGTAACTTTTCATTTCCATCAATGCCGAGTTACTAAAAAGACTGAGTACAACACCCATGCTTACCACCACCTAGCAAGCGGCTGTTCCAATTACTTGTCAATGGTGAAAGCGGAACGGAAGACACAGTGCGTCGCAAAATGATACAGCCACTTGCTGTCTTTGTGTCGTTTTTTAGTTCAACGCAACGAAATTGCTTCGATTATGTAATGTTCTTCATTTTCAGGCAATGGGAAGAGGTAGCTTGCTTTCGGATTTCGAGAAAGGTCAAATCCTCGCGAAAAAGGAGCAGGGATCGTCAAATCGCAGAATCGCGCGAGATTTGGGTCGATCTCACGCAGTTGTAGATAACTTCATCAACAATTCTGAAGAATATGGAACCAGAAGAAGTGCTGGATGTCCTTCGCTCCTTTCAGACAGAGACAAGCGCCGTATTTTGAGGGAAGCGTCGAACTCCACCAAGTCCTGCATGGAAATCCGATCTTCACTGAACCTCAATGTCTCAAAGGACACTGTTTGGAGGGTCATCAGGAAGTCTCAGTTCATCGTCAAGAGGAAAATGCGTAAGGCACCCTTCAAGACAAAAAAAAAACATCGAGAAAATCGGGTCGCTTTCGCCATACGGTGCAGCCGAACCGAGTGTTCTTCATGTGCTGACATTTGACCTTCCTTCGCTTGAAGATTTCTGTTCTTCAAGTCGGGTTTTCCGATGAAAAGAAGTTAAATTGTGATGGTCCAGAAGGGAACCGATTTCACTGGCACGATCTGAGGGAAAAGGAACTCTAGTTTTTTGGACGCAACTTCAAGGGATGAAAGTAATGGTTTGAGCCGCAATTTCATCGAGTAGGCTTACCCGTTTATGATTTGAATCAAAGGAGATGAGCTCATCCTTTTGTCGAACTGATATGCGCCGTGCACTTCTCCTTTCTTGGCGTCAGAATCTGCACCGAAACCTTATTTTTATGCAAGATAACGCTCCAATTAACGTCAGCGGAAGCACCCAAGCTTGGTTCTCTTGGCACTTCTGCCCTGACCGGCGAACAGCTCGTTTGAATTCGATGGAAAATGTATGGGGCTCCATGGTGCGGAAGATTTACGCCTAAAACAAGCAACTCCGAGGCGTCAAGGAGTTGAAAAAAGCGATAATTGAAGCATGGCACCAAGTTGCCAAGGGGCTGACCGACAATGTTTTACTCGAGCCTAGACCACCGTGTTATCAAAGTAATTCGAAAGAATGGTGGGTCAGCTGATTATTGGCTTTGCAACTTTCTCTCCTTGTTGTATGTTTGTTGTTAAATAAATTAATTTTGTTAGTGGCTGTATCATTTTGCGACGTTGGAAAAGCACCCTTTATTGAAAAATTGGCCAAAAACTGTTTGTGTTTTCGAGCTGGAATTTGGTGATAATGTGCGAATTGCAATTCAAATTTGACACATTTTTACTTTGGCAGTTTTTCAGAAACATCATATACTAAGAGTTTTTGGGGAAATTGGAGGTGGCTGTATCATTTTGCGACGCACTGTATTTCGTTTCGCGCAACTACTGCAGAATCACTTCTTCAGCTTTTGTCTAACAGTTCACTTGCAATACAGTACCCAAGGCAACTAAGGATTGGTTGTCAGCAGGGTAAGGTAGAATCCAAGCCACATGATGCTAAAGGATTGATATTAGGTAGGAATACAGCATAGCTACTGGTAATCATTCCTCGACCAACGCATACAAAAGTACACAAAGAGTAAAGTTACTGAACAAAAGTATCCCGATCTCATTAGAATTTTCTGTAGGGTCAACAGATCAAACTGATAGGAATGGTCGTTAGGATGATAACGAGGAGAAAAAAACCCGAACGGAGCGATTGAGTGCTTTTTTGTATTCTAGGTCCTCTATTATCTCTCAGACCGATGACCATTAAGAACGATTATATGCACCCATCTTTACGCCTTTAACATATCAATAATGAAAGTATGAAATAGCGTGGCCTTTGAAGAGTCTGCTGGTTTTCAGACATGCATATAAACCGAGCGTTGGGGTGGCTCTGTGTCGCTAACCTCGTTTATTTTCCACCCTTCAAAAACCGATCAAAACCCCTTTTGTCTGTGTTCTAATTGTAAATAGTGTTCCCTATTCCTTCCAGCATTTGGTTGCTAATCTCATAAAATCAACACTCTAGAAATCGCTGAGGCAGAACCGTCCTTACAAGTGATAAGAGGAAAAAGGTTAAATGGTTTATGTTCACTACCAGGCGGCCACGCACGCTATTGCGTGCGCTAGGGGATCTAGTCATGAGAGACGGAGCCACATTAGCTTCTGATTTTAAATATAGACCTTTATCATGTGAGCCTTTTCCTTGACACTTCTGTAGCGGATATCATTTTTTTTTTGGATCTGAAATGGGGCTGTGTGTGGCCATAGAGAGTACTCGGATGTATACAAATCAGAAACCTCTGCAGTCTATGTAGTCGAAGAAACCCTGTGCAGTTTGGGCTGTGTGGGGCCATAAACACTAACTTTGATAGAACAGTACCCTTGAGTATTTGTAGGGATCTACACATCTCTACAGGGTACCCACCTGTGTGGCCGCGCTTATGGCAGAATTTATATTATGAGGTCTAAGGTTATTGCAGAGCATTTGCTCTTGCGTAGAAGGGACTACCGTGAGTGGAACCATGGACACTAACTTTTAGAGAATTTTTAGTCTAATTTCGAAAGAATTCAGTTGTATCCCCTAGTCGTACACCTATGTGTACACCTACATCTTACCACTTCCTTCCCGCAACCCAAAACGTTTCTGAACAGAGTTATAAATTTTTGATCTAAGCTCCGCCTACTTTAGTGCCAACCCCGCCCACATCGAGGATTTGGCCACATTTGTTCTTTTACACCTTAACACCTTTTTGCCGCATCCCAGAACGTTTCTGAACAGGGTTGTAAATTTTTGATCTAAGCTCCGCCCGCCTCAGTGCCAACCCCGCCCATTTCTGGGATTTGACCACATTTGTTCCATTACCTCTAACCACTTTTTTCCCGCATTCTAGAACGTTTCCGAACGAAGTTACACCCATTTTTGAAAAGTAGCTTTCACCTTAACGCACGCCACGCCCACCGTGGGCGGGGGTTCGCTAAGCTTACGTATGCCCAGCACGCAAAAGGCCCTGCTCACTCTTTTTATTTTTTTCCTGGCCTCTGCGCCTTAATTGAATCGAGTTATGAATACATCTGAAAAGTACCGCCCATTTTGAGAAAGCTCCGCCCACAACACGTGGGTCTCCACCGTCTGGTTTCTTGACCCAATCCCCACCTTTAAACATTTTTCCCCGGTGTTTGGACTTCTTCGAAGCAAAAATAAGATGTTTGACTGTTGGCACCGCCCATTCCGGCGCTTGCCCCGCCCCCCGTGGGCGGAGCTCCGCAGAGCTCGTATGTGCTTTATTACTTTTGTCTTGGGCTCCACCCATCCCGAACTTGTCCCGACCTCTAAAGGTGTTTTTTCAGGTAAAACCGGATTGTGTGACAGACAGACAAACAAACATACATACATACATACATACAAACAAACAGACACACCAAACTTGTGGATTATATATGATCACTATCGTCGAAGTAGATGGGGGTCGGATTCTGTTCGAACCAGTCTGATCTGCTATTGCACTGAACTTCCCATCAATTTCTTAACATTAGGAAATCATCGCTAAACTTGCCTACTGTGATGCCTCAGGGAGATGAAAGTCACTGTGGGGGCCTGGTCCGGATAACGGGAAATGATAGACATGGACGTGATAATGCCCATCCCTAAATGGCAGACAATCCTTTTGTTTTTTCAATAGTATTTCAGTATCAAGAATTCGTAACGATACCCTGCTGGCCAAGCTTACTTCTTTTTCAATTACCTTTGCCCACAACATGAGTCATCAGACAGCCTCTTCACTGGATTTCTAGCTGAATCATCCCTATTCTTGCCGGAATTTACAAACAACCAGTTGCTCACGCACGCATGCTAACGCGTGCACCGACTTCCCATTTCATAACTGTTTCCTCAACGCGCTCACGTGATAGCCCACGTGACTTTCGGAAGGACAAACAGACAGAAATACAGACAGAAAAACAGACAAACGGACGTTTGCGGTTTATATATAGTAGGATGGTCACTGTTCTAGTCGGTATTCAAGAGCAGCAGTGGACCAGATTATCTGGAGACGAGAGATGATGTGCCTCCGCTGAGATGTCGTTTGAAATCTTGCTCTTGCTCTCGTATTTCCACCAATGATATGGCATGCCTAGGTCCTTGAAGGTCACCGATTCGTAACAAGCAGCAAGACTAGCAATGACACCGCCTTTTTCTTGGATTGTGGTAAGTAAATTTGCTCAGTAGGGTAGCTGCGGCATGTGCTGTGTATCGATCCCAAGCAAATTTGTTCAGATTCCTTTGCTAGTGTTGTGTTCGGTCGTTTTCAGTGCCAATGCAATGTGAGTTTTATTTGTGCAATGATATTGTCGGGTAAAATGCAACTTAGAGAGGATACAGGTCATAAAAAGGCGTTTGGTAGCAATGTCTCGAAAATCAACCTTCTCTGTCATGTCGCTTTCGCCACTGTCGGCAGATTTCAACAACACTTACATTGTTATTTCAGATCACCAGTGAAGCGAGATGGATTTTTCCCACAAGTAAGACTTGGTAAATAAGCAGCACTAGTACTCTTCACGCTTCATCGACTGAATACATATCACCTCTGCTTTGAATAAAAGTGTGGTAGTGCATCATTACACCAAACTCACTAAATATTAGGGTGTCCGAAAAGTGTTGAGAAAACTTAGCCAGTTTTTTTAACACAAAATAATTACAGCAACAAACTTATATCAGTGATCAAGATAGTGGCCCTTCTTAGCCACAATGTCTCTCCATCAAACGGAAAGGGCATTGATGTCATTCTCCAATATGATGAGGGACGTGACACAATTCGTTCATCTACCACCTAATTGACTTCTCGACAGCTGATGGATTTTTCCCTTTAGAGCAGGTCTACGGGCTTCTGGAAGTAAGGCAGCTTAGCTTCCTGGCTTGAGGTCGGTGAACATGTGGGGAATGTGGTATTTACAATACTGCTACTAATTCATGGTCAACCGACGGTTTGCGACGGATTAATCCGTCGCAAACCGTCGCTTCCCCATAACTTCAGCTAAAGTGCTCCAATGAAGCTGAAAGTAAGACCATTGGAAAGCTTCCTTCGTAGAGATGTCGGCTTGTATGGTGCGAAACTCTCGCCTAATTTCCTACTACTCGATGGAGTTCTAAGTTAGAGCCTTCATCTTTTTTAATTATTACTTATATACATACAGTAGCGCTCAAAAGTATTCGGCGAAATGCTTTTTGTAGTTGTAACTTTCGGTCATAACTCCTTTCCTACTGGATCTAATCAAGCGAAATTTCAATATGTGTGGCATTGGTGTAGTGTGAATATTTACCACTATTAACCTGCAATCTGGTCATGTTCCAGATATCCAAAAGGGCTTGAACAAAAAAGCAACTGGAAATACGAATGGTGGTCCTTCTAGGAGTCCTTTCCTTTTTGCCATGTCTTAAGTGTACGAGCACTAATGTCGAACCCAGGAGAGAAGAAAAACGTACATAGGGTCGGAATAACTGCAGACGTCACAAACTTGCTTTCAGCATAGTCTACAAACACCTCCCCATTAGTATGTGGATATGGCTGCTTTGCAGTCAAGTAGTGTGGGACAGTGTAAAATATGCTTCAGTTAAACATATCAAAATTTCATGTGATTTGCTCCACTGGGAAAAAAGTTACGACAAGTTAAAGTTGGCCGAATACTTTTGAGCGCTACTGTATCTATATATAACTAGCCACTATGGTGAAGGCTCAGCACTGGCCCTGGCAAGGCCCAGTGTTGAGACTCCAGAGAGCAAGCTTGCTAAAACAGCAATAAAACAGCCTCAGTACCCCGCACACTGGGCCCAGCCGTTTCCGGCGTCGGACGGTATGGCTACCGGTGAGAGACGAAGAAATGCCGGGTTGCGCGGGGCGCCTTGGATTTTGGACTATGACAGCACTCCCTCCACACGATACAGAGACTGTTTCCTACTTTATACCTACAACGCGAGCACAGTCTCTTCCAGTGCCGCTCTTCATGAGCTCCTCGATGCGGCTTCTCACATTGGGTGAGCCTATTTAGTTCCACGTCTGTCTACTTCGCACCTTCCTCGCCCATCCACTCACTCGCCTGTGGGGTGGCCTCCCTTAATTGGTTGGCTGCTGACCTCTCTGCCACACAGCCATACTTAGGAGTAGCAATATCGATTACATGATTAAGAAACTTCTAAGGCATGATAAAAAAAGGCAAAACAAAAAAACAAATCTGCAACACTTTAATAATGCAACACAGAAAGCTGTGGAGGCTAAAAAAAGGATTAGAAAAATCATAGGATGGGGAAAAGGATTTATCACATCGTGTAAGCAGTCATTCTCACAAGGAGCCTGCAGGCAAACTAGTTGACAGAGTGACCTTTCAAGCTTTCTTGACACCCTCTATCGCTTTCTTTGGACACCGCCAGTAGGTCACTTGAAGGTATCCAAACATGTGGATGAAAACATCATAAATCACCTCTGTAGCGTGCTTGTCATCGCATGAGCACGATGTCTCACTTGTACTACTCTGAGTTCGACTACAGAGCTTTCTCCGACTTCAACTCAGGATTAGCTGCTACTGTTGCTCCTTCTTATTCCTACGAATCCCTGTATTTATCTAGCCCACCACAATACACTGTACCACCTTTATTCCATGTCACTGCACCACTTCCACCCCTGGCAACTTCCCTTTCTGTTCCCTTGAGTGCTGTAGCTCCGAATTCCTGTTACATTTATCCTCAGCACCCGAAAGCACTGTGAGCTCGTCAACCAAAACCCTTCGTTTTTAGAAACCCTAGGGGCAGCTACAGCTACCTCAAGCCCGGAGCACACCTAAATGGCGAAAGGCAGGTACGCAAGGGAAGAAAGCATCACGTACCAATCTATCGGGACCAAGTGGATGGAGAATGGACCAAGTGAGCAGGAAACAGAGCGATTCAGCAGGAAAATCTCTCGATACGCCACCGGCATTGCTTTATAGTTTCCTTATAATATAAAGATTTTGAATTTTTACATTGTATTGCCCCAACTGCATATTATTTTAAAATGTGTGATAATAACAAATAACAATATAATAATATCAGTAAAGATAATAACAAAGTTTCCAATCCGTAGGATCAATATCAGACTAATTAAGCGAGGTCACCCCACAGGCGAGTGAGTGGATGCGCGAGAAAGGTGCGAAGTAATTAGAAGTGTGGAGCCGTGGAACTAAATGCCGACTCCCTTCTCACATTAAATATCGTGTGATTGCGCTGCAAGAAACCAAGAGCAGGAGAAGCGACGTGCGACGTATGAACGGTGGAACCCTCAACATTCGCGGTGATTGGCTTCCATCGTGAAACGTCGGCGGCGTTGGTTTCATCGTACACCCACCTCTCGTCCATCTTGTCAATTCTCATGAGGTCCTGTCTCCTCGCAATGCCATCCTACGCCTACGACATACACACATGAAGGCCATCTCTATCGTCAACTGCTACTCTCCACACTCTACAGCTGACGAAGTAGAGCTCGATGCGTTTTGCGACCAACTTAAGGGAATCATCCACAACGAAAACTCTCTACAAATTCATTGTTGGAGATTTCAACGACAGGCTTGGCGAAGCACAAGAGGTGGAGCTTAGAATTGGAAAGTTTGGAATGGGGGACAGGAACGAGAACGGAAACCATTAGCTGTACTCCTGTCCGCGGCTCGACTCTTCCATGGGAATTCTTTCTTTCAACAACAAGGTGGACATAAGAGGTGGACACGACCTTTTTGCAGTGGTTCCGATCATCGACTCCTCCGCGCTAATATCAGATTCAGTCACAAGCTGGAAAAGATCTATCAACATCGCGCAAAGAGTTCGAAGCATGTTGTATACGTCGGAGGTGTTCTGAATGACGTCTTGTTTCGATATGACTGGCAGGTCTTGGATGACCCGACCGAAGACTACGACGCGCTGGTTCGGGTCTCTTCACTTGTGCTGAGCAGGCAAAGCTTGCACGAGTGGATACCTCCGCTCGCATCACATCTTGAAAGGCTGCAAGTGAATATCAGCCGCAGACAAGCAGTGCGGCGAGACCTCCAGCTATACATGGAGAGGAGACTACTGGAAGCAGCCTTGAACAGAACTAGTCTGAGAAAATGCTATCGGGATCTCCAGGACCACAGGAATACTGTGGTCCTAGAGATCCCGATGGCATTTTCACTTTCATGTTTTAAGGAGGATGGAACACTTACAACATCGAGATTTGAGATGGAGGAAGTCACACGGAGGTTTTACACCAACCCTCATCGATCCACGACACACGTGCGAAAACCAAAAATTCCCACTGGCGGAACAGCACCTCGGATCCTTTCTTTGGAGGTAAGAGTTGCGATTGCGAGCATGAAAACGGGCACAACTCCAAGCCCCGACAAGATCTCAGCCAAACTACTCCTTCAGATGTCCAGGAACTTCATGCGCTTCTCGCAACACATATGACGGCTTACCTCCAAAAGGAGAAGATCTCCAACCAGTGGAGGAACTCGCGGATGGTCATTCTTCACAAGAAGGGAGACCGGGATGATCTTCGCAATTACCGCCCGATAAGCTTGTTAAGTGTGCTTTACAAGCTATTCACGAAGATCATTCTCACCCGCATATCGCGAACCTATATGAAGCTTAACCCGTAGAGCAGGCCGAATTCCGAGAGGATTCAGCTGCTTAGACCACATCCAAGCGGTCGCAATGGTCATCGAAGTGTGCCGAGAATTCCGAACGCCTCTTGTCCTCGCCTTCGTCGACTGAAGACCCTCATGAAAAAGCTTTTGACAGCGTCGAAGCGATTGCGGTCCTGTCAGCACTGGTCGATTAAGGAGTGGATAATCCCTACATAAGAACACTAGCTGACTGCAGCAGTCGCTGCAGCGCGACGGTGAAGCTGTCCCAACGATCTCTCCCCATTCCCGTAGGGAAGGATGTAAGACAAGCAACACTGTTTCGCCAAAGCTGCTCACAGCCGCGCTGCTGTGGATTATGAAGTCGTTCGACTGGGACGAAAAGGGCATTCGTGTGGACGGACGGTTCCTCTCAAATCTCCGCTTTGCGGACGACATCGTTCTCTTCTCAAGCAGCACTGCGGAAGCTGAGACTATACTTGCTGAGCATATTGAAGCAGGAAAGAAGGTAGGGCTGCGGATTGAGCAAACAAAGGCACAGTTCATAAAGAATGCTGGAACCGACGAAGGTCAAATTAAGATCGATGGAACACTCATCAAGGAGACCTCGTCATACGTTTATCTCGGGCGTTCCATGAATATGGACAACGACATGAGGAAAGAACTGGTGAGACGGCAGAAAGCAGCGTGGGCAGCCTTCGGAACTCTGAAAGAGGTCACCAACCATCCGGGTGACCCCGTCGTCGCGCTAATCTGTTCGATTCCACAGTTCGTCCTGCATTCTATTACGGGTCGGAGACTTGGGTGACCAGTGCACCCACGTCAAGGGCTCTGAGCACAAGTCAGAAGCGCTCGAGCGATGCCCTTTGAGGTTCAACCGACTCACGCAATATGGAGCCGGACTCAGCAGCTCCGATATGCGCAGAATGCCTCGACTCCGCGATCTGGTGTAATACATAAAAAGGCAAATTTCAGTGGGCCGGTCATATAATGAGAAGAGATGATGACAGATGGACAAGAGGAACAGTCGAGGAGGGCTCCCGTAGGATCTTCGCGATCTAAGGGTAGGCCCGCCGCGAGATGGGGGATGTGCTTGTCGATCACGTGAAACAGCTGTGGCAGCAGCTGAACGACTACTGACATCGTCATCTTCGTCGAATCCTGAGTCTACCATGGATGGCGGTCGCGAAAGACAGAAGCGAAAGGTTTGTTGCTGGTGCTCGCACATGTGTGAAGATGAGTAGTATACTTATATAATTAGTTATAATTAATGCTCTGGGGAGCTCAACGAACTGAGTTCAATGATGTTTACAACTTTCAAAGGCAAGGGGTAGCTGAGTAGTTGAGAGTGTAGGCTCACAATCGGAAGGAGTGTGAGTTGCCCTTTTAGTGATTATTTGCGCGTTCCAAAGTAATCATTCGCTTTTTCAAGCCAAAATGTAACGCTACACCTTCGTTTATGAGTAACTTTGGTTCCAACCCTCGCTTTCTTCACGCTCTTCGAGTACCGAATCATGTGTTCAGTTCACTTTCGCTAAAATCTTCCCATGGTTGGCCTATTACGCAGTACTGCCACGGTTCTTCTACCTTTTAGCTTTTGCCATACAGCAAATAACGAACATTAATGACAGTGATTAGCGACATAGAAGACATTGTAGCTACAAAAACATTACTTCGACTCTTCAAAGCTCTTGTCCTACCACAATTGGAGTACTGTTCCCCGTATGGAATACTGCCCAGAAAAAGGACATACTGAAATTTGAGAGGGTACAGAAAACCTTCACAAGACTGTTCTTTATCAGAGCTTCCCATCTTTCGTTCAAGACCGGCTACCTAGCTATAGGGAAAGCTTAAGATTGCTAAAACTGAAACCCTTGAATTTGAGGAGAACCGAGAATGACTGAACTTTGTTGTTTCATACTTTAAAGAATGATACAAAGCTGGGAATTTTTTTGAAAAAGAAGTTTCTCAGCGTACTCGAAAAAATTAAGAGACGAACTCAGAACATAAGCATGCCACTTCTAGCGAACAAAATGGTCATGAATATGAGGTTTGTACTACTCATAATTGTGCGATACTAACGCCATAACCATATGAATGATGCCCAAATGCCGACACATCAAATAGGACAGTAAAAAATAATCGGAACAAGTCCAAAAGAACGGAAAAACAGAAAAATGAGATTAACTAAAGTAAAAGAGTAGTCAATAACAACTAACTGGTGGGCAAGCGACACAAAAAATTCTCATCTCACAATCAGTATGGAAAGTTCAGATGGAAGAAGATACTCTTTACTAATTTGCTGTTACACGAGCTGGCCCAGCAATCATAATATAGTCCGGTTTCACGTAGACATTTCAGAAGGCGATGGATACGCCGTCCTAATTGGAATTGCTTACTGAGCGATGCGCTGTTGTACTAGAATCTGTCGCCGGACCCCATTTCACAGAACAACACATTAAAGTGATTGCGGAAGGACCTTTCAAGTGAAAAACGAGATTGCGAAGATGTCATCAATGGGAATCTTGCAGACGATCGCTTTGCGCACCTCTTGAAATAACGGAAAGACTCCGCAAACGACACATCGTCAAGCCAATAGCAAGTAGAAGGATGTGTGATTATCGTTTCCTTTTCTTTACTGGTTTAATTACACTCTGAGTGTCTTCCATGCCAAAAGTCGGTTCCCCATTCTGACAGTCGTTTCCCAGCTTTCATTTCCCCTAATGCTCTTCGGAACTCAATTCCTGCCCACAATGCAATGAAACCTGCTGTTACTTTTTCATTGGAGGTGCTCATGCAATGGATTTCGTCGTTCAGGAGCCTATCGAAGTAATCATAAAATCTGCGCCACGCTTCATCCGGCTTCCTCAGGATGCCACCGTCGCCCTTCACGGCTCCGAGTACAAGGCGTGCGGTCGCCACGCCACAGTGATGGTTCCGAGAAAACGACATTTATAGTTCGATCACATGTCTAGACAACTGCTAGGTAATTTTGTTGCCATGAATGATGCAACTGTTTCAACATGGCTGCCTCACCTCGGAATGTTCATCGTATCACGATCGGAGCCTCTTGACCACAGCACGCAACTCTTCTCAGAAGACCCGAGTAAGAAAAAATAGTGGTGGCTCAACGGCATCGTCCTTTTCTCTGGCTTCGAGAGGGAAAGATGACCGGAATGGTCGCAAGGGTGGTAGGGGAGAGAAAAAACGCACAAATGGATCCGATAGAGTGCTTATTTGTATTCCGGCCCTCTCTAAAAGTGGGTATTGGAAACGCTTGTAATATTCAGCCCTTTTCACACCTCTACGAAGATATTGAATTGTGTGAGATAGTGTGGCGTTCAAAGAGAAAGCCACTCTTCAAGGGTGTATATAAACCGAGTCCCGATTCGGTGATTGTTATTGTAGCAGTGCCTCCATGTCCAACGGTGCTCTCAACAGCGTCCCATTTTCATCCCAACATTCGCTCATTGCTCTCACCTGATCAACGTTCGAGGTACGGCTTGAACGAAGAAGCCGTCTAAGATCGGAAAAAGCTGAAAGATCGTTATCGCTAATGAAGCATGTGGTTCAGATTTTGTTAAAATTCGTCATGCCATCAAGTTCTAGGGGTGGAGAAACTGGCTTTTGACCCGCCTAACGCAAGCCTTCACAGGACTGCATATTGCAGCAACCGTAGGCTTCGTCGGCTTTCCGTTAACGATAAACTTTCTGTTTTTCCAAAATTATTTCAGAATCTAGGATTCGTCACGTTGCTTTGCTGACTTGAGCTAACCACTCTTCAGATCCTCTTTTACCACGCTGTGACATCCGGTGATCCCCCCACTCGTTTTCGACCAGAAAGATTCATTTCTTGCCAGTTTTTGAAGACGAGTAGTAGTCGCATTGAATTATCTGGAGATGAAAGATCAAGAGCATCCGTTGAGTGCGAATCTAATGCCGCTGCTCATGGCGGAGGGTTGCAAGACGATGATATCAAATTCGGCTGCTTGTTCGGTTTGAGTCAGCCTTTTTCATCTCGAAGCAAACCATGCAATGAACCAAAACAAGACCTGCCCAGGTAATATTCGAAACCGTAGAATCAATTACATCTAATCAATCTCATACTTCGGCGCATTTTATACTGGTACCAGCAACATCTCCATGTAAATGCCTTTCTTGTTCTATGAAATCGTTCGAAATGCTGTCTTCGCTCATTTTTTCTGGCATGAACCTCATGAGATGTCTGTGCCATTTCAGAGCCGCTGATTCGTCCAAGGTAGCGAGGCTAGCGATGGTCCGGTACTACGCTTTGATTGTGGTACGTAATTTTAGTCAGTAGTGTAGCTATGGCCACAATCTGTAATAATCCTGCCTAGATTGCTTTGCTTGCGCTCTGTTCGGTCATCCTCGATGCCAAGATTGCCAAGTTGTGAGTTTTGTGGACAATCATATTGCCGGCAAAATACGAGCCACAAAGATTGCTCACTTGATGAAACGTTTTCTAGTGATGTCGCAAGAAAACCTTTTTTCTTGCTCCGCTTTCCTCATAGTCGAGAGATTACTACTTTTGTACTATTTCAGACCACCACTGATCCATGAATTGGCGGCTCCGTGGAAAAAATTGGGAGTGTTTTGATTTGATTCAATTCGATATTCCGAATCAAATCAAATAGGATAGTTTGGAAGATTGGCATAACAGTTCCAAATGTTAATTTGCGGCCAGCCATTTCGAGTATGAACCTTTTGCTCTGTGTCTACCTCTCTTGAAACTGTCTAGTTTCCCCACACATACAGTAGCGCTCAAAAGTATTCGGCGAAATGCTTCTTCAGTTGTATTTTTCAGTCATAACTCCTTTCGTACTGGATCTAATCAAGCGAAATTTCAATATGTGTAGCACTGGTGTAGTGTGAATATTTACCACTATTAACCTGCATTTTGAAGATGTTCCAGAGATCCAAAAGGGCTTGAATAAAAAATCAACTGGAAATACGAATGGTGGTCCTTCTAGGAATCCTTTCTCTTTTGCCATGTCTTAAGTGTGCGAGCACTAATGTCGAACCCAGAAGAGAAGAAAAACGTACATATGGTCGGAATAACTGCAGACGTCACAAACTTGCTTCACCACAGTCTACAAACGCCTTCCCATTAAAATGTGGATACGGCTGTTTTGCAGTCAAGTAATGTTGGACAGTGTAAAATATGCTTCAGCTAAACTTATCAAAATTTCATGATATTTGCTCTACTAGGAAGTAAGTTACGGCAAGTTAAAGTCGGCCGAATACTTTTGAGCGCTACTGTATATACACACACATACACACACATACACATACACACACATAAACACAAATGCACACACATACCATACACACACGCACAGACCGACACACACCGATGCATGGTTACACCGGCACACGCAAACCAAGGGTTAAAATCCCGGATCGATTTCCGCTGTGGCCAACCAAGCCTTATTTCGCCGGAATTGATTGTGAGGTAGGTGCCGGCCGAGTATGGGCTACGGCTGAACGTGGAGAAGACCAAGTTCCAAAGCTCCTGCCTTGAGAAAGGCATTGAAAGGGAACATGAATGGAAAAGAGGGACTTCATTGGTGTCCTGTGCAACCGAAGGCGTTCGGAGACGCTCAAAGTAAAGGTGTACCAAATAGTAGTGAGGCTCGCGGTCCACTCTACAGCAACTGATGCTGGTCCATAATCAAAACCATGAAAAGAGTCTCACGCTGCTAAAATGACAATGCTCAGATGGGTTTTTGGTTGGACTCGGCTGAACCGGATCAGAAAAAAAGACGTCAGAGCGTTCATGCGTACAGTTTCTGTCCAGTTGGCGATGAAGATGGTATGGACGCATATTGAGACACCACCGAATCATCCAATGAGGGAGGCAGTGGAGTTCAGAGATCAAGAAGACGACGATGAGAAGCTTCAATGAAGACGTGGGGGGGGGGACGTGATCAAGAAGAATCTCACCAAAGCTGATAAAACGGCGGCAGATGACGTAGACAAAAGCAAGTGGAGACATCAGGCAAGATGAGTGGACCATGTGAGTGCGCAGGATGAGCGTAAGGTAGATTAATAATAAAAAACTATCACAGCTGAATACTGCCAGGATATCAATGAAATGCACCGGAAGCTGCAGCTCGAGAGCCCTGGATTGGCGAACAAGATCGGAACCGATCTTTCTCCACGACACGCGCGCACCCATGACGCACAGACCACCCTGAAGAAATGAGCTTGGCTATGAAACTCTGCCACATCCACCGTACTCACCTGACCTCATTCCAACCGACTACCACTTTTTTAAGCATCTCGACAACTTCCTCCAAGAGAAACGCTTCAACAATCGACACGATGTCAAATCGACTTTCCTCGAATTCATCGCTTCTAGACCTCCAGAGTTTTAAGCAACCGGGATAGGCAAACTAGGCAAACTTGTTACTCGTTAGCAAAAGTGTGCAGATAATAGTGGTTCATATTTCGATTGATAAATTTTTGTTTGAGCCGAGACATGTGCATTAAAAGTTAAGCGTTGAAAAACGACAGAACTTTCTGAAACGCCTAATAATAAGCCATGAAAATTATTAGAAAATTTAATAATTTATTAGAAATTAATAATATGGAATTTCCGATTTACAGGGAATATTAATTTCGAAAAACTGAAAAAAACATGTAAGAGTCTCAGTTTGGTACAGAACACTTCCCAAAATCTTGTACCCAAGCCTTTATTAATTACTAAGCGCACCCGCTAATGTGGGAATGGACTTTGTCTAACGGCATAAGTCACGATAATGATAATTTTGAACACCTTTCTTGAGCAAAGAAGCCATGGAGAATATTGGTGGCGACAAAAGCAAGAAAATGCGGCGACTTTGCAAAAAACAGGGCATTTTAAAAGTCGCGAAATTACACTTACAAATTACACATTACATTATCACAAATACAATTACAAGTTGTACGAGATTACTATGGCGGAAATAGCATGAAAGGACTACTTGGACGAGATTTTGAATGTTGTGATAGCGAAAAGAGCTGACTACATCGGGCCAAAATGTAGAAAATTGCCTCCCACTGCCCATGTAGGAGGTTTAACTCGTTATGACGAGTTGAACTTCCTACATGGGTTCCCTTATGAATGGCGCAGTCTCTTATGAATGTCATTGAAACTCATCCAGTTTTATTGTGGCATACAGCCGACACAATCTTCGAGTCCCCATAGCGCCCCATTTAACAGAGATTCATCAGAGGAGGATATTTCAATGACAATTTTATCGCGAACTGTGCTTTCAGCTGAAAATTTCATAGCACTTGTCCTCCTGCACCTAAAACGTTCAAATGTGGAAGGGATGGGATACAAACCACAGATAAGTAGTTGTGAAAGAAGTTGATGACAACCAATGGTAAATGTCAAGAAACCTCAGAGCGAACGAATAGATGAGGAACTCTTATGAGAGCCGATTAAAAGCCATAGAAGCAAAAACCGTTGAGTGAATTACGCCCTTTGTGATAACAGATAAACGTTGAGGCCTTGGTGGGTGATGTGGGATGATAACATATGGTAAGGGATGGTAACGATGTTGAAGTGGTCAACGTGTACCAAAACTACGCCTGTCCAATAGTATCGCGTGAATTAAGATTTCCTTTTCAAGGATTTTGCCATCAGAAATGTATCATTCGCCACGAGAGTTTGGTGGCTGGCCAGTTAGCACTCCAATTTTGTAGCTGGAAAGAGGGGAGTCCGCAGGAACCCTAGCGATCTGACCAGCATCAAACTTTTGAGTAAGTTAGTCATTCAATCTGTAGTGCTCAATACAATGAAAATTGTGAAATCGAAAAAGTTTCCTATGCACTTTGATACCTGCCCTTCTACAAAAAAGCTTTGGAAACCTGCATGGGTAGACACCACTTATGAACACAGTACCTAGCACCGCCCTGCGACTGTGAGAAGCTAACCTCCGAATCAGTTGACAGCAAGCGCAGTCTGCTGCCATATGTATTAGAAAATTGTTAAGGTGAATAAGGAAACAACAATCAACGAAAAACGATTCGCAGGTGTAAGGTTAGTGCTCGCTTCAGGTGCCACTGGTGTCGAAAATACGGTTAGCGTTGAAGCAGAGTTTCGAGTTGAGGATGATGGAAAGATGCCTGAAAGCGCAATATTCAGGCAAGTTACGGAGAAAGCAGAGGTGACGGTTTGAGCCGCGTATGCCTTGGGCTAAAGGTTCAAAGGGTGCATCTTTTCAGTGAAAAATGCAACAGTCTGAAATCTCCTACGCTCTATGTAATCCCATAGGGAGTGGAGGGGCTACTGAACAGCTAATCCGTCCAAAGTTAGTATCCGATACTCATAGAAAACTCGTAGATAATACCTCAACCCATGCTCTAAATGGTTCTTGAGATTTATTTGTTTTTTTTTTATTGAAGACGTTGCATAGGGCAAACGTAAGAAACAATTGCTATAATTGACAACACAACGTAACTTAGTTATAAGACAAGAGTTTTTCTTAGCAAGGAGCTTGAAAAGTGTAAACGTCTAAGTGGTGAGTACCACATCTGATTTGAGAGATATAAGAGTAGTACTGGCCCGGCAAGTAAAGTTGTAACGTCTAGTGTTGGTTTTCGCTCGGATGGATGGGATGGCTCGGGAAAGGCACTTCAGCGGATATGGATTCACCGGGTACCGTAACCATGCCAATGAAATTTTCAGTTGACTCACTTGATCGGCATAGCTGTCCGTAAAAACCTGGCTTGCATATACAGATCGACATGGACCTCGTACCACCGTTGTCGCATATCGGCTCATCGCAGTACTCTCCACTATATCCTTCAGGACAAATGCATTCACCAAACTGATTCGCTCTTCCTCCATCACATGCAGTAGCTAAAGACGTGCACTAAAGCATAAAAGGAGATAATAATAATTATCTTTTCATAGTGAAAACAGCGCCTTGAAGAGGTCGATTTATCGGACGGTCTATGAGCCTGCCCATCCACCAAACACCCTATGATGATCGTAATGGTGGTGATAAGGAAAACTCAACGCAAACTGGTCTAATAACAGTCTGGCGGAAACACAAAAGTTAGGTTTGGTGTTCAGCAAAGACCAGATCGTCTTCGTTTACTTCGCCTCGGTAGTTCGGACTTCGGAAGCGACCAATTTCGTAGGGAATATTAGGCCCAGAACTGATCGTATAAAGCTGATTGAAGGCAGAAACGGGGCTGTACCCCGTCCAATCGTTCTAAATTGATTCCATGGTCATAGTCACCTGTATTGTTGAACTGCGAAAAGAAGAATGCCCTCTGAAAACGGAAATTCGTTGACGTATTCCCGAAAACTCGCATTTTGACCAATGCCGCTGACGACATCTGCAACAGAACATCAAATTACAGCCACCCACTTCTTTCCGATTACTTCTCCAGCTCTAGTCAACATTTAAAACACATACAATATCAAATGCAACGACATCCCGCCCCTTTTGCTCGACTTTTCACATTTTGAAACCGTCGAAATAGACTATTACCTGGAACTTTGTGGTAATATATTGATAGGAGCAAGTATTTTCATCACGAGGTCGAACCTCGACCGAGTAAAGCTTGTCATCGCCATTTACATTCGACGATCCCTGTTCAACTGAGCTCACAACGAAATCCGTGGATGGAACCCGAAATGCTGCATAAGTTTGGTTGTCACTACCTGAACTATTACACAGATTAATTTTATGGAAAAAATCTATATAAACAAGTTGAAGTCGGCGATCACCTCTTGCCGTAAATGGAGAACTTGCCACATAGTCGGTGTTAGCGTTCGAGGTAAACCCCGGTAATACTGTAAGTGGAGAGATGACGCGTGCCTCAAAAAACTTCGATAAGATAAGTTTGTATGTAATTTATTAGGTAGCGAAAATTATATGAAAAAGCGAGAACCGAAACAACAGCTTCATGAATAGGAAAGGGCAAATTGTACGCGATTTTTGTAAAATCTCAACTGAAAAATAGGGTGATACAACACATTCTGTATGGCCTGTCAAGGCCAACCCAGACATCCGTCCATACAGGATTGACTATTTGGTACCAGGCGGATTTGAGATGGTGGAGCCAGGAAAATTGTTTGGGGACGGTGTTGTTCCGAAGGTCTGCTATAGAAAGCGGAAAAATCAACCCATCAGCTATTCAACAATCCGCTGACGCCATAATGCATCGAAAAAGTGATTTTTACTCGGAACTGTAAAGAGTAAAGAATAGGAGCAGCTTTGAAGATGCGTTGTAAACTTCAATCTCTCGAAGAATAGTTGCTTTCCGTATTTTTCGACTAAATTTTCAAGGTTAGTAAGAGTCCTTAACGGGCGTTCCGTTAAAATCAACTTTTTCGGTGCATGCTGTTGCCAAAGCCAAGGAATGTCATCCATTAAGAACGTTACCAATCTTAGGAACTCATCGCAAAAGTGGTCATCACCGCTGAAACCTGGCGGGCTTTCAACACACCCGAAAGCTCAATAGGGAACGAGTGCACTCAATTACCAGGTCTATCTGGGATATATACACAATCAGATCACTTTCAAAAAAAAAAGAAAACAAAAATATGGGTGGCCCGGACAAGTTCATCTTCACTAATATCGATCTCTTTACTCAGTAAACCATTCGAAAATCTTTTCAACTGTTTTCCAATAAATTTTTAAACAAAAAAAATTCGAAATCTTGCATACCTGGACACGACATTGACCAGAAGTGGTTTTCACTGTTAATACCCATGCTTCGGCAAGTCGTTTCACTTCGGATAGATCTGAATCAACAAATAAAAAATATGGAAATGATATCAAAGAACAAAACCTGAAAGTCTTACCGACGGCCAAAGTCATAGTGTTTTTGTCCGAGTATATCGTGTGCCCATTTGTATCAATACCGTCGTCTAAATTTAAAAAAAAAATCGTAAAGACAACAATATACGCTAATTACTAGCAAACCATCACCTTCTGAGCGTACCCGAAAAATTTCAAAACAAAATTTAGAACTTCAACACACATTCATCTAGCGAATTAAAACATAAAGTTTGTACTACCCACAAATATGATAAAGAAAGTCTTAACCATGTGTAGTGTTGCCCCACATGCCGAAAGAAGCCGAGAGTGCATTATGTAAATTATTTGTTTATTTGTTTGTTTATTGGGCTATTGTTCAAGCGATAAAGGCAAGTGGGATGCATGTAATGAAATTAAATTGTGCTCCCCAGTTGGAGCTGAGAATCATCCTGCACTCTTCCAGATGATAACATAAATGTCTAAAATTGTAAAAGAACAACAGCAATAGGTGGGACAATTAAGGCTTCAGTGACCTTTTATTCGGCCATTAAACGGAGCGAAACAGTAAAAAAGAAACAAAACA
Organism: Haemonchus contortus; assembly: GCA_000469685.2. Lineage (NCBI taxonomy): Eukaryota > Metazoa > Nematoda > Chromadorea > Rhabditida > Trichostrongylidae > Haemonchus > Haemonchus contortus. The sequence goes on from LS997562.1 coordinate 39,659,043, forward strand.
AGACCAAACGAAAGGAAACGCAGAAAGTGAGACGAATTTAAATAAAAAAAAGAGAGTCAATAGCAACTAACCGGTGTCCATGCGATACAAAAAGTTCTCGTCCAGTTCAGGTGGAAGAAGATACTCTTTACTCCGTTTACAGGTGGACATTTCAGAAGGCGACGGACACGCCGTCCTAATTGGAAATTCTTACTGAGCGATACGCTGTTGTACTAGAATCTGTCGCCGGACCCCATCACACGGAACAGCACATTCGAGTGATTGTGGAAGGGCCTTTCAAGTGAAAAACGAGATTGCGAAGATGTCATCAATGGGAATCTTGCAAACGATCGCTTTGCGCACCTCTTGAAATAACAGAAAGGCTACGCAAACGACACATCGTCAAGGCAATAGCAAGTGGAAGGATGTGTGATTATCTTTTTCTTCTCTTCACTGGTTTAATTAAACTCCGAGCGTTTTCCATGCCCCAGTCAGTACCCAATGCTGAAAGTCGTTTTTCCACCTTTCATTCCCCCTAGTGCTCTCCGGAACTCACTTCTGCCCACAATGCAATGAAACCAGCTGTTACTTTTCCATTGGAGGCGCTCATGCAATGGAATTCGTCGTTTAGAAGCTTATCGAAGTATTCATCACATCTCGCCATACTTCATCAGGCTTCCTCAGGAGGTCACCGTCGCTCCTCACGGCTCCGGATACAAAGCATGTGGTCGCCATGGCACAGTGATGGTTCAGAAGAATCGAATAGTTCGATCACATGTCTAGACAACTGCTGGGTAATTTTCTAGCCAAAACAAAGCCATTCCAGCCATGAATGATGCAATTGTTTCAACATGGCTGCCTCTCCCACTCGAATGCCAATTACTGTATCATTTCAATGGCTCTCCACCATAGCAACTCTTCTCAGCAGACCTGAGTAAGAAAAAATAGTGGTGGCTCGATAGTATCGTCATGTTCTCTAGCTTCAAGTGGGAAAAATGGCCGTAATGGTCGCTAGGGTAGCAGGGAAGAAAAAACCCACAAATGGATCCAATAGAGTGCTCATCTGTATTCCGGCTCTCTCTAAAAGCGGCGCTTGAAAACGCTTATAATATTCAGCCCTTTTCACACCTCTACGAAGATACTGAATTGTGTGAGATAGTGTGACGTTCAACGAGAAAGCCAGTCTTCAGGCATGTATATAAACCGAGTCCCGATTCGGTGGCCGCCATTGTAGCAGTGCCTTAAGATCCGCAGTGCTCTCGACACTGTTCCATTTTCATCCTAGCATTCGCCTACTGCGCTCACCTAACCAACTTTCGAGGTACGGCTTGAACGAAGAAGTCGTCTAATGTCAGAAAAGGCTGAAGGATTGTTATCGCTCAAGAAGCACGCGGTCCAGATTTTGTTGAAATTCGCCATGCCATCAAGTCCTAGAGGTCGAGAAATTGGCGTTTGACCGGCCTAACGTAGGGCTTCACAGGATTGCACGTCGCAGCAAGCGTAGGCCTCGTTCGGTTTCCGTTGACGATAATCTTTCTGTTTTTTCGATATTATTTAAGAAACTAGGATTTGAAACGACGCCTTGCTGACTTTAGCTAATTACCCTCCAGATCCCCTATTAACATGATGTGGCATCCGGCTATCCCCTCCCCCTTTTGGGCCGAATCGTCTCATTTGCTGCCGGTATTCAAAGATTTTCGTAAAACAAACAAACAAACAGACACACGCATACGTACACACACAGACGCGAGCGCTATATAATAGTAAGGATCGTTTGAAAAGTTGTCTTTGCTTATTCTTTTTGGCATGAACCTTATGAAACGCCTATGCCGTTTCAGAGTCACTGATTTGTCCAAGGTAGCGAGGCTAGCAATGGCCCGATACTACTCTTTGATTGCGGTACGTAATTTTGTTCAGTGGCGTAGCCGTTATTTTTTGTTGCGCATCATTCTGAAATAATCTTGTCCAGATTGCTTTGCTTGTGCTCAGTTTGGTCATCCTCAATGTCAATGCGACGTGAGTTTTGTGGACAACCATATTGCCGACAAAATACAAGCCATAAAGACTGCTCACTAGAAGAAAGTGTTTTCTAGTGATGTCGCAAGAAAATCTTCTTTTTTTGCTCCACTTTCCTCATAGTCGAGAGATTACTACATTTGTACTATTTCAGACTACGAGTGAAGCGAAGACTGCTACCTCCAAAATTTTTGGATAAGCCAGGAAGGTTAGCAAGGATCGGGTAACTACTCGCATAACAGTTCCAAACGTTAATTTGCGACTGAAAATTCCGCGTATGAACCTTTTGCTTTCTGTCTGCCTCTTTTAAAATTGTATAGTTCCCATACACACATACACACATCCATACACACACCAACACATACACACAGAAACCGTCACACACATCGACACACATACACACACTTACACACCCAATGACACACACACCGACACACACACCGACACACACACCGACACACACACCGACACACATACACACATACACACACCGACACACATATACACACACCGACACACGCACCGACACACACCGACACACACGCCGACACACACCGACACACATACACACACCGACACACACCGACACACACACCGACACACATACACACACCGACACACACACCGACTCATACACACACCGACACACACATACCAACCCACCGACGCACACACGGAGACACATACACACATACACACACCGACACATCGCCACACACCGACACACCGACACACATACACACATACACACACCGACACACATACACACACCGACACACCGACACGAACACACGCAGACACATCGACATACACACAGCGACACACACACCGACACACACACGCACACACACCGACAAATACACACATTTATACTGACGCATGGACCCACCGACTGGGCCAACCAAGCCTTCCATATCTCCGTTGTCAATTAATCGGTTCAAGACTCCTCTGGGAACGTGAAGCACTGACTTTTATCTCAGCCGACCACTATCACTTGCATTCAAAGAGCTACTCTGTTCTTAAAGTCAAACGCGGGGGCGCATCCCAAAAATAAGATTTTTTAACGCCGAAAGACGTCATTCTCATTGAGGAGTTTTAATTGCTACAATCTTAAACAGATATCTGGGCTTTACTGAATATCTAAAACTCCATTCCATCAGGAGCAAATTATCAAAGATCATTGAAACAATGTAAATGCTACTTCGAAGATCAACCACTTACTCGCTGGATCCATAAGATAGACCATGTCAGCCTTGTGGACATCAATGCCAATCACACTGACAACCAGCGATGATGCAGAGTCTTCGACGTAAAAGCTGAACTTAGCCGAACTTGAGCAATCCTTAACATCTACACTTATCCATAAGCTCGTCCAAGATTACTTCACACCTCTTCTGGTTCATTTACGGATAACGGGAAATGATAGACGTGGGTGTGATAATGCCCATCCCTAAACGGCAGACAATCATTTTGTTTTTTCAATAGTATTTCAGTATCAAATATTCGTAACAATGCCCTGCTGGCCAAGCTTACTTCTTTTTCAATTCCCTTTGCCCACAACATGAGTCATCCGACAGCCTCTTCACTAGATTTCTAGCTGAATCGTCCCTATTCTTGCCGGAATTCACAAACAATGGTCACTGTTGTAGTCGGTATTCACAGAGCAGCAGTGGACCAGGCTATCTGGAGACGAGAGATGATGTGCATCCACTGAGAAGTCGTTTGAAATCTTGCTCTTGCTCGCGTATTGCCACAAATGATATGGCTTGCCTAGGTCCTTGAAGGTCACCGATTCGTAACAAGCAGCAAGACCAGCAATGACACCGTCTTTTTCTTGGATTGTGGTACGTAAATTTGCTCATAGTGTAGCTGCGGCATGTGCTGTGTATCGATCCCAAGCAAATTTGTTCAGATTCCTTTGCTCGTGTTGTGTTCGACCGTTTTCAGTGCCAATGCAATGTGAGTTTTATTTGTGCATTGATATTGTCGGGTAAAATGCAACTTAGAGAGGATACAGGTCATAAAAAGGCGTTTGGTAGCAATGCCTCGAAAATCAACCTTCTCTGTCATGTCGCTTTCGCCACTGTCGGCAGATTTCAACAACACTTACATTGTTATTTCAGGTCACCAGTGAAGCGAGATGGATTTTTCCCACAAGTAAGACTTGGTGGATAAGCAGCACTAGTACTCTTCACGCTTCATTGACTAAATACATATCACCTCCACTTTGAAGAAAAGTGTGGTAGTGCATCGTTACACCAAATTCACTCAAATATTAGGGTATCCGAAAAGTGTTGAGAAAATTTGGCCGGTTTTTTAACACAAAATAATTACAGCAACAAACTTAGATCAGTGATCAAGATAGTGGCCCTTCTTAGCCACAATGTCTCTCCATCAAACGGAAAGGGCATTGATGTCATTCCTCCAATATGATGAGAGACGTGACGCAGTTCGTTCATCTACCACCTAATTGACTTCTCGACGGTTGATGGATTTTTCCCCTTTAGAGCAGGTCTACGGGTTTCTGGAAGTAAGGCAGCTTCTTGGCTTGAGGTTGGGTGAACATGTGGGGAATGGGGTAGTTAGGTTATACCAAGTCGTTCCAACTCGTCCATCAACGTCATCGCGCGGGGTGGTCGAGCATTATCCACTACAGTCGAAAATTTCCTTGTAATCGATCTGAAAGGAGGGCTCGAAACACCATCTCTCACTCGGTAACAGAATACCCCTACGTTTACCCCAGTACGCTCCGGCAGGATTTTCTGATAAAAGACCCGGTTGAGCAGAGGAAGAATGAGGATTTCTATGACTTCTAATTTATATCCTGAGCAATAATGAAGTCGGTTGATGTTGTTGTTAGCTCCAGTCGAGGAGCTTCTAACACACGCTGACTCGCACTATAGCTCCTGCTCAGCCAAGGAGTGAGCGATGTTTGCAAAGAGTCCTGCTTCGAAAGCGACTTTTGCGTAGAACGTCATAAATAGTGGATTAGGGAGTAAAGAACGTCTCTTCCATTTCCTGAGACTTTGAGAAGGTTTGCTTTCACGGGAGGATAGAGCAAACTTCGTCGAAGCAAATCTCTTCTAAGGGGAAGCGATCGTGTCATTTATGGTAGGTGACAAGAGAGGTTCACTGCTGCCAATCAGTCACCATATCTCATTCGAGGTAAGCAGATTTCGACGGAACGATATGCCATCTCTGCTTCGGTAGTCGCATCAATGGCACATCGTCCGGTCGACAATTACTTACTATGACCGACCACGTCGAACACCGACTAATTATAGCATTGATTTATCAACAATGCCCCTCTCCCTGTTATCGAATCTACATTCCTTCTTTAACGCGTTCGCGAGCATTATGCTTTCAAAGATGAGAGGCAAAATTTTTTCAAAACGTTCCGGGCACCCTAATACATGCCTTTGTTGGGGTGTCGGAAAAGTTCTAGAAAATTATGCCTCCTAAGAGCGAAATGCTCCCGAAAGAGTTAAAGAAAGCGTGTTCTAGTGATGTCGCAAGAAAACCTTCTTTTCTTGTTACGCTTTCCTATACACACACACAAATGCACACACATACCATATACACACGCACAGACCGACACACACCGATGCATGGTTACACCGACACACGCAAACCAAGGGTTCAAATCCCGGATCGATTTCCGCTGTGGCCAACCAAGCCTTATTTCTCCGGAATTATTTAATTGTGAGGTAGGTGCCGGCCGAGTATGGGCTACGGCTGGACGTGGAGAAGACCAAGTTCCTAAGCTCCTGCCTTGAGAAAGGCATCGAAAGGGAACATGAATGAAACAGAGGGACTTCACTGGTGTCCTGTGCAACCGGAGGCGTTCGGAGACACACAAAGTAAAGGTGTACCAAATAGTAGCGAGGCTCGCGGCCCGTTCTACAGCAACTGATCTGGCCCATAATCAAGACCATGAAAAGAGTCTCACGCTGCTAAAATGACAGTGCTCAGATGGGTTTTCGGTTGGACTCGGCTGAACCGGATCAAAAAAAGACGTCAGAACGTTCATGCGTACAGCTTTTGCCCAGTTAGCGATGAAGATGGTATGGACGCATCCTGAGAAGGAGACCGAACCATCCAATGAAGGAGGCAATGGAGTTCAAAGCTCAAGAAGACGAGTATGTGAAGCTTCAATGAAGACGTGGGGGGACGTGATCAAAAAGAATTCACCAAAGCTGATGAAACGGCGGTAAATGACGTAGACAAAAGCAAGTGGAGACAGCAGGCATGATGAGTGGACCATATCAGTGCGCAGGATGAGCGTAAGGTAGGTTAACATTATTAATAAAACTATCACAGCTGAAAGATACTGCCAGGATATCGATGAAATGCACCGGAAGCTGCAGCTCGAGAGCCCTGGATCGGCGAACAAGATCGAAATCGATCTTGCTCCACGACACGCGCGCCTCCATGTCGCGCAGACCACCCTGAAGAAGTGAGCTTGGCTATGCAACTCTGCCACATCCACCTACTCACCTGACTTCATTCCAACCGACTACCACTTTTTTAAGCATCTCGACAACTTCCTCCAAGAGTAACGCTTCAACAATCGACACGATAACAAATCGACCTTCCTCGAATTCATTGCTTCTAGATCTTCAGAGTTTTAAGCAACCGGGATAAGCAAACTTGTTCCTAGTTGGCAAAAGTGTGCAGATAATAGTGGTTCTTTTTTCGATCGATGAAGTTTTGAGTTTTTGTTTGAGCCGAGATATGAGCATTGAGAGTTAAGCGTTGGAAAACGACAGAACTTTCTGAAACGCCTAATGATAAGCCATGAAAATTATTAGAAATCTTAATAATTCATTAGAAAGAATGATATGAAATTTCCGCCTTGCAGGGAATATTAACCACAAAACACTGAAAGAAACCTGAGAAAATTCCAGTCCGGTATAGAACACTTCCCAACATCTTGTACCCTAGCCTTTATTAATTGCTAATTGTGCCCGCTGATGTGGGAAAAAAAGAAGGTGATGACAACCAATGGTAACTGTTGAGGAACCTCAGAGCAAATGAATAGATGAGGAACTCTTATGGAAGCCGAGGAAAAGCCAAATAAAAAAAATAAAAATAAAATAGGAGGCAAAACCGTTGAGTAAATTACGCCCTTTGTGATAATAGATAAACGTTTAGACTTTAGATGTGGGATGATAACATATGGTCAGGGCAGGTAACGATGTTGAAGTGGTCAAAGTGTAAGAGAACTACGCCTGCCCAAAAGTATCGCGTGAATTCCTTTTCAAGGATTTTGGATCAGAAATGTATCATTCGCCACGAGAGTTTGGTGGCTCGCCAGTCAGCACTCCAACTTTGTCACTGAAAGGAGGGGAGTCCGCAGTAACCCCGGCAATATGACCAGCATCAAACTTATGAGTAAGTCAGTCATTCAATCCGTAGCGCTCAAGACAATGAAAATTGTGGAACCAAAAAAGTTTCTTATGCACTTTGATACCTGCCCTTCTGCAAGAAAGCTTTGGAAACCCGCATGGGCAGACACCACTTATGAACACACTACCTAGCACCGCCCCGGGATTGTGAGAAGCTAACCTCCGAATCGGTTGACTAGAAAGCGCAGTTTGCTGCTACATGAATTAGAAAATTGTTAAGGTGAATAAGGAAACAACAATCAACGAAAAACGATTCGCAGGTGTAAGGTTAGTGCTCGCTTCAGGTGCCACTGGTGTCGAAAATACGGTTAGCGTTGAAGCAGAGTTTCGAGTTGAGGATGATGGAAAGATGCCTGAAAGCGCAATATTCAGGCAAGTTACGGAGAAAGTAGAGGTGACGGTTTGAGCCGCGTATGCCTTGGGCTAAAGGTTCAAAGGGTGCATCTTTTCAGTGAAAAATGCAACAGTCTGAAATCTCCTACGCCTCTATGTAATCCCATAGGGAGTGGAGGGGCTACTGAACAGCTAATCCGTCCAACGTTATTATCCGATACTCATAGAAAACTCGCAGATAATACCCCAACACATGCTCTAAATGGTTCTTGAGATTTATTTGTTTATTTACTGAAGACGTTGCATAAGGCAAACGTAGGAAACAATTGCTATAACTGACAACACAACGTAACCTATTTATAAGACAAGAGCTTTTTCTTAGCAAAGAGCTTGAAAAGTGTAAACGTCTAAGTGGTGAGTACCACATCTGATTTGAGATATATAAAAGTAGCGCCGATCCGGCAAGTAAAGTTGTAACGTCTCATGATGGTTTGCGCTCGGATGGATGGGATTGCTCAGAAAAGACGCTTCAACGGTTATCGATTTACCGGGTACCGTAACCATGCCAATGAAATTTTTAGTTAACTCACTTGATCGGCACAGCTGTCCGTAAAATCCTGGCCTGCATATACAGATCGACATGGACCTCGTACCACCGTTGTGGCATATCGGCTCGTCGCAGTACTCTCCACTGTATCCTTCAGGACAAACGCATTCACCGAACTGATTCGCTCTCCCCCCAACACATGCGGTAGCTAAAGACGTGCAATAAGGCGTAAAAGATAATAATAATTATCTTTTCATAGTTGAAACAGAGCCCTGATGGGTCGGTTTGTAGGACTGTTTATGAGCCTGTCCATCCACCAAACTCCCCATGATGATCATAATGGTAGTGATAAGGAAAACTCAATGCAAACTGGCCTAATAACAGTCCAGAGGAAACACAAAAGGTAGGTGTGGTGTTCAGCAAAGACCAGATCGTCTATGTTTACTTCCCCTCGGTAGTTCCGACTTTAGTAGCGGCCAATTTCGTAAGGAATATTAGGCACAGGACGTAATCGCACAAAGCCGATTGAAGGCGAAGTGTGACTGTACCCCGGTCCAATCGTTCTACATTGATTTCATAGTCATAGTCACCTGTATTGTTGAACTGCGAAAAGAAGAATGTCCTCTGAAAACGGAAATTCGTTGACGTATTCCCGAAAACTCGCATTTTGACCAATGCCGCTGACGACATCTGCAACAGAACATCAAATTACAACCACCCATTTCTTTCCGATTACATCTCCAGCTCCAGTGACATTAAACCCATTGACGACCGCATGGCCCGTCGGCGGGCCACACCATATCGTGCTCTTGTAGTGTTTATACTATTTATCAAGTGGTCTTCTGATTTTTCATATTTTCAAATATCAGCTGAGGTCACAGCCTTCTAGAGAATCTTTAGGCTTTGTGGCTCAGGAATCATTCATATCCAACCACAGTTATAAGAGAATGTAAAAGTTAATGTAAGGACAGTACAAAAAGCGCGGTCGCCAATGGGTTGAAATACATACAATATCAAATGCAACGACAACCCGCTCCTTTTGCTCGACTTTTCACATTTTGAAACCGTCGAAATAGACTGTTACCTGGAAATTGGTAGTAATATACTGGTAAGAGCAAGTCTTTTCATCACGAGGTCGAGTCTCGACCGAGTAAAGCTTGTCATCGCCATTCACATTTGACGATCCCTGTTCAACTGTGCTCACAACGAAATCCGTGGATGGAACCCGAAATGCTGCATAAGTTCGGTTGTCAGTACCTGAACTATTATACTGACTAATTTTATGGAAAAAATCTATATAAACAAGATGAAGCCGGCAATCACCTCTTGCCGTAAATGGAGAAGTTGCCACATAGTCGTTGTTAGCGTTCGATGTAAACCCCGGTAATACAGTCAAAGGAGAGATGACGCGTGCCTGAAAAAAAGTTCGATAAGATAATTTTGTATGTAATTTATTAGGTAGCGAAAATCATATGAAAAAAGCGAGAACCGAAAGAAACGTTCATGAATAGGAAAGGGCAAATTGTACGCGACTTTTTTGTTGAATCTCAACTGGAAAATAGGGAGTTCAAGACATTCTGTATGGACACCCGTCAAAGCCGACCCAGTTCCACATCCCTCCAGGTGACTATTTGGTACCAGATTAATTTGAGATTATAGAGCAGGTAAACCTGTTTGGGGACCGTGTTCTTCTGAAGGTCTGCTATACAAAGCGGAAAAATCAACCCATCAGTTATTCAAAATTCCGCTCATACAATAATGGATCGAAAAAGTGACTTTTGCTTGGAACTGTAAAGATTAACACGAATAGGAGCAGCCCTGGAGATGAGTTGTGAACTTCAATCTCTCGAAGAATAGTTGCTTTCCATCTTTTTCGATTAAATTTTCAAGGTTAAGGAGAGTTTTTTAATGGGCGTTCCGCTATAAACCAAAGCCAAAAAACGTCATCCATTAATAACGTTACCACTCTTAGGAACTCATCGCAAAAGTGGTCATCACCGCTGAAACACACCCGAAAGCTCATTAGGGAACGAGTGCACTCGATTACCAGGCTTTTCTTGGATATACGCGATCGGATCATTTCAAAAAAAAAATGGAAAAACTAGGCTGGCCAGGACACGTTCATCTTCACTAATGTCGATCTCTTTTCTCAGTACATCTTTCAAAAATCTTCTCAACTGTCTTCCAATTAATTTTCAAACAGAAAAATCAATATCTTACATACCTGAACACGACATGAACGAGAAGTGGTTTTCACTGTTAAAACCCATGCTTCGGCAAGTCGTTTCACTTCGGATAGATCTGAATTAACAAATAAAAATATGGAAATGATCTCAAAGAAAAGTTTCTGGAACAAAACCTGGAAGCCTTACCGACGGCCAAAGTGATAGTGTTCTTGTCCGAGTATATCGTGTGCCCACTTGTATCAATATCGCCATCTAGAAAAAAAAGACCTTCAAGCCAGCAACATACGCTAGCCTCTAGCAGACCACCACTTTCTGAGCGAGAACAAAACAAAGAAAAAGAAACAGAACAAGTCCAAACGAACGGAAAAGCAGAAAAATGAGATTATCTAAAGTAAAAAAGTAGTCAATAACAATTTACTGGTGGGCAAGCGACACAAAAAAATTTCAACTCAGTATGGGATGTTCAGATGGAAGAAGATACTCTTCACTAATTTGTTATGACACGAGCTGGCCCAGCAATCACAATATTGTTCGGTTACAGGTAGACATTTCCGAAGGCGATGGACACGCCGTCCCAATTGGAATTTTTTACTGAGCGATACGCTGTTGTATAAAATCTGTCGCCGGACCCCCCCCCCCCCACGGAACAGCACATTCAAGTGATTGCGAAAGGGCCTTTCAAATAAAAAACGAGATTGCGAAGACGTCATCAATGGGAATCTTGCAAAAGATCGCTTTCCGCACCTCTTGAAATAACGGAAAGACTGCAAATGGCACATCGTCAAGTCAGTAACAAGTAGGGGGATGTTTGAGTATCTTTTTCTTCTCCTCACTAGTTTAATTGCACTCCGAGCGTCTTCCATGCCCCAATCGGTACACCATTCTTACAGCCGTTTTCCCAGCTTCCATTCACCCTAATGCTCTTCGGAACTCATTTCCTGCCTCCATTGCAATGAAACCAGCTGTTACTTCTTCATTGGAGGTGCTTATGCGGTGGAATCCGTCGTTTAGGAGCCTATCGAAGTACTCATCACATCTGCGCCATACTTCTTCTAGCTTCCTCAGGATGCCACCGTCGCCCTTCACGGCTCCGAGCACATAGGGTGCGGTCACCACAGTGATGGTTCTGGGGAATCGACATTTAAAGTTCGATCCCACTCGAATGTCACTCACTCTATCATTTCAATGGCTCTCCTCCACAGCAACTCTTCTCAGCAGACATGAGTAAGAAAGAATAGTGGCAGCTCGATATATCATACTTTTCTCTAGCTTCAAGAAGGAAAAATGGCCGTAATGGTCGCCAGGGTAGCAGGAAAGAAAAAACCCACAAATGGATCCGATAGAATGCTTATTTGTATTCGGGCTCTCTCTAAAAGCGGCGATTGAAAACGCTTGTAATATTTAGCCCTTTTCACACCTCTACCAAGATATTGAATTGTGTGAGATAGTGTGGCGTTCAACGAGAAAGCCACTCTTCAAGCATGTATATAAACCGAGTCCCGATTCGGTGACCGTTACTGTAGCAGTGCCTCCATGTCCATGGTGCTCTCAACGGCGCCCCATTTTCATCCTGGCATTCGCTCATTGCACCTCACCTAATCAACGTTCGAGGCACGGCTTGAACAAAGAAGCCGTCTAAGGTCGAAAAAGGCTGAAAGATCGTTACCGCTCAAGGCGCACGTGGGTCGGATTTCGGTGGAATTCGTAGTCCCATCAACTCCTATGATCGAGACACCTGCTTTTGACCCCTAACGTGAGGCTTCACAGGGGTACACGTTGCAGCAAGTGTAGGCTTCGATGCGTTTCCCTTTACGATGACATTTATGTTTTATAAATATTGTTTCAGAATCTAGGATTCGTCACGATGATTCGCTGATTTAGGCTAGCCACAGATCCTCTACGACGCTGTGACATCCGGCGATCCCTCCACTCGTTTTCGGCCAGAACTTCCCATTCCTTGCCAGTTTTAGACGAGTAGTAGTCACATTGAATTATCTGGGATCAAGAGCATCCGTTGAGTGCGAATCTAATGCCGCTGATCATGGCGGAGGGTTGGAAGACGATGGTATCAAATTTGGTTGCTTGTTTGATTTGAGTCAGCTTTTTTCATCTTGGAACAAACCATGCAATGAACCAAAAGGTCCTGCCCATGTAATATTCGGAAACGTAGGAAGAATTACATCTAATCACTCTCATACTTCAACGCATTTTAAATTGATTAACAGCTACATTCCCATGTGAATGCTTTCCTTTTTCTATGAAATCGTTCGAAATGCTGTCTCTGCTCATTTTTTTTTGACATGAGCTCTATGAGATGCCTATGCCGTTTCAGAGTTGCTGATTCGTGCCAGATAGCGAGGCTAGCAATGGTACGGTACTGCACTTTGTTTGTGGTACGTAATTTTAGTCAGTAGCGTAGCTATGGCTTCAATCAGAAATAATCCTACCCAGATTGCTTTGCTTGTGCTCTGTTCGGTCATCCTCAATGCCGAAGCATCGTGAGTTTTGTGGAAAATTATATTGCCGGCAAAATACAAGCCAGTAATACTGCTCACTGGAAGAAAGCGTTTTCTAGTGATTCGCAAGGAAATCTTCTACTCTTTCTCCGCTTTCCTCATAGTCGAGAGATTACTACATTTGTACTATTTCAGACCACCAGCGAAGCGAGCATTGGGGTTACCGCCGAGGTACATAGGATAGTTCAAGGGTTTCAGTAACTACTTGCATTTCCAAACGTTTACTTGCGACTGAAAATTCCGAGAATGAACCTTTTGCTCTTAAAACTGTCTAGTTTCCACACACACACACACACACACCGACACACACACACACACACCGACACACACACACCGACACACACACACACCGACACACACACACACCGACACACACACACACCGACACACACACACACCGACACACACCGACACACACCGACACACACACACCGACACACACACACACCGACACACACCGACACACACACACACCGACACACACACACACCGACACACACACACACCGACACACACCGACACACACCGACACACACACACACTCACACACACACACACACACATACACATACACATACACATACACATACACATACACATACACATACACATACACATACACATACACATACACATACACATACACATACACATACACATACACATACACATACACATACACATACACATACACATACACATACACATACACATACACATACACATACACATACACATACACATACATACACACACACACACACACACACACACACACACACACACACACACACACACACACACACACACACACACACACACACACTTAAACTGACGCATGGAACACCACGGAGTGGGCAAACCAAGCCTTCCATCTCTTCGGTGTCAATTAATCGGTTCCAGGCTCTTCTGGGAAGGTAAAGCACTGACTTTTACCTCGGCCGGCCACTATCACTTGCATTCAAAGAGCTACTCTGTTTCAAAGTCGAAAAATGTGATTGTTTAACGTCGAAAGCCGTCAAACTCCATTCCACCAGAAGTAAATCATCAAAGATCATTAAGTCAATGTAAATGCAATTTTGATGAACAACCTACTTACTCGTTGGATCCATAAGAGAGACCATGTCAGCCTTATGGACATCAATGCCAATCACACTGACAACCAGCGATGATGCCGAGTCTTCGACGTAAAAATTGAACTTAGCCGAACTTGAGCAATCCTTAACATCTACACTTATCCGTAAGCTCAGCCAACATTACTCCACACCTTTTCCGGTTCAATTAAAACAGTGGAGAAAGCCACTCACCTGTACAACTTCATCCATGAGTAATGAGTTCTCGTTTAGTGACGATATCAACAGTTGAGGCAGCTGAAAGTATAGGAATTTGGGACAATTGAAAGTGCAACAATGGAAACAGTTCCAATAATACTTATTATTCATATATTCTATGGGGTAACATGGCGAAAATATTGCGGAATCATTTTACTAAAAGGCATAGCTCACGATAATTTCGGGTAATCTAGATTATGACGGTATAAAGTGAAAAATAGTGCGATGAGGGGGCAGAAAGTGCGCGAGTCGGTGTTTCCCATGTTATAAAAGGTTTCGAAAAAAATTAAAAGAGGAGGTGAATGAGAGGGAAACCAGAAAAATGACGAAGAAGGGTTGCTTGAGGTGACGGAACTTCTCCCCGATTTCTCACGTTCGCTTTGCGGTATACTGCGAATCTTTTTTAGCTGTCTCGTGGCTTTAAACTGCAATTACCGAACCATTCGATAGGACGTAATATTTCTCGTTGACTGTTTTGATTTTTTCTGTTTCTTTTTTCCTTTTTTATGTTTATTAGAATTGATTGTTTGAAATGACTGCTCCTATATTATCAACGATCAAGACCGCATTGGAACTGAAAGGAGCGACCAGCAAGTCCAAATAATCAAAGGACTGCTTAACTCACGAATTGCGCGCTCCACTCTTCCACCGCCTTTCTGCGATACGCGGCGGTGTTTGGGAAGAGGATACCAGACCCGGGTGCATAGACGAGCTATGCAATGTGTATCATTGCGTACGTGTGGGTCCTGGTGCGAATAGCCGATTACAGTAAGCAAAAATGTCCTTTGAAATTCATTCACTCATAAGCATAAGTTAGCAAAGTGCTAATAACAGCCAAAGTGGCCAGTTAAATGACTACAGCAGCAAAAAGAATGGCAGGGATTAATAGAATAGGAAAAAACATTGCCCAATCACTTCAGCTCAGCGATCATCTGATTATGTGCTGAACGTGTGGATCCTGGCACAAATATTGCAATCTGTATCTCCTCGACACTCGTCTGACACATCATTGGTCGATGGGTATGGCATTCGGGCGATCCGGTAATAGGGCTCCCATCCGCCCTAGCCGTTGAGTGTTTGGACCCGACAGCGTCCTTACTGCTACCATTGGGGGACACTGGCTATTCTTAGGTGAAAAGCTCGGGAACCATTTTTATCGTTGACTGTGCCTATAATTACCAGTAAGACTAGCGTTTCAAGTAACAGCCTTGGAAGAAGGATGTTTATTTCACTGATTTATGAACCATTCGGAAAGCCCCACTGAAGCCGGGCTCTCCTCCTTTTAGTGTTACAATAGGCCCTTCGCGTGCACCATTTTTTGGACACTGTAACTCAGACACAATTCACGCTCACCCCGCCCACGGAGAGTTAAGTTCTCTTCAAGCCCTGTGTGATCACATAACCTTGTTCATTCCCCACTTATTCCAACCCGTTTTCGCAATTTTACTCAAATTGCTCTTATTTCACACACGCTCCGCACTCTCGCTACATCCGATTAAGCCATCTTCACGCAGTCATTCCGTGACGCTGTGACAACGCCATACGTCGTCACAGTAAATTAGCTGAGGACCTGAGAAGATACATGCTATTACCGACAGTCCTGCTTCTTTCAAACACTACAAGATATTCAACTCAGCATAACTTTCACTTACACCAATGAGACCGTCGACAGTCACTGGTATATTTCGGCCGCCACTTTCTCGTTGGTGGAATATTAGATCGCCATTAGGAAGTGCAGTACCGTCTCCAAGGGTGAAAACGTTTACCTGGAAACAGAAAACAATTCTCCAAATTATTTCACTTTTTTTGAACAGAAAACTTTACTGTGGGTAGCTATTTAGATAGGCAACCTACCTGCATTTGCTTGGAAATCGGTTTTGCATCGATACTAGATTGTGCCGGCGGCGTGGACGTGAAAAGGTATAGAACAATAGGGGAAATGATGGAGATTTCGTAGGCCTGAAAACGAACAACAACGTTCTATTGAAAAAAGAAGTACTCATAAAAAACAAGCCTAACATCCCAGGCCCCCGGCCGCACAGCTCATCGAGAGCAGACTAATTAGTAAGTTCAGCCAAAGATGACAAGATGAAAAATCGAAGAAAGTGGAAAAGGAAAAAAGTATTTGCAATCAAAGACAAAAAAATTTTGCTATTTCAGATTCGTTCAGACAGATCGTGCCTCACGACCTCCATTCGTTATGAAACTGATCATTGGCATCGGAGTTACTCAAAGAAATTGTGTACCACACTCACAAATTGATTCACAGCTTCAATACGGAATTGAAAAAATTTCGGGTGCGAAAAGGAAGTCAATGTCGTGACATCAAAGAACCCCAAAAATCCTATCCACACATCCACAAGAAGGGACAAAAAGTAAACGAGCAATAAAATTAGGATGTGATACCCGATGTTGGATAAATCAAAAAAAACTTACGTGAAGATTTACAGAAATAAAGAGCTGACATATGCAAATGAAGATAATTCCTTACTTTGTTGATGGCATCGAACGATAAACTTTGATTCAGACGTTTGCCATTATTGGCCACAACACTCATTGAAGACTTGAACTGTTCGATGAATTCCTCCCATTCAAAAGTGCTCGAAATGATTCTCACATCTGTGAAAGGAACAAATTCTACAGAAAAACACAAAAATGGTCGGTAACATTTTTGATTTTGCTGGTCTCTTGGTTGGTCTGTTGGAAATAGGTTTTCCTGCATCCTTCCTTGTTAATCGAATCCTTGCTCACTCCCACAGACAAAAAGGGAAGCTTATATCCTGTTACTTTTTTGTGAATTCGTCTTGAGATTGCTCATTACGAGAAATTGAAATCAAGTCTGAGACCGCTGCTCACTACCTCAATTTCTTAAAAAATTTGCTGACCAGGACATCAACGACTATACTTTGAACATTGAATTCCTCCTTTCTAGCTGTAAAAAACTTAGGGAGTGGAACAAAAACCCATCCTTCATGATTTGGACGTTCTGTTCGACTAGTAATAAATTTCCCAAACGACCTAGTATTCCAAAAAAAACTGGTTGGATTTAGCTTTTTTAGTTTGCTTTCCAATTTTAGAACTCATCGTGAGGAGAGCCCCAATGGAGAACCTCGAGGAAGAAATGCAGCGAAGCATCATAAGTACTTTCGATTACAGTGCTTCAACCAAATGCAGCAGACCAGATTTTTTCGTAACAACAGCTTACTCATTATTCAAAAAGAACCTTCGTGATTGAGCAAACGCTTCAGCATATGAATTTCAGAGAAGCGGTCAAAGGAATATAAAGATTAGCGAAGGTCCAAACAAACTCACATGTATCATCGTACTCAATCAAAGAGTACTGTCTCACTGATGGATAATCAGATCTTTCCAATTGACTGATCGTTGAGTTAACAACTTCGGCAAGATTTAAAGCTGCTCGGCTCATCCCTGCGCTATTCTCAATCGCAAATATCACCTGAATATCCGGTTTACTGAAATAAGCCAGTAGTCACTGTCAAGATCTTGAAACAAAGCTAACTCCACTATTTACTAGCCATTTTTTTGATACTGAATAAGTTCTATTGCTAAACATTATTGTGAAGGATGGCACCTGTCTAAAGTCGTGCTGTCTCGGATCTCCACGCGCATTGACATTCATCTCCAGACACTGGCCGTCTGAATAGGACTATCTCTTACTTTTATTTTCACATGTTCATAAAATCCTGTCTCGTCCTATCAAATGCCTATATTACGCACTACGCTAGAGGTAGATGTATTACTCCAGTGTCACCCTTCAGCTTCGACCACGAGCAAACTACAAAAAAAGCAACCAAAACAGCGGTTTCTAACCAGCTATACCGCAGCATGTCACATCTTAGTTATCTTCAACGGCCTGTAAGGAACTATTGAGGGCACTACTTCGAACAACAGCTTACCCATGCAGCGCTCAGCAATACTATTTTTTAACTCTGAACGGAGTCAAATACGTGCAGGATATGGATTGTTATAAGCCCAGATTGTACATTCTTTCAATCTTCACCCACCCATGGCATCAGTAACAGTTTGAACTCTTCACTCACCGATGACATCAGCCACAGATTGAACTTCTTTGTTCGTCAACGTCGAAGCAGGTGGGACTATAAGCATCAGTAATTTATTTTGGAAAGCCTAAACACAACAGATTTGACTGTGACCGGAGAGCATACATTAGCCTCTCTACAGCTCTGTTGAGTCTTATGTAGTGATAGAGAATAAAAAAAGTAGTAGCACCTCCCTTTCGTAATGGTTTCAAAGCAATGGTTTGAAGGTTTTAAAGGTTTGAAGGTTCTGAAGTGCCGCTTCTCTCCACAAAGCAAATCTCCAAGAGACAAAACAAAATTCGATGAATTCTAATACTACTCCATACATATCTCAAGTACTATTGAGAGGGGTACACTGAGAAGGAGTCGTGCTGGAGAGTTAGCTTCCGATCTCATGGAAGAAATGAATATTCATCAGAGTTTTCGTCGCTTGAGTCCTATCCTCACACATTTTACTGCTTTCGCCAAATAAAAGATTAAATTTCGACAGTGTTCATAGGAAATCAAAAGTATGTGTACCACCCTGCGTGATATCTGAAGGAATTTGCTCAGAACTGCCGCGCCAAGATATACAACACAAATTCAAAAGATTATTATGAGCTCAAAGAAAGTCCATCAAAACTTACCTATCAGTGCACAATACCCTGGCAGGACCCGAACCATTGTTTTACGGCCGTCAAAGAGTTGAACTGACTGCCTGAAATCTGGTTTGGTAATCTGGTTGAACTTAACCCACTATCAACGGGAAGGGGAAATGAAAATGAAGTTCACACACGTAAAAGGCCCCGAAGGACAGTCATCGTCGCTGGCGAAAATAAAAAAGTATGTGCTGTCCCCAGTTCTCTGACTGCCAAGAGATCCTACTCCGACTGGCAAACCATAGGTTGAGTCCAATTGCTGAATCTGTACCGTAGAAGAGTGAGGGAATTCGATTGGGAGACCGGTGGCGAACTGTGGAATGCCTGAAAAGAAGGCTTCAATGGAGAACTAAAGTTCTGAGGCAGTCGACCTCTCTATTTGATTACTTGTACGTATTATTTACTATTTACTTGTACACATTATTTACTTACCTTTATATCGGATGCCATTTCCAATATCGATCGCAGAGTTATCAGTATAGCTGAGAAGCATTGTGCTATCCGAATTAACGAACGCTCGCAATGAACAGGTCAGTCCCCCTGATGACATCAAGCGGATATAGGATACCGTTGGTGGAAGAATATAAAACTGAAATTGTGGTTGCTCACATAAAGATATAGCTGATGATAACTGTCTATCCGTACTGTACGCGAACAAACAGCAAATACAAAGAGAACATTCAAAAACTGCCGGTGTGAACTCATTGACCATATTCTACAATTTCTACTCAAAGGCATAGATACCATAGACTAAATGAGATTGAAGTTGTGATCAAGTTTCACATAGGATTCATAAGATCAGCAACCTCTCGGGACTTTCCGGTAGGCGATCCTACGTTCAGGGGAGACGGGCGTTAGGAACGATTTTGAGTAATCGACTTGCCGCACGCGGCTGTCGGGGACCACTCATTCGCCGTTATTACAGCTCTAGCGTTCTTCATACAGCTCAATCGAAATGTGATCATTATTTCATGCATAATTCTACTATTAGTACTTTTGTTCTTGTATTTCTTACCTACTGCTGCATCCTGCTACATTCCTTCGCGCGCGACGCCCCTCTCGCCGCGACGCGACCATTTCGTTCCTAACGCACCACACCCCACGTTCAGAGAGGGTGGGTCACAGCGATCGCCTTTTAAAAACTAGGTTACTTGCAGGACGCAACCATGATGGCCCTTTGCAATCCTATGTTTTTCCTCCATCAGCGGTTACTTGTTATTTACGGATAGTAATGTTAACGTGGAATCTCACGGTCAAAGTATAATGGGAATCGCACATACCGAATAGTAAGTCCCTTCTGAAGCGGTCTTCAGAAGCGTACCGTTCTGATCAAATAGATAAGGTGGAGTGAAGACGGGAGGATTTTCTGCAATCGGAGAACTTACTTTTTCTTAGAAAATATCTCGCAACAACTCACAGACCATCATTCTTATCAATTGTTAGCAGAACTTTTGTCTCGTCCAGCGATGAATACTTCTCCGGTATGCTCACAAATTGATTACTGGCCACAAAATTGTAGCGGACGGCAACGTTTTCCATCTTGTGGTAATTGTTGAGAACTTCTGTCATTACCTCAACAAAAAAAATCATTCGCTAAAGTACGACGAAAACAAAGGGTGACAAAACTATTGAAAGATGACTGTTCATTGTGGGTAGCAAAAATGCTTTAAAAATCTAAAATTCCTTAAGTAAACCTCATAAAAAATAGAATACATAACTTATAAAGAATAAATTTAAAATTCGGACACGGACTTCATTTTCGTTGACAGCTCTCCTAACCTTATTGTACTAATTGGACCAAACCACAGAAAAGCTATTGATTTACCTTGGCCACATCACTTTTATCTACAACCAGCAGATCGCCATGAGTAGCTAGTGCCAGTCGTCTGAACACGTCGTACTGATCGCCGGAAGTGTCGAGTTGCTGTGATGGCGATTCCGAAAAGACGAATGTCATCTGAAAGGAGCAAGTCGTCGTTGCACTCTTCATCAACTGGGCATACCAATTGCTTTCCGATTCAAACTTCGATATTTCTATCTTATGCTGCTTCCGTAGACATAGGTTGCATATTGAAAATGTCCAATGCATTTCGTTTTGATCATACAAACTGCGCTTTTTTCAGAGATGGAAGAAACCCGATCGTCTTTTGGCTGGTTTTAAGAATTACGCTCCACATATTCTCGTTCAAACATGGCCCCAAGTAAATCGGTAAAGTAGCTATTTTATAGACTGCAGTAGCTTGAAAACAGTCCGATTCGAATTAGCTTTGTAGGTAATGTGCAGAAACTTTCACTTCTGAGTTCACGGAGGCCTCTCTTTGAATTCTCAAAAAATGAATGAGAAGGCTCAGTTTTCGGCAACCTCGTCCCTCGATGTTGCCGAAAACTGAGCTACGTTGTCATTAAATCCTACAGTAATACTTTTGTCTTTTATTATATGTACTTAGTTCGAAATATGCCCATTTACTAGATACACATGCAATGCAATAAGTCAGTCAACAAATAAATAAGATAATTGGCGTTAAAAAGTCAATAAAACAGCTAGATAACATTCAGCAAGGTATACACGAGCCGTAGTCCACTTTGAACTAACCTTTCTCCTCCAAATAGTCGAAATAGAAATCAGCTGTTGTTCAAGGGTATTCAAAGAGAATAAGTCGCTAGGTGGGGTAGCGTCGCCGGCACCCACGTCAGCAAAGAAGAGCACATTTGAAAAGGCTTCAATGTTGATATATCTGAAGAAGTTCATTTAGATGTGACTAATAGAGACCACTGATACAGAGATTATATCTCATTAGTAATTAGATAAAATCTCGGAATAATGACAGCTGAAAAAATTATCCTAAAAACACCAGACGTCAAAGAACTCAAAAGGTTTTTCACGATAAGTTTGGTTTCAGAAAAATCGAACCCACCAATCTTACTCGAGTCGAATCGTAGGTTTCTCTGTAGAGTATCGGGGACGAAACTTTTAAGGGTTCATAAGGTTAGGTAAACGGTGATAAGTTTCGTTCCTCTGTTGCAGTTATGTCAGAACCAACTTTGTAAGGCGGCATTAGTAGTAAGCCCAAATGGCGACTGTTTGCCATCGTAGCTAATGAGTCATGGTCATTAATTCGATGGGTTTGCTATCGGGAACAGCTGAAACGAATATGAAAGCTGCTCCAATTCATGGGAGGCGTCGTGGGAGACCGAAGCTGCAAAGACCTCATAGGTGCGAGCTTCCAAAAGTTGCGCTAGTTTTTTGACAGATCCCACCAGCTGTACCGTAATGCTGTTGTCCATCGATCCAACGGGAGTTTCAACAGGGCAGCTGGCGCGACAACGACTATGAACTCTACTTGAACGGCATTTTTTACATATGCCTAGTGGACTTTTGGACCTTTTTTAATTATTTTAAAAAATATAGTCAGGATAAAGGTTTCGGTGGTAATTCTGCAAAGGTGATCAAATTTGATGGGAGTCAAAACACTGCTTACCGTGGATTTCCTCTCTATTTTTCGAGGAAAGCAGCCATTTGCCATTAGAAATAGACACATTACGCAGCGAAAACTGTTCTGACCGAAGAAATGCTCACGTTTGCTGGGCAGAAATCAGTTGCTGGAGAAATGGCTGGGGACTTGACGCCGAAGAGAACACGAGCATATCGAAAATCGCATTCAAATCAGTCAAGTTCTTGCTACTAGCAACGTAGTATGACATAACGTTGTCATCTAAATCAAATAGCTGATATTATCTGAACATCTAATATCTTCGAGAAGAACATGACCTGAACGAGCTAACCTGTCAGTACGAATCCCCAGAACAGGTAGGTGCCTATGTTGTTCTCAGGACCTGCAATTCCTGCGGCCATGGCTGGCAAGTTTGCTTGAAAAGCTTTGAATACTTCATACATGGAAGTGCGCAGAGAGAATATTATCACCAGAGATCGAGTATTCAAGTCAATATCGCTCTCTACAGCCGGACGAAATGAGCCTGAAATGCTTCCTTCAGCACATTAGTTCTCAATTACTCCTATAACTTCAAAAAGAAACTAACGGCTTTCACAAAATTGGGAATAGTAGCCGGGTGCGCAGGTACAACGTCCGTTACTCTCTGCTCGTCCGAAATTCTGACATCTAAGTCACCGTTGAACTCGCAGTAAGTCGAGTACAGAAAGAAAGGCATTAACTAACCCCCTGATCCACCCCGCAAATATTTTTCACAAAAAATCAGAGCAAGCCCGACTGTAGGCTCGCTTTATTAAATTTATGGAAATTTTGAAAAGATAAATTTTTAGGCATTGATCGAACAAGTTTCGGGAAGGATATTCTATTTCCATTCAGATAAACGCTTGAATAGTTTTGGATTAAACATTGCGTTAAAACCTACCTCCACCTTTAAGAAACGGTCCCAAATGCCATCAAATGTTGATATCAATGGTTTCACACTGTTGAACAAAACGTATGGCCCATTAGGCATAGCACCGAGTAGTCGAAATTACTCACATCACTTGCGTGCAGTGTGCGCCCCATGTATACGGTTGGCAAAGGCATGTATTGTTCGGTAATTGAATGCTGCCATCATCACAACGAGAGTTTGTTGCCGTTTCCCTTTTCGGTGGTACAGTCCGTGTCTTGGTACTTTGAATAGATTCTGCAAGTACGATGTATAACAGAAAGAATAGAATTAACGACATAAGGGCAAAAGATTGTGTTGAACTGTGGAATAAGGATAATAAGTAAGATATTGAGCGAATCTCTTGAGGTATGCCTTGTCCTCTACCACACTGAGTGTCAAAGCGTTACTCCACTCAAGGGGTTAAAAGAGATGAATCAGTACGAGCAGTTCAAATACTTTATTACCAGCAAGTACAGCGGAAGGGGCTCAGCAAAAGGGTCCAACTAAAGGCGATACTACTGGTGTAAGTAGGAATAGAGCTCCGGAAAGCTCAAATATTCAATGCTCACCTCTTGGAGCGAGGAAGACGATGGCGATTTTTGGCACCGACTGAAGTAAAACGACTAGCTCATTCCGATCAGCTATCGATGTCGTCAAGTAACCATGAAACACCATCCCATCCGAGTGAATGCCCAAATTGCTCCTAAATAAAGTCTGCTTTGTTAGCCGGTTGAACTTTGTCAAAACAATAAATAGTCGCCTTTTCCATCACGATATCACGGATACGCCATGCGCTACAATGTCGTGTTAATCAGAATCTTAAAATCCAATACATAGAGTGTCTACATCACCCTATCAGGGTCCACTGGCATTCTGCCAGCTCTATGAATTTTAAGACGAGTCTGCTGCCAGCTACGCTCACAGTGGAAAAATGAAAGACTTGAAGGGACCAAGAGGATTAGAATAATGGAACTTTGAATACCCAAAAGCAAGCCTCCACCACTTCGTAATTATGCAGTTTAAACTTGGCCATACTGCTAATTTGGCATATACAGGGCATATAACGACATCGAGACTTCCACAAGAGCTGTCAGGTGTTAATCGGCTCTCTTCTTCAATAAACCTCTATTCCAGTAGCAAAAAAAAATCCCGCATGACAGATTACTCACTTCAATTCATCTAGTTCCACAGTAATGTCGTGACCTCGAGTCGTGGAAGAAATCTGAAGCAAGGACACCTCAAATCTAAAAGGCATTCCAAAACGCCTTACTCGCTTATGCAATGGATAAAAATGCAAGAACCAGACAGAGAATGCAACGTAAACACATTTCAAAAATAATGTTGCTATAAATATCTAATAATAACAAATATTCAAATCTTCAAAGCTTGGAGAAAAAACGACCCTGACAATGTCAAAACTGTTCCGCTGCCTTTGGGTATGTATGTCAGCTATGCCGGATTTGAGGCCCTCTTAACGCCAAGACTGAGCTGTTTCCCGATCTGACAGCTTCCCTTGTGGTATTTTCGGGAATCACAGGTTCATCCTGAGGAGGAATCTCAGAAACCATTTTTTTGATGAATTGTGCCTATAAACCCTGTGACTTTCATTCTAGAGTTTTCCGCTATTTTTTTCACATATTTGCATTTCGTTTACATTTCAAAATTTTAGAAACAAACCATTACCTCAAAATTTACTCTCCTTTGGACCTCCTCGATAGTGTGGACACCCTCGGTGACACCTGCTATACTTCCCTGTATCTCGTAGAAGTAGGCATCGGCACCTTGAAATCAAAGGTAAGAAAATAATAGAAGGACAAGTTTTTCTGTGTAAATGACTTAGTTATAGAATGCAAAGAATGATTGGAAACTCCAAATTTTAGGGTGCGAAGTATTCAACACTTTCGCTGAATTTGGCCTTCAAAAAGCACCACATAATCGCACCGAAAACCGCACTTATTTTCTACTCAGCGCATTCATACTACCTGCGTCAGAACCCTGATTTGGGCATTAGAACGCAGATTCTGCGTTGGAGATAGACATCTAGCACCCGTCAGCGACGCACACATCTGCGTTCTGACACTCAACTGTGCAGGTACTATAAATGCCCTAATTGACAGTAGCAGTCTGCAATTGGGTGTCAACAGCACATACGAGAAGTTATCCCGTTATCTGTGTCACTACACAACGCCTCCTAACACCCGTCAAATATATGATGCTTCAGAAAAAACCCTTGGGCAAGGATACGGGGTGGTAAGTGGGGCAAGCACTGTAATTGCAGAGTGCCACCGAAAGTATACTCAAGTATCACTCATACCGGATACTGAGTTCAGGCTTGTAGAGCACTGCCCACCAATGTAGAAACATTATTTTCGCCTTTCAGAGACTGGCGCTCATAACAACAGCCCCAATATCAAAAACAAGGGGTCGTGTTAAAAAAGTATGTAAAGCAGATGAACGAATAGAATGCACGTGAAAGCAGTGCGCAAGTTTACACGACATACTTAAAAATAGGTAATATGGCCATCCGAATATAATTGAAAATAAAGAACCGAAGAATTTTTTGAAACTACGCGAGTTAGGATACTACTTTTAAGCTTCGGCGCAAAAGCGCAGCAAGCGCAAAATAACATCTTTCATCCCAAACATACTCAACTGTAATATTCCCATCGTTACCACTATGATTAAACAACTATCACAACTATCAAAAGATTAGTGGCTCTTTCCGCTATTCATAATAATAATCATACGGTAAGAATAAGTCAACAGTAGGTCATGAATTACAAGAGGAAATACAAATGGACCCTCTAGAAAGTTTCACAGTTAAAATACATTGAAACGCACTCATCCCTGAAGAGGAACATAAGAGCATCGCAGTCAACACGAGAACGAACATATCTCTTTGGATGTACACAGTCTGAAATTGAAAATCATTTGAATAGAGAGAGCTTCTATTTCCACTAGCTGATCATGGAAGGATCCTTTCAAAGCGCCCAACAATTGAAAGAATGATCATAGTGAGATCAACGGCGAACGAAGAACAAACCACGAAAATTGACTCACTCGTTAATGGCACCCTTTGTGCCAGAATGACGTTAGGCAAAGCTCAGTTTGATCAGAGTGTTCGCTGATAACGTTGTTTGATCAAAGCATGCTAAAAGCATAGGCAACTAAGCATGGAATGATAAAAACCGATGAATCATAGTTTGAAATTGTTGAGTTGCATTGTTTATGGCTATGTGAAGGTTTTATTCATTCATAAACATTGAACAACTCTATCAGGCGGCTTTAAGCGGTAGCACTAATTTTTCAAATTGAGACTCTTTCGAACAAGAACTACGAGATATCAGAGGGAGTTCAAATTAGGGCCGTTGACCCAATATCGCTCCATATTACTATTACTACGCATAAATACAGTTATTTCAGGCTTTAAAATCAGCAACAATATAAAGCAAAAGTGGATTTACGGTGGAACTCAGCCTGATACTGAAATTACTTTTCCGTCTTCTAGGGGCCTAAGAGTTTTCGGTTGTACTGCTTAAAACATAACTATGAAAAAGAGAACGCGGCAAGACGATGCTGAATTGAGTAACGTGATGGATTCTTTCTTTTCCTTGTAATTTTCATAACTTTAATTTTTACAATTTCTCCGATACATACGACCTCGAACTAAAGAAGCGTTACCTTACCCACCTAGTTTACCTAGTTGGGAGGAAAGCACTCAACAGGAAACAAGAAAGTATGAAAATACACTGGTCTTCTTTGACAACCCCTCCTCACTCGACGACATTGACGTTTGGATTCAGATTTCATTCCCGCAATAGCTCACTAGTACCAGTTTTTGTTTCTGTGTATTAGTTTGTTATTGTTATGTGAGATGGACTTGGAGCTGAGTAGCAATCGATCAAAAAGTTTCCCAATCCCATGTTTTATTTTGATCCACACTTCTCCCATACCTGGGAACTTGTAGTTATCTTGTAACGTTGGGAAAAGGCATTTTTGTCCTGACATCAAATTAAAAAATAACAAAGGAGTTCAAATAATAAGGTAACGACTCACTGTTCGTTCGTTAGTACGCTGCTTTGACTGCAGTAGTCGGTGTCCATTACCAGTAAGGCAAGTCGCTCATTCGCCATTTTTGTGACAAAATTTTCTCTTCCGCATCTTCCACGTTTCTGTAGCAGCCCGTAAGCTTTGCTTCTGAAATGTGTACCAGCAGGAATTGGATGGACTTCACAAGTAAAACCTTTGGTGCTTTTCAAAAAATACAAAAGGCAATATCTACTGTAGGAACGATAGCAATTGGTAGGAGCCAGACTGAGGAAAATTCGGCGCTATGAGGTTGCTCTAACGGAGGCATCGATCTACAATCACACTGACGTTGCACATTGCATTAACTGCTTTCATAGGCTGCTTTCATACTTCTACTTGCGCGCCGGCTCGCAGTTAGATAGACCGGCTCGCAGTTATATAGACACGTCCGTACTTTTAAATGGGGTTGGAGCAGCTTTGCTTGATAAGAAGCGGGTACCGATCGATACCACAGAGGGCTGTTTTTTTTTTGCGTTTTGAGCGTCGGTCGCCCGTTTTTTTGGTTTTTCTGGCTTTTCGTGTTTATATTCGTTTATTTTAATTCTATTCTCTTCGTGACATTGGTGTTTTCGACTTACAGTAGCGCTCTAATGCCTTCGGTGAAATGGTTCGTCAGTTGTAACTCTTTTCCTTGTGGATCGTTGTAGCACTGTCATTGGCGTCTGTGATATGCAATCCGTCTCCATGCTTTCATTGGTCGCAATGTTCATGCCTATGGTTTCTGTCTCATCTTATAAGCTTCCAGTATTTTTCTGTGGCATTATGGGTCATCATCTGTCTGCTTATGCAAATTTTCGAGGGACACCATTCCTTGGTTAGCAAAATGAGTGAACATCTGCAACACATCGAATTCTGCTGTGTCTTCCCATGCCTGCCGAAAATACAATTGGACAGTAGGAAGGTGAGAATATGCGAATTGGTGGTTCTACAAGCACCATGCGTACGTTTATTTGCTACCCTAACCAGTCTTGTTATATATTTTGAATATCAAGACAAAGGCTTAATACCGTGATTTCGAAAGGAAGACTAGAGAATCCACTGCAATCATATGATACTGCTAACGGAAAGCTGGCTCACAATGAGTAGAGCGACAGTTGATAGGATGTCTCAGAGTGAACTTCGTCCGCTGCAACTAGAAGCTCAAAAGAGCGTTGTTTACCACTACTTGCTACTTGTTTGTTTATCTATTTCCTGTGTCCCTTTCCGCTTGTTAATCATTGCTTAGCTCGTAGAGACCGCTATGAGTGTTATTGTCGCGGAACGCCTATAAGGGGTTAATCAGCCCGCACCTTTTAATTTTGGAAGCGAGGAGTCCACTGCAGTCACACAGTGAAAAGCATTGGTTGTTAAGAACACGACATGTGTACAAAAACGATTCAGTAATGCGCGCTATGAAGGCTTCAAAGCTACAAGTACTGAAATTCATGATAACTGGCTAGCGCAGAACTACTTTACGATAAATACAGCAATATAGCTGTGACTAAAGGCCTGAAGAAATAAGTACAAACATCATCAAGATAGAAAGATAGACTTGCTTGCAAAGATTCACTTGTTCACATCGATTACGTCTGAATTTCTACTGTATATTGCTTTTGAAAGGAGTTAAGTAGGCGTTCCGTTAGGTGTGATGACTATTTCGAGACGACGTCATAGATCTGCAACTGGGATGTTTGTCGAAGAACGAAGATTTTGACGGTTGCAGCAGCATCGTTGAAATCATAGTGACGAGAAATGAAAAAAAAAATCACGGTGAAGAAGTTTCTCCAGAAGAATGATGTCTCAATAGCTGGTAAAACGGTTCCACAGCCAAAAACGCATATCGAACGAGAAAGTCAAAAACGGGTTGTTGTAAACCGAAGAACCTAAAGAACAGATCAAGAATTCGAAATATCACAACGGTATGAAATCAGCTCGCCCAGACAGGACACCGTTGTTACCAGTGTGTGAGTAGCATAGATACCAGCCAATAGTGATGGAAGAGTGGTATTAAGCCTTTGTCTTGATATTCAAAATATATAACAAGACTGGTTAGGGTAGCAAATAAACGTACGCATGGTGCTTGTAGAACCATCAATTCGCATATTCTCACCTTCCTACTGTCCAATTGTATTTTCGGCAGGCATGGGAAGACACAGCAGAATTCGATGTGTTGCAGATGTTCACTCATTTTGCTAACCAAGGAATGGTGTCCCTCGAAAATTTGCGTAAGCAGACAGATGATGACCCATAATGCCACAGAAAAATACTGGAAGCTTATAAGATGAGACAGAAACCATAGGCATGAACATTGCGACTAATGAAAGCATGGAGACGGATTGCATATCACAGACGCCAATGACAGTGCTACAACGATCCGCAAGGAAAAGAGTTACAACTGACGAACCATTTCACCGAAGGCATTAGAGCGCTACTGTAAGTCGAAAACACCAATGTCACGAAGAGAATAGAATTAAAATAAACGAATATAAACACGAAAAGCCAGAAAAACCAAAAAAACGGGCGACCGACGCTCAAAACGCAAAAAAAAACAGCCCTCTGCGGTATCGATCGGTACCCGCTTCTTATCAAGCAAAGCTGCTCCAACCCCATTTAAAAGTACGGACGTGTCTATCTAACTGCGAGCCGGTCTATCTAACTGCGAGCCGGCGCGCAAGTAGAAGTATGAAAGCAGCCATAGTCCGCCGGCCAATCCGCGAGCGCGCGCGCGTCGACCGCGGGTACTACTCGGCCTGCGGTATGGATCAAGATTCAATTGTAAATACGTGGCAAGCGCCGCCTCCGGCCGGCGGACTATGGATGCAGCTATTACGTCGCGCCAGTTCAAGACTTCCTAACAAGGACGGCTGTCTGCAAAAGGTAACAGAACGGGTCTGAAAGTAATCGGATCAACAGTTCCTTTAGCCACTTCGTTGGTTTTTTAAACAAACGGTATAAGCTTATAAAGTGTATTCTAACGTGAATATAATCGATCGCTCACATAGGTCAAGCCTGTGTTGAGAAGTTACTGATGACGAGAGTAAGTCGACCGTCTTTAGAAAAGTGGGGTCGCTTGAAGGAAAGGCACTATAGCGTCGTGTTTGGTGACGGAATACATTTCGGAATTGTTGGTTCAGATAATTTGACATTCTTCTTTACCTATCGTTCTCCTTATCTTCAGCCTTTGGAGGTTATACCCAGGGTTGGGTCGTATTTTATAGTCAAAATTGAAAGAATATTTAATTTTCACCACGTAATCGAATCATATTCTAACTGATGTGTAGGAGTTGTAGGACGATTGGGCTACTAGTATAACGTTATCTTAACGACTTAACCACTTAACTACTTACTCCTATGTCTGATTCGGCTGAGTTAGGGGAGCTGATGGTGTTTTTAAAATGTTGTTGCCACTTTTTTTGTTTTGCTATGTGCTTCGTTATCTTGAAGGTTACTTACACACTTGCCTAATAGCGGTGGCGCACCATGAGTGCGGTAATAAATAAATAGATAAAGTTAGGGATAAAGTTTTTGACGTTAATCAATCCCGTCTGAGGGATGCGCCCCCGCACTCGACTTCCATTCAGAATCGTAGTGGCGCAATGAGTGCCTATGTGACCTATACAATGACTTGCGGTGGCCAACCGATGTTCAAGTCAGTGCTTTTATTCTCCCAGACGAGTCTGGTACCAGTTCACCGACCTCGGAGGGATGGAAGGCTTGGTTGGCTAGGCGGTCATCGATCTGGGATTCGAACCCTGACCGTGCGTGTGAGATAGTGCGCCACTTGCCACTACACCACCTCCGCCCACTATTCATCTTTATTCACACAAATAGCAAAATAAAATTGAATCAAAAGCATATGTGCTAGCAGCACAATGTTCAGTGAAATACTACTGTTTACAAACATTTATGTGGGCAGACCAAACAAACAGATCGTTCGCAAAAATCTATTGATTGAGGTGATATTTGTGTATACTTTAATAACAACAATACTTGATTTTCGACAAAATAGACATGTAAGTCCTTTGTTGACTACAACATGAATATTGAGAATGTTATTAGAGCAAGTACGGATAAATAGCCCAAAGCCTGCGAGTAATCTGTCGTCGTTGTAACAGTAGGCTCGGTTGGAGCAATTTGGGTAGACGAGATGGGCAACGAAGAAGCTTCTGAAAAATGATGGATCAACACGGATAACTCCGAAAAACATGAACGGGAGTACTATGAGACAGAGAAAAACATTCTCCACTTTGATGAATCTCAACTATCCTCCAGAAACAGATGGTCTAGACAGAATTGCGAATAGGCTCTTGAGACCACATTTGTGAGGTCGCTCGTCACCCCCTTAAGCTTTTACCATTCTGATAACATCATCACTGTCTAAGTAGAAAAGCATCCTAGGTTCAGGTGAATTATGACTTCTGGAAAAGGATGGACAAGCTTAAAAATTACTATGAACGAAATTTATAGTTATCTCGTTGCGCTGTTATGCTGTCACCAAGTCTACACCTTTACCCTGCTATTCTGCAGTTTTTTTTTTGTGTTTCTCTCAGACAATGTCTCGTCTCTGTCTCTGTCTGCTTTTCTGTTCTGTTTCTGCGCGTCTTTCCAATATCACTCTGCACATTACAAAATACGAACGCAAAGAATGGAAGCTATGTTTAGTATCCTTCATGTCCTGGCAAAACAGCTTTTCTATAAACTATGTATACCTCCTTCAGTACGGTTGAAACAATCCTTACTTCCACATTCTGACAGTTTCGAACTATCATGGACTTGACTGTTTCTAAACTGCATTTCCCGACAAAGCCCATGAACAAGAGTTTGCTTACATGAGCGAGTTAAGGTAGTAAATCAGCCGGACCACTGGCGTTTTGAATTAGTTTACATCGATGATCAAACAGTTTTATCCTTCAGCCATATATATGTACATATGATAAAAAGGCTTCGAGTTCAACTTACGTGACTGACAGAGCTTTCCATAGAAGCCTATTGGACACACACAAATCGACATCGATCTCGTACCACCATTGTCGCAAATCGGCTCATCGCAGTACTCCCCACCGTAACCCGTAGGGCATACACATTCGCCAAACTGATTCACTTCGCCTCCATTACAGGTTGTCGCTAAAAGTACTGTATTAGAAAAATAACAGCTTCCCGCGATAGCGGCAAGATAAACACCATATCTATGAAAACTAAATTCGTTACAAATAGTAATGAAAGTTAAATGTGGATTATTTTAAAGAAATCGAATGCCGGAACAGTCAATCAATACACACCTGTCTTAGGTAATTGAGAGAAGAAGAAGGTTCGCTGGAAAAAGAACCTGGAAGGTGAATAGCCAGAAACTTCCATTCGAACCAGCGGAGCTGACACCATCTACAACAGATTGCTGTGGTTATCACTTAAAATGGAGGTAAATCGCCATATCGATCTCGACCTCAAAATTTGGGCTGACGAATTGGTAAGCACATTTTGTGCCGTCACGCGATTGAACCTGAGACCATGAAATATTGTAGACATCACTCCACGGTTCCTCCACACTCGATGAGCCGTAGGAGATTCGGTCAATCGTGTAGTCAGCAGGTGAAACACGGAGCGTGGCGAATGTGTGATGATCGATCCCTGAAATCCCTCCCAGGAACTATCACAATAGGAGAAATGAAAAATCAATAAGGAGTGGAAACTATGAAAGAAAAAATTGGATAAGGCGTAAAACCACCTCCTAGCGAGAACGGAGATTCGGCTGGAAAGTCAGTTCGATTATTCGAAGAAAAGCCAGGGATTACGGTGAGCGGTGAAATAACACGAACCTTAAAAATAAATTTAATGAAATAAGCCAAGACCGAACGCCATCGTTTGCACTGTCGCGAAACCGGGGCACGCGCTTGTGCTAACTGAACACCGACAATCGTTTCCGGACCATTAGTCTTTGGACCCCTGTGCACCGTCCAATTAAGGTTAGCTCGTGAATGTGGTTTATTGTGCCTGAACGGCTTGCTATGCTCGAAGCATCTGATCGCACACAATCGCGCGCTGAGGAGGGGAACACTTGAATATTCACTAGAAAATTACAGTCACCGCCGCGAGACTACGGCCACTTGCCGCAGGAGTTTGGCTAGAAACACAGCCAACCGACCTCAATAGTGATGGGTCGTTTATGCTTGGGTCTTAACACGTTGACGACAATGTCGCGCAATGGTGCGCGACAGCCAGTCTGTCTCATGGGACGATGTCGCGCAATGCTGCGCGACGGTGTATTCTTCAATCAAAGTGTGTTTGCTCGTTCCGTTTTTTGTGCAGATTTCAGTTTAGGCTTATAAGTGTCTAAAATAGCATCGGCCACCTATTAAATTAATTCCAAGACGAATAATACAAATACAAGACAGGATCAACCGCAGGAGCCAAATCGTCGCCGTTTAAACCACCTGCAGCATCATCGTCGCTGTCGAACAGCCAGTGATCAAAACTTTCGTTGAAGTCTTCCATTTCAGTATCCGGGACACTTATGATGACAAAAATAGTCGCAAGGATAATAATACTCTCAGAGATCCTATTTATATACTCCTATTTCGAATTTATCACCGCCAAATTTGAAATTACCCCGAGTAGCCGCAAATCTTGGGCAAAATTTGAATACTGCTGGAAGGTTCGCGGATTTCAAATGTTTTTGACTGTAATCACTCATTTTTTCGAGAACTAACAAATTTCCAAGAAAGAAACTGTCTCGTCCCACGGGACAGACACGAAAAAATTGGCTCGTCGTCAACGTGTGAAGCAGGTGGAAATTTGATGAAGAGGTCTTCTGTATTGGGCTCTACCTCTATAGCGCCAAATGCTAAAGCCATAAAAGATAAAGAGGCCCGTTTCGCACGTCTGTGATATTTTGAGAAGCGATTCTAAGCTGAGGGATGGAGTTTTCAGCCTGAACCTAAAGAGGAGAAGAGCACACGAGATGACGACTCTATGGGAAAAGTTGGAATGAAAGAGGAATTGCTCAGTAGGGAACTGTTTTACTGCGAGAACGCAGCCAAAGATGCGATGACGAGTGGCCCCTCTAACTACATTTTCACCACTATACAATTAGTCAAGGGGCACGAAAACGGGTGGTGTCAACGATATACTAGCGCTGGTCCCAGAGTACTCCGCTCAGGTATCAAAAGTTGCTGCTTCCTTGAGAAAAACAAATTCTTCTTATGCCTAACTATTCAACACGGGTGATTGAATACAAAGATTTAATTTCTATCCATGCCTATAATGGAAGAAATCTCTGACCTGAATGTAACAGGAGCCTGAAGAAGTTTTAACCGATAGCGACCACGGTACTGGTAGAAGTGCAAACATGGTGGGATCTAGAAATCACTGTTTCGAATTGAAGAAGCGCATTGACAGAGAAAAAACAGGTTTAAATAACTCACCAATCGCCAGTGCTATAGTATTGTTATCTGCGTATACGATAAGATCCGTGAGATCAATGGGATTTTCTAAAAAAAGATTAATCATGAACCATGATTTCATGGTACTTTACCCACTCGCAGAATATTTGTCAACAATACTTAAAGGTAAATAAAATGGTTTCTAAGATTTCTGAGAACAAGGTCTTCTCTTTTTTTGATCAAGAGATTTTGCATGTGTAATTTTCATGCTTGGAACCAACTTCGTTACTCCAGCTCTGGAATGTCCTGGCTGCTAAAAAGGATTACCGGATTACCATTTACATATAATCCACGACTAATGCCTAATTACGGATACTTCATCAGAAAAGGAAAACTGAGCAGAACTCTAAACTTGGACGTTATGAATTATGAGAATTGAGGAATAGAATTATGAGACGTCGGTGGCATTAGGTCACTCGGTTTTTTTTTTTTTGAATCAAAAAAAAAAAAGATTTGTGAAATGCTCTTACTAGCAGAGTCACTCAAAAGCACCATGTTCTCCTCTTGAACACCAAATCCAACCACATTGATAATCACACTGCTGGCTACGTCCTCTATGAAGAAACTGAACGCAATCGATTCCGAGCAATCCTGAACGGGTAGGAATAAGCTAGCCATGGATAACTTATCCAGGACTTGTTTCAGCCCAGCCTTCAGATTACTAAACTAGATTTAACTACCTCTGCTGCGTCGTCCAGTACCAGTGAATTCGCATCGAGTGATGAAACCAACAATGACGTCAGCTGAAAGCACAGAACGTTATTGGAGGGGTCACTGACAATGTATTTTTACTATTCTGATGATTTTTGAATCATTTTACTCTATCAAGGAAATATATTTGTTAAACCCAGAATCGTTAAGGTTTGTGATTAATCATCTAGCTCATCAACCCGAATGTAAACCACTATTATCACTATATCAAACATTCAGAAAGTCTAATGATCCCAAGGGAAATATCACAATCTAAGACATCGGTCGAGTGGACGTTACAGCTCGCTTCATACCTTAAATGATGGCAAAGGTACATCGACCACGTGTGGCCATTTTTATCCAAAAGAACCTACCAAAATGTGACAAATTGCATGCACTATAAAAAATAACTAAAACTGAAAGGATATGAGGAAAACATGTGCTCACTTCCGACATCCCTTCCTCTGATATTGGTATGTTACGACCTAACGTTTCTCTCTGATGATAAGTGAGATCAACATCATCCACAGGTAGTGTCATTCCATCTCCTAACGTAAACACATTCACCTAAATGAACCATTAGTCCTCAACAGTAGGTTAAAGAGAAGTGGCCACGAAACGACCAAGACATCGCGCAATTGTACTTTCGACGCATTTTCCACAATGGTTCATGAATGGTTCAGAACAGTTCAATTAAGAAAGTATTTCTGAATTACTCTAACTTCGGGTTATTATTCGCTTTTTCCACCTTGATGAATGCTCTGGAACGTCTCGAAAACATCTCTCATCCGTTCAACAGTATAGTCTCCTAAGCTTTTCTGCAGGATCACTATGCTACTGACTCATAATGTCACTCTTCCCATCTTCTTCAGATGGTATCAAAGTTTATAAGATTCAAACAAGAGAGATGACGGGTCGAACTTTCTGCAGATGGCTGTAAAACCTGCTCCCAGTCTGGTGAGCGGTCGAGTGTCCCAGCAACTAAAGCTTCTCACGTAAAAAATATCGACGTGTCCTTTACCTGCATATCCCTTGGAATCGGTCTGACATCATTTACAGAATGTTCGGACGGCGCGGAGGTGAATAGGAACACAATCGTCGGAGAAAGGATAGAAATTTCGTAGGCCTACAAAGACTTTATCAAATTTACTCGTCATTTTCAGTTATTCAGTAATGAGAAGTTCGATGGAACAACATCACACGATATAAAAATGTTTGAGGGAAACATTTGAGTTCAGTGCTACATCTTAATCTAACGTGTAATATAATAGAGGAGCTGGGTTATGGCCACAAACGCGTTCACCACAGCAATGAAAGCTTAGAAAGGAATGTGAATTTTTTGATCTGAGCTCCACCCCTCGAAAATGTGGCCTACAGGCTGATCTTCTAGTCTTGACCTATGCTGCACGACCTGCTTCCAACATGACCCGGCCTCTTCTGATGCTTCTTCACCTCTGATAGACCGACAGGCAAACAGACGTGATATGTACCAAACAAAACTTTAAAAAGATACGTGCCAGCAAACGAAATGTATAGCTGAACGATAGCTTCTACCAAAGCGTGGAAAAGACTCGAAAAAAAAGAAAAAGTGCAAATGCTGGGACAAAAAATAAAAGAGCAGAGCTAAACATGCACCTTATGTATGGCATCCAATGACAGACTTTGCTCGACTTCGTTGGCATTCATTTCCAGTTTCGTCATGGTAGCAGCGAGCTGATTAGCAAAATCATGTGGATGGCTTGTGCTCGAAATCGCATTCACCTCTGAAAAAGTGTGTCGATGGCTCAACTTATGGCGCCATCTACGAAACTGCCATGAGCCGAGTAATGTGAGCTAAGAAATTATTATTATCCCTCGGTACAAAAATCGGCTAAAAAAGTAGTTCGTCATTTATAATAGGAAATGGAAAGACGATTCAGACTGAAATTTCCTGAGAACATGTCACCCGATTAATGAACAGCTGGAACAGCGTCACAGAAATTCAATTCTTAAATGAATCAAAGAGGTAAAACAAACCTTTGTCATCGAACGTTATCAGAGAATACTGCCTTTCCGAAACGGAATGAAAATCCGGATCTAACTGTTCCACCATCGATCTGATAACTTCTACGAGTCTAGAAGCCACAGTGCTCATCGCTGCACTGCTCTCTATGGCGAAAATTACCTAAAGTTCAACTGTGGATTCAGGTCATAGCAGAAGACAACACGACAATCAAGGTGGATCACCATCACAGGGTTTCTATAAACATCAAAAATCTGAGCGTCATCAAATTCATATCCGTAGCGCCAACGAACGACGAGTGAGCAGACAGTAAAAATCCAAAAAATGCCCTCATTCCCGCATTCCAGAAGATTGATTATGAAAGGGCTTCGGCTTCGGTCAGGCAAATTCTTTAGCAGTATTGATGGGAGACCTCTTAATGAGGATGGAACTGGCAATTTAAAATCAACAGGCATACATCCAAAGTCAAGGCGTTTTCTGAGACTTGCGCTCGTTCATACGATTCCAAGCGTAATCTGAATGCGTAGCACATCTTCGAAGGGTGGCACCGATTAGTTTACTAAGTACCACATCTAACCCTTAGTATATGAAAGACTCGAATGAACCTCTTTTACAAAAACGAAAATAGTTCGAGCTTTTAAATCGGTTCTGTATGGATCAGTACCTGCTTGAAGGCATGCTGTCGTGGTTCCGCTAGCGCATTCACATTCATTTGTGGACATTGACCCTCTGAAAACATCGAAATACTATTACTCTATAGAGTTTACGAAAAGGAAAAGAATTCACTCAGTAACATAATGAATAATTGTGGAATATATGTTTTTAAATATATTCCCTTAGACTTTGTCTGCACCGCTGTTTCGAGGCGATGCCGATGAGTTACGGTAGGTATATCATTACCGTCGACAGATGACGCAGAGGAACTCAGCAGTATGATGGTTAAATATGGCGTTAAATGCACAAACGAAGGAAACTCGTTAATGACTCAACAATCTTGAGATAATATTGTCCCCTATTTTTTGTGGGCCTTGAGCCCTTTTCCATCGATTTTTACCCTCTAATATTGTGCGAAGCTCTAGTAGGAAAAAAAGAATCAATCAATATAAGCACGACACTTAGTGACTAACCAGGATCGCTATCGGTACTTTCTGTTGAAAGCAGAGTTAGACTATTCG
This sequence comes from Haemonchus contortus, assembly GCA_000469685.2. NCBI lineage: Eukaryota > Metazoa > Nematoda > Chromadorea > Rhabditida > Trichostrongylidae > Haemonchus > Haemonchus contortus. The sequence continues at coordinate 39,697,809 of LS997562.1, forward strand.
TTGACACATCTGTGGTTCCTGGAATAAAAGTGTAGCGTTGATTATGGAGAGCTAACGAGCCACAGAAAGAGAAGCTTGATATAGTGAATAACTATTGAAGTTTCAAGACTGAGCGAAAGTAAATCGATTTGTCGCCCAAGCAGATGTTCTTATTAGAAACAGATTGTTATAACTAATTTTACTTTAATGGAAAGGTCATACATACGTTTCGCTGTCTGTTTAAAAAGGCAGAAATAATCGGATAAAAAATGTCTTACAAGGGAAGGATACTAGGTCGCAGTGGCCATCTGAGATGAGATGTATACTGCCGAATGTGTCTCCAGGTGAGTATCTCAAATCCGCTTTCCAAATCTGCTAAACGATTCTGAGGTCAGAGTTATGGGACCATTTCCTCTCCTGTGTTAAACGCCCCGAGATGCCTATATAAGCCAACCGAAAACAAGAACGAATGTGCGGCGATGGAGCAGTTGGTACGATGGCGGACTCTCAGGATGGTCACGGAGGTTCGGGTCCTTGATGCTTCTGCTCGTTTTGCATTTTGAAAAAACATCTCCCAAATGCTTGCAAAATGCTTTTACGCTTCATATCCACCATCTATAGGGTTCCCTTACGTTTGACAAATGCTGTAAAGGATAATATAATGGAAGTTTTCCTTTACCCCCATTTACCCCCACCCACCGAATAGAGATGCAGTCCTATCCCAATCACTCGATGGGGTTGCGAAATTTACGGCAGCACCGTGCAGTTCGACAGAGGGGAGAGCGGGGGGGGGGGTCGGATGACTCATCTGACCGTAATTGACCGTAATACTCGCTGTTAGAGCAATGCCCTCTGCTCGGCCAGAAATGAACCATGGGTACTATTACACCCCCAAAACCTCAAAATCTTGATTTTCGATGAAACTTCGCCTATAGGGATAATCCGATGCCCTGATAATGAATATGACCTGTATTTTTGGCGTTGGCACCATTTGGAGCCAATTGGCGCCAAATTGGCGCCAAGGGTGTTTTCACCAAAATTGCTGAAAACATGCGTTTAGGGGTTATTTGAGGTCCTGATGACGAATATAACATTCATTTTTGGCGCTGACGCCATTTGACTCCAATTGGCGCCAATTTGGCGCCAAATTGGCGCCAATTGGAGTCAAATGGCGCCAACGCCAAAAATGAAGGTCATATTCGTTATCAGGGCATCGGATTACCCCTATAGGCGAAGTTTCATCGAAAATCAAGATTTTGAGGTTTTGGGGGTGTAATAGTACCCATGGTTCATTTCTGGCCGAGCAGAGGGCATTGCTCTAACAGCGAGTATTACGGTCAATTACGGTCAGATGAGTCATCCGACCCCCCCCCCCCGCTCTCCCCTCTGTCGAACTGCACGGTGCTGCCGTAAATTTCGCAACCCCATCGAGTGGTTGGGATAGGACTGCATCTCTATTCGGTGGGTGGGGGTAAATGGGGGTAAAGGAAAACTTCCATTATATTATCCTTTACAGCATTTGTCAAACGTAAGGGAACCCTATAGATGGTGGATATGAAGCGTAAAAGCATTTTGCAAGCATTTGGGAGATGTTTTTTCAAAATGCAAAACGAGCAGAAGCATCAAGGACCCGAACCTCCGTGACCATCCTGAGAGTCCGCCATCGTACCAACTGCTCCATCGCCGCACATTCGTTCTTGTTTTCGGTTGGCTTATATAGGCATCTCGGGGCGTTTAACACAGGAGAGGAAATGGTCCCATAACTCTGACCCCAGAATCGTTTAGCAGATTTGGAAAGCGGATTTGAGATACTCACCTGGAGACACATTCGGCAGTATACATCTCATCTCAGATGGCCACTGCGACCTAGTATCCTTCCCTTGTTAGTGTTAATCGTAGTCCATACTTGACACAGGCTACTGTAGAGCAACTGTAGCTGACTTACCAGGTAAAGCACAATAAGCAGGTAGCACACGGGTCGTCCCTTTATCAACGTTTAACAGCCGCACCAACTGCCTGGAACCATACTCTATTCAAGTGTATCGCATAAATTTATCACAGCACATCGGGCCCTTCCATGAACCTTTTCAATCCAAAAAAAGATGCTCACACAAATGGTCCTGGCGTGCATTCATTTAGATTGTTGAAAGTCAACGAAAACGTGCTGTCCGATGTTCTTCGCGAACCAATAGTCACTTCTTGAAACGGGGACCCTGTTGTGGAATCAATCGATTGGATCACTATGGTTACCGGCTCGGGATATCCTATTGGAAGTCCAGTGGCAAGCTGTGGAATTCCTGGAAACAGTTGTTACTTCAATTAAATGAATATATTCATATGAGAAAAAGTTGGAATAACGTAACAGATGAACAACTTCGGTCATGCTGGAAAGCGGGCCACGCTCTCATTCAGCTAATACCTATGAGCGAGACCTATCTAAATGCACTTGGGTAATCGGAATTGGCTGGTTAATCGACATTTCAGGAAAAGTTCCAAACTATAATTCTACACGTGTCATTTTCTCTCAGCGAATTTCATCTAATAAACTGATCAAATTCAACGAAGCGTCTACAGTCCATGCGCAAAACATGAAAAAAGTTATGGGCCATAACAATGCCTATGATTTTACTGGGAAATTCTATAGATGTAAGTTGGTTCCTTTTACACGTAACCATTCGCTTAGTGTTATTCCAGGGAACCACTCACAACTGACGGCGAACGTTTCCACATGCTCTACTGCGGTTTTTTTAGTGGCACCTGCTTACATGTTCAGAAGTAATTTTGCTCAACGCGCCTCATTTTAACTTTCCTGATTATCTTGGAATATTCCTGATTATCTTTCTCTCTATCTTATATCTAACTATATCTTATATCTGATATCTTTCTCTTTCTCTGACAATCGACACACCCTCTCTACTAAGAATATGCGACTATTATTGCAATATACGGTAGCGCCGTATCTTGTAGCGCTTACATAATTAAATAAATGATTGAACCATCACATAGCCCACCAGCGTAACGAACAGGATCTCCAATGTCGATTAGAGGGTTATCGGTATAGCTGAGAAGCATAGTTCTCGCCGAACTGACAAATGCTCTCAGCGAACAGACCAGACCAGGTGTCTGCGAAATAACGCGGATATAAACTGTTGTATTAGGAAGTGTGTAGAACTGAAAGTAAAATCTTCGAATAAAAGGACTTCCATCGAGTCTATTATGAACGTCCAAACATAATTCAGTAACATCATGGCATGTTTCTTCTAGAAATCTCTCCGAAATTTAATCAAAATATTCCATGCTCTCTCCGCTCCTTCTGTTACGAAAAATGTCAAAGTCATACCGAATAGTAAGGCCCTGACGATGTTTCCGTCAAGTTTTCACCATTCAAGTCAACTACATAAGGTGGAATAAATGTAGTGGGGTTTCCTGAATACAAAACAATCCTTCATCGATGATCGTCATTGTCATCGTCCTTTGTGATTTCAACGGAAGTGTGTAGCAAACCTTCGTTCTTGTCGATAGTGAGAAGTATTTTCACATCCTCTCCTGTGGGAATGCTCAGAACATAGAGATCACTGCAGTTAAATTTGTAACGGACAACAACGTTCTCCATTTTGTTATAATTGGATAATACTTCCGTCATCACCTAAAGTTTTTGTCACATGAGTAATTGAAAAATGCGACTTCAACAGCTACAAACTTTGCCTTAAAAGTTATCAGGTGAGTTTCGTCATCTAACTTTATGACTCATTATGATTCAGGCAGCTTTTATACTCGGGTTGGGGGCTCTGACGCAAGGTTTGTTGCTGTCGTCAATTACACAACAAATTCGAACTGAGAGTAGAACATACTCAACTGGAGGAGGCCTAAAGGGCAGTACATGACAGAATGAACGGATAAAAATGTACGAAGCTAGGCTAGGTCACTCCCACCCCTCCTGCATACAGAAATCATGAACATATTACTTATTTCCAACTCTTGTATTAGACCATTAGGCGCAGGTTGTCTCCGGTCACTCACAAATTCTCTTCACTTCTTTTATGTAAAACATTCACTCTAACACACATGTCGAGAGAATAGCTATTTTACTCGCACATGCGGTATGTTCTGCCTGCGATTACGAATGTGAAAGGTTGGTAGCCCAAAATTCTACCGTTATTTTGAGATATCTCCTAATCATCTATGTTTGTAGTAATACCCCTATTGTGGAAGGGGATATCAAAGCGCCTTGAACTTATAGGAAAATCTCAATAAAATAGCAACAAGCAATCTGTCAAACGTAAGCGTTATCATACCGTAGCTACATCGCTTTTGTTGACGACGAGAAGATCGCCATGAGTTGCCACCGCCAGCCGTCTGAACACGTCGAATCTATCGCCAGAAGTGTCGAGACGTTGTGTCGGGGATTCGAAGAAGATGAATGTTAGCTAGAACATCCATTGATTAAAACTGCATCATTGCTAACAGAAAAAGAAGCGCGTATGTGGGAATTTACATGGTCTATTACCTAGAAAAGCCAACAGTAAGCATAATTATTCAGAAAATACTCAGATAAAAAACATTTTGACCGCTCCCAGACAAAATGAGTGACAGTTCGCGTTGAAGAATTGATTTTCACAGCCAAATGCACCTCTAACGCAAAAGAAGATCACGAAAAGTATTTCATTTGACTTCCGGCTGCAAGGATTTGCAGGTCGTCATGGACGGCATGAGATTGCCTTTTGTACTGATTCACTATGTACTGCTAATCATCTGAGTAGTTTTTGAACTTGAAGGCCCTTAACCTGATATTAACACCCCCAAAAACTGTATGTGAAGAATTATGGTGCAAAAATCACAAAAATACTTGTCTACCTTATTCCGCCAAATGGCAGCCAGTGAGATCAGTGTCCGCTCAGAGGTATACGAAGACCAGAGATGGCTGGCAGGAGTCGCATCGCTGGCTGCTACGTCGGTGAATACAAGAACATTTGAAAAAGCCTTGGTGAACCTGAACCAAGCAGATGCTCCGTGCGAAATTGAGGCAAATCTTGTTTACTTTTTTATTTACTGTATCTGTTGTGACGATGCATAAGGCAGTATCGAAAATTAACATAATCAACATCAACTACAATGTACAACCAAGTAAAATCTTCGTCATGTTGTTTACTAATTGAAACTTCACAATATGCATCGTGCACTAAGCATCCTTTCATATTTGAAGGCATGTTTGAATGGGAATTATGACATAACACACATTCAGTTCAAAGCATGGTTGAAGTTGGTTCCTTTCTCATCATTCTTCAACATAAAAAGATTTTTTGACCTATCGCCGGGCTTCTTTGGCCTTTGGACGAACGTAGGAAGAGCAGTCCAGAAAAGAGTTACCCGAAATTTTCCAACCTGTTCTGACCCCCATCTTTCTCCCAATATAAACAACTGACTATCCCTACACGAGTATCCAGGTGGGTGCTCCATACAGTTGCAGGGCGAATAACTTTGACCATTACCTCCCTCACATATCATGTAAACCAACTTTCTGCATTACACCACGCGATCAAATGACAAACGGTACTTTGAAGGCACAGTTCACGATAATTTTGAGGTACCCGTTCTCATTCGAAATGCGGTAGTATAGATTGGGAATAGTTCATCGGTAGCGAAGAAAACGAGAGAATCCGCCGGGTCGGACAAGACTGCCATGACCAAAATAACATGGAAGGGGCATTTGGGCGAGATTACAGTTATTGCAGCTGCGCAAAGAGCTGAATTTATCGAGCTAGAACTGCACAGAACTGCTCGTCACTGTCGCTATGACATATGACATGTTGTTCGATCTTCCTTTATGGGTTCCTTGTGGATAGTGCAGCTCCTACAATGCAGGTGAAACCCTGCCGAGGATACACATGGGCCAATCTTTGAGCCCTTACAACTTCCTAACTAGGCCGTCTTCCGACCTAATAATGCCAGATATGGTATACGCGGGGGCCTCAAAAACATCCTGTGGGGGAATCTCAGAAACAATTTTTATTGTGAATTGTGCCTTTAAGCAACGAGAAGCTTGTGGGGTGAATAAAAATACTGGGTATGGCAAGCTCATCTAACCATGTCTTTTTGCTACCCCATTAAAAAACGTCGATGAGGAGCTCGAATAAGGAAGAGGTCTTAGTGAGACCGACAGAACCTAACTTTGGTCAGGAATCACTTGGCAACGGCATTGAGTCACCTTGTCTTTTTTCTTCGCGCTTCCACAAGACAGGCTCTAATAACGCTACATCTCTAAAAGGCTCTGAAAATGCGGATAATCTTCCTCAACTAACAAGTGCTCAACTTACTGTTGCTGAGCTGAGATGATTTCTTGAAGGAGTGGCTGGAACGATGTTGTCTTGCTGAAGACCAAGTTGTCGAACACCGGGTTCAAATCCTCTAGCTGATGACCATACACTGTGAATCTCGTCACCGTTCCCTTATCTTAATGAACAGCAGCTTTCCATAATTACAGTATTACCGTCAATCTTTTAAACTTGAGTTGCCAAACAACCGACATACCAGTTTTAACGAATCCCCAGAAGACATAACTAGTGATGTCGTTATCCTGACCGTTAATACCTGCCACCATGTCAGGTAAGTTTGCTCGAAAGTCCAGAAATACTTGGTTCATCGAATTACTCAATAAGAAAACTATCACCAGAGAACGGGAACTCAAATCGATATCATATTCAATAGCTGGTCGGAAAGCACCTTAAATAAACATCGTGACAAATAAGTTATAGCAAGCCATACGGATCTTGAAATATCATTTACAATAAGCCGGACAAATTAATTACAGCAAGTCAGACATAATGTAAGAACACTCACGATTCTCGCAGTACTTTGAGTTGTACCCAGGTGCACAGAGGCAACGGCTACCGCTTACTAAACCATAATTTTGGCATCTGAATAATCGCAAATTCACTTTTCTCATCGATATTGGGAATTCCATAAAAAAATATCCGATCAGCACTAACTGGATAGTCTCACAGTATGATCCTGACGCATATGGGGAACACAGGCACGTTTTGTTTGGTAGTTGAGCGCTGTCGCCGACACATGCAGTTACATTTACAGCTAAGTTCGAGGTTGTTGCTGCTCGCGAAATAGCATCCGTTCTGACCGACAACGCTTCTTAATTGAGAGCTCTTTCATTTACTGATTTTTCACCCCACGTTTCTTGAATTCAGCTCTCGTAATGATAACTAATTATTATATCTGTGCTATATAAAGCATTTGTAAAGTAAAAAGTTGGCAACTCCTCAGAAAGTAGATTTAACAAAAAGATTGATCATCACGGAAGACCCAAATGACAAAGAAAATTTGCTCGTCAAGAGACTAATGTAAGAGTTGCCTCACGCTTAGAAGCTTACGCTTATTTCCATACAATATTACCGTACCCGGTGTTTGAACGTAAATTATCTCTGAAGAGCTCGAAAGCCTTAGCATCGAGAATGCAATTAATACGCATCTGAGTGCACAAAAAATGACTGACCTCTAGAAGCAAGAAATACAATGACGATTGTAGGCACGGACTGTAATGCGTCGATAAGATCGCTTCGATTCGATATTGATGTAGTAACATATCCATGAAATATTGCACTCTCTGAGGGCTCATCAAACCCACTTCTAAATTGGACACAAACCTGAGAACATAAAAATTGCCTGAAAAATCAATGGAGAAAAATGATAAAATTCCTTGACGAAGACAGGCAGCAATTGAGGTAGAGCTGTTAATTACTCGAATTCCTCTTTCTCAAAATTTTCTATCACAGCATCAGTCGGCTGATCTTCTTGAAACTGCAATCTTCTTGCTTAAAAAACGAAGACTTCAACATCGGCTGAATTTGGCCCACTCATATATAGTTATTGGGGTCTACCTATTAGCGCGGAATACGCTGTGCAGGATCAAATTAACGGAAAAAAAAGCATCAATCAGAGACTTAGTCGGCAGTGCATGGAGCTTGAAGCTGAAAAGGCATGATTGGACATGAACCTGAATGGAGTGAATCACCCTCCCAGTTGAACAATAGTCAATACATGGCGCCTTTCGGAAGGACAACCAGCGCGTCAAGTATTTCACGCACCTCACTGCTTCTTTTGAAAATACATTTTTTATATATTCATATTTTCATTACAAAACTCAATCCGTAATGTTACAACAGTGCCTTCTCATCATGTCCAATGAGATGACAAGCTAACGTAAACAACCATCACCTTCTCTTAATCATGCGCTTGATAGTATGGCGAAAAGGGATCCTAGAGCTGATCGGTCAAACCGGTAGACCACATTTTCGCAGTCACCCATACGGACCCCACTGCCCTATCAGTACGCGAGAAATAAACAGCATTTGATTATTTTATGGATCAGATGATTGTTGTAGGTACAGTTCAGTTTGAATTCGAAAATCATAATAAACGAAAAAATTGTGTAAACAAAAGTGACTCACTCATCCACTCGTATAACAACATCATTCCGTGAAAGCGCCGCAGAGATCTAACAAAATGGATTTTAAATGTAAACTCGTACATGGGATAATTCGGCTTTTTAACTCATAGATATCTCACATCACTATTCAGTTTCTCCTGCACCATTTCTTTGTTGTGCGAGCTACGGGCGATGCCATCCAGGCTTCCCTGTACCTCGTAGTAAAATTCATTCGCACCTAGAAGTGAAGAATTCAATAACGATAGCTAGAATTGACGAGAAAGAACGTGCTATCCTAGATCCTATCCTTTACTACTCTATACTATACTAAACTAATCATACTGTTCTATACTATCTTATGCTACATATGTTACACCACACTGCATCACGCTATAGTTTGAGACTACAAAACCCAACAACAACGAAGACAAACTTGTAATTGAAGGACTTTGAGCCAACAATGCCACTAGCAGAGCAACTAGCATTCTTCTCTGTACGACAAGGACAGGACCCAGATCTGCAAAAGATTTTTGAAAGGTGAGTTATCCTTATTTGCATCGTTTTGTGAAGAGAACAGCCAACACTGCAACTATTCTAGTTTCTATGTACTTCCCATTGGTTATCTTTATTTATTTATTTGAGATAGGAAAGCTGACAACTTAAAAGCCACCCAAATCGGATTAGATACATCATGCCCATGAGTTCCCTGTAGCCTTGAAGTTAATCTTTACACACTCAGCTACCCTAGGTAGCACACCGGCTGGAAGCAGTGCACCGATCATGAAGGACTGTATAGATTCAGTACCAATTTGGACACCTTAGCAATCATATGCAGAAAGTGGACGAGTGGCGCAGCTCAATGAAGCAGATTGCCATCATTCAACTGAACATGTAAGACCCTCTAATTGTTTGATGTCAGCTAGGGCATGATGTAGATGAAAAGAATGACGGGAGAAGTAGGAACGGGCGCTTTGACGGTATACCAAGCAGTAGATGTAAAAAAGGAATTAGAGCCCAGCAACGAGGGAGGGCAATGATAAAAAAGCGGGCGAAAGAGAACTGTCATTTTGAGCTGACAAAGAAGTTGCAAAACAAGGGATGAATCTATACAATAGGTAGGGACAGGTGGGAGCAATCGAAAAGATCAAAAGTTACAAAAAACTATCCTGGGTAAAGTAGCCAATACTCAATCTTTTTCAGCATTATAATTAATCTCTTCAAATAAAATCCTTTTAGCAGATTTTTTTGTTCCTGAAAAAGCCTTTAAGATGCGAAGAACGTCGTTCCACACATAACGTAAGTACCGCAAAAACTCCCCACAAACGATTTGAAACGGTACGATTTCGGTGAAAAAAGCCATTCTAATGTTTGTATTACCAAAACTGAAAAACGACGAAGGCGGAGTTGAGGGTAATAAAAACGGATGTTCAATGCAGGCAATATTTGTTCAGATCGTCTTCGTCCAAGGCCTATGAGCCACTTCAGGCAAACTGATAAAAGCTCATGATTCATAACAAGGAATCACCTTTTACTACAACACATTAAAATTTCTTTTCCCGTTCCATGACAAAGCTAAGACAGCGTAAAAATAACGTAGCTGGCATAATCTGCTAGCACGAATCCTTTCCGAAAGGGCGTGAAGGTGATAGGGAGGAAATAGGGTTGCTGAAAACTCGGAATTAGGAAACCATTACTTAAAAGGCTTTTTAGGTAAATATTTCACAAAAGTAACCTACAATCCCCTTAGGAAACGACTTCCGGGCCACAATCCCGATACGATTCACAGAATTGGCCTGCGCAGAATTGTTACGCAACCTAGTACTATCCATTGCGAAAAAATCAACATCTCTCTTTAACCACACTTTCGAACCATTTTCAAAATAGTACAAACTTACTAGGGCAATGTTTGTCACAGCCATGATCGTTTCCGGAGTTTTCAGATTCTTCCTGCACCCAAACTGATCACTGAAATGTTGTGATAAGTTGTAGACATTTTCAACGAGGTAAAGGAATACTTAGTGCGTCGGTTCACTCATTTCTTCTACAAAGTCTTCTTCATCTATTCATTTGTTCATTCCACTTGACTGCTAATCAGTTAACCAACACCGAAGGAAATGTTTAATCGCTATTGAAAGCCGTGTGAGCTGTCACTGTACTCATCATCAAAGCTTCGACAACACCCAGCTTCAATTCTCTTCTAATTAACAGCCATCTGCACTACTCCATAAGTACACTTTTTATATTTAAAAGAATGATCCTGAAATGTACTCACACAAGGCGGCTAGGCACGCTATTGCGTGCGCTAGGGGCTCTAGCCATTAGGGACGGGACCATATGAGCTTCTGATTTTCATTACAGAACTTTATCGTCTGAGCCTCTTCCCTGACACCTCTGTAGCGGCCATCGTTTTTTGGAAAGTGAGATGGTGCCGTGTGGCCATAAAGAGTACTTAATAATCTCAATGTGAGCCCACTTTAGTGCCAATCCCGCACACTTGTGGAATCTGACTACATTTGTTCTACTAAATTTTACCACTTTTCCCGCATCCCACAACGTTTCTAAATAGCTTTAAAATTTTGATCTAAGCCCCACCCACTTTAGTGCCAACTCCGCCCACTTTTGGGATTTGATCTTATTTGATCTTTTACACCTTAATACCTTTTTGCCGCATCCCAGAACGTTTCTGAATAGAGTTATACATTTTTGATAAAAGCTCCGCCCACTTTGGTGCCAGCCCCGCCCACTTCTGGGATTTCACCACATTTGTTATTTTACACCTTAATACCTTTTTGCCGCATCCCAGAACGTTTCTGAACAGAGTTATAAATTTTTGTCTTAGCCCCACCCGCTTTAGTGCCAACTCCGCCCACTTTAGTGCCAGCCCCGCCCACTTCTGGGATTTGACCTTATTTGTTCTTTTACACCTTAGTACCTTTTTGCCGCATCCCAGAACGTTTCTGAATAGAGTTATACATTTTTGATCAAAGCTCCGCCCACTTTGGTGCCAGCCCCGCCCACTTCTGGGATTTCACCACATTTGTTATTTTACACCTTAATACCTTTTTGCCGCATCCCAGAACGTTTCTGAACAGAGTTATAAATTTTTGTCTTAGCCCCACCCGCTTTAGTGCCAACTCCGCCCACTTTAGTGCCAGCCCCGCCCACTTCTAGGATTTGACCTTATTTGTTCTTTTACACCTTAGTACCTTTTTGCCGCATCCCAGAACGTTTCTGAATAGAGTTATACATTTTTGATCGAAGCTCCGCCCACTTTGGTGCCAGCCCCGCCCACTTCTGGGATTTGACCACATTTATTCTTTTGCACCTTAATACCTTTTTGCCGCATCCCAGAACGTTTCTGAATAGAGTTATACATTTTTGATCTGAGCTCCGCCCACTTTGGTGCCAGCCCCGCCCACTTCTGGGATTTCACCACATTTGTTCCTTGACCACCAACCACTTTTTTCCCGCATTCTAAAACGTTTCCGAACGAAATTACACTCATTTTTGAAAAGTAGCTTTCACCTTAACGCACGCCCCGCCCACCATGGGCGGGGCTTCGCTAAACTTACCTATGCCCAGCACGCATAAGGCCCTGCTCACTCTTTTTATTTTTTTTTCCTGGCCTCTGCGCGTTAATTGAATCGAGTTATGGATACATCTGAAAAGTACCGCCCATTTTGCGAAAGCTCCGCCCACAACATGTGAGTCTCCACCGTATGGTTTCTTGACCCAATCTCCACCTTTGAACATTTTTCCCCGGTGTCTGGACTTTTTCGAAGCAAAAATAAGATGTTTCCACCACCGCCCACTCCAGCACATGCCCCGCCCCCGGTGGGCGGAGCTCCGCACAGCTCATATGTGCTCTGTTAATCTTGTCCCAGGCTCCACCAATCCCGAACTTGTCCCGACTTCTAAAGTTGTTTCTGTGGCAAAACCGGACTACGTGACACACAGACAAACATACATACATACAAACAGACACACCAAACTTGTGGATTATATACAGGGTGCGCCATAAATATGGTAACAAAAGAATTGGGCTCCAAAAACCCCAGTTAATATTGATGCATGGTGAATTTATGTGAGTTATTTACTATGCATCACCTCTACAAAATGAACACACGATCATCTTATATAACCGTCCCCTTGACTAATTATAGCCCAAAGATGCTTCGGCTACTCATAGACGGCGGCACGCAGAGTTTCTTAAGAAAATCCAGCCTGGGATTTTTTCAATGGTTTCTTATGAGCAGCAACAGTAGTGTGTTATGAAGCGCAGGTTTTCCTCTTCAGTATGAACTATATCCGGCAACTCATCACCTTGTAGTCCGGAAAATCCGTGCGAGGTTCGGAAGCTAAGATAAAGTCGCGAACACTCCCTCAGCACCAGTCCTATCTTTTCCCATTCGTGAACAGGTGCACCACAGTTTTCAAGCCGTATTCCTGAGAAGATTCTTGACCTTAGGCTGCTTGCTTTCAGAAACCTTCTTTTAAAGAGGTTCGGAATAATTTTTGTACTTTTCTCGACTAAAACATGCGATATCGCTCTGATAGTAGAGTTTCTAGCAAAAACTACCATCAAAGAGGGAAAATGGCTATGAGAGGCGAACTGGCTATTCTCGGCGCTTCAGCACTCATAATATGAATTATATGTACACTTTGGGCTCTCAACACTTCTTCCACGCTGAACACCCTTAAGTCAAGAAAAGGTTTGTCGAAACGCGTGCCGCGCACAAGCAGCGCACGGTATTTGTTCTTTCTCTCCAACTTCTCCTCTCGAAGAAGCTTATAGGACTAGGTAATCTTACCTCGATACAATTGTATTTACTAGGGGTAGACTCTTCTCATCGGAGTAGAACATACAAACAAATAAACAGTTGTTTTTCTCGAATTTCGGCAGGTTTTGCAGCGTATTCCTTCCCAGTTAATTCTATTCGGAAAAAGGGTTGTATGTGAAGCAAGACCACCGTCCTAAGGTTTAGCCCGACCTGTCTACGCATCGCGATTCCAGAGACTGCCAATGGGGAAAATGTCGAAACGAGGAGCGATTCCGGAAAGGGACCCACCAAATGCGCGCAAAGACAGAACGGCTGGTAGATGTCTGAGAGGCTCCACCGTTTCTCGAAATCTGACGAATTGAGAGCACCAAAGTAGACATGTAGTCTAATGTATATCGTTAATATAAGGGAAGGTGCAGATTTGGAGAAACCATCAAAACAAGAAAATTTCGGACATCCGAAAAATTGTTACCATATTTATGGCGCACCCTGTATAGAGAGATAGAAGGATGTGGCACATATCGTTGGCGACCTGAGCCTCTGAGATAAAATCGCTTTTTTCCATCTCGGTTCATTGCTGGACTGCTCGAACGCGTCGTCGTCCTTAAAATGAACAAATTGGGCAGGTATTCAGCTTGTTTCAAGCCTAACGTGTACTTTATCCTACTGACTTTTTTGGAGCATCCCTAACTAGATCAGAAAAGTTGTAAAAAAAGAAAACCCGCAGAAATCCGAAAGAAGGGAAAACCCTAACTAAACTAAGTGTAGTAAATCAAAGCCAAAAATCTTCTTCACTTAGGTGAAAGAGCGTGGTAATTCTATTTCTCACCGCTGTGATGCACCAGATTGCTGATGAAAGTACAGGTTATGTATTTAGTTAATTTTTATGTAAAACAGAAAAGGATTGCCAGACAAGGCTGTCTGTTGCTATGTAAATGTTTTGTTGCACTTCATCCGCTCACCTCATACATCGTCCGTTGTTCCGAATCTTTGTACGGAACGTGAATGATGGTACGATATTACAGACAGTTTGAGCTATCCTGAAAAGTGAAAAAAGGTCAGTCCAAAACTCTAACAAATTAGTCAGTGCTCATGCTACTTTCTTCTTGGAAAGCACTTCATTAGAGTAACAAAATGATGGTAGCCAGCAGTCACATCTAGCAGCCCTTCCCATTCAGTTTACCTAATCATAGGGGTCGAAGCAGCTCTACACATCTCTACAATAGGCAAGCCACTTTTAAAAAACGGCTGGATGCTTCATGATGAACCTCATCACATGTTGTCGTTATTGGTGATCTCTAGTGGAATGTGACTCACCATCACGATATCATTGCCGGCCTAAATCAAACACATAAATCTGAGGAAAAGGGCGATTTAAACAGAATCCTTCTAGAATACAAGGCGGAATACACACATGGAGAATGACTGGACCGGCTGACTATGCCACGGCGTTCATTTCCTAATGTAGCCCACGATTCCTATCGTGTCAGAACCATCCTGATCTTGCGTTACTCCTGTAGATCAATTACTCTTTCGACTTTTTGAGAGGAAACACGCTGAAATAGTAGAAAGGATGACAAGCAAGGATTGGTTACGGCGTTTCCTTTTTCGCAACGTGGTCGAAAGACTTAGAATACGCGATTTATTAGTATTCACATATATTAGTAATAAGACACAGCAGGTTTAAAACTATGAACATATAAACTCCACTAAACAGGTTCAATTTACAGGTATATGGAAAGAGTTATGCGATAATAAAAATACAGTAACTTATGGTGATGGGTTTCCTCAAAATAATAAATAAGTGATGGCATTTAGGCGAGACTCAAAAAGGACCTAAGCGATCACATAAAACTTAGTCATTGCACAGTACCTTCAAAGCAGTTGAAGATCAGAATGAGAATGAAAATTTAGAAAGATTTACTGGATCACCGGTGGGCTTCTAAAGCACTTGTGGCACCTTCATTTAATGATATGAGATACACAGACATTTATAGATAAGTGAATGCAATTTTATCTTCAAGAAAGGATCGGCATCAATTGGCCCTCTAATTGATCTACAAATCTCATCGCGTGCGTGCGGCAGCGTGCGCTGCAAAGCATACGGTGAGTGGCTGCTTTCAGACTTCGACGTCCGTCCGTCCGTTGAACGCGTGCTGCGGTACGACAGCGGTTGCGTGGGTATCGCGACGGCGGTTCTAGAAAGGTGTTGACAACACTAGATCACTTACCAGCGCTGTCAACACCTTTCTAGAACTGCGGTCGCGGCACGCGTTGAACGGACGGACGAACGTCGAAGTCTGAAAGCAGCCAATCGATACGTAGGAAATTGTTGTGACACTGGTGAATGGATCTAATCCTGCCCCCAACCTCTTAACTATTCTCTTGTATGAATTTCAACGTACAAAGCAAAAAATATCATAGACTCCATCTATGGATTCTACTAAATCGAGAACCATCAAAAAATTGATGATCTTTCAAGCGCTATTGGCGCGAAAGCGTCGAGCGTCACCGCTGGCGCTTAACGCTACGCTCTAAAAGACTCCAATGCCATTATTCTCGCACATAAACAATGAATGAATGCATGCGTGCAGTAACATTCTAATTTGTACTGCATGTCTTTAAACTTACGCTTAGCACGCTGCTCACCTAAATGGACTCCTCTACTTCCAATTAATTCGAAAAACCTCAATATCCAATCCTCTACGCCTAGTTCATTCACTTTCCACAGGAAAGACAGAGAAACAACGAATTGACGACAGAAAATGACTGTGCTCTCAAAGAGAGGTTTAGTGTATGAATACCCGTCCTTATAAAGCTGTACGATAAAATGCAGGAATGGAATTATCTAACAGTCCAAAATTATCCAATTATTATGCGAAAACAAATGAGACTCTCATGCTGCCCTTCGAGCTCTCTCCTTCAGTCGGCGTACTTCATTCTCCACACCGGTTTCGCCCATCATCCGATCAAACACATCGTCGGTAATCACGGCGTCTTCAGATACTGCTGAAATAACAACGATCAAAGCCTTTAGAAGTTTAAAATCTGCCAAAATAATTAATTTCAACGTGACATACACTCTTCTCCGATACGAAACAAAACCATTCGGCTATTGGCTCGATCGCACGCCATGAGCATGCCAGATGGCGAGACACCAAATGCCGAACAATAAGGGAAACTAGCCCCATTAGCAAACTTCGCGCATTTCAAAATTTGGCCTGATGTCGTGAGTAGCTGAAATTTTTCTGTTTTTTTTTTGAAGAGAAAAAAAGGAAATGAGCCTGCTGCCCGAATTCACAACACATCACCTTCAGCGTTCGATTTTTCGCATCAGCGACGAGTAAGTGCCCGGAGTCGTCACACCGAATTCCACTCATGAAGACAAATCTAAAGAATACACCACTAAACAAATGTAATGCGTAGAAAAGACGTAGTCGAAAACGAAAACTTGAGAAACTACAGAAAGTTGCCCAACTCTGGACCGCAACTTCTTATCAGCCTTACCAATTGACATTATATTCCAAACATCATACGTACATTCTGATATCCCGATTACAAAACGTTTTCCTGAGAAACCTCTTCATTCTCAAAGAGAGAAGCGTATCAATTCAAGCAAGCGATTCGTTTTCAGGAAGGCCCTCAATTTAGGCCCAATGAAGTCCTGCTCAACCCCACGCAGCCTTTCCAAGCGTCAGAACGCTCAATGGATCCAGTGGTTCTCGTCTTCTAGGGCAAAATGTTGGCCTTTATCTGTTGCCAGCGTCACCTTCAATGTCCCACCTTGCCTACAGTACCTTTTTCTAATCAAATCAAACCCCTTTCATACATCATAACAACAGAAGCGTTTAGTGAATTACATAGAGCAAGATTAACGGAACATACCGTTTCCGAGCTTCCTCTCCACGATGCGTAGGTGATTGCTGCATACACCGGCTGTAGACCTTTACAAGACGATTGCCTTCCATTTCCATACACGTGAGAGTATTAGTCCCTTCAAATATGAACGCTGACTAATCAACAATAAAGGCGATGATGAGTTCCAAAAGAATGATCGAAAACGCACGTAAATCTGTGAAAAATATCTGATTTCCCGTAGTATCAGCAAAGCATGGCTGACGTTGTTCATGAAGAATCGACACTCCATCAGATTGTGGGAAGACAAAACTTCCGATTATCTGAAATAAAAACAAATTCTGTCAAAAATTAGAGAATAAAGTTTTGTAATAACAAAATTTGCATTAACAAATTAGAACCTTGTTGTATTCAGTTGCATCAAATATTGTGGCAGACAGTTGTGCGCCATGCTTTTTGACTGTTATGAAGTCACCGTTACAAGTGTATGACAGTGCTTAAATATATGTCAAACATAGACGAAAAATCTTATAAAAATCGAAAACTTCATGATGTCAAAAATAAATTACCGCGGTGACGAGCACCAAGTCCGTCAGCCACAATACTTAGACGTTTCAACTTCGGTTCATACAGATACAAATTTGAGCGATCTAGGATTCCCATAGCAGCTGCAAAATAAGTCCATGAATAACGGAGATTAGAATCGTTTAATTATTAAAATCAAATAAAAGTGGTTAAAAAAACAAAAGCTGAATGCAGATTTTTCATTGTGAATAGCTCTCGAACCTTTGGAATTTGAACGACAAACAAGACATATCCAAAAACTGACCTCCCGGTCGAAGGATGCATATGGCGCAAGGCTGGTCGAAGCCTTTCAGAGTTAAATTGTCCAAAATTCGACCTTCACTAGTGGAAAAGAGGATCTAAAGAAAGAAGAATAATCTGTCATGAAATAACATATAATTCTTAGACTAGAACTGGAAACTTCAACAACGCAGTGACTCCACGAACGTCAGATATTTAAGTATTTTTTAAAAAGGACATACGCTGTCATGACGAGTAAACACAAATGTATCCAAAGATGAGTCGTATGTGCAGCCTAATGGAGCTGATACCAGTCCCGTGGCTACATCTTTGACTTTGTGAAGTACAAAATCTGCAATAAAGACATCTGTTCGAAAGGAATGAAATAGGAACTCTACAGGCCAAACCTCCTTTTGAATCAATCCAACGAGTGAAATCATATCTACGATCGGCGGGCACATAACGAGGTAAACTTTGGGCCTTCTTCGCAGAAGCAGTGGAACGTTTTGGGTCAGTGGGAGGGCTCCGCGCTTGATTCGAACGCGGTGGCGATTCACGAGAGCGCGATTGCGTTTGATCTCTTCCTGGAAATAAGCCTTGTTGCAGCAGGATTGAAACATGAACTACTTATTTTTTTGAGGAAGCTAACTTCGATCACTCGTGCGATCGGAGGCGAATCGTTTTCTTTGTTCACCTCGTTCACGAGGCGACGAAAGTTGGCGTTGATTCGGCGAGCTATTCTGAACAACAAATTAATATCTTGTGTCATTACTATGCCGGATCCATGGTGCATTAAATTCGAATTAAATGAATTATTTGTGTTCCCCTCAGTGTTTCGAAGGACACACTGTTGCACTATAGATCAAATAAATGAACAAATAAATAAGTGAATAGGTAAATAGTGGAACCAAAATAACAAGCATTTCCAACTATTACTTAATCTGAAACTAGTAATCACGAATTTATAGTGATCACACTACCGGTTGAACAGATTGGAAATCTAATAATTTCAAAGCCCTAACAGTCGTGGTTGCCGACCAGCAAGAAAAAGTTTGCAAAGGGCCCATAAAAGTAATGAATTCGAGTGAAGAAACATTGAAAACAAACCCTCTTCCTCACATTTCCCGTCGATGTTCCGGCAGTTTGTTCTGATCTGGGGGCCAATCTGTGATCCACCTTAAAATTGTCAGTAACATTTAGAACTTCGAAAGCATAAAACTTCAAAACCAGCAAAATGCCAACAATCAAAGACTCCTATGAAAAAAGCTGCTGAAAAATAGCTGGGGAAGTGTTTTTGTATGCAACTCTTAATTTAAAAAATAGACATCCAAGATCCATACGTTCTAGCTGACCTTATTCCTATCCGATGTTTGACGAGTAGATTGTGTTCTTTTATGGCTCTTACATCGATATTTGTTTGAGCTGGCAATCTGGAAAGAAACCTTTTTGTGGGTACCAGTCGTTTACTTTTGTAATGCGCTGGCAAAAAACTGTAACTATACATCATAATTTTAAGGAACATACAGGCCCAAGTTGCGACAGCTACAGTAATCTGCACGGATTAGTGTATAAAGAACATAAGCATACTTCCTTAATAGCTTACAAACTTCTAAACTGTTCAGTCATACTTCACTGAACATAACCTAATATCTATCACAAAGAAAGAGTGCATTGATTGTTCCTCAAGGTTTTAGTACTCTCCCATTCTCACACAATACTTCAAAAATAGCCGGCTCTACATTTACACGCTTTCCGGCAATAGCTTCATCAGCGACTGGTAGAGAAGGATTTTCACTAATGCAAACTGGTTATGTGCTCTAAATATCAAGAGGTGTCGGAATTATCTAAGAAGCGACACATAACCTGTTAAATTACTTCCAAATAATCAGTATGCTAAAAAACAAGAATTACACCGAGCAAATAAGGTGGGGAGAACTTAAGAATTGTTCGAAAGTTTTGTGAAGAACCGAAAAGTTCAGAATATATTGAAACCAAAAAAAATTGGCAAACGGAACATAGCCTAATACCTTTCCTTTTCTTGCTTCTTCTGGTCTGCTTCTCTCAGTGGAGGTAATTTGCTCATCGCCTAGAATGATGTTAAATCAAACTTATGTGACCGCTTCAACACATAGAACCCATTACTTCATCTTCTATCATTTCATCTTGCAGAAAAGTCAAACCATCAAAAACGCTAAGGGGGCAATGCTTGATAGCAGGTTGAAGCCACTGAAAACGCACGTGTACTTGGAGGAGGGTCCTCATCTTCACATTCCAAAAATTCGTCTTCATCATCGAGTCCTAGATCGTGGTCCTCTGCCCATCGTGCTGCCATAGCTAACTCGCTTTGCACACCAGTGACCTTCGAAAGTTAAAAAATGCTTAAATACAAAGTATAATTACCTCGTAAAAAGTTGACACCGAAGGTGGACAGTCACCCTAGAGAATACGACGGTAAAAGCCGTTTGGCGATGTCTGTCTGTCGAAGAGCACATTACGCCGACAACATACGTAAAGTTCACACTAGCATATAAACAGCGCTGCGCAGCATAGTACCCTCCCTTTCTGTTCAGAGACAATGAGTGTATCCTCGCTAAACTCGTGCAAGTACCAGAAAAAACGCGAAAGGAAAAACAGGAGAAATCGAATCGAACATCGTTCAGAGCAGCAACAGCAAGCAATCAAAAAAACTTCACAGCTCCTGAACTCTCTGTGGATCTCAACTATTTGCAATAATTGGCGAGAAAATATAACTCCACCAACGGAAGACAGAAGTTCGTATTGGCTAACCTTCTTCTTGGATAAATCAGAAGTGGAGGAAACTTCATCGAGGGAAATTGGCAACGGAGTTCTGGCCCGAGACTCGCTTTCCTCATCAATGCGCATTCGGTCAACATTTCTGACGAAACTGCTTGCAACACTTCTTGTACTATATGTCTAAAAACATAGGCAAGTTTTTGGAGCAGTAACGACACTGTAGGAAGCGGAAGAAAAAGAAAAGGGAAATCTATGGTTGCAAAAATTCCTGCTCAACTTTACGGCTTACTGAGAAGCCTTAGCATAATAAGCATGGCAATAACAAGAAATCTGCAAACATACCCCCATAAAAAATGGAAGCTGCGCGGAGTATTCGCTATCTGTGGAATATGTACTCATCGGTGATTGACATCGTTCCCGCCAAACTCTTGTGGCAGATGGTTTTACCCTGAGAATGAATCAAATATAAAAATGAACATTGAAAATAAAACCAAGTTCACAGGGACAATGATGCTCTTTTCTCAAGATGCTCTATAGAACTCACTCAGTTTTGAGAAATGGAAGAAAGACATAAAGGTCGCAATTCTGTTAATCTGATCCCACAGAATGTAAGTAATTCAACTCACGGGGACTGCCCAGAAGGACCAGCTCTTTGAGATGATGTGGAGGGAGTCGATGTCCGATTGGTGCCCTGAAGTTCCATGAAGAACTAAAAAAGACTGTTCATGTGGGCTGACTAAAAATCAGCAGAATTCTATACAAATTACAGGGCACTGACGAATCCTTATTTAGAAGCGAAATTCCACACCTGGTCTCTGTTTTCAACAGAAGAATTTTCAGAAAGAGTCAACGTTCGGCTTCGCGCACTTGTGTATCCATCCTTGCCGGGATCTGATAAATTATTCTCGCTGAGTAAAATCGCCTTCATTTCACCAGATTCTACATATTGAGTCTGAAATAGTTGAGAGACTGATTGTGGAAGGCATTTTTATTTTCATTTCTTTATTCATTAAGTATCTTACTGAGTCTTTATGGTGAGCCTCCGTTTCCGCACCAATGGTATATTCACTGTCGTCTTCAAGCAACTCAACCGAAGAGGTATCATCCTCCCCATCAAGGATATCGATCAATTCCAGCTTCACGGAAGGAGGGACTGCTCCTGTGTCAGAATTGGAGGTGACAGCATCATCCTGAGATAGTCTTTGGGTTAGAGGCTTATACTTTTTCCGGACGCCTTTACAACGGATTGAAGTATGAATCTCGTAATTCAAAAAAAAGACCAAAATAATATTTCAGACCCGATGTTACGGCAAACTTGCTGTCTAATCATTTACAACATATGACCACATTAAAATTCACGCCTGGTTTCTCGTTATGGAAAACATGTCTTGTTATAGACTCATGACTTCCCTTTATAGACAATGCTTTTAATTGGCCACACACTAGAGATCTTTCACAATCCCTACCCAGGCATGACAAACTCCAAATGCTCTCCTAACATTACAGCAGGAAAACTTCGAATTTCACAACTACCTTGTGCAAAGCCGTTCTTCATAGGGCTGCGTTTATACCTTCTTAGGATCCACATTATTAGAATGAATTGAATATCGCAAGTATTTGAGCGGTATCACTCCAATCAAACTTACGCAGAACTCCACAACAAACGTAAACAATGTAAATTATAAGTCATGTTAGTGTTTGAAATGAAATGCATAGACAGTAAATGGGAAAAAATGGGTATAGAACTGCTTAACAAATAGAAAAACAAGGACCTCAGTTTTGATAGTTTTCGATGATGAGCCAATGCATGAATCCATTACGCGTTCACCATCTTGACGCCATATTTGGTAGTTCTCACTACTGCAAATGACTACTTTAGATATGTGGAAATTTGATCAGTATGCCGATATTCGGTTACAAGCTACCCTACCGCTCAACCATCCATGTTCAATGATGAGGACAAGAGTGGCTGGCATCATATCGTGCCCATATGCATAAAGAATGAAAAATAAGCCGGGAAGGGATTCCCTTTTATGAGACCACAACAGGAAACCTATTCAAAACAGAAGTCGTAATGTTGGTTACAAAATTGGAGACCAACATCCTAACTCGAACTTCCTAATTCCATATCCAAGCTCTGAGGGGTCAACGGCTCCAAAAAAAAAACATCGGCCTCCAGTCTCTATAAAAGCAATGAGTGCTGTGAAATGCTGTTAGAATTCCGGTTCAGCAAACCGTAAGGATCAGAGTTTGGACTGGAGATGAACAGAAGAGAGTAAAACATTTGCATTTATAAGGGCATGTCCATATGCACTAGCAGAGCGGACTTTGGAAAAACGTGCTCATGAGCAACATGAAGCAGTTTTAGAATCCATATTGTATATCCAGCATCCCGAAATCCAAACAAACTCGCCTCGACTGATTGATGGTGTTTTCTGAAGCAGAAGTGGTGGAAGGCATTGACGTTGGATCACTCTGTAAACGCACTTTTTTTATCACAACGTGTTGCAAAAATTGCTTGTGTACGAACTGCAAAGCAAGTGTAGTCATTGTGATGTTCTACAGATATTCAAAAGATTACTTCTTCCACTTTGCAGATTTTCTTCAAATTCTCTCGCGCTGTTTCCCATGCTCCACTAGTACAGCTATCATAAATCACTTGAACATCATCATCACTCTCCATGCTTGTGTGAACGCCAAATTTTGGAATTCGATCAATCGAGTTATCTGAAATCAATAATTTGTTGTTTACTAGCCATTGGAATCAAACCTTAATGGTAAATATCGCTGGAGTTATGGTGATAAAGAACAAATACACAGAATCAAATGGAACATGGGTCTGCATTAATGAAACATGGTCAAAATACGCCCCTATCTCTGCAACGACGGACCGCAGCCTTCTTCTACCAAGTCTCAGTGGTATGATCGTAACTGCCGATCAATATGGTACTCTCGTGAAGCAAAAGATGTTGACGGATTAAGCCATAAGCACTAATCGAGGAGATAAAACAAATTAGAACCATCCAATAACAACACGTAATTCGTAACCAAAAAGACGGGTGGTAGGTGCACACTCCACCCACTGGGAGCGGAGAGGGTACGAAAATTTGCAACTTATATGCGAGGAGTTCAAGTTCAGTAGAGATGTAGATGAAAATTTGTGAACACTAATGTAAGTGGCATGTGTAGGTTCTGCCCGCTGGAGGCGGGGCGTGCGCGAAGATTGTTAATTTGGACCTGGACGGTTCAAATTTAGTAGAGATGCACGTGACAATTTGGGAACAATCATACTATATGGCATGCGTAGACCCGAAAATAGCAGAAAACAATATTTGAATAAAACTTTTACATAAATGAGAAGGTAATAAAAGGCATGAAAACACAATTGATGCAAACATAAGGGGAGATTGCCTTTCCCTTCATACCTCCCTTCAGTGAAACATTAGGGGCAGAGGCGAGTTAGCTAGGACCAGGGGGTGTTGCTATGACTCAGAGGTCAGTTCACGGAGGAATACCTTCTAAGATCCGCCAAGCTGCACGGGATAGTTTGAGAAAAGTTACTGATTCGCTCATGCAACACATTCAAACAGCATTACAGTTCGAATGATAAGGACTGAACACTGGTAAGGAACTGGTGCATTTAGTAACTCCTGCATTCTGAATCGTTGCTGTCGCTGATCTGTCAACGAAACAGTACTAGTGATTTAGGGAGCGTATGCGTCATATAAGGGTATTATAACGCTTTAGCAACGTTCTTTCTTTAACATATTTGTGGCGACCTATTGGGCAGCTAGCTTTGAATTCGGCAAAGTGAACATCTGTTGTTGCCAGCCACGAAACTCTTCAACACGTATGGAATTGTCACCTCCTAATCCATTCACATTATCACTCAACACTTTGCCAACACACTGTACGTTAAAACTGAGAAAGAGCGACAGAAGATAGACCGTCGAACAGAAGCTTCTCGGAACCATCCGTTCCAGCTGTCATCCCAAGGGATAAGTTGCAAGGCGACAAGGAGGATGCGGTTGTTTAAGCTAATTCTTACTCTAAAGATAAACATTTGAGCGCTTATAGAGAGTAGAAAGTAGAAAAACTTCTCTGATTTGTTTCGTGACAGCTGCAGAATAAAAAACAGAGAAAATGCATTTCGAAACTGATGACAGAAGAGGCCTATTACCGCATATTGCGCAATAGGACCGTACGCCCTTATTCCGTTCCCATCTACATCTAAGCAGAACTTCTCCACACGCTTTCGTGCTGGCTTTCGTTCAAAAGGAAATGCCTCGATGCGAAACATTCATGAAAGCAGTGGTATGATGCTGCTAAAAGGTGGAAAATTTGAAGGTTTAGAACCACATTGGGAGCTCTTCCGAGTACATCAAACTACTGATGACCATTAACATTTTTTGATGTTCTGCTTTCTTTAGGGCTCAAATGTACACGGTGTGAACTCCCACGGAGTGCTGCAAGCTTCTAACAGTTCATAGAAGGTGGCACCAAGTACACTTGAACACGTATCCCCAATTTTTCAGTCGGAAATTCAAGCACATTCAGTTATCGCCAAACCTGCTAGGTACTCCAGAACTTTTCCAATTTAGAGCACAATAGAACCGTGGCACACTCCAAATCTAATAAGAGTCGCAGGAAAGAGTGGAGTCTTGGAGAAGCAGAACTGTGTAACTGTGAAAACGATTGCAATCATTACGAGAGTCAGGTAGGTCGACTCAAAATTTCCGTTAAAAATGGATATCTACACAGCAAAGCTCTAAACAAATGAGTCACCGTCGACAAGTAATCCCAACTTCAGAGAAGCTCTATGCAAATATATTTCAGTAAAACGTAGCTGTAACCTAAAAATTTGCCGATGGGTACTGTAGCTGGCAGGGTACTTGGAAACAGTCAGCTGCCAACATCACAGATTCTGTGAATGTTTTTGCAGGGAAAAAAGTTTCCTGAGAGGGCGAAATGGGATGCGTCCGGAACTAACAAAGACCAACGGCGATCGGCTTGCATCATCAATGTGGCAATCGTATCGATCTGACATTTCATTCTCATCTGAGGGAGGAAGGCGGTACCAACAAGAAGCATACCGTAACTCAGAAGTGCAACGATGGTACAGATGGGAACTAACCATGTAACAACAGCAGAGGCGCAGCCTTTCTTCTCAATTTGCAGACGATTTACTTCCTAATCCGACGGGATTACTAACGTATAAGCCTACAAAAACACTTACAGTTTCGTCTTTACTAAAAGCCTTCCAATTTGGGGATGGATAAATGTGAAGCGACGGTTTCCAATCAGTTCTGACTCCATATTTACCGTAGTTCAACGGTAATTCATCGAGTTGATTAATAAAAAAACCAACCACAAAAAACTTAAGTGAACAACATTTTCAGATTAATAATCAAGCAAAACAGGTGTTACGTCCTCAAATGCGGAAAATATAAACAAAAACATTGAGAATATTTACTTGTGGCTAAGCCACGATAAGACTATGATAAAAGATAAAACAACTGCGCAAGAAAATAACAACAACATTGGCAACATAGGAATAGATGAAAAGTAACAGAACTCTACGTAACACCAAAGTAACAAGTAATCTTATGAACAAACCCTCAAGTCATTGGAACAATGTAGGTACAGCGAATCATAATCGTAACACAGCCCAGTATTAGTTTCAGGAGCGGAACTTCAAATGATTTCGCTAAGTCCCAGTATGGAGGGTGAAGAGCAAAGAGGAGATTGGGAAATATAAGGTGCATTCAAGTATGAACATCCATGCGCTATCTGCACGAGCTGTTTCTCAAAAATTCAGTTTCCCGCTCATGCGCACCTCTGTCACTAAACTGGCCCCAGTCCACACTTACAGCGCCGACCTATACAAGAATCAGCGACGAGAGAAATCTAATTTTTTTTGCCTCAAAGCCAACTTAAACCAATATTTCCAATGTACTCATAAACTCTGGTTACTTAAATCACCGGAACCTCATTATTTTCCTTTTTTTATGGGTGCTGGTTATACGAAGGGCGGTGTCATGGGGGCAGCATAGGAGCTAGAGTGCAGCTCCATAATCGAGTCGAATGCGGTCTACTTTACAATTGGTCTTTGAAATAATCTCCCCAAAACATTTTCTTATAGAACTACCCAAATAATGAGGCCTCATGCCTTATCCATAGGCTCTTCATGCAAAGATTCAGAAGCTTCTTGCATTTCGCTATCCTCAATGTTAAGGTCATCCAACATTTCTGCCAAAGTTGGCGCATCAGGAATAGCCTCATCATCACTCTCATCCACTTGTTTAATTCGTTCCTCATCCTGTAAAAGGTTAAACTGAGGAAAACACATAACACAAATTATGGTTCTCACCTTGTAGATGTTGATCTTCTCACGCAGGTAAGGATCCTCTTCCACGTCTTCCATAAACCTGAACAGACAAAGTTTTGCTTGAATTTTTACTAGAGGAGGGAACATTTGTGAATCATACCTCTGAAACTCGTCAGCGACACTTTCAGTTTCATTACCAATGATATTTCCATCTACAACCAATCGTTTCAACTTCCATTTTCGGTGGGCGACTCGTCGAGCGCGATCGTACACCTGATATTAGGTCGGCATCAAAGGAAAGCAACCATATTACCTCCTCTCTTCCCAACATCCAAAAAGTACCTTCTTCACTATGACCACGTCTGGAATATCTTCGGGCTTCATTTCATCAAAGACAGTATTGTTCACATTACAATTGCGGATATCGAATGCTAAAACAGGATTGGGCCAAAAATACTTTATACTGAACCTGTTACTATGAATCACTGGTTAAACTTGCCCATGACTAGGTCGCCAGGATTCAGTAGATGCCCCAAATGAGTACGAGTCGAAAGTGTTTGAGCATCTGACATTCCAACCTGAATTTTAATATTAGCAACCAACGTCCTTCATCCAGCGAGAATCACAATTCATGTGTTATGGGGTTTCTGGTAGAGCCACGAAGAAGAGGAATGCGCCAAGAACAAAACTCCGAACAAAATCACCTGGTGGCTCCTCACAAGCCAAACGTCCGCCAAAACATGTTTCTTGCTGACGAAGCCGTGTCCAGCCTGGAAATCATTGACAAGTTTAGGACTAATACAGATCCTGGAAGTTAATAAGCATACTTTTCTATCCAAATTATCCACCACTTCCACGTCCAGCACGTAAAACTCGGATAACTGCTTAGGAGTACAAAGTGAATCGAAAGGATCTCGCCAAAACGACGTTCTGTAAAAGACGATGTTTATTTGCAATTACATATGAAACAAGAAACAACGAATAAACTCACGCTTGTATATCTGCCATTTGTAGATTGCTTGGATCAATGAGAGTAATAACATTTGAAACTCGAAGGCAAATCGCAATTTGGCTCATATTACCAAGATGTTGGGCTACCTTTTTCGGCATACACACTATATTGTCCCTGGAACACTATTAATTCAAAACCACGAATGAGATTGATGGGTTTCTAAGCCAAAGAAAGAGACGAACCTGCATATGTGAACAATCTCGACACAAAATGTATGTTTGTAATCGTAGGTATTATTTTTTGTATCATGAGACACCAGTTCCTGAAAAGATTTCAATTAGAGTAACTGTGAAAATGATCAAGTTTTACAATAAGTTGCTGAGTAAGGTTTACCTGAGCATATTGGTACCTACAGGGCAACACCGTCATCAGAAAATCGACAAATTTTCTAGCATCCTGAAGTTTAGCAAAGAAGAAATCGATTCCGGTTGGAACAGGCTTCACTCCAGTGCACTGACTGTGAGCCTAAATATCTAAATTCGGGAAAGATAAGGTTCAGGACGAAATAGTCGACTATGGTATAGCATCCAAATATTGTATTCCAGTGCATATGGAAAACCTTACACCATGTTTGAGCAGGAGTTGTTCGAGGTAGAAAAGAGTTTTCTTAAACTCAGCCTTCTGTCTAACTTGGACGCAGGCTCGCCAAAAATCTTTTGCTTCCGCTCTCCGGCAGTCGTCACACATCTGAAACCAAATCGGATGAGATTCCAGAAGCAGTAAATAACGCTTCGGAAACAAACACACGATCCGGAAGTAGGTAAATATGTGCAAGATTTCGTGTAAGAGGACTGAGATTGTGAGTAAAAGACGAATAAGGGTACTCACCTGGTTGTGAATGGTAAATTCGACTATAAAAGTCTGTTGCAATATTGTACTTGAAAAGACCTCCTTTTGAATCGTTAGCTTAACTTTTATTCGCTTGGAATGAGGCTCTGTCCATACGAAACAGGCATCGGTCAATCGCACCTGAGAGAAATCAAATCTTCAAGACAGCTCATTCCGAGCGGTTAATTCACGCACCTTCAGTAGCTGTGGTTTCAACTTTTTCAGACAGATCGACAACAGTTCTTTTGATTCCAGTTCTGCTCGCATCCAACCACTTGGAGGTACAAAATAACGGTCACAAAACTTACATATATAAATAGTTGCTAAAATAAAAACAGTAAGCTGGTATATTTTTGGTGATTGTGAGCGAAACACGACTTTTCCAGCTGACCCGATCTACCTATTCCTTCAGTAATGTCAACTTTCGAACGAATACACCCACTGCACATGTTCGCTGCATTCGGCTGGATAGGTAAGCCGCACTGACAACATGCAATGAGCCCAATTGTGGTTTCCGCCCGAAACTCCTCCATGGCTAAAAATCATGTTTAGGTACTGTAGAGAGATACCTTCTTTTAGAACTCAGAAATGGAAACAAGATTAGGCAGATAGTACGCACAGAACAAATTTTCGAAAACGCTTCCATGAGGTTGGAAAGGAAGGTCATGTTTTCAAGCAAATCTATGGGATTGTGAGCACAGGGGTTGACTCTAGGCATCAAATTATGCAGTTCATCTCCACACCCCGTTAAGGTTCGGTAAGATATCTACTTCAGATTCCCCTGCTAGTTAAAACCCCACTTATCTTTCCCGAGAGAACTTTAGCGCTTTATAGAACAACTGCACCTTCGAACCCACTGCGGCTGTGAGTGGAAATCGAATGTTCTTCGAGTCCCGAAAGATTCAGCAAAGGAGAGCACAATTGATTATAACAATAACTGTCAAACTGGGAACAAAGAGAAGACTGAGAACTGTTAAACAAGCGACGCGAAATCAAACAAAGGTTGGATCGAATTGGCGGGATCATAGGTTCGCATCTCTCGCAGCTCCATCTTTCCACAGAAATTTTCGAAATTACGATTCTATTGGGCACTTATAGATTACCATTCATATGCGAAAAACGCTTCCTGACAAAACCAAAACAAGATTTCTGTGACTTTTTCACTAAGTACAGTTTTCAGCTTCCCTTACTGGTAATAAATGAACATTGAAGGGCATAAGATTTGTTGATCAGAAAGATGATGGGAAGAGTAGGAGTAGTGAAGGAGGGTGAACGAGAGAATATAACAAGCTATGCCCAAGGCTTACGCTTCATTGTTGGATGGTAGCATAGTTCTTGAAAATCTTACAACTATGAGTAAGGCTGCAGAATAGCCTTATCCTCTGCACAACCGGAACGTATATTTACTTTGAAGGATTTGCATTAATAATATCTAGAGCGCTCAAAGAGGACAAAAGTGTTGGAAAACCTTTGTGGACCTAAAAGCACGCAAAATTGCAAAGCTGCGTCATTTTGAATGCGCAAGTCGTAGAATCGTTGCGTACTTCACCGTACTCCCCTGAGCGTGTCTAGCCTAAAATTTTCGCGTTCTTTTTCGTTTTTAGTCACCGTTTGTGTGGTCTTCCGGGGCCTTGTCTCATTCAATCCTAATTGTTTCCTTCCAGAATGGGTATCTCACGTGATTCATGGCATAAGCATTACAAGACTGGTGCCACACGCCCAGTTCCACACAAGAAGAGAAAGTACGAACTCGGTCGCCAACCTGCTGCAACCAAGGTTACATTTTTGCTTTATTTCTTCCGGTATCTTAAGTATCTGAAGTTGCATATCCATTTATCATTCAGATCGGAGCTAAGAGGATCCGTGTTATTCGTGTGCGAGGTGGAAACACAAAAATTCGTGCGCTTCGTCTAGATTCCGGTAATTACTCGTGGGCTTCTGAAAGTAAGTCGAAATATCCTTTTGTTGCTTAAGTCAGTAACGTTTACGGCTTATCTCATTTTTGCTCCGAACAAGCCGTGTTTTTAACGATTTGAGAATTGCTCTTGTACAATGCAACATTTCAACTTGTTTTCGATTCCGAGTTAAAGAAATTTATTTCCAGAGACAACTCGTAAAACTCGTATCATCGATACTGTTTACAATTCCACAAACAACGAGTTGGTTCGTACAAAAACACTCGTGAAAGGAACTGTTATCACAATTGATGCGGCCCCCTTCCGTCAATGGTATGAAGCTCATTATGCTTTGCCCCTTGCCAGGAAGAAGAACCAGAAGCTTTCCGAGGAGGATAACGCCATCATAAATAAGAAGAGGTAATTTTTTACCTTCATGGTTTACATTTTACAAAGCATTCGATTACCTGTGGTCGCCTAGGTCTGCAAGCTGCCAAGCTAAATACACGGAACGTCAAAAGAGTGCTGCTGTCGACCCTCTCCTCTTGGAGCAATTCGCCACTGGACGACTTCTTGGTTAGTATTTTTAATGCAAAAATCTTCCAAAATTCTTTTGTTATGTTCCTATGTTATAGCTCGAATTTCCTCAAGCCCCGGTCAAGTCGGTCGCGCCGACGGTTACATCCTCGAGGGTAAAGAATTGGAGTTCTACCTCCGTAAGATCAAGGCAAAGAAGGCCAAGTAATCCGTGTGTTTGGTTGAATATATGTTTTTGTTATTTTT
Source organism: Haemonchus contortus (assembly GCA_000469685.2). Lineage (NCBI taxonomy): Eukaryota > Metazoa > Nematoda > Chromadorea > Rhabditida > Trichostrongylidae > Haemonchus > Haemonchus contortus. Next base: position 39,729,265 of record LS997562.1, read on the forward strand.
TATAAATGATTGTTAACACATCCTTGCCATTGTTTTGCAATACATATTTTATGGTTGAACTGAAAGCCGCCAATGACTCTGCGTCTCTATGTCGCAATAACGGCAATACTTGTACACATACGAAGAGCTTCGTAAGGCAAATCTGTTTAGAGAAATCATTTTTGTGATTTTTACTCACACTGCTAACCATCAAGGATAGTGATACACTGCCGCTTATGATGAAGCTGTAGCGGTGGTTGACAAAGAATAATAAGATAAATAAAAATGAAAAATTACCACTACGGGCAGGTTCTGAGACCTACATAGGCAAAGGAATCATTACTTTACCTCTGTAGGCTCGCAAACCTAAATACCATTACTTTCACGGATAGAGTACTGAGCAATAACGATAAATATCAACAATGGGACTATCAACAATGAAGGATAATCTCTGTGATATCACATATAAATGGGCGAAGTGCAGAAATAAGTAGAAGATCAACTTGTAATATTTAGTTAAAACGAATATTCATAATTGATTTGATATAATAAGAATTACACCTAGCACAAGGGGAAAATGATAAGATGCCATGCTTGGGACATTTAAAATTTTGATTGGCAGATTAACAGTCCGTGATTCCGTTTCTCCTTTCACCAGCAACTGGAATTCTTCTGATTCTGTTACGTTCCGTATTAATAATCGTGACGTATAGCAGTACGGTACAACCGTGGCGGGACCATCTCTATGTAGGCGTACCTAAAAAGCAAGAGGTTTGACGAGCATATATGAATGTCACTGAATAGAAGTACTACCAAAAAAACATTTGCTAGACAGCGCGGATTGAGGAAATGCTCAACATGGAAAAACACTCGTGTCTGTCCATTTGTCTGTCATAAAATTCAGTAGCAAAAGGAGTTTGTATGGGGCTTACAGCAAGACCACATACGAGCGAGTCATTACTCCACTCACAGGGGGGGGGGGGGGACGGGGTATGCACAGAAATGGGCGGTGCCTAGAACAAAGCTTTCTATTTTGGTTTCGGGAGTCTATTACGTCTGGAACTGGTCAACAAATCGAGGGACTAAACTCATGCGCGGTTGGCGGAGCGTCCTCAAGGTTGGGGTGTGCATTCGGCATAATTTCATAACTCGGTTTTACAATGCGTAGAGTCCAGAAAAATTGTTGGAATGAGTAAAGCCTAAGGTGAATAGGTGTTCGTGAACTTAGCGATGGTTCCAACAACAATGGACGGAGCATCCCCATAGTGGGCTGTACATTCCAGATGAACCACAGCCGATAGGCTGGTTCCTGATAACGTGGCTTTTATCAAGAACTTCATAAATCTGCCTTGGGCGTTCTACGTTATGATGCACTCATTAGTGTGCGCAGCCCAATTGGTTTAGTTTCGTGTAGCTGCTTGTGACCCTAGCTTTTAGATTTCAGACGTGTGGTGGTGTGGGTGTTAGCTATCCTCGCCATTAAATCATCTATCGTAAGTGTGCACCAGATGCTTCAGTTGGAGATAAAAAATAAAGCGATTACCTTTTTCTGATGAAGATGAGTGGCCGACACGTGAGAACTTCCTCCCACATGAGGTGTGATAATCGCATCAGGAGTTAACCAGAAAATCTCCGGTTTGGGATTCGCACACACCTAGCAATAGAAAACAGATAGGTTTACCAAGTCTAGTGGAACATATTTAGCAGTAACACTGATGGGTTAACTGAGCGCGCCGCACACGATGTCAGCCTATCGATTTAGTTCGGAGCGATTGATAGTGGTATACTCATGACAGTAGCAACAGTGATGTGCCTATCAGTACTATCACTGAGAAAAAGTAGTAAATGTGATCAGTTTCCTTTATACTTACCTCTACTTCTATGTAGCCTAGACGGCCAAATGGTAGATGATGGTGTATTGTTGCGACTTTCTCAATTCCAACCACATTGATATTGAACTCAGAGCTGTAAAGAAACTCAAGGTTTTACACAAGCATGGAGCGTTTAAGGCAGGAGATTGCTTTCTTAATGGGCGTGATAAAGTAGAAATTGTTTACCTGATGGCTTTGTTTTTCTGCTCCGGAGTGGTGGCTTGACATCTATAGGCACCTGTCATTGTTAGCGAATTCGTTCGAAGTAAACACCTTGATCTGACTCGATGCTCGGTTTCCCTCGAAAGAAATGTCGTTGACGTTGATCGTTAATAATTACTGATGACCAACTCTTCTAAAGCTGCATAAAGGCCCAATCATAACGCATCTATGGAAAGAGGCCTGATGCCCTGCGTTTGGCTTTAGATTGTGTTCCCCGGATAACTGTTACAAGAAACGACTGCCGCGCGCGGCAGGCGTCAATCCCACGTGCGAATTTAGTACCTAATGCACATGCTGGATGTTGAATCGCTTATCTTCTAATGAGTCGACCTTTATTTGTGAATCCATTTTTATTTACATCGGTTTGTTAAATAGTTAGAGCTCAAATTACCTGCACTGTTTCGTTTCATCCTTATTCGAGCAGGCAAAGTCAACCCAGCTGATAGAATTTGGTGCCTTGTGGAGCCACGTTACTACTGCCGGCTCTGGTAACGACGAGAACTCGCAAGACATATTAACAAGACCATGGCCCAGCTTGAAACAGTATTAGTTGAGAACTTATTACGGTTTGCGCCATACACTCATCTTCAAACGCAGGGAGGGTACTGAATGGGGAGACCTTGACGAGCAATACTACGAAAGGGAAAGTGGCCACGTACATGTAGACGGACCGTAAATTAATTCAAGGCAAACAAGCGCGCTGGCCAAACAAGAGCTTTTATCGCAGTTAGAATCCGATTTCATGCTTCGAAGTGTCCACCAGGGACTGGGAATCCGCAACTCAGGCACATTTTCTTCATTCAGATACTTAAGACGTCATATCACACTTGCACTGTTTGCAGAACCAATAATCGAATCTCCCCACCCTTCCATTTGCACACTACCTCCTTTATAGCTTGCGAATATTACTATTTATATCCCCCTCTTTGACCTGGGTCGGAGCTTCCACAATTCCTTTGACTAGTTTGGATTCCTTCTCCATTTCATGACACACCTTAAAAGGAGAACTTTCTAATAAGTTAGTAATTGCGCAGCAAGTAACAGTAAATGAAAAGAAGCCGAGCGAGTTCAGTTGTTCCTCCAAACGGGCTTAAGAGATGAGTGCATGGCGTAATCAAAACAATCATCAGCAAGTGGATTATGCAGTGGTTCCCGAACCTCATATGTGCCAGCCACATCTGGGTTTGTTTCCTTCATCAGCCACACACCACACTGAGGCATTCGGTCCTAAAACATATGTTGAGCTTTAACTTCGATGGATGAATATTTCCAACTCAGCTCATACCTGATAACATTCTGACCTACACGAATCATCGGCCCTTATAGCGCTGTTGACTAATAATAATAAGATTGATTTCAGGACGAAGAACATCTGGAATATATGGCTATTTCGAGAACAGTAATGTTGTATGGAGTGCGAATCGAAAAAAAAATCCGTGTGTATATAGCGGACAATCCATGAAAAGGGGCAGAGGTGGTGTAGGGGCGAGGGACCCACTATAACACACGCATTGTTCGAGGCTTGATTCCGAATCCAACCCAACCAAACATTGAGTCCTCCCAGAATCAAAGAATTGGTACCAGGCTCATTTGTGAAAAAAAGCAATGTCCGTGTCGGCTGATCATCGCGAGTCATTATATGGGTTACATAAGCATTCGAAGGTCACTACGATATTGAATGGGAATTGAATGCGAGGCGTATCCCAAAAACGGTACTGGTTAACGTCAAGGACTTCACCGTCTGAAGAGGAGTACAAGTGGAAGCTGCTTGACTTTTGAATAAGCGCCCTCATTCAAATAGACCGCAGAACTATTCTATGACCGTTGTAAAGACCGATTCTTCGCGGAGATCACACAATTACTATATCGTACCTTATATGATACTCTGTAGTCTGGTATATTGTTAACATCTGCATGTAACATCTGTGAAGGATGTTCAAAAGAAAAGCCTATGAAAATTCCAGCAGCTGAAGTTTCATTGGTGATCTTTGTCCTTGAAAATCAGAATACCCGTAAAAAGGACTCTAGCGAATGGAAAAGGTAAACAGGGGAGAATTCGAGGAGAGGAAAGCGATACCATGATCCGGCCCTTCAGAGCTCCAATGTAACTGAAGAAGTTGCGAACGGAATTTGACAGAATGGTGAGCTCCATGAATGGGAGAATGCGCAATTCTATCAATCAAATCCTCTCCACAACACACATCTAGTTCTATTGGCAAATTCTCAAATACTGGAGTGCACAGTGCGGACTATGGACAAGGCTTAAAACGGCCAAGCTCCAGTAGAATAAAATCATTAATTTGGGTCAGGACAGAAACTGCGAGGAGTATGACAAGATTACATAGGCTTTATATGTCGAGGCGAAAGTTCTTCATTCATTCATGTATTACAAGTATTTTAGTGGAAGCATATGTGAGACAGAATAAAGGGGTTCAACCAGTATCAAGTGCAAATCATACCTCGAGAGAGTTCCGAACACAGGAGCGACCAAAAAGGGGAGGGCAACAACTGCAAGTAGAATACCTACAGTAGATGGGAAAGCAAATTCTGCTCTTACCGTCGAAGTAGGGACAAGACGAAATTTCTCTCCTACAATTTCTTCTCCAATAATGAATTGGAATGAGACAGATGATGTTAGGCCAGGGCTTTAGCTCTACGGAAAAATTTTCATTGGCTTGGGTAGTATGGGACCTAGATTCCATCCCCGCATTAAAGGGATGGAAATGCTTTACGTGGCACTACACCAAGGATGCTTTAGGTTAGTAGGTGTCCACTTGCCATGCCGAGACCAGATCTCTTTGGAGCTGCCAAATAGTAAGAAGCTTGTCTGGCAAGATAAAACAGTGAAGCGACATCAACCAGCATTGAAACCCATAGTACTGGACTAACACATGTGAAGACGCCATTACGATTCTGGAATCGATACGGAGCGGTTCTTCAGAAAAGAGGTAATCAACACCAACAACTCCATGTATGATTCTCAAAGAATCGTCTGGCTTAAGTCACTCGAGGCCACAACTGCACATTGCTGTAAACCTATGGAGAGCGACAAAAACAAAAGGAGAGCGTGAAATTTCATTATAAGTAAAGCCTAGGCTGGTGATATGTCAGTGACGAGGAATATTGTACACGTAAATGTCAAATCAACATCGTAAAGCGGCGATGACGAGCCGAAACCCCGTTTGCCTGTATGGAATCGTAACGCAACTATGATGGGGTTGGAGTCGGAGGGGAAAAAGCATGTCTCCAAAACCCAGCCAAACTAGCTTATTGGGGGGTCAGGGGGTCATTAAGGAGAACTAATCAGAAGCTTACTCCTTAAGGCCTAAGAGTATAGGCTAGTTGCAAGCGTGAATGAGACGAACTGATATTGTTTAACTATTGATTAGCGTTATCGGTCAACTTGCCGCCCACCTCAGCTGCTTAGAAATGCCACCCGTAAACACTGACCGCATATCAGGGACTACTTTACGTGCAATTGTTAAGACATTGACCAAGAGGGTGTACCGTATCTTTAGAAAAAGTACCTGCCAGGTGACTAATAACTTTTGGAGGCTCCCTTTACAATAAGAATAGTATCAAGTCGATAGCGTTGATCGACTGTTCACAATCCAAATGCATTAGTGTCGTCCTACTCTTACCTTTGGTCAGCAAGATAATCTGGGCTCAGCATAATATTCTCGTTGTAGGTTTGCATGCGCAACGCCCTTGCCTGTCTGTCCTGAAATTCGACATCATTTGGGGTTATTCCACTCACCTTTCATTGCTTCTACTTGAGAAGTCAGCAGGAATGATCCGATCGAAGTGAGGCATTGGTCAAATGTTTGGAGCGTTCAGGACATTGCAGGGAGTTACCTCTGAGAAGTAGAACATACGCTGAAAGCATGAAATTCAAACGAAGAATTCATCTTCTGGTCCCATGACTCCCAAGAAAAGAGTACAATACATCAACTATCAGCAATAAGTACAAACTCTAGTTAAATAACGAGAAATGCGATGAGGCTTTATTCAGTGTGTGACGTTACCACAAAAGGTTTAGAACTTGTCCGATTATTCATATTTTTGCAATTTTACAATTCTTCTACTTTCCCCCCGAGATCACCTCATGAAGGGTGGGGGAGAGTGAGTAGGGTTGGGTAGTAACAGTGTAAGTGAACAGATCTCAACAACAGGAAGCCTACCTACTTGCGTTTTTTTTTCTGATGTATTTTCGATGTTTGTTTCTGTGGTATATCAGTCAAGAAATAACATATAGAAAGAAAATAGAAATCGAGAGCCGCGCCTGCAAGGGATTACCTATCTATCGACAGGAATAATCAACATACTACGGAATCAAAAGATCTGCGATTCTTCCGTAGCAAAAGCCACTACAGTAACGGCCCATCGAAAGATTATCGACTGGAATGATATCAGTAGAAATTTGCATTCATTTTAGAGAGTAGTTAGTATTCTTCGCTGAAACAGAAGCCAGTCCAGAATTCCGACTGTTTTTCATCACGTCCCAATTCTCTATTGCAGCTTTTAAGCTTACTTTGACGTAAAAACCGCCTTTCTGGCGTTTCTCTATCCTTTCACTTCCAAGCCTTCAGTACACACCAAAACAGTGTAAATACGTCAACATTGCTATTATTTGTAAGGTTTTCGAGGGAACTTATTTAGTCACGAAATCCCTTCCATTCGTCTGCTCGTGGTCATCTTTATAACGATTTTTTTGCATCAAAGAAACGAGGAAACCTAAGCTCGATCAAGTTCAATGCCAATATCCTCATGACATGACATTTGCCGCCTTCTCAAATTTTCTGCCATGATATCTTTCTACAGCGACTTTTTTTCTCAAAAAAAAAAAAGCATCCAAGCTACAGAGTTTTTTTTATACTGCTAGATATCGTAAGTGAGAAATAGTCCAAAAGGCCTGTCACTCGTTCATATATCTTGGAATGTAGCCAAAACGAAGTGCTTATTGCACAACAGGTATCACTGATAGTTCATATTTTAAATCCTCGGGATCAGTGAAAAAATAGGCAGTACTGTTCCGGCTTTTAGTACAGCACTTTAGCACAGTTATGAAAGACCTAAAAGGAAGCTCGAACGCTCAGCACAGTTTGGCAAGGTTAGAATTGAGCTGAGAAGCCAGGACTATATACATCATGGAAAAGGGTGCTGTTTTTCAGACAGTGTGGAGGACCGATCAGAAAAGGCTTTATCCTGGGTCACTTTCATTGCGGATTAATCGTTCATCCATAACTTTTCCGACGGATTGTGCTCGTAGTGGAAGGACCTCGAGCTACGATCTCCTGGTGTTTTTGAAGGAGGACTTAGAAAAGAGTGTCTCAATGGCTTGAGCCTTCCTAAATTTCGAAACTAAAGCTTGTCTTGAGTTCACTCCGAATGGCCAAACAATGAGACAGCTATTGCTAATGGACCAATGCCTAATTCCATTAACATCCTTCTTTCTCAGTGCGTTCATAATGCTTTTCATATAGTCTTGAAAAAATGTAAACAGCGCATCAATGGTTGAAGGTGTTTTTATCCTAAGATTCCCTGTATTTGCGAATTCGAATAGGGGATAATACCCCGTGCCAAAATCGTAAATCACCTTATCACAAAATGTTACTATGTTCACATGCTTCTGGCACATTTTGTAGAGGTATTTCCAGATAAATGCTTCGTGAGCTGGTTGTTCTCATAGTAATATTCAATGTCGTCACTCCTCGAAGTGAGTAATTTTCTCATCCTACTTCACTTTTATGAAATGCAATGGACATAGTCCTAGAAGAAGGCCGATACTTCGGGATTGCGCCAGGCATTTGAACTTTACTAGGAACTACGACAACAAAAAGGGAACTATGATGCCCGTTCGTGAAGAATGGACAGGGTAGCATAGCAATATACAATAAGCATTCGCAGTAGTAGCATTAGACCTGAAGTTCCAAAGTTTTCGAGGCTTTATTCCGGTCCCGGCTGCCATGCCCATCACTTTTTTACGTGGGATTGCCTATAAACCACAGCTAAAATGCCATTTAAGTGCGAATGTAACCATGGGTACTGATTCAAGTACGGTTAGGGGAGAAATTCAGCATTCTCTAATGGCTTTCGCGATGACATGGTTGTCATTTGAGTTGTAGCTCAACATGTCGAGGGGGGAGTGGGTGGTTAGTTGGGGGATTAATGTGCTCTTCCCTGTACACTACACTACTTTTTCCGACTTTGAATGATATTCAGTGAGGTAGAGGAACAAAGCTGCACTTGAAATACAATTTGTTGAGATTGCAATCATTGGAGACTCAGTCCATGAAATTTAAAGGTAAATTCTCGAATAACGGGAGTGTTAACGCATAAAAGTTAATTGGTAGCGATGAAAGCGCAAAAATCTGCCGGATATTCGAAAAGATAGTGTTACTAGAACAAATTATAAGGGGGTGGGGTGGTGTGGGGGGGAATGTACGAGACTATGACGAAGGAAGTGATGTGAAAAGTATATTTTGACGAGATTGTGCAACTGTGCCGTTAGTGCATCACAGAAAGCGAAAAAAAATGCTCAAAGTTGGTTCTCACCATAGTCATGATTCAGGGTTCGTGTCGATCGGTGGTTTAAAATTTCAACATTGTTCCCCATTCAGAATGATGCAGCCGAAATCACGGCCACCTGTGGGAGCGCAATACAAAGAGAAAAATCTTGGAGTCCCTATCTGGACCGCTTTTTAATCCTGAAACGATCTACAAGCTATCCTCGAAGCCAGAGATTCGTCCAAACACATACCCTTCTTAACACGATTCCTTTATGTTATTCTTCACATCTTCCTTCCGCCCTACTAACTACGGCCCCTCTTGCACCTTCTTCGAATTTCTCGACCCGTGAAGATGGGTTTTTGAGTAGAACACACGTGCAGCATACACATCTGCATAGCATTTCGATTCTGGGTGACCGTCGAAGGTACTGCGTGTTCCTAAGCTACTGAACACCATTGATATACCAATATCAATTAATCGGCTAAACTTCAGCAATTAAATGCGGAAAAAATGAGAGATGGTACCAGTACGGAGTAGTCGACGTTCCTTGCAATCGAAAGCTGTATGTGCTGCCTCACAAGTACCAACCGCCGGCGTGTGGATGCAAAAGAGGATACAAGAGAGGACCGGAAGGCTGCCAGTTGCCTGGACCTGGATGCACATAATAACGAACATCATCATCATCGGAACCGTAATTATCATTGTATTTCCCTTATCAATACCAATTCACCATATTTTACTTTGTATTGAAGCCTAACAATATAATTATAGGGCTCAATGAATAAACATTACTTAAGGGCACAGCAAGTGATTCAACAGGTTGGGTCTACGGCATGAGCTGGTCAAGTGTTGAGGGATAAAGGTTGAGGGATAAACTCGCCGCCTTTCTAAAGGAAACTTCTTATCTCCAAAAAACCTTGAGCAGTAACAATCAGTCAATCTTTGATTTACTCGCTGTTGCTGTTTACGAACATTCACACCTTTCCTCCGACTTTTCTATACCATCCGCCAAAAATCGCCCGACTGTATCGAAGAAACCGTTGAGCCAATTTTCGATATCCTCTTCATTGTCAAAAAGACTGCTTTGACATTGCTGACAGGGATCGCAAAAGATGATGATCTGTTTGTGTTCTTAGTTCTTAAAGTTCTTGGCGTTGATCAATCCCGTCTGGGAGATGCGCCCCCGCACTTGACTTCCATTCAGAATCGTAGTGGCGTAATGGGAGTCTGGTACCAGTTCACCCACCCCGGAGGGATGGAAGGCTTGGTCGTTCTAGGCGGGCGATCTGTCTGTGTAAAGTCCGGAAAATATGCCGGATGCTGGAGAATGTCTCCTTCGAGATCTTTAGTGCAGCTTTGACGACATGCGCAGTATGGGGCTCAGCAAGAAGGATTATGGTGCAACCTTGTCAATGGGGTCCTTCAGTCGCATGGCCTCTTTCACTCGGTATAGCAGGCTACTTGAAGCTCATTGGTGATCTTGACATTCGTTGCAATCATTTACCAGTATATCATGCCGTCCTACTCTTTGTCTTATTCAGAAGACCTTACGAGGCTGGGCAAGTCGTCGACTTCCAAATTGCTATTTTCGAACATTACAAACCATGACAGCGCTGCACACTCACCCGCGTACGACACGTTGTCCCTATATTTCGTTTTCTGAAAGACAGGTACAATTAGTCACCTTCAAGGAAAGCTCTACGCACCCTACAGGGCTTCACAAAAACAACGGATGCCACCATGGATCGGCACCAAAGCCATCTCTATTCCCATTAGCACTTAACGTCATCACAGAACTCCTGGGTGAACAGCTGACGACCAGGCTGCATCGTGGCATTGTTCTCAAACAGATCCAGTTAAGAATCGAAGGAAAGACTGAAAACAGTAGAACACGCTGTCGGAGAACAGGCCTCACTCGAATGAAAGGAAGGCCCATTTTCGCAGTGCCTGTTGCACCTACGTTTTTCTATTTCGTTTCGGCATGTCTTTAAAGATGTATCAAAATTAAATAATAAATGCCGGATTTTGAGCCACATCCTTCTGATGTAAAACTTTCAGAATATGTATTTGAACTAAACACGCAAGTGAGGAAACCTCTTGTGTGGCCCATTTCACACGAAATCCCTTCTCTAACTGAGGATTACATGACCCAAGACACAGTTTCGAGAAACGTGAATTTCACTCCAAAGATCCCCCTCTTGAGCACCTTATGCACATGCTTGATTCTAATAGAAAACCTATGTTTCTCCACTGAACGGTCACGGTATCCTTTCAAATGGCTGAATATCGAAAAAAAAAACCAGGACTAATAAATGAGTCTCTATGAACTGCTGACCGAGATTGTCCCTTCCCTCCCTCGTATCTCCTAATCCGAAGCTCTTTTAAGACTTCTTGTCGTTGAAAAAGTGTTTTCTGATTTCTAATATGACGCAAACACGCTAGCATTGACATTCTAGACGGCCTGGCTTTTCTTATCAGTACAAGACTTCTTGTCTCTCTTTCTCAATGAATTCATCGACACGATTACCCCACAAATGCCGCATTCCTGAAATCATTCTATACCGAACAAACTTTCGAGTCTTACTGCTGGGGCTCCTCTCAAAATAATTTCAATTTTGACTATATATTCTCCCCTCCACAGCAGCTGTGCTCTACTTGCCGTCATTCATTCATCTATCGAGGATTACCATGATTTTCTGTTGATTTGCTATCTTAAAATGTGTCTTTACAAACACATCTATATAATTTTATTTTACACATAAATTATATGAAAGTTACATTTTTTCAGAACTAATATATATCATTTATACACTTATATCTATGAATCATTTTGTTCTGCTCTACTGAATATAGCAAAGATCTAGATATGATCCAAAACTTCCTCACAAACAGCTTTTTGAAGGTCTATTTTTGCAAATAATTTTACACCTTCATATGAAAAACGTTTTTGCACACTTTTGAATAGGGTCCCAACGGGCACCACTGCAGCCAGGAGCATTCTTGAAGAAAATACCTACCCACACTACCCCCAAACATAGATGATTCGAGCCATACCCTGAAGTTTACAATACTCTTCTAATACTGCTTATTTCCTACAGTAAATGAAGGATGACGGTTACATGGCTGTGGTGTGCGCAATTCTATTCGGCAATGATGAGGATGAAAAAGGCAAAGGGTTACGATTACAGCTTCTCGAGCACCTCCAAGAAGTTAGTCCGTTACCGTAGGCCATTTCTGTTTGTCATTGCTTTTATTCCTGTCTCCTTGTCGCTGTCACTGCTTCGCTTTTTTACAGATATATCCTCACATTGCTTCAAAGCATGGCCAACTCCTCTCTCAATGCCTCCAGCTGGTTTGTATTCGAATAATCCTTTCTTATCAAGAAGATGAACAAATGAATCACTCAGTTTGGAAGTGAAATTCGCTATTTATCGTTTCACAGACTTTATGCTTCCTATCTACCATTAGGGAGGACGTGACGAAATAGCAAGTAGTGCACTACCACAAAAGCATGATCCTTAATCTAACCGTAGATCGATACTCGCCCAGCCTTCCTTCCCTCCGGGTCGGTTGATTATATAAGACTAACGCGGGAAGGTAAAAGCAATGACTTGAACATAGCTGGCCACCGCAAGTCAATGGAAGTCAAATGCTGGGCGCATTCAAAAACAGCACTGATCAACGCCTAAGGCTTTATCCTTTCATTCTTTTACTGTGGTAGTAATAGTAGAGAATTACTCCTGATCTTGACATAATGCTCTGCATGACAGGCAGAACATTAACTTTAGCCACTTTTAGGTTCGCTATCAACTTGAAGTAATTGCACATCTCCCTTCAACACAGACCATGGTTCTTTACATATTCAAGTAGGTCAACCGCCGTATTACCTTGAGCTTATATGCACATTTTTTTTCAATACATTTTCAGCGAAGAAACCTGCAGACAATTCGTCGCTAACACCGAAGAAACCTATACTTTGTGAGTATCTAATGCCAGTACCTACTGCCTTTGCAAAACGGAAGAAAGTGGAACTCCACACGTTGGAATCCAGAAAACAGTAGAACTCATACATTTGAGGATAAAGTCATCCCCAACCCCAACCCACCCCCCTCCTCTTTCCTCCCCTCACCCTTCTAAAAACTGAACACGAAAAGAAATTCCCGATTTATGGGTCTCATTTGGCAACCATCGCGGTGCTCGCATGAGCACCTAAATGGAAGCCGAATGCATGGCGCATAAGATATTTTGCCTATTTTTAGAACCTTACGATGCTTTTTGCCTAAAACCGATATTGATCGAGAGTTTGACAGAGCCTAAAGCAGCTGGTAATCTGTGATAAGCAGCTCAGGAATCCCGTTTACGATTGCGCTGACCTTTATGAGTTCGCGGCGTATCTAGTGACCAAAAAACGATCTATGGGGCATTGATAAGGAAACCGTTTGAAATATCACAAAAACCGATGGAAAGCTGAGCAATTTATCGATCGACTTTGATAATATGCAAGTTATAGCCGATAAAACAGATGCTTCTAGCATCTTCAGATGAAATCCTAGTTAATATTTATTTATCTGTTTATTAAGCGACGTAGGATGCCATACAAATTACAAGCTAAAATTTTCGATCGCCCGATTCAGTGGAGAGAAACGCAAAGCTGTCGTACGATCGGGATCGTTTTTAAAGCGGTATGGCCTCATTTGCCTGAACTCATTGACTCTTTTTCTGGGAGAAACTATACCTACGAGAAAAACCAAGAAATACATTTCAGTTTCAGAGTGATGAGTTTAGACCGAAAAGAAGACGAGAGCGTCGCGCTTTCACAATTACCGATCAACAATTTCGTCAAAAAATCGGTGTTTTTCAAAGGCTATCAATACAACGTCGACCTCAGAATGTTGGTGAGTTCGATATTCTGCAATTTTCTCCGGAAGAAACAAAATCCGATCCAAAGTTGCTCGTCAGTCAAAGATTGTTTTGATGGTTTGAATTATTTGATTTAATTTATCTAAGTCGAAGTAATCTTAACTTTGATCCTAAACTCGCTGTGAAAAAGCTCACTGAAGGGACAGTGACGCTTCGAAGGTAGTGCTAGTCAGCCGCTCACCATACTACAGTTATATAGCCTACAGAAAGTTACACATGAAAATAAGACTGTGAGAGATGTAGTTCACTTTTGCTAGAATGCTGTAAGTAGTGAGTTTAAAAATCTCTACAGCTCCCAAACAAGGGTGGACTTCACTCTGTCTTTTTCTCGAATCTTATTATTTATCATTTTTCCTCCTTTTTATTTATCATTTTCCTTCATATTCCTAGTTTTTATAATGAAATAAAAGTGTTACGATTGAACAATTGCATTCAGAAAAACAATGACAATGACAGTATGCCTCACCTGGATTTTGAAGATCTGCTAGATCTCACAAGGAGTTTATACGAGCACGATGCAGAAGGCGCTGTGAGTGTTCTGGTCATATCAGTTTTCACTATGGCTCTAAAATGATTTACAGAAATTTTTAATAAATTGAATCGTTATGTACACAAGCCCCAAGCCTTTCGCATGAAAACGAAAAGAGTGAAACAACCCATTGAGAAAAAAAGAACCAAATAAAACGAATTTGAAAAGAAAAAGTAAGGCGAATAAGCAAAGTACGAGAAAATTTGGCAGAAAACGCTTTTCCACATGAAACACTGCCAAAAACATAAAAAACTTTAGCTCGTTGCTCTGCGGGAGCTCGAATTCAATATTTAATTTTAACAGATCCAAAATTTGCGAACTTTAAACCTTTCTGTGGAGAACAGGGATAAGGCGTTTCGCTGTGGATATCAAGCGGCAAGCCGCATATTACCCAATTTACTCTAAAATTTAGGTTAAGGGTGATCTGGGTGGAATCTTGTCCTGGCATTTTACAAACCCGCTACAGTGAATTACTACTGTGACCATTCACAAAATGTTACTTGAGAGCATGCTTATCGATCTTTATTCAGAAATGCTACTTTTCTGGAGCGTTATCCGACGGATCCTTCTCACTTCTTCACTGCACTTCCAAATTTTTCCATATATCGCCAGAAGTCCTGAGAATTGTGTATGTTCAATACATATTTACTTATGTTTTTAAATATACCATGATTCTTTAAAAATGGGTGCCATGGGAGTACGATCGAAACCCATTGTTGATCTCCATAAAAGCGGTTTTCCGCCGCTTCAATTCCGAGCCATTAATAGCTAGTTGTCTAAAAACTTGTTGATTGCATGTCCTATGCATCCTTACCCGAGACAGAAGCGCATTCATACTGAGCCAATGCTCGAGAAAAGTGGGTAATTGTACCTGCCGAGGGCATCGGACTGAAGATTTGAAAATATCCAAAAGAAAGGTGTTGTTCAGAAATAAAATAGCCGAGATTTGTACCCACTGACCAATCTGATGTAAAATAAGCCCAATCTGGGAATCCGATGAAGCGCAGCATATGAATTCACCCTTTACTCACCATGCCAGCATACCTCATAATCACGCTTCACCTTTCTTCTCTAAACGCTACACTTATCCTTTTAGAACATTGTCGATTTTCCTTGTGTGGGACACTTCAAAAGCGTCTCTTGAGGATGTCGCGATCATCCGACTCATTAAGAAACTGAAATCCAAAAAGGACATTGTGAGGACGGACATGCTGGTAAGTAAATGATAAGGGTGATGAGTGGACAGTGGGAAAAGGGTACCGACCGGTAACCAAGAATTTGGGGACCAGGACACATATTTACTCTTTTAGAGCCAACTCGCAAAATCAATAGACGGTATGAATTGCCATTAATACTGTCTATTGATTGTCATATTATCATTATTGTCATATTCGTACTATAAAAAGGTGTTTTGAGGAAAGCGCATTGGAACACCTGGCCGAGTGCGTGGTAGCTGAGCTCCGTGACGTTCTTCAGCAATTCTCCCACGAATCACTATTTCCACCAGATGGCTATTATATTTTGAAGAGAATGAATATTGCTCTCAAGTAGGGCGTTATTATGATTAAGGGGAGGGATAGGGAGTGAAATCAAAAAAGCATCGAAATTGTGCGATTCAGGGTTGTGACTGACATCTGTATGCTGCCAATCTGGGATCTGTACGAGACGCATGATCCATCATCAGCATTAACCGAGCAACTCGTCCATATGGTCACCCATTGTGTAGAAGAATGGATGCAGCAGGAGCTCAAAGTGGAAGTCAAAGATCTAAAGGTTGGCTAAATGTCATAAAATAACGGGAAGTCTCCACGAAATTACCCTGTTCAGGAAGAATGGATGACAGTCCAGAAGATGTGGGAAATGATGCAACGAAACTACCAGAGCTACAACCTATTTTTTCATCAATTCAATATTAATTACGTTGATCTCGCCCTAAAAACTATTGATGAAAAAGTCAGAGTCTAATATTTGAGATATCAGATCTAAGCGCTTCTAACAAGCTCTCCCTTTTAGTTGGAATCGTTCAGTCGTAAGTACTTGTCTGAACGGCTTGCTCAGTTGGACTCACGCCAAGCCGAACAACTAGAAAAATTCACAAAGTGTACCATGCGTTTCTATGACACACTCAACTCTTTGGCCGATTTCGGTCAAAATAATGGGTAAGTTAGTAGTGAAAACAATTTGTAAAAAGATCAAGATAGCCACTGCAAAAGATGTAATTTCTGTGCCTCTGCGTGATCCCAATTGGTAACTTCCGCTACTGCAGTCTGAGCTGAACGTGAACGTTCGAATGGCTTTGCATTGGTCGCTCTTTACCCACTGCAAGATTGTTGAGTAAAAGTGATGCCAACCTATTGAAAAAGCGAACACCCCACCAAGAAGCTGAAGAACAAGATAGTCAGAGGCTGAAGTCACGGCAAAAGCTAATCCTGACATTAAAGTAAAGGCCGAAACTAATAACCAAAAATCCATTCGTGCCACATCACAGCTTTTTGTGATGTTCACCCTCCTTGGACAAGCTAGTCGCTGTGCAATTGAAGAGCTTCTTTTGACATGATCAATCAATCCACTTGTCTTTAGTACGGAATCGTATTCCTGATTTGCTTCTTCAACCCACATTTTCAGTGTGAAGAACCTACGGTTGTACGAATTCGAGACGTGGTTTCTCGATGTGACCGTATTCTGGACACATTCGTGGCGAGACATCAGCCTTAGAATGGTTAGTAAGCATATCCGAGCTACTATGACATGTTCCATACCGCATTGCTCCAGTTCAGGTAAGTCGCACAATCTCTTTGGACAACGACGGTGATGGCACGAAATATGAACAACGTCGTCCACTTCCTGCTGGTCTATACTCCTTTCTGTGTATCCAGAAAGGTTCGTTCATTGGAAAACAGCTTTCGCAGTGATAGATTATAGTGGACACGATATTGGTTCTATTTCCGACCTCTATTTTGTGGTTTCTACAAGGTGGCTTCAAAGTATGGCCCAGTAATTAATCGCTCACAAATTTATTTGACAAACGCGATCCATAACGAAACTTGTCTATTCTTCAAGCAACACGAAAGAATCAATTATGTGAGGTATTTTTGAAATGGTCTCCTTTTTATTGAATACAAGCTTCCAATCTCTTGGTGAAGGCTTCTTTAGTGATAGTTGGAATCAGGTATATGATATCAATCTTCTCCTTATCCATCTCATGTGCTGCTTTCAATCCACGCAAAATGAGGTGAGCAGAGGAAGGCACTTCTTGCTGTAGATAGCTTCACACGAATAGTCCATTGGATTCAGGTCTCGAAAGTTAGATGGCCACATATCCTCATCCAGGAATCGTGGGAGGTGGAGTTGCACGAGGAAATCGTTGTTTGGATCCACGAGCCGGTGTCTAGTCTTGATGCAGAATGAAACTTCGCTAGGCAAAGTGTCTCCGAGCCCATGACATCAAATGGCTTTCAGAATAACATTTTGGAAAATTTCGGAGTTGATCTTAATGGTTCTACCACAACAAAAGCAAGAGCAGTTCTGCCTTCAGATGTCATCTCGGCCCAACCATCACTGACTCCGGGAACAGATTTCCATCTCAGCCTTCGTGTTGGAGTTCCTTCCATTCCAAGACAGGAGCTGATGACCTGGCTATTGTGAACAACTTCGACGGTGAATATGATCTTATCAATCCACACGCTATCTGAAAGGCGACCCTGTAGACGTGGAAGCAGTTTTGGCACCCTTCGAGCCTGTCTTCTTTGCGGCTACGGTCAAGGTTTGTTCTCGGAAGAGGCGATAACTGAATCGATCCAGATCCTATGTGCAACCTTCTGAACACTTAAATCTAAAAAAGTCTGTTCAAGCAGACTTGGCTTTGCGACAAATCCTTTTCTTGATCTTTCGAATCCGCGAACATTGGCAGCTTTTGGGCGACCCATCTTCGGGAAATGATATCCTTGTATTGCACCACTAGTCCTTTAACTGTTCTGTCGTTGATAGGAAGTCGTCTCGCAATCTCCTCAGCAGAACTTCCCTGGTCGACAAGGTGCGCAATGGTTGTCCGATGTGTCGGTCGCATTTCTTCTCGAACGTAATCAAGGAGTTTCCATATATTGATAACAGTACTTGTTTAGCCTGCTTTACTCACGCATGTGTCATACAGCTCGAATAAGAGTTCATACGTTAGCAAGAACCATGTAGAGTTGGCGTACCATGGTTTTTAGCCACCCTGTACTTCTAAACGGATAATTGCATTGATAGCCCAGAACGGTGCAAAGAGATAGGAGAAAATGCGGAATTCGGGGCGCCAGAGTTTGCATGAATGGTTGTTTGGAACTGCTGTGAGTTACGTCAAGTGCCTTACACCAATTCGAACGCACTTGCGACAGCAAATGGGAATCGAGTGCGATGCAAATTTCATCGCCTCTTCTCCTTCCCTCAATTTTGCTCCTCATACCAGAGATGAATTTCAAGACTTTCTGCGAATACTAGTTTACTTCAGGTCTTTCTGATGACTATTCGATGTTGGCTTTCAAACGACCAGAGAACATTGTGATGGGATCTATATCATTGGTGCACGTCAGTACCCTTCCAAATAAGAAAGTTTGAAAATTACGACAGTACTGACGCAGAGACATTTCCAGATTTACTCTGAAAACATCTACGCGTACGCTAAGAAGCTCCACAACGATGCATTAACGAATGACTCTGACAAGGTTAGCTCAAAAAAAACTTTCGCTACTTAGCATTTAGGATCGACTATTCAGGAGTCTCGTGTGATCCGTGCTGCAAACGGTATTGAACAAGCCTTACTGTTCGTGTCGGAACGGTGGCGACGATTTGTCGACTTCGACCGAATGGCAGCTACTGTCCCTGCTGAAGAGATTGTCGTTATAGAGAAGTCGTGTGAGGAGGTTTTTGAAAGCAGTAGAAGGGTGAGTCATACAACAAGTTTGTCAAACTTCTTACAATGAGAAACATCACCACACTATTGGAAATAACGCTGAGAATTTGCCTAGTAAGATCAATTCTCAAAGCCTGCTCTCTTCCTCTTCTGCTCCTTCTTAATTCCAGCGTTCATTTCGTTCCGTCGCGTCAGCTGAATTGTCTGAAATTTCCACTCTCTTGTCGAGGACATCTTCCACCTCGCTCTCTCGATCATCCCATGGTTTCCTTCTTGGTAGCTTTCTGAGTCCGTTTCCTTCAACATCAGAAACCACTGTTCTTCTTATCGAGTGTCCCTGAGATCTACTCAGCACGTGTTCTCCTCTCGGAGGGATGTTGTATGACCGTCCTACCCAGCTCTAGTCGCGTACGACCGCGCATCTTCCTCACAGAGACAGAATTGTGTTTTTCGATTCTCGCCTGAGAGCCAGCACTCCTTGCCATAGAGCATCGTAGACCTCACCATTGCATGGTATATCACCAACAACTAATGAGTATACCCTCTCCATGTTGTTGGGAAAGTTTTACGCCACTCACCACTCTGAAACTCTTTCCAGAGATGTGAACAGATTATAGACGGACTTCTGCGAATATACTGCCGTAGCAAACGTGATGATGTCTCCAGAATTGCTCGTAATATCACTTTGGAGAGCTATGAACATAACAAGAAACTGGTGAGTGACGTCTGTAATTTGAATGTGTCCAGGTATTCTAATGGATTGGATTCAAGGCTGTATATATGCGAGAAGTGACTCCAATTGAGAAAATGCACGCGAACCTCGACAGTGTAGAAAGGATGGCTGGCGACGTTAGAGCAGATTTACTTCCAAGGTGAGGACAGATTTTCATGTACTGATGACTGTGTATCTTTATTAAGCTTGTCCTTTCGAGTAGTATCAATTGGCGTATGAAGTTATGCCTGACTAGCTGACAGCACGAGACTACCTAGCAAGATGTCTTAGAGTCAGCTGGTCAGGCATACCGTCACATTCGTTTTTGTCAACTCTTGAGTGGCAACTGGTTCACTAACTGCTTCTTCAACTTATTTTCGTCAGAGGTTATGCTACCTAATCTTGATAGTACAACCCCTTTCTCGCAAATGAACAAATTCGATCAGCCTCTGACTAATTCTGCCACAAATTTTCGATATTGCTCTGATTTCTCGCAAAAATTTTCTTGAACGGCTTGCAAGAGAATTCAAAGTAGTATCGAGCTTTTGTATTCTTAGGAAATTTAAGAATTGAAAAGCAATGTTAAGATGCTCACAAATGGCCTACTGTATCTTGCACAAAATGCTAGAATCTGAAATCCTTCGATATTTGAGAAAATTCCAAAATCCTGATTACTACACGGAAATCTACGTAAGACAGATTTTTTCAAACATTATTACGAGTCGAGCAACTAAAAAGAAGCCGTTGCAGGTATCATTGAAAGCGATCTGTAGCATTTTGGAAATTCCACCACAAATTTCACAAGTGGCATCGTTAGTACATATGCATAGTTTCACCACCACTGAACTCATTCTCTCATATTACGCTCGTATCTCGGAAGATCTCGAAAGCAGCAACAGTCAAAGGTTGGACAGTTAATCAAGAAATTCACTTTAACCGCAATTTTCCTAAGCGATCAGAGGACCTACACTCACTTATATTAATTCCATACCATCAAGTAACGGGTACACGACACACTTCTATATCTTTCTTTTCCCGCTGACCTGACTATTTCGAAGAATTTTTCGTTAACCCCTTTTCCGTGCAATCCCCAGGCCCAACTCGAGAAGCCGAAAAATCGGTGTGGCCGTTTTCTGAAGGCATGAATACTGCTGACTCTTTGAGCTCTGGCTCAGCAAGTATCAGTAACAGCAACAGTAACAGTAACATCGAAACAGGTCACAGTAGGGGTTAGGATAAGTGAGGTATCCCAAAACACGATTGACCAACGCCCAGCAGTTGCATTCAATATAGTGGAGGGTACCAATATAAGTTCTCTGACGCCGTGTTGGTTCTGATAGATGAAAACTTTAGTGCCTCCCGAATCAGCATGCAAGTGGGCTACATTCCAACTACAGGTGACAACGTATTGGTCATAATTAAAGGTAAAGTGATTAATATTTATTGAAAGGTGACGTTATTTCACTAGCCCTCACTACATCTGAACTCCACTTCTGTTTGGCTGTCTCTCTGACCGTTTGCGTATCCATATGTCTGTCCTCCGGCTACCCCTCTACCTATTTTTTGTCTCTGTCAGTCCGTGTATGTCTGTGTCTGCCTGTTTATCTGCCTGCCTGCCGGCTTGTCTATCCGTTTGTCTGCCTGTCCATCCCCTGTCAGTATCTTTTCTTTTGTACGTAAGTTGGTGTTATGGGGGAAATGAGAGGAAGAGACAGTACTATGGATGAGTTACAGGACAATGATGTAGGGCGCGATGAACATGCACAGATCTTAATGGAGCTCCACCTGCGGGGGAAGGGACCGGCAATAACCCATCTCACAACAGATTAATTAGCGCAGATATAGTTTGAAGGATAAGAAATCTCATTGCATGAGTGAATCATGTCTTTGAACGACGGCAGTGTTTGAAAAAAGGGAAAATAAGACGAATCACATATCTATGGGGCATATGACTGCCAAAACAGACGGGATTAGTCTAGGAGTGCTCCCAAAACTGCCACACTTCTCCTATTACTTCCTTATTTGGCTATCCAGACCCTGATCCATTCACTTCACCAAGTGCAACCTACCATGTGTGTAGTTTCAAAATATAAAGTTTCTCGCACCTTGTATTTCTCATACCCAACTCTTGTGGTTCAGTTCTTGGGCTGGAGAATGTGCCCGCACTGAACACTTTATGCGATCGAGTTGATCCATACGTTCGGCTCGAATTGCTACCTGCATGTCTCTATCCACCACATTGCTTTCCTGTACAGAAAACGCGGACTCTCACACAATGCGAGAACCTGAAATGGAACCAGGATTTTCAATTGTAAGCTGAACGAAAATGTTATCCCAAGCGTCGGGATGCGAGGAACTTCGGTTTCTATGAATGCCATTTCAGTCTTGTACCTCAGCAACTCTTCTACACTCATGGCTCTTCACTTTGCATCTCCGTTTTGGATCACGATCGGTTTGTTTTACTAATTTACAGGTTTTCACTATATTCGTAGAACGAACAACAGACTATGTATTGACAAGCATGGCATTTTCTTTCCAATCCACCAAAACACTTGTACTTGAGATTTTGTTTCATCAAAGCAATATTTACCGCGTTGAAAATTTTGTGAGCCATTTCTAAATCTTCAAAATGATATGAAGGGGATTTCATCGCATCATAGCTTAACCTATTGAAATAAATGGGAGCTAAATATATTCACAAAACAGTTTGCTAAATCAACACCAAAAAGCGCATTTCTACGAAATGATATCAATTTTAATGCGCAATTGCTTCAACAATTAGGCAATTAATTCGAAAAACATCAAACGATGTTTCTTGAGATCATGAGAAGTAAGTCATGAAAACGACCTCAGCTCAATTATTGATACAGTCACCCGTTTACAAACTAATTAGAGTTGACCAAGGAACCAAAACCTTCATTGTCGTAGAAAATGAATAGAAGAAGTGTAGTGTCATCTTCAAAGTCTCGATAGAATAAAAAACGCAATCTTGATACATGAGCATTTCTTAAAGGTAAAAGCAAAAGCAAAACACCATGCATTCAAGCAAAAGATCTTTTAGAGCTAAAATTCCGCAGCGTTTTGTGTTCAATGTGAAGTTTTCATCAGAGAATTTGTATGTAATGAAGGCCAAAAAGATAATTCACCTTTTACAGAATTTGTGATGAGTTGATTGGTCGTGCGTTTTTGTCCACCAACCTACTGGAGCGCATTGACTGTCTATCCGTTAAAAAGCTGCCGCCACCACATGCTCTCCGTTTGAGTCAACCGAGTGTCGGACATCGATTACCGTTCTATAAAGTAAGTAAAACTCTCAAATGTAAGCCGCACATTTAAAAAAAGCTTCTGAAATTTCTGAGGAAAGAAATAGGAGAGCAAAGAAGAAGTAGCAAGAAAAAATGAAGGAAGGAAAGAATGAAAGGATGAAAATGATTTTCGAAAATCTTTCACCGTAACTTTTTATTTCCAGATGCTCAAGGAACGCAGTCAACGGGACGACATCGCTAAGGCATTTATAAGCCAGGAGAAAACCGCTAAGAAGATGTACTTCAAATGCCTGTCGAGACGATTTTCTACAGGATTCAAAAGCTTCAAAAAGCACAGCATTTAATCATTTAATTCACAAACATGTCACCATTACCTCAAAAACGTAATTAATTGTACGCTGAATCAGTGTTTACTATAAAATATGCTTACTTGTAATTATGCTGTCATCAACGAAACTTAATGCTAAGCACTAGAACAAACCTTATCAACAACCTGTCTAGTTCTCTCCGGACGAAGCATAAGCGTTGAAGAGCATAGCCTAAGGACACAAAGAAAATCTGACTTATTTTGAATTCCCACCAAAATTCTGGTTGCGGAGTAGGTGATAACACGATACCCTGTGCCAAACTCTCTGGGTGTGTACCGATTCGTGCGATTTTGGGTGCGCGCGGCAAAGTGCGCGGCGAAATTCATGATGATTCGAACGACTCTGGCGCCTTTTATTGGGGTACGAAGTTAGAGTAAAACAGATTAGTAGGCCAGCTGATACTACTGATCCACTTTATTTCTAAATTGGGCCCCAATAACAGGCGCTAAAGGCATCAGAACAGCTATGAATTTCGCCGCGCAATTTGCCGCGGCACCCAGAATCGCACGAATCGTGCGTCCCCCAAACTCTCTTTGCGGCAGCCCAGAAACAGATGCAGCAGGACAGACAAATATTGAGGCTGTGCCTTTTGAAGAGGGCGCCTACAACGCTGCGAAAATACTGAATAACCCTAGCCACAGTGGACAAAAGTCCCAAAACCCACACCAAAATTACCACCAAAATAGCAAGTGTCGTAAGGTAAGACATGTTGTCGTGACCATGCTGCGACCAATACGGGGTTCCACGATTAATGTCTTCATGAGAAGTCATTGCTGGAGCGTGAGATTGAAAAAAAGCTCTCATTGATTAGGTAACGAGGCCTTATCATATCCAGGAGTTCGTATTCAGCAAGCATACCTCACAGAGTCCTACAGTTCAATCATGGTTCTCTTTGGAAACCTGACACCCACTACACAGCAGGAAGACGGGTTTGCCCACAAAATGTCAAAGAACAGAGACAAAAGGTAGGGAAAGGGGTGTGGATCCTTCCACCCGAACAGCGTGCCGATCGCACGCGATCGCGCGAAGGGGAAGATTTGAATTTCCGGGGGGAAAAACTACGGTAATTGCCACAAAACAACTGCTGTTTGCCGTGGGACTAGGGTGGAAATGCCGTCACCGGAGAAGGGGAAAAGGCCAGCCAGGGTGTGTTTATACTTGGTGCTCTACTGGTGGCTCGATGCAGCTGCAAAAAGACAACATTTTCATGGAGAAGTTGGAAAGATTGTAGGTAACATCTGAGATCGCATGCTGCACTGGTAGGATTTATCATCTTTGCTACAAATACAATGTGTAAACAGCGTGTAACGCCATTTCTGTATTAGCAGCGGTCAGTCGTCCGCAAACGCCAAGTATAATCGCAACGGAACTAAATACGGATTTTTGAATTTGTTTCCCACCTTAGAACAGTTCAGCTGTCATCTTTGCAAGTCTTCGAAACAACAACCATCAAAGTTTTAGGTAAAACTAGTAACTGAGAAATTAAGAATACAATCACATTGTGTTTCCCTTCATTTTCTGGACGTATTTTTGTTGTCCAGGACAAAGCAGCGTTAAACTTACATTATCGCAACAGTACCGCCGATAAAGGTGAGTTATTTGTACTGCAAGCTGACTTACAATACAGCCACCTCCTCTCGAAAAAAATATTAGATTTAAAATATTTATTACGCAAAAATCGAGGCGACGCTTTGATTTCAAGAAAAATCACTTCCACATTGATCAATTATCAGTACGGCAGTTGCTGAACACAGCATGTTTTAGTGCGATGCGAGAGAAAAATAGAAGGAAAGAATTAAAAAGAACATATCGAATGATTTTGAAAAAAAAAAGAAAACATAATGACTATCACAAAACGACTGAGCAAATTTACATACAGTTTCAGGATGTGTTTGTGTGTATGTGAAGTTCAATTGAACTGAAACAAACAACCAAAGACAACGCATGAAACAAAGTCAGATAAAAAATAAACAGCGAATCAATACTGATCAATAAGGCAAGATATCGCGCAGATTTGGCATAAAGAAAGCGCTCAGCTCAGCCACATAATCGATAATCGCTTTCGAAAGGAAAACAAAAAAGGATTTGACACTCATCACTGTCGCAATATGAAATACTACTATACAATTTGACAACTTTATGATATACCAATCAATCAATACTCTGAGATATACACACAGGCGGCATCGACGCTCTATGAAAGCAGTGGACCGAGAGAGAGGAGGAGGAGGAAGATGGAAAGGATCAGATCAGGAGAATTTTCACGAAAAATAAAAAAGAATTCCTAACTGGATAGTTATACCCTAAAAACGATACACAGTAATCACGAGTTACACATTTTCAACTACATACAATTGCTAATTAGTATGAATGCCTTACAGCTAGCTATGATGTAAAAAAAATAATAATCTCTTCTAAGTAAATGAAAACACATAGCAACAACAAGAACATAAACATGTGAATGATGCGATGATATGAAAATCTGATGAAGAGTGAATGAAGCAACAAAAAAGAAAAAGGGATAGCTATCACATATTGTAAGCAACATAAATCGGATCCAACTGATCGTGAAGAAAATTCTCGCGAAGTAGATGGCGCTGTTTTTCGCCTCTAGAGTTCAATGGTATCGTGTTCGGATCCACAACAACCACTACGCCTACTATCAAATAGTGCTCTTCGAGGACCTTAAAACAACATTTTTATGCTTCAGAAAAGTGCAATCTGTCCCAGAATAAGTAATATTGTTGAAGGCAAAAGAGACGTATTAAATCAACCCTCTACTGAATAGAGTTAATTAAATTTCAACGGAGTAAAGTTCAGAAAACTATCAGGCAATGACTGGCAAAGTCCTGAGACAAAACCAAAATGAGCCTCTACTGTTTCAAAAACTTCAAAATCATCTCCCAAAAAGTAAACAAGAAGAAACGGCGTAAACGCTGTAGTGAGCTATTCGAGTGTGACAGTAAAACGCGAAAAAAAAGAGCTCAGCAATCAGAATCCGTGTAAAGGGCACGCAGGGCATTAGAAGGCAATCGCTAAAATCGACTACACACGAAACCATCTTTCAAATCGAATAGTATAAACTACTTACCGATGACGTGACAGCCGGCACCAAATCAAGTGCATCCATTTCACTTCCAGTACATTCCGCAACAACAACTATCAAATGACTCCATGTGAATACCGCACTGAAGGCAAATCATTTAGGACTGCAAAACTATGGCTGATACTACCCGAGCTCCTACCAGTCTCCAAGATGCTTGTGACAGCGGGATACTGTGGACTCGATGTCGACTGGATGATAACGCATTCCACGGAGCATTAATGTTTCTTCAAGCGCTCCCACAACAAACACCGCATCGTGCAGTTCACCATCTTCAGTTATTGCCTGCGTCTGTCGTAAGAAACCAAGATAGCCGGTACGTGCGAATCTAAAATTACCATAAAAAAGTCAAAAAACGCAAAAACTTCACATTGAAGGAGCAGGTGCTAAACAATCGCAAAAAAACAAAAAAAGTGTAAGTAATTGATTTTCTGACTCTGCAACTTACTTCGTCATGGTATCTCCAAAGGCTAAGCGGGCGTTGAAGTGATCGGTATGAAGGCTCGTTTCTTCCCCGTAGACTGTGAAATAGCCAACAGCATTATGAGGAGATGAAACCTGTAAAATGTTCGGAGCCATGAATGATACCGATACCGATTTATTCATATGAATAAAATGCACAAAGCGAATTCCAACATAAAAAAAAATCAAGAAGCATCAAAAGAGCCTACCCAGATTTCTCCAAGATGTGAATCAGCACACTGCCCACGTGTCTCGGGATTCGCTATTACTACTTTCACACCAGGTAACAGCTGAAAAACAGACGGTTTATATGATTTTATGAAATAGCTGTCAGAGAGAGCTAAATCTCAAAATCCAAGCCAAAAAAAGATTTACCCACCCACTCATCACCATTTCTCTGCGAAATCCACATAAAAAGGAATAGAAAGTGATAGATTCTTTAGACAAGAACGGGAGATACGTCCCTTTTTTGCTCCAAGGTCCCATACTCTGCTCCCTGCCCGCCACAAGTGTTACCGCAATAGACGTTCTTGCATCTCCGAAACCACTCAATCTCCCTATTCACCTTGAAACAGCCCCATACAGCGAGAATGATGTGACCCTCACATCGTATACTTGACCCTGCCTGCGGATCTCAAATTGATACCCATTGTCACACAAGTAGTACTCATACAAGTTCCTTAGAAAATAGCTTAAGTGGTTAACATGCATGGGCTCAATTTAGACCGACTGATGGTAAATAAACATAGTCGTTAATCAAAATGAATGCTAACCTTTCCGCTTTCCATCAGCAATAAACTATGAGGTGCTCCTTTCCCAACTAACGTAACTCGATCGTTTCGTAATGCTCTGGCATCCACATAAACACTCGTTGGATCCGGACCTGACGCTCCCTGCAAAAGAAAATTGTTTTTATGAAATTACAAGCTCTTTTCTATTGAACCGCATTTGACAGAAACGTCCTTTAACCACGACCACTGCTTACATGGAAGCAGTAATATGCTGAGTGAGGTTTACCTCTGCTTTCATTCTCAATTTCTACCTCTTCCTCAGTCTTTTTCCTATTTTTCTTTTCAGTACAGACTCATATCTTGGAATGCCCTTCAACTTTACACTTGATAATCTCTTTTTATGGTTTTTCTACTCCGTATCAGTAGTTGTTACTACTTATAAAAACTATACTAATGCCCACTCATAGAGGCACCATATTTTTTTATTTTGCAGCAGTATCGAACATTATACCGTCTTATGAAACATTACGTTTGATATGAACGATAGTCACCTTAACAAGATTCCAGCATGCAAGTACGAACCGAAAAGTAAGCGCAGGGTAAAATTGCCGACAGATGTCTTGACCTTATACGTGAAACTGCGGTTCACTATTTATTGCTGATTATTCTACAATTTTTTGTAGAGCCCGAAAATTTACCTACTAACTACTCGTGATATTCCTAATATCAACAGGAGTCACTATGACAAAGTTTAGGCAACTAATTAGCTACTACCAGCAATTACTCGAAGCTGGAAGTTGAGGTATGATGCAGATACCGGCATTCATTTTTGTAATGTCCAAACGAATAATGAAACAAAACTCTGGATCCAGTTTTTTAAGTAATACTAGAACGTTTATCTCTCTCTCTCTTCTACCAAGAAATATGTCCCACCTGCATGCATATGGCAGCGTTCACTCGACATCCGAATGACGTGGACACGGCTCGAGGTGACAAGCCGAGTGGTGCGAACAGACGGGAGAATGCGTTCACCAGAGTTGCACGTGGCCGCTCTTCGGCAACAACGACACATGTACGAACACTAAAAAGTTGAAATATTCAATGCCTTGGCCGAATAACTGAACAAACGCTTTAAACCAAAAGATGGTAAGCCAATCATCAAAATTCAGTGATTTTATACTTCCAGATACCAACTTATACAAATTCCTGCACCGGACATAAAAAAGAAAGCCTCAAAATGAAAACTTTCACATTTAACGTCGAGCAGGAGCCTTGCCATAGGTCTGATCCACCGATTACCTTTAGTCTTTGAATATGTGTAATGTATAATAACAATAATATATATCATCAAATAATAACATTAACATTTCAAATGTCAAACGTCACATATGGCCATTAAAGCAAAATGATTATTTGCGAGTCGCTGATTTATGGGTAATGATCAAAACGTAACGGCCAAGCTCTCTCGGCAACGTCACACTGGCATGCTGTTACGACTCAATCAGTAGACATGATAACCGTCATCTGAGCTGTGAACTTTGCAGAAAAACAATTGTACACAAAAAAATTCAATATTTTCCCAGCTCCTTTTCTATGTGCTATTAGTTATGACTCGCGCGGGGCTGTAGAGTCGCCAAGCTCCTATTCGTTGACGGCTAGTTCAAGTGTGAAGAGTAAATCAATAGGAATAAAACAGTGGTAAACTTTTGACCGCCTTAACCAACTGCTGAAAGAATAAAAGCTGAGCAATACCAGATTCTCAAACTAGTATCACCAACCATGCAAGATTCACTCCTCTTTCTTTCAATGTAGGCACCTGGGATGCTAGTTCTTGTATGCAGAGACTAAGAACACCATATGTAGCGAAAGTGTCTCGAGCTAAAACAAATGAATTCGGATGAGAAGTCAATCATATCGAACCAAAAAGTACCTTTCAACGTAGAAACGGTGGACAGCCACAAAGATGGACTGGTTTCCACCTCGGCCGGTGGAATGAGTATGGTATGGTGACCTGAGTAGATGCTTGAAAGACACCATAATGCAAAACCAAGGCCGGAATACGGGTCCAGGCAGAGGGCTATATGGCGAGAAGGGTAAAGCTCACAGGTCACCTGAAAAATCAGCCAATAGTTAAACTTGAAACTTGCTCAAAAATGGAAAAGGGAAACAGTAAGTATTAGGTACAACCATATAATACAGCAAAAACCTCACTTTTAAACTTTTACACATGCTCAAAGCACCGCCAACACTTACGATTACACCAACCAGTTGTCCAGTTGTGCTTACTGAGAAATCCTGAAAACGCGGGTGTGTCCATCATTCGGAAATTAAAGACATAAACTCTAACTGCACAGCTTACCAAATAGCATGCATCCGATGGTAGGGATTCCGAGATCTCAGTGTTGGCTTTTCTTTTCCATGAGGCAGGGGAATCTTCGATGTCAAGAATCATGGGCCAAGCCTTTGAATCGACTCGATGAGCAGCTTCTTTACTCTGGAAACGAGTAGGTTGAAGAAAGGGTAGAAGTAGAATTTAAAAAATGAAGGAAATAAAAAAAGAAGCTAAAAGAAGAAAAAACGAGCCAGGCGAAAAAGTCGGTCTCACCTTCAGAAGCTTGCAAACTGCACTATTTGACACTATGGCTACAGCTTTGCTCACATCCACAATCATTCTCACAGATGGCAAAGTCGTTTGAAGAGAAGCTGCCGATGGTGCACGAATACATACCGGAACCACACCTATAATGTTTCCACTTGAGTAATGTAAGCCCCTGAAGCCTCAGAGCCCCACTTTTACGAATCTTCTTGAGAAAAAATGCAGAAAATGACCCACCTGCTACAAGGCAGCCATAAAAGGCTGCAATAAAGTCGATGCCCGGTGAAAAAATCAATGCCACATGGTCGCCAGCATTAAGATGACCTCGCTCAACGAGGAAAGCACCAATTCGTTCTGCTCTTCTGGAAATAAATGTATATTGATTGAATAGGAGAACCCCTTCATACTATCCACGACCCCTATACTATTCGTAAGGTGCATCTCAGGGTTTCCTACTTCCCAAACGAAACGCAAAAGGTAGCCCACTTCGAGCAAACATATGTCTAAAACTCACTTCAGCAAGCTTGCACAAGTCGCCGTATCCTGCTCAGGACTTTTTGCAGTAACCAAGGTGAATAATCTGTGGTCTGGAGACGATGAAGCTCGCGACCGTAGGATTTCCAAGAGGTTCTGAGAATCAAGTAATGAAGTCTAAAGCAAAAAAGAACACAGACGAACAATTATAATCAAAAGAACGTGACGAGGTAGTAAATCCTGCTGAATAGTTCTTACTCTCACCATGTCATCCTCACATCCTAGATTACGACCTTGGGCTCCTGCTATCCTGACACCTTGAACGAGATTACCAAGAAGCATCGATGCTGGACCAATATCTGGTTGAACTTCGCTAAAATATTTATACCGCTGAATGAATGGAAGATCTGAATTCAGGCAACTTCACCGGTACCTCCAAAATAATGGACAACTGACCGTGGTTTTGGGAGATTGATTACACAGCTATGAGGACACATGAGAAGTGTTGACGGGTGAAGCTCACCGGCTTCAAAACGTTGCCGCGTCTCGGATACATGGATGCCACCGAGTGGTGTCTGAAAATTACCATCCTGTACTAATCCACCACATTTGCCGTAACCTTCCTCATATATATCAGTCAGAATCGGTAAATTCGAACCAAGTTAACCATTCAACACCAAGATAATTACCATTTAGCCATGGGTGCACATTGAGGAAGTGTAAAATGAAGAACCGTAAAAAAAATCGTCTAGTTCTATCAAAACTACATACCTTAGGCAATTGATTCGAAGGTACGAGTGCAAGGCAGTAGATGCCAACTTGATGAATAGCATCGACAGCTTGCAATACCCGAGACATCCACTGAAAAATTCACGCAATTTTACTACTTATAAAAACACCCCTGAAATTTTCCTACACAGCGTCTTATACCGTCTTGACGAAAAAGGTTTTACGGTAGAATCGCCCTATGTGGTCGACATCCAAAATGCCCCGTAATACGATCTACCGTGTTGTGTTTATGAGACCATTCAAGTTTGTAATCTTGGATGCTACTTTACGCAACTCCTTCACTCTCATTCTACTGCTCCAATAACTACAGCTGCTGTCCTGCCACGAAAAACAGCTCACTTACAGACCAAGAATGTAATCATCTATAAGTTTAGTCACTTACTGTAAAGGCATCTTCCTCACTAGCGCCAGGCTTCTGTTCGGCCACAATAACTATCCGCTCGTCACGAAGTACCGACACAGAGAATACAGCGATCCGCCCGCGATACACAAATCGCATCGGTTCAACGGCCAGAACCGTTGCTGAAGAGTATAGGGAATAATATTAGAATACATCAGGCATTTCTCAAAAAACTCAATACAACAACGGACAGAATCTCAACAACGACTCACTTAACCCATTGGCGACAACCTCTTTTATATTTTCCTTACATAAACTTTTAATTTCTCTTATAACTCAGTTGGAAATGAATGATTGTTGGACCACAATGCCTCAAGAATCTCTAGGAGACTGTGAGCTCAGCTGATACTTGGAAACATGAAAAAATTATAAGAACACTTAATAAATAGGATAAATACTGCAGGAGCACAATATGGTGTGGCCCGCCGGCGAGCCACGCGTTCGTTAATGGGTTAATTTCATTCTACCACCCAACAGACCCGAATACCCCATTTCAATTCAATCTATGAAAAGTAATGCTCAGCTCACCAATTATATCGTCAGCCGAGTGTTGACGTCCGGAAACGCTCAACTGAGCAGTCCGCCGACCAACGACGAATACGAGACCGTCCTACAACCAACATTGTAGTAGATTCGTTCCCAAGGACTTCTGCTACTAGGAATTAGTTGAACAACACTAACTCACCGGACCCATGAAACCGATTAATCCACTGCGAACATACCGTCGAGGACCGAGAGGCCTATCATCCGCACCCAATGGCTCAATCTAAATGTGAATAATACTGACTAGACTCCAAGAAAAGTTGAGCACCTTTCAGGATTGCTAAACTACCTTTACCTTGAATGTGGCTGCTGACACACCCTCCAGACCCCAATAGGCGTTTCCAGTGGAGTTAGCACAGAGGCAGATCTCTCCCAGCTCATCTGCTCGGCAAAGGCGAGCAGGGCCTGTTTGTTTGACTACCACAACTGAGCCACTGGGAATCACTTGTCCAGCGTCCTAAAAACATTACTCCATTCACAACGCTCTGCGATTATTCAATTCATGGCAAATCACTTGTAGAAAAAATTCTGGTTCAAGAAAAGGTAACAGAAGTGGCGAAGCTCATTTTGCTCTCCGTTTTGAGACTTTATGTCAGAGCGATCGGACAAAAGTGCAACGTACTTGAAGAGTGAGACTTGTTAGTGAGTTCTCCTTGTCAACACGAACCACGGAATGACTCAATGCTGCCATCGACAAAATTCCTCGACCACTGCTTCCACTTCCAGTAGCGGATCGTCTGAACCGCAAATGATCATCAGAAAAACATAAGAACGTAAACAAGTAGAAAACCAACTTTCTCAACGATATCGTTCCCGTTTCAGAGCTACCCGAGCATGGACACATCGCTTCCGACCGCAATCCATGAGCTGCGAATGTGGCTGCGAATTGATCGCACGAAGACAACGACCATGGATTCGCACCGTCTGCGACCAGAAGTGATCGCAGTGATGACAGATTGACATCTTTGTGATCTCTTGTTGCCAACAGACCCCAGTGTAGGTCGCGAGATTTCACCAGAGCCACAGAAGCTGAAGAAACTGTTTTCAGAGACTTTTAATCTATCGAAAAGACAATGAATTCCAAAATCGATCATTCCGATCAATATCGATTGGTCAAGTACAAAAAACGCTCACTTTTAGTTCAACTCATTCGGTTAAAAATAGAAAAATTTCATT
Organism: Haemonchus contortus; assembly: GCA_000469685.2. Lineage (NCBI taxonomy): Eukaryota > Metazoa > Nematoda > Chromadorea > Rhabditida > Trichostrongylidae > Haemonchus > Haemonchus contortus. The sequence goes on from LS997562.1 coordinate 39,762,807, forward strand.
GAAGAGAGTTATTAATGCCTAGAAATAAATTGAAATGATTATTGCATAAATTTTATTAGCTCTCGGATACTCGTTATGATAATTGGATCGTTACTGAGACCAAGCTCACGGTATCTGCCTTATACGTGACATCAAAGACATCTACATAGACGAAAGTCAGGAGGGAACCTAAGTCTTACTGTAATTCGATTAAGTTAGTATGCTACATGATGCGCATCGTGCGGGTGTTGAGGAAACATGGGGAAATGGAATACTCATGTGAGGGAGACCCAGGCGACTACAAACTACATGGGAAAGAGCTCATACGAATTTCCCCTTCAAAAAGACACTTCTTCACCAATCTGCCGCAGTGCCCTTACATAATAGTAATGTTCCATTTATGTCTGATGCCACTGGGTTTCTCAAATTAGATTTTTCTTCCGCGTTTGCTCTGTGCAGACGGACAGGAATGAGTATTCAGACTCGACTCCTTACAGCGTCGCTTAATTCCAATATTAGGCAACCAATACTCAATTCGAGGATTGTCAGCGGGGTGGTAGCAGCTATGGTGGAGCTATTACCAACCCACTCACAGAAACAAGCTCCAAAATCCGAGCATCAAAATGCACCAACAAGAGAGCTTGAAACCAGCACTATATTTTAAAAATATATGGAATTCCGGCAAAGTTCAAGGGCGGAATTATAAAAAATAGTTTGTACAGGCTAGGGACTTGGGAGGGGTTGTCTGAATTTCACCACCCGTAACTCTTGTGTACGTACTCGAATAAACCGGAATCCTCTGGCTCAAAATGTGAGAAAGCGAGCTTCGCTCATTCTTCGGCACACTATTTGCACCCCAGCAAAATGCATCAACGGCTTAAGATATCAAAGTGATGAATGACTTTTCATTGTCACACTTCTTCCTTCTCTTGATGTAATTCAATCAATCTCAACATGTGGCGTTATACCAGCCCGTGCTAGACAGTGACGCCCGGTGGGGAGTACGAATGGAGTTTTACCTAGGAGAATTTCAACCGAAAAAATCAATGGCTTGCTCATTGATTGTGATCTAAAGCACCAGCGAAATTCCAACTGTCCTCGACTCCATCCACAGACTACTGGGTAATAATTCCAAAGCGATGGACATTATTAGAAAGTGATCTGTGGAAGGTATTAATCACTCTGAAGAGAGTTGTAAATTTCGGTGGAACCCGAAAAGGTCAGCGCAAACTACTGCTCGCTCTGAACAAAGCCCTCCATTTTGAGTTTGTCGAAGTGAGATATGGAATGCAGAGCTCCGACCTTCGTTACCGCCCTTTGGTCTCCAACAGAGGTTGCAACTGCGCATTCCATTTCACACATTCCGTCACATACACTAATGTACCAAAGATCAGGAGGAGTTCGTCGATCGGATACGTCATACGGATCCACGCAAACCATTGACCAGAGCCGTCAGCAGTCCGATCACATGGAAAGCCAGCAAGTATAAGAACGACTGTAAGGTATTTCAAGCCAAATATCATTTCAAGCAACATTCGCTCCTCTTGACAATTTTTGAACGCAATCGTGATAGAGTAAGGCGTTTTTGGTACCTGATGACTAGTGTGGTGCCCGTGCTGATCGGCCTCCAACAAACTAATTCCTAAAAACCGATTCCATCACCCCTCTGCCCAATCTTTCAGTATTATGATGGCGCCTAGATGTCAGGGAGGAAAACTGCTATATCACAAATCCAACAAGTTTCGATTTTACTATTTTCCATGAAATCAACGTACAGATAATAAAATAGTAAAATCAAAAATATTCCCAAATAGGTGAAAGGGGAGCAGTTACAGGATTTGAAAAAAGCACCTTGCAATCTTGTTGCTTGTAACATCCAACTTGCCGGGTTGATTTTCATCAACGAATAAGGCACGAACACCACCCTCATTCCATTGAAAACAGCTGCTAGTACTGCATGCCAAAGACCAACTTCTCGTTTGAAATCCAACACGCAAACCATAGTTTCTCCTGGAAATATCGTGAAGTTTTTCCGACGGACACGAAAATATTACGACTGTCAGCAATTATTATACGAAGCCTTAGATACTTAACCAAAAGCATTCCAATTTATAGATTAGGAAGATTCAGGTCAAAAAAAAAATAATGGAACCAATGATTCGTTGACCCATGTTTTCGTCATAATATTCCATACTTGATCGGGGCTTCATGAAACTTTACCATTTCGATAATCTAGTATTTACTAAAAAATCACCTTGCTTGTATTCCATGGCGGTAGTGATCGCTCGACAATGAGCAAGCATAGCTTGTCTTGTAATGCATACTCCCTTAACAGCCCCCTCACGATCACAGGAATATTCAATGTAGGCGATGCTCTCGTCAGCTACACGAGGTGGTGCTGTCCAGTCACGTGAAGGTTTTCCCTGGAACACATTACACCATAACCACTAGGACTCGACTAAGATGAAGGAAAAAAGTCAAGAACATTTTCAAAACAACAGACAACCTAAAACAAGCTAAACTGCAATTTTCAACTCACCAGATGCTCTGTTATAACCCAGTATAGACGAGGCCATGATTTCAAGTCAACTACTTCTTGGGAACCGCCTGTCAAAGAGCTGGACCCAGATGGGGCGCTTCGTGGGAATTGACTTGATGATGTACTCTTCGGGAGACCCTTCAAATGCAATTCAATCAAATCGAAGGATCAATAGCATAGACTTATCCATGTAAAGCCCAGTACAAAGCACTACAAAATGCAATTTCATAAATAAAAAAGCAATTTAAAACACAAAACATTGATAAATGTATTAATGAGGGCTCCAGCTCGAAAGTAAATTGTAGTTTAGGAGCAGCGTGAACGAGACGTTCCGATGAGATGACTAAGAAAAAACGCTAGGCCAATTCTACGTTGCGGCTGATCGGTTGGGATACTACTATTGGAACAAAGCGCTTTCAGCGCTGGTGCAAACTATACTTTTCAATGGTCACCGGAAAAATCAATGGCCCTCTTCAGGAGAAAAAAAAAAGGAAAAAATGTATTATTTCGAATCTTACTTTATAACAGGTATCCGACGTTAGAGCAACTTTCACTCCGCAGGAGCCCAACAGAAATCCCAGTTGCTGTATTCCGGCATCCTAAGCAAAACAGATTCAAAAAAAGTAAAGTAAAAAAAGTAAGTGGATATTCACAGTAGAAAAAATGACGCTGTGGCTCACCCGCTTTGTCAAGGGAACTTCTACAGGGACTGGCACCACACCAGCCAGAATACAGCCATAGAAAGCCGCCAAAAACGCTAATGGCTCGGTGTTTGGATAAATAAGCGCCACTCTGTCACCCGGTTTACACATTGGAATCTAAACGGATACAATCCAACAAATAAAAAAATAGTGGATAAAAAAACGACTTTCAAAAAAACCCATTTACAAGAAAGTTGTTTGAAACCTACCTTGGAATTGTCCTTTCCTCCAGATATCGTTTTGTTTAACAACATAAAGGCAACTTTATTAGCGCGACTCAACAACTTCCCTGGAATAAAAAAAAGGTTGTAAATAGCACCAGTTGTTAATTGTGAAGCTCTTTAGCAATTCAGCATTTTTACAATAAAAACTTCAAGACTTAGATAACTAAAACAAGCATGGAATCAAAATTCACTAAAACCATACCATAAGTGATACTTTGATTGGGTCGACCAGTTTGATCCAATACCATACCCGCCAGACTTTTCGGCGTTGAAGTGCCATATCGATGAAGAGCGCTAAAAATTCATATCGGAAATTATAGTACTTGATATTACCATTTCGACAATACCATAAAAGTGTCTCAGAGCAACTAAAGAAAGATATTCAAGATTTATGAAAACTGAATGTAAAATAAATGATTTACTAAAAATAAAAATCGCACGATACTAAACTATAGGATTCATAAGCAGGATTTCAAATGCAAAATTCAAAATTCATTCAGAATTACATTACATAGAAAATTATTTGGAACGATGTAATCCATCACAATAACCCGCTTGAGTTGAGCTATGTAGTATGCGTACAAGATAAATAGCTGTTTTCAGTGACATGTTTACATGTTACTATCCTGCTAACAACAGGCCACCGATAGATATTTTCGTGGCAAAAAAATAGTACAAATTATTAATTATCTTGCTTCCCTGATATTTTGTTAAAAACATCGTTAATCAAAGTGTACATACCTATCCAGACTTCTTGGATGATTTTGGGTCGCAGCACTCGCACTGTCACCACGAACTGGAGTCATTAACTGGCCTTCCGGTCGTGGTGCAGCTGGATCGATCATCTTCGCAACTGCTTAAACTGGTTCTTTTAGCCATTTCTCCGACAGGTACCAGTCAAATTACATGGCATTAACAACAGAGCGGCGCATATATAAAAAAAGAATAAAAAGAGTCATACTATGTTGAAAAAGAAATAAGTAGCTGCAGGTGAGAATTCGGCCAGCTAGTTTCTCACCTCCTTACTACAGTTTAGAACTGTTTCCTTAGTTAAAAAAAACTCATCATTACTTTACAAATCATTTAGTACCCCTAGAAAGTGGATGGCGCATTTGAAGTCCTCCAGAAATACGTCTCATTGAGCCCTACAGAGCAGAAGACTAGTACAGTATCTCATACAGGCCGAACCAGCTTCATCAGAATACCCGGAGATTTCTGAATTTTTCGGAAAGGCACCACCGGTGACGTAGTATTTCTTCCTGTAGCAATTCGGTGTAGCCCAATTAGAGTCCTAATCCAAGCTGAAGGACATAAAGCAGGTTTTCCGACTGAACAAAAAAGTCTGACCAGGAGGCAAGTGGTTCACTAGGTACTAATCCCACTGAAAAAAATAGAAGGCACCCGTGTAACCGAAAAAACCTTGCTGGCTTGGACAATAATCTCAGTTTTTGTTAGATGGGGATGCTAATGCAAAGTGGAGCCTCTCCCACCGAACCTACGACTTTTACGCGCAATTGTATTATTCGCCTTCAGAGTGAACGAAGCTGTACACAATGGTAGGTGAAGGGATCGAATAGTACCGGACAGCTTCACCGCGCTTCAAACACTAGCTTCACCTTCATAAAAGTTTCGAAAGCCTCATCGGAACAGGAGTCCAGAAATTCGTCTGTTTAAGAATCCATGGATCCCCTACCGGCCGATCGCTCACATCCTATCTAGCGTTTCCGAAAAGCAACTTTTACTCTTCCGTACTTCGATCTATTAGTTGGCTTTACGATGCCACCTTCATCAAAACAACTATTCCTGCTATCGTGTCATCTCCATCAAACACATGTCACTTGCCCGAATGAACATTCCAACAAGACACCTGTTCAAATGATAAATCCCTGCAGAACACAGCAATAGTTTGCTTTCTTTCCACTTGTATTCGACAAATATTTCAGCAACAGTCAGTAGACAGAAAAATATATTTGATATTTTCGGCCAAACAAGAAATCCTCGATTCCATCACTCTTTTCTTTATCGCAACCTCTCATCGTGCACATTGCACGGATTTTTGAAAACATTCCCGTGCAAAGACAAACAAGCTTAATCGCACTCAGCTACTTCACTATCAGATTCCACCATCAGTCCAGACTTATTGATGAGATCTGATATTGTAACTGCTAAGTACAATTAAATTCACAGCTGACTACTCAGGCTTACTTTATAGTGTCAACATAGATCTGAGTCCCGAATGAGCTCTATAAATCAATCCAAGGGCATACAAATTAAAGTTCTTTGGCGATTCCGATTGCTAGCTGAACGCGTGGCGCATCTCAAAATGTTAAATGAACAAAGATGATACTATTCCTTACCTGTTACCTCTACCGTCAACAAAGAATCAAAATCACAAAACCGGGACTAATAGAAAATTTGTATAGACTGGTAAAGGTAAAGGTAAAAATGGTAAAGAAGACGGGTCATCCCCACAAGTTACTGTAACAGTTCATACTCATTCAAATATTTCTAGCGCTCTTCAAATATTTCTTCAACTGAAAAGTGGAAGCGTGGCGCATCTCAATAGTGTTGATAAGTGCTACAGGTGACAATGAAAAAGGAAATGAAACTTCCCCTACCTTCCAGTTCGGCGTCGTAGTCCTTGTAGTACTCTTGCAATGGCTGACTGCTTGGCCTCTGAAACATAAATCTTTCTTTTATCATTCAAATTTCATCATTTTTCAATTCCAACACTTTGGTTCCTTAATCCCAAATCGTTCTCTATGTTGATTGCTTTGTACAAGTTAATCCAATGAAGGAGAAGGTGCTTCCCACTGCCATACCACCCTTTTTGCCAATGACCTGCCTTCTCTTTTACTTTCTTGTTTCATTGCTATCTTTTTCAAAATTATACTCAATGTAAAGTTTCATCAAACTGCTCCAACATAGAATATTTGATAGTTTAGCGGGTAAGTAAGTGAAGAATGAAGAGAAAGACTAGCCATAGATTTCAATTAGCAACAGGCTAGGACCATTCACTTCTCTACCTTAGGGGAAAAAAATGAATCTGCATCTGCACACGTGACCCCATGATCAACGAGGTGATAGAAGCCGCAATTAATAGTTCAAGTTCATGCCGGATTGCTATTGATAAGTTCAAGTTCATGTCACACTGCTATTGATGAGTTCAAGTTTATTCCAGGGTGTTATTGATGACGTTATTCCGAGAAAACCAAACAGATGGCATATAAAATAAAAAAAAACAAAGTAAAACAATAAAATTTTGCAAGAAAGGTTACAGAACTACAATCGTTTTCCTCAAACATTTTTGTGTCAATTTATGACCCTTTCAAAGTATCCACAGAATGATCATCAATTTTATAGTATCTAACATATGTTTTGATCGACAGCAAGGGATACTGTATATTTAGCACTTCCCATGCATGAGGTTCCATGACGTGAACTTTTACAACTTTATACAAATTATTCTATCAATATTCCCTGCAAACCGCTTTGCCACCGTACGCGCCATTACTGCCTTGCCTGCGATTTTTATATGAATAACAAAAAGTCATCATATGTATTTTTTGCTACCAAAGACAAAGAAAGAAAACTCGATAAAAAAGGAGTTCCTGGAGAAAATCGATTAAATGGCGACTTTGTCAGCTTTTAATGGATTAAAACTGTTAAGTTTTCGAAAGAGATAGTTTCATTTGTTTAGTCCAAAAAGATAAGGATCTGTCAGAAGAACATTCCCATAGTTCAACGCAAAAAGAAACGATGCAGTGAATTCTGTCAAACAACGATTCTTCTTACAAAAACCATGACAAAAATGAAAACAAAATGTGAAAATTGAAAGAGTTCTGTTGGGTTTCAGATGTAATCATAAAAATACGACGGATATTTACAAGTCCGATGAGTGGATACTATAAGACCACTTTCACTTTCAATTCGATTTCGATGTGGAAAAAAAATCGGAAAAAGTAGAGGAAATTTGAACCAGAAACTTCTTGAATAAATTTCAAATCAAGTCAAAACAGTTAGGTGATAACTAAATTGTATTGATCAATTCGCAATTTTTTACTGAATCACTAAATCAATTTCGGATGTAATTGTAATTGAAACCTGTGATGTGGAAGACAGTGAACATTTATTTTTTTTTAGTAATTACTGCCTAATGGGCCATCAGCCCAGTATTTAAAATGTTAAAAATAGGGCCAAAAATTGCTCAAAAATTTTTTGCAAAGCTCCTCCTCTAATGTTACATAACAGATTATCCTCTCTTGAACCTTGTTTGCTGTCGACAGACCATAAGAAACGGATCATATTTCATGCTTGGGCAAATCGACAAACATCCACGAATTCCAAACTTTTCTACTCGCTTTCAAGCGAACGATTCAGCTTTAATCTCGAAAAGGTACCAAAATACAAATATTGTCGAAAACTAATTCGAAATATAACCTATAATCTAATCGATACATTATCGATTAGCTGCAGTGAGGGATGGAAATGATTGAAAACAAAGTGAAAGGGCCGTCTAGGACCTTTCAGGAGGCTCCGAGTCTCGTCGCCATATTACCAGCGTATATTGCATAGCAATTAGATCATAATCCCTTCTGTACTAGTACAAAACCAGGTCATACGCTCTGCAAACCCCAAATTGCGGATCGCTTAGTCGGCTGAGGTATTTCCGACGATGGTCACGATTACGGTGACCGACTGACTCATCTAGTCACATAGAGGAAGTCAGTACTTGATTTCATCAACCGCTATTCCTAAGTATTCAATTTTTGGCTCTTTTTCAAGAGTCATACTGGAAAAATAAAAAAAAAACGAGAGGATAGTAACAATCAACCATAACAGGATCAGCAACTGTTGAAAGCATAATCTACCCCGGTATCGGGATTTTATCGGAGAGCCTGTCAGTTTTGTAAAAAGAAAAAAGCCACGGAGCAAGTGTCACAAATAAAAAGAACAGAAATTAAAGAACTTCAAAGAAAAAATGGGTATAAAATCACAAAAGCAACGTCGAAAAAGATTCTATAAAGATCAAAAACGTGAGAAACTAACCCAATTCTTCTCCAAGAGTCTTCTTTGTGGCAAATCATGGACGTTAATCCTGCCATTATAGCCAATGCGAAGGGTAGCAGATGGAGACTCATCTTCCTTATCAGATGATTCTTTCGACGAGCTAGCCGTTTCTAATAAAACCATATCATGTTCCTTGAGAGAGGGACGTGGACAGACTTCTTCAGGAATATACTGAGGGATGAAACTTGACACTCGACGCTTTTTCAGTGCTTTTCGGATTGTTTCAAAGGATTCGTCACGGATACTTGCCACAGCAACAGAAGGTTTCCAGCGGCAATGCTTTAGTACACTTTCAAGTTCGCATAGATCGAATCCCAACGAATCCCATAGGTATCGTCGAACGGATCTGGTCCGTTTTTCTCTGAGAGCTGCAGCTTTACGGCTATGTAAATGAGCCAGATAGTCTCGATGATTTTCGCTTACCGAGACTCTTTTCGGCGCTCCGGTTTTCCCAGTTTGAGCAAGTGCTAATGTGGGAAACATGAAGCGATGAGTATTGTCCATCAGGTTGCACACAGTAGAACGGCATATGCGATTGGTGTTGATAGAACACTTGGTATGATAGTCAGCACATGACAATACGGCCGACTGCAGCCGGCTGGCCGCCACCCCTCTGGCTAGTTACACTGACTCCTGGCTGGCTGACTGGCTCACTCGATTTGCTAGAGCTACCATGTCCGAGATGGTGAACGCATGGGATTCGGACCGCTGTCGAGATTCTTCAAGCTAGCTGTTAGGGAAAAAGTCGCTCACAAGTGGTTTGCACTCGGTGATTTCACATGATCGTTATTGTCTTCACGAAAAAACGATACGTCACTCTTAAGACACTGAGAAATATTGATTTCAACAGTACCTCAGAAGTATGGATAAGTACAATTCGAGGGGAAGAGTGAATCAGTTTAGTTCAATGCAGTGGTACGCTACTTTCAAAGGTCACTTTGACCACTCATAAGAGCGAAATTAAGAGAATCATCCACGAATTGAGCACTTGTCATTCATGATGTTCTGCATGTCTGGTGATGGTCTTTGCTCATCTTGAAGCAATATAGGGAACAGCAATCCTTCAATAGCTGCAGTGAGAGATTCCGGGAATTTTTCTTTACAACCCGTCAGAAAAAAAAAATATCCCAACGATAATGCATCACGATGACACACCCATCATTCTTCGCCGATCGACGAGAACTTTCGGGAATAGCCGCTGGACGCCGCTTCGACGTCCACTCCCACTTTATGCCTGGATTCTTACATAATGGCATTCAAAACCAATGAAAACCATGAAACTTGTTCTGAGAGTTGGTTTTCAAACTAAGAGATAACAGGGAGGAGAAGCTAAACTTTTTCGGCCAAATTGAAGTGCTACGGCTGTTAGTCATTATCCAGCTCCTTCCAATTACTAGCTCTTTAGCAATCCTCTGCTTTTTCGGATGGAGAAGAAGCCCACTCGATCGGAGGTAAATGATAGAACGCAGGCCTCTACGAGTTCCAGCGCCTCTTTCTTGAAGAGGGAACCCACAACGTTTGCGGCAAGCAATGGACTTACCCTGAGCCACTAGAAAAGTCTACCTGGTAGAATAGTGCTTACTACTCACTGTTTACAAAGAAAAATTGAAAGAAAAGATTTAAAATGACAATTAATAAAGGAAAGGAGAGATTCGAGATTTCATCAACGAGATCCAAGTAGAGAATTCTCCCGAAAAGTTGTTAAAAAGTAGAATTGACCCTGCTGAACATGAGTGTGAATATCCAATTGGTTCTCTGAGACTAACTCTCGACTTACAAAACTAAATTCGTTCCGAACATCAGTGACGTTATAGATTCTCAAGAAACTGGCGCATATTGTTGATGGTAAAAAAGAATGCCATGCCGTGTGATGAATACTGAATAAATTAAACTTTCACTCCAACTTCAACTTTCCAACTTCATTTTTTTTCAATCGGTCGCGCTGACTACTCTTGCTCATTTTTTATTATTTTGATTTATTTTTCCTACTCGTTAACATGGGATAAACACGAGACTTCCCATTCCCTTCCCTCACATATTTTTCAGTTTGTTTTTTGCCTATCCCGTGATGAAAAAGTCATACACTTATTGAGTTTCGCTTCAAACACTGGGGCGCGTTATATAAACAATCGGCAGCTCACAAAAACCTTTGCATAGTTGCAAGCTGCGGTCTCCGAACGCCCCCAAAGTACATGACCCAGCATACCGTATTTGGAAGCAGCATGTTGTTCAAACAAAACTACCACGAGCCCCCTGAGCAGCACGGAAAAACTTGTCGCCGTTTCTTTAGGCTAACTTTTTAGTAACAGAATTTACTTCATACTTATTTCAATGTTTAGATTCTACGCCTCCCTCCGTTTTTATTCGAAATTCCGATATGAGAACTAAGAGTATCATAAAACTAGCGCTTGTAATAAAAAAAAAGTAGAGAAGAGAATGATGATATGTCTCAGGGGTTCCTTACGATGGCTCAAGTGGAAACTGAAAAAATTTAAATGAAATCGAACCTCGATACGAGCCTCTGCAGGGAAAATGGCGCGAATGCCTGTCTTAGGCGGAAATAATTCCATGAGCATAGAAATTGAGGACACTTTTTTCAGCGAACACTGTCTCTTAATTGATGCGCACTTTCCAAGATTTTCCTGATTCCTTCACTTCAAAATAGACCTAGCTGGACGTCTTCAAACTATAGATTGCCGATTATAGACTGAATGAATAAGAAGATAAGTATGAAAGAAAATATCATTTATCCTTATGTGAAGTTTTCTCTCTTATCTTCTATAAGCTAAGCCAGCAATCGACCGGGGCCACCAGCTTATTGTCTCAGACAACAACTTTTTGTAGCAGCCTTCCTGCTTTCTTTGAGCAATTCGTTTTTTTCCACAATTTGTCGAAGCCTGTTTTTTTTTCTTTCCAAATCCTCATTCATTTCTGACACAGGGCTCCTGCAATTCAACTCGAATCGAAGAATCAAGCCTCTAACAAATATGAATTCCATCGAGAACTGGTCCCTTGCCTTGGCCTAACACCGCTGCTAGGCGCAATAAAGGACTACAGGTGCACGATTGATGAAGCGTGAAATATGATACGACGATATGACCCTTCACCAACAATAGCAATCAACGTATCGAACCACCACGAACACCACCTTCACCTCTATACTAATCATTAATGCGCAAGGTAAACATTTTACTAATAATAACGATCCCTAATCTCACAAAGACCTAATCATTGGTCAATATTTAGAACATTCAAAAATCAGAAGGGAAAATGTCTGTGATGTCAGAAATTCTGCACCCTTCCGGATGTTATGTGAGATGAATACGCAGAAAATTCACAAGCACTTTGTATGCTGAGAGAATTCACACTCCTTATCAACCACCTTCCTGAAAAATCAGAACAGCATTCGGAGAATCCGAGAGATTTATAATCAGGCCGAAACGATATCCCACTTTCAATTTCTAATATCCCGATAAAGAACTTGATATTCACCGCTCTTCTCAAGCCCCCACCACGGAAAAATGTTGAAGAAAAATGAAGGCAAAAATTGATGGAGACAACCAGTAACACCCATTGAAAAGCGTGATGAGAGGGCGATGGTAAATAGCAGCATCATCTGCGAGGCCTAAGCAGGAATTGACATTTTCACCGAAGAAAAACAAATTTATAGAGACCATGAAATTTGGAATAAACTCGCGCACTGTAAAAGGAAGCGACGACCTGTGGATACCTCTAACTTTCTGAAACAACTGATCGAGTTTTCCTCCAAAGGTTATACAGTACCTCGATGAAACGCTCAAAATGGGAGCCCTAAACTTCCAAAAAAGAAGTTTCCAAAATTACGCATTCCTCAGTTTTGCAAAATACATATGATCAAATTAGTTTTGGAATTACTTTCCATCAAGCCAAAAAGGGAGTGACCGGGTGTGTCCCCGATTTTATGTGCAGTGCTCACTTATTCTACTCCCTAAAAAGTCAGTCCACTGCCTCAGTCAAAGTCGCTGGGGAGCTCGTCCAAGAAGGGCGTAATTCATATGTAATGGGCTCCACTATTGAGCCAAACAACTTTTGCCCAAGAAAGCTCATAAATTTGTGATGTAAAATAGTAAATGGAACTAACTCCAGTTCTTTTGAATTGGACAAAAATATAGTTGTAATTTCTGAAAGGTACGTCGGGAGGGTATCGAAAGGATTACTCCCGATAATACGCCATTAGATTAGCGTAAAGATAAGAAGCAATTCCCTTCGCAGAATTAACTCTGGAATGTTAATACGGTAGATTGATATCTATGTCCATCTAAGGGGAAACTCAAGATTGTATCGAAACGATCTGGTAAAAGCAAAACAGTATGGTCACATTCTCAAGTCTTCAAGAAATCTACCGCGAATGCCCACAAGTTTTCAAGCCAGAGTCACATCTCAGACGACTGTCTATAACAAAAACTGATAATCGTGAATCCTACGCTGAGATAACCAAAAGAAACCAGTGAAAAGCACGGATAGGCATTTGAGCAGTTACTTCACTCATAGCATATCAATTTTCCAAATAATTTTCGTAACTAAAGCAAAAATTCATGCTCTAGGGGTTTCTTGCTATGAATGTTCATACGACACCGGTGAGAAGTCTGAATTTTGTTCTAACAACAAAAATGATTGCTACCGGTATGAATCTTTTTGTTGAACTATTCGATTAATGTACCCTTATCGATAGATTCAATTAGAATTTCACTTCGAAATAGCGAAAATCCAAAGAGGATATTGAACAAGTCACGAGATGAAAAAATATCCTTCCAAAAAAGCCTTCACAAAGAAACGGACCGAACCTAACAACGGTCTCCACCAAAGCCTGGTTATGAGATAACCACTGGCAGTTCGAACCAAATAAATAATCGAAAAGTCTTGGAACTAGTAACCAAAGGATTTCAATAAATAGACATCAGACCATTAGGTAACATAGAAACCCGCCGGCAAAATTTGTACTATTTTAGCTGAGTAACTCAAACATACCTGAAGGCAGTTAACCACTTGTTGGAGCTTTTGTGACAGCTTCGGTAACTTCTTTTGCACTGAAATAATATTGATAAAATGCAACCATTCTAACTCTACATCATTGTAAAGCACATATTCCACTGCCAAAGTCAGTACAGATTCCATTTCGCCCGGAAAAAGTAGCGCGACTACCTCAGTGAGGTTATTACAGGGAAATCGACATCGATTTTATTTCAGTTTCAGAGCGAAATACTCGGACAGTAGGAGGCATTAGCCACTGTATCTATATTCACAATTTACATTGTAATTAGGCCAACCCATGGTGGATTGATTATCATAAAAAATCCCCCCTTCAGTTAGCATAGACATGCCAACGATGCCTACTTCCCTCGTTTCAGGTCTGCGATGAAAGCGTCTCTCAGGCAAGACTCGACTATGAAAGAGAACTTACAATAGGGATTGCGATAAAAAAAAATGTGAGAGTGGATCTCGAAATAAGGCGAATGAACGACAATTGTAAATAGGTACGATAATCTGAAATAACAGACGGAAAGGGACAGGAATAGACAATCAGACAACGCGATAAGAAGCACCCGTGTAGCGCAAAGATGAATTTACAACCAGAGTCCATACGACTAAATCTGCTCTAAATTAATCAGCCCCTTGAATAAACCCAATTTAGAGAATAGTATCGCGCTGGTCACGATCACGAATGAAGTTAATTCGAACACTAGCTTGGCACAACCTGGAAGCCGATGTCGAGCTTAGACGACCTCACTATTGGGACCGGAATTCAAAGGTGAAGCCGAGAAATGTATTACTCTTTGGAATTTCTCATAATTTTTCAGACCTTTCCTGTCATAAACGACAGCTGCCTAATGACAAAAAGTAAGCGAAAGGTGTGAATCGATCAAAACCTGTAGACATCAATACAATGGATAAATAAGAAGAATAGAATGGGGAAATCAAAGGTTCAAGAGTAGCTAAGAGGCAGAGAACGTCGACGGCGCACCGATTGCGACAGTAGCCTATCACCAACAAATCAAACTCTGTCTCCTTTCTTTCCTTCTTCGGAAGTAGTGGAATTAATAAATTTCTTCAAAAATGCTACCAATCGAAGATTCCAGTATAAGCCAACCACATAACTAATCTTGCAGAATAGTTTGCTTGAAGAACTGGTCTCAGAGAACTGTTAACTACATCGATATTTTGAAACATTTTATAAATCCTTTTTCCACTCTCCTAGGAAACTTGTTACGTGAACTAACTTTAATTCATTCCAGCGCACTTATTTCAACTCATTCTCCATATTTTACGAGGACAAGATCGGATTAACGTACAAAAAACGGCATTCTGGTAATTCGCATTGGGTGGAGTTGTACGACCATCGCTTGGTTTTACGCATTCCTGATTCACATACACGACCTCATCGATCAAACGCGTAACCTGAAACGGACAATGAGAATAAAATTCGCCAACCGCAACTACTCGAATATACAATAATTCAATCACAAATGAAAATTAATTAAAAATGTTCCCTGGAAAATGAGGACGCATGCAACTCAATTTTTTTGTGCCAGACTACGTTCAATTAATAGCGATTCCAAAGATTTTTCTTGGCTTTCCGGCCACCCAACAGCAATTTTACTGATTTTTTCTCTTTTCACTGGGAAATGAGAACTATCGACGAAATGCACCATACATATGGCTTGAAACCATGGCAGATACGAAGCCAAATAAAAGCATTACCACATCAGATCAGCGTAATTAACAACAGGAATCGATAGGACTCAAGCTGCTCAGCATTGATAAGACTCATTTTGGATTGCGCCACGAAAAAGTTTTCTGTTGCGTATTGGCATTTGAATACGAATTTGGTCTACTACGAGAACAAATGAAGGTCCCTATGTGGCATTCTTCACCCAACAGGCTACCATCTGGCTCTGCCTTCTTCCTCACCAATCAACGGATCATAGAAAAAAGGAAAGCTAACTGATGCTTGTACAATCAGAGATTCACTTTCTCGTAGTTCCGAGAATACCAGTGAGGCCTGGGTTGCATTAGCAGTAACTGATCGTTATGAGCACTGCACCGCTTCCACCCGGTGTAACAAAAAAAACATAGAGCCAATATGAGAAAACGAAAAATTTCGATAAGCAACATATCATTACCTTGTCAGCATCCTCATCGCTTTCCTTCTTGATCTCCAACTTGATGATCGACTTTCTATCACCACCCTTGTCATGGGACCGTGGTGTTGTGGGCTTTGGCTGAGATTCGGCTTCCCGTTGGTTCTGAAACGACAGCAGTTTGAAATAGAAAATTTAAGCCTATCAGTCAGCACCGACTATCAGGAGCACCTAAAAGCCGTACCTGTCCCAGCCTAACTGAACACCTAGATGAAGCCATGAGGTGCTGGAACTAGTAATGAATGCCGATCAATGAATGCGCTGCACGCTCATACCCCCTTTCATTTTATGAAAGAAAAACGTTCGCTATTGTTGCCTGGCAGTTTCGCTACTCATATCCTTTCGAAACCGTGAGGTGGCGGTTTACAATATCGTTAAAATCGGACAACTGTTCGAAGTGAATTCAGAAAATGTTAGGAATGGGGATACCACATATAAAAAGGAGTAGTGACTCACCCTTAGCTTGATTTCGTGTTCTTCCCGCACTCTTCGAAGCATCGCTTCCACAGCAGCACCTCCTGTGACATCCGGTGGTGCAACGCACTTTGAGTTTCCGTTTCTTGGAACACCTTAACATCTCTTTTGTTACTAGTACATTTGATTGGAAACGTTTAGTACGCCTGTGGAAATAGTCATTAGCTTTTCCAAACCTCTTACAGACGTACACAGCTTAAAGATCGTTCAGGAGCTTAAGAGAGGATCTGAGCCCATTTCATACTAAAGTCGATTAAGGAAAGAGAGAAAATCATGGAAAATCAATACAGGCAAGGTGACTGAACTCGACTGAGAATGCTACAAAAGAAAGGTGTTGGATGACGGGAGAGAGAAATACCACCATGAAATAAATCGCATGAGCTTTACCGGTAGAAAAAACTTCCAGCCCAATCATCAAAACGAAGATATGAGAAAACTGAAATGACTCAATGCGCTAAAGAGGAGGACGAAAGTACCTGATATTTTTTAAGTAACCGCTTATCAGGCCCTGAAATCGATTAGGAGTATTTCTAATTTAAAATTTCCTGATTTGCCCTAGAAAGTACCACACGAACATCGAAATGAAGACGTAGTGAAATAGGAGCAAGGTGAATTTCAAAGAGAATTCAAACAGTATGAACGTTTTCAATGGCTTCGCTAAGATTACAATACAGACCGGTTCACTGGGTATCTGTTTTTCATCGGCCTGGAATAGATTTCATCAGAAAGATCTTCTTTGAAAGAAACTGTGTACGAATCTTTCGTATAACTATAATAATACTATTCTTCACGAAAGAAAGATTAATATGAAATTCCCTACGAAGCCATTGTATACAGAATTACAATAAATGCAAACAATAGCAACAACAAAATCACACCTGATTCAGAAATTTGCTTTCCTGACGGCTGATTTTTCCGCTTTAATGAACCCACAAGGCTGTCGTCATCATCGGAAGACGAGTCTGCAACGAAATTCAGCTGACGAAATAATCTAGCGTTATCAGTGGTCACACCGAAAACTCAAAGATAACTTGACAACAAGCTGATAAAGTACACACCAGATGCTCGACTACACCGCCTACGCGTTTCCGTGGGGCGCTTGATTGGTTGAACGATACCAGGACGCACTTTGTAACCTTGGGAGTATTCGGCAAGTGCTTGC
The DNA here is from genome assembly GCA_000469685.2 of Haemonchus contortus. NCBI lineage: Eukaryota > Metazoa > Nematoda > Chromadorea > Rhabditida > Trichostrongylidae > Haemonchus > Haemonchus contortus. The sequence continues at coordinate 39,780,134 of LS997562.1, forward strand.
TGCACAGCTTCGGCTCGGATTTCTGAAATGAAAAATTATGGGATTACAACAATTATGATTACATTCAAGCATTAAATTTGCTTCGGCAACTCCAAATGATATCATTAATATCATCTGCGTTGACGAAGCGATGTTACACCTCATCAACTATCAAATGATAGGAAATATGTAGATGATAAATTACCGTAATGGGAGCGGGATGAGTCACCATTCATAAGAAAGCCGTAAAGAATGGAATGCTACTTTAATGGAAATGCGAATAAGAACATCTACGAGAACACCCAACGTCGGTAATGCAACGGAATGAAAATTACCAAAAAAGAGGTACGGATCATTACTGGGGACCCGAGAACAAGAATGACCCAGAACCCTGTGATGCCATAGCACATGACCGCACGCACTACATCTCTACTTTAATAAAACAGTTGAAGGCAACGATCACTAAACCAGTGATGTCAGATGCCTGCTGTGTAAAATGAATACAATGGCACATGACTCGGTACTGCTAGCGATGAATGTAAGCTTAAATTGAATACAACGAATGAGTTACGCTTCCTGTGATTTTGTCCTCTGTTGGCTCGATCAAACTTTGTGGGTTTCACCAAATGGGTGCGAGCTTAACTAAAACTGCAGAGTGCTCGCTGAGGCCGGTTCGAGTTCGCTACGAGATTCATCCCAAGTGTCAAAGCCTAGCTCCTAAGCCACGCTAATTCACCACAATCTCTTTGCATCAAGCTGGCCTAGATAAAGATCTAGGAATGCTTTGAAGGCGTAAATTAGAAGCCTACGTCAGTTCGGAAGCAGGAACGGACACCACATTCATGTTTGCCGCTCTCATCTACCCTATTCCACAGGTTTTTCCGAAAAGTTTTATTTCTCCGTCTAAGCCTCTCTGACGGGTCTTGTGGATGCTCGGCAGTTTTTGGTTGGCTGTAATATATTTACAGCAGTAACTATTAAAATGCTCATGGCCACATGGCATGGGAAGCCTGACCACCTATTGAACGGGATATTCGAGGCTAGGTAGGTAGCCCTAGAAGTTGTCAGAAAATAAAACAAATACGATTCTCAACGTCGTTATGAAGACAATTGCCAATATAATTAAATGTTGGCAAAACAGTGAGCAATGTCAACAGAGTAAGTTAAATAACGCCGAACGGCCATGCAATAAAAAACTGATATCGTATGCCATCGTGTATCAGACTTACCGGAGTGAAAACGTGACTCATCCCGTGTGAGGCGTCGCTGATGCTGTCGATGGGCACGTGAACCTGGGCTTCCTTTCGACTGACCAGGACCTTAACAAACAAAACGAAATCAGGATAATAACTTGTGGGCTAACTAGCCAGTTGTCACTTTGACTCGAATCTGGCAGGGATACTCAGTAATACGCTTATCATTGCCACAAAACCTCGTTTACGCACTTAACTAGTTCTTTAGTCCACCATGAAAAGTAACCAGATTGGAGTATGGGTATGGGGTTGTTTTTTGAAATCTCCGACGTCATTTATCTCATTCACTGTTCACGGTCAAAACAGCGACGATGAATGGCGCTTCGTTGGGATCCGGCAAGTGTCGGATCGAGCGCGATTTGGCCTTGGACAGGTATTTATGACCACAAAGAAATTCCAAAAAAAAAGAAAACGCCAGAGAAAAGACTGAACAGAATCAATTGAGTGAGCTAACCTGCGCTGCACCCTTTGTTGTACTTTGCTAGAATCAAATTTCGCTTCTTTTCGTAGCCTTTTTGTGTGATGTCACCTAAAATGCTTTGCTTTTTTCCTGATCATTATTCTAATGGTATTTAGACCTCATAAACTTTGTATAGACTTTTGAGTTTTTGTGGCTTCATTTTAAAGCTACTCAGAGCAGAGAATATTGCTATGAATATTGAATAATTTTTAGAGCTATGAATATAAATAAGGAATTTTATAGGGCATTCGCTGACTTCAAATCGCCAACAGCCAAGCTCTCTGAAACAGCACATGAAGCAACACTTCTAAGAATGTTACATATTTCCTTCTCCACTGTCACATTTCTTCTATCGATTTCTAACTGATAGCGACAAAACCTCAAAGTAAACCCCTCAGAGACCCAGTAAAACTAATTCATAAGATATTAATATCGAAAATGTAGCCACAATGTACAGGACGATTGAACGGGTAATAGAGCCATCATTTAGAAAATGGAGGGCATTTTTTCCAATCGCATACTCAATTCCTAAATAATGAGGTTGAAACTCAATGTATAATGATGACCATTCATTTGGAAATGGGATGACGTGAAGATTTGCCAATTTCAAAATCGAAATTAAATAAAAAGAAGTTTGGCAGGAAAAAAATTGTTTGAATTTATAATTTTCCCCTCAATCGTGGGATAATATCGAAAGGGTGACTGCCTAATCGACAAATGGAAAACCAGGGCATTCCATTTCCAGCAAAATCGGTGGAATCGGTGAAGAATACTGAGAGCTTAGGCCACCTGAATTAAAGCTATCTAGATGAGCAAGTAATTAAGCGCTCTAGTCTCAATTTCATCTGTTCCCATGAATCACCATTTATTAAACAGTCTTAATTATATAATGAGTTCTAACCTCACTGCTCAATTAATGAACGCTGAAAGGCGACTTCATCTCCGAATGAAAAGTCAAGTCCCCCTAACAGTTTACAAACAATTTGATATACTTTGAAAATTATTATAAAAAACAATTAATACATCTAATTGGATAGAGAAATCAATTTAAAAGCAGAAAAGCAACTTGATTACACGGAAGACGAAAGGAATCATAAACAAACAATCCGAATCACTAACCTTCGCTCAGTTCCAATTCAAGAATCGCTAGCTGTTCACGAACATCCTCAGGTAGATATGCTAATTCCTGTTCAAGCATCAGCTAAATGCTTGCTACCACCGATACTGACGGCGTACCCGAATTGACTGCCTTCCTATAAGTATACGAAAAAATCGATACAAGTTGCACAGAGAGGTAAACTGGTGCCGGGTGGATCGATTGCGCTCGACGAAAACGAAACCGGCGATCAAAGAGCGCTTGACGGAGAGAACAGAAATCGCAGAGATACGGATTGGGATAACTACCGTTTAGTTCCAGTTCCATAGAACTGGTTATTAAAACAGACTCTTCGACACACAAGAACAATGATCGATAACGCAAGTAATCTTCTTTCACTTTTTTTCGAATTCATTAATCGTATGTGTCTGGTGGTATGTTCCGAGTGCTGTTTGAAGAATTCACTTTGCAAAAAACATGCGGAATTCGCTTGAGATATTTCTGGAAAATTCCCATAATTGATTTTTAAGTGCAGAAAAAGATGCATTACTTTACACACCCAGACACAAACGGCTGCAGAACAGCAGCGTGTGAGTGTCTGAGTGTGTTTATTTGCAAATGCCTTTGTTTTCTACGATCCGTCCGACGAGAACAGCAATTTGCCCCCTCCCCCCCTCACTCCCGAGTCTTCCACATTGCAATTAGGGAAACCCGTACAGTTACATACAAACGTCCAGGACGATAAATGATGATGAGCAGGATGGAGTCTAGCAATACGAGTAAACAGTCGAACAAAGAGAATCCACAGAAAGGAAATTCTATGTGGCATGAAATGTTGTGCAGACTTTCAGAGTATAAAATGTCGGAGCTCTTACGATTGTCGAAGGAATTAAAGCTTCTTATGTTAGTCCCTCTATTACACCGCGAAATTTACGAGCAATGTTTGCAGAAAATGAAATCGTCCTTTTTAAAAAAGATTCACTGCATATTTAAGGTTATAGCTTTCCTTCAAGCGTCGACTACGCAAGAAGTAAATGGCTTTCTAGAAATCTTTTACTATTCCAGACGGCCATTTCTGCTCTAGAAACTAGAATACCCAACGGTTTAAACAAAGCATCGCATTAAAGTCGAAAAGAAGAAAAAGAAAAGAAGATCCTTCTCAGATACATGTGTTGGAAATGTTTGTCGAAAGTAAATCAGATAGGGAAGAGCTCGAAAAAAGAAAACACCTGGCCTAATTTTTCTGATGTAATTCTAGTTTAAGTAAACAATGGAAAGAACTGTGCTGTCTGCATTTCCATTCTTTAATCGCGGTGAGCGAATTCCAAGAATTTCCCTTTTTCCCTCAAAATAGGCAAGTAGAAAGTGAAAGAGCTAAAATTATCACGAAAGTCGGGTAAAAAGTAAATAGAAATGAAAAATCTTTCCATTAGTTCTGAAAGGTATTTGAAGTCATTAAACTCAAATGCGGCCAAAACTGTAGGAAACTCTCTATTAGAGGCAATTTTATCTGATTAAAGAGGAATAGATCATAATCAATTGAAATTGTAGATCAAAAAAGGTAAAAGATCAAGCAAGAGACTAGAATACATAAGGAGGCACATTCTACTCAGAACCAGAAATGACTCGAAAAACGAAAGATAAGCGAATAAAAAGTAAAACAAGCCTATAAGCTGTGACGGACGACAAATACCTCCTTTTAAAACGGCGGACCATCACAAATTCGGAACGAAGAAATACGATCCAAGCCATGCAAATCAACAATTGCATCGATTTTCACATTTACAGACACTAGGTCCATACCAGAAACCTTTGATGTGAAGAAGCTTTATGAGTGAAAAACAGTAAGTCAAAAAGTCATCGATTACTCTCTGTGTTTTATATCTTGCTTAGTACAACCTAACAAGAACTCTTGCAACAAAAAGGAAAGTACTGATCTCTGTTAAGGAACCGGACTTTTTTTCCTATTCGTAAGAGCAGAAAGATACGAAAACAACGATAAGAAGTGCGCTGTTGGTGTTGGTCAGAAATTCGGACGGGACATTAGTGAATTGGGAGGTGATTGATAGGCAGTCGCAATACGCGGACGATGTTCAGAGTATTCGGCTAAAACCACCTGCTGAGAAGATCGATAGAGCGGCTATTGAAAGATCAAAGAAAATGGCTGTTTGAGGTAAAACGAGCTCATAGCGGCGTGTACCACCACCATCACCAACCACTCTCCTCCTCCTCGATCGATGGACGTGGCCCAGCCGAGGCCCCTCACCCAGTCTCCAGTCCAAGCAACGATTCGAGGTCGCCCGGTAGTTAGGAGATGGGTGTGTTGTGAGCTGGAATGACTGGTTAAACTCAACTCTACATGCCCTTCAAAGTTCGCATTCAATACGATGAAAAAATGGCAAATAAATAGTGAAATCGTCGTTGCGCAAACATTTCCGCCTTCCGCTACTTTTCACGTCTCCGCTTCCTGTTGTCCTTAGTCGCAATTTATTCCTTCTACAGCTCAGACATCAGAAAAAATAGAACAGGGAAACGAAAGAGTAAAAGTAAAGCACAAAAATCACACCGCAAAGTAATGGTAGGACGAACTGGTCAAATAAGAAATATGAGAAATTTTAAAAATCGAATTTCCATCAATAAATCAATAAAAATGGAACCCTTCTACATAGAACGCTCACCTTACAATTAGAAAACGCGGTTGTATGGTTACGATAAGTTCAGAAAAGTGAGCGTTACACCCTACACATTTTAATTGACGTGAGATATACAGGCAGCCTTGTTAAGGAGATTTATGACGTTTTCTCATGTTTTGGGTTTTAAATAAAAATGAAAGTGCTCTCCATAGCAATATTTGCGGACAGTAGGCTTCTTCTAGTTCTTCCCAAGCAAAACCATTTGAACTCATTTGGGTTGAAGGGGTTCATAGGCAAAAGTTTCATTAAACATTAATTAAGCCTACAAAAATGCGAAATCCAAAAATAGTCAACAAAAAAAGTCAAAGTAAAAGGATTAGGGGATACATGGCAGATGTCCCACGACCTGGTGAATGCCTCCTCGTTAATTCAAAAATGGGGGCCGATTAGAACGAGGTCCGATCAGCCCCCACTTTTGCGCTGGCGATTGCTGTAATAATTCACCCGACGTTCTAGGTCGAACGAATAAAAAAAAACGAGAAGAAAAGAAAATGAGAGTCGGATGGGAATTGGGGAATTCCGAGGAAAGTTCGAGTAACCTTATTACGACTTTGATTTTGAAAATTTAGATTGAGACTCGAGATTGATGGAAGCATCACTCGAAGGCGATTCAAGAATTACACCTTAAGATACATAAATTTAATGGTGGCATGAAGGTACGGAAGAAAAGAAGTAGTGAGAGATGGATAACGATTGATGGTGGAGGACAGGTCTTGAGTGAGCCGGAAGGACAATTAAAGAATCGTTTTTTTTTCAAATTTCGAAAATTTCCAAAAGCATTTGCAAAAAACCCATGGAATCTAGATTCAAACGAGGTTACGACAAATCCCTCCGAAAAATGAAAAAAAATCAGCAGAGATTTGCCAGTGAAGTCTCACATTCGTCAAAGTTGCACCTTGAAATGCATAAAAGTCCAGCGCGCGCAAAATCGATATACATAGAATGCATGGGGAGATGATGTGCCGTCGAAAGTGTGAACGCTTATAAGCCAAACGAGAGAGAGCGGCAAGGTTTTCATGGTAGGAACAGAGGGCAATCTTATTTACGGGCTCTAATGAAGGTGCTTGACCCTGCCCAATCCTGAAGCGCAGCCTTGGCTTATGTTTTCAGAGGAAGCCGGTTAATTAACGGCTTTGTTTATGGCATGTGCCCATCCACACATGGAAAAACAGTCATGATAAATAAACAACTATTCTAGTACATTATGAATTCTTAAACACTAATCCAAATAAAGACAAGAGAAACTACCCTAAAATTCCATAGATAAGAGCGGGTGAGCCTACCGGTGAAAAATGAATTGGAAAAAATCGAAATTGAATGCACTCACCCCTCTAACTTGATGGATGGATAAATTAAACTTCGAAGAAGAAGTTAAGAAGAAGCTCCGCCCCTCAACTCTAAACCCCGCCCACTTAATAAACAATTCATATAGAAAAACAGCGATCCGTAAAAGAAAAACAGCGATCCACTTAATAAACAATTCATATAGAAAAACAGCGATCCGTAAAAATCGCTGTTTTTTTATATGAATTGTTTATTAAGTGGGCGGGGTTTAGAGTTGAGGGGCGGAGCTTCTTCTTAACTTCTTCTTCGAAGTTTAATTTATCCATCCATCAAGTTAGAGGGGTGAGTGCATTCAATTTCGATTTTTTCCAATTCATTTTTCACCGGTAGGCTCACCCGCTCTTATCTATGGAATTTTAGGGTAATATATGGAGGTTATAAAGTATTCAAAACATGACGACAAACATGAACAAGAGTATAATGAAAAATAAAAAAAAATAGTAAGATATGAAGTTAATCGTATGTGGTAGTGCGACGAATAATAGTAATATGGAAGGGCAAACTACAAGGCTCTTGACTTTAATCGATCCCTTTTCGGAATGCGCCCCGCATTCGACTTCATTCAGACCCGTAGTGGGATTTGAATGCGTACCCGGCCTATACAATGACATGCCGTGGCCGGGCGATGTTCACATTAAAGCTTTTGTCCTTCCAGTCGAGTCTGGTATCAATTAACCAAGCCCATAGAGGTGGAAGGCTCGGTTGGCCTGGGTGTTTATCAATTTGGGGTTCGAACTGCGGACCATGCGTGCGTAATAGATCGCCATTTGCCACTACACCACTTCCGCCTCCAAAAATAATTACTATAATTAAACAAATGACTGTGTCGAGGTGATATAAATAGAAAAATTGAAGTAAATAATGTTGTAAACAAAGATATTGGACAAACTAGTAGAAAAATAAAAACAAAAGTGCAACTGAGGTTTCTGTGGTTTACAAATGTCTTTATTTCTCAGATCCGATTACAAGTGGTGGGATAAGATCGCTCGCTCTTGACGTAAGGAATTGAAAGTGTCAGCCCACATAGAGGCGGACCCAACTCAGACAACGTCGGCGTGATGGATCTTCCTTGGGAGATCGTAATCTCTTCCCAAGCCGTCATATTTCACGGAAGTATTTAAGGAATACATGTGGTCATGTCACTGCCACTATAGCCTCCACCAGATGAATTCTCGTAAGGAGATGCGCCATGCATTCGACTTCCTTTGAAATATTCGAAAACTATTGAAATGTCTTGGAAAAGTGTAACATGAGTGTCAGACGTCACTGATGACCACATTGGTAGGGTTCATGTTCCCATAAATCTCCTACCGATTTCTCAGCGTGGGAAGGACGTAATCAATTCAACCTGAGGGGGTTTCGATCCAGCGGGTTTCCTAGGAGCAAGAGAAAGCTTCGAACCTTCCCATTGCTCCATCCAGGAGTTTTGGAAGGTTTCTGGAAATCAATGGGGCTGAGGCGAATGTAGCGAATCCGAAGAAAACATTGATCAGCAAGATTTGAGGAGGTGTATTCAAGAGTCATGTCACCTGAGGAGTGCTCAGTAAACATCGAAAAAGCGCACCAGTCAAGTGCTCTCCCCCACCCTTCCCTATAATTGCGTCCGTAGTAACGTCGTGCAATGAAATTGCAGATGATTATAATAGCTATACTACTTTTTTTTCCTCCGATGAGGGGATTATTGAAATTGAAATTGCAAAGCCGTAGACAAAAAAGATGACTCTATTGAATTCCTCACTGAAATACTTCCCAGTCAATACCAAGAAGGGATAGTTGGAAGTACTACAAGCTGTTGGCTTCTGGGCAGAATGGAATCGGGTTTATTTGTGAAGCTTCATATCAAAGACAACTGTTTACTATTCGGTTACGGCTTACTGTAGTACAAAGGGATACTGTAGTGGATGCAGAACAAGATAGCACACATCTTCTCTTTGAAATATCCATGTTCTAAAGCGATGAAAATGAAATGATTTTTTGAAAAAAAATGAAAGCGTCAAAATAATAAAAATGAAATAAAATAAGTAAAAGATAAAAATAGATAAATGAATGGGTAAATGAATAAATAAGTTAATCAGTCGATACATAAATAAATAAATGAATGAAATAAATGAGAATGGAAAATGGAATAAGAAAAAGTGTTTAGAAATTTTGCGTTCAATAAGTTTTCAAATAACTCACATGTTGAAGGTGTGCAGCTATCTATTCACTCATTTCGGTATGAGAGTACATTTTATGTGCTCAAATAGATAAACAAATAATTAAATTGATACGCCACACTGAGTATACTGGCCGAATCTGTCAGAGAGCTCTAGCAGTTGTATAGGTGCTGCCTCAAAATTTTGCGTCGTCTAGACAAAAATAAAGTGGAAAGGTGATGAAAAAGAATATCGGGCCTTTGGTCCCTTGCCATTTCGATAATGGTATTTTGTAATTTTTCGAATAAAATTCTCCTCACTTTGAGGGTCTGAAAGAAGGCTGTGGCCTTGACTTTCAAACGCAAATGGAAAGACTCCGTGGTTCCTATTTTTAACTTTCAATTGAACGTCTCACAATTGCTGATGAGGAGGAACCAAAGATGAGGTGGGCCGAACACGATATGCGATATTATGATGACCATTCAGCCCAGCCACGGCGATCCCACGGGACGTCAAACGGACACTAGGAGGGTAGCCAGGGCGATGGTCAGACTTCTTCACGAAAGTTCTGAACGAGAAGAATGCTATGCCTTATGTCCCTTCGAGCGAGGACGATTTACTGGGCTACTCTAGCTCGTGACAGGAATGAATAGAGACATTACGGGCGTCCGCTCAAGGAAATCGGCAGTCAACGGGACGACAGCTGATACAGGATACGTTCTGATACGATCGAAGAAGAAAAATTGCTTAAAAATTTTCTAGTAGTGATCGTTTTCCGCCCTAGAATATGCAAGGTAACCATAATGAAAGTCCCGCAAATGACGAGCAACTCCGCCCACTGCCCCTTGGCACCAATTATAGCTACTTATTCCTCATCATTATTTCATTCCCTGAATATTCAACAGTTGATGTGGCACCGATGAGCGAGTGACCAATCGAAAAAGCTCTGCATACATAGGAAAAAAGTCGAGGTATTCGCAATAAATAATGACCCAATCGGCTGTAATCCGTACAGCAGAACAAATGGGATGCCAGCCGCTTGCATAGGGATAGGATGACCAGCCGTAAGGCCGACAGGAGTTCTTTTGTGATTTGTGTGGTGCATTTGGATAATCTGGCACTGTGTACGAGTGATCGATCTATGGCAACATACGCCCGATTTTTTCGTCGCCGATGGACATCGCATAACGACGACATCCCGTGTCACAACGATGGCCGTTCCGTCATTCGATTGGCCGTTGCTTGTCACATTTATGCCAAGCTTAGTGATGTTGCTACATACGCCACACTAAAAAACCTGCCCAAATTTCCGGGGGCAATGGCTGAGTCTTCCACTAAAAACGTCATTTTTTTCCTCTCCATTCTATTATTTTGCGCAGAGCTCGAACGGGACGTTCTCTGCTAAAATCACTTGGAGTACGAGTCCGCTATTAGCTATAAAATTATGTTACTTTCACTATTATTGTCAAAATTATTTAAATTATACAATTTCTATATCATTGGATAATTATTCGTTATGCTTTATACTACTTTGCTGGGCACGTTGGTTTAGTGAAGCCATTTGTTATATCCTGGCTTATTATGTAATTAGGGCGAAGGTGGTGTGGCGGTAAATAACGCATTATCTTACATGCGTGGTCACGGGTTCGAATCCCGGATCGATATCCGTCTAGGCCAATCAAGCCTTCCATTCCTCCGGGGTCGGTCAATTGGTACCAGACTCGTCTGGGAGGATAAAAGCACTGACTTGTACACTGGCTGGTCACCGCAAGTCATTGTATTGGCCACTACGCATTCAATACGCCACTACGATTCTGAATGGAAATCGAGTGCCGGGCGCATCCCTCAGGCAGGATCAATCAACGTTAACGGGACCTTATCCTTTATCCTTTTGTATTTCATGTATCTATCTATTTTGGATCGAAGTATTTATTCTAATTTGAATGATTTCAATTTCATGAAAAATCATCGCTATATTATTTTGCAATACTAAATTAAAGAAAGCAGTGGATATGTTTCTCTTACCAGATGTTCGTTACGGATGAGATTGGACAGACTTCTCAGATCAAAGGACTCATGGCAAGCCTCACCGAGCTCTCTACCGCTGTCAGTCGAAGCCTGCCAAGCTGGTTTGCTACAAAACCCATCTTACAAGCAAATATTCCACATTAAACCTGTGCCGACTTTCAAAATCCAGTAAATAGTCAGCTACTACGTCTACTACAGTGATATTACGACGATTCTGAATGACATCTGCAACATTAAAAGTACAGCCCTATTAGAGCAGCTGAAAATTTGGGAGTTTTTTTCCCGGAAGTAGGGGTAGAGGGGAGGGGGTATGCCGCAATCTGGTAAAAATGTTGGAGAAGTAGTTCCAAAAAAGTTTTTTTTTTATCTTTTCAAACTGAAATTTTATCGAGAAAAAGAAATGCAAGAAGTAATCGAGGACAATAGAATAGGTCATGCTTAACCGATTCTTGCTTATACATCAACATTGAGAGAATGAACTGTCTCCAACAACAACGCCAGGTAACACCACCGTTACTGTTGCACACGGCCTCTGGGTCACATTGTAGGAACGTGATGGATGTGAACAAAACTGATCGGAGGCCGGCTACCAAAATTATGCTCAGCCCTCTGATAGCCCCGCTCTTGGTGAAAACATCGAAAAAGAATAACTAGAGGCAATTCAGGAAATTGCAGAACATGATCTTCCACCTTCAATCTTCAAGAGGAGAGAAACTGAGAACTCGAAGGAAAGTTGAATCAAATTGAACGTCAGCTATCGAATGACATGTTGGAGCATTTTCCACTCCGTCAAAAATAATAGGCCTCGGTCTGGTGTAAAGTCAACTGGAATGAATTATTGGTTCGCCCCCACTTATCCGCTTCACGATCTGTTGAGCCGAGGCAAAATTGATTCACCCGAGGACAACATTAGAAAACCAAGTAAAGCAAGTTTCCAGCAAAAACACTTGGCAAATATGATATAAAGGGATTTGACCTTCGACTTCGATTCGATCGATATGTATGCTTTGTGCATCTGATTATGCTAAACTGCTCTGATAAGATTGATAGACACTATGCCACCACTCCGAAGGCAGTTATGATAATGCGAGTCATAGAAGGGCAAGAGATGAGAATCTCCGTTGGAATTTTAAGATCTAAAAATTAGCTTCAAATATAAATAAATATAACATATGAAAAATCGATATAAATCATAGAATAAATATAATTAGCGATAAATAGTTGTAGTAATTGTACAGGGTGTCCCAAAATTATTTGCGACGATTTATAGCAATATATTTGAAACTTCTCAACTGCGAAAGAGGATGGAATTTCTATGCACGCTAGCTAACACTATGTGCTACAACATGCTAAAGTCGCATTCCAAAATATCCCCCGTGAGCGCGAATAGAAGTCAAAGTTTGCTTTCGACTTGATCGCATGTGGCACGCAGGTATCTTCTCCATTTCTTCCCTGCCATCCTCCAGCTTTTGCATTCTAGGACTCCAAACTGGGACTGCGAACTCGACAGGTCCTCTTCTAATCAGGGACCATTCGTGGGATTCAAGTGTGTCAAGTTCTGGAAAATAGGATGACCATTCCTCTTCACCAATGAAGTCGGGCAGCTGTCGCCGGCACCACTCGCGGGCAAGCTTGGCTCTGTGGGCTGGAGTAGCGTCCTGCTGGAAGGACTACGAGATGTTTCAGAAAACGTAGCCTGATCAGTGCTTCAGTACTTCCATCAGTACGCTGTTCGAGTACTGGTCTTGGTCAATTTTCACGCCTGCACCGAAGAAACCACAAGCGGCTTACCCTTCCCAGTAATTTTCTCGAAAAACAACGTTTCACCGTTCCTATACAAACTTTTTGTGAGACATTACATGGGTGGACGTTTCTTCCCGGAACGCGAACGTTTTGGTTGTTGAGGGATGGTTTTATCGTGAAAAATTTTTTGATCAGAGAAAACGACGAAGGGTTGCGTGTCATCACTCAAGTGGGTCTGCGACTTTCTGCATTTTTTGGCCCTGCAGAATCTATTGTGATCGGGATTGGAGCATACGATAGGAATGGTAGTGAGGCTTCTGCATGACATTCTTCCATCGCGATAACTCCTGTTAGCCGTGCCCGTTGACTTCCTTTTTATGGCTCACCCAGGATCCCGACCAATTGGCAGACGGACCATTTTAATAGTCCTATCTTCAGAAAAATTCCACCTTTCTATCTTTCCTGGTTTGTCTCTGATTCAATCTTCTTTTCTATATCGTTTAATAGCCTCCTATACGGTTATTAGAAAAATCCCAAAGAATTTCATAACGCCCTTCCACTTCTGGCGCGTCAATGATTGCAAGTGGCATTAAATGAGCCTCCTCCATCTGAAAGATATTGGGAGTCATATCAGTAACCATGCATACTGCAAGGAAACCTTCTTATGCAACTAATTAATAGCAGTTAATGTGAATTTGATAGATTATTTCTACCCCAAAAATTACTGAACTTTGGCGCAAATAATTTTGGGACACCCTGTAATAGTATAAAACAACTAGCGGTAAACAGATCGACAAGCATGTTTTGTACAAGAAAGCCTCAAATATCGGAAGAATGCCATAACAAAATTGGTACTGTTAATGATTACTATATCAGAAGCTGAGTATGGGCATAAGATTATGATTTTGCGGTGAATGATAGTATTACATAGGGAAGTGGCCAGATGCACGGCTTAAACCAATCAATGTTTTCGAGATGCGTTATGCATGCGTATCCAAGCCAGAATCGAAAAAGGCCTTGAAAAGCTAATGTATGCGTTATTCACGCTAGCAATAGGTTTTATAAAAAAAAGTTTTTGATAACTCGAGACAGCCGATTCTATGTTGCTCAAGAGGGCCGATTCTGTTAACCAGGGAGGCTCCGAAAAAGGCCAAAACGTGAGCCATTAAAGTATTCTGAAGCTCGTGTGGAGTTATATTAATAAAATTATTTCAAAATTCAATAAACCAGTGGTGCTTATTCCTAGTCCTATCCGATAATCGATATTATTACGATGATATTCTATAGCTTTACACAAAAGCAGGAATGTAGTAGTAAGATTGGAAATACGGGCTACGGAACGCTAAAACGGCTGCTTGGAAATTGTTTGAATGACTCAACACCAGCACGACCTAGCGTAGCAAGCCCATTCGACCCCATTTCACCGTTGTTCGGCGATCGACCAAAGAGGGAACGAGCTATTCCTCGCTGAACTGAGAATTGTAAAGGGCCCCAAGTAACGTATAAATAGGTTCAAACATAGAGAGCTATCATCACCCAAATGGCTCAGTAGAGAATTGATTGTGCTTCGCTTTCCAGCCTTCGAATGTCGTAATTTGCGAGTTACTGTGAAGAGTCAGACTCATAACGTCGGATCTCGGCAACCTTGTGAAGCTATTGTGCTCGTGAAATGATCGTATTGATAATTGCATTGGTAGGAAGAGCAATGAGAAGACCTCCGACCTTCTACCGGAAATCCTCATATGTAGAAACATTGAACGCATAGAGATTCTCAGGTTTTCTCGATAGAAGTCGAAATCGTGGCGTATTTTGTGTAGACCGTTTTAAAAGATTTCACTTTCAAATTGAAAAAAAAAATTCGTAAAGTCGAATTCGCGGCGCATCCAAAGAAGATGCTTCTAACCAGTTCAACCTTTACTATACCATACGTACAAGCTACTCACTAATCTCTCAAAAAGATAAGGTCGAAAAGCTTTTCAGGTTGAGGCGAATCTACTAGAGGCTTATGAATTATGCGCTTTGCGTCGGATCCTCAAATCGCCCGCCGGTTCTCCCCGTGCAGCTGGATAAATTAAGTCCCGAATTAGGAACCTCTCCCAATTAGCATACACGATGAGCTGTTCGGCTACTTACCTACCCCAGTCCCGCCAGCCACTATTAGTTGGGCAAATTATTCGGGACTAAAATGCCCAAATAGGAAAAAAGTTGGCGAACGGACCAAAAAAAATTACCGGCGGCTAATGAATGAATATAAATAAGAAAATATAAGGGTAAATAATAACTCCACCAGTATTTTGACTTGAACCTTTGTAAGCTATGATATGTACAAAGTAGTCACTCCTAAAACTGAGATTCTTCCTCGTGGTTTTCAATAATACATAACCATTAATTAAACATATGCACCTAAAGGACAAGGATAAAGTCTTTGACATCGATAAATCCCGATTATTTGGTATGCGCCCGGTATTCGACTTCCGTTCAGAATGGTAATGGCAGCTTGAATGCGTATTTGGCCTATACAATCACTTGCAGCGGACAACCAAGATATAAACCGGTACTTTATCATCCCGAGCAAGTGTGGTGCCGATTAACGGAGTCTAAATGGATGAAAGATTTTATTGGTCTAACCATACGCGAAACTGGTATATCGAACTGGGATTCCATCCCCGGCACATGCTCGTGTGACATTGCGCTGCGTGCCACTACACCACCACGATAAGCATACCAATATCAATACCGACACAACACTTAATTTTCTTATTATGTATTGAAAAGGTCTGCTGTAGTTGCTCCCCGTGATTTCTTCTTTCACAAATATACTTTTGCCATCGAAATTGGACCATTCTGGAGTTTTTACAGTCAAAATTGACAGTGATCACTCGTATACTAATACTTCTTCCTTACGTGAAACACCCGTGAATGTATTTGAATGGATAAATACCACTTCTAATAATGGTGTTGAGGTGATATTAGTTATAAATGACTCCTGATAAATCTCAACTATCCCAACTTAGGGTAGCATATAAAAGTAAACGCAAGGTAGTAAGGATGAAGAGCTCCCCATCAAAAAAGAGCTCCAAAAAGTGCCCACGTAATAGGCAAGTTTTTCACATGAAACTCATCGATCTTCGTCGTCTTCGTCTAGTGCGAGAAGAAAAAAAATACGACTGAAATGCCAAAAAAAAACATTTATCTAAAAACTCCCCGTTTCATAGTACAGACTTCCCATGTAGTATTTTTGTGCCCTGGTCATTCCACTAATTCCAAATGCGGTCAATTCAACTATTCCGGAATGATAGCCTATGATGTCAGTATGGCCAGTATCCAGGTACCGGTAAAGCCAAACTTTGAGGATTCAAAAAATTGACGAAGTACATAAAACATCAATTTACAGATTGCCATCAATCTTTGGCTTCAAGAGGGGGGAACAGGTTTCGAGTCAAGTGGGAATTCCTGAAAAGTTCGACAATTTGACCATTTTCCTTCGGGATTCTTGAAAGCCGTTAAATCCGCTTTGATTAAGTATTTAGGAGGTTGCTCCTTCACTGCAACTCATGAAAACCTGAGCTCAGAGTATAAATTCATGTCATTTCAGTAATAAATTGCCAACCCCGGTCACTGTAAATAACTGCATAGACACTCCGATCCCATAAAATCTTAATCGGACCAGTGGATGTGATAGGATTGGCGTCATCTGGTGGTTACCCGCAATACTGCCACCTGACAATCTGAGAAACCGATTACTCAGGTGTCGCATCTGACCATAAGATCATTTATCACCTCGAACCCCGTCATTTGTCCGCGGGAAAGAGCGAATTTCAGCCATGTGTTCTCAACGTATCTACTCGGTCTTCATTCAAAGACCCACACTACACTACAGCTACAAATTGAACACTGAAATAACATCATATTATAAAACTACGTAAATAAATAGATCTAATGAACTGTTACAAGTCTTAAGATAGCGCACTAGTCAAAGGCTACAGATTGTACCAAAATTTTCGTAAGTTCGGGTTCTGCTGACATCGTATAACCTTTCCAGCTACCCAAGAGTTTACTGGTGACCTACTTGTGAGCATACTAACGCTGAACTAAACTGAAGCTTATACCCAAATAATAGCTGAAACCTAATCAAATACTTTGCATGGAGTTCACCCCCAAACAATCACGCCCTCATTTTTACAGAGGCGAAATGGATGGTGCATACCGTAATTAATTTGTAGTAGTTCTAACTAGCCAGATTCGCCAGGACTACGACCTCTTCTGTCGAAAGGCAGTAGAATTTCCGGTATTGGATAGGGACAGACTAGTAAATGTAGCTATCATGTAGTATTTACTACTCTTACCTAATGACGTATACCAAATGAATGAAGAAACCAGTTCTGGTCATACATAATATCATGAACACCTTAAAAAAACTGGTAACTTCGATTGATTACCCATACTACTGGAAAAATTCAAATTTCGAGACCATAAATACTCATCGGTGGGATGACAGCTCCAACTCGGAAGGAAAGAGCCGAATTCATCATTTCCCCAGAGCCCGATTTGAAAAACAGAAAACTTTACAGGCAAGATTAGGGAAGGCAGGATCTTCCCAATCAAACGTTCATACTCATCCATCTATATTATAGATCGATATCGATCGGAGCCACTTGAACAAGGTTCCTATCTCGTATTTTTTCATCAACATCTTGCAGGACTAGGGCTAAAGAATGAGAAGCAAAAAAAGAGAAAGGAATTTGCGGGCAAACACTGACACTCACACCATCAGACACACACCGCCGATTATTTATAGCATTTCCGAGGTATTTATAATAGACCATGAGGACAAGACAGGTTATAAGAGCATCTTTAGAGCCAGGTGTCAGGTCCAAAAGCGGTCGAAGGAATCACTTACAAAAAATCGTGAAAATACGTACGAACAAAGCCAGCTCAAAGTAAAAGACGAGAATGGATGAAGAGGAATCAACGGCTGGCCCAAGTCCCTATAGACTCAGAATAGAAGGGATTCATCCGTAAGTTAGGGCATTCGAGTAAAATCGTGCAAAGCCCAGACGTACGATCGCGACAAAACACCTCAGTGCACTATGGGGCGCGGCCATATGGACGGGGCACTAATTACACTCTGAGTCACTTACCAGGGAGGGGTAGTCTAATTACCGTGGGACTTTAAATGGAGACCCAGATAAATCGATAGAGTTTTGAATGCTGTTTACGAAAATGGAAATTAAAACTGCAAAATGATTCTCCTTAAAAAGTTATGGGGGCCCGAATTTTGCTCGACAGTAGTATCGATTGTCTAAAGAAATATCAGAAAACGTTTAGAGAGCCTTTGATAAAATGAAAAAACACTCTGCAAAAGTGCGGACAATGGTGGGGAGGGATCCCTCACCTCATTTTACGCACACGAAGCGAGACCACTACCACTAGATCAGCGGTAGATATGAAAGCGACGAGTTCGCTTTCCAATTGATACTACTGTCGAGCAAAATTCGGGCCCCCATAACTTTTTAAGGAGAATCATTTTGCAGTTTTAATTTCCATCTTCGTAAACAGCATTTTAAACTCTATCGATTTATCTGGGTCTCCATTTAAAGTCCCACGGTAAGTAAACTACCCCTCCCTGGTTAGTCCAAAATCGATACCTGACTGTTTACGACGTTTATTTGGCTTTGTAACGGCTTCGGAATTCTATTAGTGATACCTTGAACAATCCAAAAATGAAGCGGAGACGGTCTTAAGCCACTTCCTCAGCCACTCAGTGGGTAATGGTCCTCTAAAGCCAAGGGTAATAATTATTTCCTAAGCGGGATCGTGTTGAAGCTTCACTGACATTCGACATCAAAACACGACCCTCCCTCTCGCTCTCCATCCCTCGTTCTCCCACGGCTTCCGAAAATCGTTCTACAACCAGGCAGGAGGGTAGGGGTGGGGAGGGGGGAGGGGGGAAGACGAGGGAAGGGGAGGGCCCAGGGCACAAACAACACCTTACTACGGAATCTATGGTATCAGCATCTCTTGAGACATCTCCACTGCCCAGTTCGTCAGTTCGTTGATATCATTATATCCTCTTCCGATAAGCGAGCAGACCCTCACCACTCCCTTCCGCGGAGCAAATTCCATCGACACACGGTTGGCCACTGGATAATGAGGCTATTCAAGGGGCTGGGACGAACGCCGACCAGAAACTCTGGTGAACATGTTACTCTGCTATTCCTTAGTCCTCAGAATGGTCCTCCGTTTATTCGAGTTTTCAAAAAGCAGAGATAAAAACTATCGTGCTACAAAGGCAGAGAAGTATAAACGCGTTGAGGTCTAGCATTGAGGTCTAACACGACCATTTAGGCAATTAATTCGAGGAAAACGTAAGCTCAAAAAAGATTATCTGTGGTCGAAGATTGATTTTACTTCTTATAGGCATAGATGTAGCATCACCCTAGTGGAGAAGTAATGAGTAATGCCATGCCCATCTGAGAATGCATGAAATTAATGGATACCAGGCAATAACACTTGCTAAAAGTCAATTTGACGGCAGTCGGAGCCAATTACCCATCGCTCTGCAGCATTTTAATCAGGTCAAGCTTTGAGATCATTTGGAAGCAGTAGCCAATTCGGGCTAAGACTTAGTCATTAATGGAAAATTGAATTCCAAGAGGCTCTTTCCAGACCAATTTAGCTGTTCGCATTATTCCAAAGGGAAAAATTAGGAGTAAAATTATAATGAAAAGCATGGTCTTATGGTCATACGGTCCGGGAGATTAGATTCTTACAGAACTCACCCAGGTATTCTCCTCCCGGGCCTGGAGGAGTGTCACATACACTTCTTTGAGATCTCAACAGGCTATATTGAAATCCTTTGGCTCCCGCAAATCCCTGTAGATACACAAGCCCTCTATTTTTTGTTTATTTTTCTGACTACGGCTGTGTTTACTCACATGCCTTTTAATGGTACACAGATGTAAATTAATGGAAAAGTAAACAAATGTGCTACAGATTCTCTGGAATCCCGAGTAGAAGCCGAATACATGGCGCATGCCATTGGTTTTGATAAAACCCAGACAATCTTATGAACTTAGAGATTTCATTTGAGGCCTTGCAGGGAAATTTCAGAAAAACGTGTTGCTCCAGAAGAACAAACATGCACTTTTATTACTACAGTAATCCGGTTGAAATGCATTTTCAGCGCTACCCTAATGATTGCCAGTAATTGATGAGACGGTTGCAAATCGTCCACAATTTCTGAGACATTGAAAAAAGACCTTTGGCTGAGATTGACGCACTTTGATGAGGCCGTCTTCGAAGGGCGAAATATGGGCTGACACATTCACAACGCAATAATTGCCTTTGTGAGCCGCTCCGAGTCCAGGAATGCTGGACCTACTTGCTTAGCTCACAGAAAAATCCCACCGCTGACTCTTTAGGAAGCTTGCTTGATGACAGAGAGAGAACGGATTGTTGCTGTAGATAAGCATGGCCAGACAAAGAGATCTTCGATTTTGAGCAGACATATCAGTTGAAAATCTCGCTAAGCGAAGATCAAATATCAACAGAAAAAATGACAGAGTGCGCCATGCATCCGGCTTACACTAAAAAATCAAGGCGCCTGAAGGTTTGCTGAAGCGAAATACCTATTTGCAACTACAATAAATAGATATTTTCTAAAAAAGGTATGTCTTCTTTCGCCTCCACCCGAGATTCATCAGTGACAAAGTTATGACCGACAGAGGTGTAGGTGTAACCTTCGAAATGATTACCGGAGAGTTAAAGACCTTGCTGAGATCAAGAGACGGGCTTGATAGAGAAGACGGATCGTTATGTTGTAAAAATCCAAAAAAAAATTCCAAAGTAGAGAATAGCTCAGGTTTATATAAGGCTAGTGCTGAATTTCAAATATTCCTTAAACTTCTGCTTTTGCCTTATATTAAAACGGTTTTCATAAATATATAAACCCAATATTTTTCATGAAAATGCTGGTGACGTCTTGTGCCATACACCATCTCATAACATATGCAATAACGGGGGACAAGTGCGCTGGGACCGCTTTAAAAGCTATCATTCTACTGAAAAATAGTGTTCGGAATACAGGAATTTCCCAGTAATCCCAATAGATGGTTCTAAACGCCGAGACCGTTAACGAATGGACGGCATAACCAAGCACGACCGATCCGATTTCCGGCCGAACCAATTCCAATGTTAAAGCAGGGAAAGGGGAGTGAAACCGAAGAGGGAACTATCCACCTTTACAACATCAGTGAATTGTTGACAAACACTAGGAAACGAAAAAGACACAAAAAGTGACAACAGAATCCCAAAAATAAGCATGAGACATGCAAAAATATTTTCCAAACCACCAAAAAATTTCTAGTAAACAGCCCATAAACAGCTTTTTCCTATTTTTTTGTCTCGTTGCGGTTCTTTAGCTGATGATCCTCAATCTTCCCTTTGGGCACAAAAAATCCACACTTCAAATTATGACATGGATTGAAAAAATAATAACGTTAGTAGGTTTATACTACACCATTAAACACTAATAAGCAGGAGATGGATTTTTCCAATAAAAATTCAAAAAAACAGCCAATATCGTTAAATGAGTCGAAAAAATTCAAAAAATAGCCAATACAGTTGGAATGAGTCGAGTTAACAGTGGCAGCGTTTTGCGATGGAAAATACTGTATTCTTCAAATAAATTCCTCTAGAGAGTCTTGCTTGACCTCGTGAAATACTAATCCACTTTAAAGAAAAACGAATTCATGGCGCATTCTGAATAGCTGTCGATCGATATATCGTTGAAGATTATAAATCATGCGTAATATTGTCGAAGAAGGGTAAGATGGCAAGCTAATTAATAAGATCGGCGAGATGGCCACCTTGGACAAACAGTAAATGAATAAGTGAATAAATAATAAATAAATAAATAAATAAATAAATAAATGAGTAAATAAAGTGAAGAAAACTTCTACGAATCTTCTCAACTGTGGAGAAAACCATAAATGACCATAAGTGGTTGAATAGCGCAATTGCAGCCATGACTAATAAATCTCCACAGGTGGACGGCCGAAGTGGGTGGTGAGCGAAGCGAAGTAAATTGCCTCCCCCATAAATATACCAAATAAAAATAGCGTTATGCGCCATTCATAGCGCCGGTTATGAGACATCAAGAGCGTTTTTTGTCGGATGGCGTGCGATTCGTCTCTTGAGCGGGCGAAAACGACAGACTTTTGAGTGGTATGAGTGATCTGGCGCCAGCAGTATGGTGCTTTCTCAAAATGATGGAAGGCCAGGGCTATCGTGCTGTGCCCAGTGACGTGATCGGCTCGATGAGTCATTTTCCCCGTGAAAAATGAAACCGTCCCACTGATTGTCCGACCCCGACCGACTGCTGCTGCTGCTGCCCGGTACGGAGATGATTGTTCGAAAGCGATGACTAGGATGGGTGGGGGGACGCTGCTAGTCAAGTGTTTGGGACAGAAGTGACGGAACTACGAAGCTGTGGATTGAATTGCCACCTACTCTCAATTCCTTCGCGTAAGCTCCTTCCTACTCACATGCCCACACATACACATATTACGAGCGGTGAGCGCGTTCGAATGCAATTAGCCGGCGACATGCATGCGTCTTCCTTCAGCCGTTTCCGCCCGAATTTCCACCGAATCTTGATGAGCTGCCCAGATCTATATGTGTACATACGGCTGAGCACTTAGCGTGACGAGAGCTCGCGTGGGACCGAACAGCACGACGACTTCGTAAAAGGGTAGCTCGAACAGGAAATTCAACCCTTCAGGGAATCAAGCGTGTTCCTAGCCATTAGGGAAGGCCGGAAGGGAAGCTTAGTTCAAAGTGGGCTGACTCTGATTCAGCATATTTTGGACTGCACGGTTGAACGTTGTTCAATGCCCACAGGGTGCGCCATGCATTTGACTCCAAGGAAAGGGAAGGTCCATTCAAAGTGGGCTAACTCTGATTTTAACATCTTCTAGACTACACCTTTGAACGTCGCTCAAGACCTACAGGATGCGCCATGCATTTGACCCCAATTCTGAAGGATGCTGACATTTGAGTGCTCAGTTGGCCTATATAATGATTCAAAGGGACCAGCCAGTGTGGATGTTTTTGTTATTTTGCCAGCTAGATGTTGTGTCAATCATCAATTCCCATCCCTTCATCCCCTTTACGAAATAACCGCATGTTTCCATTTGTCCACATATTTCATTCTTAGGACCAAACACAATTATCGCTAGCTTACAGGATCAAACCCCACCAAAGTTGCTTCAACATCGATATAAGTCAAGTTATGTCAATCCTATAAATTAGGGAAAAATTCTGACTGTAATTGGGGATGGTTATTTAAATCATTGACAATAAGGGACTGGCACTCGAATATTTCTACGATTCTGAATAAAAGTAATATGTTTTTCATAATTTGTAAAACCTACGTCTAGTGACCTATCAAGGGCGCATCACATGAAAAACGAGCGCGCGGTCGCGAAGCGGTCAGCTCTTTCGCTTGAGGCAAGTGTGCGACCAATCGTCATACTTGGAAATCGATCAAACATGCCTCCGCCATAAATTAATGCTTGAGTATATCGCCATCGTTTTGCAAATGAACTTTTACATTGCACTCCGACAAAGCCCAATTTTTCTTGGTCGAGTTCAGCAATATCGACTTAAAAAGATACCGTGTAACGTCGCCGAACGCCGCAATTATTGAAAAAATATATTTATTTTTTAGTATAAAAGGAATCACGTGGAAAATGACGATACAACACTGTCAAACAACTCGTCCACCGTTTGACTCCCAACAATCGATACACAGTTCGATGAAGGGCGTTTCAGAATCCGTGACGTCATGTGGATCACGTACAGTTGAAGAGCTTGGCGTAGGCGGTCACGTATGGTAGCGTCCCGGAGGGATACAGAAACTATGAAGTATGTACGTTCCCTGGTAACCGTCATCTGGACTCTGTGCTTTTGCGACGAGTCAAGAACAAGCAGAGCATCCGCCTCAGAAGTGCCAGGTAGTACTGAACGATACCGATGCTTCGGCAGTAGTAATCGTAACGTATTGGCAGGATCGTTATCGTCTGGACAGCCACTTAGAAGATCCACAAGGGAACATGGCAAACGCAGAGTGAAGTTCTGAAATAACTTATCATTAATTTTTTCTGTACCAATTCCTAAACATAGATCTCCTCCACTGAGGCTTCTCTACTACTGAAGTATCTTTAGCCGGTGGGTGGGATGTCGCGCCACTCCAGGTGGCGGATGGAGTAAATTGTAGTCCAAAAGCTACCGCTAATTGCCCATAGGCGCAGGTGGATTCAGTAGATGGACTTCCTGTTTCTGCTCTGTTGAGTCGACTGACACCTTTTAGCTCCGCAAAAGCTTCAATTAGTGTAAATGGTAAGTCCTTGAGAGCAAGACCAGGGAAAATGGTAAGACCTTGAGAGCAAGTCCAAAGAAATCAGATATCTCATATAAAAAAGCCTTTGTCCACTCTGGGATAGCCTGGCTAACTGCCCAGAGACTACCCAGTTACCACATTAAGGCCTGGCATTCTCGTGTTTACCATACCCCGAAAATAGATGTGGATGGGCCTTATTCAGCCAAACCTGAGGCCAATCCAATACATCGGATGAGACTGCCGAAAAATCACGAGGCCAATTAAGTTTTGTAGACAAAGAGCGAATCAAACAGTGATCTGTATTTTCGAGCAACGGTGCTTTCATAAGCGCGTTTGGAGATCTGGTGAGCGAGGCTAAGTGGGAAAATCAAGAACGACATCATTGGAATGACCGAAGCGACACGCTGTTTACAAACAAGCCACCATCGAGCAACGACGAGGATGAGCTGGAAGCGTACTATGTGGTACAAAATATATTCAAGTTACAAAGTGATGCCCAAACTTGCAAGGTCCTGCAGCTAAGCACATTCAAAAAAGAGCGAAGTGGAAGTGGTGGAAGATATGACCGACGATGGTTAGAGCATCAGCGATATCCACCAGAGCGACAAAACTAAAATGACTTCTCTCCGTCGTTTTGACCAAACACGATTTCGAAGGGCATTGAAGAAGGCCAACTACAACTCCTACTCTGATCCCTTCGATAGTGATCCTTGCAGAACTCGGCATGCTACCATTGAAGAATTGTACAGCACCGGGTTGAGCTACTCAAGGTATTTCTTACTGTATTCCATACCGAACATTAAGTTTTCGATGACCATTACTATGCTGGACAAATTACGGTGTCATCAAAAGACTGTTTTGAAGGGATAGCCAAGCAGTTAGCTGCATACTCAATACTTCACGCACCTAAGTATCACCCCAAAATGAAATTGTGATGGGCTCTGATGTCTGAGTTTCTGCAGAAACATAGACGTAGATAAACAGAGCAGGAAATTGGTCAGCCGATGAGAGACTCCGGACAACCCTGATTCGTTCAAGGTTGTTCTGAACGTTTCCTACTAGGCCTGCACCGCGATCTATACCTCAGAAAAGCTTTGACGAGTTCAAAAATCACGAAGAGTTCTAAAAGCAGTGCACCAATGGCAAATTGCTAAGATTCAGCTATTTCAAGTTCAGACAGAACTGAAAGTTCAGTCCCCACCAATAGATTTACTCTTTCAAGAATCTCCCACACGAATAGACCAGCAAAATGTATTCCACACTTAAAGATCAATGCGACGCAAAAAAAAAAACTTTGCCTGAGTAGGCAGAAATGTAGAACCATATTTTTGAAATATAGAAAACTCACACCAATAACGCTTGTTCGTTCATCTTCTTTAGATGACAGCTGCACTGAAGTTATAGGACAGAGCAGATCTCTAAGCGAAATATGTTCTGAGTGCAATTGAGTAATGATGCACTTCGTCTCATTGCCTATGTTGAATGTCCTGAAATAATTTCTTACAGGAAACTACAGCGAAGTGGCTTCGGAAGAATATATGACATAAGTATTTCTAAGCTTTCTGATAGGTGATTCGCCCTAAATGAAGTGTGCTAGGGCGAAGCCTTTCACTACAGACGGAAGAGTATGGTGATGGGTGTCTGTACCACAAAAAAGGTTCCGCATGGTTTCAATTTATACTGTACCCTACCACTTCCACCTACCGTAAGTTATACAAGACCTTATAACAAACATAACACCTTTGCTTGTGACACATCGCTGCTTTCGAAACTAATTAACGACCGGGACTACGGTAGGAATTTGAAACCTAAGTGGATTTTCTACCATACTGCAATTACTACGTTTCTATCTAATTTCAATCAGGTATAACGACAAGTACTCTAGATAACAAGTGATAATAAAAATAATGACAATGAATAAGAAAGGTTCTCAAAAAAAAATAAAATATGCGAGTGGAACCATCAAGAACTTACAAGTTCGCGAACAAAATGAATAAATTAAATTGAAAAATCAGTTTCAACTACAACTGTAGCACTCACTTTTTGAGGTTGAGTCGAACGATTGATGGCAACTTCAAATAAGATTGAGGGAAAAAGAGTTCCGACGAGAATTCTTCTCCAGGCAACAAACTCGCCAATGTGATGCTCTGAGAACATGAGCCTTCACCTCAAACATTCAATCTAATACTGAGCATAGAGATTTGAAAAAGTATAAGAACAAGGAAATCTCTTACTTGACTCGGCTAATGATGACGGAGTGAGGCTGGCAGATATTGTCCAGTCAATCAACTCATTTGCTGTATTATTCTTTATCGAAAAATTTATTAAAAGCGATCCAGATGATAGAGACCTTAACTGAAAAGTAATGTCATGGCCATATCACTCCCGTTCTTGATATGGTTTCAACAAAATTCAAAGAAAATTTTCAAAAACTCTCACAATATTGTTGAACTCGTCCAAGGTATACATTGGGCTATCGGAGTGCAATAGGAAACTTGGCTAATTAGAAATTATAGTTGTAGTTTACATAGGTAATTAATGGAAGACGGGTGGCTGCGGGCAGCCACAGTTGTCCCATATTCGAGATATACAGAGTCTGGCCGCTTCGTAACATCTCCACATTCTCAAGTTCGATTCTTCCCTAACGGGCAAAACCACCTCCACACAATATCTCACAACAGAATAGTAGGAAAAAACGTTGAATCGAGGTTCAAATTTCACTTTGCAAGCGTCGCAACAGCAGATTACCAGGAATTCCTCCCTTGTCAGTGAACAGAAGCAACGTAAAGGCAAAAGATGACATCACTGGCAACTTACTTCGAGTACTGTCTCGATTGGAAATGTTGATACACGATTTGAGTAGCAGTCGGTCATCGCTTTTTGTAATTCCATGGCAAATTTCACCTTAAGCACACTTTAGAAGCCTCGATTGTCGTTCCACATGCAAGATACAGACGAAACAATGGCGCTTACCTGCCTGGCTAGTTCATCGACATCATTCATTTTCTTCTCAATCATTTCTCGCTTACTGACTAGATCACGAAATTCTTCTTCCGCATTTTTTTCTGGCGCTAACATTGAACCAGGAGAGTCGGGTAATTGGAGTGCTTCATCAGAAAAATCTTCTTCGTCACTGAACATCCTGAACACAATCATAGAAACCAAATCCGGCGACGTACACCCTATAGTGACATTCACTGCATTCCCCGTTACCTCCACTAACGCTACACAGAGACGGACCCGCTAAGGTGGGCGGAGCACGACCGTAATGAGAGGGGCTTCAACCTGAGGATAGTTCAGCCGGTTGGTCGGTCCATAGTCAATAAACGAAGGCGGAATACGCTTCCCGAACCAGAGCTGAGGGGTATGAAACAGGAAATGGATTTTCTAATTTGTGACTGTCCTTCGAAAATGGGTCGGTCTTGAATAAGGCTGGCCAAACCCCGCTCGCTTGGCATCATTGTTTGTATCCATGGTACTGATATCAACACTGGTATGAGTTAACCTGACGCCAAGTTTAGCGTCGGTCGGAGAATGCAACCACTGGTAGGTACACACTATCCAAGGCTTTTTAATAAAAAAAAAAGAACGAAATCCCCCATTCAGTAAGCTTCCCCACAAAATGTTACGAAAGGGGTTTTTGCAGGGACAGTAGAGGAAACGACCGTAAAATATAGCAAGGCCACATTTCTTGCCTCTGAAATCTTCGAAAAAATCTTTATAAGTTTTATACTGGAGGAAACAACATGTAAACGTAACAAATCACAAGATTACACGTACTAGTAGATCACATCTCTGACGAAATAACAACATCTACACCGCATTTTGACTATAACAACTTCATTTTGATAAGAGCTTCCTTCAACTCATCATTGTCTTCTGACAACTTTGTCAAATCATCAATTACATATGCCACCCGAGTACCGAATTGTCCGCTTTTGGCACATCTCTTCAGCAAATTCGTTACCAACTTGACCACCTAAAAATCCCTTTCATTCATATCATATCTCAGAAATAAACAGTGAATTACTCGGCCAAGATGAAACTCTCACAGTAGAGTACCTTTTCTTATAAAGAAGAGAAGTATTACGGAGAAATAGTTTTTGTTATGATGAGAATGGCATGAGGGGAGGAGGAGTGACACCGCTTCCACGGACCCAATTGCAGCCATACGGGTCGAAATTTTCAGTTGGTACGGCTTATGCAGATAAAACAAAACTCGGAATCGTCAGCTAGTTATGGTGATTCTTCGCTTATGTCGAATACAGATTCCTTTCACACTCCCTTCAAATGGTCTAAATGAGTGTTGCGGGAAGGAGACAATAATAAATAAGAAAATCGAACATCCCACGTATGCGAAAACTTCGATGAATGAAGCAAATCGCCCAAACGTTCCCTTCCATTCCCTTAAGACACCTATATGGAAGCATTACTGACCAAGGTGATTACACTGTTAGGTGCGCATTGTTATTGCCACACACCTGATAGTGGCGAGCGACGTTCGCATTCATCTTGCGATGAAAACGAGAATAAGACACGACTCTTCTGAGTGCTGAATTATTCCCAACCCTCATCGAGAAGCGCATCAGAGTATTCGACTGACAAGGAGTGAAAAAAATCAAGACAAATAGTTTGACATGGTAGCCGTACCGGTCCTTCAATTTCAAGCCTCATCACTGCAAATTCCAACAGATTCATAGCGACTGTCGGCTTTGCAGTTGACTGCGCTTCAATGAGAGCAAGGATCTGCTGCATAACATAATCTGCCTTTTCCGTTACAACGGCCCTAAATTTATAGATTCCAGTTCAACTTCGAGGTAATAGTGAATATAACTACTTACAGATATGCTTTACTGGATCCATAATATATATCATTCGAAATGACGTTCCCAAAATTCATGGGAAAGTCTGGCTGAGACACTGCCCAAAGGTAATGTAAACAACGAATCCATGCATCACCGTAAACAGTTTCTTGGCCGGCGGGCCAGTCTCTCCTGAATTAACTTTGAGAAACGGAAATATTCCAATGTCATGAATAACACAAAATAAGTCTCTCTTGCCGGTCCAACTTCAACTAGCATACCTCTCAATAAGATTCACAACCGCGTTGAACCAATAAAGGGTGGGCTTATGAGGGAGATCCGGAACAAAAACGAGAACCGACAGAAGATGAGTGAAGAATGGCAGGAACTGGGCTGGAGGTATCGTAAGTGAATCGAGTGTTTCCAAGGTGTATTTCAATTGAGCTTCGATCTATAATTGCTAATATTGACTGAAACTCCCGGAAAAACGGTTTGATAACACAGAACTACTCTGAATGATGATACCTTCGGAAGAGAATTTGTTAGTAGGCACACATAAACGGCACGAAGTGAAAGTTGAAACCGCCTGACGGGATCGATAATTGCTAGTATGGTAATGTATAAATTGGCCGAAATGGCTCTAAAAAGCAGGGTTCAGTAAAGTCAAATAAATGAAAAAAATTCGTCATGGAAGAAAAGAAAATAACCTCATGAAGTCACTTTTCTTGGAAGATGGTTTCTGAGCAGCATAAAACCGAAAACCGAAAGATATCATCATAGATACAGTATGCTAAACAGCCACAATGAATCCAATGAAAATAATAATTAAAAGAAAAATAGAAGTAATTCATGTACCGCAATGCAACCGTTGCTCTGGAAAAGACATGCACGTGCACGACAAATGAAATCTAGCTGTCTTTCTGGATCCTTTGGAAGCCATGGACGATCTAGTGCTGATGCCACAAGACGGTCAATCACGCGTATCTGAACTCCAACATCATCTACACCGCTTAATCACAGAATTCGGGAGCGGGTACTTCACCCCAAAAATCGCGTCGCACTCGCCCCACTCGACCACGAGCAGTCGCTATGGTGAAGGGAAAAGTTTAAATTCTCTGTGGAAAGATGCGGTATTCGCCACGGAAACTAATGCTTGCCGTAGGAATTCGAGGAGACGTGCCGCCACCCATAGAGTTCAGTTTTGTAACTCATGATATGAGAAAGTACTTCCTTCTTTAAGTAATCTTTAGAAATCTTCAAATCTTCTGCAGAGAAGATGCTTATATTCAGAAGGTTGACTTCTAGATAGCATCGAAGAAATGAAAATGTTTACAAATTCACCTCATCACTAATTGTTTCTGGATGAATTGACTGACAAAGACGGCCACATTGCTCCACTATCTAAAGGTAAATACATAATACAGTTGATACTCTACGAACCAACGCTGTCTCGAACCAAATCGATGATTTCCAGATTCTTGACGCTTCCAACTTCGAACACTCGCGTGATAGCAGTAAGAACAGCTTTAGCGCAACGTGATCCATATGGTTCATCTCTGAATGACGTCATAACAGCCACCGAGAAATAAAAGAAAAACAAAAAAGTCAAAATGCACCTTACGTAGTCCAGAAGGTCAACAAAAGGCTTCGATTTAACCAGTAAAGGGAAGTCACTGCCTGGATATTCTAGTATATTTTCTATTACTGTTGATAAGTAGCCACAATATTCGGTTGGGTCCTAAAATAATATTTTCAAATGACTTGTGAAGTTTACCTAACTAGTAAATTCTGTTCTGAGCAAATATAAGAAGCAATACTAACCTTCATACCAGACAACTTCTCCAACGTGATCTTACAGAGATCTGTGAGTTCTGCTTTGGCGTAGTATCTAGGAAAAGCCTTGGTTTAGAAAATAATTAAAATAACCAACATTGTACGGAAGAGCAACTCAAAAAAACTACTAAAAAGCGGACTCACCTACTTATGAATTTACTCCAAACCGCACAACATTTCATAAAATCCTCTTTTTTAAAGCGACAAATGTACGGCCACACCAAACTACAAAATTCACCTTCAGCAAGAACCATGTGAAGTACTGTGAAATACCAAGTACCCAAAACTTTACCACCTGAAGACTTTTGGATGTAGATCTTCAGCTACCTCACCCTGAAGCAATCGAGATCCGAAGGTCTCCAAATCCGCAGGAGGGAGGGACTGTGAGACAATCTGGAAATTGAGTGCTCAACAACATCGAATTGAAATTTTTGAAAACATGGAAAAATTCAAGAGTAACGGCGAAATGACTCACCAGTTCACTAACTTCAACGCAGTGATTCAAGAGATATTTGTGGGGAACACCAATCATAAAGGCATGAATTAATGAGGCCTGGTTCTCAGGCCTTTTGCAGTATTCCCAAAGCGGTCCAAGATCTTCAACAGTTGCTGCTCCATATGAAACACACTGTACAATCCACTCTAGTGCAGGAGTCACGAACTCGGTCTGTTAGAAGTTGAATTATTTCCAATGAACTGAATTCTAGAGAATTTCGATCAGAGCTAAAAGAATTGGCCGAAAAATATGGATGACGCGTACAACGCCTAATAGCTAAAAGTGAAGCTTGTTAAACCGCTTTCCCGATTCGTTGAGATGCTTCTCAGACACCATTCAAGGGAATTTTGCATGCTCCCATAAAATTTTTCACGTTTTCAGCAGATAAATAGGATAAAAAGGGTAAAAAAAGAAAACTTCACATCATTAAAGTAGAATTTTATAACTTCGAAAAGTAGAACGAGAAAACATGGAACACAAAGTTCCCTTCACATGTTTGCTTTTTAGTTTATTTCACGATAAAACCGAATAATATAAATTTAAAAAAAAGTGATCACAAATACTGCCCTACCGGCTGCTTCGATGACTGCATCAAATCGTTCAGCGCTTTCCAATGTGGCCCTCTATCTGCTGGATCCAGAATCATCGCTATTTTGCAGATGTAAGCACGAGCATATGCGGCTGACAGAGGATGAGGGAATTCTAGAGCATTCCAAGTAATAAGCTTGAACTGGTCACAAAACGTACTGCACACCTACTTTCAATCATAGTTGCAAGACGAAGAAGACTGGCTCTCAAACAAGTGCTGTCCAGGAATCGTTGGCAACCTATCAGCGTCGTTTCTACTGGAAAGTCTTTCGATACAAGATAACTTACGGCGGTCTATACCCAGGAAAGTAAGAGTAATTCTGCTGCTGCTGCTAACAGAAAGCTGCTAAACAGTGCACCGTCATAAGAACATACCGTAGAATCGAGGAACAGCTTCTTTGATATCTTCAACCTTATTGAACCAGTTCTTAGCCACATCTACAGTATTGGGAGGCACGTCACTTGACTCAAAATTTGAAGGCAATGCTCCATCTCCAGCAGCCTTTCTCTCCTGTACAAGACTTTTGTAAAAGAAGAGCGACTCATTTTATAAGAGCATCGTATATACCTCATTAGCTTTCAATAGCAATCGATCATAAACATATTCACCAAAAAGGTCAACGATATCGGTGACGAGAATCCATTGTACAGGGAAAAACGATGGGGTAGTAGGAGCTGAGAGTAACCGTGCTAGTTCGGTAATCACCTGGGATAAGAACCGTTAGTAGAAAAGCAATTTTTGAGTGCAATCGATATCACTGAATTACCTCAATGGACTCCACTCTCTTATTGTCTTCCCAAGCTGTAAGAAATCGCTGCCGGAGTTCGTTAACGTGACCAACAAACTCGTTCAAAGATATATCTGACAGCTTCCGTAGACCAGACATGTCTTCAAGCATTTGTAACCTTGAATTAGGAGAACCGTAAAATGAACGATGAGCAGCCACTTCCCCAAGACCCCAATAATGATCAAGGTAAATTCTTAAATTTGTTCGATACCCCTCCATAGTAGCGCTAGGAACTCGGAAATGGGTTGCTTGTGTTCAGCATTCTCGAAAATCAAAAAGAAAAGTTCAAGACAAGGAAAAAAGAAAACAACCGAACCAAGCTCGACCCGGAAAAGGCTCTAGAAAGAGAAGCGAATCGATAAGAGTAGTGCTAAGAATAGGATTATCTTAGTAATATAAATATTCGAAGTGTTGCCAAGATTAGGATTATCTCAGTTGTTCTCCCAGCTGGAGCACAAAAAAGTGTAAAAGTGCTCATATACAGAGTCGCCATAAGATTTCAGGAGGGAGGGTTTTTTAACAATAAACAGGATGAAGTTAATTATTATATATAATAAGAACATGAGTAACTTAATTATGACATGTATAAAACAGTGTAAGTTTTGAAAATGCAAAAGCGGACCTGCGTACTTTACGGTCCCTATGACCAACCTGTACTTTGTCTTGTCGAGAACGGAAAATTTTGCTGGAAGAGTGGCTCCGAAACAGGATATCGTTGCCAATTCGGTGCTGCCGTGAGTACTGACTATCTGGGCACGCTTACTCGTCCAGGACTCAAATTGGGCAAGATGGACATCTCAAAAATATACTTGTTGAACAGAAATAGTAATATCAACAGCATGCTCGATTAACTTACCCCTTACCGGTCCATCCTTGGCTTTCGTTTCCAAAGTATTGTCAAGAATTTGGTCTTTCTTAGGTGATAAATCTTCCACAGCATCCAAATCCAATTGAGTAACACTCGTTCCGAGTTCCTCTTCAACTGTGGCACCTGAACACTTTCCTGAGTTATCCGAGTAATTAGCATTCACTGCAGTAAACAACAACAACAACTAATTCCGTGCAATCATAGCAAAAACACTCGAATCTCACTGAGTTACTTTTCTAGGCAGAAAGTCAATGAAGTTACAACGACATAAAACATAATAACTGGTAAACCCACCTAGTGGATCGACAAAATCATATTTCGGAGCTTCCTCCGGTTCCTTATCGAAATCTTTGGTACGGGGATCGAATTTGGGAAGAAGAGGATGCCGAAGTACTGGCATGGTTTGGGATACATTGTTGTCCGGATAATAACCATGTCGAAACTTCCATATAACCCCTTCTGATGCCATGACATGGGAGAACAGCTAGAATGTAAGAGCTTTATGTGAATTAACTCTAGAAGAACGATCGTAAAATCGATCATTACTACTATACGGAAATTACCTACACCACAAAATGAGGAGTTTAAAAACACTGATTGCTTTCGCGCTCCATTGACAAATTTTGATTGCGCGCGAAATTGAAATTATACGGATGTAGTAATGGCAACTATAACGTGCCAAATAAAGCAAATTGAAGCTCAAAAAGTAATAGGATGTTAGGGTCGTGAGCATTACAGAGGGGCAAAAATTGGGAAATCAGTGTTTGTCAATCTTTTGTGGATACGCCACGTGGTTGACATGCTGTCCAAATCGCCAAGGTATTTGAATGGTATTTATCAATGCCTGCAACACTGATGGCAAATGCATGAAAATTTAATTTTTTACTATGTTTGCCACCAATCGGCTATGCAAAAAGAAAAAGGAAGAAGCGGACTGACTTCCTCGGATGTTTAGGCGCAATGTCGTGCCTGTAGCCATTTCCCCTCATTTGCCATAAATAAACAAGGCATGGAACCAATCATTTGAAACGGCTCATCCATTTAAAATCCCCCAACTGCACTAGGCTGTAAGTGGCCCCAAGAGAACGGAAATAAAGATGGGTTAGGAATTGGTACCAGTAGGCTATGATAATAACAACTAGAAGTGAGGCGTACTATCACACACAAGGTCCAGGGATCAAATCCAAGATAGATATTCGCCTAAGCCAACCAAGCCTTCCATCTTCCCAGGGTAGGTTAGTTTGTAGCAGACTCGTCTAGGAGGATTGAGTCCTGACTTATACATTGGCTGGCCACCACAATTCATTGTGTAGGTCGCATACACATTCAAACGCTACTACGATTTTGAATTGAAGACGGATGCGGCACGCATCTCAAAAGCAGGATTTACCTAACCCAAAAGCTTTGGGCATTACCAGGACATGATTAGGAAGCGGGATGCTCACTGAATTACTGTTCTTGTCCCTCATTGTCTCCTGTGCTAATCACAAGAGGTAACTGGGTACTAACAGCTTACTGTAAATAATAGTATGAATTATTTATTTTTTCCTTCTCCAGTTATTGTCTGAAATAAAGATCACATAGTGCCTCTTTCCCACATACTCAGCTATTATCGATATAGACGAAGTTTTCTGACAATATTGGCTGCGAGGTAATGTGTACCTCTTAATACATCCATAGCTCATCTGATGAATAAAACAGTCTCTTATTTCCTACAGCATCACATAGTGATTGGTCCTGAACTTACCTACCAAGCAATCCTTTTCTCATGGAAATTCCTAGTGGGTTTGTCGGGCATGCAAGTAGTATATACTCGGCTAATCATAAAACGGTTAAAATAACAAAAACAGAACCGAGAAAATAGCGTTCATTAAAACTTTGATACATAGGTAGACTAGTAAGAGATCACGTGCTGAAAGTAGTGAATAGATAGAAGTTTTGCATTATATCGTACAATTAATTGTAATGGCAGTATCGATAGAGCTAGGAAAGTGATGAATAGTCGAATTTTCACTGAAAGTATAGCAGAATATGAGACAGGATACAAGAGTCACCGAAATAGCGATAACAACTTTAATCCGCCTCGCAATGTCTCACAGTTGCTGTGAACCACAAAGTGACGGTAGGACACACTTTGGAATGGTACAAAGCAGTTGTGGCGGAGCATTCAACTACAAAATCTATACGACGAAAATGAAGGCTTTCAATATACACACACATCATGACATCCAACTTTCTGGGACCCATTGCGTATCGCTTCTCAAAAGTTCGAGGGCGTCGGTTAGTCTGAAGTAATAAGTTATGCTAGAACTGAATAAATCTCAATGAAATAAAAAATTACAGCCTGACAAGATGCAAAAACTCCCTCATGAGCTTCACATAATAAAAACTTTGCCAGGAATTCTCTGAAGGAAATGCGGTACCTCTTAAAAGTGACATCCAAGTTTCGATTCATAAGGGTAAGATGAATTTGATTCGCATGAGGTCCATTAGCAATTTGATCGCTCTCAGCGCATACCTAAAGATTTGAGAATTAAAGGGAACAGTAAATATCGTAATGGTACTTACATCAATATATTTTATTTATAAGAAAAAAGGAAGCCTCTCCAAAATAAAACAATCAGTTTATGACGCTGGTTCACGGTACTCCATGCACCGTTGAAATCTAAACCTGACTACTCACGTACCGCCCACAACCTAAGTCCCGCCTCTTGTGCAAAGCGGCAGCCAAGAATGTGCTGTTATTTGAGGAGAAAAAAAAAACGTTTGAACACCGTAAACAACACAACACAATGATGCATTTCCTGAGAAACCTATTCTCATATGACAGCACGAGACTATTTTGGGATAGTTCGGGCCCAGACCTTACTGATAGCGTTTTAAAAAATTCATTAGCAATGCTTTCTGAAAATATATCTCAGTTTTTAATGAAAAAATACTTCCAAAAGTCAAAGAATGACTTGAATGATAAGTAATAGGATAGCAAAAGTCAGACGTGGCTTACCTTGCTCAGTTGATCAACAGGTCGCCGATGATGTCGCAGATTTTCCAATTGCAAAAACTCTTCGAGTTGAGGTGGAACAATATGGACTACGAACGGCATGAATTCAGAGTTATAGAGATATGAAAGTGCTTGGGGAGCGCAGTCTAACACACACATTCGTCCACTTCGTACCACTGCTCGTACCGAATCAGCAGAAGTGCCTATAACAATAAATACCGTACTGAAAGCAACCTGACGATTTCTAATTCACGAATATCGCACCGTAGAGTTGACCATCCAACTCGCCCCATTCAACCATTTCGCCATCTCGAATTTTCCGCAACATTTCTCCCTTTGTTACAAAGTGGTATTCACGACCTTCTTGTTCACCAGGACGAGCTTGCCTCGATGTTACTGAAAAAAAATCATAGCGTGTGGAGAGTCAGGTGCTCTCTGAATTGCTCTGAAAGGCGAAGCTGCTACCAGAGGTACTGATTAAATCGCAGCTCTTGTCCCGCTCATGCTACCATGCTACACGAGCCTTTCGTATACCGAGAAAAAACCAGGACATTCATCTCTCAGCTCTAAACGGCTGATACCCTTCATAAACCTCTCCTTGGACTGAAGATACATTCAAAAGCTATCCCGACTCAGAGATGAAGTGGACAGTGGGAAAGCGAAGTCCAGTACACTGGTTAAACCTCATTCGAAGGTAGGCATTTGCTCAGGGGAGACGGGCAGTAGAAACGGTTTTGTATAATCATCTGCTGCACGCGGCTGCCGCAGACCATTTGCCTCGTTATAACGGTTCTAGCGTTCTTCATAGAGCTCAATCGCTATGCGATTATTAATTTAGGCGTGATTCTAGTGATGGTTCTTTTGTTCCTGTATTTCTAAATTGCTGC
Organism: Haemonchus contortus; assembly: GCA_000469685.2. Taxonomy (NCBI): domain Eukaryota; kingdom Metazoa; phylum Nematoda; class Chromadorea; order Rhabditida; family Trichostrongylidae; genus Haemonchus; species Haemonchus contortus. Next base: position 39,817,532 of record LS997562.1, read on the forward strand.
TGCATTTTGCTGCATTCCTTCGCGCGCGGCGCCCCTCTCGCCGCGACGCGACGGCTTCGTTCCTACTGCACCAGACCCCATTACTTGAAGTTGTATTTGAGAGAAGGAGGAGTTCTGTGCGGATTGTTGGAACAGATCGGAACTGACAATTGTTATTTTGTTAGTTTGGTAAGCATCATACCGAAATTAGTTCAAAAGGGATGTGAACTGCCAGCTGCAGGCAATTTTATCTGCCTGCCTTCTATGTAGGCGTCGCTCAAGATAGATATCCTACATTAAGCTCGGAAAACCGCACGAGGGATAGGTGCCCTCATGAATCTTCAAGACCAAGCGATAAAAATTATGAATGGATGTGGAAAAGACAGAGTTGCATCGGACGACAAACCAATGAGGCTTTCCATATTAAAATTTCTGTCATTAGAAAACGAAATTTTTGAAGTTACCTAAGTCAATACAAGATTCTTTTCCTTTTCAATTTGAACAGATGTGATCGGCGGACCGTTAAGGTCTAGGCACCCCACAAATGACAAAAGCATCCAAAGGTTAGATCAAGACTTAGCGACTGCACTCCGATTGGAAAGTTTGTTGAACATTTTGGTCGTACACCTCCATAAACATATAAGGCTTCTATCTCCGAGTTATTTCTGGTACCAAGGGCCGACGCTGAAAAGGTGGAAGGCTTAGTTTTGGCAGGCGCTTTTAATAAATTCGATACTGGACTATACCAGCAGTAGCGCGAAACTTGTCAATGCACTACCCCACGTTTGACGATAATTCGTCAGTAAAATTAAGGAGTAGAACGACTCTGACGCTTATATGACTTATAGATAATGCTTCTACCCCAACTCTGCAATCGAGCAAACATTAAGCTGATTCTCTAATTCGTCAAGAAAAACATCGATCTACTTCCCTAATCATCAACTACTGAGCATACAAATAAAAAGGAGAAAAACAGTAGCATCTGGTGACTGATATTTAAAGAATGCGCTACGCCCCACAAAATATACTCGTGCCATGTAAAGTCGCTTATATAGGTTTCATTTTCGAGTGTAAAATAGCTCAAAGCGGAGTAATGATCCGAATGATCTCAAGATCCCCGAGGTGATGACTGCATGCAGTATCATTAGGAAGATCCATAGGAGTCGTTCAAGATGAAATAGTAGACGCAAATGGCTGTGCTCATGAATCTTAGAACTGAATGGGCAAAAATTATGAATGTGTACAGGATGAGTTGCTCTAAATGTCAGGCCATTAGTAGGGCCGTCCATCTAGGAAACTTTGCCTGCTTGTTGCAGGAACAGGCATTCATCACCACCACCGAGGATTGATTGAGTTCGAGAATCTTCTTCCGAACTCGACATTACTACGAAAGTAACCAGTAGGATGATACTAATGCTTATAGTATTGAATGGTAAAGCCTTTGAGAATATCCTTGACTGAAAATTCTCAGATAATTCCGAAAACGCGCAGAAATTCTCGCCAAATTTTTGCTCCGAGAAAAATAAATGAATTAGACCTGCAGTATGAGCGAAGCTAGAGGGGAAAGACCATGTGTGAGTGCCGCCTTAGAAAAACTTTTTCTAAGATTTTCAAGCATTTGTATTAAAATGAGAAAAAGGAAATGCTCGATGGTCTTGGGAAAGCGCCACGAACCCAACCACCATATCTGATCAGACCAGCTTTACTGTTAGTGCGGCCCCATCTCTCTTGTTGATGAGGAAAGAAGTCATGAAGCCGAGACTATGTAGTATGGCGCTATGCAATAAAGGAACTTCCTCAACTAAGTGAACAACCATTATAATGAGGACTTCTTACTTGCTCCATGCATCTGAGCCCTTAGGTTCGTGATGTCTTCCAACAATGAAATGTGTCAGTAGAAATGTAGTTAAAAAGGGATTATTTGACCTTTAAAATCCGCTCCCGAGAAATAAATACAAAGGTCGCCTAACTGATTGAGGGCCGAAAATCTGGACGAGATTCAATTCCATAAACAGGAACATGACAATTATCCTTAACCAGTTGTGCTAGATGAAGGTTAACCAAGCGGTGTAAAAAAAGCCGAACTATACAGAGCTATTATAATTTGAAGAATCCTTCTCAAAAAAGTAATGAAAAAAAATTGTTAGATTGAAGACTTACGTGGGACGACAGTCGCGAAATATTGAGGAGCAGCGTGTAACAACATGGACTTCAAGGTTCTCCGTCCAACACCAACCGCTCCAAGCAGTACTAGAACTCGACGGCCGAACGGGCACAACATTGCCACCTCAAAAAGATATGGAAACAATTTCCTTATTTCAAGATTAGACTTTGATCAAGAAAACTACCTTTTCTTTGGATAAAGATGCTGGAAGATAGCCCACTCTGGACAAATCATTGACCTTTCGAGCCTGAAATCTTGAAAAAAATGTTGGAAATGATGGATACTTGTAAAAATAAATTGATTTCCTATTTTGGGGGAGCAGGTCACTTTCTTTGGCAAGTCATTCAATAAGTTACGATGGGAATCAGTGAGATTGAAGAGTAGTCACGTGGCTTCCAGTTGGATGCTCATTTGGGCCTCATTAATTCATAACCACTTCTAATAAACTATGAAAATTTCATGCAAAATCAATTATATTAATTGCAGTGGACACGCAAATACCGTAGATCAACTGGGACTCGGAAATTTGAAGAAAAAAAAAAGATCTTTAGTAATGAAAAACAGTCAGAACTAGTCACCCGTTATAGTCAATACTGATTAATCGGACACACCTGAATCCAATTATCATCCTGGCTCATAATCTGTACAACATCGCCTTTTTTGACATCAATCGACAGCCATCGACATATTCTCGAATCATCCAAATCCGAATTGTAATCGGCGTTGACGCGATAGAAGACCTGAACCAAAAACTTTCTAAAAGCACTCGGTTGAAAGCTAATGAACGATGAAACCCACAGATGGAGCACCATGAATAGCCGTTGGCACCAGAGTGAGGGTAATTCGACCAGTGAGCCCGGTAATTGAACTGTGATCCACTGCAGCTTTACCATTCACATGGGTGATAGTATCACCTGGATGGATATCGTGGTTTGCCGACGCATTTACTCGGGTCACCACCAGTTGGCCAGAGATCTTCTCTACCTCGATCTGGAATCGTAAGAAGCTGATTTTGAAAAAAATTGTTGCCTTCATAGACTCAAACCGAGACCGTATCAGAGATTTTCGCTGATTTTTGATAATGAAGCCGGAAATCGGAATTCGGAACAAACTGCGCCGGAAACCTTGTGGTCTGCTGCATCCCTTTCACCAACTGGAACGCCTTCCTAACGTTGTTCCACGCGCTCCTAATCAACGTCATACCCGAACCAGCATTACAATGAACAACATCGACCTTGTTCCCTTCCTGAATTGCTATCAAATGAGGGCCGCCTAGTCCTCTAATGACCCCGGATTGCACAGCCCATGCACCACTTGACGGTTCCGCCACAAATCTATGCTGCAGTCCCGATGCAACAATATAAACACTGGACATTCTGCATGAACGCCGTTCACTTCTAAAATCGATGCCGTAAAATAAACTATTCGGTAAAACTGTTACTATTCCTTCAGAATACGAAAAATACCGTATCAAATCAGTAAGCACTATTCGGAAAACACGCCACGCATATGAACTCTCTATAAAATGAAGATCTTGGTTACATATGCCTCCAGTCTCCAACGATTTTTGAAGGAATACAGGTATTTTAGAAACACGGACAGAGGAGGTCGTAAACAGCCGACTCTAAGAGAATGAAAAATTATTATATTTAAAGCGTAATTGGAGCAGCCATCACATTTCAGGGGAGCTGTCCTTTCTCTGACAGTGAGTAAAGTGACATTCTGCTAGATAAAGCCTTTAGATAAAAAAAGAATTAAAATGTTAATCAGTACTCTACGGAAATTAGAAAGCAGAATTATACTCAAAATAAATTATCAGAAGAAGGGAATTACAGTAATCATACTCTTCGAGTGGGAGCAGGATGAGAAGCTATTTCATGACCTGAAGATAATCCCTTTGTACTTATAGTTTGTACGAGCCAGCTTATGTTTCTCTTTAGACAACTAGCCCTATTCAAGGGCAAGAAAGAATGACTTAAGGAAAAAGCAAGCCAAACTGAAAGGGATGACAAATTAAAGCGGAATGAAGTCTAATGCTCCAATTCAAGGTAAAACAAAAAGTTGAAGCAATGACAGCACTTCAGTGATGCGCTACATAATGTCTGACTTTCATTTGTAACCACCCTCATCCTTGCTTTTATCAGGAAAATGAAAAAAAAAACGATAAAAGCCTATGGTGCACTTCTCTACGTTTACGTTTCTCTCCAAACTACATCCTCCCCCAGCCCACTCCCCCGCTCTCTCTTGAATGCCATCACTCAGAGACCCAGACTTCAATTTCGTACAAATGATGCCAAATAACCAAAAAATTGTCATTCCACCCATAAATGGATTCTCCCTGACAGAACTACTTTTTGGTCTCCCATAACATAAGTGGAGGATTTCACTTGTTATTCGAAATAGAGAAAACCATCGCTTTTAGTCGCGTGGAGGTGGTGTAGTGGCAAGGGGCGCACTATATCGCAAACACGTTCAGAGGTTCGAATCCCGGATCGATGCCCAACCAGGCCAACCAAGCCTTCCATCCCTCCGGGGTCGCTGATTTGGTACCAGACTCGTCTGGGAGGATAAAAGCACTGACTTGAACATCGGCTGGCCACCGCAAGTCATTGTATAGGCCAGATACGCACTCACTACGCCACTACGACTCTAAATTGAAGTCGAGTGCGGAGGCGCAACCCTCAGACGGGATTGATTAACGCCAAAAACTTTATCCTTTTATCCTTTATCGCTTTTAGTACTATGCTTCATGCATGCTAAACCGCTGTAGTTTGCTAAGCCCAGAAGTCAGCTCTGAATGAAATGAAAGATCCTCCAGAAATGACTTCAGCAAGTAAGGAGCCTTGAAAAAATACGATGTGAATTTTCACTCGCAATTATAACAAAGACTGGCTTTATGTGAAACTTTCAATTCAACTTGGAAAAAAGTCATGTGAACTTTCATTACATCTTAGAAAAAACCCTTCTTGTTCAAGACAAACTATGGTATCGTCCATGGTACTAGAGCATGCAAAGTCTATGTAGGTAGTTCCAGGTTCAAGCTTTAAAACTACAAGATACTGTTCGTAAGACCTTTTGAGTGCGGTAGAGTTCGTTTATGACTGAAACCATAATCTCTAATAGGAGGTGTTTTCTAAACCGCTAGTTTCCTGGAGAAGCTAGCTTTATGGAGATTTATGAAGGTAGGACATCAGGAAAAAGCTATGTTTAGTGGCTATAAACACTCCTAGAGAATTGAAAGGCTTTCAAATTAATATTCATGAAAAGGAATGCTGTAATATGACCAAAAGAAACAGAAAAAGGAAGACCATCAACTCTCGCAAACTGGAAATAGCTGAGGCAGAGAGATCCCAACTAAAGGGGCATACTCGATCTACTCTAGCATACTCAGAGCTGCTACACTGTCACAAAGCGGAGACAGAAATTTCGATAGCCAAAGGCACCCAAATTTACATTTTCTCAGAAATTCAGCGAATACAAAGGATCCATAAAAATATCAACATTTATGGCTGAAATCCCCTGAAATTTTCTTCGAATAACAAATTTACTGCGATTTTGTGTGAATTGAGCCCCACTATGTCATTTTAAATGGCTCGGGAATTCGTTTCGTGCAATCTTCCACTGGAAAATGAGAGCTTATTTTCTAAATAGAACTGGCTGGTGAAGGAAATGAGCTTGTAAATCAGCATATCTTTTAGGACTCGATTTCCACTAGGGCTGTAGAGACCTTTGATCGAATATTAACAAAGTCCTCTCATCCATTTCAAGCTCTAAAGATTGCTTTACCCCGAAACCTTGATCTGAAGAAGTTTTCAGTTTAAACCTTGTAAGATTTCAAGAAATATTCAAGAACTGCATCAATGATGTCTTTCAGCAGTGGGAAAGCAGTCGAAAGAAGCCGAGAATGTGAACTTTCCCCAGAGAAATTTGATATTTTTGCACTTCTTTGAGTAGGGAGGCACATCAATGAACATGCTTTGAAATGCACAAGTCAGAAAGGCTTTCGTGAGATCTTCACATTCCTCGGCTTGGGAGCTTGACGTTATGAATGACGTTTTGATTCTGTATTTGAAATAAACCGGAAATTAAAGTCAAAATAACAAATTCAGAAATAAAAATAGGATCGCATTGTGGCCGAACCAAGGGGATCAAAGTAGCTTATCCTTGATAAACTTCTAATAAAATCAGCTAAAATTCCGAAATTCGAGCTCTCTTCAAAAATGTTAAGAATTACTAAAAAAAATCTTCAGAAAAAAATTCAAAAATTTCTGCTGAACTCTCTAAGCACTCTACGTGTTCCTGAATTCCCCTTTTCTTATTTCGCACCGTTTATTTTCAGTATTTCTCGTTTTCGCCTCAAAACACGTGAATAAATAAATAATAAATAAATAAATCGGATCAACCAATCATTTTGTCGTAGTCATCTACAGAATGCTCACTCCGATGGCCTGTTTACACTAGTTTATAGCTCGAAAAAATAGCCCAATCTCCATCCACCCGGATAATTTTGGCAACAAGACCATGCCGGCAGCTAATGGCCGTAGAATGACACAGATGGGAGCAGCTTCAGCCTTATCTGACAATTCACCCCAACATTCAAGCGGAACGATCGATCCAGTTGGTCATTACATATGCAGCAGCTGCTTATGAAACGGCACATACAAAACAAAGGCGAAAATTCTTTTAAAAAAAAGCTAAGATCGCAAGCTACCGTAATACTGCAGGTGGCTCCTCTGACAAATGGGACTAATTGGCGTGAAATTACGGTAATTATAGGGGTCTAACAGAACAATGGCAATGTACTGTAAGGGAAAAAAGAAGACAAGTATAATAGAAAGAAAGAATAATCTTTAACAAATGGAGATTTACCTGATTCAGTTGCTTGGCGTCGATGTGGACAGCTCGGGCTTGATATCCTGGACTGAGTATTCGGCCATTACTGATTGGTGCCATTGAAGGGGTGGGATCGAGTGATAGAGCATGGAACGTTTTTGTGGTCAGTACTCTTTCGGTGACGATGGTTCGCTTCTTGACACCCGTGACCGGATCGGTGCTTACGGTGTCGCTGATCTCAACCTGCTCTTCCTTCCGATGGTTACGATCGTCATGGTCATTTTCATGATTGACGACGGATGTGTCATTTTGGGTGACTTCACGGGATTTTCCTTCGAGTGTTTCGATCCGTTCCAGAAGTGCATGGAGACATTTGCCAAGATTGTCGGCATTGCTGCGCAGAGCGGTCAGTTCTTGATTGTCGTCGGCCATGGCCGGAGCGCGAGCGAGAGCGATCTGGACGAGTCTGTCTCGTTGGAATAGGCGGGCCCCCGGCATCGTCGTCTCCACTCCTCTAGCTCCCCGTCACGCCTCCTCCACTCTTCGGCTCGACTCGACTCGACTCGACTAGCTGCGAATCGATGCGAATGCCTCTGTTGGTCACACTGGCGGAGCCACCTTGTTGTTGACGACGACGACTACGGACGAAGTCCGCTACACGTCCCAATTAGCTCAAACACAATAATCGCGCTGGATATTGGACGGAAGGCCATTGTAGTTGGCTTTCCGGAATAAAAACATATCTTCACGCCTATAATAAGATAAGAATTAGACTCTAAAAGGATTGCAACAGCAAACCTAGAGGAACTGTAGCTCTATTTGGAATTTAGAACTGAGAGTCCCGCAAAAAGAGTTCTTAGGGAGTTCGTTCTGCTCCTTCAGATTGACTACTCTCAAAAAAAAACCCCCAGCCAGCTGACAACAGTGCAGTTGCTATGAACTGAAGCAGTACAGTAACTAGAAGTTTTATGCCACTACAGCAGGTTGCTAGATCAATTTTTCAAATTTTTTTTTCCAGGCAAGTGTTTGAACCCCTTATCCCATATATTTCCGAAGATGTACTAGATAGCTAGAAGACCCATTTAATAATCAAATGTCAGGATAATCTTGAAAGGTCTCGAATTGTCAGTATAAATTCCAATAGTTTACAAAACATTTAGGGTTCTTAGAAATTGACAAAAGGCTTATGATGAATTGCATTTTTGAAAAGGGTGGAAAAAAGAATTGGAGAGAAAGGAATCTTCTTCGACCTAGTAACGACTCACCAACAATCCTTAGCAACGATGAGAGAGCGCATGGAAATGTACCTTTCTCGGAAGCCGCTGTCCATATTTTATTGGCTCCATCGTTGAGACCATCTGGCAACCTGTCAAAAAGCATTTCTAGAAATTTAAAGGCTGTACAAAAACGAAATCCATTCGAATCCTGCTAGAAAAAAGTGGAATGACCTCACGACAGGTGGATACATCAAAGAATCCCGATACTGAGCGAATTCCAAACTTTTTCTTCATATCTATGAGAATAGAGGGGTTATTTTAGGGCTTCAGAACTACGAATCATGGAGTTATTCGATGGGTTTAACAATAGGCAGCAACTTCGAGAAGAGAGCCATATTCGCAAGCGTCAAAGAGTTTTCGAAAAATAGGCTAATGTAAATGAGCGGAATAAAACTTGAAGCCGCAGGGGAAATATCTTTCTACACCACCACCGTTCTGTATATTTGGACCAGACTCTAAATTTTCTTTTTCATGAGTTCATATAGGCAGCAGCAGAAAGTAATGATACATATGGTCAGGTGCACTTATGCGAGCATGGCTCTCTTCTCGACGTTGCTGCCTATAGTTAAACCCATCAAATAAAAGCTGTATTGCACGGCGCATCCCGAAAGACCTGAGCCAGATGCTGAGCAACTTAATCCTTATTTTTAAAGCACAAATATAAAAAAGGAGCCAATCCTCATTGTCAATGAAGCCATTCGTCATCATCATGAAGCACAATTCTCAAGGCTGCTCAGAACTACAACTCTACATGAAAGAAATGAACTCCATTATCAGTCTACTTGATTACAAGTTCATTTGTGGGCCGATGGTGGTGAAGTGACAAGTGGCGCATTATCCCACACACACATGATCCCAGGATCGACTACTCCCGTAGCTATATTCATCTCAGCCAGCCGAACCTTTCGTCCCTTCGAAGTCGGTTAAATGGTAGCGGACCCGTATGGGAGTATAAAAGCACTGGCGTAAACATTGGCTGGGCATCCCCATGTACACGCATTTGAAACTTCACCATAATTCTGAATGAAAGTCGAATGCGGGGCTTGCCCAAAAGTTATTGATCACGCCAGATTTTTATCCTTTGATTTTACCCACTACTACATCCCATGTGGTCGTACAATCGCTTAAGTTGCCCAACCAGCTCTGCGTTTTTTTTTGTGCCGTTATGATGCCCAGGGCGTCCTCTAGTGTCGCTGCGGTCGTAATATTTTAAAGTCTCGCAATATTGTTTCCTACACATTTGAGCAACTTTCATGGGCACAAGTGCTAACATTTGCTGCAGCGACCGGAAAAAAAATTCCCGTGGGAATTCTGAACTGTGAATGCAGTAATTTTCATTCCCTTGTACAAAATCAATTACCAATTTACCAAAGGACAGTTTCAACTTATAATCGTGCCCCATGTTACACTGTAAAGGTCATTTTCTTCGAAGATCTAGTTTCAGACTTGAAAGTCTTGTTACCAATGGCAGATTTTTCGGTAACTGGGTAAGTTTCTAAGACAATTCGTCATGTTAGCTTCGACAAGCTACTTGAACGGGCCGGATATAGAGAAAACTACGAGATGCATGGGTACTTCATCAAGCCACAAATCGTTCCAGCCACAAAAGGAAAGGAAGTGAGTAGGAGTAGGTATTTTCAATAAAAATATTTGTATTTTGCGTATTACTGTGAAAAAAATATTATAATTTCGGCTTGTTGTCTTCAGGGTAAAAAAAAGAGACTAAAAAGGAAACCCGAATAAAAAAATCTGCCTGGCAACCTATTCTACAGTATTTCTCCGAGATGGAAAAAAATTCATTGCTGAAATCAACTCTGGAACTGGCACAAACAATTATAATAGTTCTCAAAATTCGGTTCCGGAAGAAGTTTTGCCTTGACTTGCACTAGAAAATATTCTACCTTTTCCCAAACGGGCACATTTTTCGCTAAATATTCTGGAACCTGGACGAATTTATGGCGAACTACCTCTTGAGTGCAAAACTTAGTGATAATAGACTTGCCGGGACAATCAACTCCCTTTTGTAAGGATTTGCCCGATGTGCAAGAAAGATTACCACGGAACTTACAGCGGGAGTCCATTTCCCCGCCTCTAAGGGGACCTCCCCGTTGAAGACTAGCATAATTACTGGTATCTGGGGCAGACCATAATTACTGGACCAGTAATGTATGCCATAACAGGGATGTTTGTCACAGAGCTCTAAGCTTCACATTCAAAGTAATTAGATCCGATTCACTCTCGAAAATCAGCTCCATTTAAAGCTTGAAGCTCTGTGACAAACAACTACCGTACCTGTCTCTTACCTTCAAAGTTGTTCCAACTAGTAATACTTAATTAAATGGCTCACAGCTAGAAAGTAAAGCAAACGTTTTTTCACTTCAATTTAGGCCGTGCGGCTGCTGATGTAATTCATTGAAGGATTACTCCACATCGATGACTTCTTGGCACATGGTGTTTGCACAACATACGCGTCTATGCTGAGCAGCGTCGGATTTGCAACGCTGAGTAAACATGGCACAGTTTCCTTCCGGAATCAGACAGAAAAAGAATTGCTCGAAAACAAAGGGCAACGATTTGCCGTGCCAATTAGTATTCCCTTCAAACTACGCAGTTTCAGTCGAAGTTCAACCAACTCAGAGCGCATTTATAACCTACAACCAACGTGAGCGCATAGCATACGAATCATAGTGATCAAAATGATTTAAGAAATTATTGAAAATTAAACTACATTATGTAAAAAAGGGTCTCAGCTTGAACCATGGATGCGGTAGGCGACCTAATGTTTATTTCCCATCCAAGAAGCTAGAGATACCCGCTTGAGAGTGGATTATCTAGTGACTTTTCAGTGCTCTAGAGAATTCTGCAACTGCTCAGATCATCCCGTTAAAACTATATTCCCGGTTGGCATGCAATGGATGCGATCCTACAGATACAGCAAAAAAAGTAGCCTTCCAGTACATCACCCAAATCTCAAAGCATATAAAGAATGGAGAAAACGAATCTGCTATTGATCAATCTCACTCCAGGATGCGCCGTACATTCGAGTTCCATTTAGAATCGTAGCGATGTTTGGATGGGTATGTGGCTGGCTCATACCATGACCGGTAGGACCAGTCACTGCAAAAGTCAGTATTTAATCCTACCAGACAAGCCCAGCACCGATTCACTGACTTCAAAAGATGGTAGGCTTGTCTGGCCTAGACGAGTATCCCAGGATTATGTGGGTGGTAGCGCGCCCCTTGATATTATCTTACCTCCCTTCTTCGAAGCAAATTAAAGCTCTAATGATCCAATATTTTTTCTAATTTGTTTTCGAACCTTCGACTACCATCAGAATGTTTGTTTGGGTAAATCTTATTTATATTCTACTACTGCTCCGTTCTATACTATTAGTGACTCGAGTAAGCGTGAGAATCATCCAATTAATTAAATAATTTCAAATAGGGGAACAGGAGCAGTACGTGCTACCCCACACCTTTCCCTTCCTTTCGAAGCATATGCCACTTACGTTGATCATCAATTATAAATGACGTCTCAGGAAGGAACCAACTAGCAAACAACCTTCTACGGGGGATCATGTCGTATAGTTACGCTGCTTCCTTCGGATTACTTCGGAGGGTTCCTTTTCAGCGGCCGTAATCGAACCAAATGCAGCATGGCATTATTTGCATAACGGACGGACGGGTGTGAATAAATCCGCTGACATCATGCGATTTCACACGGCTCTTAAAAAGGAAAAACCCGAAAGTGTTGCGGCAAAAGAAAAAGATGCTGCCAAAGCTTCTCCCTCTGGGGACTTCTGGCGAGAGTTGAAGGGCAATGCGATCACCCGAGAGAAGCACGACACATAGGAACTGACTACCAAAGCTCTGGTTCTTCGTGCTTTTGCAACATATCTGACCTTCTTTTAAGAAAGCCTCTTGGTTGTCGGCACTTTTTGCAACAGAATCCTCAGAAGCATACCCAGTCGGAGGTGAGACCGAGCCGACGATTACATTTCGAACCTAATCACGGGGCGCGCGAAACAAGAATAAGCCTGATGATCCCCGAACTTCCCGAAAGGGCGCTTTCGTGAAACCCTTGCCTGCTGCAACTTCGAGACTTTTGACCCGTTCGATGTGGGATATCGCCAATACAATGGCCAGACTCGAACGAGGTGGAGGACTCTCAAGAAGTCTGACCATAGAGCTGGCGGTAGCCTACATCGCCAAAAATCTTGTAGACAGTGTGGCATGCCCGACCCCGATCATCGGTCCCCTGAAAAATCGCAGGGATGTCCTGATCATTGATGGTTAGTGAAACCGGCTCCCGAAGCAAGGAGCACAGACCATTACGCCCGGCTAATAACGAGGTGCCCAACGCTGACTGCTTCCTACTTTCCATGTGGCTCACGTCCTTTACATCGCCTTGCCCAGAACGGAAATTAATTCGGTTATGGAGTTGTTTACCGCCCCATTCACGCATTGCTTTTAAATTCACAGATGTTATTCCCATGGGAGAGGGGGAAAGGGGTACACCAATACGTTCCCTGCCAAAAAGGTCATAGATTACGAAAGTTACTGGACTGATAAACCAGTAAAAACTGGTAGTTCGGGCCAACCCTCACGCCCAGATCACGTGAGTATTAAAAGTTGTTGTTGTAGTAGTGTAGCCATACATACATGAGTGATCTGACCTTCGGCGGGGCGATTTACTTTACTACCAATAATAACGTCTGATTCACTTCATATGGGGCTGGCACATGCACTTCCATCAACCAAACACACCAACACCGCCTGCACATCGAATCACATCGAATATTCCCGAACACACCATTCACCACAACCTATTCCATCGTCTTATATTCATAATTCATATCTTGTAATTACTAGGATAACAAACCGGTCCTTTCTGTCTTGATCTTATCTACCTGTGACTCCCATCATGCCCCACTTCCCTACACGAAATTAGGATGCTGGTTTACTCTCTATAACACCCGTCTCTTTCCCAATTTGGAATTTCATTTGAATATTCTCTTTTTTGGATTTGTTTGAAAGCATGTCGTGGTGGTACTTCGAACATCTCTGCAGCCAAATTACTTCTACAGCCTGATTAGAGCTAGCTGTAGCCGTCTCATGCCTTCATTGTAGCATGTGATAAAATACTGATTTTTGAGGATGAGCCCCACATCCGACCTATCGCCTAGACTGCTATGGTGTTTGAATGCTGCCAATGTGCCCACACGTACTTGTAGGAAGACACGGAAGACGTGCAGTTAGTTGTCAATGGTTACCTGTGAATGCCATAACCTCGATGATAACTAGGTTTGGCTTAAGTTATTTCTACTCTTGTATGACCGATTAGGCTACAGTTTAAGTATTCGTAGCCAGCGTTGAAAAGTGCCAAAAGCGAAAATCCAGTTTGGTTACAAATTTTTGCCCTAATCGCGTATTGCTTCATAAATTTAAAAGTCGTAAAATGACATATATTAATTGCTAAGCTAGGATATCAAGCAGGTCTGACTACGGCAAAACTCAAATCTGAAATGAAACGTCATTCCTGGCCTAAACAGCCTCCAAAGTAAACTAGTAAACAGCAACTTCCAAGGAGCATACTACAGCTATTATACTTCCTACCACGAAAAATTGGCTCTCAGTGATATGAGTAATCTCAAAAACGAGTTTTTCACGAGAGGCCTAAAGCGACGTAGGTCTATGGGGTGCACTTGTGTCTTTGGCCGGGCGCCATTTGCTGACTCATCCCCGTTTTTGTTTATTGTCGATCGGGGCGGTAAGGACGACAGACGGGGCACAAACGATCAAGAGGTTCCGTCGATCGGGCTGAGACCCTTTTACGTTTGCTCTGACCACCCTCAATCAGCACTAGTATCATTACTCACCTCAATCCCAATCGCTCTCCACCCACCCATGAGTCATACTCGCTATTTTTGAAAGTTGGACAGCTTTGACGTCATTCATCTCGAGATTTCATCACTTTATCTCTTTTATAAAGTCCCGCCTACATGGGCTTTCACTTTCTTCTTTTATCAGCCATGTCCACGCTTATCTACTTCGGCTTTCAGATTCCAGTTTTCTTACATTATCCTTAAATTAAACAGTATTAAACAAAGTACAAAAAAAAGCAAAAAATATTCTTCAAAGCCACTGTGCGTGAATAGTTCGCCTTCTTTTAATAAGTGGTACTGAAAAACATTTTAATTCACATTTTTTCATGATTGATGGAATGCGATGCGTTCCAAATCGATATCCTCGTTCCCCGTATCCTTTGCAATGATTTACGACAACGTCTGGGTGTGGGGTGTGACACAACTACGGGGGAGTCCTCGCCTATCAAAATTGCGAAGACCATCTTATCATGCAGACACTTCCTTGCCAGGTCTTATCGCTTGAAAACATTGATCGCTTAATTATTTTCACCGAAAAGGAACCTATGCAGTACTAATTCTTCACAGGACCAACGAATATTTTCATGTACGTATGTTATTCTGTTCACGGTCATATTGGCTGTAATATTATGATGAATCATGCCGCGGAACAAAAATACACTCACCTCTGTTTTCGTGATAGCCTGCCTGCCTATCTCGTTCTCCCCATCGGCCACTCTCTTCCCAGTTGATGTCTTATTTTGGCTTTGTTGTCAGCGCGTCTCCTCATCGATCATATACATGACGGCCGGCAACGCACAGATGTGGTTTGCAAATTCTAAAGAATGGACTGAAATAAACGCAATTATGCGCATCCCTTATTTACCCGATCGCTCGAAATGACCCGCATCCTATCAACACATGTATGGAATAAACTAGTGGACTCCCCAAAGAACAAATCTAGGGAAGAGTGCCAAATACCGACGGAGTTTTCAGTAAAAGTCCAAGTTAATCTATGATGTCTGGAATTTGATTACATGGGTGGAGACCAAAATCATCATTAGAACTCTTCAAGCGAGATATTTTTTAACAAGATACACCAGGCGGTAGCACCTGAGTTCAGATCCACAATGCGAGAGTTCCACTTAAAAAGAGCCCCTAAAAGTTGTCATTGAATCGTGCTTTCTTTCCTTTCTTTTTCCTTTTCTAACATCTCTCGTACAAAAAACAAGCATTTCTAGGTTTATATGGTATGATTTCCTGCATATAATTACAATGGTTGCCTTTAATTTCCTTAAGTTATTTCAAATCTTTCCGAATTGTCCGTGCACTTTAGACACCTTAGACAGTAAAACAAATAAATAAGTGGGTAAATAGATGAATATGTATTATGGAATTTAGTTTCCAATGTAGAATTTCACTTAAATCTAAACTACCCTCAGCACATCTCTAATTTAAGCTGGTTTGTCACACTTATCGAAGAATGAAAGGTTTCATTCTCGGATGATTACACAGTTATAGTCAGCTACCACTAACTTCGCGTTGATTTGGCCCTTCGCAAATTCATTCGATGTTCAAAAATCATTTTGGCCTTTACGTATGTAATCAGCATTTCACGTCCCTTTCTTGAGCCTTTATTCAGAGTTTTGAAAATGAATGGGAATCGCCTTCCTGGTTACTTTCCAAATTGAGTGATTGTTCTTCTGAAACCTTAGTTTCAACGATTTTTTTGGGATCATCGTTTGGCTACGGAAACGTTGCGTCAATGAGGCCCTTTGCGTGATGGAAATGGATGTTGCGGCCGGTTACAAATCATTGGTAAGCCCAGACGAAGCCTGCATTCGAATAAGCACTCTCATTTTATTTCAAAATGGGGGAAGGGATTCTGGGTGTTTGCTGTTGCTTGGATTGCCAATAACCTTTGAATGTGATGTATCGATGCCTTTTGCAAAAGTGGACCCTCCCGTCTAGCAACCGCTCTTCACTCTTTCCCCTTGAACTTATGAAGTTATTGTTACTCCCATACAGCAGCTTTTCAGGATGCTGCTATCAGAAACTCCTGAGACTAGCCTTCCCCAGGGTGATCTCTTTTCCCCATTATTCACACCAGAAGGGTTCAGCCGTCATCCCTGAGCATCGCCCGACAAAAAGCAATCATGACCGAGAGACTATGCGACGAATAACACGTGCTGCGTCCTCTCACCTTTTTTTTACACAAACTCTCGCCAGCTGATCTTCATTACCAGTGGGCCAACCGTGTTGGGACACACTAAGAACTTGTTGTTGATACACCTATTATTTCTATTTCTTTTCATGCTTCTGTGTGCTCTTAACTAAAGACTAATTATCTCCTACCAAGCGTTCAGAAGCTCCGTAAAATTCACCTACTCTATTTATCAGATTTGAAAAACCCTAAAGTTCTTCTCTTAGCTTCGTGCAAGTCACAAGTATTGACACAAAAAAGTTTATCTGTTAGTAGAAATTGGATTTTAACTGGATCTGAGTGAAACTGACTATCTACACGGAGAAGCACCTAACTTAGTGAGCCTGGTGAGCCTTTATAATTACGGCTTGAAGCGCTTCTTCAATATAATTATGCTTTCGAGTTAATAAGAGGGAGCTTTCTGTTGTTTTCGCGAATCTAACCGGCCGGAGACGAAGGAAATTTGATATCTTTGCAGCAAGTGATTTTTGATCGGAAACAAAATGAAAAAAAAAACAAATCAAAAGGAAAGAATAAATTTAGACACTACTTATCGTATGCCAATTAGTTTGTTAGCAAAATCGTGAAGAAGTTAAGGAACTCTCGAGCAAAACCATAACTACGTATCGCATAGGCCAGATAGGACTAGATCTCATCATCGAGATACTGAGTTCTAGTTCTAAGCGATAAGTATTTAAGGTTGAGTGAGTGTTGAGTGATGCTTAATGGTTGAAAAAATAGTGGATCCACAAATCTGTTGCGGTTCTTAAGCTCTAAGAGATCATAGATTTCCTAGCAGCAGCACGATGCAGCTGTAAATATGGACATCTGCTGTACAGAGCCTTTCAATGTACGCAGGGTAAGAAGGAGAGGGAGGAGATTTTTGATTTCCCCCTACCTCCTCGCATCTTAAAGAAGAAGATTCAGAGAGAATAAAATCTTCCCATTGTTCAATTCAATATGCGTGAATCAGCTCATTAATATTACTATAAAAAAACGAAAGAGATTCAGTGGTCAGAATTTGTGAAATCACGCATACCCGACAAAGTTTTGAGGGGAAAAACTCAACAAAACTGAGACAATTTTGGATAACCTGAACTCAGAGCGATAGAGAATACACTTTGATTAGGAAAAAACATAAAAAGACAGTAAGTAGAAAAAAAACTACGGTAAAGAAAGACGTATAGAACTCAAAAAATTGACAGAGAATTGTCGTTTATTACCGATGCATGAAAATTGGTCTGCATTTACGGACACACGTAAAATTACGGGGCATTGATAAAAAGATGGTAATCACTTTGCACTATTTTCGTACCTTTGAATTAATTTTGCCAGTGCCTGTTTCACCATAGCAACTTTCATTTCATTTGGTGCAGTACTTTAGGCACACCTGGTGAGGACTGAGGCGAAACTTAGGCCCATTTTACTGCTGACAGATGTTTGTCGGAAGTAATGCCTATATCACAAAGATAAGTCTTCATTGTCTTCAGTGGATCCACTTGAATAGTTGTTTATGTTCTTACCCGGTGTTGTTTGTTCTCTCTGATTGTTCTGTTCTACTCCGGACAGCTGCTTCCTAACTCATTTTCGTCGAAGTTCAGTTGCTTCCAAAAATCCCAACATGTCTGCTGGTCAGTATTGTCAACGTCTGTTGCCAGTTTGCAGTTGTTTTGTCAAATTTTTAGCAACTGTCGAAGCAACCTTTGAAAAAACTGCTGTAGATAAGCTATCAGCTCTTTTGATCATTCATCTTTCCCAACGATTTTTTCCATTTTCCGATACTATGAGCTTTATACTTTCGATAAGTCTACAATTCGACTTCCTTGAGCCAAAGACGGTGTTATTTTTCTTTGAAAGTTATTTCAGCAATGGCATATGCGCCTACACCTACATTCAATCTTCAGCAAATTTTTGCTTCGGTGGATAAAGACAGGTAAGGTTTCCATTAACAACATCTCGTAGCATTTCCTAATATGATTCAATATGATTTCAACTTCTAAATATTATTTCAAAATGAAATCTAACTTCGGACCACAAACTGAATGTAAGTTTTCGGGTCCTTTCGGATCCCATTGACAGCCGTTAATTCTGAGACAGCTGGTAGCAATTAGCACCTGATTAGAGTTGGTAAGAAATCTTTACTTCTTTTTTTTTGAGAAACATACAGCCTGAAAACGTTGTGTGGGGAATATCTGGGTATTGAATTTGTAGTATTTTTCAGTCAATTTCCTATTATTTATACAATTTCTGTCTTAGAACTAGAAACTGAAGTTTTGCAAACATATACAACTTTATATATTCTTCTCCGCCATATTTTTTGAACTAATTCAATGTGAGGGTAATGCGTTCATTGTTGTGGTCCTTTTTAACTAATTCCCAGGTTACAGATCGGGACAGATAAGCGTTGACGAATTGCAACGAGCCCTTTCCAATGGCACCTGGAATCCATTTAATCCAGAAACGTGTCGTTTAATGATAGGTGAGCATCGCCTTCGATGTGTGTTTCTTCTTTTATTCTTTACATCTGTAGAAATCCTAAAATTTGTAGAAGTGAAACTTTGAATCATACAAGTGATTCGGTCCGTAGATATATTCTTCTATTCCATTTTAGGAATGTTTGATTCCAATGGTGATGGAGCGATAAATTTCAATGAGTTCCAGGTATGTAAATCTTATTCAATTACGTTACAGTTGTAGTTCTTTCACGATCCTGGTATAATGGGTTTTGAGATATGAGACAAGCAATTTTTTCTAATTCGGATAACATGCTCTGTCAGCTAATTGCCTTCTCCATATCCTCCGAAAACATCCTACCCATAATTGCCGTCGGCGTATGCTAATGTAGTCTAAAAAAGTGGAAATGCATGATCAGATTACTAGAGAAAACTTGTAATTTGAGCAGTGTGTTTGCCGTAGACGAAGAGCTCGAATGTTGACTTTTCCATCTATCTCGAAATGACAGAACTTTCGGGACTTTCCTCAAAGTATGCATCTCAAAGCCTTCCTGATCCATTGTTTTAGGCCCTATGGCAGTATATAAATGACTGGACGAACTGTTTTCGTGGTTTTGATCTCGATAATAGTGGCAATATCGATAAATCAGAACTTCAAAATGCTTTGACCCGATTTGGTGAGTTGTATGGTTGATATATTACTTCCTCTACTTCAAGAAAGGAATTTTGTTTCAGGATACCGCCTATCTGATCAATTTTACAATATACTGATGATGAAATTTGATCGAACACATACTGGACACGTTAATTTTGATGATTTTATCCAATTGTGCGTCGTATTGCAGACCCTAACTGCTGCCTTCAGGTTAGTGAAGAAGAGATAGAGATTGAATTTAGCAGCCAAATTTTTCCTCCAAGACCATCATCCCGGAGCTTCAGAAAGTATTATTTTTGATTTCCCTCTAACATGGTGATTAGCAAAGCTTGCAATACCTCACTCTTCTCTCTAATTTCGATTTCCCATAAAACCCAGACCCTTTCCTCCGGCGTACCCAGCCCCTCTAGCAAATCAACCGTAATATTTGCTTCTCTGTTTCTTTAAACTTCAGATTTTTGATTGCCACTTACTTTAAAAAAAAGCTCGAAGCATCGAAAGCGGAACAGCTTCACCTTCTGCTAATGTTCTCTCTCTGGTAATCTGTCGATCTTCTAATCTGATTCCTCATCAATGAGGGGTAGCATTGTGAACAAATAAATATCAATACGGTGGAAATCATTGTGGTGGTTACTGAGGCCCTCATTGCAAAGCTGAGGTGAATCCCGACTTTATTATAGTAATCACATATGTAGCTTCTCGTCGCTATTTAAGTCACCAGTAGGAAGTGAAATAGGAGAAATCTGAAATCAACCATTATCTTGTCACGGGCCCTAATTCGCGCTCTTTTCCAAGAGTAGCAAACCTTCTACTCCTGTGATCTATTAAAGGCTGCAATTTTTTCTTCAAACACTTTCAATTCATTCAGGGACAGCAATTTATTCAGGGACAAGGATATGGATCGTGATGGTGTCATAACGATACGATACGAGGAATTCCTTACAATGGTGTTTAGTTTACAAATGTGATATACATATTGTATTTAGTGAATTGTTTGACCCTGACTTCATGAAATGTTCACTTATTATAGAACATTCTAATCATTTATCAATGTCATGTCTTTTCAGATTACTGGTACCGTATTGAGAATGCTTGGTTAGAGAGAAAAAGAATAAATGGGTTCGCTACACCCTAACCAATGCACTTTCACTTCCACTTACGCCAATACGGCCAAGGCAGTATCACACGTCAAGTTATGCTTTATAACCGATTAATTCATATCACAGAGATCCTGCCCACATATGCTGAGCATCACATAATTTGCATATTTCAAGAATAAAATTTGGCAGTGATCATTCATTTGACTATCCTTGAAAAATGTGAATATTTTCGCTTTTGTAGCCGGCATCTAGTAACAACCTTAATAACACTGTTACAAAAACAACTTATTTACTTGTTTACCAATAGGAAACTAACTTTTGTGCTGTGGCATTGAATCCATCCGGCCCACATATTAATACCCGTAATGATTCTTGAGCTGTTGGTAACATACTAGCGTCTATCCGCCCTCTTCGCCCATTCCATTCTACAGATGGACTGCTAAGAACATGCTCTACCTGAACAACGTGATCTCTTAGTAATTTTCATTATTTTATAATTTGCCAAACTCACCGTAATCCTTTCATCGGACCATCGCATTGGTAACCAATCATCGCTAACTATATCATTTTCTGTTTTATTAAATAATAATAATTGAGTGTTATTTCTAAAATAATAATAAAAATAACAGTCTTGGTTTGCTATACCTTCCACTTACCTACTGACGCCTTCATCCGCCATTTCCTTCAACCGTGCTCTGAGTACATTAACCATTGGCGTTAGGCCCGTGCCTGCTGCTAACATCAGTAGGTCATTCTGTGGACTAACCCATGACGATAAATCGACTTTGCCTATCGGTTCACTGATCTCTATAGTATCTCCTGTAACGATACTGTATACATTACATGACAGAAAACAACCAGTCTTCTACCAGTAACACTTACCAACGTTCAGAGCTCCCAGGGAAGGCGTGCAGATCCCTTGCTCATAAATTTTTATCATAAAGGTTATCGACGCAGCCCCAGTACAAGAAGCACTCTCGATCTTCTCGGTATCTTCTGGCAACGAACCGCAACTGACCGGCGTATAAGGTCGGTAAATCTTCGACGCTTCAAAAAGTTCCAGTAAGATTCAGTTGGAAAAAGGTTCCGAGAAATTACAGTTAGCAAACAACGATTTGGAATTCAATGAAACTTACATCCTTTCCTAACTCTGAAGGATACATGTTGACCTGTGGCTATGGGAAAGAATAATCTCTCAGGTAGACGCAGGACGAACAACAGCGTATCATGGGATATGGATCGTTTCTCCTCGATAACACACTCATGATAACCAAGAACTGCAACAATAAGATCAGAAAAAGCCAAACAAAAAAGGAAAACTCCGCATCAAATGACTTATGGGGGCTATTTTTTTGAACGACTACATGGTAAAGTCAACAGCACCTAAGTTGAGTGAAAGAGCGATTAACATGGTTAGTAACGACTGGTTTCACATAAAAATGTACGTATTTATGATAAAAATCAAGCCCACTTTACGCAGATAGGCAAAAAGTGTAAAAAAAAAAGGAAGAAATTAACAAATTTAGGACTAAAAATGATAAACGAAAATCACCGGTAGAATAAAATAGAAATTTGAACTAGTAATAATTATTACATCACTACGTAAAGGTATGGGCCTCAACGCATGGCTCTTTAGGGAAATTGGCTATAGTTAAGACGAAAGAAAAAGCGAAATCCATACGCGGTGACTGCCTGATGGATTGGATAGCCGCAGAAAGTGCTGTTGTAACATCTATCGATTCGAAAGTAACCAGAATACTTCCATCTCTCACGAGTACATCATATGTGCAAGATTCAGCATCGTTGAAAACAACGTCATCTAGAAGTAGCAAAGGGCTCTTAGGTAAAGCAAAGGCAGGTAAGGATGTAATTGAACGATGTCCCAGGCTGGGTTTTCAGCGCTATACTGCGTAGTACCTAGACCAATCAACGTGGATAATTCCTCGGATTGAGCATTACTGCCCTGTAGAGCTCACGACTACACTCCTTCGAAAATTCTTTGCTGCGACGACCAAGTATTGATTCATACACGATCCAAAAACTCTCTAAGAACCCGTGTTACTCCCGCGAACCGAATCATTACATGTTCACAAACAAATATAACTTACTCCACTTTACTTCCACGGCTGATTGACCGGCAGGCTTAACGACAACTCGTAAATGGCTTTTGCTACGTGAGACATCAACAACAACATTCGCTAATCGGAGATTAGACGAATTCCACTTGTCCGAACTTATTTTCAACGTCTTTCCATCCTTGGCAACACTGAAATTGTACTCAAAACAACTTGAAGAGGGAACTTCCGCGTAATTGAAAAATCACATGCTTTGAACTGAAACACATTAGGGTTGTCACTGCGGCCTACCTAATTCCATAGCTTTCCTCTTCCTCTTTTTGTTTCCCTTTCATAATCAAAGTATTCAACTGCGCTGAAATAGACTCTGGCTGTTCTGTTGTAGGTGGACCTGGCTGCGGCACTGAAATATCGGGTAACAGGTGATATAAAAGCAGACCCACATCAAGTCCACCTACATTTAGAGAGATCTCCCGTAAATCGTCCTACAAGACACGACTTCAGCATATTCTCGTAGTTAACCCATGCATGGTACTGGTTGAAGAGATCAGTGGCATCAGTACCTGCTGCACGCATAAGCTCTGGCACACCTCCAGGATGAAATTCCAGGTATGACGTGACGTCATAGACCTAAAACCATGAAAGAAACTCATGTCGCAAAAACTTCCCAAAAAATTATACATGAAATATAGCTAGGAATAAAACGTGAGAATGCTAACCTGTCCAAAAATATGTACCCAACAGTCATCTCTTTTATTATGTTTTACAAGTTCTTCATGATCTACGGACATCCTCTTCTTGGCAAGTATCTAATAAAAAAAAACATAAAAAATAGAATGGCAAGCAAAACAAAAGAGAGTGACCAAAATGAAGAAAACTACAATAAACATAGAATACCTTCCCTGAAGCCAATCGTACCCAGTCCATGAGACCTTTGCCAGGTAACAACGCCACTTTGACGCGGCCATACTCACTTCTTCCAACGGGTGGCTTCTAAAATTAGCCATGATAGGTACACCAGCAAAAACTGAATCATTGATAGTTTGAACACTGAAATTAGAATGTCTCATGTATTTCTGGCACTGGGCCAGAAGTTTCTAGACTGAAGTCGTTACAAAATACCCATAAAATTGTTTAATGGCCTCGTTCGAATATGGCTGGCTATATGGAAACACTTGTTTATCATAATATTTACACTCAGCGGATTCTTTGTCATGTCGCCTTTAGAAAATTAGGTAGATATGCAAGAAGCTTAACTAACTCCACGCCAAAATTGAAGGGACATTATATCTGGAGAAGTTGGGTCGTCAATCTGGCACTAAATATAGGTGATGTTACTTTTAACCAGGCACCGACTAACTCTTATAGGTTTTCGACGGAGAAAAACCTAATTAAGCTTCAGGACTTAACAGTTAAGTAGCACGAAAAATTCTCAACCTCTTAAATTCATTATCACGACTTCTGGAGTTTTACCATAAACTTTCTGAAATTGAGTATTTGCACAAAACCACGCTCAGATTTAACATAATGCTTATGCTGGTCCAAAAACCTACCACGTTAATTAAACAATGTCGGACCTATTTAAAGGTGGAGAAACGTTGGCCTAAAGGTCAGCTAAGAAAAAACCCATGCAGTTTCATTTCCCAAGTCATTGAAACCGTACAATTTACAGATGACTGCCTCCAAATCCATGCAAAGGTCAACTTCAAAGTACAATTAACGAGAACTAGTCAACAGCAGGCAAACTACTATCTTCTAAAGATTACGAAGAGAAACTGTATATCTAAAAACCTTCCCCACGTCATTTGTGGAAACCTAACAGCACCGAATAACATGGGACGTACCAGCATGCTGTCACGAATACCTGCTACTAGCTGCAAACTATGATATAGGCTAAAAATTGGCTCACCGCAGTCAATGTGGGTAGATTGAGAAATGGCATAGCCTTCAGCTATGGCCAAAGATGAAACTACGAATGTAGAGTGCAACTGCGCCCGACCGAAGGCACGAAAGAAGCACACACTTGAGTATGACGTTATCTAGAACAGCTTTTATCGATAATCTCATACTAGTACTTGCTAATAATATCGTGAACATGACGTAAGAACTACAAAGCAGGTGCCGCACTCACGATAAACACCAGCATTCAAAGAACTGGACACTAATGAGAAAGAGCAAGGAGTCGGGGAATAATTTGAAATTGTCTGCGGAGCGTAGGAAATGAATTGAGTAAGGCCAAGCTGTGCGCAGTGGAATTTTTCAAGCCAATTAAGCCTACCATAAAATGTTGCATCACAGAAATTGAAAGCGCAATCTCTGGAAGAATGATCGCCAGACAATTCAGCAAAAGGGAGCCATTCCGAAAGAAGGTCTTCGGGTAACGAGCACTTCTTCCAATACATATCGCTTTATTATTATAGAATAAAGTCACACTCCAAGACAGCCCTGAGGTATCCAATTGAGGTGAGATATCGGAAGTTGTGGTGCAGAATAGGGCAGAATTGACGAAGAAAGTGCGAAAATCGGCAGGTTTTGTAAAACGAGAAGGCTCCAAAAAAGTAGAAAATCAGGGGATTGTGTGAGATTTGATGAGAAAGCCGCAAGGAACGGGTATCTGGACGAGATGTCAGTGGGGGCAACAGCTTACAGAGTGGTTACAGAGGTCAAAAATGGCCTTCCGAAGGGCGCATCCATAGCACTGACGGCATAGTTCCTACTATAAAAAATGCTTTCCTGCAAAAAAAGACGTAAAGGTTGTCGGTTCCGTCGCCGTCCGCAATCGTCTGGGTGTCTCCCACATAAGCGTAGTATTCATCAGCGTCCTAACGCTTAATTGGGAATAGCACAGCTTAACAAAGCTGTCATAACACAACAACTTTTGGGTGTGTCGACGTCGGCCGAAGCGCTTTTGAAGTCCTTATTGCGCATTGTCTAGTTCGTTTTTCAGCCCGACAATGCCTCTGGGCTATCCTCTGCAGCCATAAGAGTAATTTTGTGATTCTGCACGAATAGTGGAGGTCAATCCAATGCATGTGGCACCAAAATACTAAACACCAACACCAACATGTCACAATCGTTACCTTTTCTCCGATTTCCACATAACTGCTAATAACTATGAAATGCCATTAAAATAACTACCAACGAATGAAAAACTAAGTGTAAGAAGGACTATACGAAAAAAGAATGCACAAACGAGAAATTGCGGCAACTCAAATGAAAATGCGTTATAACCCAGGGAGTCGACTTAGGGGTACGACAGGATCGCTCGATACCACGCAGCCTTATTTCTCATTTACCTTCGCACGACACGCCTTAATCATGCGGAATAGGCTATTACTGAGAGAATGCTCGTAATCAGCAACGGCTATTAAGTAAATAAGTTTATCCGCAACTATACACAGCTTTTGCCACACTTACAGCACTGGCCTGTCGCAAAGCCGAGAGAATCGCTTTTAGGAAACGAAATGTAGGAAAGAAAATGACAAAAAAGAAAATAAGAACGGATTGGAGGTATGTTGATACGATCCTGACTCATTAGCCAAGGAAAAGAGGATAACAGCGCAACCTGCTAAAGCGGGATTCCTGCTTACACACAAATCCATCTTCTGTGATAAATAACCATTCCTTCTTCTTCTAGGCTTCTATGAGCTTTTTAATCAGAAACTTTTACTACAATTTGTGATTAAAAGTAATTTTATGTGAAGTGAACAAACTAATAAATAAGTTAAGCTCATGAAAGTGTTCCAGAATGCCCGGGAAATTAGTTTGTTGGTTGCACTAGTTAACTTCCATCTTACTAAGCATGATTATAGAAAATCAGAAGATTTGTCAATACATGACGGACTAGAATAACAGACTCCAAATGATCCTAATTATGAATGATGCTCGTTGCCAAAGGAACTCTAAATATAATAGACCAAGTCTTTACAGAATCAAATGAAGAGGGAAAAATAAGAAAACCTGAAATTGCCACTCGATATTCGATATATGCAATATTTCAGCAAATTCTAATTGTAGAACATGAAAAAGACCCAGACCTAGCTGGCAACGGGATTCAAATAAAAAAAGCCGCAGCCGTCAATTTGACTGTCTTCTTGAAGCCTCAGACAACGTCGCATTGCTCACGTCATCTCCGTCAACGGCTCAGATGTTGCGTATAAGTACCTCAAATCGCGTCGTGTAATTGCATGATCAGGCCGGCTACCGTAACCTTACGTATAGTTTTTATTTTTGGATGATGCAGGGTCAGTGGGATTTATGCCTTCAAATGTCATTAGTGAACCTTTTTTCGTAACTGCTGTCGTGTTTACTGGGATCAAACCTATATTTCGTTGATGTTAACAACATATGTCATCATAGTTTGATCAATGGAAAGAACTCTACGGTCATAAGAGGTGTAATGGCAAATGGAAACTTGGAAAAGTAAGGAAACGTCGCTCAGGAAGCTTCCTTCGCGCGACTATCTGCGCAGTTGTTGTTTATCAAGCGTGTATTACCTGAATCATGCATATGCCATCCACCGAAACTTCCACGTGAAAGTATTGGGTTAGATCAGAGGCAAAATGTTGCCAGAGGAATGCGTCTTTTGTCGTACACCCGCTCTGGTTAAAGAACGTAGGGACACAACGATGGTAAATGAGTGCTGGGCTAATGATCTTTTACCAAAAGGATTTCAGACTTTATACAAGTCGTTCGCACTAGTGCAGTTCCGCAGTAACTTTCACCTTGAGTGCAGAAATTGATAGGGCAGTTTCAGTTCTTTCAGGCGCAGCTACTAGAAGTTTCAGAGCGTTGAAGACTGTGGCAGAGAATAAAGAATAACTGGAGCACAAGTGGCGAAGGCAGAACAAAGCCCACGGAGCCGCCCCACTGACACCCGAGATAAGAAAATGAGGCGTAAAGATACGGTAGCCTCGCGTAGTGCGCATTTGCACAGCGCTACCCGAGGTATTTTTACGCTCGGGGCTATCGTATTGAATTGGCCGCATTCATACTAGGTGCGGTAGACGGCGGACTAGGGCGGTAGACGGCGGACTAGGGCGGTAGACGGCGGTCTCGGCGCCGTCTACCGCCCTCGACCGCCGTCTACCGCCCTAGTCCGCCGTCTACCGCCCTAGTCCGCCGTCTACCGCACCACTCGGCTGCCAGTCTTACGAAACCAATCGATGACAGGTCCCGTTGATGACTCATCCTACGGGATGACTGTTCGAGATAATTGTGCTCCTTTTTCTCTTCGCTCGTAGCAGATTTTGTTGTGATTTTCATTTTGTATCACGTCCCGTATAGATGACCGGTCTTCCGTGCGCGAGATGTTCGCAAGGACTCATTATTTTTCCATTTGTTTTTTTTATCCCTCTTATCTCAGCATTTTGTTGTGAAAATTTTTATATTTCATTTTTTCTAATTTTTCTATTCGAATTTTTTATTTCTATTTTTTCCTGCTCTATATTCTAGTTAGTACTGGTGTGTTATGCGTGCCTTTTTTCATTCTTACTATTCTAATGTATGCTATTCACACTTACAAAATCATTATTTCGGAACCAAATCATGTCAGTACTAGCTAGAATATAAAGCAGAAAAAAATAGAAGTAAAAAATTTTATAGAAAAAATAAAATAGAAAAATTCCCACAACAAATTATTGAAATAAGAGGGGTAAGAAAAATAAGTGAAAAAATAATGAGCTCAAGCGACCATTACGCGCACGCAACATCGGTAGTAAGCACGGGACGTGATACAAAATGAAAATCACAACAAAATCTGCTACGAGCGAAGAGAAAAAGGAGCACAATTATCTCGAACAGTCATCCCGTAGGATGAGTCATCAACGGGACCTGTCATCGATTGGTTTCGTAAGACTGGCAGCCGAGTGGTGCGGTGGATTGCTATTTTAGTTTTTAGATCAGTTGCGCTCTAATCTTCTTGTATAGATCACGAGAGACGTAGTTAATTGGCCTTTCCATTTAAAGGTGTTGTTGGATGTTGGAATAATCTATAGAACGTGATATATGAGCAGCTCAAACTCCAATAGCGGCCCGGTTCCAGCCAGAAGAACGTTGCATGCTGAGAAACAAGGAAGTGGGCCTTCGGTTGGTTTCTAACATTCTTTTCAAGGCGGAAGTCGTTATAACCATGCCGGTTTGAAGCTTCAATTAGTGTCCTGTATGATTTAGACCGGCCTCCTTATCAATGTCATCCGGTCGCTGACCACAAGTGTTTCTGAGGACCAACGTGAACTGGAAAAATCGCGATTGCAAAAGGGATTTCAAGAGTCTGAAGCGCTTATCGATAAGTTAGTCAAATGTGAGTTGTGCTTCTCAAAGATTAAATGTCCGGAAATGTACTAAGCAAATCATCCAAAAGTTCTCTGAATTTACACCTGATCTGGCAACTTGAACGAAATTCATAGATAACGCCAAATAGGGTACTTACTCTATAGTGATTTGTCTCGATTCGCAAATTTCATTGGATCGTCTGCTTACTCATTTTCGATTTCCCGTCCCGCGGTCCTAGAAGCTCGCGTTTTGTTCATCTTCGATTGCCTGAACTACGGGTTTCTTAAAAAAATATCTCAGAAGTGGAAAATATTCCAATCTGTTTTGGATTGAGTGTATTTACGACGTGGAAGTGTTTCCTCGTTCTACCTCGTGGTCATTTCAGCTCATCAGCATGACGTTGAGGAGTGTCTTGACTCGTTCAGAGATGTTTCCACGCGAATATCAGGTAAATACTTAATGTTTTTTCTTTTGTAAAAAATTTTTATCATCTTCCTAGGTAAGACGGAGATCGAGCTTTAAAAAATCACCTACTTCGAGAGAGCTGGCTCCAAAATTTGTTTTCAGCGTGTCGTGAACGGATTCACAATGTTCGAAATGCCCTTCACACTTGCAAAACTCATTTGGAGTGTCGACGTGACGATCTGAAAAAGCTCTGGCTGGAGAATTCGCTACAAAAACACATTTGTGAAATAATGGCGCAATTGTAATTTCTTTTTACTGATTACCTACATTTCTTTTCCCGTAGTTTCGTGTGTACATTTTGAAATTCTTTTTGTGTTTGAACAATGCTCTTTGGAGAGATGAATTGAAAGAGGCTCCGTCGAAGATTGACGCTCTTATGAATCAAGGAAACTATACGGATGCAGCCAAAATAACTAGCACATCACGTTAGTTTCATTATTTTCTTCAGTCTTACCTTCTGAACTTGCCGATGATATTTAGCTAGGTGATGATCAAAATGCCTTCCTCTCAGAATGTCCATTTCTCAGAAAATATCTTATTTTTACTTTCGGACTGTGTGTTGGGCATTATACTGTTCAGGGGACCTTTTGAATGGACGGCTATCTAAAATCGAGGGGTTGTGTCAACTGCGCACTATGATTCGGGAAACTTCCGAACGTCTGAGCGAAAAGATTGTGGATCAAATCGTCGATATCTTGGTTGTGGATCCATTCGAACATCACGTAAGTTCAGTAACACTCCAAAGACGAAGTGTGGGTATGCCTACACTGGTTTTTATGCAGATGTTCGATTTGGTTCAAGCGATGCCCGAGCAACGCGTACTGGAATCGGAACAGTGCTCTCGTCTTCACGATAAGGTAAAGGATTCCTCTAGGGATTTGAACCATTTGAGACTGATCCCTTCGATTGACGTTCATTTTGCTTTTTAGGCGAAGTTGTCTCGCTCTCATGAACCAGTAGAAGCCCGTCTTCGCCTTGCTGTTGCAGCCCTTTCAGAGTTAGGTGGCGGATCTGTGGATATGGATCGTGTAATGTCCTTGTCCAGAGCACAAATCGATAAGCAGGTTAGCGATCTCCAAAGTATACTTTTACACCTGTTTCGATTTTTCTTTTAGGTAGCCGCATCAGTATCTCTCATGAGGATTCGTGCTACAATCGATGAGAATTTGGCTGGAGATCAGACTCACTTGACGCAGCTCGTTCAAATGGTTTGTCCCACCTGAATGTGTATTATCAAAAGATTTCATATAAATAGGATCTTTAAGATTGTTTGTCAACTGGAATCGTCACGAACGGCTCATAAGGTTTTGGAAAAAATCTGTGAAGAATCGCCTTCCAGCACCAAAATTATGAAATTGTATTGGGAAGGTGCTCAGAATGCTGTAGAGGTGAGTTTCACGGTTCTTATTAGTCGGAAAATTTTCTCGACGGAAGCTGCTTTTCAGGCGCTCGTCTCTGATCACTTGGATATTACTCCACTGGCTGCCAAGGAGCCCATCGATTCGAAGAAACCGCTGTTCCGATTTGATGCCACTGCATTTGCGAGTGGAACATCGACCACTGATCCGAGTTTGCAGGTGATTTCACTTGTAACTTTTGCTAAGTCGTTTTGATTGTTTTTTCCACATTTCGATTGCTCCACGTCAAGGTCCATTCCAAGCAAGAATTCTGAATAGAGATGTTGCAGAGCCCCTTGGTTGTCTGCCGTCCATCAGCATTCAATATTGTGCCAATGTTTCCCTGGCTGCGTAAGTTAATGGATTCCATCGAGAAGGAAACGGCCGAATCTCCATGTCAATTGAGGTATGCATGGTATCGGTAGTGCACTTTGCAGGGCTGCATTCCTTTTTCTTCTTCCTTTCGAAGTAGCTTTTGCTACTCCGGACTCAATTTATAAGCAAATTTCACGAACTTTTTCAGACGCTTCGTACACTCTTTCGTTATGGAGCTCTTTGTAGAACGAGTAAAAGCAGGGCTTGCTGATCGGATTGAAAATGCCCTGAGGAGATCGGACAATACACGGCCCAGAACTAGTGTAAATTCGGTAAGAGTACCTACCATTGTTAGGTTGAAACTCCATGGCAAATGCTCAAAAATTCTTCCAGAAAGTTCTACCGTCGTGCGAACGCGTATTGGAGCTATGCCAAGAGGTGCATGGTTTGATTGTATCCATGGACTTGTATGCAGACAGATTTGCTGCTCTATGGTTACTTGTACTGACTGACTACAATAAGAATGTCACGGATATGTATGAAAGGGTTAGCTGGCTTTCGTCTTTTTTTGTTTTGCTCCGTACAATCGTTTATAGTCGTACTTCAGACTACAAAATCCCTTAGCGAAATCGATGGTGTCGCTTCAAGACGAAAAATTAGTGCTGCATGGGCTGCCGATGAAGACATCTCAAGGTAGTTGTTGAAGTTCTATCAGGGATACCAATTTACTGAAATACAATATCACTGCTTTCGGGAGCGAATTCCCTTTTTCCTATCTTGCTTACCAAAACCCTTGAGGCGTTGGGTGAGAGTTGGGAGAACCTAAGCTCCCTCTCATACCTCCAGTTACCTTGGGAAAGATTTTGAGAAATTTTCTGATGGTGACGTCTTGTGGTATTTTGTTGCGTGCTCGAAGTTTTCTGTATCTCCATATTCAGATTACTTATGAGTCTTCCCAACTGGTTGATGGCCGCCACAGAAGCCACTCCAAGTACGCCGAGTGTACCGAACTTCGAAAGCGAGAAGGTAACGCCGTTTGGTATTCTATCGTTCGTTCGTAGCGCTTTAACCGCCCCCAAAGTCAGACTTATCATGAAGCTATTTTCGTCGTGTTAAGGATATCCGCCAAAGAAACGAACGAGAATCAGAAATACTTATTGGAAATCTCGCCACTCAGAAGAAAATCGAGCGTGCCGAATTGTTGACCGACATATCGGATGTGCGATCGCTTGCAGCCTTGCATGAAAGCTTAAGGTGGTTTGCTTGCGAGGTACGTCCAATAAATCGCTCCGCGGTTCTGCTCCTTCCCGTCTATTTGGAGTACTTAGGTCCGTCGATTGATCAATTCGCTTCCTCAACATGTGAAGACGAATCTTCGTGGATGCATGGTCCAGGTCCGATTCAAGGACGGACAGATAACTGATAACGTAAGCCCAAAAGATAATGAATAGTTAGTTCCTAACTGAAATACGGTATTTCAGGAACCTGTCCTGGATGCTATGGAGGATTGCATCAGTCGACTGGATTCCATTTCTGATACTTGTTTGCTAATGCTGCATCTCGAGCTCCGTGTTCACTGCTTTTTCCATTTGCTGCCATTGGCTCGACCTAGGAACGTCAGTGTTCATGAAGAGCTGGATGCTGAGGTATGACAACATTCATTGCGGGATTGTTCCTTATTAGTTCGACCCTTCTGAAGGGGTTCCATGGATTATGGTTCACTATTAGTTGTCGGTGCTGGAATGTTTTTAGTTTGTACTCCTTCCCATTTTCCTCCTCTTGAGCGTTCCATTCATTCGGCTCCTATGGATGGTTTTCCCGTTATGAAGTAGGATTCATGATGTTTGTAGGTAATCGAGCTTGGACGTGATCTGCAATCATTCCATCAATTGCTGTCCTCGATTCTGTCACAACCGAAGCTTCGATACATTTTTGATGGTCTTGGTCATCTTTGTGCTGCGATATTCATCCACTCTAGGTACCGTACCACTCTCGCAACTGAACCTATCAAAATCCAGATCGATTTTTTTGCAGTCAACATATGCCACGATTGTCCGAAGCTGGCAAAAAACGTGTCTGCCGCAATATATGGGGTGTTCAGCAACGACTATCCCAAATTACGTCACGTCGTGAAGCCGAGCTCGATCGCGCTCGGGCATTCTTCGAACTCCTCGCCCATGAGCCTGATCATCTACTTGCACAGTTGCCAGATCGTCGATCCCAATTCACTCCTGTTGAAATGGGACATCTCGTCGCTCTGTCGGTACGCTCGCATCCAACTCTGTCCAGTCAACATGGTGCTCTTGAACAACGCCTTGCACAGCTTTCATCGCTATTGAAACAACCGGTTTGAGTAATAACGAGGTTTTTAAATGTTCTTATTGCACGCTTTGGCAAATGTTCTATAATAGCTTCCTATTTATTAATAAAAATATGTCTACAAGTCTTTTGTGGCACAAAAAAACCGATTCGGGGGCAATGGCGCAGTGGGAAAGGCGGACGAGTGCAGTTCCCTGGATGCTGTAGGATCGGAATCTGGTCATTACATGCAGTTACCTCCCAGTTTACTCCCAGAATCCTTTTTGGGTCGATGTAAGGAGTATCAGTTGACCGTCACTACTACTGTGGGGACCCAGAGCACATCCAATTATCTCTACAACACGAAAAAAAAAGGTCAAAAGCACGGCTCAATATGGAGGGCAATGTGAAATTTCAGGTGCACCAGATAGCCTGATGGCTTGGTAGCCGATAAACAAATAAAAAACATTTGGCACTGATAATTATGCAACTGGTTCATTAGCAGATACTCTTGTTTGCAACAAAAGCACTATGGCAATCAATCAATAGACATCTATTAAATAGATCGATCTAGGCGTCTAGGTTTTTTACGTCGAGGTAAAAGAAAGAGATAACGACAAAGCGAATACAAGTAATTAAATCATCTCTAAATTTCTATAATAAAGCTCGCTCATTCATTGGAATCCTTTACGAGAAGTGAGCGGGTGTGTGTGGGGAAGATATGAGCGTTGGCAATTATAGCACAGAAGTAAAAGTATACACAACAACAAGTAGCCACACACAGCCATAAACATATGGAACATACACTACAACACACCCATGGGTAGACCTTGTTAGAATCTGATTGGCATCACTTGGTGGGAGTGATTCTACAGAAAAGCATGGGAGCTTGACCAGACCCTCTATAACTATACCTTCACCCAGCTGTAGAGGAACATGAAGCTGTAGCAGCGGAAAACGGAAATCGAAATATCGGTCAGACCTCCCACATTGGGGCGCTACTCCAGGCCGTCGATAACTAGTTAGCGGTTCATTAGACAAGCTCCCTTGCTTTCCAAAATAAAAACCTACTCCAACGTGATATTTCGAATGTTAGTGCATCACATAACGCAATGTGAAGGTTATCAAAACCTTTCCTATTCATTACTTTAAAGAGCGATTACCTATGTACATAGTAATAACTTGTTAGTATGGGAATAAAGGGTAGTTAGAATAATCCTGCCTCTTTTTTCAATCGAATCTGTTTCCATGCAGGTAATTTTGCAAATTCTTCTTCAGTCATAGAAAAAACGCTTCGGAAATCTTCTGATGAGAGATACTGCAGTAAGTTCTTTGTATCAATCCCTTCTGGGAGATTTGTTCGTGATCGAAGTGCTTCAACGGTGAACGTCTGCGTCCGTTCGGCTATCAGGTCCTGAAGGAAATACTGTCTCAGAAGTTGAGCTCTATCAGTAACTGAAGAGATGGGATACCTTAAGAGGTCTCGGTGGCGATTGTGGATCATATCCCTCGGGCCATTCATTCCACTCGGCAAAAAGGGCAATGAACTCTTCTGGCTCTTTGCCCTTTCCAATTACCGTAACGTCGCCCGTTCTGCCTTTCCAGTACAGGTCGGCAACCCGCACAGCGAACGTCGTGGGAGTACGCTCGTTCCAAATCCATAACCGATCACCGACATCGACGAGGATGGTGTCCACGAGCGCAGCCTGTATGGCTGGAAATGGGCAGTACTGATGATACTGGGCGCTGAGCACTTCAGCGGCTTCAAATTCAAAGATTCGAAAGAGACGAGGAGTTTTCGTCCTGCCAACAGCTCTGATCCACTCAGTCTTGGGGTCCTCGCCTTCCGCTTGCGTTTCTATACGTACAGACTCCTAAAGTACAACAATGAATGTGAAAAAAATCACGGAAAAAATTTGAAAGGTAGTGGGTCAGTAGCAAACAATGAGAGGGGTGAGCAATAGGCAAGAAGAGAACCTTCAAATTAAAGACATCCCGAAGTTCAGACATGGCTTGCGCTAGTACGAGTCCATTTTTCACCATCACCCCATCCGCACATGATCCTGAAAACAAATTTTGTCATGGCCGCTAATATCAGATCCACATACAATTTTTTAGCAATTACACGCCGAAGTTGAAGGCAGGAATTGTAGCTATGGGATTTTTAAAATTGAGGAGAAAGACAACGACCTGTTGCTTCTAATAAGTCTGGTAAAATGTTACGGTACTGTAATAGAAAAAAACTTTCTTTTTTTACAAAAGTCACACAACAGAGAAAAATTCTGGGTCTAGAGAAGTACGGATGCACCAACCGGCGATAACCGTGATTGATTCAGGAGAGACCCTCAGATAGACGGCATGCGATCGAAGTGGTGGAGCCACATCGATTTCATTGGCATAACTTTCAGCTGATGAACATCCACCAACGAAAAATACCCGGGGAGAAGTCGCTTCTGAGTCTGAACGCCTGAAATCAAAACTTCTGTTTCTGGATACGAACGCATCGCTTCATCAGTACCCTTTTATAGCAAGAAAAGATGACTTTTAACCTTACCGAACGATGAATTTCCCATGGAAAAGACTGAGGAACAATGGCGGCTCCAAAAGATGGGCAACACGAACATGTTGGTGTTTTTCTTTGTCCATATGTGACAATCGTACAGCACATAACCCTTGTTGCTTCGGAGACGTCTTGGCGCCGAGCCAGTAGAAGAACGCCACTCGTTCTCGACCTGTTTCCTTTTCCGACAACTGACCAGAACGAAGACGGCGAATTCCTTAATAGAATGCTCGATTAGCAACCTATACTTAAATATTACTCACTACCATAATAGGGGATAGGTAAGGTGGATCATAATTAGAAAACGAGTAAAGTAACAGTACACAAGCTACGGTAAGTATTTATTTATAAGCAATGTCGTAAGGGGAAGTTAAAAAATGTAAATTCCAAAGCCAGATACGTCAACAATCTTGTCAAAGCCACTGATTAAAGTTATGATTTTTAAAAGATATGTTTTTTAACTATCCCATGCTATTTCTGAGGTACATGCGGTTTTCGGGAATTTCACTTTGACCAGTCCTCAAAATAACTACACTTTGAATACGAGTTATGGAAGTAATAATGACAATGATGGCTAAAAAACTTCAGAAAATATTCCAAACCACAAATAAAATTATAGATCCATTCAAGGGACCGTTACGTAGCCGCACGCGTCCCATCACTTGATCATACGTTGCACTATTCCATGCACTAAAAACATGTCAAAAAAGTTGTGCTAAGCTGACCTGAAGTTTGAATTCGGTATTGCCAACGTATCACATAGCAGCTATCGTCGACGAAAACATCTGTCTGTTCAATCGGTTCCATTTCTTCACCGATCAGTTGCCAAAACGTCACACTTTCGGTAACAACATCTTTCATTTCACGGGTCAGCTCTTGGTCTTCTGGAAATGGAAGAGATCTTTTCAAGTTCTTACTTTTCAACTCACCATTTTTACACAATACTTCTGTAGTGAAAAGTTGAAAAATGTATTGAAAAAAGCAGAAACCTTTGCACTGTTTACTGTAAACAGCTCAGCTAAATCGACTAAGTCCATAAACTACATACCTACGTACTACGTAATCTACTCAGAATTATTGAAATTATAACCTAAAACTAACAGCCTGAAATAGGATGTCTCAACAATACGGAAACAAATGAGTCAAGACGGTTAAGTAGTCCCATCAACAACAAGCCTTACACGCTCTAGTCCCACAGCTTTCAATGAGGAAATTCTGAATTTCTATAATCTTTTTCAAATCACGATTTGATCGGCTCGACAGCAAACATAGGAACTGTTAGGAAATTCGCAATCGGTTTTAAAATGAAAATGATTGCCTAAAGTTCTGTCCTCACTGGGATAACTGTAGCCCTTTGATTCCCAATTTTCCATTGCTTACCCAAGATCTCCGTTGGCTCTGGATGCGTCAGATTCAGGATGACATCGGATAGTAGGCGGGCATGTAGCTTCTCGTCTGGGCAATGTAGAGGGATCTAAAAAGGGTTGTCATCAGTTGAATTCAATAATCAATGGCGTTCTATCAAATCGATGAATCTTACCTCTGGTTGGAAAGGTTTAGGTGTACTGTAGATCTTTGTCTCACTCGTTTGCCAATCTGAGAATTTCGCAGCGAATAGGCAATTCTGAAAGATGCAATAGGCAAAGTACAGTATATCTACAGTACATTCCAGACTCCTACCTGTACACCTTGGAACACTCGAAGATACAATACCCAAGGTGCACGTCCGTCGCCTAATTCCGTGCCAAACAACGATGCATCCGATGTGACTCGTTTTGTTTTCTGAAATGAACAGCTTTGAGTGGTACGGTATTTGGCAAGGAGCCATGAATGCGCACCAACTGCTGGGCGTACTCAACGGCATAACGTCCAGTGGTTTTCCGGGCACTACGTCCACTCCATACGTACACTTCTGAGCCAAAGTCGAAAATCAGAGTCTGCAAAGCGAAATATACCAGTTCATGAACTAATAATCAGTAAGAACGGTGGCGATGATCCAAACCAAAAGGAAAAAGTGCGCATCCATCGAATCGATCATGAAATTCAGTAAAAAGTTGATTTGACCTATTTTGATTGAGAACAAATTATTAAAAGACGAGTTAGAAATTTGATAGGCGCACCTTCATAAAGTTTAAAAGGACACACCTCTTTTGCCTGAAGAAATGCAAATCGCGGGTGTTCGCCCTTCGCCACAGATTGGAGTTTATAGTCATCGGTGACTCGGAGAACGAGATTCGTTTTAGCAATAACATTCTCAAATGGTTCGATTGTGTTCCGTGGCAAATCGAAATCCGGTTCACCACCACCAAGCAGAGCCATAAAATCTCGAGGACACCCTGAAATTGGCAATATTAGCTCCCACCAGCAAATGGCGATGCCCAAGGAAGTCAAGGCCAACTAATCCAGCAAAAAAAAAAAAAAAAAAAGAAAGCAAAAAAAAAAAGCAATCTCTAATCAGAGAAACAGCTCAGGAGTTTTTTGCGTTGTAAATTTCGGATGGCAGAAAAATTCGGAACAATAGCAATTTACTTAAGAGTCACGAGTGACCAACACGAAGAGACGCTCGCGGTCGCGTCGCGGTGTGTTCCCGTGGGTCGATACGACTGATCCAGTTAATCGATACAAATCACAATAATACTCATATATTTAGCAGTGGAGGCAATTACCTGATACGTTTTCTGCCTTCGATGCAGTACAAAACAAATCCGATTTGGTCGTAATGTGTATACAGATTTGAGTTGCCTGAAAAAAAAATAAAAATCAAAAATATTTTTTTAGGTAAAAAGGAGATCGGTCCTTACTTTTGTCTTTTCAAGAATGTTACTGTTTTCTCCCTCATACTTGATTAGTCTCGTCGGTGTCACTAATATAAAAACGGCATTCTGATGAATGGACGAGGCCAGTGGGGCCACCAATCTCACATCGACTCTCTTCTCTCCTGAACACTTTGTTTCTATAACTGAACTGTGCTGGTTTCAAAACCGGTGAGTTGGTCCTGAGCAGAAAATTTGCGAAAACTAACCAGCGACTCGAATAAGCATAACTGGTGGATATGGCGACGTTGGGTCTGCATGCTTCAAGGTGCTTTTCACAGATGTGTAATCTTCTTTAGCCTGAAACTGATAAAATCCGTGATAGCCTGGGTAGCCACCGTACTGGCTGGTCTACGACGCGAGCGGTCGCGACGCAGCGATTCCGCCTACTTTCACTAATCCTTCACGAATGCAATAATTCAAGACACAACTGGAGGGAATCGAACAATCCACAAAAACAGGTAGGCCTACTGACCTGCAGGCCTTGTCGAGCACTTGTAGCAATTGGACCACCTTCATCGATTATCACAGGTGCCACCACAAAGTCACGTGGGTCCTGCAA
Organism: Haemonchus contortus; assembly: GCA_000469685.2. Taxonomy (NCBI): domain Eukaryota; kingdom Metazoa; phylum Nematoda; class Chromadorea; order Rhabditida; family Trichostrongylidae; genus Haemonchus; species Haemonchus contortus. Next base: position 39,856,817 of record LS997562.1, read on the forward strand.
AGAAAATGGCACTCCTTCAAGTAAAGTTCAAAACCTATCAATTTACCTCTTCGATTTTTATAGACGTAGTATCAAGTGTTGTTATTCGTTCAGTAGCAACTCGTCGGGTTTTGCTTGTTCTTCTTAGTCGAGGTCGCTTTGGTGTATCGAGTCTGAAACACCGTTGTCCAAAATCCAGAAGCACATATGTAGGACGCGCGCGGTTACGGTGCGGTTGATGATAATGGTAGAGTTAAAAACTCGCTAAACAAAACTATCAGTTTTGTTAAGTACCACATCACGGAAAATGTTCTAGAGACGCCGCACTAACGACACATCAATAGGATCAGTGGGTTACCCACACCGCACCGCAACCGCGCGCGTCCTTCATCTCATCTTTCGCTGCTTTACACAAAATGACCATAGCCTTACTCTTTTTCATTTGAGTGCTCTAATTTCTATGTTAGCAGAAAACTCACATGTTAGTTTGTTCAATCGAGTTTAAATCGAGTTCTTTCACAACAGATTCTGCAATTACTGCAGTGTTACGAAGAAAAAACGAATCGAGCCCTTTGTCCAGATTGAGTAGAAGACTTTGCTTTGACATGGGCGCCGCTGAATGAATAGAAAATTCGTTTATCTAATTAAGAACTCGAAAGTCCAATCAAAGTTGGAGGCTCAAGTGACAGTTACAAGAACAAGAATCACATCGGAGGAAGACTCTTTGGTCTCCTTCTCTCACTTGCTTTTACCTCGACATAGATGCTTATGAGTACAGTATTCTTATATTTCTTATATTAGAATCAAGGGAATCAATCTTTCAATTTAACTGCCTGTCCTTTTGACGGAGTCATCATCCTCATGAGCCAAGGTTCCACCACTTAAGCTGACAAAATCCGTTGTCGCCACAGGCGACTGTCAGTTGCGAATTCCTTTGATTTCACAAATCTTTAGTGTCAGAAAGTTCAGTTCCAGTTCACTTCCCCTTTCAAGAAACCAGCAGCCAAGAGACGCGAACTTCCCCTGTGAACATTCTTTCTAATCGAAGCATGCTAGTGTCGGTCCATCATAAGAAGCCCTGGGAAAAGAGTAGCCCTCTTGATGGGAGAGTGCGCTTAGAGCGGAAAGGATGAAGTATGCGACGTATCCAATCGTTTTGAGAGGGGTATCGTATCTTGCTTGTACCTCCGCCCTCACACTCGTTGACATTTCAGCCCTTAAAAAATTAGGATTTCTTCTGGCGAATACTGTAGGAGACGTAGTCAGGTGCTGATTAGTGGGGGAGGGGGGGGGGGGGGCATCACGTTTACGGTTTACTCTGCGAATAGAACTTTGTCGTCATAGCGTATTGGATAGGGATGATGTCCATTAAGTTTTAGAGCTAGTAGAAGTTTCGAGTTGATGTTTGTCAACCGCTGTTATTTTGCCGCAGTTCGCGAAGAGAAAGCCTCAAAAGGTTGGCGATTTCCGCCTCAAACGGGACTCGAACCCGTACTTGTGCTTTCTGGGTCCCGTGCTCTTTATCTTTCGTTGAAGTTTCGTTCATGACCACATGCATTGTAGATAACGTGGCATGGGAAAAAATTTATAGCAAACACATTAAATTTATGATTATATTGATATTTCGTTTTATTATATACCGCTACATCGATATAGCAAATTATTATGAAACAAAAATGAATAATTGATTGAACTCTGAGAAACAATTTGCCGAACTAAAAACGGTCGATTATTTTCCTATAAAAATCGATGGCTATGGTAATGCCGATTATGCAAATGTCAACTAAACTTGGCGTGGACGCCGCTAGAATACGTTGGTTTCAAAAAGTTTTCTTTCCCGGAATAACAAAAATTTTCGAAAACACAACTGAAAAATTATCTTAAAAATCTGGCAGATTTCAAAACCTGCAAAAGCAAGTTCCTTTCGGAGTGAACTAGTCGTTTATCCAATCACAATGGGATGCAATGATGAACAAAAATGGTCCAAAAACAAGTTCGAGATGAGAACAAATAAGATTCCAAGCCGTGCGTGTGGGGATAGCGTTATTTGTCACTGCATAAGTGATAATTGTAACCAGGGGTCTTCCCGTCCTCATAGACACATTTGTTTGGACAGCACAGACGGACAACTACAATCAATGAAAATCCAAAAATTGAGCCCTCATCAAACACCCTATAAGCCGAGCGGTCCATGGGGGAAAGGTGTCATCAACTCGTGAAGCAACTGTAGAAACAGGCTTCATCCAGGTCTAATGAAATGTTCCATAGTAGCCATCCGCTTAATCAGCTGAAGAGCATCGTTGAGAACTCATTTTACTTCATTTTCATTTGAGTTCATTCATGCGAGACCGGGCGATACGGGTTGTGTATCAACCCTAAAAGGTAGAAGCGTGGCTGTGACTGTGATGGTGGTTTTCTAATACTAATTCATTTTCACTTGTAGCCATCCCAGGCCTACCTTCAAAAAAAATTTGTCCTTTTTAATCCAGAGGTAGATTTAACCTAGTCGATCTCATCGGACAGGCTGAGATGGGATGGCTACAAGTTCCTTGTGATCAGGATGCGCCGTGACCCCTCAGACCTCATCACCACCCTGTTTCACCGAACTGTGCACGGTGGAAGAGTGGAACTGATTCATATGTAAGCCATGGAATCGCCCGAAGCGATTTCGTAGAGGACAATTTCTATGAGTATAGATAGCCAGAGCTAAGCAAAGCCGACATTGAAAGGGCGTTTGAAAAAGCGTCTGTACAAGCTTGCCTCTCAAGTTTGAGATAAGGATCTTCAGCGTTCAGCGTAGCGAATGTATTATAACGTGGTATCATTCGTGAAAATGAATACGATCGTTGACAACGCTTGGCCCGACAAATCCCAAATCATTTTCTTCTAGACCAAAACATTCTTAGCTTTTTTTTCTAGAGCTAGATTTTTTAGAAAACCTTTAGACAACCTAATGTTTACAGAGTTCTAGATACAATTCCAATTGAAATTCGCTTAGCCATATTGACAATGATATTAACAAAATGAAAAGATGAAATTTAAATAAAAAACAAAAGGTAATAAAGTTATGAATAATAGTAACTCCATTATTCATCTACCATCTATAATAGAGTTGATATTCCATCGCTTTGGGACCCTTCACTCGACATCGTGGGCAGAAAGCACAACTCTTCCAGAAAACTAGTTGACCCGAACAGATAGCCGACGGAGTAGATCGAAACACCTGTACAATTCCAAATGCAGGTCTCATACGTGGCGCATTCAGGAGAATGGCTGTACAACATCGATTTCTACTCTCCCGACCATGCACAGTTCAAAAAAAGCTGGTTAACGCTACGTTTCGATGTTTCCTTCATTTCAATATGAAAATGCCTACTGATTGCATTACAGTAATCGTCAATATTTTTGTATTCTTTTATAAATTTTTGTGGCCCATCGCAGATAACACTTAAATGACTCCATAATTCACTAGACTATTTAAAATTTCACAGAGTAAATATACATGTTTGGAATGAAAAACTTAATCGCTCTCTGTCACGTTCCACGACGGTGATATTGACATAGACATTTCTACCATTTGAGCGCTGGTGAGACACTCCCATCAATTCAGGTCACTTAAAAGAATCAAAAAGTTTCCAATTTAGTCCTCATGTGAATCACCACCTCGGGAGACTGTGATACAATTACTGTAGAACTCCCATAGAATTCCGATACAGTGATTCATGGGAAAATGACAACCATTTCAGAATTGTATATTAATCTACACGACAATTGATACCCAGACCCACTTTGAAGAATATGACAGAGGAAAAAGCTGCGGCCTTTGATCCGATGCTAAGCCCTTCGGGGGAACTCCTTATCTGCATTACCGCTATTCTCTACGGACTTCACTGACTTTTCAACTCTCACCATGACAACGTCGGCAGAAGTACGTGTGAATCATAGCCGACTTGACGAACTATGCAACCTGCGAATGTATATCAATTCTACTCATTTGTAGGACGGTTGGAGTTCCCACGGAAAATCGAGGCTCAAGGGGCAGAACGTCCTGGGAATGGGAACGGTAGTGTATATAAGTAATTGAAAGTCTAAAGTCTCTCAACAATTAGTAATCCATTTTAAGGGTGCGCCCCTCAATCGACATCCATCAAAACCCTAATGACCTTTGAATGCATACGTGGCTTATACTATGTCCTGCAGGGCCAGCCAATGTGAAAGGCAGTGCTTTTATCCTCCCGTACAAGTTTGGTACCAAATAAACGACCCAGGAGACGTGGAAATTTTACTAGGCTCGATAAGAATTTAAGAAGTTGAATTCGACCGGCCAGACCGACCAGACCTGTGACACTTAGGAAGAAACTACCCCGATATCGGTTTAGTTTCTGCTACTGTTCTAGTAACTGAGGTGACAGCTCCACGAGCCCCCAGGGTTAAACTACGCAGCAAAAATTTTGCTTCTAACAGCGAAAATAAATGGATCAAAGTTTGAGCGTTTATTGCAGCAATCATCAGTTACTTGTAAAGATTATTACTGTTTCTTTCTGGAGTGCATAAGATATTCAAAAACTTGATTAGTAATAGAATATTTCATCTTTTTCGGATTTCGAGCACTCATTTACGCTGGAACGGGCTCATTTACAGACGTTTTATATTCTGCGCTGGGGAATAAGCAAAGTCTCAAGTAACTGCATTTCTCATGTTCTTTAATTCCAATCAGGAGTCTAAAGTCCAAAATCTAAGAGCTCCTACCGGGTCATTACTCATTTTCGAACCAATAGATTCAAGAAATAGCTAAGTTTCTGTTTTCAAGCACCCACTTTTCCCAATCGCGCCCAGATGCCTTATCCACACGACTCTGCCCTATGCGAGTCTCTTCACTGGAAATTCCCACCGGTATCTTCACCCGGGTAGTCCAAAGAATCCTCATAAAAGGGGCGAGCCTACCTGACTTCACAACGACGGCATGTTCCTCGTTCTCCTTTCCGAGTTGAGTGCGCACTGGACGAGGTCTTGGTGGCATCGAACATCGTTTAAGGATCACTTCATCCTTTTTCACGCGTGTCTGCCAATTCTCTGCGCTCTAAAATCGGTACCTGACTAGTTTTTGAGTAACTAAAGTAGTAAAACGATTAGGTTACCTTATTAAGGGAGGCTAGGCGTTCTTTGAGAGAAATCATTCCTCCTCCTGGTGCATTCATGTCGTCCAAAAAGTTCAATGGACAAGTGGAACGTCGGTCGACGATGTTGTTCATGTCATCGGCGCATTTCAATCTGAATCTGAAACATTTTCATAGTCATCAAATGCCATATGGCTACAGTGCCAATTCTTCCGACATAACGGCCGGCGAGCGATGGCGACGATGACAGCGAAATCGACGTAAAGATGATGATGCATTGACGATAATGTAAAGAGAAAATGCTAACCACTATTCAACGACGACAATACACAACAACGGGACAGAATTCTCACAAACCAATGACGGCTATTACCAGTCACATCAAACAAAAGGTGTTCAACAAAAAAAAAACAACGAATGATTCATGTTAACAGCAAATTCAGATCATATCTTACAGAAAACACGGCGATATCATAGCGAAATCCCTGACGGGATCATTTCTATCCACTAACGTCCTAACAATCGGTTGCAGTGATTTCAATGAGAGAAAACAGATTACTAGTAAGTTTAGAAGGCAAATTTTCAATGACAGCAAGGCTGGGGTCTGAAGCGCCTACCTGATCTCGACCATAACCTCACCGATTTCTGTGCTTATGCAAGGACAACAGGCAAGGTTCTGATGTAAAGATGCAGCACAGGACAACCCCGCCCCCGTTTTCAACCTGATCTCCCACTTTTGAAAACGAGTTTCATTGTGAGAAACGAAAAAAGGTTCTAAACAAGAAAGTCACTCAAACATAAAATTATTCGGCAATCTTAACGCATAGAGAGTGAGCTCAAGCTCAAAACTACATGAACAAGATAGCAAGGCAGCGCTGTTTTCGGATTGCGCAGTGCACGTGCCTTGCGCTGAGAATCGCAGTAATATTGCAATATGTCGGTAGTTCATTCGGAATATTTGGGGTGGCTGGCAGATAGGATCAATATTTTCATTTCCAAAAAAAAAATGTGCAAACCGATACCAGAGAGCAGAAAGAAGCACAACTTATACCGTGTCATCTCTTTTGAAACTATCACTAAAACACACTCTCCCCGACCAATAAGATGAAGAATGGCAGCTAGCTTGGAGGTTACCTGCACACCATTCAAATTGATTCAAACATAATTACAGCATAAACGTAGGCATCAGATGGCAGGCGATCTAGAACACCAGACAACAAATGAATGCTCAGCCCAAGAAGGCTCTTGGACAAGAATCAATGCCAGGCTTGAGCCGAACGGTGGCCACGAGGTCCGTTCACCTTATTAATTTTTTCTAGTTATGCTATGCTATTTTTGTGCTGATTTCAAGAGCCAGTGGTTAGCAGAGTCCTTTGAGAAGTATTGTTTTGTACTGTTCTGCAACAAAATGTTTATGGTTGAGCCGCTTTATTTGATCGATGTCTCAAACAGACCGTCGGGTTCAAGTACTTGAAACAGTTTGAAGCCCCTGATGGCGTGATCGATTAAACGCCCAAATGCATCAGGTCAGTTAAAACAGATCACAGAAAACGATGACGTCGAAACACACACACAATTGGTCCTTTGTTGCCCACGTAATCGAGTGGGACGACAACGCTAATAGAACGGCAGAAGGCTGGTTACTTAGCTTAGTTTTTTGGCGTTTGGTTTTTGTTCTGGGAGATGACCTAGCGCGGTTAGGCGCTTGATCGAGCAAGCCACAAGTCAAGAGTCACCTTGACGGCAACATCCCAATAAAACGATTCGACCATAACAAACCTGTCCGGCAGAGCGTTATAAAACCTTATGTGAAATGCCCAGGTTCCAAGAAAACTTGGGCGTGGAGTTATTACCTCCGCAAAGAGAGGAAGACATCAAAGGCCAAATCGCGGATTTGCCGAAATGCGAAATCACGCTTCGATTCAGTAAAAATCAAGTGCTTTTCAGCGATTTTGGAAATCTTTCGGCAATTTCCACAAACTTCCGTTTCTAATACTTCACCAATCTGTGAGCAATTTTCCCTTGGTTATGGTTTCCACGATTAAAGAACGCCCTAACCATAAAAGCAAGGAGATTTCAAAGTTCACGGACTTCGCGATACAGTAAACCGAGCTTGGCTTTTGCCTTAAATATCTGGTTATAGCGCAATGCGGCCAAATGGGACTGGTCTCACTCGGTTACCTTTTATGAAGGCTCTCTATATTTACCAGGTTCTTCTTAGTTGCCCGATATTTCTAATACTTTTTGTCTTACTGTGTCATAGAAGAAGCCGCGGACTGCAAAATCATCAGGGTTTGATCGGAGTTTCTAGATTAGTGGAAGCTTTTTCATTTCCAAAACTCTTCCAACTACGGAATCCGAGAATTCATGACCTTCAAAAAAATTAATTTGATAGAAAATCCCTATTTTGTCCTCTGAATACAACTGCCGGTCCACCTTTAATTTTTTATAAGGTGAGAATCACCTCTTTAGATCTGCATCTGTCACATATCGGTCACACATTGGCCCAAATTTTTCCACAATAAAAAGCTAGGTCGTTGCACTTGAAATGTCCCTGAAAATCATTGTTTTTGTTCTTAACTGAAATCATATCTGCAAGAACGGTAGAGACCTTTTGTAAAAATTAACAAAAAAGTGTCTAAACGAAAAAATGAAAAATGAAAGGCAATGAAGTTCAAAATTCATTAGGTAATTAAATGAAAAGAATGCTCTTCCTGAAAAGAAATTCGGGTAATAGGAATAGGCAGCAACAATAATGAAAAAGTGTTCAGGGTTACTGAAAGAAGTAGTTATATTTTAAAAATTCTGAATTAAAAAATATTTCTTCTGTCTTGACAACGGAATGTGAAAAATATCTCTGAAATTGGTCAAGAACCTGAAAAAATATTTGGCGCTAATCATACTTTTCTCCATGACGCACCATGGATATGACTGTCATTGAGATTGATAAGTGTTTCTCGAACGTCTACTTTCTGAGCATGGACAACCACTGACTAGTCGATGACTAGAGACTAATCGATCTCAAATGGGAACATGAACCTCCCAATTAAGTCTGATGGCTCACTACTGTACCTATTAGGGTTGGAAGACGGAGAGTCGAGTACAACTAAGTCGAAGGCTGATCTCGGACTGTGAGTGTGACAGATATCTTGTCAACCATTCCCTCACCGTGGCTCTGGGTGATGGGACAATGGGAAAAAAAAGTAACAAAAAGAATTAGAAAAGAAAATACAGGAGTAGAAGCATTAGAAGTAAAAGGAGTTAAGCTGCGATCGACCAAACTTCAAGGATGCGCCCTGTCTTCTACTCTCAACCAAAACAGTAGGGGAAGCATTTGGCTAAAAATTCAAACTCCGTATGCGTTCAGTTCAATCCTCGAGCCTCGTGTCATGTTGCAGTTCTCCCTCGCAAAGCTGAGGTGGCTGATTTCTCTATAATAAGACGTCTGGTGAGAACGATCGGAATTCGGAAAACGTACGACGCAAGATAATACTGTATTTTTAACCCGGATTTTCGCCGTGCTTTCTTCCCATAACTGTTGGTTAAAGCCACGCACTGAGCAGCTTCATAGCAACGATAGATATTTCGATGAAGAATGTTGCTGGGCAACTCTCGAAAAATGAAAGAGAGGCTGTGCAATCATTGCCCATAAATCTTCACGGCTATGGGCTCGAACTTTTTTATTAATTTTTTTTTCTGAGAAAAATATTTAAAAACTACGGTAATCATAGACTCACAGTAGGTCAGCTCAAACTCACGGTGTATATTGCGAATCCTGTGAGAAACTTCAGTTTCAGTTGAAATCATAGATAGAAAAACCATGGTACCTATCTAAGTTTCCTCTCACTTATAATTATTAAGAGTTTAGAACCGTGGCGGAAGGTCCAAGTTTCGAGGGTAGAGGAGGGGGGGGGGGGGGGGGGGGGGGGAGTGCACTAGAAAAAGCTATTAATGTGTAAGAGCTAATGCGGTTGTAGAGCCAAATCTATCAAAAAGTATAATGAAAGTGTCGCTTAGATTTCACCTTGAGTACCATTGAGCATTCGGGTAAGACCAGGCACTTGAATGATTTGCTGACCATTCTTCATTCCATGACTCCCGCGGTGATTTTTTTGATGAAAAACACATGTGCGATGTGCCGAAGCGCCAAATCTAAATCTGAATAGACCACTGGTAATTGCGCTACTCATTGAGGTGCAGCTGAATGTTCACCCTGTAAGGTCTAGCAGTATATCATGATCAGGATAACACTGAGGAATTAATTCAGAGGTAATAAAGACTAAATTGGCAAAATGTCTCCTAAGTAAGAACTTTAGCAATCAAAGAAGCGAGATGTGGCTTTGCAGCGACGTAAAGCGGTCTGCAAATGGCGCCAAAATGGCTCAACTTAGCTTCTTCCCTCTTCAATGAATGTCTTTGACAAGGAGGAGCCTTTGCCAATCTGGAAACTCTTATTGCACCAATTTAGCCCATTTTTCCCACCCGCACAGACCATTGTTCCCCATCGCACCCCCATAATCGGTCTCCTTGTTGGACAAAACTTCTTCATTGGCATATCACAGAACGGATCTATATTTACCCGAAAATATCCTCGAATGCAGAACAAAAAGACTTGTAAATGCTAGCGATCATAGAACAGACCGAAGGCAGAGCTCTCTTGAAAAGCGACACGGCTCGTACGAACATTACGAAACGTCTGAGTAATACAACAATACAGACCGGTTTACCACCTAGTAGCAACGGCCGATAGGTGAGTAATAGCAACTATGTCCTCCTGTTCGTTCATACGAGGCGAGCCAGCCAATAACATAAAATTCGATTGAAAGGAAAAAACTTGCTCGCTGCTCATTGTCACCAAGTAAATGAAATGTAGAAACGGTTTCTGATCGCATTATGTGGCAAACTGGTCCACGGACGCTTTTTTTCCATTCACGCGGCCGATCCAATCCCATACGGACGGCCAAAGCATGCTGAACGAGGTCGACAATCAAACCGGATTATCGCAACATCAGCTTAGCTGAGCTATACTTTATAATTCCAAGGGCTATCTGTTCCATTATGAATGTAAGTAATTGATCTCAATGGACCAATGGAAAAGTTGGAAGAAAGTTTGACACCACACACAAGGTCCGCAGACCAATTCCTTCACAGGCCAGCAAAAATCTGATTGGTGAAGATCGCTCATCCTGGACCACGACGGTGGGAGAATAAAAATATGGAACTATATAAGTGTAGCCCGATTCGCCTGGTCCCCGTTCTACTGGGATGCGCCATGTATCAGACTTTCATTCGCAATTACAATGACATTGGAGATACCATTGCGATTTGTATAGAGATTTGATACATGTCTCAGAAAAGAACTCCCAAAAGCTTGAACTTCAAAAATGAAAGCCAGCAATGGTGTGTCTTAGGCTCCATGAGTCACGCCGTACCTTTGTCTGCCCAACGAAATCATCGAAGAACTCGTATGGTCACTCTCGGACATGTCTATCACGATTTCGAGTCAGAGGTTTTTCCTCATTGACTGTTTCGATGAAATTACCCACTTGGGAGAAACAGAGGACTTTCTCGCCCTGCATAGGATCCGATCTGCAAACAGATCTGTATCTGATAGCAACGTCTCGTGTCAATACACTACCTGGTGGCTGATCACAAGTTGATTAAACTTTTCGGCTAAAAAGTAATCATAAACATAAACGCTGTCACTGCTCCCAAGTCGTTTGGGCAACCAGATGCATACAAGTTTTTGGATTACTTTGTCACAACTAATGAAGTTAATAGGTAATCAAATTGCCACCGCACCTCCAATTTGAATGAGATCAGCGAACGTTTACCGAGGAATAAAGGTGACCGTACCAAGGAAACGTTCGAAGTGCAACAAATACTGTGTACCATTGGGGATCCAACAAGCAGACGATGCAGAGGCGGAGAGAGAAATGAACTGAAAGCGTTGAGAAATCGAAGGAATGAAAGCGAATCTCTGAACAACTGTTCAAGATTGAATTTGAACCCACTGAACAATAGGTGGCAAAAAGTCATGGGACTGTTCGATATTTCCAAACATTTCCAGGCAATCAAAAGGAAAACCAGTCAAAACAAATCGACATCAAAGCACGAAATGTGTTGGACGTGGAACGAAAAGATTACATCAACACAGGATATGCGAAAGAGGACTGAAAGTGAAAGGCCGAACAAAAAATATGCCCACATTCATGAACCAAACCAAACAGAGTACAGGACGGTAATAACAGGAGGTAGACATGAACGGATGTTCCGCCTCTATCAGACTTCCTCTGGCTACACGAACTCCGGCGCCTGGTATCCAGGATTCTCAGGGCGGAACTGATTTAACTTCGGGGAGGAGAATATGTTCAACTACGACGGTCTCCACCCACCCAATTTTATCCCCCCAAAAATGGTTGGGCGAAGAGGAGGAGGAGGATGAGGAGGAGGAGGAAGGAAAAAGGACAGATGACCGCAGTCTATTTCCACATAATCTACAACGATTTCCAGTCTCAAGAGAAGGGATACCAAGGTCGCATGGAGGAAAAAAATAAGATTAGTGGAGCACAAAAGTGCTCAGCACCAATTCTATTGATATGGCACGTAAATGTGTTCCATCGAGTATATTACAAACAACGAGAAGCGCACTGGCCTTCTTCTGGAGCTCCAAGAAAAAAGTAAAAAAAATTGAGCAAATCTTTAGCAAGTCGTTACCGTATCCTATTTTGACCTGTACCGTACCGTACCAATTTTGACCTATACCGTACCTACTTTGACCAATCAAGGGACTACCCAAAGCAGCAGTCATTATAATTAACAACAAAAAACAAAAGAATAAAAAAATCAACTTTTTTTGTAAGTTTCTCGACATCTGAATGAGGCAAATGCCTCCAAACTAAACTATACCACTTTTTCGATGATACTCGACCCCAACTTCTTCCGTTAAGGAAACACTTAGGATTTAAGAAACTTGAAAACCTACTTCTCTACGTGTTCGATACTCTCCATGTGAACTAATAAATGCCTATTCAATATTATTTGAACACAACTTCGGCCCCATTTGGCCACACAAAGAAAGGAAAAGAGGATTCGAGAGCTAGAGAGCAAGAAAACAACATAGCTAAAGTATGGGTGAAATTAACCCATACGCCTTACCAATCCAATCGTAGAAACCGAGCATGGAAAGCGTAATTCAAGGTCACTATGCCAATCACTTTCCCCTTGCCCCTTCACCTTGAATCACGTGCCACTTCGAGCCAAGTTATTCGAGTCAACTGTAATGCGAGGTAGCGAATCAGATCAGCAACAGGGATTGTAAAGTAACAAGCCGGTAGGCATTCCACTTACTCGTCTCCCTCATCTCGTTACTGAGCCTTTCAAACGAGTCACTGCACCTTCTCGTTATTCAGCTTAAATAGTTTGAAGTCTTATCCCTAATCATGCCCGCTCACATCAGAAGTTATCAGGGCGCTGAGAAAGACTGGGAACTTGCCACCTACCCTGCGTTCAAGCGGGTCCCCCTAACGTTTCCCAGTCTAGCTCTGCACTGTGGCCGTGATTCGAAAAAAAATCAATGACGATTAATTTGCGTCATTTTTTTCCAAATACTGGCATCCTACATTAATCAGTAAGTAGAGCTAGAGGTAACTACACAGTAAGAGTAATAGTAGAGCGGCGAGGGCATTTTTGCAATGATTTTTGCAAAGAGAAACGGAATTAAAAGTGATTGAGCACTCTCATGGCTTCCATTAATTGCTAGGATGAATCACAAACGAAATTGGCTCAGAAAAAAGTAGCCACGAAGAGAATCTACCATATTCCTCCGACAACCTCCCCCTACAGAAAAATGTGGCGAATCTCCCCGAAAAGCTACGGGAAGCCCCGTTGAATTACAACAGGACTGCGTCATAGCTCCGCCCTAATAGGACTTCGTCAAAGCTCCATTTCTAACAAATAGAATAGCAGCCTCTGCCCCCTCCCTCTCTCTCCTATGCCCATCCACCAGCTGAAACAACAAGTTTTCGAAACGATCCCGTATATCAGCTGTGCGTGCGTTCATGTATACGTGGGCAAAATCTTTCATCTATTGACATTTCGCTCGACGGGACATGGGCTGCTATTAGCTGCTGTCTGCCCGAAAAACCCCATTACGGGCCCGTCTCATAGCATAGCATAGAACATCATTAGTTACATCCCCTTCTTTTTTGACGTTTTCTTCAAAAGCCACAATAATCCATTCATCATCGACTTCCAGACTAGAACCATTCTTCAACACGAGAGCGCTTTTCGAAAAGGAAAAAAACGAACGGAACCACATGTAGCACAGTTTTTTGGAAGAAAAAAGACCGTAACGGGCAGTTTCAGTAGAAAAAAATGTGACATTAGGAATAAAATATGCCTAAGCAGGATTTGAGCCATGCCTTCCTTATTGGTTGCAGAATTTCCGCGAGATTATTCCCTATCTCTGGTAGCTATTAGGGATAACACTAAAGCAATAAGTGAAGAAGTGGAAGATATGCAATATACTACAGTATCAGAGGGACGATTCAAGCCACACCATAAATATTACGGCCTCTAAGTTGTTTCCAAGAGAACCAGTGCCACTTTGAACTTTAAACCCAATTGAAAATATGATAAATGAGACCCTAAACGAGCAGCCGGTGGCGTGAGTCATCCCTTGAAAACGGCCTTCTCTAATTTAGACAAAAACTGTTTTTCTAGCAGGCCAGTGCTCAGCTACATACAAAAAGGATGACAAAGCTCGGGTTGTTTGAATAGCAACTGATGCCCTACTTTCCTGATACTGGCCCGACATCGCCCAGACAGCCTTTCATTTATTCAGCAGTCTCCGAAAATTGGGCCAAGAAAAAATGAATTCGGTAGATATCATTCGAAATGCATGCATCGGAAGAGCACTTGCTACCAAAGTACATATATACTTATTCATTGAATAAGGTAGCTCTTGTAAGACAGTAAATAAACGAAGGAGCAACCCATCACTTGAAGTGGATGTGGAAGGATATGCTAGGGTACCTTCGCGGGTACGTTTCAGTGACCATTTCTCTCTCTCTGACCCATCCTAGAAAGCACCGAAAATTGTCACAAGGTTCAGCCTTTTTTACGGTTTTTATTTCTTTTTCACATGGAATATTACAAGCGCAATTTGTAGGATAAATATCCCCCTGAAAATCAAGCGTATTCTGCAAAAAAAAAGATCCAAACCTAAGCTACGAGATAGCAGCATCGTCAGTAGTGAAGAAAACGGTACTTTCGACTAAAAACTGCTACCTGCCCGTAGCTGTAAACATAAAAGGACCAAAACAACTGCATTACTAAAGGGCCAACAAGATAGAAGCAATTATTTCCAGTTCATATACTCCTAAGCTTCAAGGGAACCCAACAGAAACTACGACCCCATGTCAGTTGCATCAAAGAAGAGAAATGTTACAAAAAGAAAACTCCGCCGACCACCAGTTAGATTGAGAAAAGCATCCTCCGAAGCGGAGACCTTGAAAACTGATAGCTGCCACCCATACGAGGGAATATAAATGGACAAAAACATCTGAATCATTGATGGGTCGATGAAACCAATTGTTTTTCGGGGGTCCAACTGCCTCCGAGCTCCGTGAGGACCAACGAGACCAACGATATCGTGTTAACCACAATGAGACGAGACAATCGGACAAGAGGAACGGGCCGAGGCGGTGAAAGCACACGCGTATTTGACCAAACCGTTTTACACGTGGCCAAGCACAGAGGAGCGGCGAAAAAAGGATGACGACGAGGATGGGAACGCGATGTTTGTGTAGTTGCCGCTTCTCGGTTGTCAAGCAGCTCTTACTGCATTCATCACGCCGACATGAGTTCGTTTACCTCAAATATGGCACGATATCGGCATGGACAAACATCGAGAGGCCAGTGCGCCTCTTGAACACCTCAACGAATGGCTGTTGAGGAAAAACTCCGTCAGGAAACTTAACATACATTTCGCTTTTGATTTCAATCAACACCACTTGCTCTTTCGTAAGTAGAAAACCTTGGGTGAACGTAGGTCAAGACTTTAGTCAACTATTCATACTCCAAAAAGGCAAGTCGGGGAGGAGGCGGAATTCAAGGAAATTGGCCTGGAAAAACTGAGTGATCGAGGAGGTTGATATGACGAAAGATGGTGCCTTGATGTTTGTTTGAGACGGGGAGGAACCGCAAAACAAAATGACCGAATTATTGCAAATGGAAAGAAGGGATCGAGTAGAAAGCGACATCGAAGGAAGAGAAGGCGAGGGGGTCTTATCAGAAGAGGCGGACATTCCAGCATTCCAGCACACCCTCGAACTATTCATCCAACTCAAAGCCAACAGACCAATACGACACAATAAAGTCTCAAAGGACAAAGTCTTGGAGCGTAAATAAATCTTGTAAAACACCCAATGCACAAGTTATTACGTTATGAGCTCTCTCGATAATTACGTTTTTTGTATGAATATTCTTCTAGAAACCTGTTTACTTGGGAAAATAACTTACAGAAATATCAGCACCAAATAGGAAGCGCATTTTCCTTACGGGATTTTTTTCAAAAAAAAATCCTTCAATACGAATTCCCAAGAGCTTTTTAGGTAGACTCATAATTATGCAAAGCAGCGCATATTTGAACTCATATAACTAATAAGTATACAACGAGAACAGAAGCAGTTGAGTAGCAAGTGGCGCACTATCACATAGGCATTGTCCAGTGACCGAACCCCGAATCGTTCTTGCTCAGCTCAAACAAGCATTCTCTCCCTCCACTACCGGTTAATGAACTCGTCTGAGAGTGAAAGCTTTAACTTGTAGGTCGGTTAACCACCGCACATACGCCTTCAAAACGCCACAACAATTCTGAATCAAGTCGAATTCGGGGCGCATTCCTCAGACGGAATCGATCAACGCTCAAAGAATTTATCTTTACTTACTTTGATAAGCATGTATTATTTAATACTTCAGTGAAATAGAAAGTCACTGAAGTGTCACCGAAGTGGAACATAGAGTGATGTAAACTGAACTGCAGTTGACAGCAAATTGAGCCATCACAGAAAAAGTTCTTGTGACGAGGAAATTGCACGAGGGCAATTTCGCTGGGTGAAAAAGCTATGCAGAGATTATGTCGAAATATTCCTATGCAAGAATATTATTTGTTTTTGCTATTAATTATTCCAAGTATCCTAAACGTTATCAGTAAGCAGCCAGCAACACAAACAAAAACAAAATTGAAGGTCCCAATCATACATGTTTCGAAAGTTTAATCAATTCATTGAAAACATAATCTTCAGTGACTTTGGGAACATGTTCAAGTTCAAGCTTCGTTGAGCTCGCTCACTAAAATATCTTCCCATCTCTTTAAAAGGACTTATTTCAATGATCTCGAAGTATTAATGCAACTTGGGACTTTTCTCTCAGAAAAGCTGTGTTCAATGATCAATTTTACTGCAGAAACTCCTTAACTATTCAAAAAGACGAATCCCAGCGACTTTTAAGGGTAATTTCAACATTAAGCTTTCTTTCTTTCAATTTTAAAAAAATTTTCACTAACTAGGACAGTTTGATAACTCTTTTAAACGATGAACATCGTTGTGTACTCAATCATCAGGACATTTTAAAATTTTCTTATTCAACATTTTTAAAAGGTGAACTTTAACGGCTTCACAGTACTAATCCAACTCCAAACTATGTTTTTTTTTTTCGAAAGTATTGTCCTAAATCATCTACAATGATGAAAAAGTTCATTCACCGTCTAATAAACTCAGTCACAAAAGCGGCTTTGAGATCAGAGTCCAATTTTAATTTTTTTTCAAAGGAGTTATGCCTTGACCCATTTGCTAGGGAAATTTCTGCTTTTGCTTTTTACTTTTCAAGAAACTAGAAAGTTCAAATTCAACTCCGAATGTCTGTTATATGATTTCACATGAAGAAGCTGCGAAAATAAAATCAGGTTTGCACTGACGTCTATAAGCGCCTTGTGAACGGAACTATTTACAATTCACTTCATATGCAATTCCAGAACTATTAATCCAGCTATAGGCACCCATATCGCATATTATTCATGGCATAAAAAGCTTTCACCAGCTATGAACATATTATGCCGCAGGATATAAACGCAAAACATAAATTTCCCATTCCAGTTTCCATGAATACTAAAAATTTTATTGGAAGCGTTCAGCCGGCATTTCCAATTAGTATTATTCCCACGGCTTTCTGAAGACTAATGGTGATAGACTTAGGCTAAATTAGGTACGTCTTACCCAGAAATTATTACCAAATAATTTTAACTGGGAAACATCGCAAATGTCGTATGAAAAAGGAGAGGAATCAAAGAGCTTCAATCGAAACTTCCAAAAACTAGACTTCAAAAAATAATCAGTTGCTATGAACCGTTATCAGTGCAGCAAAGCAAACAGAAGTCGGTTCCAGACAAAATTCGACTTGACCTCTGCAGAGGGTTTGAACGATAAGACTTTGCTGTGCTCTCAGAACATAAAAAGAAAGATGAGAAACTTTGGGAACTGAAAGGTCACTACTTCGCAACATGAGTGAGTGTCCAAAAATGAGAGAATTTTGCCAACAAGCCCTTTTTCAACGTCGTAGACACCGAGACAAATCATTCATCCTGTTCAAATACATCAAAATTCACTTTTCCTTGCAAAAAACCAAATCTAGTTTTCACTGGATGACGGTCTCGTCACGCCAATCGGAAAGCCCATACTCATACTGGTTATCATACTTTGCTTCCAGAAAAAAGAGACCAATTAACAAATTAAGCAAAGTTCCATCAAGATTTTGCCCTCTTTGAAAGCTCTTTGAAAGATGACTCTGAGCTCTTCTCGTATGACTTATAAAAAAAAGCAAAAAAAAAACGAAGTTAACTAAGAGAATGTTTCCGATCATGTTGGATGTCCCACTATAGGAATTCTATGATAGAGGACTTTCCAAAAATGCAAAGAAGTCAAAACATTTCATCGGCCGGGAATCGAACCCGGGCCGCCCGCGTGGCAGGCGAGCATTCTACCACTGAACCACCGATGCTTGAACGCCCTTGCATTAGACCGGTTATTGCGAATGAAACCACATCAAGAAGGTGGCTGTTATTGGTGAACTGTAAAATGAGATTCCTCAGACCTAAGAATGTGGACCGAAGGAAAGTAATTGCTTGCACTCATATCTCCTGTTCATGACAGTGCGCTGAAAGTTGTTTTTGCTGAAAGGTCGGCATGACTGCTCTAGACAACAAAATTGCCATCACGGAGTTATATGACTTTTGAACAACTCCAAGTATAATGCAGAGGTGATTGATGGCAAGAAACCCCTGTCAAAGAAGAGATTATTTAAAACTGGTGGGGGTGTTACAACCGTAACAAAACATCAAAAACCATGCAAGTGTTTCCCTAGGGTTTGATGGTATTAGGCCTGGAGTAGAGTTCAAATCGTTCATGATGGGGCAATGTTAGGCCTGACGTAGAGCTCAAGCGAGAGAAAAAAAGTAAAAATCGAGTTTTTTTTTTGAACAAGAGCAAGGTGTGAGGGAGGGTAATGCTTGATTAGATATGGAACTCATCGAACCCTCGCCTGAATTCATAGCCTCTCCACATCTCCAAAACTTTCCAGCCCTCACCTATCAAGAGACACCGTTATCTACGCACTGGTATACCTGAGTGTTCATTCTGCGTTCCTTATGGAGATCTCGGCTCGTCCTTGGAATCTATAAACTCTAGCTGTATCCGATACTTAACCTCACAATGCTTTCGACCCATCTCGAAAACAATTTCTAACTATTCCAAGGACCAATGCAGAAAAATATACAACTATTAGGTTGAGTCATAAGTCCTCGGACAAATTGGCAATGATAATATTTATCTTACAATTTTTAAACGACAGTAGCGAATCATTTGAAATATGCCCCATTGGCATCGATGGTCTTCTGCCAATGCTTGGGCAGATCGCAAATGCCCTTGCTTCAGAACGCTGGGAGCTGGCCCTTGGAGAACTGCTCCAGTGCCATTTTGATGTCGTCGCGGGTTTGAAAGTCCTGACCATCCAAATGACGTTGAAGATGTGGAAAAAGGTGGTGATCCGAGGGATCCAAGTCTGAGGAACATGGTTGATGTGGTAAACTTGTCCTGCCGAAATTCGTCGGTTCAGTTTTGGTCGTTCTTGCAATGTGTGGGCTAGCGTTGTCGTGCTGGAAGTGAACTTTGTGCTGCTGTGGACGTGTAGCTTCGGGATTCGCCTTCAAATTCCTTAGTTGCGTAATGTAGACGTGTGCGGTCACTGTGCATCCTTCGTCTAGCAGCTCCCATTATTCGACATGGAGAGCGCTCCACCAGAATCAGAGCATACCTCCTTGGCGTGTACGTTGGGTTTGGGGGAGCCTTCTGCATCCGCACCTTTGCCAATCCATTGAGCACGCCGGTGAACGTTAGAGTAGAGGTTCGACTTCGCACCCCTGGTGACTAGGTACTCGAGCCACGTGTGGTGCCCTTGAGCGTGAGGAGAGAAAGTGCAACGTCGTCGCGGCGGTCTATGTCATACTGCTTCAAAGCATGTGGCATCTATGGACCGAGCTTTCGCACCTTGTCGATTGACTTCAATTCACTCAGAACTGTGGACTGACTCCCCAAGGGTAACTGCCAGTTCACAAGTAGTTTGATACGGATCGGCTTCCACCTGGCTCCGCAGCACCTTCAAATCCAACTTCACTGAGCGTCCCGGACGGTCTTCATTTTCGACGGAATAGTCGCCCGATGCGAACTTCTGGTGCCACTTGTAAATTGTACACGTCCTGCTTGTGAACGTCCTTCATACCTCTATCGATTACCGCGGGTTCATGGCCAGATAAAAAAATTAATATGATGGTGTTGCGGATGTGGAGTTGCGACGGCTTGAAATCATGAGGCACAGTTGCTGGAAAGAAAACAGTTAAGTGGCTTTTCCAGCATGCGTTTGAAAGAGCTTTCCATACTCTATCTAACAATGCCTCACACGTTCATTTTCGTCACCTCTTTCAAGAGTTATGATCGCTAGAAGTCATCACTATCATTTTGTCCGAGGACTTATGACTCAACCTAATACTTGATCTCAAAATAATCTTCCCCCTTACATAAGACGCGTTTCTACTGACTGAGAGATTTCATTCCATGAGGATGAACAGTACATCCTCTTTGAATTGAAAAGGTTTTCCAGTACGGAATGGTCACCACGTTGCCTTATTTAGTTCGGATTTTGCGGAACGACTGACTGATAATTTTTGTTCGGATGAAGTGGTGTAGTGTCAAGGGCGCACAGTCCCACGCATGATATGGTGATCGAGCCCTAGATGGTATAAATAACAGCCAGCCAAGCTTACCACACAAGTGGAGTTGGCCATTTGGCACCAGATCTGTCTGCAAGGATAAGAGCACCGGCTCGAACAAGGACTGCCCCGACCAAATTTAAGTATAAGCCATACACCCATTCAAAAGCCATCACGATTTCGAAGAGAAGTTGGATGCAGGGATGCATCGCAGATTGGGACTTATCAAAGTCAGACTTCAAACTTAGAGAGTTTCATCTGAAAGGATCGAGCCAAGTCGCCAGTAACCAAAAACATCTCCTTCATGCTCTTACCACCCGGTTTTGCAAGCAGCTCCCTCAATAAGGCTTATGAGGCGCCACGTTCCCATAATCTATTCCATGATTTCGGATAGTAATCTTGTAAGGTGACGTACCCGGCGAACCTCTGACAGCTGGTTCATGGCCTGTGATGAATTCGGGCCTTGACCGTCTGGTAGATGCACTCGGAGATTTCGCGCACTTTCAATTTCCGCCTCGAGAATAATGAAATGTCCGTCCATTAGTTCGAGGAACCATACGTACGCACCTATAATTAAATTCACATCATTTTCCCCACAAGACCTTTCACTTATTCTTCAACTATTTATCCGCTTATTTATTCACTTATTTATCTTTATTTATTTATCACCTATTTAAGTATTCCGTTGCACGTCAAGGTTCGAAATGCGGAAGAGTCAAAACTGTTTTGGAACGTTAACGACTATCAGAGTCATCAGATATCAGAGAGATCAGAGACATGATTTAATTGTCAATAATAAACAACACTACTCTGAGGAAAAATCTCGAGAAAAATTTGAAAAAAGTAAAATACATAAGGAACTCTGCGGCATAGCTCGAAACAGCCTGACATTTCTCAGCGAAAATTATCAGACCGTCCATTACAAAATCACTACAAGTTATTCACAACTAAAAAGTCCAAAATACTCCCCACAATTTGTTGGAAATGCTAATGACGGGTATGCTGTGCTCCGGCAACATCCGTTGGATGTAAGAAATAACTTAGGAACTTGAAACCAAGCTTTATCCACCGCATAATCATAGGGAGCCCAATTCGTTTTTCTACAACTTGCTAGGATATCTTCGAAAGTCTAAAGAGGGATCATAACGATGATTCAGAATTAAAAAGTCAATACAGAACCGCGTAATGCTGCCTATTAGGACCAACTCGAACTAATTAATTCACTTTTACAATAGCTCGGTACTGTATTAGACTTCTACGAAAAGATGATCGGTTTATTGAGATGCTAGACCATTAGATATCTGTAGCAATTTGCATTTATTCGACACAATTTTTGACTGTTATACTCAATAGATTGCTTGGTGCTGAACTGATGAAACTTGCTAACGTCGACCACAAAGATGGTTCCAAGCTCAGAGGCAGAAATGTAGGAAAGAAACAAAGTCTATGTAATGAAGTCGATTTTTAAGCTTTGATTTAATGTGGGAAGACGATGAAATGAGAAAATTTAAAAACTTCCAACTGACCACTTTACTAGATATGAAATTCTGAATGGAGTAAGCCAAAAAATGGCCGATTCGAATTTGAATACTGGTACCCATTCGTGTAAAAACTTCAAGTTAACATACTGTCAGGATCCACGCGTTGATAAGTCCTCGAAACAAACCTAGTGCTGTAATTAATAGTAAATCCATATTGATCTCGTTAAACCACATCGTGCCTAAACATAAACACCAGATGCTCGCTCAGGGGGCCTACGAAGAACACTGGCCAAGTAGGGGTTTTGACGAAATTTACCTTTAAACGGAATTACTTACCATTGCCCTCCCATCTGCGGAACTTGAGCATGAGCTCATGGCTTTATAAAGCTCTTATTAACTTAAATCTTGATTTAGTTCACTTCACAACTGACTTGGGCATAGGATATAAGCTGTGCATCATAAGAGTGGGCAGGGGCTTTGACACGGACTGTGGGCGATCAGCAATTTTTGGGAGCAGGCTGATAGACGCTATTCTATACTCAACTCCCAGCACAATTTCTGATTTTGAGCTAAAAATCATTTCTGAGCAAAAAATGTCATCAATTCGGGATCAAGCAAATTCATAAGCTACATAAGAAATGTAGGTAATAATTAGAACCCAATAATTAAAGACATCTGATGAATAGGTTCTTCATTAAATCAGCCTTCCTCTAGGAAATTCAGGCGCGAAAGACTGATATGAATTAAATTGTACATTTAAATCCAACGTTCCTTAGGTACCAAGTATTTTACTGTTGCCTCTTCTTTTACTGTTGCCATGTTCATATGATTACTCCAGGACAATTAAAAATCAACAGCTATCAAAAAATGATTTAATTAGAAACATTAGAACTTGTGGCTCAGTGGCCAGAACTTCTATGCTCTAGTGGCTCAACCGATCTTTCTACCAATTTCTGGCGGGGTGCCTACTGTAGTAGCCTTCTAGGGCAGAAAAATTACAGACCTGAAAGATTCAAAAGTCTTCCGTCTCAAAAAGCATTTTAGTATACACCATTCAAGTACTTTTCTGAAAAATCGGAGTTACCTCTGAGTATCAATGGATTACCTACACTTTGCATAGGGCAGATGAGCGCCACCGTATCACCGAAGAGCTCCATTCAGTGTCCTCTCGAAGAAAGTTGAGTGGTCCTTGACGGGGTAATGGCTAAGGTTCGAATCGTTTAGGCGCCCAGAAGTGAGTGCAACACTGGCGTACTAAGACGCCACGACTACGATAACGTCCTCTGGACGCGGCCCGTGGCGATAAACAACGACGATTCGCGACACGCGTTATGCGAGAATGCGAAGTGGTTCAAGGTCGACGACGGCGGAGAATTCACGCCATTACCGGCCAGAGGCACAGCTGACTGCCTGACTCAGCAGCCATCATGACGCCGCCGCCGTAGACGTCGTCGTCGATCTCGTTCGATGGCGGCACCACACGTCGCTTCCACCTCTATCACCTCTGCTCGTCCATCTTGTACTCAGCAGGAGGTCCATCACTTGCGACTTTTTCGCCATTTCTTTCAAAGCATTTTTTTCCTTGCTGGGGATTTGCTAGTTCATCCCAAATAACCATCATGAAGAACGTTCTAAAGAATTTTGGCCCCCCCCCACATCTGAATGGCTTTTATTTTCTGGAGCTTTTTTGGGCAAGAAAATAAAATGACTTTCTAGATTTGTCGGCCAACGTGCCTTCAATTCACCAGCCTCTCGAGATAATATTCGGAGGAGAAAGTGCCGCGTGAAATTAACCTTCCCAATATCGCCTCGAACTTCATATTCTTCCCAGACCACAGGAATTTTTTCAAAGAGCAACGTTTCATACCACAACTTACGAGGGAAAACCCATATAGACATTGGTATTTCTCCTTATCAAAAACGAATCCACTGACTAATAGACCTCAAAGGGATGAAACAAGAGTTTGGCCCCGTTCCCCCACCCCTCCCCCTGTGCCCAGAAACGACGCCTACTGTCACTGTCTCATTTTGAGCCACTCTTGAAAAGCCTCTAAGTCAAGACCTTATCAAGAATAAAACAGAATTAATTACCTTCTTTTTTGGTCTTGGAGAACGAAAACGAAGCTGCGGCAGTTGGGAACATAACCACATTCACCATCTAAGGACCTGATCCATCAGAGCCAACCATTTTTTCCTCTTCTCGTACTCGACCGATTGCTTTTCATCGATTCCCCTACAATAGACCGTTTTCTTATTTCAAACCTGTATGACCCCCTCAGTGTATGGATGCCTCCAATATATTTGCAAGACCCTAACCCCGACTGTAGCCACATTCAAACAACGATCCTCCGATCTTATGGCTTCTTCACAGCTTGAAATCCGAAAACACTTGAGATTCATCCCTATCAAACGGTTGTTCAAACTTGCACATTTGTTTACGAGAGCAACAAGAACACAAATCCAGTTGCCCGGGTCCCTCCTAGTCCTCTTCCTTTCCTTTCTCGCAAGCCGTTGGACAAATACATAGAGTCCGACAACTCTCTGAATGATCACCACAACTACGAGGAAAAGTCAAAGGCATGGCGCAATCCTAGAAGGGCTGATTGGTTTCTTTAACCAATCCCAAGGGATAAACGAAGTGCTTATGAGAACCTGCTTGACTAAGCTGGACCACTTTGAGCTCTGTTTTTTTTCTCGCCATCCAAACGCGGTGAGCTCTTGCGCGAACAATAAGACCAGAGTAAACATCTGTGGATGTTTGAACACTAGCAGCTTTCTATTTCGGTTACAGTTCGGTCTATCTACTCATCATTCCTTGTAATATCATGGCCTTGACAAATCTACATCATTGCGCTATTCACTGTCGTCGTAGAACCTGTTCGTGTTCGGCTAGCAATTCTTCAAGCTGTTCTTTTCCATTTAATTGCTCTGCCGCTTCACACTGCCACTATGAAATGTAACCGTTAGGCGGTCGTAGTCGTATTCTCTCTGAAACTTTTCATATTCTTCATCGACTCTTTCTCAACTGGGTACCCCTATGGAATGCCGGGGTTTCCCGAACCAGACCTTGCACAGCAAACATTCCCCACGTTCCTCATCGCTCCAACCATCTTCTCAGCTTCTCATACCCTTCTGACCATCTAGCTTATTATACTAGTAGGCTCACAAAGATATCAGGCCCTAGCGAAATTGAAAACGGGCTATCGATCCATACCGTACTGTCTTAGTCGTACTGTAAGGCTTTAAAAATTTGCTTTAGAAGAAGAGGACGGTAAGTAGCATGCAGTATGCTGCGCTCACCATTTCGATATCACAAATTCCTAAATGTTTCACAGAACAATCAGAAATAATCCCAATCGATGGCCTGATTTCACTTTTCCGACAGCATAGTCCATTTTCAGTACTAATTGCATAGATGGCAGTCATGCGAAACTATTCACAAGCGATCGTCCATAACGATGACTTTCACCCAAGCCGGTTATGGAGGATTGTAAGGGTGCCAGTAAAAATGTTGACAGTAGAGCTTAGACAGTGTCTAATCAATAGTATCGTGTCGATGGATCAATATTGTCATCGCCGTCGTCACCTCATCGTGTACGGAACGCCATCGGAGGCTCATTTCGCCGTTGCGCGTTCCTTAAGATACGCGCTGTAAATTGTGTTCTGTCATTCGTACGTTGAACGTTGCGAGCGTCAGCCCCAGACAGCCAGCCAACCAGCCAGCCAGCCTACGCTCCCTACGAGTCGAGGAGTCGCACTGGTGTTGAGAGCGGCGTAAGTCGGTGCGAGTCATTATCGCACCGACCCCTAATCCGATTTCTAAAGACACCTCCCTCTGTTCGTTCACCCCCCTCCCCCACGCCCTCCCCTCTACCCGTCGGCGGTCAGCAACGCCCGAACGATCCCCCGCCATACACAACAATCACCAACTTCAAAACATTCCACACTCGCCGTATAGTCGTCGATCAGTCGCAAAGAAATGTAGCGGGAAGAAACTGACGTTGACCAATGGTCCGTCGGGGCCCTTGGGAGAGGGGGGCGCTGACTTCTTTATTGAATTTTTGCCGATTCCCAGCTGCTTTTCAGCATTTGGTATTCATGAATTTAATTTTTTTGACGGGAACATTTTCTGATTCAATTCCATTTCATGGCCTTTTGCTCCCGAGGAATCTCGCTTTCACATTTACGTCTCTGCTTAGAGTTTTCTTTCGCCTACTGATCGAACATTAGCGCTTCGATTGCGCAAACCCAAGAGCGATTTCGTTTCCAATCTCAAATAACATAAATTTATTACTAGCCGACAAGGTTTTTAGCGTTCCTTTACCCCGTTTCCTATCTTTGAATCATCGTTGAACGACCTTTTGTACGACCAAACAATCTCTGCTCACATTCCAACCATTCATGACACAATATTTAGTGCGCATTACCTCTGCCTACACTTCGGTACCACTCAGTTCTCTTGCATTTTGAATTCCAATCTACCCTTTCTGCTCAAACAACTTGAACATTGGTCCAATTCGATTTTTTTAAAATTAATTTCCAAAGTAATTGCATGGCGTATTCCTTATAACCAAGCTAATCCATAGAAAAATTACAAAATTACTAACATTAACTCAAACAAAACCATGAAATAATCATTTTTTTATCCATTCAAAGTGACTTGTTTGTCGTCGTGCCATTTCGTTGTTTGCTTACGTATGCTCGATGTATAGTGAATATTATGGATGCTATTACGATTGGGTACTTCGTATAAAAGCTTTTGAAATTTTTGAAAGTCTGGCGAAGAAAATATGAAAAAACAGATTTGGTAACAGAGACTATAAACCATGATGTATTGAGAGAATATTTTTTAGTTAACTAAATTACTTTACTGTAAGGAATAGCGAGTATAAGAGTTGCAGTAACTAAAGGTGCCGCAGAACCTATTCACACACTAGAAAACCGGATTTCTACCAGGCTAATCAATTTTGACTTGCATCAAAGTTTACTTAACAATATTCCCCTTAGGTAGGTGAATGGAACACAGAGTTAAACATAACTCTACCCTTCTTCTATTAGCTACTTACTGTGCGAAGCTTCTACGGTAAAAAAGCCGAATGTGGAGCTCACGCATGGCTTATCTTGGAGATTGGCTAGCACCGAGAATTTTGGCTTTACTCGCTTGAAAAACAACACCCAATGGCATTTCCATAAAATTGATGGGCTGGAGCAACTTTCGTTTATTTCTGATAAAGACTGATTTTATGAACGAAACATGCTGACTTACATAAATACTTGGAACGAACGAGGGAAGTCATTGTAAGAAAAAGCCGGCATTCAACCCCTTCTGGGATTCTGAATGAGGGTAAATTGCACGGCGCAACCAAAGAAAAGGTTCGTAGGCATGGCTACCTCACAAATTCTAAAGATTTCTCTCGAACTTTTGAAATCCTCTCTCTTTCCTATTCAGTAACAAAGCCAAACAGCGAACTTTCGAACCCTATTTCAGCCACATCAATACTTTCATTTATCGAACCATTTCCCAGACTCCCCGTTGGCAAGCGATATGATCCGTCGATCTCGGGAATTTCTAATCTGTCCTTGGCCATAACATCATGGCTATTGGAACCATATGCGACACAACAAATTATTGGCCGTATTGCATAAATAGACAACATGGCGCATGACTTTACAATACTGACAGTAGTGTGATTTCGTACAAAGTTACAGAACATCTGACAATGATTCACCAGCAGTGATATCATTGGAATTTTCAAGAGCGCTAACGATTGTAAAAAGGACAATGGAGTCCTCTGGCAACTCCCGAGTCCCACTGCTGAATGTAAAAATTCCTAGATTGCGATGTTTTTTTTCTGATGGGAAATTCTACTTTTTCTGATATAATCTACTTGATTGTTAATGCCGTCTAGACCGTCGAATCATTTTATTCTCACACTTCTTCCCCAGCTTTCCAATCGGTTAACAGATTTTCCTCTTCAACCGTATCCCGTGAAGACCAGCCCACAAAAACTAACCACTTCACTGTTTGATGAAGAATGTCCATTTAGAAGATGTAATTTTCCAAACAAAAAAAGATGATAGATGCTCAAGACGCCGCAAATCACCCAGATGATGAAATTCAATGTACGAGCCCGTTTCTATGTCTCTCACACTGAAGCTCATCATCTGGGCACACCAATCCTCCGAATATCCACATGTTAGCTAGGGTTAAAAATAGGCTAGTCATAAGAGCCATTGTAATGCGTTCAAGTAAGCATTAAGCAGTTTTACTGTACCTATTCAATAAAGTCATATAAGTGAGGCAGCGGAATGGCGACAGTAAAGCATTAAAACGACAGATGGCTCCCGAATTCTTGAAAATTAGTAAACTCGTGGGTGGAATTTGTTCATAACCGTTTCCAATCTACCCATTTTTGATATAACTGGAACTTTAGACCAAGCATCCAAATATCAATGCAAACTCTGAGCAACCATAGCATTAACAAATTTAATAATAAAGTCAATACAAATATTAGAATAGTTAATCAAATCGAAATAACTCAACAATATCATTAGGTTTGAAGAAAAGTGGAATGAAAACAATGAACTGGTTTTAATGTCAGTTAATTTCTATATAGTACAATTACAAAGATTTTTTCGATTGCACAACAATCTGTTAGATGTTGTGTTGAGGTTCACCTACATAAAACCGTCATCTATAGTACTGGCTGCTATCAATACAACACTGACCATCAGGTGGTCCGGTAAGCCATGGTAATCATTAGTGACTACCCTTACTTGTAGACAAACCTCAACCAATTGAGGCCTATTAAGCCTTATAGCCCATTATCCTCATTAAATCCTGGGAAAAACTACTAAGAAAAGTCCCCGTCCGCTCTACCTCACTCGCGTCTTGACCACACCCTTTGCTCATTGAACCCCTGCTGAGCGTTATGCACCTGTCTCTCATGTCCACATAATCATCTCAGAAAATTAGAAAAAAAAGAAAAGTCTTACTATCAAATTCACTTTTAATAATAAAACATAGTAATTAGTTGTTTCACATATATGTGTATTATTCTTATTCATAGCATAATTTTCAGCTGAAAATATAAGCTGTCGTTTCTATTTTAGTCGGCCAATCTCTATTATCTCTGCCCCAAATCCCTATAGATAATCCGATTCCATCTATTTTTTTCGAAAACATGACGCCTTTTTGTTGGCGTTATCTTTCGTGTTCGCTAATTGTTTTTTCAACTTTTTTTCGAAAAGCTCAGCATTACGTAAGAATTCTTAGCTTACTTATTATGATTTTCTATAATTTAGATACATTTGAACGTAATCTTCTCCAATGTTACGGTGTAATTGTATTGGAGTGTGAAATAGAATCAATTACATATTTAAATCTAAAATCAAATGTCTACAAATCTATTCAATCCACTCAACTAAATATTAAGTAAAAATATATAAAATAAGTAAGCAGGTAAATCAAAATAAATCAGATTAAATTAAGAATTTCATTTTTCGAGTTGAATTCAATTAACTGAATCAAATTCTAGATATTAAATATGACCAAAGTAATATCCTCACCGAACACCATATATTTACATAAAATTTACTTTTATTTACGCAAATCAATGTCAAGTTAGTAACAATTTATAATAGCATATAAATAAATAACTACAGTATGAAATCGGATCAAACCTATTGACATTAAAATTATAAATCATATTTCAACCTACTGATTTACTTTACCCAACCTAATGTTAAGATGATCAGTTCTCTAGCCAAGCAGGCTTAGCTATGAATTTCTAGAGTAATTTCTCAAAAATTGCCCCCTCAAAGCTGCGATACACAAATTTTCTCAACCAATTCCGTCCTATGAACGATGAACACAAAGGCTTATATGAAAAACAGTTGTTAGTACCGTAATACTCTTTGGAATGTCTCAAAAAAGCATCTTCTCAGCAGCGCCTTCTCCACTAGTGCTTAAAATACTTATAACGTGGAAAATATAAGTAGAAAACGTAAGAAAACATATGACTCGAAGCTGTTTCAGAAATTTTCATAACAAAACTTCACTGCCACTTCAACTACTATAGAATAACCACTATGACAAAGCATTGCAGAAAAAGAAAATATTTCCATAAAAAAATCACTCTTCGAGCTGATTCAGTTCCCGTGAAACAAATTTTGAAAAACTGAAACATGAACTTGGTAGAGAGCCCAGATTATTCCATCCCCAGGGCAAAAGTGAATCCACGATCTCAGACCCAAATAATTTTAGAAAATCAATCGATAAAGTAAAAGCGATGGAAACAAGACGAAGAAAAGAGTAAAATCGATATCCATTACATTTTGCACGTTAATGGAAGGACCGTTTCGAATCGCATCAAATTTATTCGCGCTTTTCTCATGTTCGCTCTTTCGTTTTCATTCCTACCGTTTCTGGCAACCACCTGGTTATGGTCGATTCGTGCATTTTTTTTCGCCATATAAGGATAAGCCAACAGCAAACCTTCAAAAGTAAACAGATGAGCCATATTCAATGAATCATGTCGAGTAAATGTCCGATTGATTCGAAGAAATGCAACGTATATTCTACGAAACGACCACGACTTGTTGATTTGTAGCAAGTCTGAAAAAGCATTTGTACAGTACCAAAATAAAAAAATCATAGAATTAACCAAAGACCGAATTAAAAACGGAAGCGACCTAAAAACGATCACAACATCGCTTTCGACTGAACTCCATTCAAAATACCAAAAAAAGTGCAATAAAATGGGAAATGGTTAGAGAGTAAATAGTTTGACTGACACAAAGGCTTAATTATATATTTATACAACCGGAAATTCAATCCTTTTTCATTTTCCACCCTTTCAAACGATCCTTCACTTATTGCAGTTTGACTGAACCTCTTCATTCACGAACCGTATCTCTAAATTCTCCCAAAAAGGGTAAGAAGAAGAACAAGAAAAGAGAAACTGTTTGGGAATCGCCCACTTGCAGCTTCAAATGAGCAACGATTGAGAGCCTTCAGTTTCTAATTTTCAACTCCTCTGGGACCTTGAATTCCATTATTCTACCGCTTTAATGGAAATGGCACCCATCTCATACTCTGCCCTTTTGAAATTGACCACTTTATGAGGAACCAAAGAACCAAAGATAGAAAGACGTCCTTTCACAGTGTTATGTGTCATATGGGAAGGGAGAAACGATGGCGATGTGGGAGTTTCCTTACTCAGTCGACTCCCCTCACCATTCAGTCACAGGCGAGTCGTAGTGCAGAAGGGACGTGTATAAAGGAAGCTTCTGGAAATCATCTTAATAAAATTCCTAGCTCTAATATGGATTGCTCAGAGCACGCTCCCTTCTTACATGGGGAATAAAAAACGGAAATGAGAAAACAATGACTTTATTGTATTTTTATTTGGAAAACTTTGTTTTCCAACCAACTTCAACCACATGCAGCCAGATCGAATAAGTGGATTTAAGAAATGATCGCGAAGACCTTTAGTTTTTGAATCAGGTTAAACAGTCGGGTAATGAATCTATGAAAATAAGTGGGACGGCACTATCAAAATTTTTTCCAAAAAATGGAGAGATTTCATTTCTATCCTTGCAAAACTCGATTAATAAGCCCAAATTTGCTCCCAATCCAACCTTATGCTGGAAAAGTCAGAGAGGGTGGCATATTCAAAGGGCTACTTTGAGACCTTCACAGTGGATTATTTTTTGCTTCCCAATTTCGAACTTGTAACCTTCAGCATTCTAATGTCAGCTGTGATCTAAAGTACAAGTATAACTAGGACTCTTTCCAGCTAATTGTTTACCGAAATCGCGATAAGATCCTTTTCTTTTTTATCTACCCTATCTAAGTTACTCGGCGCCACTTTTTTGACCTTCAGTTTTACTTCAACCCATTTACAAGTAACTTTTCTCTACATTTGGCGCTCTTATTATTTTTCCATTGCAAGGCACAAATGAAAAGGAAAATATGTTATGATGTCTTACGGGCGGATTTTCGTTCTCCTAAGTAACAGTATGAACCTATGCATCAAGTATACTGAAGTAATCAATGGCATGAAAGACCGAAGAGGAGCTAATGTGATTGAGAATTCCACGAGAGCGTGGTAACCAGTGATGCGAGCTAACTGAAAAGTCGATTTCATTGCCCGAGTTTGCTTGCACGGCGACCAATTGAGCAACATGCCGCTGGGCGATGCTCGACTGAGCCCAGAGCATTGCTCTTCTGGAATCATGACTCCCAAAAGAGAGAAATTAACCAGAACTAAAAGAGTGAATCATCGATTATCAGTCCTTCTAAAGTGCCCTACATCCTCTAATTCTTCTCAAAATCATAGAAACGTCTGGTTTCATCTGGCAATAACTGTATCAAGCCGGTACTCAAATTGAGAAATCAATCCACTGTGCAAGGTTGGCAGTAATTGTTGGGTGCTACAGACAGAAAACTAGTTTAGGACAGAATTCCTTTGGGATCAAACAGAGAGCAATGGAAATACCTTCACCAATTAGAGCATAAAAAACAAAAACTCCCAAAAATTGAGTGCCGACAAAATTCCTTTGCTGTATTGGGGAACAGAGGAGAACCAAGAGCAACGTATAATTCAGGAGGTCTTAGAGCTCAGTTCGATTTTTTATCTTTTTCAACTTTTTTCGGAATTAGTTGCTTATTTAGCTATCAAATCGATATTTCGAAGCAATCTGTTAGAATTCAAAGGAGCGGAAGGTTATGTTCCTTGCTCACACAGTTTTTCCCCCAGGCCAATAATTTACTGAGTACCCCCATTTTTTCATCCATTGAGGAAAACCAGATATTTATAATCACCCCTCATGCTCATACGGCCAGAGACAACTAGCAAATTAATTTTTTCCTTAAAAAAACAAATGAGACCATCAACGAGCGCTGCGCTGCATTTTGCGATATTAGAAAGAAGAGTTCGATTTTCACAAGAATTTTCTGCTTCCCTTAATAAAAGGCATTACGAATAGTCATAACTTTTATGTCGTAGATGATCTGTATTTTATGACTTAATTTCATCGGCATATCTGAAAAAGAACCGAACTAACTCAATTGAATCTAACGTCAAATCTAAATTACTGTAGTAGCTTGCGAATACTGCTTACCCTAAAATTCCAAAAAAAAGTGTTGAAACCTCGCCTAAATGGGCAAATTGACCTACTGGCATTTTTTATGTATTTATTTTTACTTATTTTATTTCCTGTGTCTTGATTAATAAGTTTTTATTTCAACTATTATTTCTAAGGCCGGCGCAAAGGATGTCGTGGTTGCAAGGAAGCATAAGAAGTAGGCAGTTTGGAGAGGAAATGATATGGTTCGGAGGCATAGCTGAATATTAGGACACCCAGATAAAGGGAATATTATCAAGGCACTACATTAAAGGAAATAAATGCTGAAAAAAGAAAATTGACGGACAACTGTGCCAGAAAAAAATGTTCCAAGAAAAAAATTGTCAGATTCAGTATCGAGGACCGAATAATCTCTATAGACGAAATTCCAACAAAATAAGAAACTGAGATTCCTGGGCTGTAGTAGAGAAAAGAGCCATTTTTGCAGCAATCCAGAGCAGTATTCTCGGATTTTTACACGGAATTATGTGCTAGCTCTAAGAAAGCAAAAGGAACCTTAGAAGCTCCGACAACAATGTTTTCTTAACCATGAGAAAGGTTCAGAGACAAAAGAAAAGGAAAGAAAGAAAAGATTCTGAGAATGATAAGTTTTCGGTTGTTTTACTACGGCAATGAACCAAGTAATAATTTTGTTTTTATTGAGAGCAATAAAGAGACGATCTATCCTATCAGTCCATCAATACATGCCAATTAACTGAAATCAAAACTTTAGCAAAGTTGCGAAGTATTATACTTGGTATTGACTCCACAAAAGCATATTTTGAAATAACGCAATGACTGAACCGGACAGTTAAGGAAAAGACAATCCAAAGCCTTCGCTTAGCGGAAGAAAACAAAAAATAAATAAATAAAATGCAAAAAATGGGGAAAACACCTCAAGAGGATCTCAACAGGGTGCATTTTTGTAATTTTTTGTTGCCGAAATTTCAAAAAAGAGGTGGCACAGGTGTGTCTACTGCAGGCACGGCTAACGTCCTTTATTGGACGTCTGATCACTGCGCAGAGATCGTTCGCGATCGAATCATCTCCTGGACGGGGAAAGCTTTGCTTCTAACCCTGCATCTGCTATTTATTTGTTTTGTTGATTGTTTTCTACAACTGCTTCTCTGTTTTCTTCTTTATTTTTGTTTCCAAAATTTTTTGTTATCGTTTCCTTGGATTTGTTGTTTTTGTTTTTCGAGATTTTGTTTCCATTCGCGTGCAACTGTTTTATAATGTTCGCCCAACATTTCCGGTGTGTCTTTAATATGTTGACTGTAGAGCTATTTGAATCGTATTGTACTTCTTTTCATCTTGCCGATTCATACTCGTCGACGTGGCTTTCGTACGAAATGTTTCTGCACTTCACAGTTTTGACTATTATTCCTTACGGTTCAGATGGTTAAAGCAATGACACATAATGGAGCCTACGACTACGTTCCATCCTCTTCCCTGGCTCCGTATTCTGGTATCGTAGCTCGGGCACATGACAGACGGTTAGTTTCAAGTTTTAGTGTTGAAGCCTCCGATCAGAAAGGGCAGAATTGCAAATGTGATTTATCAGCTGCTCGCATTGAGGATGATTCATTACTACATTTTAGTGATGTAGCCGCTATGTCAGCTCGTATTCAGAAAATGGAGCGAGCACTTGATCTGACTAAATACATTCAACAAGTTGAAAAGCTGTTGGCACAGCCTATAAAGTAAGTTTGATGTACTTTTTGAAAGTGTGTAACGATTGATTTTTAAACACGCCGCCTTTTTTTGCCTTTAGTCCGTTTCGCATTTCTTGACGCTCTGTATAGCCACCATCTTAGCTGAACATCTCAATGCTATAATTCAGCCGTAATGCTTCACTCTTCAGTTTTTTATGCTACTTTGCTCACTCTTCAAATCCATTTTTATCGGGAGGTGTTTTCGAGTTTTATGTAATGATCCGCTCAATCGTCCCATAAGCTTCAATCTTTACCAGCTGCCGATGTGTACTATAAACGCAAAGAGCTGCCTCATGTTTGAATTCCTTGCTTCTCATTCTAGGTTGTGAGCAAATATTGAACAGATCTACTCTTATTTCTCAACATTTTGGTATTTTTTGACCATGATACGTTTTTGTGCATATCCACCTAATGTTTTTTTCAAGAATTCCCGGCTCAACGCTAGTTCATCACCAAACTCGCGGACTCCCGGGTAATCGACGACCAAGCATTTTCTCTGCCAAAGGGATTTATCCTACGGAAGAGATACGGAAACATAAGGTGATTAACCGTGATCTACACATGAGTTCTAATTTTTTCCTTCATAATAAAAACCTTCAGAGGCAGTTTTTTGATGTCGTTATTTTGTATGATTTATAGCTCTCGAAATTGTTCAACTTCCAACATGTGAAGGAGCGGGAATGGCTCCAGGAAATTCTACTCGAGGAAAGCGATTCGGACGATGATGGTGCGTTTTCTTTCGGGTTTACTGTAACTTAATAGACTTCAGCAGGCACAACAGTGTAGGAAATTCTCGGACGTAAAGGATTGGCTTTGAGTTTTTTGCTTTCAAATGAATCCCTTCATTTTTCGGGCTATTTTATGGAATTCAGAGAGCTGTTAAGCGAAATTAAAGATGCTTCTAAGAATATACTACCACCTCTTTCCTTGCAGTGAGTCCGCATGACCTGGGGTGCTGAAGCGTTAGATCTTTCCTATCCTCCTTTCTCCTTCCCCTCATAACAGATTGACGTCGGTGGTAGAGTCTTATTTTATGGTATCCAATTATCTCAGAGTAAATTTTAGGAGAGATGGTATTCACAGTACGCGACATTCGTGCTGCAGTCAAGGTTCATCAGATGCGTCGTAAACTTCAGAAACGTTACCATAGTGATCGATCAAACAGCCAATTCACATACTATTCGGCTGGACTACTCAGCAACGACGATCCATTCCCAGAGCATCAGTCGACAATTCTGCGGAACCTGACGGCAAATCGATTGGAGTGACGTCGTCGTCAATGTGATAGAAATATGATCATAGAAGTGTCTGCTTTGCATATGTATATAGATAGCATCTGAGTACTGGTTCTGTTAGCTTTTCATGTTTATCACCAATGAAACTTGATCTCATTGGAGTTGTTATGAAGTTTGTGGTAGCGATTCCGTGCCTATTTTTATATCTTGTGTTCCAGTGTTAGCCATCCTATGTTTATGTTATTTTATTGGTCTGGCTTTCAGAGCATGGTGGAGTCGGCTTTGGTCGGGCATTTGCTCGACCCACGCTCTCCCTTGAACATCGAAAGCCTCCTGGTGAGTCTTTCATCCTGTTTCCTGATTCTTCTTCGTCTTCTTCGCAAACAAATTTTGTCTCTTCAAGGATGCCATCACTGCTCTACTAATTGATTGCAAAATTCCATCATTAATGCGCATTAAAAGCATAGATAGCTTCATCACTAGGTGTAAGTTTTGTTTTATCAGTATTTTTATGACTAAGTGACTTTTCATAATCCATGTCTATCTATTACAGATCAACAGGTTATCGAGCAAGTATCACAGCACCGGCTGAAAGGGTCCGACTTTCGATTATTGAAGGTTATAGGACGAGGAGCATTTGGTGAGGTACAGTTGGTGCGACACACTCAGACCAATTGTGTTTATGCTATGAAGCTCCTCAACAAGGATGATATGGTATGCTGCATCTTTTTTCGAGCGTGCTACATTCTTATTGTACTGGTAGAACGATTCAAAAATAATTTTAACAGTTTTTACAAGCTATTTATTGGATTGTAGATCAAACGATCAGACTCAGCGTTTTTCTGGGAGGAAAGGGACATAATGGCACATGCGAATTCTGACTGGATTGTGCGGCTTCATTACGCATTTCAAGTAAGTTTTTTGACTTTTCGACTTTCTTTTTTAGATTTTTTGCGCGTTTCCCTTTACTCTTTTGCTAACTCTTTTGGAATTGTAGGATCAACGGTATCTATACATGGTCATGGAATACATGCCTGGTGGTGATCTAGTAAATCTGATGACAACGTTAGTTCTTGCCTTTTTCTCTTACCTCGTATCTACCACTCGCAAGACGAGTATTGTCGAGGCTTCTTCTGATTGTGTAAGTTATTATTAGGAACCAATTTCAGGTACGATGTGCCTGAGAAGTGGACGAGGTTCTATGCAGCCGAACTTGTTGAAGCACTCGCTGCACTTCATTCGATGGGTTATATTCACAGGTGCGATTGGTTTTGTTTAGTTTCTTTGTTTCTTCTCAGTGGTAATTCGAAGGTAATTGAATATTTCCAGGGACGTCAAGCCAGATAATATGTTGATCTCTCGAAGTGGCCATATAAAACTTGCCGATTTCGGAACGTGCGTAAAAATGAACAAGAACGGTGTTATCAAGTGTTCCACAGGTGCAGTTCTTGAATACTCATCCTTTTCTGTTTCTTTTTTTGTCCTTTGTCTGAATAGAAAATGATTCTTTTCATTCCTCTTGTACGTTATTTTTATTAAATTATTTTTGCAGCCGTCGGCACGCCTGACTATATTGCTCCCGAAATCCTCCAAAATCAGGGCAAAGAAGCAGAATTCGGCACTGAAGTGGACTGGTGGTAAGTTATATGGGGAAGATTTTATTCCCTGCTTTTTTTATCCGCGCCATCCTCCACGTGATGGACCTCCATGGGTTTCTCTCTTAATTACAATACGTGTATAAACTCAACATTTATATTCAACTTGTTCCAGGGCAGTTGGAGTTTTCATCTACGAAATGCTGATCGGCGAAACGCCATTCTTCGCGGAAGCATTGGTATCGACGTACTCGAACATCATGGATCACAAAAATAGTCTTCGTTTCCCTGATGAACCTGCGATCTCAGCCCATGCAAAGGTTTGACCTTCTGTAAGATTAGGTTTTGCAGTCTTACAAAGCTTAGGATTCGTTCTTAGGATCTCATAAGGAAGTTCCTATCGTCTGCCGATGTCCGACTGGGAAAGTCTGTAGATACAATCCGAGCGCATCCGTTCTTCAAAAATGATGAGTGGACATTTGAGACCCTTCGTAATGGTAGGTGCCAATTTTTTTCGCAGTGTTTGGGTTCCTTGATTGTTTTTGCTAGTTGATGGTCGTATTTCTTCCAGCTACTCCGCCAGTCATTCCTGAGTTAAAAGGTGATGACGATACTACTCACTTTGAGGTAAGGTTGAGGATTCTTTTATTGTTGTTTACCCTTTTGGAAACACAATGTTATTGTATCAAGTAAGTTTTCTTACGGTGGCTTATACACCCTTATTTAGGATATCGAGGCGAAGCCCATGACTGAATCGTTCCAGCTCCCAAAGACTTTCATAGGAAATCAGTTACCATTTATTGGGTTCACCTACTCGAATGAACTAAGGTGAGTAGTGTGTCAGATAAGCCTTGTTCGAATTCCATTTCCACTGGAAAAGTTTTGAATCATTTCTACTGTGCTATTTTGAAATTTTCGAATGCTTAAATGGATTATTTACTTATATAGCGTCACGTGGAAATTTGGTAGCCAAGTAGCTATCCGTTCCAGCCCCATCCTGCAAATCCAAGAAGCGTCTAGCTCAAGCCCATCGGTTACCACCGTGACAAAGGAACAAGCACCAGCGGTGTCAAATGGAGTATCCGATAGTGAATTCGAGGTTCGTTTCGTAAAAAATCGAGCTTCAGTCTCTTAATATCAAAGGAGATAGAGCGCTGTTTTATGGCTCACTCATTACGATTTTGTACTAATAGCACATGTTATTTCTTAGGATTTGACTCGTCAGCTTAGCACGGCGCAATCTGCCCTCCTTGAATCCGAGAAAAAACTGCGAGCTCAGCTTGAGGAAACGGGTAGAAAAGAAGAAACTATCCGTAAACTCGAGAGCGAAGTGGCGCGGTACGTATGGAATACATTATTGCCTTCTCATTTGTATTCCATATTCTATTCATTATCTATTCGAATCAATCAATGTGAAGGTGCACCGAAAACTTGCGAATAACTGAGAACGAGATGATGCAAATGCAAGAACGCCTGCGGCAACTATCAGAGTCAGCGAACGACCGGCGGATGGAACAGGAATTACGAGTGCAGCGCGAGGTCGTGCGTAGTCTCGAAGAGAAGCTTGCAAAGGTTTTTGTTTCATTCGCTTCCACGTAGTTGGCTGTATATATCTGCAAAAGCAAAACGCTGTCCTTCTGTAATCTCCTGTTTTCTAAAGGCTCGTGAAGATGAGACAGCTGCTAAAGTCGAGGTGCGGGAGGTGCTGAACAAACTTGCCGAGGAGAAGGAAGCTAGCCGAAGACAAGTCATCACGATAGGGGTCAGTTCAGCTGTAGGGGTCTATTTAACGGTTGCTCATAGTCGTATTTTAAGGACCAGAAACGTGAAATCGAGACGCTACGAATGAGAATTTCCGATCAAAGCACGAAAGAAGACGAGCTCACGAGGAAGTTGAAAAAGGCTCTCGAGGACAGAAAGGAGAATGGCATCTTCCAGGTCTGACAGCGAATTTTGACTTTGTCGAGCCATTACCGTAGTACTGGTCTCGCTTAACAGAGCTTTAAATTAGTTTTGTGTGTAATTTTTCAGGAATCACTCTCACTTGCTAAACAATCCGAAATGGAGATGGAAAAGAGGCTGGATCAAACTATGAAACAGGTATCACCACATAATATTGTGTACTTCAGCCGTTTCTTTTCAGTGATATCTATGACTCAGCTGAATTAATTTTGAAGTCGAAAACGTCAACTTTCAGGTGGAGCAGCTTCGCCGTGAACTTTATCAAGAGGCGAAAAAGAAGTCTGATGTCCAAGCTGAACTCACGAACGTGGCGAAGAAATTGGCTGGAATTGCATCGAATGAGCGGTATCTCATCGAGGTGCGTTTCAACTACTTTACCCTGTTTACGTTGGTTCATTGATGGCGTTCAGGAGAACAATAAACTGAAACGCGAGCTGCAAGATTATGAAGTAAGGTTAGAAGTGTTGAAACAGGAGAACTGCAGTTTGGAGTATCGACTGAGCAATGTTCAAGAAGAGCAGAACAGGGACCAACAGTGCATTGTAAGTCGTTAGGCACAAAAAGCATCCTGTGAGATAATGGTTCTCAAAATTTCATCTCCAAAAGAGTGGATACACCATTTTCAGAGCTTGTATCAGAGTGAAATTAAGATGGCTCATGAGCATGCTGAGGATCGCGAAAAGCTGCTGAGGAATTCTGTGATCGAATTGGAGTAAGTTTCTTTTGACACTTTTGTACTTCCTTGCATAATGTGATTTTTGCTTTTGTGGAACGTTTCTCAACCTTACTCTGCACTGAAGTTCATTTTTCGTACAAGTATCGTTCTATTTCAGAAAAGTTGCCGATCAGTACAAGAACCTGGTAGAGAACGAGCGTTTGGCGAGACAGATCGCTGAAACAAATGTGAATGAATTCGACAAGGAGAAGACTATGCTGAAGGAGGAGGTTAAACAGCTAGTGGCTCGCCATGAGAAGGTATTTTTTACGCTTTTCATCTTTATCTACCAGTTTTTTGGAGCGAAACTGCTGTTAAGGCTTTTATTATGATTCCTGTCAGCTTATAGCATATTTTTTAAAGGAGATCCAAGCCAAGGACATGCAAATAGCCATTTTGAGTGAAAGGGAATCAGAACTGGAACTTTCCCGCTCTATGACACATCTCAATGAGAAAGCAGCGGAGATTGAGGAGGCCGAAGCGGTGATTGCTGACTTGAAGAGGTATGGTTTTCTGTGGAGGCTGATGAGAGCAGCTTAAATCAATTTTTCCTTCAGGAAGCTAGATCTTGAAAAGGCACACAAGAGGGCTGTCATCGTGAAACTTGAGGAAGAAATGGCAAAGCGAGTTGACAAGAAAGGAGGTAAACACATAACGAAGGCCGACTTGCTGAAGAAGGATCGTGAAATCGTGAGTAATTCTTGCTTCCCTATTATGCCTTATGTAGACGCTTATGAAAGCATGGAACAAATTTTTCGGTTTTTCCACCTTCTTTTCATCTTGAAGTCAAATTTCCTAACTACTCATACTGTATCACTTCCTTCGAAGAAATAGAGTCAAATCGCCCAATCCAAGACCAATTTTATCCAGATTCACCATCAACAAGAAATTCGTCGTCTCGGTCTCCAACTCGACGAAGTGTACAGTGACAAGGTGCGAATGATGACAGACATGACCAGAGAGTTGGAAGAGGAACAAAGGGATAATGATGCGTTGCGAATGGAAGTAAAGGAGCTGAAGGAAGAGTTGGACGAAATGAAGCGAAGACGGGATGGAACTATTGACGAAACACGGTAGGCGGAAGTATTTCTGTCGTATTGTACTTGCTTCATGTTACCATTTCAGATCAGTCGATTCCCGCGACAGTATACCGCACACAATTCGCAATCTCCCACATAGTGGTTGGGTTTCGATGAAGCCGGAAAAGAGAAGCGCTGGAAGTAGGAAAATGAAGGTAGTGTTGTGGTCAAAGATATAGTGGATTTTGTACAATTGATTGAATATCCAGTGGGTCAACTACTACGCTGTACTGAACGCCGTCGCCTTCCAATTGTTTCCAGATGAGAAGCCGCATTCAAGTGCTGTTATGTCAATAGATACGCGGTTTGTTTCACTGTTATCTAAAGGGCCCTTCAGAGATAACTTTTTGGGCAAATGATCCAGAGAATTATTTTTTTATATGTTTATCATTTTTTCATGTTTCGCGCTTTATGAGATATAGCCCACGTCCTGAAATATTTCTATTATCAAATGATGAGATATTATATCGAGTATTTCTAGCCAATTATGCCACGTTCGCTTGGTCACGGCCGCTGATGTTCGTGTAGCTGACGCCGAACAAATTCGAAGAATATTCCATGTGAGTGGAGGATTTTATATTTTATCAAAAACATGTAGTTTCGTCACTAATTCCACTTTTTTGTTTCTGTCGTGGACCAATTGTTATTTGAGGGAAGCGGTTTGCTGAGTAATTCCTTGAAGTGTATTTGACCATTTCACGTTTGTATTGACCGGTTTCTTAAATGTCCAACCATTAAAATTTTAATCTTCCTTTTCTACTTTCTTTTCTTCAGATTATGTTTGATGATCGCGATAGTGGTTCTACAAGTCGAAATGCATCAACGAATGACTTGAGTGTCACCTCGGCTTCGCAGAAAGATGTACGTACATTTTACGTGAGGCTGTAGCTATCTCGGATATTGCTTATGTTTTTTTTTTCGTTTATATACTTCTGTACAGGAATCCTGGAAAAGTCATGACTTCCAAGAGCTGACCTTCCATATGAGCACCTATTGTGACATCTGCAGCAAAAAACTATCCGATCTCGTTCGACCACCACCAGCTTATGAGTGCAAAAGTATGTTTCGAGGTTTATTTGACTTCGTTCTCAGCTTCCGCGTTTTGTTTATTAAAAGCGTTTTTTCAGACTGTCGGTTAAAGATTCACAAAGACCACGTCAATACTCCACAATTGACTGTTTGTAAATGTGAGTTCATTTTTCATATTTTAGCCATTTACCTTCACTAAAGCGAAATGACGTAAGATTTTCAAAGGCGCATTCTCCAAAAGATTTATCAAGAGAAATGAATTACTACCAAGTGGATTACCTAGAGCGTATATACTGGTGACTATTGTAGATACTGGTGTTGTCCGAGAATGGCTATTGATGGCGTTGACAAAGGAGGAATGCAATCAATGGGTGAGCCTGCTGCAAAGGGTGATGGCGACGCAAAGCTCCAACCCAATATCCCGTGTGTCATCGAAAATTCGTCACCAACCGTCGCACAGCCATTCAGGCAGCATCAACTAATGCTTGCCATGGTAGGAATTGCGTTGAAATATTTCTAAGGCCTAGCTTAAAGCATATGGCATGGCTTCAACACAGGGCGAAAATTCTGATGCATTTAGTTCCAATGAAGTTTGGTCATCTCACCTATTCGGTGCGAAGTGTCTTGAGGCCATTTTTGCTTTATGATCATTTTACAAACAATTAACTTGTTTATGTTGTTTATAACGTTATTTGTACCTCGTAATTGACTTATCATCTTTTCTTTTTATCATCCTTGTTATCGAATAACCACCTGTGTGCAATGTTGTGCTCTTACACCTTATGGGTTTCCGGTTCACTTTCCTTTCTTTCCCAGCTTGAAGGGAGTCACTTAAAAGCGAAATAGCGCCTTTTATACTGTTGAATTACTTCATTCCTCGCGATAAAGACCAAGCATTTTTTTCTGTTGACCACTGGAGCGATATGTAATAAATAGTCAGGCTTTCATAAATTCAATCCATCGGCAAACTTTTACATGTTCTCATGCCAGCGATATTGCTTCCATAAAATGTTTTCTCTATTTGGCCTGAATTGTTTTACGATAGATTATTTGTACATTGAACTGGTCGTATTTAAAATAATTGTTAATGAATGAATGTGATCATATCATCATATGGCTGTACGTATAGGCAGTAAATGTTAAGATCTACATGTGCACGTCTACAGAGCAAGTCGTTAGGAGCGATTTTCATACTTAGTTATTTTTCTGAGAATATTTCAATGGGAAAGAATGGTTTTAAATCACTAGCGAAGTGCTACCTCAAGAAAACCGGAATTCGCTGCTTTCATTTCTTTACTCTTTAAGCAGCCTTCGACATTGTTCAGACTCTTTTTTCAGAGAAATTTGCGCAGTGCTTATCCTGTTGAACCCAGTACATATTCTAGGCGCTCACTGTGTTCCGTTTGAGACATCTTTCCTAAATAGTCTAAAGCTGAGCAATATAATTAATATAATTAATTTCAAGGCCTTGAAGATATGTTTAGAATCTCGTTAGGTAGTGAAGCTGGTTTTTGCGGCGTATTTAGTTAAACGTGTACATCTCGTAGGGGTAAAGTGGGAGTAAATAAGCATGGAGGTTTCGATGGAGTTG
The DNA here is from genome assembly GCA_000469685.2 of Haemonchus contortus. Lineage (NCBI taxonomy): Eukaryota > Metazoa > Nematoda > Chromadorea > Rhabditida > Trichostrongylidae > Haemonchus > Haemonchus contortus. The sequence continues at coordinate 39,900,767 of LS997562.1, forward strand.
AAATTTATTCCATCCGGTATTGTCCGTTCATTCTTGCGGCCTTCGGGTCCCATTTTACGCATCTGAATTTCCGGTAGTACAAGGTTGATCTCGTGGAGCCCACCGGCATCGAAAAGTGCGAAAATGAGATGCATGCTTACGTAGAAGTAAATCGGGTCTATGATTACGGGAAAGAAGGTAGTGGATGAGTTCATTAAGTAACGTAGGCCACAGATCTAAAGCGAATTATGTTGGGATGAGTGGTCGATGACTGCTTAAGAAGGAGAAATTGTCATTCAGATCTTTACTATTACAAACGGTCATTTGACTCTTGTGGGATGAGTCTCATCTGTTTCTATGATGGCTACCTTCGGTTAGACGAGTATGTCTGTTAGGTGGAATATTCTGAATCGGATTCCCTGGATGAGCTGAAACTGTTTTATTTTAGGGCTTGATTTCGTGATTTAGTGGGTCTTCCTAAAGCTTTCGTCTGACTTATGACTCAATACGTTTACATCTGTTTTTAGTATACCATCAAGTTATGAAGTGTTTCTAAGACGTCTTTACAAAATCTTGACTGCTTATATTTTTGTGCTACGTCGGGGTTATTATTTGATCGCGTTTTTTTTTCGTCGCAATCATTCACCATCCAGAACTCTTCATCCTGTAAGAATGAAGTTATAACGATGGTGTGCATTCAGACTTTGAAAGAAACCGTCCTGTTCGACATTTCATATGATTAGAAGAAGATGACGGAGGTACATAGCTTGATGGCTTCGGCGTCCTACGATCAAACAGTGCGTATCTGGGACGTCGGTTCAGGCCGACATGTGACGACAATACCTCACTCAGATTCTCAGGTACAGTTTGCGATTGATACATTTTGAATTTCTCTACTCTGATTCGTTTATGAGAGTTCGTTTTTATCTCTCGGATATGCTTACCGTTTTGATTGCTAGTCAGCCTGATTATCATGGTTGCCCCAAGGTTTCCACAGATTCTATCTCAGCAGAAAATCAAAGCTGACCTGAAATTAGGATGTCTGAGACAAAGTATTAAAACTTCTGCCGAGCACTTATGCTGTCAACCAAGATTTTTACTTCGTGGTAGCGTAAACTCATCTCGAATCGGGAACCTTGGTGTTTGAGCGCTCTATCTGCCTATCAACTCTTTCACCTGATTATATATCTTCACTTTCTGCAACTCTTCTCTGTAAGCCTGGCAGGACTTATTCTCCTTCATGCTCCGGGTTGTGAGTCTCACACCACTGTAAAGAGTGTAATTCGAAGCTTCAGGTAAATGCAATGGCTTTCACTCCGAATGGTTATCAACTCGCTGTTGCGGCATTCCAAAAAGTGAAAATATACGACATGACATCATTGAAACCCTCTAATCACATCACTCCTTTGGTGTGCTTTGAACAAATAATGAAGAATGTCACAGCGATCGGTTTCGAGGTAGGTGTAAACCCTTTAAAAAATTCGCATTTTCCATTTCTAGTTATGTCAGGAATGCTTTTGAGAGGTAATGGCGATGTGTCGTTGTTATCTAATGAGTGAGTGCGAAAACCTGTTGCGCAATCACTCAACAACTCTCTTTTGTTCGCTTCGTTTCATAGCTGTTCTTGTTTTTCAGCGAGAACTTGTACTATTAATAGAAGGTGAGGTATTTTCACTGAGTTAAAATCATTTCCAGGCCCAAAGTCGTTGGATGTTTACTGGTGGAGAAGATCATTCTTGCAGGGTATATGAGATGAGAGTTAATCAACTAGTCTGTCAAAGAGTATTCGATGTAAGTCCACAAATTTTACAGATTAAATGTTTTTAGCGGTGTTCGTTCTTCATAGAAATTGGTTTTGTATCCATTATGCGCTTTCTTAATTCAGTGATGAACCAGTTATTGACTAATTTCGTAGTGGGAAAAATCAAAGAAAGAGTTTCAATTTCTTCAATGTCCTTTTCTCGTTTTCCACTGACTGCTATCCCGCTGTGTCAGCATAACATTTCACCAGTCCATCTTTCACTCCTCCTTCCTTTTATTAACCACCTTCAATGCCTAGCTTCGTCAACTCTCCTTCATTTCACCTACTTGGGAAGACTGGCTTACTGTTACTTTTTTTTAATTGCGCTATCTACATTTGATCACATCAAAGCTTTTCTTTTTTGCATACTCACGTGAAGTTAGAAATTGGTTTACTTGAAGTTTATACATAAAAATTGGATATATGCCTTGCCTTGAGTTAAGAGTTCGCTCATTCATTGTTAATGAGAAAAATAACTAATACGCTTTTTACTACGTGTACTGTGTAACAACAGGTGGCTACGAGTGAATTAGAAGTGTTCTCTGTTGATAAGTTTACTCCTTCTGTGAATACGGTACATATTTTGTTTTAGAATTTAGATCCAGTGACTAGCGTGGTCATCCATGGGAACCAAGTAGAACTTTTCATTGCGGACCAAGCAGGTCAGACAATTTTTTGCTCTTCATTTCATGCTGCTGAAATTGTGTATGATTTAATGCTGTCCTGTGTTAATTTTCCCCCTGTGTATTTCGAAACCTCAGTTTTTCATAGAAGGGCATTTGTTCAGGTCAAGTATACGTCTGGGATTTGCGACGGGATGGGCATATGCAGCTACCAATGCCCCCGCTTTCTTACCAAGAATTTGTTACAAATCTTGCCATACATCCCTCAGCTAATCTTTTGGCGGGTGTAACAAATAGAGGTTACCATTTTTACTTCGATCATTTTATTTTAAGCTTTTCAAGTTTGCTTGTTTATAGGTTATTTGATCGTATGGGATTTGAGTAACGGGTCGGATGAGTGGGCGCAGAAAGTGGTGAGTTCTTCTGCGTATAAGAGTTGTCGGCAGAGATAATCTATGTCCTTGTATTATGCGTTTTTGTTAATCAGTGAAATGTCTCCGTCTCTATTTCGTTGATTGTTTATCTTATAGACCTGCATTGTTCTTCTTGAACTTGCCAATTTTCATAATAAGTTTCTGTACTCGAGCCTCAACAGAATTGCTATATGATGACGCTTTTTTTCAGAATTATATCGAGAGAACAACTGAAACATTCGCTAAGCTAAATCTGATTGATACAGGCAAGCGGCTGCTTCACAAGTCTTACGGACTTAGTTGCAGGTATGATAGTAAAGCTGCTCCGTTAACCGTAACTTGGTTCACTCAGAGATCAATCATTTTCCAGGTACTCACCGGATGGCAGAACCCTTGTTACAACAGGTGCCGATAATATTATTAACATACTGGACTCTTGTGATACTTCGTTGAAGTCGACTATAGATGCGGGATGTGACTGGAATTGGAGTTCAGCGTTCACTTGTGATTCACGGTAGTTGCTGCTTCTTAACTGTTTTGGGCTGAGCAAGGATCGGACCTTTTGTTTTGTTACAAGTATGCCTGTTAATATCTGGCGAGTTTTTTCTATTTGTAGATCTTCTTGCGGTTGTTTCTTAAACAAATTCATCTTTCAAATAAGGATCATGTGTTGTTAGTGTCTAATCTTTTCAAGGTTGCTATTCACTGGTGGATCAGACAATCGTGTAAAGCTATGGGACTTGGATTCTGGCCAAATGGTCATGAAATACGACGGACATACGAAACCAATCACAGCATTGTGTGTTTCTGATGTTCCTCTGAGATAGTTGTTCCCGTCAGTATGGACTATCATTCGAATCAATCAGGACCCCTTGATATAGGTTATATTCTTCTGATCAGTCGTGGTCGACTATTGTGATAGTTCTTGTAAAGTTTTCGAGTTGTTTGTATACTTTTGTTTTCATTCAGTCGTCTTGTGTGAATTTGATGTTATTAGGCAAGTAGTTGTTAGATGTTTCCCGCTTTTGTTGACTGCCATATCTGTTTATTCTTATTCCATTAGTCTTTGCAAACAAATAGTCACTGAGTCCTCAGAGTTCTTTAACGTCCAGACTGGGCTTATTGGAAAAAAATCAGTTTGATAGTATTTTTTGTTGTCATATGTTGTCTTGCCTTTTTCGACATAAAGAGTCTATACCGTTGGCGTTCGAGCGATCTTATGGAGGTTCAATCCAATGTTTACCATTTTCAACCTAAACTCTATGAAACCGAGTAAATTAGTGTACTGGTGACAAGTGGAAGTGAAGATGTTTTCAGGCTGTAGGTGTAGCTCGAGCGGAAGCATCATCATCTGGTGGTAGTGAGAGATGTTCGCTCGAAAGGCGAAAGCTTCCGATTTGATGGGAAGCCTGCAACGCTTCACTGATATGACGAGGTGGGATTGCAGACCTTTTCATGTGGATACTTAGCTATCTGAATGTATTTAGAGATAGTGTAAGTCGAGTGAAACATCTGAAGATCCTTTTGGACTCCTTGTCTACACAGGTATGTGGGCAATCCGATCTTGCTTAGTGGGTATAAAGCTTGAAATTCCAGGAGAAGCGTCAACTGATCGAAGAACACAGCTTCGAGACATTCCATCTGGTAGACGAGCTACTTTTGTCAGCTGACATCGTCGCCAATCCACAAGGAGCCGTTGAAGGGGAAAGCGGTCTGTGGACCCTGGAACAAGTACTCTGCTTCGCTCCGGAACTTGTTGGAAGCGGTATTCTACCAACTTTCTCTAATTGACCGTGTAGTTCTAGGTTTTTGTGAAATAAGCATGATCACCTCTCTTCCCCACCAACTGTTGATATTATCCAGGATGGCAACGACACGCTATCGAAGCGATTTTGAAGAAGGCACTCTACCCTAGAAATCTTCTAGCTATACGGAAGATAGCAATCAGATTATTCTTGATATTTTATCAGAGTCTCAGCATATACGGCAAGGTGCGATTAGTCCATTTTTGCTTTATTAACCAAAACTGGTTTGACCTTGAAGGTAACTCTACTTTTTGCAGGTCACCGAGGACCTTGACCGTGTATTTCAATGTCTCTTACCATATTTCCCTCTGAGTAATGGCCAAAACACAGAGCTCTTGCTTCAGGAATACTGCCATTCGGCCGGTATGCAATGCAATTATGTAGATTTAGTGAAGTGTCATAGCTAGCTACTTCAGGCACAACCCACTGGTCGGATCGTAGCGTGAGCTCGCCGACAATGCCTGGAAATCCTGTCTCGAATGCGAAAGAGCGTGCACAAATGCTCCAGGTATTGGATTTTTCATTAATCCCAAGGACCCTTTTATAAAAAGCCCGCTTACGTCTTACTCAGGTTTATCTCGACAAATTCCTTGAGTACTGTACACGTGAATCGGTGAGAATCGAATGGAGTGATGAGAAGAAACGATTTCAATGTGCAAGCTTCATAATTGATAGGTAGGAACCAGCGTTTTCCAGACATTATTTTTGAATAATTGTGCTGATCCGAACATCTTCAAGGGTGATAAATCTGTATATTGCCGAGTGCTTCCCAGACATTGAAGCGAACGGAGTGGACATTTTTGGTGGATGGGAAGGCGCTGATGATACCATTGAGGCGTTGGACACAGCAGACCCAATAGTTATTGCGAGGTAGTTTAAAGTTACGATTTGGCTGCTAGCCTTTAGTCTCCGCTCGACAAAAAGTACTGGTTGTTAAGGTACTGGCTTATTCGATGGGTGAATAACCTAGCAGCCGTTCGCCAACAACCTGCCGCTCAATGGCATCCAGGAATGCTTCTCTATCACGATGCCTTGTTTGCATCGCATCGTGCAACCAACACTGCGTTGACATTGATGAGGGAGGCAATGACACTTCCTTTACCATGCAGTAATGTCATTCAGAAGGTATGGACTTGTGCCTCGCTCGCCCTCGCTTAAAAACTTATACTGTCCGTCAAATGGAACTTTCACACTACTTCAGTGGAGTCATACAAGTGTCAGAGTTTTGTGTTCAGGTGGTTTCAACGCTGTCTGCTTGGTTGTTGCAATACGAAATCCCACCTTTTGTTGCAAGCAACGAGGTATGTCGATCAAGATATTCCCCCGGTTCTGAAATCTTATGCGTGGGTAGCCCAGGAGATGTACAAGTGCAGCCCGTCAAACCCATCATGGTCTTAGCAGTTTTTATATGGGCTGCGCTTGCTTCTCAAGTTACTATTCCACCCAAAAATTTACACGAGAGCAAGCACCTGTTTTGATTGTTGCAGGTACCTGTGGAGTCTTCGTCCTTGCTGCTCATCAATATGCTGCTATCCTTCTTCCAATCTCCCTACCTTCTTCAACCTGGGGATCGTTTACAGTCGGCGATCACTACATCCTATGCTGTTCTTCGTACTTGCCGCGATTTAGTCGCATATCGACATAACCTCGCAAGACCACTAACTGTTAGAGTGTGGTGAGTACGAGAAATCTCTCTTGTGCTCTCTCCTATCGGCTACTTTCTAATAATATTTTCTTCAGGTCTGAACTGATGTACCGTTTATGCCAGTCGGCAGCGAGAGTTTGCTCACATTCAGAAAAATACGCTCAAGAAATGTCGTCTGCATTCGCGATGACGGTACTGACCAATATCGTCCTTATCAAGGTTTGTCGTTATGGCGTTTTCTTTCGGTCGGGCGAAGAAAAGTCACTTTTGCATGGAAATATCACAAATATGATGAATTTCCAAAAACCTTACACCTATCCTGAATAACATCATTACAATTGCAACTAAAAAAGTTCGGATTCCATCGAACAGCTCGAATATCCTTTTGCTGTGTACCAAGTATGTATTGATTATTCTAGGCTGTGCGTCAAATCGAAATTGAAGACAAGCTCTGGGACGAGGTCCATATCGTTTTCCAGCGTGGTATCTGGATTCAAATGGCGCACCAGTGGGCTCGGGTATATATTTTTTCTAAGCCATCTTGTCTTTGACAGAGGAAATGCCCATGTAAATTCTGAGTCCATGGGAACCTCATTCTTATCACTCTATTTTTTTAGCTATCACAAAGCGTGACTAGAGCACTGATACTACACTTAGCACATGTGGATATCTTCACCCAAGAGGATTTGGACAAGGCGGTAAGTGAAGCGGAGAGTGGCGACCTTTGAGCAAAATCTAGTTCCGTACATATTTAGAATGAGAAGTCTATCTCGAAGAAGAAATCTGATGTAGTTGAAAATGAAAACGCTGACGAAAATTCGGCAGATAATGAAGCGAATGATGATAACAGCACATTCATAGATGCTGACGATATAACCAATGCTGTTCAGGTGATGAGGACATCACTTCCCTTTCACTAATTTTTTTTTGAGATCATTTCTGTATATTTCCCTCTTCAGACATGGTCAGGTAATCCAACTCAGTGGCTACAAGTGTGGCGTCGTTTTATGTGCTTGCTTGGACCTCATAGTGTCAGCTCGGCGAATGCTGCGATTGCTGTGGAAACATTATCAAACACAATCAACAGTCTCCTGGGGGTAAGTACTTATGGCCACTACATCAAATTTTTTCCTCGAAGTTGGAAACTGAACTTTCATCTCACTTGACGAAGTTGGAAACTAAATCTTTCACTCGTTTGGCGGTTGAGTGCGTTGGGATTCGTGGCCCTTAGGGCACAGATGGGTAGGGTACAGCATCAAAAAGAGATGGGCAAAATCGACTTAGCAATCTTTTTAGGCAAATCTGGACCCACTGGCTCACTGGATAGCAGCCAGATTAGTGCAGACACCTGTGAATTTGCTGCCAAACTGCATCGCTTCGCTGGGATCGGTGCTGAACAGCAGTCGTCAACCGTCACCAATGCTTCAGGCACATATTCTTCATGCTTTTATGCGGCTCATCAAGGCTGGTGACTCACAGGTTAGTGATTGGGTCAAATGTCGGGATAACATTCTGCAAGATCCGCCAAACGCTTTATGAAGGGCAACTATTTGAACCCTATATAGTGAAGCACAATCAGAGGCAGCATACGACATCGTTCTTAGGTTCTCCCACACTTGGCGTTGATGTCTCCACGACACTTGATGGTCCTGTCCCAGAACCTGCTCCAAGCAATCCCCGCTATGATATCGCAGAACCCGCCTAGTTCACATTGTTTGAAGGTATTGGCTCTGTTGAGCAGCTCGAGCCCGTCAGCAGAACAAATGCTTCTGAGTCAGGTTGGAGGTTTTCTCCTGTTTTCATAAAAATTATGCCTTCTGAAAAATCTTGCTTCCTATTCCGTTAAAATTGAGGTCGAAAAGAATTAATTTTAGTTGTCTCAACCTGAAATCTCGCTTACCCATGCTTTGCTATGCGTTAATGCTTTGTCCATGTTGGTTATACAACGTGGGGACTCTGAACTCATGTCGAGGGTATTTTTTGATTTTTTTATTTAATATCTACCTGAATTACAGACGGTGAATTTCAGATGCTAGCTCTCCTGCAGAATCACAGATGTGGTCCCAGCCTTATGCCTTTACTGTGCTCTTGCCTTGAATCACTCTATAAAGTGGCAAAGAATCCAAATACTCTACAAAGTTAGTCATTGAAGTTTCCTTCTGACTTATAGCCCCTTCTTGATGCTGTACACAGAACGCCAATGCGCCTAGCATCTAGCGTAAATTCTGAGCTGTAAACCAACTCGATCGACTCCTCTTCACATTGAGCGGTGATTTTTCAGTAGTGCTTCGAACTATCCCAACTCTTCGCGACGAACGGCTACGAACGGAGGTTTTATGGACGATTGCGTCTTTGGCGTTGTCGCACTCACTTAAAAGTGAACTTCCCCAGATAACGAGGGCCTTCTTAGTGGACCAACAGAAGTTGTTGGAAGGTAAGATTTGTTATGGAGAAAGACTCTCCAACATTCAGTTTTTTGAAGTAGTTATTCCTTGTTCAGGGGCATTATTAACCATGGAAGGCCAATTTCCTCTCCCGGGTTTCAATGTGTCTAAGTGGAATTCAGTGGAACCCACGTCAACGAAAACAAATGAGACGCAGGTTTTCGTGCAAAGGGACAGCGCAATTATTGGGTACGTCTACTTGAAAGTTATAAGTTTTTCTAAGTAAAGAAGAAAGAATGCATGAGGATGACATTTCCGAAAAAAATAAGAAAAAATGTTTTGGATTTTTTGCAAGTCTCCAAAGCCATGTTCTCCATAGTACACTTCATGGGCCTATTTTTCATGCTGATCTAGATCGGACTGTCCTTCAGAATACTTCGTAAATCTACACGTCTGACTATTTGTTTCTAGAGTGGCCAAGGATTCACAGTTGGAAGTGACAACCCGCACCGTTGTTGGAAGGCATTGTTGGGTTTTGGAACCACATAAGGCTGAGCGGAAGGAGTGGCGCAATGTGAATGCATGGTTGCAAAAAGAAGCACAGAGAGGACGTCGTGCAGGCGGGTTTTCTTGAATTTCCGTCAAATGAAGGTTTTCTCGAATTTCCACGAAGCCTCTCTTCGAATACACTAAGTGACTCTTCCCACAAGACCGACGTAGAGTTCCCTGTTTTCAGGAAGAGAATCCGTCGGTATTCTTGGCGCTATGGATGATCCGTTTGATGCGCTTCCCCGTCAGAGTAATGTTGTACCATCCAAAGCACCCCCAGAATGGATGGCGATTTTAGAGGATAGCCGACGGCAGCCACAGCCTTTGAAACCGCTACCACCATTTGCACCGAAGGCTGCACCTTCTCGGTGAGTTTTTTCTTTGATAACTTATTCGCCCCTTTGGCTTTAGAGACAGCCGAAGTTCATAATTTATAATTCTGATGTGTGACGTGCAATATTTTTGTTTTTAGTCTTCATGAATGGCGATCCTTTTCTGCAAGTCTCGGTTTCGTACCAAGTGTCTCAGAAGTTCCGCTGAACTTCTCACGTGATTTGAAGCATCTTGATCAAACCTGTGCTAGGGAGGTACATAAAGTAAGTTCCAGTTCCATTTGATTTTTTCAGATAACTTTGAGTAGGTCTCAATACCCGACCAAGAGTAATATGACAGGCCCAGGTAAGGTCTCCTATGGTACAATGTATGTATGATTTAAGGTAGCCGTGATTTACGTTGCTGATGGTCAAGAAGACAAGCAATCGATCCTTTCAAATACCACAGCGTCGCCATGCTTTGAACGCTTCGTTAGTGAACTCGGCTGGCAGGTATGTTTACCAGTTCATTTCTTTGCCAGCTCGTATTTTTAGATTAAGTTCGGGCCTCACAAATTCAAGAATTGTTTAGGTTCGTATTGGAAGGGGTCATGAGGGATACCCAGGCGGTTTACCCTACGATACTGAGGCTCCATACTACGCAGCACCGGATACTGAGCTGATTTTCCACGTCAGTACTCATCTGACTGGAGATGCTACGCAAAAATGGAAACATATAGGAAATGATGAGGTAAATGTGTCATCAGATATATGTGTTTGAAGCAAGAGGCAAAGCCTGCTAATTCGAGCAAGCTTCTTGTCAGGTCGACCTACACTCCGTTGGTTTTGAAAAAAAATATATGAAAAATTGGAAAAACTGAATGATAAAATAGGGAAAAGATGGGAATGAAGACTTATTGACTGTCAGTTTGTCAAAGTTTAAATCGCATTCAGGTTCATGTAGTCTGGTCAGAGCATTCGAAACCTTATCGTCGAGAAACGATCGCCACTAAGTTCTGCGATGTTCTGATAGTCTTGGAGAGAGCTGATACCAAAGTAAGAATTCTACCTTCCTGGGCACTCTTCAAATCACTCATCTGACATTACTTAGAAACCTGATTATGTCCCTCATTTAAGATGTATCGCGTACGAGTAGAGACGGTCAGTGCGTTGGAATTCGGTCCACTCTATGATGGAGCATTGGTGGGCAGCGAAGAGCTTGCCGAACTGGTTCGGCTTACTGTGGTAAGTTACCGAACCTTCCCCTAAAGCTCGAAGTTTGATCTGCCCCATTTGGACTTATTGCTAGACTATTCCTCACGTATCAAGTTTTACTTCAGATAAACGCCTCTCGAGCTTATCGCCTTGCTCATAAAAACCATGTGCGACCGCTGCGACATCGAGAGCATGTGTTTGCCCATGACACCATGCGTCATATGAAAAAAGTTCGACTCAGCGATGCGATCAATGCCCTGTATATACCGACGATGACTGCATAAAACTGGAGTTATGGCCAGTTACTGTCTAGAGGCAGTTGGTATTTGACTAATCTCTGAGGCAGTAAACCTCTAATTTTGCTTTCATTGCGTCTCAGAGCAAAAATTCATTCTATCATTCACTGTTGCAGCAGCTTGTGCTCAAAGCAGTATTGATCTGTACTGGTAGATACTAGTGATTTTCCCCCAAATAGTCATTATGGTTGTGCAGATTCCTTAGCAGCCCCTGTGTTTAACCTTTGACCTTAGCTGTGTTATCCATTGTTATCGTTTTAGATGGGACATTGGTTTCGATTGTTACAGTAATTTATGCTAAGCCTTTTGAATACTGCAGTGTCATTAATTTACCCGCCTTGCAAAACCTAATCGCCTTATAATCTCGTTAAATGTGCAGGATTTACATTTTTCCAGAAATTTCTTTCTATAATAAAATTTATGGACATTTTATATGGCATAATGAAACTTTACCTAATTTATTATAATAAAGCATATTTATTGAATTTTTTAGTATGTAAACATCTTCGAGGTGTTATAATACACACGTACATCTCCTTGTATTCATGTTCATTTCTGATATTGGCTTCCTAAGTGGCGAAGAGAAAAATGCAGGCTGCCTCCATTTAGTACAAATGAATATCTTACCGAAGAAGAAATGGCATGTGCGAACGAAAGAGAACATAGCCAGAGTGCGAAGAGATGAAGCGAAAGCAGCAGAAGAGGAACGGCAACGGCTTGATAGGGCTATTACAGCTGAAAATGAAAGACGTCTGGATGCGTTAAGAAATCATGCGGCAAAGAAGTGAGTCAATACAAGTATTGTTTTACTGCCTAAGATCGTAGGACGGGGCGGACAACCTTTCATCTTCCGGTAACAATTAACTCACAGCCAAAAAATATATGGTTGGTTTTTAGAGCTGCTAATTTGGAACCCTTTACATTACGAGCTACTGCCGAGGCATCGATTTCCACAACAACTGGTCATGTGAATCTTTTTCAGGTAGGATTTTTCTACTATCTTCAAAATTACTGTATCTCTTGTAATGCGTTGAATATGTCGCTGCAGGATCTCGAGGCTGCTGAACGCAACAATTTTGGTCAAGGTAATAAGGAGTACGAAGAGGAAAAGCGCAAGGAGCAAGCGGTGGGTGCGGTTGTGACTTAGTCAACGGCGGATTCGTACCAAATCAGTCAATTTATCTTGAATATTCTTTCGGTTGAAAAATATTTCTGCAACCACTAACAAGTTGTACTTCCTTTAGGAGTTTGATTCTAAACTTGGCATCCAGAAATGCTTTGCTGAGGGCACAAATGAGCTGAACAAACAGCATGAATGGTATGAAAAAGTTTCGAGACCATGGGTAAAAGATGAGCCAAAGGTAGTTCACCCTTCTCTAAATTAAGGTTTTTTTTCCGGTCATTCCAAAGCTATGACCATTCAGGTGAAGCCGAGTACACCAGTTACTTCCTCTCGTGCGCCAGATGTAAAGCGCAATGAGGATACAGTAAAGGAAAAAAGACATCACAAAAGGCGACAGAGTAAAAGCAGCACGAGTGAGGAGTCCAGTGGTGAGTTTACGGTTTTCAGAATCATTACAATGTTGATGAGTGAATGCCTAAACAATGCACGCATTAGTAAACAACAAACCCGTTTGTTCTTAACTTGCCTTTTCTATTTTTAATATGTTGCATTTTTGATGCATTCCAGTTACTCATGATTTGTTCACAGATTCTGATGATAGAAAGGGGAAGAAGAAAAAGAAAAAAGAAAAGAAAAACAAGAAAAAGAAGCACAAACATCATCACTCGTCAGACGATGAAGTGGAAGTGGACAATTGTGAAGCGGAAATCGAGAAACGCAACAAGCTGGCAGCGCTCAGAGAGGAACGGATCCGGCGAGAGCGTGCTGAAGTAGAAATCCTTACCACTTTTCAATGATTTAAATTTAATCAAAAGCAAATCATATCATTCCCATAGCATCTAATTTATAGGCTGTCTTTCTAGTGTCTGTATCTATCTTTTTAGCGGCAGCGTGCTCAACAGTTACTCGATCCAAAGAAGGCGACTGCACCACCTAAGCAAAAGTATAATTCGATGTTCAATCCAGATCTATGTAGAAAGTAAATAATGGGACATGCAAATCCAAAAATCTTCATTCAGTCCACCTAATTTTTGTATAGCCTGTTTTTTGTTGTACATAGTTGTTGTTGGTTGCTTAATAAATTGTTTGATATGAAACGACGTTTTGGAAATGCTACTGAACCGTCCTTTTTCGGTGATATCTCTTGTAGTTTCATATAGTACAGTATGGTTCACGATAATGAGATATTTTGATTACGTTTCATTTATCTGCATTATGTGTAGACAAGCAGTGCCGGTTGAGGTAATGTGTGTTTCATTGTGATCTTTAGAGTGGCTTATAGTCGATGCTTGGCTATGTATCCCGATTCAGATTCACGTTCCTCTGTCAGTTAACGATTTATCGAAGTGTTTTGGTAACGGTTTCCGGCCGATTACTTTCCCATAATAGTAATTCACCACTTAATTGACCAATCAAGCGGATTTGATTCGTGACTTCATCAACTAGAGCGACTGTCCTTCCAATTCAGGCTGGTGATACGTGTCAGGCAGATAGCTGTGACAGAATGGCTTCACCGCTCCGGACTATATGGGTTGTCCGTCATGCAGAAAGGTGAGCGAACAATTTCCACAAACATCAGTATGGCCAACAGGGAAGGATTTACACTTAAATCTAACCTAGGTTGTTAATGAGTTCCAATAATGAGTAACCTAGGATTTTTCCATCCAAAAGGAATTTGAGAAAACAGTTCATGAGCAAATTCTAGTCTTTTTTGAAAACTCTACAGTTTTTTTTGCAGAGAAGATAACATTAATAGAGGTTGGAGAAAGTTACCCGGCGGTAGCGATCTATTGTCAGATAATAGCATGCTGAGCGAGCGAGGACGAACTCAGGCCAAAGAATGCGCCGCTAGGTATGACTCATTGACACCTGTACTCTTGAGAAATTTTTGATGAATTCGGAATCATTCCAACTTTCTCTACCGAGTATTTCACATGTTCTATTCAGATTTCGTAAAATCGACATTGCTCACGTATTTGCTTCACCTTATGATAGAACAATTGAAACAGCCTCAACTATCGTTGCAGACAAGAATTTACTAGTAAAGGTACGGATAATGTCCGTTATCACTGGATTTAGGTAGTGCTGATAACACTGTTATACCATATCGTTACAGCCAGAACCAGGATTGTGTGAAGCGCTGTATCTTTGCCATAATCCCCCCGGTTTCTGGGATACTGACAAGTTGAAGGAGAAATTCCCATTGGTAGACACGGATTATGTTCCAGTGTATTCGAAGGTACGTTTTTCCCTTCTGTCATGCCGTTTCATTATGTCACGCCAGATGAGAGCGTTGTGCCGTTTTTAACCTTTTGAGGAGCCTTGACTGGGCCCACTATGAACAGCGCTCTCATAGAATGTAAGATGGAGATGCCTCGTATAGTTGGTCAGCCGTCTCAGAAGAAAATCCTTTTTTAAGGCTTCATTGTCCCGACTTTTTACAGGGTACCCAGTAAAAGTGCCCAAGAATTGAATTCTTAGACTGCTTATCTATTAGTTTGAGACGTAAAAGTACTGACTTAAGGCTCACTCGTCCATCCTTACTCATCATCATAACTTTTTTTCAGCACACATTGCCCAAAGAGGGTTTCGGTGACGATGCATGCGTACCACGAGTTCGTACCACACTTAACCGCCTGACGGAGAAGTACGATGGTAAGTTCACTGTTCATTCTGATATGTCCCTAGCCCCAATCATTACCATTCCAGGAGACCTACTGTTGGTCAGTCATGGCGCGCCCATTGGAGCAATTCATGAGATTTGGGGCAAGGACTTCACTTACGTCGGCCAAGCTACTGTCTCGAAATTCGTCGAAACAGAGAAGGGCAAATTCCGGATGGAATTCAGTAGCGATGCAAGTCATCTTTCTGACAAAAGTAATTTACGCCCATGGTAAGCAGCAATAATAGCACCGTTTAGTACTTATCGTTGCCCCGGTAGCCTTCGCGTTGTTGTCACTACAGTATCTCACCACATCAAAACTAATGAGTGAAAGCTTTTGGTGTTTGTCGAGCTTACAAAGATGTTGTTGTTCCATTACATTCGAATTGTTGCTAGATTTGATAGGTCGATAAAGTTTGGCGGTTTGACAATTTCGAAAGTCGGGATGATCTATCGTACTTACATCAAGTAAACTGTTTTCACGAGACGCGAGCCTGTGAGCGCTGAAGGATTCGAAAAGTACTTTGATATCTTCTCTGAACGTGAAAGATTGCTAGATATGAATAGGTTAGAATTTTGAAGTAATTTCATATGAGTCGTGGGTTCTTTTCTATGCGGAACTAGAACAGCTCCAATAAGATGCGCCATAACGCTTTCGCCCTATTAATGAGCACTACTTTCATATATTTATGTCGTCTCTCCAACAAAACAAAACGTACACCACAGCAGTAACACTGGCAACAACAAGTCCGTAGAGAAGAACCAACAAGTATAACTTATCCAATAGAACATCCAACCATATGCGAAACAAAGGAAATAGTTCACCTATCCAGAAGTACCCATGAATATGGTCGAATATCTCGTCTTAACCTCAGGTTGCTTTGACAATATACTGTAGGACAAAATTAACGGTTAAGGAGACTTTGTGATCGATCCTTCACGGTTCCCTTATCGTCGGCCAGGGCTTCGGCAAGGAACAATTTGGCTATATTTTCTCCGGTAACCTGAAAGAGAAAAAATCGATGTTTTCAAGGGGCGTGTCTACGGTAGCTCTCCTTTCTGAACTAAATAAAACAAATGTCTTAAAAACCAACTTTAACGCAGAAATCAGCAAGTGCTTGTGTGTCACAGCTACTGAGCATCGCATCAAGCATGCCATTTCGTGTTTGCAACTGTGGCTCTTTCATCTTGCGTATGTCATCCATTGACAATGGAGGTTCGCCTCTTGCAAGCCGTTGTTCGTTTTCTGCTTGCTGAAAGGCATGGAGGCTGGACGTAGAATCATACTCCTCTACCGCAATATAAGGCTTCGACCAGAATGATGTCATACCCGCTTTTGAGTAAGGTTGTAGATCATATTATCATGCTTCTGTTTGTCGTTCACATACTTCCCATAGGCTGATATAGACTTGTTGAGTTCATCGATATTAGCCATCATTGCTCTAACGCTCTTCTCTAGTGATCTGAGCAAGAAATATTTGTATTTGAAAGAAAATTATGTTCCGAGTGGTATCTTCGCCTTACACTATCATTGAATGTAGGAAAGTTTGACAATAAAAAGACAACAAGTATTGTGTAGAAACACTGATGACTCTTCTGCTCACCTACGAGATCCTAGTTCGAGGTGCGTCGAGAATCTATCAGCAATTTTAGTAGGAGCTAATGACAACTCGGCCATCATAACATTGACGAGATGACTACTTTTGATGACTATGGGTAATTCCTCAAACATTGTTTGGTACGTGAGGTTCGCTGCTTTGACACTGAAAATGCGAATTATGTCGGAATTGCCGAAAAAAGTTGTCAGTGCAATAGTTGCGATAAAAACAACAATGGACAAGAAACAAGCAAAGCTTGATTCAAGCAAGATCCTAATAAGGACCACCCGCAATCAACGCCGAGGTAGACAACTGATTAGAATCACTAAACGCAAAATTAAATGAACATATGCAAAACCTACGCTTCTGGCGACCAGTCGTTTTTGGCGCAAAGTTCAAGCGCAGGCACAGATAGACGGTATGCGCGAAGACAAAGCTGCCCTTGTCGCGTCTTCACAGGATCTGAAAAGACGTGATTGAACAGTTAAAAAAGGGTATATGCGTCTCAATTTCATCACTCCGACACAAGAGAAATGACTCGTTTGATTGAGTCGGGAATTGGGAAGAATCCAGGAACAAAAGACATGGGAATTGTGGAAATATCCGGTACTGGCCTCTGGTACTACACAAACTGATACGTGATGAGAGAAACCAGTTGTTACAAATCAAAAACCTTACCGTAAATGATTACAACGCCATCGGGCCCATTGCTCTGATAATCGAACATTGAATCCACAAGGTCCTGCGAGAAACATGCGCCAAATGGATGCGCTTGATAGAACCCTACCAGCTCATAGTCAATATTCATATTTCTGAATAGCAACCATTCACTTCAATCCAAAGAAGAAGCGTTGATTCAAAAAATGCACCTGAATTTCCTTAGCATATCCAGCATTTCCTGTTGTTTGAGTTCCTCGTACAACTGATTAGCCTGAAAAAGCCGTCCCTGGAGCATTGAAAACGGAAGTGAAAATGTAGTTGACGGGAAGGCTACCCCTCTTCTCTAACGTTGAGTAAAAGATGGCGGAGGAGGAGATGAAGCCGACTTTACTCACGCTGAGAGACGGTTTTTAACCAAAGGAATAGTTTCTACTTATAGGAGTTAAGCATCGGGCTGGGTAAGATGATCACCTCGTGAAAAAGTTGGGATGGGTATGAAATGTGAGCATCAACTGACTCACCCACCCCGATGTTCCTTCCCTTTTGACGCATAGGTTGAAAGAATTCCCCCCACCCCCTTAACAATAAGAAAGTTTCTGAACCCCATATAGTCTCGCAAAGTCGGTTATCACACCTTCTCTGCGCCCTAGGGTTTAGTGATGGAGACCAAGGGTGATTCACCCACCCAATAATATTTTCATCAAAACGACCCCAGTAAAAGATAAAAGGAAATAAAATAGAATGAACCTGAGCAGCATTTTCATCGCTTTCAAGAACAGGCTCAGCACGAGCAGTCGGGAAGCAGTTAGTGATTTCCAAACGGCTATCATCTTTTTCTACGGACACAAGTCCCGTCAAGAGGCCTTGACAGGCTTCACCAGCTACCTGAATCGACGGCATTAGCTGTCAAGGCCAACAAACAAGGCCTAAAGCCGAAAGAGAAATGAGATGAACCTCGCTCATTCCAGCGTAAAGTTCGCTGTCAACATGCTTGACGATTTTCATAATAACAAGTGAATCCATTTGAATGTAGGACACATTCGGAGGCGTTATCGTCATTATGGTTGTCGCCATGGTGAGCCTAAAACAAACTTTCTAATCCAAATTAGGCCAAATACAAGGGATGTACCACGAAGCAGTAACGTATACGAATTAAGAGATCGCTGAAAATAGCAGAAACTCTTGTTCTAGTCAGATAAAACCGCCTTCTTGGAGCTTTCTCCAAAAAATTTGATCTAAAGTCCAAAACATCACAATAATCACCCTACTGCCACCTTATAAAAATCTGGTACTCAAGAACTATGCATTAAAAAGAGGAGTAAGTCCAATAAAGTATGTCATGTGTTGTTTCAACTCAGGTTCACCGATTCAACCTTGGACGAACATGATTAACCCAATATTACATGAGTTTTCAATGAGGAGATGAAGCTGATAAATATAAAGCTGTGAAAAGCGAACGACGAAATTTGAGCTGTTAAAGTTAAATTACAGAAAGGAGGTGGTACCGTATTCAGTAAATATCCGTGTCATCAAGGGTGAACTGGCGCAGATTCCGTTGGAACATTGCCAAACTTGACGTGTACTTGAAGGAGATGCTGCTAATCGTTAAATCCCAGGCCATTGGTCTCTTTACTATCGTGGTTTTGTTTGGACTGAAGCCAATATCTCTTCAGTGATGCTTGTCAGTGCTTTAACTGACCGATTCTGCCAGTAGATATTTAGCCTGCTTGTTTTAAGGAATGATTCTCTTTCTTTTCCATCCATATTTTATTAATCAGCTGTATAATCCGTCCTGCCTCGTACTTTAAGAATGAATATGCTGCCAAAGATGTTGGTTCTTGGACTGGATGCTAATTCAGGAATATGTTTCGTCATCATGTTTGAAATCCTTTTTGTTAATGCTACCTCAGAAGCCATGCTTCACTTCATGAATGACTCTCAAAAAGTTTCAGATCTCGGATTTGTTAATGCCTACAGTGTTCATGGATTCTGAACTCTAATTCAACCTATCAACATTCCAGATTCAAATGAGGTGGTTAACCACGTTTGTGATAATAGTTCATGTCACGCTCGGTTTTGCCTACGATGATGAATCCATCACTTGCGGATCAGTATTGAAACTTTCAAATGCAAACGAAGGTTCCCGATTGCATTCTCATGATGTCAAATATGGTAGTGGCAGCGGTCAACAATCAGTCACTGCCGTCACGGCTTCTGATGACGTGAATTCACACTGGCAAATTTATCCAGGTGAGATTCTGTTTATTTAGGTTGATTCGGCCAAAATCTGTCTGTGGGAGACGGGCTGGGGTTTCTTCCTTCAGTTGCGGACTGGATTACGCCAAAAAGTTCCCTTTTCCGAAATCGAGAACAGTTTGAGTTTGAAGCTTGGTAGTTGTTGTGACAATCACACACTGAACTAACTCGTATTCATGAAGTACCCTAAATTGCATCGTAATCTATCCATCACTAGGTTATCATGAGGCGGGGTTTCAAACGTTCTTACTTTCGCGGGCTCCATCAACTGCATCAGCTATATCCGCTACTCAAACTTAAACTGCTTCTTTTAGCCCTAGGTGAAAAGTGCCATCGTGGTGATCCGATCAAGTGTGGTGACAAAATTCGACTTAAACATCTCACCACCGGCTGCTTCCTGCATACTCATCACTTCCAAGCCCCTCTCTCCAGCCATTACCAGGTAGTACATTAGTCGATAAATGCTGCACTACTTCCGGTCTCGGGATGTCCGTCCAAAAAAAAGTTTTTCATGGCAAAGCTATTCTGCTAATTATGAACGACTTCTTTCTATCTTTGCTGCAGATTCTATTGATACTTATTTTTCATGAATTCGTGATGGTGACAAGTCCATTCAATGCCGTGAAGTTTTAGTATTTTTTCAGGAAATATCGTGCTTCGGTGGTGACACCCAAAGTGATACTGGAGATAATTGGCAAATTCTGTGTAATTCGGATGAGTGGCTAGAGAGCGACGTTAGTGCTTTGTTCGCTTTGTTTGTTCTTGGGATTTGTGCTTCTAGACTTATTTACAACGGCCAGCATGAGGTTGCAGTAGTTGGGGAAATCCACCACTCTCACTGAGCTGTTTACTCGTGCAGAAGCACAGACTCTTCCTTTTCCATTTTGATTCTGATAGATCTGATTTGTTTTAAATCGTAATCGCCTTGAGTCTGTGCCTTCAGGCTGTGAAGATCAAGCATGTTGATACTAGTGTGTATCTAGCGTTATCTGGACAACAATTTGGTAGGCCAATTCATGGCCAAAGAGAGGTAAGCTTCTCGGCACATTTTCACCATACTCATGGATTATTCTTCCATCCCATGTAGGACTCATAATATGTTTCAGGTTGTCGGGACTGATGGCATTACAAGCGGCGGAAAGTGGAAAGCCGCTGAAGGAGTGTACATGAAGAAGAACAAAGACTAGATTTCATTTTCAAATTAGTATTATTAATGATTCTTTCATATCTTAGAGTCAGCATTACTATTTCTGTTTTCTACATCAATCTTGCCTTCAAATAGTCATTCTAATAATAATAATGTCTCTTATGAGGCTAATTTGTTTTTGTTGTCTGTGATATTGTGACCTGAAGTTTTATAAAACGGGAAGACTCGTGTTCTCATCTTTTTTTCTTTAGGAATTTGCCCTTTAATGTCGTGCGACAATTGTTATTTCAAAATAAATGTCGGAACAAGTCGTTTTCACAACTTGTTCATAGAGGAAAGGACAACCGTCGCGTGTATCGTTCCTTTTACGATGTTTATTCTTTTGCTACAAAGGCCAGCTCATCCTTCCCATGACCCGTTCAAGAAGTACGCCACTGTTTGCATTTAACACTTGAAACACGATCGCATCCTGCTGTGGCTGGCCATGCCGGGTTCTGGTAGAAACCACTTTTTCCGCTTCCGCGCGGGCCGTTACTGAACGGTGTTGGTATCACAGGCTGGTAAATGTACTGAGACAGTGGTAGTGATGAAATAGAAGGTCTAGGTAATGCAGGTAGTCGGACAGGTTTTGGGCTTGGACCGATTTTGTGGGTTTACATGATAGGGCTCTTAGGACATTTCGCCTCTCTTTTATAGGTACTTTCCAGGGTTAAAACACTTAGCTGATGTCGGAAAATAATGCCTTCAACTAAAATTTTATGAAAACGACCAATCTTCTTGTGGGATCTGACCACGCATTCCACTTTTGCTGGAAAACAGAGCGTTTGTTCATCACGATGAACCCTCCTCAATAGGGCTACGCTACCTACTTCCAACTTAGTGTTTTATCATAGCAAACGTGGTTATACCATTTGATCGGCTCCGAAAGGATAGGTTGGCCCAAGCGGGTGTCAAACTGGGATTTGACTCTAAGCGCTACTTGTGAAGGCAAGTAGAGTTTAGTGTCAAGGAGGTAAGGTAGTCCGCCAAGGAGGTATGGTCGTGTTAAGAGGTTACGTTATACGTGATACGGTTGAGGAGGAGAGATGATATTGCCAGGTAGCGAATATGTCACATATATGGCCCCAGCTTCAGTCAACCCTTCGATACTTTCTAAGTCTTCTAACTTTTACTAACTCATAACATTCCCGTGTGAGTAACCAAATCACTGATTGATATCGGCTGTTCCTCTTAAGGATAAGCCATGTACGCACTGCAAATCTGATTGAATGTCGAGTGCGTTGGCGCTACCCAACGGCAATGTTCCATAAAACTTTATTTGTCATTCGTAATTTGAAAAGTCACCTAGATCACCTGTCGCCCAGTTGATCATCGGTTTCCTCGACTGGGTTCAGTTAGGACTCCATTTTTCCCTGTTGCGATCCATGGTAGACCGATGGATTATCTTCGCTAGGATAACACGCAGCATAGGATTCTTTTCATTCCTAGGTTTCATGAAGAAGTCAGACCATCACGCTGACAGCTGACTTGATCTTCTTTTACTCCCGCAGGATCCAGTCAGTGAATGCCAGAGTCCACTAGAAGTTCTCCGCAAAAATGCGCTTGGTGATCTATCCCTTTTCAGAACTTTCACCCGACTAAGAAAACGGAATCGACATCAGATAAGTTGAGCCCCGTATTGGCTATCTAATCGCTCACGAAGAGACTGTCCCGCTGCGTCCTCGAGATTAGAGGATCTGATACAATATTACATACTCTGCTGGTGGCATATGCTAGTGGCATTACTGCTATTGGCAACTTGCCAGTGGCAAAAAACGAAGTAGAAACGACAGGCCCATCATAAAATTCCCATAATATCTAAGAGCAAGCAAACGTTGACGTTACCTGTCATAAATAAACGCTGTGTAGTTTATGACAACGCCAGATGTAAATTACTACAAGTGGTATAGGAACATCCTCTCGAGGTACTTCTCTAACCAGGTTGACTGGGTATGCTCATTAATAGAATATCGTAATCTTCTTCTACTAAGTGATCGATATAAATATGCGATGTCGCAAGAAAAACTACGAGAATCAAAAGAAATGAGCTATTTCAACTAGAAGCTTCTTCTAAGGGAACGTTTCCCCACTTGGCTTGATGTATTCTTTAAAAGCAATTGTCGGCTCGACCCAGGATCAACTTGTACTACTTTTACCTCTGAATAGAACTCTTTTTAAACCACTCCTCCTTCCAATTCCATGAGGCAAGCAGACAGCGGCATCAAATTCAAGTTGTTATTCACAACCCAAGGCCCGTCGTCATTTGTAGAGGGTGAGTGGATTACTTCAGACTTTCAGTTGCCACATTTTATAACTTCTTCACATACCGACAGAAGAAACTTACACGAAAGTCCAAAATATTCCTATGTGTTATTTCATATGCTCGGCTGTATAACCAGAAAGCCACATTTCGTTACCTAGGAATCTGCATTCAAATTCACTTTAGAACTTTATTTTTTCCAAAGTTTTCTTTTCTTTTTATTATCAAAATTTCCCAGATATATTCCAGTACTGATCTCTTGCGGAAGGTTCTAGAAAATCTTCAGTACTCATATCTTGCGGATAGTTCTAAGAACCCCGTTGACGGATCGAAATCACGGCACATACTTTGTTTGTTGTAAGTTTTGAAGCCCGCATTCATCAATAGATGCAACAAATCCAACCAATCCCCTCTCCTTTCATTGTGAGATTCCTCATTGTATCCATAATTCCCTTCCAGATTAGCAACATATTCTTCTGCCCCTTGAAGAGCAACAAAAGGTTGAAGCATGTTTGGCTAACTATTTGAGAGAACCACAATCACTAAGGAACCCCCTATCTCTCCCATCCTCCATTTCTTCTCGACCACAGTACCAAATCTACCGTAATCCTTGTCATGCGTTCTGAGTCTCTATTGACCGACATACTACGAAGATAGTAGGCGCGCGCAAAGATGAGAACTGCTTCTCTAAGGCGTCGGATTTTTGACGATTGATGAGCTGACAAGCGTAGCTTCCCATTTAACTTCTCGGTAATCTCATCTACCGTAATCGAAGAGCGAATATGCTAAATACGCTCGAACCGGTGATGATGAGAGACAGAGAGGTGAAAGGGTGTTCGTACTAACAAGGTCATGCGATGTGTGGGTGCCAGCCGGTGTCCAGCTGACCTCCAACGGCCGCCGAACCGCCGCGACTATTCAATAGCATCGTACCTTACCGCACCCGTAAATCCACACACACACCCACCCATCAGTGCGCTCCAACACAACACTTTCTCGGTATTGAGGGCCATTTCAGTTGCGTGAGAGTGGCGCACATCCTTTATAAAGTGTTTCTAGGAAAGATGCGTATGGTAAGTGGCAACGGCACCTTCTGGACCCCTTACTGGGTTACAGTAGATGCTATTAATCACAAAGCGTATTTCCACGTCCAAGAGGTTTGATACGATCTTTGGCCGTCCCAACGTGGAAATGAATAGCACAGCATGTTCTCACTTCGTGCTTGAGGATGATCAATGAACAAATGATAGATATCATTGGAAAAAAGTTCATCTTAAAACTGAAAAACATACACACAAAGTCACAGTCAAATATTGCAGTGTCAGTGTTACCTCGGCACAAAGGCAGAATACGGCAGTATGTTAGAAACATACATAAAGTGACTAATGGGATACTGTAGATAGTTAACATGATCCGCACGGGACTGCGCATCGCATTAACGATCACCTCTTGAGCCCCATTATTATTCACATTATCCTTCCTAGAACGAACGAACGGAGTAAATAATGATTAGATGACAGGAAGATGAACCACACATAGACACTTTACGTATAATTCAAACACTTCAGCAGAAAGAATGGATATCGAACATAGAGGGAACCGTGCGCTCGAATGCAAATCAATTTGTACATACATAAACGATTAGAAACTTATTAGAAATATAATATGGTATACAATATACAATGGTAAAAAACGCGATATGGATATAAATATCGATAAATGCCTAAAAATTCGAGGAATGTGAGTTGATTTGGTCAAGGCGATTGTGAGACAGAGAGAGGATACAAGCAGACATTTGCAGCACGACAATAAAGCACTTGATTGAGACTGTATCGCGAGAATATTCACATTGAAATTCCCGATTTATAAATAGAAGAATCAGGCATGCGGCTAACAGAGAACACTTATAACAACACACATTTAGCATAGCATATATAACCCGTATGGATGGCTTAAATCGCCAACACATATCGATATCAGAAGAAGAACGCGAACGAACGGATGAATATGCTTTACCTATGATCATCGATTCATAATTAAAACAATCATGAAAACAACGGACGACGGCGTGTTCACGCTCTTAATGAAGACGTACGGGCAGTGTTATGGTTAGCAGCGCACGTATAGTCCACATCGCCCTGCAGCCCTATTACATGTGCGGCTTAGCGGATAACCCCACAATTTCTCAACGCGACCGTATATCGTCCGCCACACACAACTTACAGGAAGATGTGGGCCGAATACTGGAATGTTAGAAGACACGTTTGAATGATCATGATAACTATAAACGCATATAAGTCGGCGTGGAGAGCAACGTGACCACTTCAGAATCTCCAATCCTTGCCCTCCACACCGTGTGGTTAAAATGCAACAATGAGAATAAGACCGTTAGAGGGTAAAAAGCTTAATTCACTGGTATTCAATTAAATAGTATGAAGACAGTCTTACTTAAGGATCAATTGAGAACAACTCTTTGTATAGAGCTGGCAAACCGGCTTCGGTTTCCGCCGGGAATTGTGCTCGTAACTGTCCAAGCAGAATCAAGTGAAGATGAGCGGTCTGCTTTAGCCTTGGCAGAGTATCCCAAACTCTTTGGGCGTCACTACCGACACGAGCGGCTAATGACTGAGCGAGAACGCTTCGGAGACGTTCACATGTGGCCTGTTCTGTAGACGCTGGTTCAAGTAATAGCACTGCACAAAGTAGAGCCACTTCCGAGGATGTCATTTGGCACACAGCCAAATCATGCAAGCATTGATGGAATTCTTGCACGAAACGAACCTGGAATCGAGGAAATTGCGTTTAGGAAAAATGGAGTTTAAAAACTGACCAAAATTTTTTCTTGTGTAAACTTTTTTCTGGTTACCATGAGAAATGAATGGCACGTCGGTCTCAATGCGGTCCAAAAGCGTAACCCTTTCAGTTGCAAATGCGCTTGTTCAAGGTTCTTTCATGAGTGAAAGGCTTACCCAGTACTATCGGAACCACCTTATTTATTGAAGCAGCCTTAGGTGGGTTAAAGATACCTATGAATACATACTAACCTCTATTTGATCTGTGATATTGAGATTATGTAGCGGAAGAACTATGTTGTCCATAGACAGCGTCTGAGTTTCAGGTGAGTAGCGAGAGGACAATTCGACAATTGCCAGTTCAAAGACACCTCCTAAATAATGGTATTTAAATACTCCATGACATTTCAAATCTAGTAGTTGCGAATCAGATGATGCTGTTATAAAGCTGCTTACCCACCCTGTTCACTTTGCAACAGGTGACTGAATAGCGCGTAAAACATAAGAATACTGCTAGCCTACCTTTCAAAAGGTGGATCTGTTCTTCCTGTCCGAGTCGCATGAAGCCATCGATCATTTTTGCAAACTCTATGATGGCTTGTATAACGGTAGTCAGGTCAGCAGCAAACTGCCGCCAAATTCCGATCCGATTCGGGAAATCCTGAAAGAGCAATGAAAGTTTTTGGTTTTTTTTTCTGAGTCTGGTTTTAGTGAAGAACAAGACTGACTAATGAAGCGAATCTGTTCACGTCAACAATCGTCGGATTTGGATTCATGTTTCGCATTTGAGTATGAGTGGTCTCAAATGCTGCCACAATTTTCGCCGCTGTATCCTCTTCTGCTGCAGATGAGAGTTGCGGTGATGGAAAGCCGCCATTGCTAGCGGGAACCGTTCCTTAAGTGGGAAAATGAGGTGTGATGTCTACTGACGGCGGCATGTTCAAAGCCTTCAGATAACAATTACCTTGTTGTGCGACGCCATAGGAATGCGACGGATAACTGATGGGAGCGGCGGCCACAGCATGAGCATACGCACCTTGAGCGTAATGAGGGTAGAGGCCAGTTTCGTAACTGAAATTCTAAAATTATCGAGGCTGTCAACTTCGACGACCGTTACGGATTCATTCAGAATGACAGGTATAATTGTTCTGACGCTTATGTCCAGCCATGCGAGCCAACACAATCCAATTTTGGCCTGGCAATTGTTACTGGACAAATGACATGATCGCAATCAAAAGAGAGCCGATTACAGTCAAAAAACTCTATGAACTGGTCACTATAATCTAACAGGTTTTGCAGGAGGACGGTGCATCAGCTGATTCATTAGGGGGTCCCTAATTGTGGGAAACGTAACTGTGTACTTCCTGTCAACAAGACCATCGGAAATCTTGTCTTGTCATCCATTTATAAGACC
The DNA here is from genome assembly GCA_000469685.2 of Haemonchus contortus. NCBI lineage: Eukaryota > Metazoa > Nematoda > Chromadorea > Rhabditida > Trichostrongylidae > Haemonchus > Haemonchus contortus. Next base: position 39,927,739 of record LS997562.1, read on the forward strand.
GCTAGCTATGCTGACTACATCGAAATTGAACATTTCTGAACAACAAAACCTTCTAATTAGGTACTTACCCAGGAGCCACATAGCTTGACTGTTGTGATGGTGGCGAATATTCGCTGTACATATACGGAACACCTGTAGCTTCTTGCATTTGTTTATGTAATCGAACCTATAAAATCTAGATAAGCAAGGTCAGATTATCGAAAACCATTTTCAGATGCAGGTTGACAGAATACGGATAACAGTCGAACAAGGGGAAATACTTCCAAAACAGTTTCAAGATCTCTGCAAGACGCGGGCGGTTGCGTTGTGACATGATTTCTTGAATCAATACAACACGCCAATAACCACGCCAACACATGAGTATGTGTTTCTCACTGCAGTCGCTTCTTTCCTCAGACAAACAACAGGAAGGACTCTACGGGAGAAGAAAATCACTAGACTATCCAATGCAACACAACTGAAATCTCAGTTGAACATCATGCGAGAAAACCTGATATCATTCGAGATGCAATGCAACCACATGAAGTCATGGGCATGGTAGATTCTTTCACAAAATACGGACGTTGACGCTACACAAACAAAGGGTCGGAAACATGCAAACCTCATCCTCCACCTTCTCTCGCTGTTTTTTGCTCATCCGACCGAATTTCACGGCGTCACGACTCATGCCAAGTTCCATACACTTCTTCAACCGACAGTATTGACAGCGATTACGATTAACCCTTGAAGAAAGTCTTTGTTCCAGACAAGCTATGAGACTTGCGAAAAGCAGTCTAAGTAATAACCACCTATCCACTGTACAGTTTTTCTGCCTCGGACATTGGTAATTCGTAACAGATGATTGACTCCTCCGGAAGAATCCCTGAAAAACGTAGCTCATCTTCGAAGAGAACTCGACGTAAATTATGGGGCGATACGTTATTATACCTAATTTTCGGCGTTAACTAAAGACTAAAGAATATCTGTAACCTTAACTTAAACCATATCTGATTCCATAAATTTCTATAAAACAAAGCAAAAAGTGGATACATAGAAAAGAAATCACGGGTAAGTGGAAGAAGGGTATGTTCCGAACTTTTCGCTTCTAAGTTCAAGTTTGAAAGGTATCCAATCTTGACTAATTCCCGAATTAAAAGCTGTGAAATAAGTTCTATCTAAAACGGGTAATCCATGACGACGAGTCTTAGGAAGAGCTACCAGACTATGATATTCAAGGAGTTGTGCTCATAGTAATTTGTCCAAACGCTATTGAACCCAGTAAAGATTTAACAAATTTGAAGACTCACTTTACATCCTTCACATGTGATCACTCCATAATGAACACCTGATGACTTATCGCCGCATACTTTACATGGTATAACTTCTATTTGAGCTGAAAGCACTATGATTACGAAACCCTCGTTGAAACTGAAAACTGTAAAAGCTTAATGGTAATTTACAAGAATCAGCAGATTTCCATTTTCTGATATTCGCTTGTTATTGAACAAACATGAAGGACGAGCGACAGAGACATGAACGAAAACGACGTCACAATAACGCGGACGAAGCAATGGACACTGGACATTGGACAGGTGTCTTGATTAATTTTAACATGAAAAAAGGTAACTTAACGAGTACGTTCTAGTTACCGGTGACAGGAGTTTTAGTACTGAAGTACCATTGAAAGGCCACTACTAACTAAACTGTTAAAGGATTTCTCTTCAAGCCCATAAGCGTTTACTTCAACTGCAAAACAATTGTTTTTAAGTTCTAACGGACGACTTTCTAGGCATGCTAGTTCATCTAGTATCTCTCTTCAAGTTTAACTGTTGCTCCTTTTTCTTTTTGTAGTTTTCATATGTTTTTATGGATTTTTGAGCCGAAACTGGGTGAGCAGTGGGCTATTAAAAATTGACACTTATTAGGCGCTCCGGTCCAGTTGGCGTCCAAAAAATTTTCAAAGTGAATGCTCCACCATACAAAAAAATTACAATTAATTTTATAACCACCCTCTTTCGAGCATTGTGATGTACAAAAAATCCTTCATTATTATTATGCACAAGGTTACGCTCCTTCTATTAAACCACCTAACTATTCCGGCCTTTTAAAGCCGTTTCTAGAAAAATGTCACGATTTTTTGATATTTGAAAATGTATGAAGTTGAAAAGTAATTTAGATGAGGTCTTGCAAAAATAGAGGAAAACATCACAGTTTTCAAACGATTCAAGTTGTAGAAAAATTGCTTGCCCAAACAGCCCACAAATTTTGAAAACAACGTTTTGTTTGAATTTTTTTCGTACATGAACAAAATTCAATTGGTCAAAAGGAAATAATGGCGAATTATAAATTGGTAAATGAATTTGTATGTGGAAAAGTAACCCAATGTCAAAAGCGAAAGGTTTCAGAGTGGAATCCTCTCGCAAAGCCTACGAGTTTTAGATTCTAAATAGAAGAAGCTTGACATACGCTGATTTTCTTCGCCATCTGCAGTTCGAATTGTCGTTGGAGATGGACATTCTTCTTTCTTGATGATGATCGCTCCAACTGCAACACTTGTAGACGAGAGTTCGACCCGAGCAGAGCTCATGCTTGCCGCCTAGGTTAGTAGGCCAGTGGGTCAGTAGCACTAATGACCGCACGCTCGAAACAGCAAAAACTCGACACGACTCCGCCCACAATGTTGATGACAATGTGGTGTGGGTTGGTCTTAAGCCCCACACGTAGAATAAACGTTTCAGACAAATCGTTCAAATCAACGACGACCATGGAGGGTCCCCAAGGCAAATTATTCTGTCGTCGAGTGCAATTCTCACTGTTCGTCAAACAATAGAATGGCATTGCAAGTACACACCATGACCAGTTAGTCACCCTATGTTATCTAGTTGTAGAGAAGTAAGTGGGAGGGAGAGAGTAATCAGGGAGAAAGGCATTGAACGTCGTCCATGGGCAAATCACGTCAATAGTTGTCCTTTTTTATCGATTTCCAGCACAATAGGAGGTAGTAGACAGTGATCTTCACTGATCTATCCACATTCCTCCTTTCTTCTTATTGTTGTTCCTTTCTTCGTGGTTTTTTTCCCATCTACGAGAACAATAGAACAACTAGTCGTCAGCAGTGAATGCAGTGTCGTAGGATAAAGAGCATTGAAGAGCTGCTTGAATTCACGAACACATACCGTAGTATGACGTCACAACAACGCGGTGCAAATTTCTAGTTGAGACCCATATATGTACGGTATGTCAATTTACCGTGGTAAATTCATTGCTCATCGTCGAGTACGATATCCAGTTGTGAGAGTGTCTGTAATTTTGCGCAAATTACTGCCATGTTGCCATTTGATGGCCTTGAAACGAGGAAATCAGCATGGCATTCGGGAATCATTCAGGCAACCACTACCGATCGTCATCGTCAGCGATTCGAGGTCAACTTTGACCGAAACAGAAAAAAACCCTGACGACAATTCGACGCTGCTGAGTGCGCGGTCATCGGGTTACGTAACACATTCGCACGTCAAAAGGTCAGTCGTGGAATCAGACGAATCGTCCATCGGTCCTACCAGTACTATCAATGCCCGATGGTTGACCTTTTAAGGAGAAGAAAAACTGGTTAGAGTTACTCGTTTACGAACAAAGAGAGAGAGAGAGAAATGTTTCGTGGATTCTCTGGCGATTCCGTTTTCCCCGGGCCAAGCCCGGACTGAGTTTACGGGCACGTAGGTGGGATGGAAGGAAGTGGCGGAGCTACTGCACACACCGTTTCATTCAGCCATGATGTAATAGTGGCTATTTAGGACCGCTAGGTCAACGTGGACACGTCTCTGCATCAGCCTGCCCCCAAAAGCTTAATGTTTTTCCTTGCTCCCTAGAAAGGATTGTAGAGGCTTTATAGCCCTCAGTAGGGATCACAATATTGTTTTCCGAGTGCGCCTAAACGCTATTCAACAGAATTACCCAACTAATCAATACCGGGTAGGAACACTTGTGGGTCAGCCATAAAGCTTCCAGAACTTGGGTAATTATGCTGTACGGAGATGAGAATAATTTTTCTAAAAAGGAAAAAATGTAATTTCAATTTAGCTGTGGCAAACGCTCTTGCAACAGTCCCTCAGAACATAGTTGCAAGATCCCTTTTATGACGAAAATTAATTGAAAGAAATTTTTCGGTCCAGTCCGTACATATGTAGTTATAATCCAACTCCAATTTCTGATCAGAACAAGAAGCTACAAGTGAAGAACCACGGCATATCTTCGGCCCATGGATAAATAATCGATAATTTTGATCATTGAAGCGGCGTCGCCATAGGGAGCTGCGCGCCAGTTTTCGAAGCATAAATTCACGATTTCGTGTGGGGTAAGGAGCATCACACATAGCTGAAAATTGAGTTTTCAATAATCCTGGGACATACTCCTTCAACTGGGTATGCTCCTGTGCTAATGGAGACCACCCAACTCTGCCCAACAGCCTAATCCGATCGATATCCTAAAAGTAATCGGAACGCGTCAGGAGAGCAATCGAACGGGGTAGCGTCACATCTAGAGGTGCCACCACCCTAACAGCTGCAATACACAACAAACCAATTGATCGAGACTTAAGCGAGTTACAGAGGGATCTCTGGTAGAGCTAGGACTATCATACTGGCCTTTTCACTGAGAAATTCGAAATCCCGAAAAAGGCCAAATGATTAAAGGAAATAAGGGACTTGTTGGTATTTAGCAGATTTATATGATTTCGGACAAGCATGATCATAGAGGAGTAGTGATTATTGTTCTCTGTCTCCTTGTTTACCTTGTTTATCATTTCGCGTACCGTTTAAAAGGAATTAACGCCAAGGTTTCCCGCCTGGAGAGAGCCGCAAGACGTGGCGGCACAGCACCTGCTGTCCAGACCAGAGATCGATTGTTTTGTCACTATGAAAGGATGACAGGATGATAGGATGAAGTATTTGGCATCAATCAATCCGTTTTTGGGATGCTTCCCCGCATTCGGACCCAATCGGAATCCCAGAATGCGTATGTGGCCCATACAACGACTTGCTGTGAGCTGTCGATGTACAAAGCTATTCTTATATCCTCCCGGACTCAAACGACTCCGGAGGGGCGAAAGGACTGGTAGGCCTGAGCAGTTGTCCAACCTGAATTTGATCCCCGGACCATGCATGTGTGATAGTGCGCCAGTTGCCACTATGCCACCTCTGCGTCAGTAGGGGATCATGAACCTTCGAGCAGTATTTTGTTCGAAATGCAAAGCTTACAATTTAAAATACATTCAGTTTTAGGGTTTCCCAAGCCATATTTCCGAAAATAACCGTTTGCACTATAAGGACACTCGGGATGGTGGATGATTCCCGATACCTTCCAAAGGAAGAGTAGCTATGGTGGTAATGATACTTCCACATCAGTGACCACAACCGTAACTTCCCGGTACCACTTGGTACCGTATAACTTGTTGATTATCGTAATCGTCCTAGGACCTCCTCTAATACCACACTATTCATCGGTCATCTAACCGTTGAGGACAATACCACGACGAGTGGAATAAGGATTTACAACCGTCCATAAACGGAGGATTTTGAGTTGGATAGAATTGAAATTAGTCGATGGCCTATGGTATTTTGGGCAGAAGTTGGGTCTTAGAGAGATGATAATGGAAAGAAATGTCAAGGAAAAGTTTAGAGACAAAATTGATGGAACAATATTATCAATTGAAAAGACTGATTGTGAGTTGAGCTGACAGGAAGCCCTGTCTGGCTGTCCATCGGCCTTCTATTTACTTTGTGCCAGTAAGAGCGAGGCGTCTACGCCTTTTGTTTACTAGTTGGGTTCGCAAAATAGAAATTCCATGAGACGCGCTATGCCTTCCATAGTTAGAGGAACCGCAACGCGGCCGCATCGCAGGAACGCCCTTAGGGCTCCAGAAGTGCTCTTGAATAGAAATATGTTAGAAAGGATGTCATATTTTTTTGAAATCATTTAAATGAAGAAATTGCAAGCGTTTATAGGACCCAATCAATCAGAGGTCTTTTGCGTCGTGGAAAGATTCCTTTTGACGCAATTTCAAATCCGAAGTTTTTTTTCAATTAACCTCTGGTCGGTCACCTCTGACGGGGGACTGCGATTTCGTCAAACCACGCCTCCATGTGACGCCGTAATGCGGTCAGGTAGAAAAAACGAGGAAGCGTCAATTCCAAGCGGAGAAAAAACGCCCAGTGGACACACCCTGAAACATTTTCAACGGCCTTGTTCAATTCCTGAACAACGTGGTTTCAATAGGACAACTCGTCCCAATCGTAAGAGAGATTCTTTACTCTAGTAGCTCTCTGGAGCTGTATCACGCGTTTAGCTGTAAGGCCTTTAGTGAGGATTGTCTAGGCTGTAAGGCCCTTATAGAAGGCTTTGAATAGGGTCTTATCTCATGTTCAAGGAAGCTTCCCGAATGGGAACCTGTACCATTCACCACGCCCAACTTGCTCTTTTGCAAAGCAAGAGCAAATCGACGCCATTACCGTCGGTCCTACTGTGTGGTCTTCACTATGCAGACCACGCAAGCAACTATCCGGGTATTAGAATTCAAATGGGACCTAATGGCACATTTGTCCTCTGGTCACAGAAACAATATCAAGGATGAGGTTCCATCGCCATTGCTGATTCAAATCGAGGATTGGAAAGTTAGTAGTTTTCACTGTGAATGCTGAAGTCCACCTTTTTCCTACCGTAACTATAGGACGGAGAAATTCTTTGTACTGGTTCGTACCATGGAACAAATGTTACCCGATCAAACTGTACAATCGGTGATAATCGCGTCGTTTGTGCTATGAAGTCTGTAACACCGGTTTACGCAAATGACTTCACGACATTGGCAGGAAACCTGGGAGCAGTTTATTAAGTGTGTAAATTTTCTGTACTAAGAGTATGATTTGAATGGAGTGGTAAGACTACGTATGTCTGCTGGCCGTAAGACCGTGAATGGCCCTTGAAATGACTTATCGCGAATACATTGGCGGATCCGTAAAGCCAAGACTACACGTTTGAATTGGTGGTCGAGGTCGTCGTCACGGCGGATGTATTCATTCATTCAGCTCCACGACTTGAACCTTCGAGCCATTCAGCCGGCTAATCCGTTACCGGCCAGCCAGCCGACCAGGTCGTGATGGCCGTGGCGACGACGACGGCGGCGACGGCATGGGACGGGGCTGGCGGCAGGGGGGAGCGGTCGGTTGGACAGCAGAAGTGGATGCGCGCTGATGTTTTGCAGAGAGACAGCGCGCCGGCGTGATCGTGGTCGTGGTTGACCTCCAGCCGGTGAATTGCACGGAGTAACACCGAAATGATCGGCGAATTTCGCATGAGGCGCCGCGCCGGACGGCTGGAGTCGGCTCGTGCTGTACTTTGGGACGAATCGCTCGGTACCACCCTGGAAATCGCCACGGGCTTCCAAACTAGTTTTCAGTCCGACAAAAACACTTCGAATCTGCATCACCCACAGAGAATTATCAGCACGGATGGGTGAGGAGATCGGCGGCTATACGGCCGTCGTCAACAGCCGGCTAACCTACCCCCTCCGTCATCACCTTGCGGATGGTACTGTATCAATTCCCCCGCTGTGCCGTTGCCGTTGCCGTCGTCGTCGTCGTCGTCGTCGTCGCCATCGTGGCTGTCGTCGATTTTATATCCAACCACGCGCTATCTAGAGGTCATGCACCCGAGCCACGTCAAGAAGATTACAATAACTCTGGGTGTGTAGGCTGGTAGCCCCGTAGTTGGGGATCGATAGCAGTAATGAATTGCATAAGATAGATTGAAGAGCTCCAAAGAAACGTACAGAAAGAAAGGCACGGCGATAAAAGGCGCAAAAAGCGCGTTAGATCATACGGTACGGGGAGAACACATAAAATATTCGGAATTAACAGCAAAGAAGGCTTGGGTAGGGAAAGATTACCACGTAGAACAGATTGGCTGACCATTGCCTTCTGACCGGTACGAATGAAGGAGTAATATGTAGTAAGACATTTAGGAGATCATTAGATTTGAAAAAAGGAAAAAATTTGATAAACATAAAGCTAGGTTCAACTGTTCTTCACGGAAACATGCTCTTGGCTTGGCGATCTAACGATCTGACAGAGCCAGGTGACAGGAAGCTGGTGCCACCCGGGTGCGGCAGATGGAAGGCGCCTCGTGCCTCTACACCATGAGCGGCTTCAACCTATCCTCATACATGCAACATAAACCTATTTAGCGATCTGAATCAAGGAGCACATGAAACACAAATGAACCAAGGCATCACATACACAAACACGCATACAATCGAATATCAGACGAGCTGCGGCCCGATGAGCTATGATCGCCTTCGGGGGCTCAGCATAATGAAGTCCGCATAAAATGAGGCCCAAACGAGGTCAAAATAGGGGCGATTGGGGTCGGAACAAGGGGCGGGCGGTTGGGACCCGGTAACCTGGTTCGGGATAGACTCACCTCGCATAGCGGCGGGTCGCGGGGCGAGCGGCTAGGGGTTTGGCAAGGCGGACGACGGTCGACCACCGGCGGCCGGGCGGTAGCGCACCAAGGCCATCGACCCTGAGCGGCGCGCAACATCAGGGGAGGAGAAAGAGGTGTTGAAGGCGGAGGCATGATGCAAGGGAGGTGGTCGGCTGGATCGGTGGTGGATCTTGAACTGAAGTGTCAGGTGGGCACGGATCCTTGGGCCATCACTCCAGCCAACGGAGAACGTCTCCGAAGAGCGTCGAGGCGGAGCAGTTGTGGCCTTCTTGGAATTTCAGAGATGGCTTACTCCTTAGAAGAACCTTTCCTATACAAGTTCTCCTCTGAAGCGACGGCCCTCTTTAGGGCTTTCAGAGGCTAGGTGGCGGTTTTATGTGGGCAACGTTTTCCAGGTTGGTTCCTACCTTATTCGGCTATCCTTCCAGGGGACTCTCTTTCAATATCAACGGCTTACTCCTTAGTTGAAGATAATTGAACATATTTTTGTATCGATTGAGAGCTATCGTCCAAGTAAATCATTCGCGTCATATCAACGGCATATCCTTGATTTTCGTGTGGTAACCTTGAACGCTAAAGTGTCCATTCAGTTGCCATGTAGTAAAACGATTAGAATGCGAAGTAAACATGATTGAAATTTCAAGGGTAACAGCCGGGATTGGGGATGAACCACCGAGTAATTAACGTGCTACTTCGACAGAAGAATCCGGTGGCTATTCTATCTACACAGTGATCTCAGGTTAGAAGACCCGTTAATTAACCGATTCTCAAAGGTTGAATGTGAAGTGTTTGGTTTGTGTCGGGATATGAACTAACGAGCAAGGTCATCTCTGTGCACACGCGATTTACCGCAGCGCCATCATCGTTTCATCTCATTCCTGCAATAAACAAACAGCTATTACTTAACTGGCTACTGGTATCAAGGAAAAAATCGAATGGAATCGAAAAAATCTATTCTGAAGGCATAACGGCGAACCAGTTCTACAGCGAAGAAACTTCAAAGTATTAAAGTACTTTTAAGAATAGACCCAACCAAAGGTTAATGTTAAAATGAACGTGAATGTCTCCTTAAATTCCAATTCCCTGTTACCGTAATCGCGTCACTGGGGATTCAACGAGCAGGAGATGTTTACGTAGCGATGAAGGTAACTGGTAGGAATCAGGTCTGCGCTTCCTGCAAAAAAACACCTTCAAGAGCTTCATATTGCAGAATGAACGCTTTTTAATACTATAAAAAGGTGCTGTTGAAATTGTCCCGATAGAAATCGACATAGGGTTTTTTCCGCCGAGAAAAAAACTCTCGGTTGTCATTTTTGACTTATCGGACGATGAGACGGCTCGTGACATAAAAAACTACGTCTTCATTACTAGTTCGTTCCCGAAAAAAAGTGGACTCGTGGACGAGTTTCTCTTTAACTTTTGACACTGCAAAAATAAATTTGTGGTGAATATTTTTCAGCTGTGTAGAGATGGTGTGGTGGCAAGTGGCGCATAATCACGAGCGCATCGTCTCGAGATCAAGTCCTAGATCGATTCTTGCCTAAGCCAACCAACCTTCCATATCTTCGGGATCGAGTAATTTGTGTCCGACTCGTCAGGGAATGTGAAACACTGATACCACATGAGCTAGCCACCGCATGCCATTGAACAGCATTCAAAACGCCACTACGATTTTGGATAGTAATAGAATGCCGCGGCGCATTCCTCAGACGTGGCTGATTGACGCCCAAGGACTTTATCCCCTCTCCTTACCACTACTTCTTCGGTGTTTGTGGGATACTCACGTATTCGAACTTTGTGAGTCTTTAGGAGCCCGAACGGAAACCAAAGGAGGGCGCCTACCGCCTAATGAGTTTTTATAGCTGACAGTTTTTCTGATCCCTAAGGTACTGATTGTGGAAGGATCGGAGTGAACTGGTTCATATTAGGCAGCAGAGATCTATTTTCTCGATCGCAAGCATCAGCCTTAGCCCATCAGACAGTTAAGGGGTTTTTCCGGTAACGAACCTCGAAGCAGCTACAGTAAGCACTTGTAGCCTGCTTAGCGTGGCGGGTCTATGTCGGAATTCGATCCTCGGACGGTACGTGTGCCACTGCCCACTTCGTAATAAGCAATGCTTCCAAAAAACGGTAAATTGATAGTTGGCTTGTTTTGGGGTTCATGCTAAAATCCCAAGAATGCACCTAACGGACTCCGACGAAGATTTGAATTCATGGCGCATTCAGAAAAGTTTGAAGTAAGCACTTGCAGGTTCACCAATTTCGAGAAACAAGTTCAAGATGCATTCGAAATCCAAGCCTTCTTTTGTCGATGGTATAACAGGATAGAGGGGCTCATTTTCAACCGTTTTAGTGGTGCTTTTTATGGCCTCTTAGTAGAGCTCACGGATGCGATCGAACTCTCAACCCAGAAATGAACTCTGCTGACTTGAAGTCGATAAGTTCCCGATGCATGCCTAGTGTTTTACGACGTTTGCGGAAGGTGAGACAACAATCAGCGATTCTATTGAGCGCTTACCCGTCTCTCAGAAAAGGCGATGTGGGCTACCACTTCGCTTCTAGAACCCGCTAGATATGGAATCTATTACAGAATTAGGTAGAGTTTTCTAGAATTCGGAAACTTCCGACAGCCAACTCGAAATAGGTCTTGTAAGACTTCAAGTTCAAGTTGAGGTAACAAGACGAGGCGAATATGACTTAGGCATCGAGATCCAGTTTTTGTGTCAATCATCAGGCGAAAGAAGGTCTTGATATGATGAAAAATGTCACTCTATCACACGCGTGGTATGGGGAACGATTCCCGGATCGATACTCGCCCAGACCTACCAAGCCTTCCCCCTCCTGTAGTCTCTAGATTGGTACCAGACTCGTCAGGGAGTATAAAAACACTGAATTGACCATCGGCTGGCCTCCGGAAGTCATAGTCTGGGTCACGTACACATTCCAAACGCTACCACCCTTTCGACTAGAAGTCGAATGCGGGGCGCGTCCCAAAGACGTGATCGATGAAGCCAAAAACCAGGACCAACAGCACGCCTGGCCGGCTAAAGTGAGGAGTCGGCCGCAATCGTTGACTGTAGGTCAAATGCGATACCGTATCCAAACCTATGAGAAGGGAAGATCAAAAGAAGGTTCTCGAAGTATTTTATGTAAATTCTATTGAGATTGGTCCGAGGAAGTAGGCTCATTCGGCCCAGTTGTTGACTCTAAGCTAGACCAGTTCAACGATGAAAAAGCAAAGTACACATGGTTGTCAGTTTCGCTGATAGGCTAAGAGATAAGAGCGTGTCGGTTTCCCATGATTACCAAGGTCTCCTAAAAGCTGTCTGAGTAGAGGATCCGCTGAATTTTTCTCTGGTGGCCACCATCCTTTTCTACATGGCTACATGACTCCTTCCACGAGCGGGTGGTTATGGGACAGGTTCGGCATTGGACGGGAATCGAACTCACAGCGAGAACCTCTGCTATCCAAAGGGCCAGTTCTTCCTATACCTCATTCCCCACACTCCCTATCTATATTTTCACAGGGGTACCCACTATTGCCTACCAACGCTTTCACAAATACGACGGATACCGGCAAGGAGCAGTTGCACCGAGACTGCCGATAGTCGGATTCGATCCACAACAATTGTGTATTCGGATTAAGACGGATTGTAAAGTCTTGCGAATGTGCTCTACAGTAACTCGAAGGCACATTCAAGCGCCTCAAAACACTCGTCACCTATACGACGCAACAAAATGGTGCTTCGAGTGAGGCCCGCGAAGTGTCTATTGGAGCATGGGAGATGGATTACTGTGTTCACGAGACTTCAAAATCTGACTTGTGTATTTGGACATGAGATCTATCGATGCCGAGAGAGCAACTTCTTTTTCGATCACTTTTTTCTTGCTTTTTTATGACTCGTAGTTTCAAGGTGATTGTGAATGGTCCGCCTGAACTGATTCCCGCCCACATCAACCGAACCCACCGTTCACCTGGGGCCCGTTAACTGATAGCAGTTTCTTCTGATAGTATAATGGCATTGCGTTATACTGTCCACCGCAAGTCATCGCATAGACCACATTCCTTCATTCTTCCACCCGAGCCTCTCCGAAGAGGCCAGATCATCAGTCCTGACCTCTTCAGAGACGATAAGATAGTACAGTAAAGAAACATATGAGAGACCAGATAAAATTCAGCCGCTTTTGTAAAAGGAATCGGAATTACACGTGCAGCCAACAGGACGACTGCTTCTCACCCTTACAGAAGAGACATCTTTCAAGAAGAAGAAGAGAAAAATGGAAACCCGAAAAACCTCTAGCGAGATTCAAAAAAGTTTTTTGTTTTTTGAAAGCAAATACGAAATTTCTTGGTTTAAATGCAACAGGTCTTTCCGGACTTACAATCTGGGGTAGAGGCTATGGATTTAGATATATACATATGCTCTACTAAAACTGGGCCCAAGCTCAAAAGGCCACAAAATCTAGCTCATACACACCAAACGGTGACCAGTAACTTCTAAATCAGGGCTTTCATCCTTACAGACGGGTCTTGTCCCATTTAACCGACTGCGGAGTAAGGAAAGGCTTAATTGGTCTGGAAGACTATAGAGGATTCTATCCCGGACCGCTCGCATGTGATAGTGCACAACTTCCCACTCACCACCCCCGCCTTCATGATGTGCAGAACAGAGTGTGGCCTCACAGAATGCGGCCTCAGAAATCGTATTTGTGAGGTGCCGAACCGCCTCTGAGCTTTCACTTTGATTAGTGTGTCTAAAATCCCAGTTTTGAGGAGGAATCCCTTATGTAACAAGCCATGTAACATGCCGTACTATGAACTGTCCGCGATAAAAGGGGTTAATCGATATCATTGATAACCGTCTCTGCCAGAAAACCACCACTAATCCAATCCACGATCAATTTGATGCTTACTCACATTTGAACTCGAAGTCCAGCTGATTTTTTTTGACTTTCTCTCCCACCTACACATACTGATCCCTTCTTGGATCACCAATTATTGCCGAAACTCCAACCCAAAGAGCTACCTAGACAGCTCGTAGATAAGGAGGCGAAAACAAACATTAGTGAATGATAAGACAGCAATCCAGTAATTGCCTTTGCTAAACAATTTTATGAGGTACTTGCTGTTGAAGATACATTCACTACTGACACTAGACCGTGCGTTCGGTCCTTATTGATTACCGCCTTCAATGTGAGCTACATTATGGTGGAACTATAAATACTGTCGATAAAGAGGCGATCGACAGCTGGTCATCGAACATCTCAGGACCGCCATTCTAAAAACATAGCGGTAGTCTACTCCCACCTGCAATCTTCGCATTTCCATTACTCCACTACATTAAATAAGTTAAGCGACAAACAAAATAATCAGTAAATAAGATCAAGACTTGTTAACAACAAGGAAATCAAAAAACAAAGCTGAAAATTACGCGCAGCACTTTTGGATTGACAGCACGAAAAGAATAAGGTTGTGGACAATCCTGTTCCAATACTGTGCTAGTAAATGACGATTTCGTTGGTCAAAGTAAAGATAGCGAGTGAAATCTAACTATACTAAATTATCAGCTCAACGACCAACCCGCCCAGTACCTCCGAGCTTTTCTTGCTGACGAAAAGAGGCTTCCCATATGTTCCCCGAAATTGAGTCTAATTGGATCAACGTACTCCTCTGTAGAGGAAACAAAAATTAGACGCCACTCGTGAATGCAGGAAATAGTGATACATCGGAATAAAGTACCCTCTCTTCGACACCCATCAACCTCGTGCTTTTGCGTCTCAATTACATCCAACTGTGTTTGATATGCTCCTCTCACTTACCTTCAATCGTGTTTGACATGCTCTATCTGTTTAATACTCAGCCCTGACCAAATTTGCTTCCTTTATAAACTGTAATACCAATTTGGAAATCAATCTCTACGTCATAACTATATAACAGTAATATTTATATTTCACATTGACTGACAAGCCTAAATACACTTCTTCTGCCCACACAGCCCTCCGCAAATCCTATTATATTTAAAGAAACACAACACGTAAAAAGGCGTAACATTTCAAAAATATTATTCCGGAACAAAACTTGCATTAAACCAACAACTTTACCCTTATGGAATGGGACAACAAAAAACCAAACAATCACACGGGTTTACTTCTTCTTGGCTCCAACTCCTGCCTTCTGTGCAGCCTTCGTGACCTTTCCTCCAGCGGCTTCGGTCTTATCAACGGATTTGATGACTCCAACAGCAACAGTTTGTCTCATATCACGTACAGCAAAACGTCCGAGAGGTGCATAGTCAGTGAAGGATTCAACGCAGAGGGGCTTGGTAGGGATAAGTTCGACGATTCCAGCATCACCAGACTTCAGGAATTTAGGATTGTCCTCGACCTTCTTACCAGTACGGCGATCGACCTGAAGGTATCATAATAAATCAAGGTCTAAGCAATCCAAATGTTAACAATACCTTCTCCTTCAGCTCGTTGAACTTGCAAGCAATGTGTGCAGTGTGACAATCAAGAACAGGCGTGTAACCAGCGGCGATTTGTCCAGGATGGTTCATAATGATCACCTGAAATAGAGAAACTCAAAATTCATGGAAGCAAACCATCAATGCTTCGCACCTACCTGAGCGTTGAATGAGCGGGCTTCCTTAGCGGGATCATTCTTGGAATCGGAGCAGACTGATCCACGACGAATATCCTTAACGGACACGTTCTTGACGTTGAAACCGACGTTGTCTCCAGGGCCAGCTTCAGGAAGAGATTCGTGGTGCATTTCAACGGACTTCACTTCAGTGGTGACATTCTGGGGCGCAAAAGTGACGACCATACCGGGCTTGATGATACCAGTCTCGACTCGTCCAACAGGCACAGTTCCGATACCTAAAGCAAAATTCCACTCACTCCAAATTCCACACGTATGACTCAAAAACAAACCTCCAATCTTGTACACATCTTGAAGTGGAAGACGTAGAGGCCTGTCAGTAGGTCGCTGAGGGGGAACAATGGAGTCAAGAGCTTCGAGAAGGGTCTTGCCGGTAGCATTTCCCTCTTTGCGTTCAACATTCCATCCTTTGAACCAAGGCATGTTTGATGACGGCTCTAGCATGTTATCACCGTTGAAGCCAGAAATAGGGACGAATGCGACCGCCTTGGGATTGTATCCAATCTTCTTGATGAAGTTGGAGACCTCGGTGGTGATTTCATTGAAACGGGCCTCAGAGAAAGGCGGCTCAGTCGAGTCCATCTTGTTGCAAGCAACGATAAGCTGCTTCACACCAAGGGTCTGAGCCAGTAGGGCATGTTCACGAGTCTGTCCATTTTTGGAAATGCCAGCCTCGAATTCTCCGGTACCACAGGCAACGACCAACACAGCACAATCAGCCTGAGACGTTCCTGAAATGATAGTAACTTTCATCCTTTTTCAAATGCCATGTCGAACTGTGTGAAACTTACCGGTAATCATGTTCTTAATGAAATCACGATGTCCAGGAGCGTCAATAATGGTGATGTAATACTTGGCTGTCTCGAACTTCCAAAGAGCGATATCGATGGTAATACCACGTTCACGCTCAGCCTTCAGCTTGTCGAGTACCCAAGCATATTTGAAGGAACCCTTACCCATCTGAAAAAAAAGACTCCTCAGTGCATGTTTCGCCGTATGATAGAGGTGAAATAAAACGCTGCTTAAAGGGCTTTCATCTACAGTGTGCCCGCCATCCTTCGAATGCGATCGCCTGCCGTGTGCAAATAAAAACCTAGCCAGCCGAAAAACACCCGGCGACCGCTTCCGGTGAAAAGTTCAGTCAGATTCGACAGGTCTTTGCAAAAGTTGGCTCTAACAAACTATTTTCAGTTCTGGCAGTTCTCTGCAAAAGTTGACCCTCACATACTATTCTGGAAGATTTCGAAACTAAAGACAAATGCCCCATTGATCGGTGACCAAAGCTGCGCTACTGAATAGCCACCGTTTAGTTGGGGAAACATCTGCAAAGCACACCGAAAGTGAAAGAGAAGACTAAAAAACGAAATACGACAAATAAGTTAATCCGAATATATCAATTCGACTCCAAGACTAGTCTCAAAACTCTTCACCTCTTGGGCTTCCTTCTCGAACTTCTCGATGGTCCTCTTGTCGATACCACCACATTTGTAGATGAGATGGCCGGTAGTGGTGGACTTTCCGGAATCGACGTGGCCGATAACGACAATGTTGATATGTACCTTCTCTTTTCCCATTGTGAGTTAAGCTGAAATGGAAGCATTCGATACCGTTCTTTGAGTTAGAACCACAAATACAATATCTCGCACACCGAAAAACAACTCTTAACTAATTAGAGCAGATAAATAATACTGCGATCTACCTAGATTTCAAGTCAGACGGAGAACAGGGGCAGCAGCGATCGAGGCCGTGCGTTCAAGTGAGGTGTCAGCACGCCGAGAACAGTCTACACTACTGCGTAGCAGTCCCTACAGCGCGTGGGCCCGTAATGCGACAGCCATGTGTCGAATGGGCTGCCACGAAGCCGCGGACTGCACGTCAACTCCTCTGGCGCGAAATATTGATTTGAATCTGCCCGTGGGTATGGTGCCGGTGCTGAGAGTTTGAGTTGTTTACTCGTTACATTCCGACGTTCGGTGGTCCATTTCGTCTAAAATTGACTGATATTTGTATGGAGCCGGGGTTAAGCGCCGCAGATTTAATTTGCGCCCTTCTAGGCGGTGGTTTCGTGCGGTGATGGGTTATGTCTGCCATGTTGTGAAAGGAGAAAAACTAGAAGTGAAGGGCCTCTCTGTTGGGCTGATAAGTAGGAATGGGCTTAAGCTAGTTGGTGTATTTAAGAACAATTTATTTCGGAAGCGGTGGAATGAGAGGCCAAACTTTGCAACAAAGCTCAATTCAATCGTGCAGTCGGAACTACATGGAAATTGATTCAGGGCACGGTAGGGATCAAAATCTTTTCCGAAAGATGATCGGTAGCATAGGCAGCGCCATAGCGTCATCCCCGGATCGTCCTTCTTAAATTTCATGTTTGACGAAGTTCGTTAGCTTTCTTTTTGCTTTTAGTTAATGCATCTACGTTTACAAATCTGGGGGAATGAACTTTCTTGAAATACAGTTTATCATAGTTTCTCTTCATGGCAAATTTTCCCAATTGAATGGCAGTATGTAATCAATGCTCATAGCAGTCAAATGGCTGCGTAACCTGTCTAATTCATCGGGTGTTTTCGCACACTTTATATTTACCCAATTCTCTTGCAAAAAATTCTATTTCGTGACGGTGATGTACCTTTTTTGTCGTGTAACAGAAAGCCTGATTCAGTGATTGGTATAAGCCATCATGTCGTTGATAACGCAGATCAACACATTGTTGAGCTATATACCAGAAGTGGCGCTACCAAAAAAGAAACAAAGTGTTGCCACAAGCACAGGTGCCCCTTTGAGATCTTCTTGTCCAGAAGCAATGAACAAAATCGTCAGGATAGCAGGACTATCCGGTGCCATAGCTGTTGCTGTTGGAGCCTATGGAGCCCATGGTTAGTTTCTATCCTTCTATACTTTCCATTTTTGGTAAAAGTCAAAGTTGATGAAACCAAGGTAGTAGAGGTGAAGCAGCCTTTTCGATTTCTCAGCTTTCTGTCCTGTAGAAAGTAGTGCTTTCCGCTGTACCCTCTGTTCAATGTTCCTGAAATTTTATCAACTTTCTCATCATTTGTATTGTCCCACCGTTTTATTTTGCACTTTCCAGTGATTCGCGATGATGAATCGATAGACGTGCGAAGGAAGAAGGCATTTGAGACAGGATCGCGATATCATCTTATTCATACATTGGCTTTACTGGCTGCTCCACGAGCACGCTATCCTTTGGTTACGAGTACCGTTTTTCTTAGTAAGCCATCGTTAATAATTTTGTTTTCTAATCATAATGTCGCTATACCACCTTATTGGAGGCATTTATACTGCCGATGTAGGCACTGACTGATTTCAGACTTCAAAGATTCAATCTGCATGTGCGTGCGTGCGGACGCACGCAGGTTGAATCGTAGCCAGCCTGAAAGTAGCCATCGACCGCCAAGTGATATCCCGCAGATCGATTATTCTGCTGCCTTGATCATTTTTAGTGTTGAAAATGCTTGTTTGCCTTGCTCTTATCCTGGCTTATTCGTATTCCTTATGACTGACCGACCGACGGCAGCGCTAGCCACTTGTTCATAATACTGGCGCGTGGTCCATCGACGTCCAGGTTGTCAACACGTGGCTAGCGCCGCCGTCGGTCGGCAAGTCGTTGACTTTGAAATCCAATCGACGGCCAACGCCGACGCCGATATCGCTGTTGGTAGTACAAATAAAACCAATCGTAATCTTTGGTCAGAGAGATGAAAACCCTATTGTTAATTTCTAGTAATCATTGGTTTTATGAATTGTCTACCAATGAATCATCTGTACATTTCAGGTGGGATCGTCATGTTCTGTGGACCATGTTATCATTACAGTCTCACTGGCAAAGAAAATACTCGACGATTCACTCCTATCGGGGGCGTCCTATTCATACTTGGTTGGCTTACATTTATGCTCTAGTACCCAGATTTATACTTATTGAATCAATGATAGATTCGCTGTTAGTTCACCGAAATACTCATACCTTTCTGATGTCGTTTTCTTCTGAGTGTATATGTTCATTCTCCTTGACGAAGAAGTCACATGAGGGTTGGAGTCTTGGGACCGGTAGTTCCTACTTCTGTTTTTCTATTGTAATCGAGCTTGTCTACTTACATCTAGTCTCAAAAGTGACATTTCAGCAACCAGTTAGCTTCATTATCCTGGTAGTAACTCTATGAACTAATTAATGTAGGCCTTCTCTTCCACAATCGTTTTGAAAAGTTACACTATCACTAGCTTCGCTCACTATTAATGGCTATTTCGTTGAATTAGCGTAAGAAGGCGGCCAAATATTCTGACCTCAAGCACGTCAAGTTTAATAGTTGGTAATTCACTAGTTAATCAGATGATTTCTCGATGTTAAAAGTAACTCGAGTTTAGAAAGTTGTTCATGGTTGGTACTACATTTAGTCTATCTGTAAGTTACTAAGTTGTCATAAATAATTTAATAAATTCTAAGTATACAAATGTCGGTTATTGCTCTTGATCAGAACCAGATTCGTATTCATTCTCGCAATCTTCATTTCTTGTGTCTCGCCGCATTGCTTGGTCAAGCAGGCCTGCTATTTCAGCATCCTGAAAAAAAGGGTCCACGC
Source organism: Haemonchus contortus (assembly GCA_000469685.2). Classification (NCBI taxonomy): domain Eukaryota; kingdom Metazoa; phylum Nematoda; class Chromadorea; order Rhabditida; family Trichostrongylidae; genus Haemonchus; species Haemonchus contortus. The sequence continues at coordinate 39,947,464 of LS997562.1, forward strand.
GTTGTTAGTAGCACTCAGGTATATTATGTGAGTGAAAGGAGCTCAGTCACGCCTGAACTTTGAAAGCGTTTGAGAAAATGAGTTGGAGTTAGTTATATAAAAGATATTAGACAGCTGAGAACTCCACTACTCACCTTGGCTAGATCAATAGGTAGCTTTTGATCTCGATTCCGTATCCAAGCATTGGCACCGCTATCGAGTAAAAGTTGTACACATTCTCGATGACCACGCCATGAAGCGGCATGCAGTGGAGTGTCACCCAGTTTATTCTAGAAGGATTGCAAACATTATGTGTGGCAGTAGGCCATAATTTTTCAAATTCTCCCTCTCCAAAATGATCAGCTCATTCGACTGTATCTGACTAAGTGAGAGCATTCTTGATGTATTTTTGTTAGCGCTATGGATTTTCGAAAAAGCATATGAAGTGCTGTAAGCTACAATATAATAGCTTCAACTGAAAAGTGTTCACAAATAGACGAAGGAATCCCTCAGAAAGCGGCATAATGTAAGTACAACTGTCGCAGTATGTGTTCTCATTCATACTTCGAATCAGTAAATGCCTTCGGTTGGCAAAAAATTGCCTACTAATGATGATGAGTGCGGTAGCTTCTCACGAAAGACACAAGAAACTATCTACACTGAGACGATCGCCAGGGACAGATCTCGAGGACGAGGGTCTTGAGGACAGCGTTTTAAGTTGGATGCAAGTCGTTAGATGGATTGAGTTGGTAGAAACAAAGAAAACACACAAAAAATCCGTCTCACAAGAAAACATAATTGCGGAAACTAAGAAGACTATGTCATTAAACATAGTTTGCTTACCTGAGATGAAATGGTTATTCCCGGATGCTCGAGAAGACACTTCACCACACCGAGATGACCACCGTGACATGCCCAGTATAGAGCCGTCGAACCAGATTTATCGAGGCTGTTCACCGATACCTAGGTACATAATACCCGCTCAGAACAACGTTTTAAACCACGCATTTTTAACTGTAGGATTATTCTTACCTGATTATTAATACAATCCTTGAGAAAATTGATATTCCCTCGTCGAGCTGCTTCATGCAACGGATTCGACAACTCTTCTACATTTTCACTTACAACTAAAACATCTGTTTTCAGACTTCAACGACACAACCGACAAGCGCGCATTTGACCGACGGTGTTGCTGGCTCTGTTGACAACACTGGACGCCGATGGATCATGCTGCAGTGTTGTTAACAAGTGGCTAGCACCGCCGTCGGTCGGAAGCGGAAGGTCTGTGAAGGTGTTCGATAATCATCGAGCGCCTTCATAGTACTTGCGTTTTCTCGCACATATAGAACGTAGAAACGTATGAGTGCGCTAGGCTGCGTAAAAAGCGTATGGTTGCGTAACAACGCACCAGTTTGCGTACAAATGCAGGTACTATGAATGCGCCCGCCCATGAGATTCATAGCAAGAATTGAAGCAATTTGGGGTGTGTTTCCTCATTTCGAACAGTTAAAGTATTTGAAAGCGGCATGAGTCATCGAACAGTGGCATATCGATCGACGACAAACGCCGACGCTGGTACTATAAACGAGACCCTATCATAGTCGATACCGCCTTTGTCACCCTACGAATAGTTACTACCAGAACAGCAAAAAAAGACCCTAGAAGCATGCACGAATTGCTCAGCAAACGGTGAATTGCGTGGACAATCAATAGCTACACCTGCCGGGGACTGTCGGTGTTGAGAGTTTGCATAGGCACGTTGATGACGTTCGTTCGTCAGTCCTTACAAAATCGATAATGGTAATTTTGCTTTGACGGATGTGAGGCGTAGCCAATACAAACTCGACAACTGTCAAAGTGAAGGCGGAATGTTTTCATAGACGCCTATAGTAATTTTCACACATCCACGTCTGACGTTCGTTATAAAGAATTCTGTGGTAACGAGTGTAATTTGGTAGCTGCCTCTACAGCAGCAGCAGCACGGTGCCACCATAAAAAGTAATGGGCCAGGGAACTTGCGATAAAATATGGGATAAAAGCATAAAGACTCTCGGAACCGACCGTAATTAGCTGGCACAAGCCCTTTTTTGCCACCACATGTTGCCGGCAGCCAATCGTCATTTGGTCCTCTATCGCTCACGTACAGCAGATCCCCTTCAGCGAAGCTCATCTCTTGATCCTTAAATTGAAATTCACAAATGACTAGAAGTTTCAAACTCGTTACTGACAATACTGTAATAATTTTTGATTTAAAGCGTGACTTTTTGCTTTCACTGAAACTCAGTCGTTCTCATAAACACTAAAGAAACTTTTCCATGTAAATATCATAGATTTTATGTTTCTAGCTCGCCAATACACAGTTTTCCAAGAAAATCTTTATACTTCTTTCATTACATTTAGTTATTAAATCCCATTCCACTTTGTGAATGAAGCTATTATTGGGGCCGTTATTTGGCCTTTCTCATCAGTAATACTCACCGTTCTAGCAGCATAGTCATAGAGTGCTCGATAAACCCTGACTCGTCCGGGTTTCGGTGCCGGCCTCGGGGGTGCTGTAGTCATCGGTGCTGGCGCGCAAACTGAGACCCGACGTCATTCATTCGAATCGATCGATTCGACGAGCCTTTCAAGCCAAATACGCCTCAGCCATCCCAGGTGAGTCACACCTTTGAAAAAAGTCTTAGAAAGCTCAGAGATAAGTGTGGTTGTTAAAATAGAACACAAATATTCCCAGTTATGTACAGAGTATTTCAAGTTTACTCGAAATCGTGTTTCAAAATGATAATTGTTAGCGGTTGTACTTGTAATAGCCTATTATCTACTTTTCTCATGAAGCGATACCTTCATGAGTGGTATTTTTGCAAAATGGTGGCACTTTGTAAAAGAGACGACAGTGGAAAGATAGACATTATGGCCCTAAATAATCGGAATTTTTGAAATTGCGCTTTTTTGAAATATTGTTGTTTACTCAGGTATACCGAGAATTGCACATTTTCAAAATTTACTAGAAAGTCAGCAATATTTCGAAAAATGGACAAGAACTTGTGAAAGAAACGCTGTAGGAGGATAAACAAACAATTTCATGAGTTGTTGTTTATTCAGGTATACCGGGAGTTTCCATTTCCAAAAGTTACTCGAAAGTCAGTAAAATTTTGAAAAAAACAATTTGTGAAAGAAACACTGTAGAAAGGTTAACATTGTACGACGAATAATTGAAAATTTGGAAACTTATTTTCCAGAGTTGTTGTTATTTACTCAGGTTTATCGAGAGTTGCTCATCTTCAAAGGGTATGGACTTTCAGAAATGGAGCAAGAAGATGATGAGACGGATGAGGACGCAGAATTTCTACGAAAAGCCGAAAAAATCATAAGTGATTTCGAAAAAGGAAAAGAGGTTGGTTTATTATTACCTCTGGTAAATACATATCTATCAAGTTACCCAAAATTGTTAAAGGGGTTACAAGAAGTTGAGAAGTTGCCGAGATCTAAACGAGGCGTTGCCGCGTGTGGGCTTTCTGTAAATGGTAGGCATGGCCAGCACATAATCATAGCAACCAATGCATAATGTAATCCACTTAGGCTTTTTGATCGCTTTCCGATGGCGAAAGAAGTGGTCTAAAAAAAATTGCCTGTACAAGACCAGAAACAAGAGTTCAGATCTCCATATTTTAACTGAAGTCGTTTTCTCCTCTTTTTTTTCGGGGTCCTGGCACCTGATTTGTCTCAAGTTTCATAAGATCTGTCTATATAAGGGAGGAAAAACAGTTGGAAGCCGTGGCAACAAGGAATTTCCCTATGAAATGTTTTGACAGTATGTAAGGAAGGTATAATGAGATCGAATCATCTGAAGTTTTGCTTCAGAAATATTCAAGTGCTCCCGTCAAGAGCTTCAGTGGGCAACTTAGCCATTGCATATATTTCAAGGGCAATATTAGGTTGTTTTATTTTTACAGAAAAGGAGTAAATTGCATGGTCTATTTAATAAATGAGTTAGGCATGAAAAAGGAATATTTTTTTAGTCACACAATGATTAAAAAACTCCTAGAGGCCTGCTCTATAAATATCAATCACTTGAGGAGGAGGTGACTACCTTTTGAGATAAGTGTTTGGAATACTTAGAAAATACGCTGTCCACCCAGTTGTTAACCTAGTGGTTCTTACATCTTAAGAACAATACCAAACATCAATACGTAGCATGTAACGAAAACAGGTTAGTTAGTCAGCTGTGAGTCGTGAATATGTTTCCAATAATGATAGATAGCACCGTTATCTTGTATCTATTCAACTTACTTAGAACATTTTTTCGTTAGAAGAGCGTAATCGTGATAAGATTAGGTGTCACATCTCATGCATCAGTTGAAGAGGCCATCACATTCATACGATGAGGATGCCACCAGCTGTATCTACGAAGTTCTTGAGGTTGGTATTGGCTCATATTTTATTTTTTTAACAGACGATATCCTTAACTTTTCCCTAGACCTCTCAAAGCTGTAATTGGGCATGGGCCAGACCGCACATCTTTCTATAAACTTGTTTTGTAGCCTTTTTTTACGAATAAATTGGATTGTCTTTGAGAAAATAGAAAAGAAGATGAAAAAGAAGGCTCGTCTTCGTGTAAATGAATAAGATTCAAGTACCAAGCGTTATAGAAGATGATTTCCTCGCGAGATGAATCAACGAGAACACCGTCTTCCTCGCCTCCTCCTGCCTCGACTCCGTCACCTATTGGCGAGTGTTCCAATCTTGGTGAGCCAATTATTTTGATTGCTTCGCCCCTTTTCACCAGTGGATTTAAGTTCGCACTTCCTCTTCAGTTGTGTGATAGTGAGCTGCTGTAAAGTACAATCGCATATGCTGTTTTTATAATTCATAACGTGCCAGTCATAGCATTGCTGAAGAAGCGTCATTGCATCATCGTTTTGAAAGCAAATCGTCATGCTGCGACCTCGGTCGGCTAGCTCTTTCAAGACAGATCAAATCCTGGCATGAAAGCGAAATGTAGTCCCGGACTTACTGGAGTTATCAAGTTTTTTTACGGGGTCACCGCGATAACCTATTTCACTTTTTTTTATATTTCTCCAACTGCCATCAGCCTTCCTGCTGTCTTTACCGCAACGAGGAATCACCTGTGTGGTGATCGGTACATGCGGGTACCGTCCCTTCAGCACTTGATAAGCAGAGTCGTTTAGAATGTGATTAGTTATTGAAGCTTTGGAAGGCCTCCTTGCATGCAATTGGGCTTGAAGTCCACATTTAAACCTAGCGTGACGCAAAACACATAGTGTCGACCACATCACCCATGACTGATGAGCCAGTCGCGGTCACGGCAGAGGGACATCTTTGACTACTCGTGGCTGGTAATAAACTATGAAAGCAGCTTTGGCGATGAAGAAAATGATAAGTGCGAGTAATCTGTGAAGGATAGGGGATCTGCTTTTGTGATACGTTAGTGTAAAATAGCCTCCTAATGTTTGCATTTATTTCCAGATTTGAATCAACTAAACGGGTCCGTCAAAAGAAGGTTGTCTTTTAGCCCTACCATGCAAGAGAGCGAACGGGGATCTAATGAGGTGAGAACATAGTTTAAAGTAGCCGCAATATCCTAATTTTTTTTGCTCCATGTTAAACAATCGGAAACATTCCTTCAGATGAACGAGGCTCCTTTTGTGCCCAAATTGGACTTCTCACTACTATCATCCATCGAACACTCGTCACCACCGATACCAGCTATTACCCATATGGACTCCAACGCTTTTGAACGCTCTCTAAGACTCGGATCGCAATGCCATCGGTGCCCTCCTCGTGAAGGTTCTCTTAACGCCTCTGATTTTGTGTATTTACTCATTTTCGGTATCATAACCTCTTTAATTGTTTACTATCTTCATATGCCTCCTCTCCACAAGGGTCCAGTATATTGATCTCACTGACTCACTTGGGATTGAATTAATCCTTTAGGGTCTGTTAGTTGAACCATCGTTTTAATGATTGTAATTCGTAAAATTAACGGTATCTAAATCCGTTCTAAAGGGTTTTGCATGGTTGATTATCGACTAGGCTCACGTTACAGATCCCGGTTCAGTTTGCAACACCATTTGAGGGCAGCTACAATAACAGCTTTTCATATATCCTCATGTTAATGTGCATTTTAATGAAGGAAACTAACCCCTTTGCTCCTAGTCATATCGGTTGGGGTAAAGGTGGGCTATTTTGCTGTTTCAGCGATTCCACTTCTCGCTCTGCTCTGATGTGTAATTAATGAACTCATGAGCAGTTGCTCAGGACCTTGATCTTACCTCAACCCGGTAATCAAATAGCCGTGTTCAATGCAAGAACACAAGCCTAGCTTAGAGTTTTCTAAAGGAAGATGGCAATATCGCGTGCCAAATTTCACTTTAGAACGTAGCGTGCTATTTTGACAAGATACATGGCTAATAGCAGCATTTAATTAATTGTCTTTTGACCATTTTTTTTCATATACATGCTTGTTAGAAAGGTTTTAGAAGTGTTACATATGTTGTTTGTAATGGCTAGAGATTTCACATGAAATTGAAATGCTTGTTTCATAACTGTTGATGTAGTGATAGTTTTGACATCCGCTTTTCATGAGCGCGATAAATATAATGAAAATGTCAGTTAACTATTGCTGATCTATTACTCTATTACTCTATTCTCTATTACTTGAAAACCACCTAACCAGCACAACTGTAAGTTAGTACCGCTTGAGTAGGATCGTCAGAATGATAAGAAGTCTATGGGCAAACTCTTGCTATTGCACCGCTGCTCTGGGCATTTTTTTTAAAGAAGTAGATCTCCATAGCACTGTTTTATTCGAGACCTTTTATACAAATGCATTACCCTAGTAAATGGTTCGTACCCTTAACAGAATGATGGAATACACCTGTAGATGCACCGTACAAGGATTCTAAGTGCTAGTGCTGGATAGTGAAGAAGAAGGAATGGAACTAAAAGAAAGTTTTAAAGCCTAAAAGCTCTGCGATAACAAGGTGTCATAGGAGCAGAAACTTCAAAGGAAGTAATAAAATGGCTAGCGAAAAAGGACGGCTGAAAATCCGCTTCAAAAGGCTTCATTGGGAGGAGAAATAAATTACGGAGTAAACATATTGTGTTGCCTACAAACAAGATAGAGAATAACTGGAGGCTACAAAAGAAATGATCTAAGCGTTAAGTCCAAGAGATGCTTTCAATTGAAGTATAACAAAATAACAAAATTGATTAGTAGCATTAAGAAAAGCAAAGAGTTTCCTATTCATTCGAATTTTTGTGAATTTTTGAGTAAAGCCTGTAGAATGAGATCCGGAACATCCATAGTTTGATCTTCAACAAGCACTATATCGAATCCTTCTAGGTAAGAGTCCAGGAGCTCGTCAACCTTGAAAATCTTCTATACAAGTTGAAAAGACACGAAGGAGAACAAAACTTTCTCCTTGATGTAGTAAGAAGTCAGGCTTCGAAAGCCATTAACTACCGCTTACCCTGCTATTCAGGAAACCAATCTTAAGCACAGTTCCGCTATGAGCGACACCGACATCCATATGCAAATCACCAAGACTGTCTCCGAGCAGTATTATGTTACCACTAAATACAGTAAGCATATTTTAGGTTCTGCTCGAAGAAATTGAGTACTTTTAGATACCGGTGTGCGATATCATTGTAGAAGGGAGCGTTCTTGGGAATGACTGAGGCATCCTTGCAAAAGACGTGAATCAACGGTTCTGAACAGGCGCAGACAACGCCCTGGAATAACGAGGTTAGAAATGTATCGCTAGTAGTTCGCATTTTGTTCTATTTTTTAATGTAAGAGAAAAGGATATAAACCTCACCTCGTCATTGAATATCAGCATATTCGATATGATATGTATATTGTCCGGAATATAGCCCAGTTGGTCTCGAAGAAATATGTCTATGACATTGCCTACGCCGGCCGAAAACAGAAGTAGAGGAATGGACGAACTAGCAAGATGCCTGACAAGGGCATCAGCACCGTCTCTGAAACCATTTGCCATTTTCTCTAGTTCTGACTTTGTTCTCGTAGTATAAATGATTATGAATGATAACTTACCTTAATTCAATTTTAGCATTCACAACAAATTGTTCAATCTCTTCGCGATGGATTCGAAACGCGATATACTTCTCGTGAGCTTTCGTCCACCTCAAAAGGGCTAGCGCTAATGAATGAGTGATATCTGGTGTCCTAATATCCTTACCATTCTATCATATACGGCAACTTTTCCTCTTTTGTTAGCCCTGGATCATATTCTATAGCTAAATATTTTGAATTCGTAGCATGAATCTGCAATCAAAGGTAAAGACGGTTATTGAAGGATAACTATCCATGCACGAACCAGCGACAATAGATATCAGCGCTTGTTTGAATATTATAAAGTAAGTAAAGTAGTTCAGGGAGAACTAAGGCGTGGCTAGCTAATGATTATCTAGCTAAGTGCCGGGGAGCCGTTGCGCCATCACTGTTTGGTCAGTGAGCTCAAATGTTTCACAATTCCAACTACGCTCAAGCACAAACTACGAAATCTTAGTCGATAAGAATAGTAGGAAAGACTGATCTTTTGTTAAGGTATGAGTCTCTGCATCGTCCAACATGACTCATGGTTTATCTTGCCTAAGGCCCAGCTTCAAGTAGTTGACGGTGACTCTCATGAACAAAATACCAGCTCAAAAAATGAACTCTTTTTGATGCCCTTTAAATGTCGTGAAGCTTTTCATCTACCTATAACGTCAGCCAAGATAAAATAGAGTGATGAAACAAACAACAGGGTGACGCTTTTTCTCCTCACTTTGTTACATGAATCCGCTGAGACTCGTCCTCTTTAGAGCGACAGTTATGTGTAAAACAAACCTCTTCCGTGAGTTCGGGATGTAGCGTATATAGAAGCTGATTCAGGACATTGTGACTGCTAAAGCATGGCACACCGTTGTGGTCGATGGAACGTGTCAAAGTAAAGTCAAAGTCAGATATGACCTAAACAACGAAAATCATAATCAGTCTCTTGAAAAATAATCAAAAAGAAGCTCACTCCAAGTTGATCATTCCCTCCCTTCAGAATGGCATCGAGTTTCTTCTTAACAACGTTCTCGTCACGAACTCTAACACTGCGATGGCTCAATATGGATTCTATTGTCTTTTCCATTTCTGAACATCATTGTCTTCTTTTGGAGGGAATATATGGTAACGGCCTTTGTATCGACTTCATGCCTTCGAAAGTCGGTTTTTTTTCAGCATCATAAGATAAGGCTGGTATTTACGAAATCATTCTCGCTCAAGCCGAATCTTGGAACTGATAATGTAGAAAAGGCAAACTCTTCATAAATACGCAATCAAAGAGTTCACTGACCTAGAAACATGCAAATAAGCTAGTAAATGAAATTGTTAAATAATGTGATCTATCTGAAAAGCAGAAATCAATAAAATAAACCACGCGACATGATAATAACAACAATTTATTGGACTTAAAATAGCGCACAACACGCAAGTTACCACATAGTTTTATGGATCAAGTATCTTCTGGACAAATGTCAATGAAATAATACTCATTTGCAATGGAATAAAGGAAAAAAAGCAAGAATATACAGTTCATTTGTAACCTGAATGTCTGCATAGACGCATGACTGAGAAGAGACGGGATCAGCGGTTAAATATTTCGGATCACTGCAACAACGAACCGATCCCGCCGTTCATCTGCGCATTGCAGTCCCACTAGATTTCAAATGAACAACAGAATGTGGTCTTAAAGTAGATATAATATCAAAAATGTTACAAGTCTCATGGTACAGAATAAAATATAGTAATAAAAATGCACCGATCAACAAACATGAATGGAAACACACTGGTGAGCTCCTATCCGATCCTTATGTCATTCATTCACTTCAGAGATGCTGTAGTGTCTTTCATGAAAAGTCTCAGTTAAATCAAAGTACCCTTTAAGTAATAAGCCTGGTAATGTATGAAGAGTACCCGCAAATCTTGACGTTTTACAACGCGCAAACTACTATATGTATGTACGAATATGGTATAATTAAGAACAGCTGGAAATGAAAGCAGCATCTAAGAAAAATAAGAACCCATCTAGCAAAAATCATACGAAGCTCTTAGGTCCTTGAACTTTTCAATATTTGCCTGTGGGCCGTTCTCGGAACACTTTCTAAAAAAGCTATCAATTGGCAGTAGTCCATTATTTCACAATGACACAAACATAAATACTCACTTATAGAAAAGTACAGCACCAGTCATATCCTCAGGTTTACTCATGTTGCTCACTTGTTGCTCGAAAATCAGCAGAGGTGGTTCAATCAACCGACGTTTTCGCTCCACGGTTTTCTGGAACATTTTCGATATTCAGCGATTCTTACACGGAATGATGTGTAGTTATTATAGGCGTTCAAATAATTTAATTCAAACTCTGATGAAAAGCTGCACGAAAAGACCCAGTGAGCCATCTTAATGTGTTATTAACCGCCTTTTTTGAACCGCGCGAGTCCAGAGTTATCACATAAAGAGAAATCTCTAAAGAAACGTGCATAACTATATTAAGTTATAAATAACTTACTACAGGGGGCATGGCAGGCTCCTTTTTGTGAAGGACTGAGAACAATTGCGCTTCCATTTTGTCTTCTTCCTGATCGGCTTCTGTTGGCTCAGCGAATTCATCGTCAGTCTCGATATCCTTCAAAGTGAAAACACGGATTTTCTCGAATGTTCATAATCTTCAATATTGCGGGTGATTGCCGAGAGGGATTGCCCCCTATGTTGGAAATTTCGGAAGGGATCCACAAGACACGATGGAAGGATGAAAAATCAAGATTTACATATGTGATATATTATATGATGATGTGATATGTTTACATATATGATGAAATACTTCACTTTCAGAAAACATGTTGCAGATTTATTATGATTATACGATTTATCTGATTGTATTTTCAGATAGCAGTATTTTAAAAGATTTATCTGATGTTCACTTTTATGTTTCTGTTTCGATTTCTTGGTTTTTTTTGCGGATACGCTACGCTCACATGTGTTTCACATGTCTTTTAATAAAAAAAATTATGCTAAAAACATCATTAAATGAGTCGTTCTTTTGTAACAACGTTCCCTCCATCTTCACCCATTCGTGTAAACTACTGCTAGAATACTGTGCCGGATCACTTTATTCAGACCTCACTAAAGGACTTATATAAGGTAACTTGCTAGTAAACCTCCCTACGACAACTCATTTTGCATCCGGAAATGCCGGAAATACAGCAAAAAGTACCACAAAGAACTACCTCGAAGCCCTTATTGCAGTAATAAAAATGTTGAGCCATGCGATTGCCATTTCGGGTGCGCATTCCACATTTGCAGCAGAATCGTAGCCCTCGGAGGCTACACTGTAGCGCATCGATGCCTCTGCGAACAGAGGTATCAGTAGCTGAGCGGCGTTTTCCTAGAAGGAAATGCTCATGGATATTTTAATGAAACCATGTGCACTACATTTCTCGATTTTTCAGAACAATTTCAAAGAGCACAGGATATACAAAAGACACATGCAAACGAGCATAGATCACATACATAACTTACCGTATAAGCTTTCGTTGAAAGCCAGCGTGACGCATGCGATACACTTCTTCGAAGGATTGCTATAAGAGCTGTTGATGCATTGTTTACACTGGTACTGCGGCTTTTGTTCTTGACATACCAACCGACTTCGCTGGCGAGAACGAGTTTCCGGATTCTGAGGAAACGAAAATATGGGTGAACATAATCAAGAAAAAAAACTGAAGATCAAACAGAAACAGATCCTTACCCTGTACGTCAGCGTCCATTTCGGGTTTACTGCCGAGTGTTCCCTTCGATGCTTCTGCTTATCAGCGATGTTCGAAAAAGATAACGCACAGTGATCACATCCCAGACGAGACTCTAAAATCAAAAACCAAAATCCAACTTTCTGAAAGAATAGCTGCCACACTGAGCAAATCACCTGACTCGTGACTAATCATGTGATTAACAAACTCCGATACTCGTATAACCGGCCGCTTTCTTTGGTATGATGGGACAACCAACGTGAACGTGCAGAACGGGCACATGAGCGTGCTAAAAATCGTTCAGTAGCCTGTTACATCAGATGAACATTAAGAAAACATAACACTAGTTATCTTATCATTTGACTCACACATGACGATTAGGAAGTTTTCGAATGCATAAATTTAATGCAAAAGTCCAAGACATAAATTGAAATGTATCATTCTAAAACTTTGCCGCATTAAGACCAGAACCACACTTTGAACAATCTCAGACTTTTTAAAAAGAATTTCAGAGTCTCGTTCCAGTACCTGCAACATTCACATGGGTCCCGAGCGCTTCCCTAGTAAACCATGTCGCAATACGGAAGAAACCAACGAGGAGCATCTTTCAACCATTTTCTACGAGTAGCTGCGCGGCTTCACTGCCCACGACACTGACCCCAGCATTTACAGGGGTGCCCAAAAAAAAGACACCATGCATGGGGCCTAATCCAGGGCGGAATACGTCGCACCGATTGAAGCAGCAGAAGAATGTGATTGAGTAAATTGTACTAAGAACGTTGCTTGATGAAAGGAGGCAATAACCCATGTGGTTCCTATATCGGCATCAAAATATGAAGCCGTCTGCTATTACGGACGCGCTCAAGACTACTTATGGGATATAGGTCGGCAACAAGCAGATACGCAACTTTCTCAATCGAGTCGCTCACGGACAGATTTCTGGGCATCGTCGCTTAAGATCTGGAAGACCGCTGACTTCCTGTAGCCCCGACAACTCCACAATGGTCTACGACGTCGTGGGGACGAGCCGATCTCGCCGACCTCAGACGACATCAAATTTGCGTGGCGAAAATCTTCGATTTTGTCCGTGCGGAAGGCCACTGAAGAATTACGTGATCGAGTACAATATGTTCTTGATTTTGCGGGTTGTAATATTCAGTCAGGGTTTAATAAAGTTTGATTACATTGGTGGTACAAGCCGAGCAGTGAAAGTGTCTCTTTTTTTGGGTACCCCTGTACACTGCATTCGGAGTGGACTTGGCCAGTAGCGCGACCGTTAGTCGTTTATTCGCTCGCCTTCATTCACAGATACGACGCTCGGGGATGATCCTCGTTAGGCCTACCGGTGATTATGGGTGATAACCGACTTTTCAACGAAGTTTGGAGGAAGCCTGAGGTTACGAGCAGGCTAATGACGAGGCTGTGAGTGACTTCGTTCCACTCCTTCAGAACACGATTACATCCCGTCACACGCGTATCTCAATCAGCCAATCGCTTAACTTCACCTTCAATCTCAAGGAGTTTTCGCGCGATGGGGTGAAGGGAATTGAAAGCTGGATCCCCTGTGAAAACACGCCTTTTGCCCGTCTTCTGAGCCTCAATGAGAACAACACACAAAGTAGGACTTGCTGCAGTGCTTTTACGACTTGAAAAAAATGCTTTCTCATTAGTTGTTTCACCGAGGCTAGACAATCACGGCTACCATTCAAGCTCACGGTACTCGCTCACGCCGTCGAAGGAAATTGACCGTGAAGAGTTTTTATCCATCTCCGTACGATAATGCTCAGCTTCACATTGCGAAGGTCACAAGTTCAACAAATGTGACAGGAATACCATTATCTACTCTCCTTATTTCCCCGACCTCGTCTCTTCCGACTATCTTCTTTTAGGAACGTCAAGAAGTTCCTGGTCAAAAAGAACCTGGTCACTTTTGGTAACCAGAAAAAACTGTGAATACCTTCCTGTTCCCTCACAGCCTTCCTGCTTCTTGTAATAGTACTTATCTGAATTGCCCTCGTCAGATGTATGTCATAGATAATGATCATAATTATACTTCAATTAGTGTTCAAGTGAAATGGAAAATAAATCGAAAACGCGCACCCGAGTGTCTCAAGATTTTCGCATTTCGCGATAGTTCTTTTGACGAAATACCGCTTTTCAAATTCACGCAAGGGCGAAGTTTTAGATGATGGATTCAACACATTAATAAATTGACTTTTAATTCGAACACTTGCGTGAATTTTCATTAAGCTCAATCATTGACATCCAACCTGATCGTTAAATTTCCGTCTCAGTTAAGGTTTCGTTATGTTATCGCTATTTATTTTATGTTTGTCTGTTTTTTGGGAGATTCAGCCCACAAGGAAGTGAAGACTATAGTCATATCTACAGGTTTTCGGGAACCATAACAATGAAGTTTCTTGTATTAAGGCTATACAGAGACTGAGCGAACCACCCCTCTCAATCACCTCGGCTACTTAACCTGGTAGAAAGACAATCTCACGATTCCAGCTAATAAGCAGTCTCCCTTGTGAAAAGGTGTTTAGATCGAGAACAATCACTAAAATTCTAATTTCTTCACAACCAGTGTGTTCTTTCTTGTCTATTGTAATCCGATCCCTCCAAAAGGCATCGGCATGGAAACGCGAGGGAGAAATCGCACAATTGACGTCACAAAAAATCGATATAAGTGGCGCGTGGTGTTTATCGGTGGCAGGGACACGGCGCAGCTCCTTTCCATAGTTTTACCCATTTGTCGAAGCTCACTATGAATAAACCATAGCAGGAGACGACAATATCACAAGAGATATAGAAAATATTGAAATTTTGATGGATACAGCTATTCCACATATACCAGCAAGTAAGTAACCACGCCTAATCAAGTAACCACGCCACCGAAACAGTACGGGAGTAAACTACTTCGTCGAGCTCACGCGATAACCTTACCGCCAAAAATTAGAAGGAATATCAAGGGGAAATAAATATAACCACCGCTAATGACTATTCCTTTTCAAGGAAGCTAAAGTCCAACAAAGTCGCGTATTTGAGCGATAAAACCATAAGCAGGCTACATCTGCTATTAGGTCTAAATGATTGTAGGCCCTAAACATCGCTTCTCTAAAAGGTTAGGATTCGACTTCCACATTTTCAGCTCAATCAATCATACTTAAGGGGCGGACAGAACTACACCAAATTATTAGGTAAACATTTTGAGAGGCGTATTTTCGGGACACCTTTAGGCATATTTTTACACGTGATAGAGAACTCTATAAGTTGGACATTACTTCATTTTAGCCTTAACACAGATTCCAAGCTCACAATAGAAAAAAAATACACAACAGAAGAAAATATGCGCAAAAATAAAATGAAATTTAAGATGAAATCGTACCTTGTGTTCTTATGTTCCCTGACGAAATGATCAAACAAATGCATCCTAACTGTGCATCGATAGCGACAGCGCTTACAGTGGTAAGGAGCATCATTCGGCTCATGAGTCATAAGATGGGTGCGCAATGCATTAGCAGCTCCAACCTTAACAAAGCAGCTATAACAGAAATCCATATATCGCTCAAGACTTGCGGACACTTACGTCAGAACGCACGTCCCTCTCACAGATGGCGCAAGTGGCGCGATTCACAGCCTGAGGCTGCCGTGAATGGCATCTTGTGTAGTGCACCTAGAAAGACCAGTTGACAAAAAATTTCAATTTCACCTGGATAATTCCTTTAACAACGAGAATTAGAAATTAGAAAAGAAATGAGAATTCCAACAAAAAAAGAGACAATGAATGCTCTGATGAAGTACCTGCATCAAATATGGCGTATGAAATCGAGCCGTACAGCTTGGGCAAGTCGATAAGATATCGACATCGTTCCTCTTAGATGGCGTGGAGGAAATCGAGTGACTATCACTAAGCATGGGAAGCGATGGCGTCTTTGGATCATATTCCTTCCAAGTTGCAATGTGCGCCCAAAGATGGCAGACGAATGATACGTTACCAGTAATCACACGTTTACAACTCGGGTATTGACACTGAAATGTTAAGAGATCGAACAAAATGTCTAGGTACCGTCCGTTACAATGAAACCAAAAATTATAATAAGGCGTGCACTTGTGTTCACAGCCATCCTGCCATTTTCGAACCTCTTATAACTTTATGACTGAAATTTTGAATCGCGAGATTGAAATCGGAGAAGTTGTATGTTGGCACCATTAAGTATTAAACCAGCTAGATTTCACGATGCCTATCATACTCCTCATTTAGTCATCACAATTACCTTCGAAACTCTACCCTTATAAACTTATGAAACTAACTTCACGACCCACCGCTTGGTATATGAATTACCGGTAAAACGTAAGAGTAGAAGTCATTCCAAAGTTTATAATAATATTAACGAGGGTATTTACAAATCTAATGTTGAAGGTTCAGGACCATCACAATTTCATGTGCTCGAAAGGGGGGGGGGGGGTTTATACGAAGATTCGACGTCATCGACTGATTTCCTTCCGTCAAGCTAGGCTATGAATAATGGCCGAACTATAACGAAAATTTGAGGGACACATTGTCAAATACTCCAGCAAACTCAAAAGCACACTGGTAAGGCTTATTGCCTTCAGTTACATTTACTACTGTTACTCTTTTGTTTCCCCTAACCAGGTTACTTATGGAGAATGAATGAAAAGCCACTCACTCGGAATTTGAGAGAAGGACAAAGTTGGCGATCGTTGTCGCTTGACTTCTCACCGCTCACTTCGAAATTATAATTTTGAACACGCGATTCCGGCACATGTCGGACCTAAGAAAAGTGTTATAATGTTTGTGATTACAGTCGAAAAAAAGATGAGCTTACCACATTGCGCGGAGCAGGAGAGTGGTTTTGACTCCTTGACGGCCTAAAAATAACGTTTCAGAACATGGAGCCAATTTATTTGTTAAACTGAGATATCAAAACACACATTGTAGAAACAGCTGACCGAGCTGGCAAGGAACGGGCCATTTGTGCTGTGCTGCCTAGTAAGGATACTGCATTTATACCATCATCTCTTGTTTGAGGTTGCGGCCGACCCTTTTCGTACGGCAGTCTCACCGGCGGTCGTGGAGAAGTTATAGGAGTCACCTGTGTATAATAGGATCTTGAAAAAAAATAACCAGAGACGAAGAATTCACCCTTGGGAAACCATATAATTTAAATCTAAGAAGCATTTGTACTCAGCACCTGCTTCCCGCCCGCATTCTAAAAGAAGCGAGGAATTGCTTTTCTATATGGATTCGTTGTAGGACCCATGACTTTATGCTACGAACAGTAAAGAGCATATTATTCGACTTTCCATATTCACTTAATGATTAGGTAGTTGGGAATTCCCACTGAGCCGAATAGTCTGGAGATTTACGCACAAACTTGAATCAATTTGGAGCAAGAGATGAAGGGCTGGATGAATCAATGAATCATCGAGAAGTATGGGTCTGATAAACAAAGGAGAATACTTGGAAGAACACATTTCTTTTGAGTAAAAGTAAGATACTTATATAGGGCTTACCGTTTGAACATAAGGAAGATTCGTATTGGACTTAATTCGGTTCGGCGCTATGTATGTTTGGGGTCTTTCTTCCATTGGACGCATCCCATAGTAGCGAATGTTTTGATTGTTGTTTAACACTCCTTCATCGGTCCTTGTGGTTCCAATCCCTCAAAAAGAATACAAATCGACTGAGCTCATACTCAAAAGCTTCTCATTTTTAAAAATGTTTTTTTTTTTGCAGCAAGAGGACTCTGAATATAAATAAGCGATACGGGGACAGGGACAAGCACAGTGGTGGGATGTTGAATATTGTTCGAACAAACTCTGGGACTGGAACCCCCAGAAAATTAAATCGAATCCCTAGCTGCACGAATTTCTCGAGGGAATCTAAAATTGAAAGGGACAAAAGTCCTGCATAATAATTTATAGATTCAAAAAAGGTTCATTCCAAATGAACACAGCACCACTGCGGTCACCCTGTGAGTTTTGGAAGAGGGAAAAACACTCCAGCTTGCTGAGGCGTAGTCAAAGGGGTGAAATAGAGGTGAATGGACAGTAAATAGTCGAGTAATGGAAAAATTTAAATTAAACTCAAGTAAGCAAATAAGCTAGCTTACCTAAAGCACCCAGATCCAAAGGTTTTGCATTGACAATAGCAACTGAAGCTAAAGCAGAGCCATTAAGCGGAGCACTTGGACGACTGTCTTCATCGTCAGAATCCAAAATGATTACCTCAGTCTCCATCTGAAATTCACAAATATTTCATAAACTTCACTTCGACGTGAGGTTACACTACACAACAATACCGTCGGCCACAAATACAAATCCTTCAGACGTCAAACAACATCATGTCCGGGTAAAAGAAGCTCTAATGACAATTGAAAACAAATATTGCATTAGGAAAGTGCGGCGATTCTTCAACGCGCAGCGACTTCCGCAGTATCGATCGCCTAGCGACGAGATGTGGGGGCGGCACCATCGACCTGCCCCCGTATCCATACAAACCATGAATATCGATCGATGCCCACCCTTGGGCGAGACGACGTCATGGAATGTCAGGCGATGACGGAATGCGAGGGGCGTTCGAAGAACTGGTTGGCACCGACTGCTTTCTGGGGATAAAGCTGGTGAGCTCTGGAATGGTATGGGTATATAGCCTTCCCAGAAAGCTCCCTGCTTGAGTAGTGATATCGAGATCATGAAATGGACTCAGTTGATAAGTTACGCACTACACACTAGGGTACAGCCCACTATACGACCATGCCATCCTTTCCCATTGTTTACGCTGCTTCCCGAAACGAACAATGGATGACGGTACCTTTGCCTAACCGCCCGGCTAATTAGTTGTTCGTAACCGCATGCGCCCCGGACGAGTTTGTGACATTCTCTTTACTATTTTTTCAATTGGTAACATAATGAAGACTCGAATCAAGTTCAGGGCACACAGAGATAGCTGTTGGAAGGTTTTCAAAAGCTAAAGTTAAAACGGAGATTGATTCAAACCACGTAATGATTCGTTTCTGAGCTATTGGACGAGTTTCCCGCATACACGCGCTACATTATTGAACAACGTGAACATGTCGGTAATAACCAACAATTCTAGTCCAAAAGCTGAAATCGGGTTAGGAAGGGAAGCTACGAAAGGACAACGTCATCGCGAAAGTGACTGACGTGTTTCCCGCGCAACAAATCATCTGCCACCGAAGAACTCGCCCACCCAGTTTGTCATACCCAATGTTGGTCCCGCAGCGATTCACCCCGCACCTGTTTTTGTACAAATAAGAACCATGCGCATGTGTGAAATCAACGCTTATGCACAGTTAGTCATCAATTCTTCCTTAGGTTAGCAAATCACTTATAATCACCCAAGCGGGACAATTCTTGCCCCAGTTCAGATAAACATATCATGCTCATTAATCTGAAATTGTCCACATTGCAATGGTTGGAAGAACCTTACCAATCGAATGAGGAACAGAAGGGCTATCAACAATTTTGCCGTCGATACGTCGAAACTGCGCGCATCGCGCGCAGTGGCATCGATTTTTCGCGGCAGGACACCTCAGTTCTAAGCAGGTGTGGGGTCCTAAAGCGACTGACCAAGGACGCTGTGGACGCTACTTGAAGTCGCTCTTATGAAATGTGTCGGCCACGCCCAATTTTCTGCTCTCGTATGACGCACTCCGCCAAATCGGGCCTGTAACTACCCCGCATATGACTTATGAGACCCCTTCTGGGCCCCACGGGCTGCCTTCACAGTCCGCCAGCATGCCAGTCCGAGCGCATGTGCCGGCCGGTGGCGGCGCTAGCCACTTGTTGACAACATTGTACGCCGATGGATCACGTGCCATTGTTGTCAACAAGTGGCTAGCGCCGCCGCCGGCTGGCGCGCACTCGTAATGCATACCTGCGGATTCTGAAAGCAGTCACACAGGGTACAGAGGAAGTTCAAGTAATCATTCAACAGTGGGCGCACCCTCGTTTGGAGGAATATGTTTATTTTAGCACATTATATAGTTTTCCGTGCAAATGAGATCATTTATTGGAAGGTGTCGAGTCCTCACCTCACTGCCCCTGATCTAGGGAGCATACCCATGCAACATTGCCCAAGTCCGCTATTAAACCGGTTGGTTGGAGGCGGCCGAGTCGACTCGTCTCTCATGATTCGTCCCCGTTAAGAGATGCTGCTTTTAGCGTCCCGCCTATTACCCTGTTAGTGAGGGGTTTGCCGCCTTAAATGGAATCTTTTAAAGTAGAGCGTTGAGCGTTGAGCGTGCGCTCTGTTGACAACGACGGTCGTCGGTCGACAACGCATGATCAGTGGTTAATGATATCTTGGCCGAGTTATGACTGGTTGAGACTTCACTTTATTCCGTTTCTGTATATGGATTTGCTATTTCTCTTCTCTTCCGGTACTATACTACTATGGAGTAATATGAGAAACTATATCGTTATGAAAGAGCTGTACAAAACCATGCTTGGAAACTAACATGCATCAACTCAAAGACCGTCAAATGCGAAGCGTTTCCAACAATCCACTCTAAACGCTCGACGCTCAACTCTGAAAACGCTCTGGCCGCGAAGTCATTGCTGGTAATCCTGGCGCGTGATATTTCTTTGCTAGTTGCCTGAGTACGAGGCATGCCATCAAGTAATAACGAATAGTAGAAATAAGGAAATAATGTTTATCCGAATCATTCAAAAAATGATATCTGCTCTGCCATGTTCCACATATCTGGAAGGAAATAAGGATCATGGAAGACGTTACTTCCTTATTTGTTCGTGTTTGTTTGTTGTGTAAACAATTTCAGACACTACTTTACAATTAATGCATATCTTTATTAATGTATTATTAAATAATAACGATCTTCAACCCAATATAAGCACACAACTCGAAGAACATCGACGATCGTGAACATCATGTTTGCGTGGTGGGACCAAGAAGAATCATGGAGCATAAGGAATTTTTTCCTTCTTTCGACCCATGATCACCATCGTGACTGAGACCGACACTGAAGAGTACAAATCTCGGATTCGATCAATAAATATAGACGCATTTTCGAGGGCGACGTTGTGACGCGCGCGTAGGCGTCGCGGTAAGAGCTTGCGTGCGCGTTGCACCTAAGTTTTACTTTATCGGGAACCTTTTTTTGTGAGAAAAAAATCTTAGGCTTTCACTCTTGACAACTAAATCTGTCTTAGGACTTCGATTTTAACGAAATTTACAATAACCGCAAAGTCATTCAACAAACCTGCTGCTACTGTGACAAGTACGAGCGGTATCAACGGGAGTGTAATCTTCGGTAGGCAGACCGGATTCGATGAAATCAAATGCCGCTCCTCAGCGTCAAGTACAAGCATCTCATGTGTCGCGACATCAATTTCTGGGTCATCCCAATGCGAAGTCGCTCGACGTGTTCGATTCGGGCGATCCAATCCACAAGATGGGGGCTGGAAAAGCGACAACTGTGCAGCTGTGGAAAAAGAGTTGTAAGTCGATCCACCGCCTATAGGGCCGAAGAAAGGAAATTTCATCGCAAGCGAAAAATTCGCGCAGCATGCGGCCGGGCCTTATGCTCGGATTCTTATATTTCTTAGGTTCTTAGGAATATAATGGGCTGAAGAAGTGCCAATTCTTCCACCCCTCAAACTTATAAAAACCTCTTGAGAAGTGATGTGACGAATTGTGCGCCAGTGACAACCTCAATGAAGGACGATCCTTCCCGAATCATTCCCACACGAGGCTATCAAGCACCCCGCGGAGATGCACTTAGCGGTGAATTGATGCCCTTACACCTTCCTAGTATGCCATAAAATCATGCAAACGATTTCATCTCATAGAGGTTTCAAGGTTCAAAGGTCCATGAATCGTAAACTCACCGTTACATCTTGGCACATGCCCATTTGTCGTTGGCATAACCGTATCTGGCACGTGAAGTAGAGTTGATTCGAATCGGCATATTTGAAGACCTACAAAAAAGTTCTTTACCCTCAGCTTTCAGTCTTGTCCAATACCGAAGATGGTACGTGCTGAGTGTGGTCATTATTTTTCCAATATTTGGCTGGGTTTTAAACATCCAGTATAAATATTTTTCAAGCGATTCATCACCTACCTGACTTATCGCATGGGCTTTCATCAGGTTTTGGTCGTAAATCAGTTCGCTGAGCAGAAAACTATCAGTTGAGCATCTGAAAAAATAAAGTCAAGGTACTGAGTCATGGTTGGCTTGCGGGTGTGGTGCAGAGGCAAGTGGTGCACCATTACACGCGCATAGCCCAGGAATCGAATCCCTGATTGAAATCCAAGGCCAACAAGTCTTCTATCCCTTCGTGGTTGGTTAACTGGGGCCAAACTTCTCTGGTATGATAAAAAACAGACTTGTTCATCCGTAGGCCGGCTCAGGTCATTGTATAGGCCACATTGAGTCCACCACTACGATTCTGAATGGGAGTCGAGGGTGGGGCGCATCCCAAAAACCGATTGGCCGAGGGTCGAAGACTTTTTCGTTTTCATCCTCCCTAAGGTTGTAGTGGAATATATTATAATTTTTCCAGGTGTAGCCACTGGATGCTGAGGGGGCTATTGGAAGAGAAGAAAGTCAATTTAGTAATTTCTATCAATTCTAGCACTTTAAATGCCTACAATGATCTCACATTATCACAGAATGCGTCACTACGTATGTCGTATGGTGTATGTCACGGCGATGTAATTGTCATAGATTGATGTTTCACAAAATGTTATGTGGAATAGCACCGTGTCGGGAACGGAATAATAATGTGTCCGTCAAAGAAAGCCCAGACTATACGGTTTGTTGAACTCACCCATCATAGTCGATTACTGCATGATCCTCACCATCTCCATCAGTAACGAAGCACTTCTTTACGAGCATTCCCATATCCGGTGGATTACACTCCCATACGTGATAAACCTGACCATTGGAAACAATAAATGCATGTCTTACTTCTGTATGGCAACAAAAAAACTTTTTAAGAAGGTTTTTTTTTCTGGAAATAAGAAGTATCAAAGAGTAATACTTCGGTGATACTACTCATTATCTCTCTTATTCTCATGAAACATTTTTCTGGGTTTTATTCAATTTTGTTGAAGTTTTTTCTGAGTGTTTCTCTTTTTTTAATCACTGCCCTGTGTTACCAGTCGAGCGAGTGGGTAACCAGACAAACAAAAAGATAAACAAATAAAAAAAATCTTCTCGGGCGTGAATAATCTCTCCTAAAGCTTCGTCATGATCACTTGTGAAGCCTGTTAATCTGCTCAGACAATAACCGACAAATTTAGCAGGCATCGATTGGAAATAATGAAAATTTTCATAATATTCAATAGTCAGTTACCATTTCTCCGACGTTAGCATAGGTGAGTGTGGGTCCATTGGGTGAATCCCGTCGGACTGAATACTCGCATTTTGGCATTGACATGGAATCTTGCAACTCAGTTGTTGGTAAACTGCTGAAAAATTCAAAAAAATTGCACGAATTCTAACTGTTGTTATCTGGTTCTTAAATCGTTTCTAGGGACTATCTATGAAGATAATTTTCAGAGATCTGACGATTGAGTGATCACTACCTTCCTGTCGCCGCCCCTCTCGCCACAATTTCCACACCACGAACAGAATAGAAGGGTTTGCTAATACGTTCAGTGATAAAAAAAGCGAAGAAAAGAGGCAAGCATTCGTTATAATTGAAGTTTTGAAGGTGCGCCATGCCTGCGAACTTGGTTAGAATTACAACGGCATTTGAAAGCTTTCCGGCTAAGCGATGATCTGAGAAACTCGTCCGATTTTTCGCTATTATTTTACTTTTTCTGGAGCTCCCTTGGCCGGAATTTGCTAGTCATGGCATATAAGGAGCATAGACGATATGGACGGAGCATAGCAGTCAGGAAGGAATCATTAGTTAACAAAAAGTCCAGCCCTAACTAATCTTCTGCTGTTGTCTATTGTGAGTCAACTGACCGATCAACACAAGAGTGGAATGACTCGAAGATTTTAAAATTATTGGCAAATACCTACCTAACATCAATACTTTGACTAACAATTGAATCAGGTTCCATATAGAAGCATTTTACATGAAATGCTCGATCATTTTTCGTAATGAACCCAGCTGGATGAAATGACACCAGTACTGTCACCACGAAATTCACGCCTCTGGGATTTGCCTAGAAAATCAACCATTTCGTTCTGTAGCACGGCAACCCTGAAAACTACAAGGAGCTCACCGATCGTAATCGTTGCATACCGCATTTTCCCAATGGAAGTGAATAGGAATTCGTGCCATTGTTGGCATATGACTGACGACAGGACTTATCCTTAGCTCGACCCTGCAACATTGTCCTAACATTTAGAATAGGACCGACAAACTGTAGTAGTAACAAAGTCAAGACGTAATTTCTATTGAAAACCTTTATATTTTTGTTGATGACATTGACACTGACATCTAAAGGTTAAAATTAAAGGTAAAAGAAAAGAAATAAGGAGGCAATATTTGAGGGATTGTTGGGGAATTGTTTTCATGCGATCCATTTGCTATTATTTTTATTATTTATTTTTATAATGTATTATATTATTATTTTATTATTTGTTTTTGTTTATTAAGTTGTTATCTATTATTTATAATATTTCTATTGTTAAACTTCTTGCTTTTTTCTGGCTCTAACCCTCTTTTGCACACTCTCTCTATTGCTAATGACAGCGTCTCCCAACTGAGGAGGTAAAAAAGAAGTTAGGGCATAGTAGTGATCCTATGTTGTTCCGCTACATAATCGTGAAAATTCATGGCAAACGTTTGAAGCTCCACAAAGTCCGCCCACCCCACAAGCACCACCCATTACATGAAATGCACTTTTTGTAGGGTAAACCGTAGCTGTGAAACGGAAGGCAACCCTTGTGTAACGGAAGAGTAGACCCTATCATCTGAGAATCGACGCTGTGGGTGTTTGACGTAGGCAACCCCGAGGGGTTCACGTTTCTAAATTTATGAGAGACTATATAAGTCATTTTCATTTTATTACTCCCACTGAGAAAAGATCACATAGGGAGTGCGTGGGACGTTCTGGGCTGGAGTTTGAGTTCAGAGAGCCAGGTGTATACTCGGTAATCATACTTGAGTAGATAGGTTTCTCTTCTGAATGAGTAGAAACCTCATTGCACCAAGGTCAGTCATTTCACCCAGCAATAGATTAGGATGGACGTTTTGGTCAGAATACATGGAGATTGATAGGTTTTGCGAGAAGTTTTTCCCTGAAATCTGAAGTCAAGCCAGCGGCAATTGAATCGCACAATTGCCTCAACGAGATCCAAAGTAGTCCCCGATGCAGGATCCTTCTTCAGATAGCACGAAAAACGACTTTGAATAAAACTGCTCGAATAAATACCATCAAGGAAATGTCCAAATGGGAATAACTCCCTGTCCCTCTTAGCGTTCACTTGACTCTAAATGTGAACTTACTCGTGACCAATTTGCCGAGTTTCTTCGAATTTTTGGGGCTCTTTCCACTATCGCTAGAGTTTAAATGAGTGAGTGAAAGGCAGAATTATTGTGAAAGTAGAAACAATAAGATCAACGAGGGGGAGAGCAACTCTAATGAGGGCTCCTGCTTGAAAAGGATGAAGGACAAAACCTTGGGGCGTTGAGGGATGCGCCCCCGCATTCGACTTCCATTCAGAATCGTAGTTGCGTAATGAGTGCGTATGCGGCCTATACAATGACTTGCGGTGGCCAGTCGATGTAGAAGTCAGTGCTTTTATCCTCCCAGACGAGCTCCTACCAACTAATGATCCAGGAAGGATGTAAGGATTAGTTGGCTTGGGCAGATATCGACCCGGGATTCGAACCCGTGACCATGCATGTGTGAAGTGCGTCACTTGCCACTACACCACCTCTGCCCTGCTGCTATTAAAGTCTGTTTTTAGCTGCAAAAGGCTGGCAGTTCATGTCACAATACTCACAGAAACGTTATTTGATAGGAGAGCATAGATGAAAATAGAAAGCGGATCAGAATACCATGAATGTAAAAAGCGTTACTCCGGTATTTTGGCGAAAGAACTCTATTCCTTACGAAATACGAATTTCTAGTTTTATAATCCTTGCCGTCAACGTAAATTGGCCATTTAAATGCCTAAAAATGTTTAAAAAACGAAAAGTTGGGTATGTCAGGGTTTATAGGGTGACCAGAAGGCATCGAAAATGTTATGATGGGAAGAGGAATTGAAATGGTCCAGGAGAACCACTCTAACCTTCAAAGTAGGAAGTAGACAGTAAAGTAGGAGAATAAAAAAACGTCACAATCCTGCAAAAGTAATGCATGATACGAACGATAGTATCTAGAGGAATGGAAAAAAGAGTAGAAAGGCAGGATAAAAACAGTTATGTCAAAGTTATTCCTCACCTTTACAAAAATATTCCCTTGAAATGGTTTGGAAGTGACGATATCTAGTGATAAATCGTTATCCTCACATAATACTTTCGGAGTACCTGGAACATATTGAATTTACATGAATTTATGGAAAATAGTAAATAATAACTGGAAAATTGAACGTCAGCTCTGCTCTCATCAAGTAGGCTCTCGAAGAAACTGAAAATTTTGGATCAATAGTGGGCTACCCCATCCAGTAAGGACTCGTCCTCAATTTTCTCTCAGAATGCTTCCAGCTGAAAATGGTTTCCACAGCTCTGCCCCATGAACCATAGAGTACGCCATGCTTTCGACATTCGATCTGATCAGCCACAACATTGGAATGCGTATTGTGCCAATGCTATTGCTTACACGAACCCGCTAAAGCACAAATAACTTTGCCCTTCTTACACTCTATCCGTGAGTGAAATCTCTGGAAAAATAGAAAGCGGAGCACGACTACCATGATATTCTGGGGCTTCCATTGACGAATAATGAAAACCATGACCAAGTGGCGCACAATCGCATGCATGGTACGAGGACAGGATCTAATCCCGGCTTACTATGCGCCCAGGCCAATCAAGGCGCCATAAAACCCGAGGAGAAGAATGAAACCCAATCGATGCATGTGTTTCTACCTTTATCATACAATTTATCTAACAGAAACAAACTCTTTGAAGAGTCACTCAGTGAAGCATCGGACCTTTTCCTGACAGAGGGCTTGTAGACAGTGAAGGTGTCCACGTATAGTGGCAGTACCCCCATGTGGAAGCAGTATTCAACGAGGATTCGTCCTATAGTGCTAGTGTTCTAGTCCTAATTACAGTACTAGTCTTCTGTACTTGGTGACTACAGGTGAATATGAAAGGACTATACTATGTACCAGAACCTCTTGTGAGCCTTATAGTCCACTATACGCTGGTCACATGAAAACTTCGCATTATTCAGAATTTCCATACTTAAAAATGTTTTTTTTCGAAATCCTTATGGTACTGGCCCAATTTTCATTGAACGAAATGATTCTCAAAGCCCTATGGATCAAGTTTTTCTGGTGAACTTTCAGTGCCGCGACCACATGGAACAGTCACATGCCAAGGACACTAGAAATGAACTCATTACTCTAGGAAATGGTAGAATATGCAAAAAGTGTACGAAAAAGAAAAAGTCTCCAAACAATTAACCTCTTTTGGATCATGTGTAGGGAAAAATCAATCGCGTTACGGAAAACACAGAGTAAATGATAAGTAAGGGCCAGTTTCGCTGTGCGACACTCGATTAGCTCGTAAATTTTCCTTTTGTTTTGATTTCCGCGGATGAAATTTGGCAAGGAATATTTTCCGGATGAAAATAGGACATTTTCGAAAATCCCCAGGCTAGGTTAAATCGTAGAAATTTCCCATATCAGGTTATATTCATAGTTGGCGTGAAATGTCGCTAGGACTTTCTCCTCACCAAAACCCCCATAATAATTCAAAGCGCCCCGGCGGGAATGATAGAAAATAAGCTGGGAACAGAACCAGCACAAAAGGAGTAGCTGGAGGGGCATTTGCTTCCAAAACGCTCCTATTCCCCTAGTCATAGATCTTTTAGGAGAGTACAGATCCTAAAAGGAACTTCTCATAGCTCTTCTCCTTTGAACAGTTACACCATTTAAGAAATAAACTTAGCCCCATTCCGACAATGTACCTGAACTTTCTAAAACATTCCGTCAGCTGTAAGATTCAACTGTGGTGAAAAATGAATTCTGACGCGATTATCAATGCAAAACTAGGATTTGATAGGAAGAAAACATTGCAGAACCGAGGAAAATGTTCTGCTTTTATCCTATGCTGCATTTATGTTAGGGTTCTCATGTCTAACTCCAGAGTGGGAACAGTCATGATGTTCCCATCTATCTGCTTCCAAAACAGAGTCAAACATTGTGTCGAAAAAAGAACCGCTCCCTTTTCCTTCCCCCGCCTTTTAGGATGAACCACTCACCACCACATAGACACCCTCTCAAGATTTGTGACTGATTAAGGAGCCCGGGTGATCAAACCCATTGCCAGTTGGCAATGGAAGGTTTTCAAATCGTCTATGGCCAACCGTCCGTGGTTGAATGAACATTTGGTAAAAATCGCTGTGAAATTCGAACTAAATATAACGTCGATGGTACCCTCCTTAGAGCTTGAAAAATGGCGACATACCCAAGGGATGATGTAATCTCTCCTTGGAGGAACTACACCATCCGTTGGGTTAAGAAGTAGGAGAGCCCTACACATCGCTTTCGCTGTACTCTGAAAGGGAATTAAAGAGTCACTTACCAACAATACTATTTTCGATGAAGCCTGACACCAGTGGTAATAATGTGAGTAGTGTGCTGGTGCTGATCAACATGTTCACACTACCGCTATGGGGCGGACCTGTGGATTGGGGGTGGAGGCGGACGAACTACTACAGTGTGTGTGGGTACGTCGGCAGGGGATCACCTCCGCCCTCGATTGACCTTTCAAGCCAGCGACGTACGCCACCCGTGTGCTAAGTCCATGGTTGCGCCCACTTGTTCAAGTTCTCAGACCAATTTCGTCGGCTATTCCAGGTTAGCCTACTGTTCGCTTGGTTCCCCAGTTAACGAAGGAGGGCGTGAGGTCAAGTGTACGCGAATTATTTCGTGGAATTTTTCACAGCGCTCTAGCAACTATTGTAACATTCGGCCATGTAATTGGCAACACTTTCGGAGCACTGAGTCTGTTGACACATTGGGAGCATGGGTAGAAGAAAAAAACGATGTGGGTCAAGCGTTTCGTGGCCGATGAACGGACCTTGAAAAGGTTGAACGACCTAAAAGATCATTGAATACCACGTATGGTTACGAGAGGGAAGGCAATTATGATGGGAACGGTACCGTGAAGGATAGTCTGCAAATCGAGTAATACTGAGTGCTTTCACCCTTAAACTATCCCATTTTGGGCCCTCAACCCACCATGAACCTACCTAACCCAAAATTACCCGATGAAGCATGCGAGTGTTTCTAATGGTTGCGGTTATACGAATCTAGCAAGGCTGGTCAGGTATGTCCCGTGTGTATGACTCCTACACTTTACTACAGTAACAGTGGGAACTGGTAAAATTGTGTCTAGGGGCTCCATTGAGGTGCCAGATCATGCTGTAGTAACGAACGAGTGCTCTAAAGATATGAGAAGGATCCCTGCAATCTCATTGGTATCTGACTATCAGAGGAATGAAATAAGCTAATCAGGGTGCCTCAGAGATTTCACACAATCCCGTGCCGTTGAGAACCCGGAGGTAGTACAGGGTAGACTGGGGTAAGAGCTGAAATGGTAAGTGTAGCTTTCAGGGGAAGTTCAAGGGGAGGAAATTTGTGAAGCGCCTGAGTTCCGTAGTGTAAAGGGAGTACTAAGCCATGGAAGTGTAAAGGAATGTTTGAATACCAACGGGGATAGGATTCTTGCCTCAAATTCTGCACCTTTGACGTTTTATCCAAATGCGGATCAGGGTCATTTTTCACAAATGCGGAAACAACGTATTCGTAATGTTTTCGATTATTTTTTGTTTGTTAACACTGTTTACCTTGGGCCGGTTATATAGCGTACACTAGTGTGCATTGCCTATTTTCCCGACAACCTACTTATAGGGTTTTCAAAGAGCAAACACAATCCAATGACGAGCGATCTGAAGTCCACGAACTTATGACCATCACGCATTGGATCCACAGAGCAACCTAAGTTACCAGTGACTCTCTGGTTATCAACCTTAGGCTTTGGTTTGCGGATACCATTTACCCTTTCACTTTGGTAACAGAAAAAACCGAGGCCTTAACCCTTACCGGCTACTGGGAATCGATTGGCTACTCCCAATAATGGGTGAGCTACCAGTACTAGCAAAGAGCACTATTGATGTAGAATTCAATACAGTGAGCCAGTCCAGGCCCAGGTACTGGAGCCATGCTTACGCTTTAACCTTGGCACTTCTTCACAGCGTTTCACATGAAAGGTTTCCCATAGTGACTGACCTCACGCACGACGCCGTTTACATAGGTATCAACTCAAAAACTGCTCACTGAAGTCCCTTGTCGTGCTGAGCACCATTTTGGCGACAACTTTCAAAAAACACACATTCCTGTGGTAAATGTTGAACGTTTAGCTCATATTGAAGGTCGTTGCGCTACGACTTGATGACACGAGCGAAACTGGGTTTTTCATACGGTTGCCCAGTGGATTATACGTTTGAATCCAGCAATCAACTACCTGTCTATTCGATTTCTCCTCCGTTTCCATATCGTCTCTCCACTACAATGGTAGAGATGTGACTTGAGACGGAGATAAAAGACGACGTCAGTTCTCGTACCATCAATGAATCGTATCACAGTCAGGCCAACCGAATGTGACCCCACCAAACAAGGGTAAAGTCTCCATCACCCACCACCGTATAGATAAAAGTTTCATCGAAAAACCTTTGAATGTCCGAGAAAGCTTACGAAGAATGGCGTAGACTGTGGAGAAGGATTGCCGGTTACCACCTAAACTTCCTAGAGATCGGTCTAGGTATCCCTAAACTTAACTCTGAGATGGTGTCTGACAGAGATGAATCTCAAGTATCTTAGTATCGGCTCCCAGGCTCTGACGAAGGGTTCAGACCAAAAGGCTAGTCCAAACCGTATAACCTCATTTGAGGGTTTAGAACAGATGCGAAGCAGTTTATTCTTCACCAATGTAGAGACACTTGATGGAATGAAAATCAAAGTTAACGAATAAGCCACGCACTTGACTTTCAGTCCATATTGTAAGGGCATTCGCCTGGATATCTTAGCTAAGAAATTTCTGTAAAATCGCTTTTCATATTCCAAAGATAAGCGTAGGTTAGCTAAGAGCTCCGGTAAGGAATCAAGCTCATTGGGACCAATGGCGAAGTATATGAACTCCCGTGAGGGAGTTGTGGTTCCCCATAACACCATCTTCAGGCGAAAATCATCAAAGAATTAAAACAGATCCTGCAGGGCCTTTTATTAGAACCATTAATATCCCAACTCAAAAGGAAACAATTTGGGAAGGTCACTTCTTCTACGGTGCAGCGGTGAAGTCTTTTGATGGTTGCTCCAAATATTGTGATGCCAATGATGTGGCGCCAAGGCTTTGTTTACTATTGTCCAATGTCTTACAAAGTAGTAAAGGTCATATTCATTGGCGACGCCGATCGGACTCGCTCAATTACCGTATAATCTGGGTATGAGTGAATGAATGTGCAATTGCACCTCATCGCTAAGGTCACACACAGCCACCATCGCCCTCATCCTCTTCCCTGTCGGATAGTCAGCAGTCACTTCATATTTTGATCAAGTCCTGAAGACCATAGAATTGAGGGTTGGGAACTTACCGTAAGTTCCGAAAGGTTCAGACCAGGTGTCTAAATAAGGGTATAAATAAGGATATGCAGGGTTTCTCTCGAAATTTCGTTATGGTAGGTCCTTGACGAATTCGAGAATCTCCGACGTGAATTTTTGAGCACTAACTGTACAGAAATGAAGAAAAGAAACAAATCAACTGCGTTTTGGATACACTTAAATTTCTTCTTGCAAGAAGATTCTTCAATCAACTAAGTGAAGCCCGAGCGATAGACGGAAGCAAAAACTGATCCTCCAAGAGGCGCAGGTGTCATGATGCGCCTCCAGCCACTGCTCTATCGTTGCCTCGTTCGGTAAATCCACAACCAGAGCCAGTAATACGTATATGAAAACAAACAAGACCTGAAGTACTGGGCCCATATCTAGGTCGAAAGGTCATCTACAAGGCCTTCGGATCCCAAGAAAAGTATAACCCTTGGTAACCCAGTTCTCGGAGATTAACCAGTACTGGCGACCCTAATCCAACTTTAACTGCTGCCAAATGCCCACGCCCATCATTCTCCGCCAACTAACCTCCTTTGAGCAGTGTTATTTTAGAAAAAGGTCAAATAAATCAGTGTATTCCATTCAAAGATTCCATATGAGATGTGCCGTGCACCTGCCACATACTTGGTATCCTCCCAGTAATAATAGGTGCTTGCTCGGAATCCGACTCATATCAGATTCATGGACAGCTGGGTCTATGAGTGGTAGTGTAGTGTCGGGGTGTACTGAATGACTAAACAACGGCCTATGCCCTATTTATTAAAAAAAATCACGACAAAATAGGGAAGCAAATAGGGAAAATAGGGAAATAGGGAAGCAAGGGGAAAAGTAGAGCAGATGAAGGTAAACGGTGGCTTAGGCTGTTTTTCGTGCAGCTTGCCCTACTTGTACCAATTTGTTTATGTTTATTCAGTGGATACAATCAGGGACATGGGCTTTTATGGAAACATTCGGTATTTGTGGAGGTTGCGCGACAATTTCGGCAATTCGTAACGGACCAAATCTGGGCCACACTTGCAAAAAAAAAAATTCGCGACATAATTTCCTCGCGCTCCATAAAGTGGGACTCTACTTCCCTAACCTCCACATCAAATCGAGTTTAGTAATTAGTTTACATTTACGGAACTCAGTACTACCTGAAAAACGTTTCTTTAGAGAACTAAAAGAAAATAGAACAACTAAATATCTTCGGGAAGCACGCTGCCAATCCGTCTCCATTCCTTCAGACGAGCCTGAAAAGAAAGGCTCGTTTGGTCGGGCGAGTAGTCATTCGGGATTCAGTCCCCTGACTATGCGTGTGACAATGCGTAACTTGGCACCGCCCCTACCATTTTGCGAAAGTTCATGACCAATAGCGAAACTCAACCATCTGACGTTAACGATGGACTTAGAATATACTAATTTCAAAAACAATATCATTACTGACTAGTCGACGTAGTAGGACCAGATGTTAGTACTGGTCTTGGCTGTAGCCGATTCAGTATCCATGAAGGCGAAGAGAAATGTTGTTCATCACAGGATAAGCTCGAGGATGCGGGATCGGCATTTTTATCTCCTGAAGAAGCCAAACAGTTTTTCACTTGAAATCTCGGTGATTCAAAAAAGTGAAGGAATCAAAGGAACTAAAGCTATCGGGAAACAAAGCAGGTAAGAGAGGTAGAAAGTAAAATATGAAGCCAATTGTAACAAACTCCAATTTTTCGCCCCGAAATTGATCCTTTTCCTTCCAAACTCTAGGAGAAGGAATGCTTTACTCAGAGCCACTGAACAAAACCTCCGATGACTACATATCTAAGAAATGATACGTTGGGGCAGGACAGTACCAGTAAGTCAACCAGATTGGGTAAAGATACCAGTACCGTCATCTATAATACAACCTATTTACGCATACAGACACAAGCAAGGTTTCTTTAACTTGTTCTATTAACAACCGATCTAATGCTGAGTAAGGTAGAGCATAGAATTCTACTAAGGTGATTCCCCTGAAGAGGTACGAGGCATGTCTCCGATCATTTACGCGGAGAACTTTACCCATAGGAGAAAGCCATTTCATGAAAAGAGTCTAAGAGACGTTCCACGACAGTAGAGGAGGAGAATGGGATACACTCGAATTATAAGCTACCGCCCGTCTCCAGAAGAGGGTCAAGCGCTGCAAAGTGGATCTTCGCCAATTAAATATGCTCCAATTCTTCAATTTCGCCTCAGAAATATGAGCCCCATTCATCGGCACTACCAAAAAAAAAGCAGTCTTATGGTCATTGAAGAGATCGAAATAAAAAAAAATTCTTCTTGAGATGGCCGAAAACGACCGCTGAGGACATTGCCTTACTCTTACCTACCTTTCACTAAAAGCAACAATAAAGCAGGACATAAGTTAATCAATAATCCCATAAATTGATCGGAACACCGGCCGATTTCGGCCCCTGCAGCTTGCATTGGGGCTAGAGCTGCACACTCTTCGTATTCTTGAACCTCAAGAAAGTCTTTCTGCTATAAGCCCGACTACCGGACAAAGTCCTATGAGGTTTTCTAGGGGAGGCAAAAATAATAAATGAACATCTGATGATCTGTAAGATCTACGAATCTATAGCTATGATTCGCGCCCTATCAGCAGACCACTCCATTGTGGCCGGCACTGATGCCGGAGGTCTCTACGTTTCCTTTCTGATCCTCCTAGAGTCTTCCTCTTGGGGCCTTACTCTACGTTAACATTGCCAGATTCGTCCAGCTAAGTCAGTCGATCAGCCTCTTTTTCACGGATCGGAAGCTTTTCATGTGTAAGAAGTAGTGATTTCCAGTGTTAACATTTTTCGTTGCTACCTTACACTTGTTCAGTAATGGCAGTGTAAAAGATAGAAATTGATCGGCGATGGTGTAACTTCTCTTACTCATTTCTGGAAGGGGTGAAATAGGGGTGAATGTGCAGTCCTCCTCATGAGGAAGCACCATTGAGATAGCCGGTGTGAAAACCGTGTCAACTCGATTGGAAGTAGCCACCTACCCTCATTTGCCGACAGCATCCCTGGAAGTTGGAAGCAAAGACTTTGACTTTGAGTGGATATACGGGGAGGGGAATTGAACGGTTGTAATCTGTCCCCTGAGAACCATTTTGTTAAGTTCCCTTCAGATGTCCCGTACAGCGCAAGAGCAGTTTTACTACGGTATTGACGAACAGGCTCGCCGGCCAACCCCACGATCAGTGCCGGATGCGCGATCAAAAGGTAAGTTGTTTCTGAAAAGCTTCAAATTACCAGTAAAATCTTATTTTCATCGATTACGGTGTACCAGACTTGTGCGCAGGGTTAGCATACGATCATCAGAGCAGTTTAATAAATCAACTTGCTGGCAGGACTACTTCAAAAATTAAATTTCACATGAACATATTGTGGTTGTAGCCTAATTTTATCCTCGAAAAAAAAGAATTGATTGGACGGTGGTCCCACTGGGTCAGAAAAGCTCTTCAGAGCGGGTTTTTTAGGCATATTTCCATCGCTAGATACTCTTGTCTAAGTTTTGTTGGGAGAAGAACGCTTCGCGACCGCTCGCGCCGTATCACGGTAGCCTCACCACGACTATTTAACATGGAATTACTTTGGAGTAACTTTTTTGAGGCATCTAAGAGCTCCTAATAAGATCGTGAAAAATCAGTCGAAGGGTTTAATGAAAAGGAAGGGAAGAAGAAAATGTGAAAAGCGGCATCCGTTCAAGTCTGAAGATGGATGTCGATAGAAAATACCAGTAAAATCAATTTTTTTGATTCGCCCACTCCAAACTGGGTACAGCGACGGATTTGTGAATAGGCCATCTGAGATACTACTCACTGGAAGAGACGCAGAGTCCTGCGACATTTCTGCGTCTCTGGCGCTCTCCAATTTTGAACATTGGAGCATTTCTCTGGAGTTTATTTAGGATTTCATGGCCAAACCAGACTCATCACAGTCACCCCAGATGCAATTATACCATCAGTCAACGAACCCATCGAGGCCAGTGGTGGATCAAGAAGACGCAGGAGCGATTTATTTGATGTGAGTCGAAGAAATCGAATAACTTACCCAGGCTTTACCAATCAGAAGCTACCTTCTTTCAGTCACGTGGTCGACGTCAATGTGTCACATGGGAAACGATGACAGACGAAGAGCGGGAGGAAGTGCAGAGAATGAAAAGGTGAGTACCATACCATCACTGCTATTGAAGCCTATAGGAGTTGAAATCTGGTAGCAATCGCTAACCCTACGATACTGTTGGGAGTAACCGTAAAAGGTTGGAGGTCCATCTCAGTCGGTGAGGCGGATTTGTAACATCGCTTACGCGAAGTCACTCCCCATCGCCATCAAGAGTGTCTACTGTACTGTGCGTAGCACATGCAAGCAAAGCGCGCGTAAGCGACGCGGTCCAGTGCATAAAACCGATCAATCTCCTACAACTAACTATCCTGACTAGCTGCAACAACGAGGGCTAAAAATCTACAAGTAACTCAACATATTCAGTGAATTAAGTATCAGTGATTATTGACGAAAGCTTTTTTTACAGGAAGGACGAGGCTTTCAAGACGGCTCTTTGCGATGCTTTTAAGAAGTTTGGTTTCTGTCCATATGGAGATGCATGTCGATTTGCTCATGGTGATGGTGAACTTCGACTTCCCGCTCAGGTAAAATTATCCTCTCCAGGTAGATATGTTTATAATAGCGCGGTTACGGCGCATGGCAGTGGCGCGTTGTGGCGCATGGAGACCCTGTCATCCTGAATTTCCCTCACTGGACACCCTTCAGCTACGTTCATACTTTGCGTCTCATAAGGGAATGAGGGAACTGATGAACAAGGAAAAGATATGCATATCGATCGAAGGAAGTTGTGGTGAGATCAAGAAGCGGAAAATGAGAGGCGACTAGATAATTGATGGGTTCCTAGCCATTTTCTGCCGACTCTTGCATTGGGCCCCACTCTGCCAACTAATACCGTCGAATTCCCGGTACAAACTGTGCAGTTACCGATCTTTATGTTTTTGTTTACCTTCAGCCTCGAGGCAAAGCTCATCCCAAGTACAAAACGCAACTTTGTGACAAGTTCTCCACATTTGGGCACTGCCCATACGGACCTCGCTGTCAGTTCATACATAAGTTGAAAAAGGTAAGCGGTCCCAAATAAGACAAGCTCACTTACAACGACACTCATTTTAAAGGGATTACCACTCATACAGTACGAGCGACTATTAGCCGCAGGTCAGATCTCACCTGAACGGGAGGATGAAAACCGTCTGCCCCTGTCAGCACAAGCCAGTCGTCGTTCCACGGGTGTCAGCCCCAGCAGGTAATTCATACGCTTTGACAACGGATTGTATTTAAATACTTGCTTTAATTTACTTTGAAAGGAATCGTGTGGATGCATCTCGCCGGCTATCTTTCGATCGAGAAAACTCGTTCACGCCCAGACAAAATATTCCGAATGCGATCTATCCAAAAATGGAAATAATTAATATCGAACGGGCTTGTAAATATGCGGACGATCCTGCTAATAAACGTGAGTTTTTAAAAAAATGTATTTCAATGACCTTTCACCTTAGAAGGTACTAAAAGTGCGCCTCAGTCATATTATTTATGTACTGAAACTCATACAGTGGAAATCCGGAAGCACTATGCAATTTTTGCTAACTTGCACTATATTTTACACTTTGCTATCTTTGTCAAGACAGCCACAAGAAGTCGTTAAACAAGCGCGCGCGTGCTGCGGGCGCGACCAACTCAGAGTGACCGCACCGCATACGCGCGTCGTGAAAAGAAGTCCCTCGTCTTTACCAGTAAATTTTGTGTATGTAATGGCTATTTCAGCGGCTGCTCCAACACGTCGTCGCTCCGTAGAATTTGACGATATGAGACCAGCGATCGATTTTAGCATTAACCAAATAACAAGGTTCTACTATGAACTTCTGTATCAATTAATCTTACTGAGTTATTCAAAATATTCAGATCGGCTTCAGTACAATCGCTACCAAATCGTGGAATGATCGGCGACTTTCGCTACATCCCGATGGTACAGCCACCAGATCCCGGAGAAACCACTGTAGAAAAGAATATCGCACAAAAAAAGAAAGTACATGATTTATCACTAATCAAGGAGGAACCCGAGGAAAATCACTCTCAACAGGATGGGTCAGTTTGTAAGGATTTAATTTATAAGGACTTAAAAATTAATTTTTTAAGTTTTTCTTGCTGTTACCTTTGAAAAACTTATTCTTTCGCCCTGGACCTGATGCTTTCACTTCTTCAGAATTAGTTTTTACTTTGATGAATTGCTCATGGGCATCTGTTAATACCGCACTATGCTCTCATACATAGAGGGGAAATAATGCAGGGTTATTTTCTGACGCAGCAAGGTAGGCTTAAAAACAAGCAGGAGGAGAATTAGAATATACGTATATACGCAATTACCACCGCAAATTCAATTAGAATTCTTCATTGTGGTTCATGGTAGCCGTTTCATGGTAGGGCACAACGCAGGCGTTAAGTAGTAAAGAGTAAGAGTCTTGAGCGAACACCTGCCCCCTGCAACCATGGAGACGGAAGCATATAGCCTCGAAAGTGAGGGGATTATTACCCATTGAGGCACGGGTTTTCTGCCAGTATCGTCAATCATCGAAGGACAACGTCAACCACCTCGTAACACAGTCGCAAACTATTCGCTTCAATGGCTCATTTGATGCAAATATCCTATTGCTCTGCTATCATAGGAGCTACCCGGTTGTGAAGCGATTTAGGGTAAGAATAGCATTTGAAAGGCGATCCTTGCAATGAGCAAATATCTCCTGCTCCTACTGCTAAGGAAGCGCATGACACCGGAAACTGACCCGAATTGAGCCAAAGCTCATCTTTCAGCTAACACCGCGCGACAAGTGCTTTCATCGATGGAGTTCTATTTGACATCGATTCAAAGTGTACTTTACGATTTAGGTCGCCACGTACAACTCGACCCAACAAACGTAATCAATGGCCAGAAAATGCTTTTGGAAAGAAAATGGACACAATTTCGGAAGACGATAAAGAAAACAATGTGAGCAAACAGAGCCGCACCAATGAAACCGAACTACTTGTGCAATCATGTGATGAAGAACTTCTTGCGCAGGGACTTTATGATTACAGGTACTGTTGCACCGTAGTTTTAGAGATGAATGGATATTATCTTCACATTACTAACTTTAGTTATCTGGATAAGGCGATTATGACTTATTGTTCCTCTTACCATTAGACATCAATTTATCGATCCCGCATTTACGACGCGCCGCAGCGGCGCGCGGCTGCTGTAAGCTTTGTTGACTACAGCAACGGGAATGAATTGTCTTTTCTACTGAAACATTTATTCTTGTACAAAATTTGAAACTGCACATATTTGATATTATTGGAGTAGTTTTTTATGTGAACTGTGTACATTCCACTCCCTCCCGCCTCTGCCATTTTTCCCTGGAGAGCTTATTTTGTTCTTTGCCCGAGTCAAATGCAATTGACATTTCGTTGTATCCATGTGCATGAAGGTGCAGACGGCTACAGGGTTAACAATTAAATTTTCTTTCAGATATCCTGACACGCCGACAGATCTAGTGGAGCAATGGAAGGAGTTACGCACAAACTAATTTGCATTTTCATCATTGACGAAGTCGAGCGTGTTCGATTTTCAACTAACAACGAAATTCAAGCGTTTTATTCACTACTCGCTAGTTATTACATCAAGTTGAAGTACTCGAATTATCCAGCTCGGTTTGACTTTGTAGCTGCCCACATTTATCATTGTTTGCATTCGTATTTCTTTCCGTATTTGTTAGACACCGGTTTTATTTTGTCACACATCACCACAGATAGATATGGATATACTATATTTGCTCATTACGTAATTATCATGAATGTGAATCACGACATTTTAGAAAAATCTTTTTCTAAAATGTTAGGGATTCTTTTATTTGCACAGCGTGCTAGTTTTAGTAATGCATACCCGTTTTAGTCATATGGGTTGTGTGAACCACCCTGTATGATTGATTTATTAACCACCTGTGAAATAGTCGAAAAGTAAAGATGATTTTGTATTGCTATGTCCATTTAGACTTGGATCAGCTCCTATATATGCTTGAAATCGAGTTTTAATTGGAATCAAACCTGTAGTGACTTCATGCTGGTACTATAATCCGTGGTCCATACGAAGCAGTGGAGCTGGTACAGCATACGGTTGGTAGAAAGCTGCCCGATCTCAGCAATGCCACTGAATGATCAAGTTTGGATGTCAATGACCTGATGATTTTGTGCACAGTAACACTTAGAGGAATATTAGCCGGAGCGGGGCTAGTCTAACTTCGAATCCTAAAAACTTCGTCAATATAGATTCACAAGGAAGGGATTATTACCCACAAACTCATTCGCTCATTTCTCCGGGTGTAGGCTTGGGCAGAAGTTTCTTCGAAGTAGGAGAAGGTAGCATGTACTCAAATGACAAACTATTGCAGAAGACTATAAAAATTTGGGTCCTTCTGTTAGACAGCGCCGCTAAATAAAAAATATGAAGGCGGAAGAACTATGGAGAGAAGCCTTAAATTAACCTCCGAAGCTGTCGAGGAAAGGACAAAAACGATCTGTGTTTCTTCTAAGACGTGCTTGTTACTCTTCAAGTCCTTTTTTCATTCTAGAACGATCAATTACTCCGTAACTTCCTTTCATTGTAACATGCCACAGCCCCCCTCCACTCTACACAGGTGTTTACATGACGTGCTTACGGTATCCGAGTGGTGTGTGTATGATCTGCAAACGCAGAAATAGGACGGCTGCGCGATCGATATCACCAAGGCGGTTGTTCTACATCGTCGAACGTCATCGGTTTGAGTACCAGCTATTCGTCCATCTGCTGATAGGCACTCGTCCCTCGTTTCTTCTCACATTATCATCCATCCATCCGTTCATCCAAACAGTATATAAGAATTTACCTCGAACCGTTTATGGAATGTCGCGTACATCATCACGCCAGTCAGAAAATGTCACTATCGCTCATTCGCCATTCGAGGTTGGGCCGGTAAAACACTACACTTCGTTCATCCTTGTGTCCGTCTACAGCGTCGCTTCGCCTGATTGTTTATATTCGCTAATTGCTGAAATCTGAGACACAAGATGTCACTTAAAAATCATCCACTGATATCATCACATAGTTTGTAAATGTGTATAGAGTTTCAAAAGTATCAGTCGAATCAAATATGTGCGTGAAACAGGTGACAGACTTCGTGTTCATTGTTTAATTTTTATTTTGGCTTCATTTTCTACTGGTATGGTTGGGTTATGCTAGCTTTTTATAAAAGGAGCTACTGATTGGTACTCACACTGGCAACAAGGAAACAGATACTTTTTAACCCTATTTGATAGACCACCTTCTCAACGGCCTAGCTTAGATGATGTGAAGCTTATGTTAATTTGAAATATATATTTTTTGGTGGAGATTGCCACCAGTTCTCCCGTGTCCTTCTTCTTCCCTAAGCTATTCCCTACAGGTCAACGGAAAAGTCTGCCGCTACAGATGTTTGAAAAACATTCAGGGAAATAGTCAGCATGGAGGTCGAAGATTATACATCGAGTCCACTGTTCTTGATGCTCGTGCTTCAGTACTCTGACGGCCCCGAGATCGTTTTTCTGTTTACTGGTTCTCCATTTATCTCCAATGTCCATAAATGGGAGAATAGACTTGAGAAATAAGCGGAACGATTAGCAATGCCTTCAAGTTCCCAGCCTCCCCGCCACCTTTTTTGAGGGAGGAGCAAATCGATAGGGGAGCTACCCCATTATTCTCTACCAATGGTGGACAATTATGTCGCCTACTTCCGGTCACAAGGTTGGTTCATTCCAATAATATAATATTTACAAATATCTGTGAAGGCTGGCTTTGTAAGGAAACCAATATACTAGGAACTTCACTTTTTTCCAGGAAAGCAACCAATATTATTTTACACAATTAACTACCCCATCAAATGTTGAAACCAAGTAATCCTCCCATTCCGACCCGCCATCTTCGGTGCCCATCAAGTAACGTGATCTCATGAGTGGGAAGTGTTGCACGGGAAACGGGAGAATGAGCGTCGCTGATCGAAGAGACTGCGGGAAAACAATGAGGGAGTGGGCGAGATACGTTTAGTGAAAATATAAGGTGTAATAGGAGACGCAGGGACGACTGCCCTTCCAACCCGTCGAAACGGGTACACTTTCTAAAAGGAGAGAACGTACGCCAGGATCGGGGGTTAACGTCGGTAGGCTGGATTCGAATTGAACACCAATAATCTCCCGTAATAAGACGATATGCCTGCCGGATTAGATTTAGCCTTAAGTGGCTGCAATTAAGTTATTTGCTAGGAATGCGCCCTACTTTTTATTTTTATGAAATATGGGTTTTTGATGGTTAGATTCATCAGAATATAAATAAAACCCCAATTTTTTTTATAACTTTTTGTCCTAGTTGTGATTAGTAGTTATAAGCGCAACGTTCCGTAGAATATTCTATGATGTGACTATGCGGGTGTATTTTATTGTTCTGCCTGCAATGTAATAATTGGGGAAATCGACAAGGAGTGGATGTCTAACCCCATGTAATTCATTTGCCTTTTGGCGATTTTAAAACCAGTTCATGTTGAGAATGAAAGTTGTGCGTTTTGTTATCTAATATAGTGGCTGCATAGAAGTGTTCAGATCAGAGAGGATCTTGTGGGATGGCAGAGGAGTTGAATTGCGACTTAGATGAAGGTTCGCATCACGATGGTTCCGATGGCGGCTCCAAGTCAAGTGCAGAAGATGCTCAAGGTGAAAATTTATTGAATATGAGTCCATTTTATAGGTTAAATGTGATCTTGTTACAAGGAAAGATCGTTTTTTTTCTTGCAGAGCATGCTAATGACTCAAAACAAACCTTTCAACCCCCACCCGAGAAAGTGGAAGACGTTTTGGACCTGGACTACGATGAAGGCTCGCCTAATGGAAATCAAGAAAGAGCAGAAGATGGGGAAGAGGTGTGTTATTTTGAACTGTGGCGCACTTTAATGTGCTCTAACTTCACTTTCTTCACTATTCTTTTAAGAGTTCTGATGGAGAGATAAAGGACTCAAGTGATGAAAACAAGAGTAACGCAGCTAACGGAGACAAGGAAGAAGGAGAAATAGACGACAGTGATGAAGATGATGGTGAAATAGAGGTTGACGTCGAAAGGACGCGAAAAGTTCCTATTGAGGTTATTTCCAGGCCTTTATTTTTATGTTTCGAGAGAATAGAGCTTGGAAGGTTGATCAAGGGAAAACACATCAGGGTTAGTTTACAAAGTTTTCTTCACTTTCAGGCTCGTCTAAGTCGACCGTCTGCTCCTGTGCGAGATAGATGTGTTAAAGTTCGAGAATGCCCGTATGAGATTAATGGATCTTGTACGTGGGGTCCCGATTGCAAATATATTCATCGTAATAAGGTACACTTATTAATTTGGGTAAGTAGTTCATGTTATTTTCTTCTCATAATATAAATTTTTCTAGGAACCTCTGAGACTGTTCAGCAGAGGGAAAGTAGCAGAGGGTGCGTTTAATAGTTTCCCATAGTTCACTTCATTTTTGTTTGCATTAATGTGTTTCATCCAAAGTGGACTTTTCTTGATGCATATTGAACATATCCTTCTTAAGAGACCTCATGGGAACGTGGACTTCGCGAAGCGCGAGAAGCTATGCGAAGAGCCTCCAAAAAACGCCAAGAACCTGAATTTGAGACGAAACGGCTGAATGCAGCGCCGACTGGAGAGCGTACCAGAACCGTTCACGACTCAGATTCCGACGATGTCTCATCCCCACACAGGTATTTTTATTCGAGAAACTTGCTGATGTGACTTAAGACGAGCACAGGTGCAATTGTAAAATATTTCTATTACTTGTTAATGCCATTTTCTGAAGGCGATCACCCCATTCATCTCGTCAGCATATACCATCACTGTTGGAAATCGCCACTCTTCCTCCACGTTTCCCGAGCCGGTCATCATCGCATAAAGGTATGTTATCTGGGTAGTGCCTACTTCAAGTACTATTTCGAAAAGGATTTCTTTTTGTGATGAATGATGCATTGGTTTGCGAATGCTAAGAACTGTTTTGTGATTGAAATTTCTGAAATCGATTGTGTCATTCGGTAACCGTCGTGTTGTTTTGTCGAACTGATGGTGTGAGTTTTGTGTCAGACGGTGTGCGTAGTGCCACGCGTGGTTCGCCGTGCTATTCCGATGACGACGACACTCTACCTTCTCGACATAATAGAACA
The DNA here is from genome assembly GCA_000469685.2 of Haemonchus contortus. Lineage (NCBI taxonomy): Eukaryota > Metazoa > Nematoda > Chromadorea > Rhabditida > Trichostrongylidae > Haemonchus > Haemonchus contortus. Next base: position 39,991,361 of record LS997562.1, read on the forward strand.
GACAGTGGAAGAGGTAGAGACGGTGGAAGTTACAGAGAACGTCGTGAGATCAAGGGTAGGGCTTGAATATTTCAAGAATGTGTTTGAAGCTTATATACTAACCCTTTCTTGAATGTGCCGCAAGAATGACTAACGCAGTGTGGGTAAAAGAATCGTGATCACGTGGCTTGATATGGAATTTTTTTGGCAAGGCTTAAATTTTCTATTTAGTCACCGTATAAAAACGTTTTCGGGAGTTTTGGAATATTTTTTCTTTCTTCAAAAGATGCTCAGCTAGTAGAATCTTTTAGGAATACTTGTTAGTTCCAGTTTATCAATGTTCACTCCCAAACTGGTGATTCAGATGAAATTTTATTAGGTTTTGGATAGCTTTTTTTCGAAAAGGAACAGACTTCAGGCGTCTTAAATTGGTGCGAATTATAACAGAATCCTTGATGGCGGCTTACATTGGTTCCGACTTTTCTTGTAAAATTATTCAGTTTTTCGAAGGAGGAGATGGTGTAGTGGCAAGTGGCGCACTTCACACACGCATGGTCATAGGTTCAAATAACGGGCCAGTCCGCTAGTCCAACAAGTCTTCCAACCCGATGGGTCGGCTAGGGGTACCCGACTATGTGGGAGAATGAGAGCGCTGGCTTGTACATCGTCAGCGCAAGTCATTGTATGCAGCCACGTACGCATTTAGTGCGCGACTACGATTCTGAATGGAAGTCGGATGCGTGGGCTAACCCCACAAACGATATTGATTGACGCCCAAGACTTTATCCTTCATTTTGTTATCGAAATGAAGGTGGTTTCAAAGAATTTCTCTTTTGAAAGGACATATGAGATTTTTTCTACTTGAGGTTGAGCATCTTTTTTTCTATGAGTATCACGAAGGTTACATCTGGGCCAACAACTTTTAGTTTCAATGGTGACCACATGGAAACGCTGTATTCTAGTTATCAAAGCTAAGGCTTGTTGTGAATGCATACTTCATTCTGTTATAAAAAAAATTACCTATGTGAAGGTTGTTGTTGTGAACTAACATAACCGTATGGAAGTACGTAATCATGCGCCATAATTTGTTCAGATTTGGGTCCACAAGTTCGATACCCGTGTGGTCGACCACCTCCACCTGCTCGAGGTGATAGACGAAGCGGAGGTGATGGTAACAGTCAGCGTCATTCATCTTCACGGCAAGAAAAAGTTAAAGAATCAGCACCACGTTCGCGACGTGAGTCTCCGCACAGCTCCTCATCCACAAAGGCAAGGTCTCGTACTGGAAGGTACAGTTTAACACAGTCATTATTTTTGAATTCCGAGTAAAACTCTGAGTAACAACTAAGAACCGAATTACGAGTTTCAGGATATCCCCTTCGCTTGATGCATCTCCTATAAGCAGTGACTCCTCACTTTCACCTGCTAGAAGTCCACGTAAAACTGCTAACCCCACTCATACTGACAAAAATGTAGACAAGAAAGGTACTGATTCCTAAGTCAGTAATGTTTTTTCAAGTGCTTTTACTCCTTTTCAGTTAAAAAGAAAGTTCAAAGTGGGAGCGCTATGGGTGATGTGACCGATCCGTGGGCCCGTAAAAAGAAAGCGACTTCTTGGACGAAGAATAACAATGAACCAAAAACGAGAGGACGTTCATCAAGCAACAGCACGTATGCTTTGAAATTTAAATGTTTTTGAGTCGGGAAAGTCCATAGGTCATTTGCAGGTCGAGCTCATCGAATAGCCATGAGAAGCTTCGCCGTGCTGCGGCAGCGAATCTTAATCGTAACTCGCGTCTACCTTGTTCACCACCTGTCGCTAAGGTTGATCATTGATACTATTCTTTTGCTCCTTATTCATATGATATGAGTTCCTTTGGTTATTATGGAAGGATTTTGTTTCAGGTTGAAAGGCGACTTTCACCCCCAAGGGGAGATATTGCGGGTTTCCGTATACCGAAAAAGCACCGCGCCGTATCATCTCGCGACCGAACGTATAGGTAGGTGGTTACACCCTCAATGCTTGGTACTCGGTCCACACGCACATATCTTACTACTACTTACTTCCAGCAGTGGTCGTGGAAACTGTGATTCTGGCAGGGACGTGGCATTTTCAAAGAAGTCTAATGTAGAATCCCATTCATCTAAGGTATCTGGATATAGACGTATTTTTCCAGCAATTTTTATTGTTATGCTCATGGTGGCTTATTCCAGAGATCGGAATCTAAAAAGAATCGCGAACCCTGCAAACTATCCGACGATGAGATGGAGCAGACAATTGATAGTCGTGGGGCTGAGAATATTAGCGATGTTTGTGCTCCTATTCGCCTTCAATTTCACGTTGAAATTAAAGTTGTTTATCTGTTTTGGTTTTCAGTCAGAATCAGCTCAATCGGTCAGCAGAAGCTCATCTGTAATGTCATCATCCTCATCTCAAGGCTCTTCGCAGAGTCGATCTGCTTCACCTGCGTTACCGGCCAAGTATCGTGTCCCTGGTGGCAAAGAAGACGCCGCCCCTGCATCAGTAGAAAAGTGAGCTGCATCGTAATTTCCTTCGGCAAACACCTAATAATATTTATTTGGAATTCAGAACCGTGGCCTCGGTATCGGATTCGGAAGGCGAATCGAAGAAGAAGAACCGCTCCAAAGGTGCTTCGAAGGGAAAACGTGCTGGTGCGTCGCCACATCTTCGTGAAATGTGAGCATTCTTATTTCATAATGGAATATGCGAGTTAGTCTTTTATTAGTCTTCCTTCTCAAATTCAGATCGCCATCACCATCTCCTCCACCACCACCGCCTCCACCGGATGATGCTAATAGTCGTCGACGGCAGCGCGACAAGTCTGAAACACCTCCCCCACCACCTCCACCTCTTCCTTTGATAAATGAATTCGTTTTGGAAAGGCAGGCGAGAAAAGGGAAAAGCATTGCGGAAAAGCGTTCATCGACTGAGAAATCGAAACGTGAGAGGAGTCCGCCGAAGAAAAAAGCTAAGGGTAATCACGACGGTAAGTCTTTCTGTTCATATAATGGCTTAATCCTTTCCGCTAGTGTATACTTAGCTTTGAAGGTCTCACAGACAAAGAACGACGGAAGCGAGAGCTCATGGAACAGTTACGGGCTGTCGAGGAAGAGTTAAAGAAAAGGACTGCAGCAACTTCTGCCTTGTAAAGTCAAGACCTAGTAGTTTTGTAGATTATGGAATATTTGACCTGACAATTTATGATGTTCTTGTTGTTAAGTTACCGTTACTTCGCAATAATCTTGGCCTTAGTGGTAGTCGTTTGTTAGAAAGAATACAGCGCCTCGTACTAGAATTAAGGCAAAATGTAGTGGCCTCCAGCGACTACAGTGCGTGATGGAAAACAGGTATCACTCAGAAAAGAAAATGCAAGTAGTAGCCTTAAGGAAATTGTGAAAGAGTACATTGTTGTTTTGTAAGGAATATGGAAATCCATGTTTCGGTTTCCCACTGGTTGCCTAGCGCCCAAATATAATGCATGAATAATGCCATGGATATCAAATTGTATTAATGTTTTTTTTTGTGCGTACTGATGTAATTTAACTTTTGTGTTGGTATTACGTTTTTGGGATAGTTTTGATGACATCACTTTTTGCTTAGCCGTTTACTTATGGTTGAACTAAAGATTTTCGTTTTTTTTTTGCTAAAAAAGTACACTAAATATTATCTAGTCAATATCTGGATTGATTTCCTGTAGCCTTTTCAAATTTAATGGCATTGGGAGGCTTTCTGAATTCTAGATTATCTTGCTTGATCATCCTCGTCATATTGTCGTACTGATACACCTAGCATTCATTGTTAATGTGGTTGAATGATGATATTTTATTTCTGCTCATTGTAACATGAATATTTGTACAACCTACATCTTTGGTATTACTTTCTACTCAAATCGGTGATACGTCGACTCGTCCTTTCCACGACGATGTCTTTGCATAGACGTCTTCATTTCTCCTTAACGGTTTTGAACTCGTCGGTAGGATGGAGCTTATCGCTTCAAACTGTTAATGTTAACCTGCAGATTTAGTAGTGTTCATCAAAATTTTGGGGCGGTTTGTTATCGTAGAAATTTTAAAAATTGCTTTTCGAACTTGAGAGCGGTTTTAATGCCGTTCAAGTTCGAATATTCAAAGTATTTGGGCACTTACATGGCAATTGGGTCGTTTTCAAATTCATGGGCAGCTTGTTGAGGAGCAGTTGTCTTTTATGTCGGAGTCATAACTTATCTCTTTGTTTATAGTGGCTGACATCTAGATCGAAATATGGGTAGTCAGGACGAAGAGCAGCGACTGGGAGTGCTACATCTGGACAAAAGTCATACCCGCAAAAGGAACCCGAAGAAAACAAAGAGGACGAATTTCACGAGAAGTGCACTCACCGAAGAGGACAAACGTGCGCTGAGGTTAGTTAGAGCAGCCAATTTCGCCGATAAAGTTCTGTTTCTTATAGTTCCCTTACCTCAGTTACCTCAGTTTTCTGTAGGTTTTCGGCTTGACCAATCTATCTCTGAACTAGTTTGTCCGATTTTCTCCTCCATTCGTTTTGGAATTTAGGATGACGCCTGTAAAAGAGCTTCCAATTAAATTGTGACCTTCAGATACTCCCAAGTAGAGCCGTTGTATCAAATGTGGTGTGAGTACTATCGCGGTTTGATAGGAGATCGAGAGAAGATGCCAGATGAAAGGATGCTCAAAGCTGACTATCATGGTGCTCTGGTGCTCGTTGCAGAAGCCCTCAACCCCACAATGGTAAATCGTTTGTCAATAGTTGCGCGTATAGTACTTGTTGAATACTACGACTTGGTAAAGTATTAATGTCGGATTTTGTTTTTTAGATAGGTATCGTTGGAATAATTATACTGGAAACAAGGCAGACATTTCAACTGATAACCAAAAATGACAAATATTCAGGTCAGTGTGTTTTCAAGAATAATTTTGGTTTGTAAGCTTCTTTTGGTGGTGAAGTCAACATTAATAGGTATGGGGCGCGCGGTCGCGGCGCGTTGTGGCATGGTGTATAACCGCATTACTTGCTACGGAATCTTCGATTAAATGCCTATTTAGTTTCTATTTGGTCAAATATAAATCTGTCTTTACTTGACCCCGATTTTCATTTTTGTTTTCAGTAATTCCGAAACAAGGAACGGCATTACAGTTCATTCTTGATGGGCGGGTTTTCACATTGTTCGGTGATGCAATGAGGTACAAACCCTCGCTTCGAGGTAAGAGGCATCGTCTGCGTGTCGCATTACCATTCTTTATTAGATGATGCGTTTATTTCATTTTTATGTGACCAATATATTGTATAGAATGGAACAATGAAATTTTGTTTACACTTCCATCAGGCGATTCTCGCCGTTGCTAAGCATTCGGTCATTTTTACTGAATTGTATGTTTCTGAATGATGAAGGGTAGTCATGAGCAGAGGCAGCTTTGTAAAAAACGTTTGTTCATAATTTTTAAAACCTTGACAAACAAAACAGTATAATATAAATGTCAACTAAGGCGCCATAGAGTTTTGCAGATATCACAATCAAAGTTGTTGCTGTACTTTGTTAAAGCTCAACAATACACGTATATTTGCATTAAGTGACCCGGGAAAACTTGTTCTATGATTTTCATATTTTCACGGACTCAGTTGTTACTGTTGAGAAGTTGTTTCCTGAAAAAATTTGTTACTGCTTGAAAGTGTTATGATCATAGTTCTTCATTTCTCACCTTGCAACGTGCTTATCCGTCATACTGGGAATACGAGCTATTTTTCGATTCCTTTCCATCATAGTTACATAAGCGATCACCAACGAGAAAACGACGATCAATATCCATGCAATCAATATGAGACTAATAGCAGCAGCAAAACGAGGCACTACAGACGTTGGGAATGAATGATGAACAATGTCTGAAAGTGAAGATGGTGAATCTGAGAGTCGAATAAATTCGAATCAGAAGTTCGATAACAGTGTAGGCTAGGCTGAGTTGTGTCGAGAAATGTTTCTACCCATCGCACTGCAGTTAGAAGTGCTTCACATCGCACGCATGGGTTTTAACTAGTGGTGTACAAACAGGTTTTACTTATTGTTCATAATTTAATAAGGTAAACTACTTGTTCATAATTCTGAAGGAAAAGCCAATCACCCTTTTTCGATCAAAAATGTGGGTGAGGAAATCGTACCCACAAAATTCTGCATAGAATTCGAGTTCACGGCGCGTTCTCTAGGAAGCCTATTCAAGTGAATTAGTTGCGGGCTGAGCTTTCAGTTCATCCTCCATTACTGATCGTTACGCGTTACTGATCAAAGATTATCTTTGAGCCTTTTAGGTCTTCATCATCTCATTATCAAGTCAGCATTACATTTACTTTTTACCCAATCAAAATCGGAAAAATGTCAACTGACGTAAATTTGTATAAGGGGTAAAAATGATAACATAGTTAGTTGCTAGGGAATAGTGACGCTTATGATCGCATTATTAAAGTTCACCCTAATCGAAGCTAGTGGAGGGAGTCAAGCGCTGCAAGCACCTTCAACTGAGGTAAACCTGAATGAGGTCGGCGGTTTAGCTCGATTTCAATTGAAATAAGAAAAAAAAAAGAAATTAGCAGGCCGTCAAGTGGATCGTCTTACCTGCTATACAATTCCCAACTTCATCCTTCGTGAATCCTGTACAGCATTCACCCGTGTCAGTTGGCCTGTCGGTGACTTCATGAAAGATGTAACTGAATTTTAAATAACAGTTAACTTTTGGTCTAACTGAATGGCTCCTCGTTGCTATGACGAATTCGCCCACCTTTTGCCGTCCAGACATCGCCGTGTTCCGTTAAGTGATCGTGCCAGGCACAAAGGTAATAATAGAATCCCTATCATCATAGAAATCTGAATTGATGATAAATAACCGTGTAAAAAGAAATAAGTTTTACACAATAGTGAGGATCTTGAAGAGTTTGGAAATATGTGGAAGTTTACTTGGTTCCCGTCCTGAGATACGCCGGACGACAAGGAGAAACTCAGTTATCGATTTTACGCGTGCAGAACCAATAGTACCAATGAGAAGAATACGAGGACTAACGACGTTGAATAAGTGAAGAAAGGACCAAGTATCATCAAAGGTTACCTCGAGAAGCTTCGCTTATTAATTACCAGTTGGGCTACGCACGCCACTATGCGTGCACCACATGCCCGCGCATACGCCTACGATTAAAAGTGTCAATCGGTTGCTCTTCATCTTGAAAATAATGAACCATCAAGGTTTGACTGATAGGCAACCAAAGAATTGCGTAGTACTCACAAATGTTCTCAATTGATAATAACACCATTATAAGATTTCGTTATCACTGGACCTTTTTTCCTCCACGGGTACATCATTAGTTGAGAATCCCAAATTATTGGCGGTCGGATCGGATGAGCTTTGTCGTAAATGATATCAAAACATCAAGTATCCTTGTTTTTCCACCGCGTTACAAATCTTGCTGGGTAGCGGTCGTAATCTACAGGGTGCGCCATAAATATGGTAACAAAGTAATTTGGCTACAGAAACATCAGCTAACATTGATACATGGTGAATTCATGTGAGCTATTTACTATGCATCGCATCTACAAAACAAACACACGGTCATCTCGTATAACCGTTTCCTGTACTCATTATCGTTCAAAGACGCTGCGGCTACTTATCGACGGCGGCACGCAGAGATTCTTGAAAAACTCCAGCCTGAGCTTTTTTCAATGATTCCTTAGGAGCAGCAATAGTGGTGCATTTTGAAGCTCAGGCCTTCCTCTCTAGTCTGGGCTATATCCAGCGACCCATCACATTGTGGTCCGGAAAATTCGTAGAAGGATGGGAAGGTGGGATATGGTCGCGAACACTTCTCCACCACCAGTCTCGATCATTTCCCATTCATGAGCAAGTGCGCCGTTGTTTTCAAATCGGATCCCTCAAAAAATCTTTGACCCTCAACTGCACCCTTTCAGGAAACCCCTTCTTAAAGAGGTGCCGAGTTAATCTTGTACTTCTCTTGACCAAAATTCGCGATATCGCTCCAATGACAGAGACTCTAGCCCAGACTATCATGAAAGAGGAGTAATGGCTTTGAGAGGCGATCTGACTCTTATCAACGGCTTCAGCCCTCTTGGTGTAGAATATATGTATACTTTGGGATCTCATCATTTGTTCCATGCTGAACATCCTTTAGTCAAAAAAATGTGTGTCGAAGCGCGTGCCGCGCGCAAGTAACGCACGGCACTTGATTTTTCTCTTCAATTTCTTCCCGTCAAAAAGCTTATAGGGCATCCGAATCTTATCTGGATACAATTCTATTTGCTCTGGGTAGACTCCTCTCATCGGATTAGAACCTAGTAACAGATCAGCATCCATTTTTCTGGTGTTTCTGCAGGTTCCGCAGCTTACCATTTCCCAAGGAATTGTATTCGCAAAAGGGGTCGTATGTGAGACAAAACGACCGTATTGAGGTTTGTTATTGACCTGTCTACGCAACGCGATCCAGGAGACTGTCATGTGGGAAATGTTGAAACGAGGAACGAACCCGGAAAAGCACTCTTCGAAAGCGCGCAAGGACGGAACGGTTGGTTGATGTCTACGAAGCTCTACCGGTTTTCGAAATTTGACGAATTGAGAGTACCAAAGTAAATATGTGGGCCAAGGTACATCATAAAAGTAAGGGGAGGTGCAGATCTGGAGAAACCTTCCAAACAAGGAATTTACGGAGGTCTGAAAAGTTGTTACCATATTTATGGCGCACCCTGTATATAATACTCGTAATCATAACTACATCGTAAATACCATAGGGGTTAAATTCAATTGGTAAGTGCTCTTATCAGTAGCTATCAGCTGTTAGCAGTTCCTATCAGCTCCTGGTCTGATACCAACCGTTTTGGATCCTGTCACCGAGTACATACGATCCTGTGACATCTTACATAACCTATTGAAATACCAAGATTCCACTATTAACGGGAAGTGCGTCACAGACCTACAGGCCCTCGCCTTCTGTGGCTTCTTATCAGTCCCCATCACTTGTTATCATTCTCTGTCACCAATCTTTAACGGTCCCTTCACATCCTGAACCACCTACCCAAGTGCCAAGGCTTCATCGCTAATACGAAGGGAGTTACGGATACTCAGGCTTTCGCCTTTTAAGGCTCCTTATCGGTTTATATCGATAGGTGTCACTTCCTACCACGTACCATCGCTGTTCCCCTCCTGCCATCTGTATTCCTTGCAAATTTGAATGTTCTAGGTTCAGTGGGACAGGAGTTATGAATTTCCGGTCAGACAAACACACACACATACCGACACACACACACACTGACACACACACACACAAACACACCAACAGACACACGTTAGCCGATTATATAAGTAGGATAATCTAAACCGCTTGCAAAGCCCAGGTGGAAGAATTCATTATTTATTACCTTTCTGTTTCAGTACTTCTTAGACGACGCGAAAAATGGTTGCAAATGAAACATAGTAGTACTATAAGAAAGTAGAGAAGAAAAGATGAATTTTAAAAAATGAAGTAAAAAGTTAGAAGCTACATTCGAAGGAAATGCTTCTGACAAGACAGTTATGGGCAAAAAAAGGAAAAAATTATATTAAGAGAGTGCCAGTATTAGGTGCACGACAGTGCTGACAAGCTAAAGACAAGTTATTCGGATCTCAACTATTCAAAAATTGAAAAGTCAGTAATCCTATCGTCTGTACTCCTATACATGAATATCGATTTTACGCGTGCAAAATCAATAATGTCAGAGAACGGGTACATTAGAAGGAGGCCGAAATTTAAAAATATCCCGAACGAACACATAGACATGATGAAACGTGGAAATTAACATGAAATGACGTGATAGAGGCTTCCAGATGGTGACGAATGCTGACTAAATGGCCATGTATGAACATGTCAGCACCTGCTGATAAGATAAGATCATTGTTTGACGGGTTTTTTCGGGCGAATAATCGAGTCACCCGGGGAACTACGAGTTTCCCTTTCCGAGAATGGGATGGGCTTTATCATTTTTATTCATTTTGGGTTTTTTTCATTTTCTAGTGCTTTTTACAGGAATCATAATTATTGATATCAATATTATTATTTCGATCGAAAGAAAGGAATGCAGGTGTGGCAAAGAGCGTTGAAAGGAAGCTACCGCACGTAGTTCAAGCAAATCTAGTTTCGCCTTTATAAACCGGGTCTTTCATTATCTTTGCGTCATAGGTGTCGTGATGTGAAACGAGTAAAGTGATGTGGTTGTTGTTTACTACCTTCGGAACATGAAAAAAAAACAACAAAAAAAATTAATTTCGGTAGATCTAATAGGCAAGAGCATATTTAATACAAAAAAGGTTAACTTTACGAATTTCAGGAAAAAAGAGACCGGGAACTTCTAAGATCAGTCTTTGTCAAATCCAATTCTCAAATTTCATGCATTTCACATTGTTAAATCGCTTTATGAAGAGAGCATGGACCGGAAAGCAAGCCAATGGATACGATATGTTCTCTTCCCGATTTTCTCCCAAAAGTTATCGTCTAATCTTTTCGACAAATTACTGCTTGGCCTTTCAATTTCGACTTGACAAATTGATGCATGGTTTGCCTAAATTACCATTGAAACGCCCCCACGATTTTTAATGCAGGTAGAGTGCGTGGCGCAACTCAGCGTGGGTCTCCATACCCACTACAATCTATATGACAGCAAATCTTAGGTATAAAATGGTTGTAACAAGTAGTAATTGTCCACAGTAGGGACTCCCACAATCGTGCATCAAAACGGAAAAGGTGAGCAGATTGCGTGGGTTCCGAGGTGGTGCACGATAATGAGCATGGCACTCTAGTGAAATCAGTTCCCGAAGGGAGGCGAAGACCAAAGCTCAGGAGAGCTCGAAGCAAACGTGAGATTATCGCGATCATTTCGGTTTCCGGTGAGTAAATAAAGACGTTCACAGCCTCATACAGGATGAGGACGTCTTCATCGAAATTGCTAATCGGCTCGAAAAGAGCAAGTTGAGTCCAAAATTTAAAAAAGTGATTCAGAAAAATTAATGCCAGGGCTCTGCTCTAGGGGAAGGCTCATTATGCTCAAAGGCTTGGGAGCTCGATTTCGGAGAAAGTTGTTATTTTTTCTAAGATTCAAAAATTGACAGGCAGTGGCAGGAATTCAGTTGGTGGCTGATTTCATGCATGAATCTGAAACAAATCAATCGAGTTTGGGATTGCGGGTGGAGAACGAGTGCACGGTGCGACTTCACAGCTCCTTAATACCTGTTTGAGAGGTGAGATTTGACCACAGACTTCAAAAGGAAACGCTCGAGTGGCGTTGAAATTTCGAAAGCAAACAAGGGAATGATGACGCAGGTGGGAATTTAGGCTCTGTGCAGAGGTGGGTGTGCCGTAGTCAGCAAACAAAAGCCGAGGATCGGTTGCTCTGTGGCAAGACTAGTCCAGGAAATCGGCTAGCAACTACCCAGCCAAGCTTATTCACTTTGAGCTTTTTCATGGGCAAAAACCACTATGCACACTGTGCCCTTTTTGTGTAGCGAAAAGAACCTCCGGAAAAAAAGTGCAGGGAAAATTTATATCGGGGTTGCGTTCGATCTTTTGGAGAGGATGGTGCTGCTGTAGCGGACAGAACGGTTCTGACACCTCATCGCAGGTGTCGGGTCGTAATTCAGGAACTATCGGATATGTATGTCCCATTCGTGCCGAATAATTCTACGGAAACAATAGCAATTACGGGGTTGTATACTGGGCTGGAATTCAAGGTGCCTAATTATGTTGAAAGGAACAAAGTCCTCACTGCTACTGGCTAAGTTTTAAAGGCAATGTGTTCAGGTGGGGACTGACGGTACTCATCTTGTCAGCTAAGAGCTGTCAGTTATCACTGATTGCCATTTTTTGTACTTGGAGGCTATCTTGGAATGAATATTAGGCGTTCAGGGTAAAATCAGTCAACTAGTAACTGTTTCTTGAAAGCGGAACAAGATGGGTACCGTCATTTCTCCAAAAATACCTGTTTGAATAGTTTTAGAAACTAAGTTTCAAACCCTATTTACTGTTTACCCCACTTTTTGATTTTTTTCCATCTGGTTAGTTCAAAGGACATCTTTGCCACCTACTAGTAGATTGAAGAGTTGCTTACCTGCTCACCTTGATACTCTTGTCAATATTTTATTTATATGTTGTGGATCTAACCTAATGAGATTTTGAAATGGCATACTTACCCATGCAATTTAATTTTTTCGATAAATGCCGAGATTTCAGCCCCCTTTTGATGCCCTCTGGTTTTGTTTGAACACTTTGAAATGTCTGATTTAATAAATATTTGAGGTTTTAGTCGTTGTTTTTATTCTCTCGGGCTGGTGGTTTGACCTTCTTTGAGGTTTGTCCCAAACAGACCTTGTCCGAAATGAACAAACCCATGTATCATACTTCTGAGTCGTTCATTCAGAGAACAAAGCCACCAATAAACAATTCAAGGTGAACAATAACACCAGTCATACGTCGATGAAAGTGCAGTTGTGTGAACGGGTTCGTCTGTGAGGCCATTGTCGTAACTCGCTTGAGACATGGCCAAATAGCCAGCTGATCAGCTGAACAGGGGGATTGTTTAAAAGAATACCGTAGCATCTTTTCACGTTTCACTCAAAATCTAAAAAAAGCCCATACCTCTTTATGAAATTGGGTGATTTGATTTGATTTGATTTTATTACATGAGCGCAATACTCATGTGGAGAACCACAGAAAAACAAACTAGTAAAGCACTTAAAACAAAATTCGGTACTATAAGCAGATAAACACATAAATGAAATCACAACCACAAACACAAATTAAATATAAAAGCGAACTTAGGAATTAAACAATGAAGAGAAAACAACGGAAAATTAAACACACAACAACAAAAAGTAATGAGCAGGCAAATAATGAAAAGGCTAAAGCAGATGTTGGGCAACTAGTTTCCGAAATAGAGCAAAACTTTTGGGCAAGCCTCCCCTCTTAACGATTTTGTTGAAGGCAGAACCAGCTCGGTGGCAGAAAAAATTGATTCGAAGTCCAGTTCTCGATCTGGGAATAAAAACCTTGGCATTTCCGCCACGAGTACGATGATCACCGGCAGAAAAGAGCTTGCTTTTATCGACGGATATCTTACCACAGAGAATTTTGAATAGAACGAATAGATCATTACACTTCCTTCTCTTTTCAAGAGTGGATAAACCTAGCATTGCGTTGCGAGTGGCACTGTTTGGAATTCTGGCATAGTAGACCTTTTCAGGCTCACAGAGCCATCTGGCTCTCTGGGGTTGACGGTGATGGCTAGGCCAACCAGGAGGATGAAGGCAGTGAGCCTTCAATCGTATCCTTCAGCTTGAACCTGAGCAGTTTCCAAGTTATAGTATAGGTTTCACTCACGTCTCTTCAGTTTTTTGTGCTTTCTGTGTTGGCTCTAGAAGCCTCTCAAGAAAATTAAATAATTGGATGGATAGAAGAATGAAGGCTTCAGCGTAAATAAACCCTGTCTTCGGCTGTGCCCCACAACGACATCCATTTAAAACGTAGCGTATAGGACAATGAGTTGCGGTATCCGACGGATATCCAAGTCAGCGCTTTTCTACTCCCAGAAGAGTCTGATACCAATTAGCAGACCCATTAGGTGTGGAAGGCTGCGTAGGCAATTACGGATAAAGTTTCCGGATTCCATTTCCGGGTCATGTATGTGATTATGCGAAACTTGCCACTATACCAAATCCGCTCGAAAGTAAGCAGATAACTCAAAAACAAACATCTACATAAATAAATTTTATAAGTGGAACCAGCTATAAAAGTAAGATTACTTATGCTGTGGGGCTTTGGTGACTAGAGCTTTTCTAAACAGGGTGCAGAAGAGATTTAGAGTTCCGGAAGCCGGCCCGAAAGCACTCGCCCACTCGATGGATCCACAGATAACTTTTTACAAATGTGATGGTAAATTGATGAACTAACAGCTTAACGAAGTTATCTCACTAAATAGCAAAAAATTTTTCGACTTCAATCTTCAATTTGAAGTTTCTCTTGAATTTCAGGATTTTGATTGATCGTCGATCAATTTTCCATTTAAGAATATGAAGCTTGTTCCCCTAAGGGAAGGGCACAACTGGCAGCTTTCCTTCAACCACAAATTCATAAGACGATCACATACAATAAAAAGGAAAAGGTCCTTGATGCATCTTTTGAGTCCCTGGCCCTTCCCCTCCAGCCACGGTACAACCTCAACTCTCGATCAGGACTACAGTAGCCTCGGTTTATTTATTTGCTTATAAACTATCAGAGTAGAGGAAAGTACTGTTGCAAAACAGATCAGTAAGTAAATCACAAATAAGGTGGCTGTGTAGGTCTTGCAGGCCCACTTCAACCTTTACCCTCGAGCTCAGAGCTATATGTAACAGACACATATCGATTGACTGATCGATCAGTTGACTGATTATCAGCGACTCATACAATCTCGAGCATCAGCAGCTCATCAACTCTCCGAAAAGTAAAAAATGGACCTGAAAATCTGAAAATAAGGTAAGGAAAATAAGGCAAAATATGTGGGTCAGCAACTTCACTGATTCCGGAATGATCTTGGATAATCTCCAGCGAACCAATAGCTCCAATCATTGATTGACCAGCAGTCATCGAGGCCAGGGAACAGACGGGCGGCAAGGTTAGCGTGAAGATTCCAAGACGCAAACTGTTCCCTCGGTTCTTACTTGTTCTCGTTGCTTCATCCATCTCCTACTGATTTCTCCTGTGATACCTCATCGTCAGTATTTTCCTCACACATAATTTTTTGATTTTGCCTTTTCTGAGTTGTTTTAGACGAGAAATATTGACTGACGGCATGGTAGATGTGGCTATTTTCATTATGTGATGATTCAACTGAAACATTGCCGCTGCCTGATCGCACAAGCTGAAGGACAGCAATTTACAGGTAATTTTTTAGTATTATTCAGTACTAATTATTATCACTACAGTAAGTATTATTCTAACTCACCGATCCTGTCATGCTTCTACCGTTTTTGTTATTTTGATTGCCCCGACTCACAGAAGAGTTCAGGCGTTCACGAACGGTCGTTAAGATAGATTACTTCTCTGAGCTGATCCATCAGAGCAGCAGTTTTTTGTTCCTTAGATTAGTCCTTGATAGAGTTTGGTTCGGTATTGTTTTTTCTTTTATTTTATTCTCCATTTTTTGACATTACCATATGTTGACTCCATCTGGTTCCTTCCCGTAAATCACTGAATGCATCTTGAAGAGTAAGACTGAGGGTGAAACAGATAGCATCTGATCTATTGAGCAGATTCCCATATTCTCACATTTCTTTCGATGTGTAAATTCCTGTGACAATGAGATCTGGACGCGTGCCGCTAGGAGGATTGTCACTACGGCGGCCTTAGGAAGGCTGTTAAACCTGAGTATCTCTCACTAGAAAGCCTGTGAGTCGTACTTGATCCTTTGAAAAAATAATTATCTTCCCTACCTATTCTTAGACAATGGATGAAAAGGATAAAGTTTCTGTCCTTGATCAATCTCGTTTTTTTTGGAGTGCGCCTCCACATTCGAATTCCACTCAGAATCGTAGTGGCGTTTGAATGCGTTTGTGCCCATTACAATGAATTGTGGTGGCCATCCGATGTACAAGTCAATGCTTTCATCCACCCAGATGAGTCTGTTACAAATCAACCAACCCCGCAGAGACGGAAGACTTGAGAGGCTACGAAGAAAACCGACCAAGGAATCTCCAAGTCATGCGTGTGTGATAGTGCATCACCTGCCTTTGCATTAGAGTTGCTTACCTATCCGATAAAGGAGCTGGAATTGGCACCCTTGATAGAGGTGACGTATGGTATCCCTTACCCAAATCTCACTCTGGGAAAGTGGGAGAACCCTCAGCGTCACTCTTTACCATGTTTAGCCCTGAGCGCAGTCCAAGAAATCAAAATGAGTTATTGGTGAATCAAACCATACCTACGGAACCTCTTACGATGCCGTCGATTCGAAGAAAAGGCCTGGGTCACTTCTCTAGGTGTAGAGACTGGTTATAATACGAAGGAATTCTTCCTCCGATGTCCCTTTCCCTACTACCCAGACACAGTTCCCCTTTAGGTCATTCGGGGAATCAACGCGTCCTATGGTTGGTTCCCTTTTAGTAGGAACTGATGAACTGAGGGTTGATTAAAACTGCAAACCCATACATTCAGAGGGGTAGTTAGTCGTATAGAACAATGGCTCTATTAAGAAAGAAATTCCCATAAAATGTCGGCGATCTTTTATTGCATCGGACGCATTGTAATCGGTCAGTAGGATGGATCGGATTCCATTGAAGAAATTGGCTGTGCTGCTGTCGCCTTGCTCGTAATTTTCTTTTCAACAGAACTGAACTTCTGGTACTGAGACTCCTAGAAAACTGGGACCTGGTATTTGACAATAATCCGACAAATATTCATTTCAACCCCTTGAAAGCATACCTTCCTACAACATAAGAGTTCCCTGTTCAGAGGCATGTCTTTCCAATCAGTCTCATTCTCATGAATCCATGACAAGCCCCAGTTATGAGGCTAATGGCCACTTGGATACAGTCTCCAAGTCAGCTTAATTCCCTCAGTCTATATCTCTTCTTCATGAAGCCATCCAGCACTCTTGTGATGCCTATTTCGAACTCAAGCTGTGACCCAATACTTGTCTGACTCGTTCTCAGTTCATGGTGAACCGTGGTTCCGTCATTCGGAGCAAAAAACTTTTCCAGGAGATTACCTTACAACCTGGATGAGCTTTTTTGGTCGTAAATCATTTATTTCTAATTCGTTACTACTAGAACGTACGACCTCCCCGGTACTTTACACATCACCCACTCATTCGACTCCCTAGGGTCGTCGCCTGGAAGTAGTTTTTTTTTTCAGAAGGGTTAAACTTGCCAGCAAGCCTGACTCAAGGAAGCGGTTCTGGTTTTCCATTTCATTTGTGACTGGCGGCCAAAGAAATTCTCGTTGCTACTGCGCCATGCACTTGGCGGCAATCAAAAATTACTCTGCATTTGAAGCGTGCAGAGACTGCTTTTTTTTGTGGATAAGACTATTATTTCAACCGAGTTCTCGCTTGCAAAGCAAACTTTTTACAACATAATTGAATCTGATGGAGCCGGCTGCTCTGGGCGTAATCAGATCGTCCAAAGCGTATATGTGTGGTATGCCATCTCTGGCCCAGACGTTCCCTTTACCTTCCCTTCAGACAATCAGACCATCTTGAACTGTTTTCTCATAAGTAGCTGATTTCTACGTCGTGCAATTGCTCACATACGTCTCAACCCAGTATTCACTTGTAATATTTGCGAAGTATAAAATTCAAGGTGCCGGAGTGGCAAAAGGCGCCGATACTACATTAATGGCGCAAGGAACGTGTTCTGCTCGGATCGAACTCGTCCGAAATTTTTTCCTTGTTTGGAGAAAAGTTTTGTAGGCGTTCAATCAATTCTGAGACTTTGCAAATAGATTATAAATGATTAACACAGATCGATATAAGCCTTATCTGACATTCAGTCATCCGTAATAGAAAGGGCATTTCAGAAAAAAGGTGTTGGCGGGAAGGTATACATCTTCGCACTTATTTTTTAATTATATTGCCCAGGTTCTCCTTTGTCTCAGTCCCGGCAAGTTAATTTATTATGTATACTGCTAGTGTATTCAAAAAAAAAAATTCAGTTCATTCACTAACTTTACAACCAGACCAATACTCTCCTTGGCCAACCAGTCCTTTCATTCCCCTGGGGTAGGCTAAGTGCTTCTCGGTCCGTTTGGGAGGATAAAAGCGCAGACTTGTGCATCAGCTGGCCACCGCAAGACGACTTGTACTTTTCAACACAGTCGTCCTCTTCGAAGGAAGCCGACAAGCTCACCTTTTTTGAAGCTCACCAGGAGCTCGAAATCCCAACAACCAGTTTAGAACTGAACAAGGAATCCCTCATCCCTCACTATTTCAAGGATACCCTCACACAAGGCCACTCGAAAGTCGCCATCTTTCGCCATAAAATTGTGATTAAGAACTGAATAGATCCTCTTTTTACTTTATAATCGTTGTAAAAGTTATCAGAAGGGTGCTTAGGGAATAAATAAAATTAGTGGCAAAATGCATTGTTTCGGGGGTAATAATTTTTCGACGCATACCCCACGTCGAAGCAATTTCAATCGAAATAACTCCCATTGTCTCCAATGCGGCCCTACGCATTTTTGCCTCGCGAGTATTGCATAGTATCGAGGACAACGATGTTTTACAAGCACATTAAAGCCTAAATGTCTTTCTCTCAGAACAAGAATTGATTCGAATCAGTCACCATTTTGAATAGACTTATTTTTTAGGCAAAGAACGATTAGGAGCAAGAATTGCTTTGTACAAAATGTCATTACTACTCATGACCCGGTATCAACAAGTATCATTCCGTGGCAGGCAATTCATAGCTACTTTATTGCACAATTCTTGTGCTAGCAGTTTCAACCTACGAATTTTCAACCTGCGAGCAAAAACAGATTTCTACCGAATATGATCACATCTCTGCCCGGTATCAGCACTTATCACTCTCTGGTAGGCAAAGAAATCGTTTCTTACACATATTAGTAGTGACAGTTTTATTGCCATGGCTTTATCGTTTCTATGAAGTCGGGTTGGAATCAACTCACATAATTTTTGAGCAGTTCAAAATAGTTAATAAAATGAGACTAGAACTTCCTATGCACACGCCACGCATTCGATCTCTCTACAGAATCGTTGAGGCAAGCACCATTGGACCCGAAATCGATTTAATGGTTTTTCAGCATATCGGTGAGTTACCAAAATGATTTTTTTTTGGAATTTTATTGAGTTCTGGGTAAGTGCAAGTCCCATTTTACATGGATAGTATCCAATCTCGTATAAAGTGCAGTTGCATCTTTCTGTAAACGCTGTGCTATAACCATGATCTTTGTTTTTGTATCGTATTTCTGTATCGAATTAGTCAGTATACTTAGTTTCAGTAGCCATTGGCCCAATGATGACAATACTTGCAACGAATCATTGAATCTTCGAGGACAAATGTGGCGTAGTGCTGGTTGAGGCACTAACACACGTATAGTCCTACATAGGATCGATCCCAGATTGATATGCGCTCAAGTTAACCGAGGTTTCCATCCATCCAATAAGTACCTGACTCGTCTGAGAGGGTAAAACTACTGACTTCCTCATCGGCTGGCCATCGCGTGTCAATGTATAGGCCTTACACGCAGTCAAATGCTTCTATTCTTCCAATTCTGAACGGAAGGTGAATGCGAGGCGCGCCTCTAAAAAGGGGTCTCTCAACGGGAATTGAGGAAGGGAACTGCTTCAAAATTGACACAAATAGTTTTGTTTATTTAACGAGCTTGTTGCTCAATGCCAGGGTTTCGATGGACCATTATAACATGCTCGTCAATTGCTTGATTTTACTGCCTCGTGAAAGCATCTTTTACCCGCATAAGGGAGTAGTACTGCTTATGTGTCTTACTGCTTTTAGAAAAGAGTAAGTAGCAAAAGTCAAATCGAAAAGTTTTGATCTACCCACAAGGGCGGTCAGCTCATGGTTGATCGAGCTTGACCTACCGGATCGACCACCCTAACGGCACTATCATTTATCGATCGACGGTGGATGCGATATGTCGTCATCACTGGCTTTTCATTTTTTACTGAATTTCGACAGCTTCTTCTGCTTCTGATTTTTCTGGAATCTCCTTCTGCAAAGTTTTATTGAAATAATATTCGCGAAATGCCTATGTTTATCTTGGAATTCTACGTGTCCGTGTACGGTGAGTTTTTGTTGTCACTTACTTTCGATACTTGACAGGTAGCGCTGAGAAGGACTTTTTTTTTACCACACCACTCAAAATTTTCGAGTCAAAATAGCTCCAACCAGTGGGCGTCGATTTGTTACTTTGCTTGGCGTGCGGTAGGTAAAGTGGGCGTATCGGAATGTGGGATCTTACAACGTTACCTCATCATGGCATGACAAGAAGCGACATTTGCAAAGCAGGCAGTTGTTTTTGACTGTTTTACTACGACGTGGTGCTATTATTGTTCGTTGCCATATCATTTTTATCGTCCGATATCGCCATTTATCATTTTTTTATCGAACGCATTTAGCACTCTCTATTGAACCATTCATCACTAATTTCTTCCGCACAATTTTTGTAAACCAGCACTTTTTGGTGCTGGTATCTATCACATTCAATCACTCTGACACCTACTATCTTTCTTCATCACTCGTTATCAACGCTAAAACGAATGCTCATTTGTTTTGGAGATGCTCTTGAATCGAAAGAGCCCCAATTAAAAATATCGACAAAATGTTAGGTCTTTTGGAGACAATATTTCTCGAATTATTGTTTTTTTGAGCTGCCTGATCTTAAGCGACAGAAAATAAATAAAAGGGCCAATATATACAAATGTACACGTAAATACCACATGAGAAATACATAAAAATGGAAAATAATATATAAATATATGCAAATAACATCTAAATAACAGATTAATACAAGTAAATAAACATATGTAAAGAATGGGTGAATAAATAAAGACATTTAGAAAACTCTTACTTTCAGTACATGAGACTTGAGTTTTTTTTCCAAACTTCAATTTCTGACGGAAGGATGTACATAGAGAGATGAATCTTTGGGCTTGATCACTCCCGTTTTTGGGGTACACCCTACACTCGACCTCCATTCAGAATCTTGGTGGCATTTTGAATGCATATGTGGCCTACACAATGAATTGCAGTGGCCACCCGATGTGCAGTGCTTTTATCCTCCCAGACGTGTCTGGTACCAATTAAGAGACTCCGAAGGGGTCGAAGGCCTGGTTGGCATAGGCGGATACGATCCGAGATTCGATCCCAGGACTATGCATGTGTGCATGTGATAGTGCGCCACTCGTCACAACATTACCATCACCTAAACTGTATTAGTTAACGAAATATTTCATTCATTAGTCTGGATCTTTTTACTCATACTCTGAGGTAGTTGGCGAAAATTACCGATATGTTATGTTTATTACATGGCCACGCGTGTAAGTTAAAATCAATAGAATTAGAAAAATTTTTCTTTTTTTGCTCGATATTTCTAGATTCATGCAATTCGGTGACAACCGTGAAAAATGCGGGACATTTTTTCTTTCAAAAGGGAAACATTGAGAAATTGACTTTTTTCCAAGTTGCTGGGTGTTGCTCAATCTGATTATGAAATGCAGGGACCTCCAACGAAGACTGTACCAAGGGAGCGGATGTAAGATTTTTTTAATCAAGTCTGACATGTCCTCGTTGACGTCAAGATGATGAATGAAGATGTTCCCAGAAACTTTCTAATCACATGTCCCCCTTCTTATCTAAGCTTTCCTCTTCCGTCGAATAAGTTGATTGGGTAAGGGACTTGTCTGGGAGCATAGAAGCACTCGACTAGTTTTCGTCAGTAAGCGCTTTCTCATAAAGTGGAGAGCGTCCAACTACTTTGCGATTCTTTATATTCTCTGCCTTCCTTTTCTTCACCTTATGCTTTAAAATAGTTATTGATTTCTCGCGCTCATAATCAATATTCATTTATCATGTAATGGCCAGAGTCCAGTTTGAAGGTCTCTTCATATTTTCAATTTTTTGAGGTAGGGTGGAGGTGATCATGTTAGCTGTCCTTCTTATTATTTCATTTATTGAAGTGAGCGGTACGTAGCCATACTGCGCCGCTACCACGTACGGTGCCGGGATCGGGTACCGGATAGATCCTATCTCGGACCAACTAGGTAGTTCCGAACTCAGTAGGCTGGATCGGACTTGTCTACGAGATAAAAGCTCAGGGCGTGTATCAGCTAATCCTACAAGCCAATGTGTAGGCTCAACACGGATTCAGATGCCACTGTAAAGCTGAATGGATGTCGTACGTGTGGCGCATTCCAAAAGGAGGTTTTCCAGTGCCATAAGGTTCACCCCTAATTTTATTCTTTCATGGTTACCGTTCGCATCCACTAGAACGTTTCACGGATACGGTTCATAAATCTCTGGATGCCCGATCAGACAGCGATCCAGAGCAATAAATATAATGAAGAGACGGATAGGCTGCCTTCCCACTAGCTTCCAGCCTGTCTTTGTTACGATCTTGTAATTAACCATAAACCCAATCAAACCACTCCTCAATTACATCCCGGGACCTGCCTTTCAGTTACTGGTGGCCTCCCATAGAAATTATTCCATGCAATGCCCGGCCCCCCTCGTCTC
The DNA here is from genome assembly GCA_000469685.2 of Haemonchus contortus. Taxonomy (NCBI): domain Eukaryota; kingdom Metazoa; phylum Nematoda; class Chromadorea; order Rhabditida; family Trichostrongylidae; genus Haemonchus; species Haemonchus contortus. The sequence continues at coordinate 40,013,636 of LS997562.1, forward strand.
TACAGGTTTTTGTTGTTTTGCATGGTGTGAAGTCCCTCATAAAAGTTTTCTTGTAGTATCTCCATAACATCCATGGAACGATTGATTTGGGGAAGTCTTTGCTTGGGTGATTTCTCACTGTGAGATGTTGACGCTGACATAAACATCGGGTTCGGCGCAATTAATACGGACCAGACAGCAATAAGTTGAGGAGATCCCATATCAATACGCCAATCATTCGGATCTATTTCGACCAATTTGAGTCATTTCATTATCGGGACAATATCATGGAAGGAAGAAGACGACGGTCATCGACTACCCTTAGGCTGGGAGTTTCCTTTATCGAACCCAACCTGGCTTCGTATTCCAGCTCTGGAATGTTACTCCTTCTCTTCATGCAAAAAACGGTCGTAAGGCAGGGTAGCGAGGGGAAGGGGTAAGGGGAAGGAGTAATTTCCGGTTCTGCTATTTACGCTCCGAGTCATACTATTGTGTGTGACGGCTATTCCAAAAAACAGCCTTCCTTACGATCTTCCAGGTCAGAGATTCAGACCGCTTGAGAGACCTCATTCGGGAGTAGCCTTCCCCCCCCCCCTGTGCATGCTCAGGATTCGTCCTTGTCAATAAGGACCTCAATCCATAGTCTATGAACCTGCGTAGCTCCATGTTGCAGTAAAATCGGAAAGGGGAATAAAAGACCAAAGCGGATTTCTGAGAGAAAACCTGAGAGGTTGTTCATCGTAATGCGACAGCTGAGCAACAATTTCGGCCGACTGGATGGAGCAAATATCTGTCTGCAATTTCTCCGGTAGCCGCCATGGCTAGCCAGCAGTTCGTAAGAGCAAGATCCGAGAATCGGGACGCGAACATCGAACAATATCTTCCAAGAGTCTGCAAGGACCGAGAATAGCGGCCATAAAAGGTAGCGATATATGCTTCGTAACCGTCCGGGAAACCGGCTGGGGATCGCAGTGCAGGAGCCTGAGGCAGAATAATCAGTCACCCGAAGGGAAAGCATTTGCAGCTGCCCAATTCAGGTTAAGCTTCTTTCGATATTCCCGATATTGGCGTAACTCCTAGTTACTGTTTACTACCAGGGAGGGATCGAGGCTCACACCAACCCAAACGAATCTCGAGAATGTGCGGGGAAAGCGTGCGCTCATCACTTTCTGACGATGGGTGTTACACTGGCCTGGTGCCCGGCTGGGTGGGTATGTTTTGCTCGACCAACTGACACTTTTGGTGGCGCAACTCGGCGAAAGCGAAATGCTGGCCGTCCAGCCGTCATCGTGATATCCACGGACAGCTACGATTGACCAGGCCTTGCGTAATCTCCCACCCACCGTGCCCTTCCAAGAGCTCACTTTAACATGTAGCTCGTTTGCCATCATTTTTTCTCGCTTGCTCGAGCGGGTCTTCCAGAATAATTAGGAGCTAGACCAGCAGGGCTGCCTTACCTTCTACCCAGTTGAGACGTCTACCCACTTTGTGCAGGTTCAAAGCAGGCTATTCCGAACGGGGCTGAACTGACACCGTCCATCTTTCTAGCGTGTTCTTCTGTTCGAGTTTTTCCTTAGCCACTTGCGACTTTCCTATGATGGATCGATGTTCGCAGCCGGCGCCATTTGATACCCATTCGGCGTCGGTTTTTTTGCTGCTTTTTCTTCTACACCGTGTGTCATGTCCTCATTATAATAATTCACTTCTATTTTTACACCCCGGTAAATGAGCCGTATGGTAGGACACCCCTTTCCTCCCACTTATCGATCAGAATTGTTTTTTGACTTGATTTTCTTCCAGACAAGAAATTAAGTGAGGCTGTGGCAGAAATCCCCAAACTCCTCCCAGAGACCTTCAAAGTGCTTATAGTATACGTCTTCGCTATTTCTATAGCCTTAAAAACCTGGAAGAACTGTGCATGAAGAGACGTTTATAACCAATGGCGAGCCATGCCCTTGTGAGCTTTCAATCGTTTCTGCACAGTGAGACTTCAACAAAGTCATGGCGCACGACAAGTCTTACTTTTTGGTCAACTTTTGTTTTGGTTGAGAACAAGCCATGATATGACTGTTCCTCAGAATTGTTTGGTGGAATTTCAGCAGTAAACCCCCTTTCTCATAGTACAATCACAATGTTCTTGGGTATGGCTCGGCTCACTATCAGAAGACCTAACGAACTGGTTGACCTCCGTTGTGTTAATCCTATGAGCGAATCACCGAACTGTGCATATATCCGTCTTCTACTGCAACGATTCTTTTCTTATATCTTTTGCTATTATGTGGATTTCGGTGTTTCGGCCGATTATTTGTCTATTTGTTTGTTACGCTCCATGAATGATGGTGTTGCAAAGTTTCGTGCTGGAAAATTAAAACCTGCCCTGCAAACAATCAAGTAAACATATTCATCTGATTGAGTGTTTTTGAAGCCCATAAGCCATGACCGCGCCTGCTATTTTTTTGGTACAGACCGTAGGCTTCTAGTTATTTTTTCTTTGAACCATGAAGTTAATATTCATGGATCGGGTGCAGAAAGGGGTAGCGGCATTATGAAACAGATAGAGCTATCAGTAGATCTCAATTCAAGCGTTCAGCGGGGTTCAGCTTTGTTTGAGGGTATATAGGCGTACCCTTCGCAGTGGGTGATAAATAATTCAGCCGATTTTTTTTTCGAAGCCTCAATTTTCCTTGCCCAGCTCAGTATCTAAATCCTTGTTAGATCATCGAGTTTATTGAGTAGATTGCAAAGGCCCTGCGGTCCTTAATAGTCAGAGATGTTGTATCTCGTTCGCAGCGCTTGCAAGATCTTCCATTTTGTTCAACGTGTTCAGTAGCCGGCTCACTTAAACTACTCGGTCAAAAATCGGCCACCTTCAGTTGCCCGTGCCGACAGCAGCTACATAGTATTTCCACTTTGAGTAGCATTCAGACTTGTGGAAGCCTACAGTCTTACAGTGATAAGAATAAACGGACCACTTCAAACTCCCACTCTATGAGGAAATAAAATTGCGGAAGAAATTTTCGGTTTACATAATATATATCTTCTTCAAAGGTTTTTTCATCTGTCTGCCAACTTTTATATGCCAGCTGTGTAGATCTTGTGGCTGAAAAGCTTTGAAGTCAAAGAGGAAAACTTGAGCATCAATCTTTCTTTCTATGACTTTACATCAATGCTTGACGTAACAAATGCACTTTTGTCACGAATAGCTTCTGCGGCTTGGGGCTTGGAACCCTGACAACTGCTCGAATATCGAATTCTCAGGTTATCGATATCCGAAGGTTCTAGAAATGTTGGAAATTTTTGTTTGAAACAACTTATGAGGGGATGCTGTCGGAACGAGATTTTCTTTTTCTAGGATTCTTCTGCAAAGTATGCACTACATTCCTGATCTCTGTAGAATTCCGAGTGAGTCCCAACTACCGGAGAATAGGAAAAGATTTCAGCATAGGGCTATTTTTCTGTAAAAACAACAAAAATTCGCCATTAAGTTGGAAGCGTGGCGTATACCAACCCCATTCCAGTGTTACGAACTTTCAGCCATTTGTTATTATTGCCATCAGTACTATTGTCAAACTTACTAAAACTTAGACTGTTAATATTAATATTAATTTATAACTTAATATATAACTAACTTAATATATAAATAATACTTAATATATAAATAACTTAATATATATTAATATATAACTTAGGCTGATAATATTAATATAACAAAACAAAACATCAAGTCAAAACTGTTAATATTATTATAATGACGGTACTGTTTATTATTATACATTATCACTTGTTATTATGTTTTATCCTTTTACAAAAAACATGATCAAAGTTAACGATTTCTGATTTTGGATCGAGGTATCGTTCTTCTGCATAATTATGAAATAAGTTGATTCTGATAGAGGAACGGTCCATTTCAAGAGGTTTTTACTAGGCCGTAGTGGCAGAAACGCTGGCGACATGAGTCATGTTCCTAGAACACACACAGCGATATCTGTCGTGGCACGTGTTGATGGCACACCCACACGTTGTACGAAAGGGGTTCTTCTGCTCGTTCGTGTTACGTTTTTGAGTTACTCTTGGCGTGTGTCATTTTTACGAGAAACCTGGCTTTATTTTCTGAACTTTCATAACCAGATGTCTATACGAGGGGAAAAAAACGAGAAACAACTTCTAGCCTTAGTCCAGCTCGTTTTAAAGTATGCCCACGCATTTGACTTCCGAAGGGAAGCACAACGAACTGGGCCCAAGGCTACGAAATTCTCCCTCGGAAACCTAAGGGTTACACCTCTGGCACCCCTCTTTTTGCCTTCTTCCTTTCTATCTTTTCCGGTTAGGCAAATCAAAAAAGCCTAAATTTGGGTTGATTTTCAATCTAATAAGTTTTAACAATAATTTTTCATTTTTTATTTTTATTTTTTTTAGAAAAACAATTTATTATCTATATATCGGAAGGACTATTGGGTCTGAATTGCTCAGGGGTCAGAAAAAAGGGTGGGGTTGTTTGTTACAGCTGTACATTCATGCTTGTTGTTCTGTTTCAACGTTGCGTGCACTCATAAACTAATAGGGGACAGAGCTACTTCCAGAATTTCAATCGCAAAACTTTTCTAAAAAAACTTACATTTGAATCAAATATGAGCCTTTTTGATTTGATTTTCAGCGATGTGTAGTGTGATGGGCGCAATGAGAGCTTCATCTGGCTTATCCTCCTTGTCCTTTTGCCAACCGGCTCCTTCGATGTCCTCGTCATGGCTTTACATTTGTACTAGCTGATAGATTCCAAGCTCAGGTCATCCGAAACTGATGCACGTAGACTCTATACCTTCCCATCCCTCTCTTGGCCAGTTTCGAAAAGGGTTTTACTACATTCTGGTGATTCCGACACCATTATCGTTCGTCTCTAACCACGGTATTCTGACATAATCATCAAATCGAATTGAACGACAAGTTAAATTGACCTGAAAGATGGGAAGACACAGATTCGCAACATAAGTTTTTGTTCCTGACCTAATGATACCCTGCTCTCGTAACAAGTGATTCGCATATCCTCTGCTCTTTTGCAGAATTTGTTTAATCACACTTTCCGCCGGCTCTATAGTTGGTACTTTTTGTAACCCTATTTTGTCCCAACAACCATGTTTTTTTGAGATTTCTTCTTAACGTTTGGTGGTTAGGTGGCTAGAGAATTTTCCTATTTTTTTGAAACGCTCTCACAAATTATGCATAATGGAAGTTCTCCGAGTACATCCAACTTGAGATGATTCTGAAAGAGGTTCGAGTGCATGGCGTATTCTGTGATACCATTACAAAGTTTTTGTTTTCATTTTTTCGTTTTTTCTCTCTTTTTTGAATTTTTTTGTTATTATACGATTCGCAGTGCTGTGAAATACGAAATGAAGCAAGTCAAGCGACCATAATAAGCATTGACAGAGACCTGACGGACCTAAGCTGATGTAATGGGATATCTGCAGGTGGCCCATGTTTTTCATATAATAGTTAGCACTACTGACTTACTGTGTGACTTTAACGGTAACATGAGACGTCTTCCTCTCTCAACATGCCTTCAACGATAAATTGAGATCATGGAGACAATCCATTTTGTTAACTGTAACAAATTCACATTTTTCCTTTTACCCTACTCATTACTCTATCGACTATCCTATGACAGTCTGTGCCATAACTACATTTTATGAGCCATTAGCACCCTTCCGTAAACTTTTTACCGTTTTTCCTTCCTTTGTAATTTACTATCAGTTTTTATCATGCTAATTTGACAAATCATCTGTAACAACACACACCAGGAATTTTTTGACCTGGAACGTCCGCAGAAATTAAGGCCTCATTGAGCACCTTTCATATATTTACATATGTATCTATTATCCAGTTAAGGTGCGCTCTCGAATAATTCAATGTAATGTAATGTAATGTAATGCAATGTAATAATATAATATAATATAATGTAATATAGTATAATATAATATAATATAATATAATATAATATAATATAATATAATATAATATAATATAATATAATATAATATAATATAATATAATATAATATAATATAATATAATATAATATAATATAATATAATATAATATAATATAATATAATATAATATAATATAATATAATATAATATAATATAATATAATATAATATAATATAATATAATATAATATAATATAATACAATGCAATTTTATATTATTTTGTATTATACGTTACAGGCTGAATTTATTTGTAGAATCTATCCTCTGTAATAACAGTAAAGATATTGAGGGATCAATTCTAATTTCCCTGCCGTGTTCCCAATGCTTCAGTCGATTTTTCGGCAATACAGATAATTCTCAATCATTTGGATTTCCGTGTCGAATGTGGGGTTAGAGGTTTATGGGAAAGTAGGAAAGGGTGTAGGCGCAATTTCAAGTGCAGTTGTCAATGCTAGAAAACTTCCCTTTTTGATTTCCTTGGTCGTTTATGACTAGTCGTCAATCAATGGCATTTCTTACCACAACATGATCATGTCTTACCATTGCCTTTACAACAAAGTACCTTTTTCACCTTTGTCATGGATCGGACCATTGCGTTTTCGTCGTCGAACACAAGTTGACCAAATTGATCTTGGTAGTGATTAATTGATCGGATCGGATGATCAATTACTACCAACATTACATGCGTATCTATTCAACAATCCCGATGGAATTGCAAGCCGAATGACAAGAATATCCGAAGCGGTATTGATCCCCTTATCACGAAAACGATCCCATTCTGACCGAGATTTACAATACTTCTGTCGTAATATTTCGTAATGGCATACTAACAGGCATTCTCAATTATAACTAATCTAACAATGAAACTTCTCTGCTGAATTATTAAAGTTCTTTTCGATTCCTATGAAGTCGTAATTAAAGAAGGCTCGAACCTTTGAATTTCTTATCTTCACTTTTCATTTTGTGATATAGAAAAGTCGGAAGGAAATATTCAGACTATTTTGTTAAACTAGTCAGAACCTAATCATCTATGTTTTGAAAACAGAAATGTTCATAACAGGAACTCATATTCCGAATGGTGGTTGAAAATTTTCGTGATTATTCATTCTACTTCTTCTACGTCGATCATTTATCCTGCAGAGAAGTAATAATTTTGGATCGAAACTTCATCCTTTCAACTCACATTATAAAAATAAAAAGCCTATAATAAGATGTTTTGATTTCGAATGCTATTTTTGAAGTTTGTTGATTATTTGAATATTAAAACCGTAATCAACGTTGATATCTATTATATGATATAAAAAGTTGAAATGGAAATGCTTTACCTGCTTGAAAAAGCAATTATCCACATGGTCAAAGTTAGAACGGTCAAAATTAGAAAGATCTTGATGATATATAAAACAACGGGGCGGTGTGGCATAAGGCGCGCTATCACACACGCACGGTCACGAGTTCGAATCCCGCGCCGAGGTCCGCCCAGGCAAATCATGTCTTTCATCTTTTCGGGTTTGATTAATTGATCGTTGTCTCCGGACTCACGTGGGAGCCCAAGAGCCCTGTCTTGTACATCGACTGACTATCACAATTCATTGTATCGGCCATATACGCATCCAATACACCCACTATAAATCTGGATGCAAGTCGTATGTTTGGGCGCCTCTTCCTTCTATTCTTCCGTTATCGAAGATGTAGGCCCTTGTATATAGGAGTTCAAATGTATAGTAATATAAAATATAATTTCCCAGTCAATTAATTAATTAATTCTCTACTGACAGTACAGTCGCCAGTGGCGACAGCGAATATTATATCCGCTTGAGCGGTGGAACTTTGGCCTCTGAAGAAGACGATGACGTCGAAACTTTAGGCCGTTGACCTAATAAATTGTTTCACCTACCAACCTCCGGACGGCACAAGAATATTTCAATCATAAACAACTCTGCCGAGGTTGAAGCAAGAGAGAAGTTGGAGACTAAAATATTATTAATTCAATACAATATGTAGGATATGGTATCGATAATCTACAATTAATAAATTCTACAGTTTGTGAAATTAGTTACCCCTGTGTCAGTTCTCCAGCTCTCGTCTTGCGTTACACTCAAACCTTCTGAACCATTGTTGCTAATTCGCAATTCTCAATGCTAAGCATACTAAAATGACTAGATGGTGGTTAGGTCTCCTTTATAGATATCCTCACTTTTAACTTGTTATGGTAATTAGTTCTTCAGTTTGAGTTTTTGTTTCTATGCATCATATTTATGATCATATTTATGTTTTTGTCGGCATGTCGAATGACGGACTAAACAATAAACAATAAACAATAAACAATAATAGTATTTAAGCTAGAAACACGAACGTAATACATGAGATATAGTAGTCAGTCCGTCAGTAAGTGTTTCGAGGGGAAACAAGATTGACAGGCTAAGCAATGATAACCTAGTAGCAGTGTAAAGACACCGCTCCGAATGATGTAATGGCCTGTCCAGTAGTCGCTTGTAAAAGTATAGTTTTTGGTTTGCCTTGTCAGTATATCAGCATGATTCCTAGAAAAATGACTGAGTTTTCCGTTCTGACAATAACCTAAGAGAAGGCGGAGCTGGTTCAGTTGTTAGAAGCGCTGTGCAAAGCCGCACCTTTGTTGGGATCGAATGCCTTTAGGAACAGATGGATCTTTCGCCTTTCCACGCTCAATCTGAGAAGATAACAGGTCAGATTATTCTGTTTCTTAAAAATTTAGCTCAGTTACATATTCAAGTACTTCTATGATTTTGAGCAAAGTTCGGATTTGTGGCGCAATCCAAAGTCGATGTTTTTAGCCGAGCTCCTTGTTAGTTTTTCAATCCTTTTTCGAGAATTCATAACAAATCGGCATTCCTCAGTCAGCTTCTGCTTGTCGGCTCGTGGCCAATCCGTTTCTTTTTTGTCAATTTTTGCTTTTTCTTTCTTGTCCTTTCTGATTTTTTTCCAATTTTCCGGACCTTTTTTACGTCGTCCATCCCTTCACCCGGCGTAGGCTTTTCATATTCGCAACATATGTGGTTCAAAAGAGCACTCCAATATTATGATAGGGTTTTTTGGGCAGTATGCCAACCGTTCATGTTACTTGCACCAAGTACACTCCTACCTATTACATAATTGCCCATCTCATTGATTGCGTCTGCTTGGTTATATATGCAAAAATATGCACCAACAGTTCTTGGTTTAGACCAAGCACTTATGGGTTTAATCTTTGAATAAGAATTAAGTTCTCGGCGCAATCTGAGTGGCCAAAACTGAAACCTTGCCCACTTTTTATGCTTTTCGCTTGCCAATTTTGCAATTCGTCTGTTTCTTGGTCAGTTCCATTTGTACTGACTCCATTTCCATCCTATCCGATGGACCACAGTCGAAAGGCTTTCCTTATTGTGGAAATGGTCGATATAAGCAAAGTTGTATGCACCTTTCTATCACTTGAGGAGATAGTACTGATCGATAATGATCGATTGATATCGACTACTAATATAAGAGGGTGTTTTAATGTTGGAACTGGTTCAGATGACCCCAACCTTGATTTGTTTTTTAAGTGAATTGGAAAAATAAATCACGCTGTTCACTCAGCTATAAATTGCTTTTTCTTGAGATGAAGGGTGGAGTGTTTCTGGAAGAGTCAGGGATTGAAGTTGCCCAAGTGCCTACCCATTTGCCTATCAATCTCCTCTCATTAATGAAACAATATTTCGTTCTCTTTCGGTTTCGGAAGCAGAGGATCGGTCTGCATACTGGTATATCAGTAGCAGTTATCACTGAGTTAAGGGGATTCTTTGAAAATCGATCATGTGACAAGCAGGAGGGGAGTCTATCAAGACGTCAGCTGAAATAAGAGCGTAACAACACATGTTCCAGAACAGAGGCCGAGGCTGTACGGGTAAATTGCCGTCGGCGGTCGACTTCATTGAATACCAATCGGCTAAACTAATAATAGCCATGGCGTATTCTTAGAATCAAATCATCATTTTTCCTTTTTGGATTCCTCATTTTCCCCTACCATCAATTATCACCTACTAGCTATCATTTTCGATAAAAACGAGTTGCCAGTGCCGCTGGTCAGAAAAGTAGGTGATTGACGATGAGATCCAGATGAGAGGTAATTATGGGCAGTGTAAAATATTTTAAGTTCCTTTAAAGAAGTATATATTGTCTAATAGTATTAAAATATAGTACAAAATAGAGATAACAGAGTAGAAATTGGAAAAAATACCATTCGTCATCAGTCATTTCATTATTACATAGATAATATGAAAAATATAAAATTTTTCATGAAAATTAGGAAATATGAGATCTTCTCGAAAATGTGAATTTTGAAAGATAGAGTATGTTTAGAAAACACTCAATCTCGATGTAATTCATATTTTTGGAATGTGCCATACCTCCTGAATATGTTCGGATTTGCTGAGACAGTCGAAAGCATGCTTTCATCATAAAAAGCCTTTAGATGTTTGAGTGCTATGAGTGTTATTCGAATTGGGCCGTTTTTCTTATGTTGTAGTAGCTGATAAATGATAAGCTAAGACCTAATCTGAAGATTTTCTTCAGATAGGGATCCCTAGGAGGTACTTTAGCTCTTTTCAGGTATTTATGCTAAAAGGTGTTGATTTTTTTTTTCGATTTTCTCGTCCTTATCTCTATGTCCGTAGGTTTTTCTGGGCTGCTAGAGAGTAGTTTCTGGTCGGGTCCGAATAGCTGGCCAAATACTCTCAAGGTGGTCAGATTTCGGGATGATCAAGTAACCAAATCACTCCTACGCTCTGCTCCTCGTCGAAGGTTGTTGACAAAGAGCCGGGGAGCGGCATGAGTTCCAAGGCGCTGAGAACGTGACGCCGCATGCCCCATGCCCCCGGGAGATTTGCCCCATCTCATCTTGACAATGTGAACCACTTCGTTTTCGTTTTTGTGCGATTAGCCTGTTCAACGTTCCATTGAATGCTTCCCAATACTTCCTTAGCTTAGGCAATTGAGAAGCTTCGAGAAAACCGCGAAGCTTCTCAATTGCTCCGAATGTTCTCTGAGATGTGTTTCGAATTACAAAACCCGGAGGTAGAACCTTGGCTCGTGGGTCGAAAGACTTTTCTTGAAGAGGTTTTAGAGGAAAAGTCGATTGAATAATTGTCACCTTTTTTATTTATGGAGTCAATTCACCCGACTAACGATCTATAATTTGCTTTTATGTGGTTTTGATGTCAACTTAACTACTGTCATTACTTTTATTTAACGACGCCCAAGGTGTATTACAACGAAGAAACTGTTGAAAAAGGGCAACTTGGGGTTAGCCGAGAGCAGTTGGGGTCGATCCTGAGAGGGAGACATGTCTCCCTCCATTCTTTCTTTCTTTTTTCTTTCTTTCTTTCTTTCTTTCTTTCTTTCTTTCTTTCTTTCTTTCTTTCTTTCTTTCTTTCTTTCTTTCTTTCTTTCTTTCTTTCTTTCTTTCTTTCTTTCTTTCTTTCTTTCTTTCTTTCTTTCTTTATTTTTCCTCTCACATTGCTTCCGACCTGTCGAAATTGCTTTCGTTAAAAGCGGCTGAAGGCTGCGAGAATGATGAATATGCGATTGTGTACATAAATTGTGTGTATATACAATTATAATAACTTACGTTCGAAGGGAAACCTACGTAGTGCATTGTGTGAAGGAAAGGCGGTAGCCACTAGGATTGAGCGAGGCCAAATAGGATCTTCTGAGAAGAAGAAGTCGCATTTGTCTCGTTGAAGGTGCTGATCTTGGCCATTCGTTCGTTTCGCAAGAGATCATAAAATCGGTGAAAAAGTAAAGAATGTGGAGATAGCCATGGAACCCGCGAGAAACGACGCGAGTGGCTATACTTTTTGGTTGTCACATCTTGTCTTATTTGGAGACGGATTCCGCCTCCTTATGTAAATTCCGCCCCCGAAAGGCTACAGTAGGAAAGGCGCTAACAGCTAACAGAAACGAACAGGTGGCGCCGCTGAATATGACGACACCAACAAGAAATGACATGTTCTAACAGCAAATTTTTCCCGTTTTTCGTGGGAATCCCCAAAAACGGAGCGTCCTGTTTTGTTGTTGTTTTGACTGTTGTTTTGGTTTTCCTTGCCTCGTACACACTTCCGTTCCCATGACCTCGGTAGTTGGCATAAACAATATAGGCAATTTCCCATTTGTTACGTCCCTATTTTTGATTTCGTTCCTAAGCTAACTACAACATTTTTTTCCGATTTTCGATTTACTGTTGTCAGTCATATCGGGTTTGATCACTGATCTCCACTTGTGGGATGAACTTTGGCCTAGAATTTTGAGTCATATGCTATGGAATGATTTTTATCGCTTCAAACGCTTTTGTCGCGAGCACAGATCTGTACTTCGCTTGTTTATTGTGTTCCAAGTTCCGTTTTTACGATAGTTTTAGTTCTGTATGGTCTTTATCCACATAACTTCCTTATTACTACTTTTTATTGTTACGGATGTCATTTCAGTGCTTTGTTATCGGCACTTGATGTTCCACTCAGTCTCGCGTTTGGCAGTGTGTGCAGGGAAAAAATCTTCGCAGTAAAGGGATGAGCGCCGGACACTACCACAGGTGACGATGTTGACAGTTTTCTTTCGTACTTTTATCTCGTTCTCGTTATGAGAGATGACGTCCCTTATGAGCGATGAGTTTCATTGTGAGGGATGAGTTGGAGTCGAGATAAAGATTGAGCTGTTTCCTCTTTCTGAAAGATGTTGTCGGATTTGGCATGATTTGTTTGATAGATACATTTAAGTAGTAACGACTGGTCAAAGCTACAAGACGCCACATTAGGTAGAACCATAACTCACCAAGTGGTCAGGTTTTTGTGATCCACTAGCTTAGATCGTGGATTTAGATTCCTTACCAGTGATGTGGGATATTGTTGCTTGGATCATCCCAAGTATTGTATGTATTGTATAGCTGGAAGAACCATACAAATGCTCCCGTCATCTTGAGTAATGAAAAATGCACGGCGCACCCAAGAAATCCGATTGGTTCCAATTCCCATTTGAGGTTCTGTTTCATGTCACCTCAACATTGTAGTTATCGCCAGTACAGCTATGGAATGTTCGCAAGCGTCCCTTCATTGATAGACAGGCATTTTTAATTCATTCAAAAGACTTACTCCTATCGAAGTTCTTGTCGGCACTGTTTCAATCGCGCCCACTTTACGCTAACCACGCCCAAAGTAACAGTGGAAGCGATCTTGTGATACTTCGGCATTGTGGAAACATTCGGACATTCTTGCATTGTATTATCGAAACGACGTCTAGGATCTATTACGTGGGCCTATCCTCATCTGATGTGTGCCACCGAGTTGTTCATTTCTACTGTCCTTGTTCCTGTACTCACATTACTACACCTTTTGTCGATGCGTCTTCAATAATGCTTCTTAATACATACAAATCGCGGGACCGAACATCATGCGCATCCTCGTAGATTGAATAGACAGTGGACTTAAGGAAGAGGACAGGTGAAGAATGCTACGTCCAGTGCGAAAGCAAGAGCAGAGGCAGGAAGCGAAGACGACGACGAAAAGTAGCAGACGGCACGCAGGCTCGAAATGAAGCGGGGTGAAGACGATACAACCATACTCAGCACCATTTGGCAGCATGACGAACTGATAGGAAGCTGTTGAACAATTTGTATTGGAGACAGTACTGCCTGTCGAATACTGCCTCGGCGATTCGATGACGACTCCGATATTGGTAAATTAATGAGCGTCACGACAAGCTCTAAGAGCAAAGATGTTCTTTTAGTGTTGCTCATTTCCCAACCAAAAAACGAAAGCGGCACTGTGAGGGTTGCCATTTATTTGGCTTCTATTCGATTAGTCGTTGGAAACGGCATGTGTGCAGGTGTTTCACCTCTAAAAAAGAGCCTGGTACCCAATAGGCAAGTGGAAGTATGGAAGGCTCGACTTGGGTCCCAAATTCTGTTCCGGATTATACTCGTGGCGCCTCGTCCTCATACTTATAATAATAAAGGAAGAATAAAGTCTTGGGGCGTTAACTAATCCCGTCTGAGGGATGCACCCATGCATTCGACTTTCATTCAGAATCTTAGTGGCATTTTGTATGCTTATGTGGCCTATACAATGACTTGCGGAGGCCAGCCGATGCACAAGTCAGAGTTGGTATCCTCCCAGACGAGTCTGGTACCCGTAAACCAATTTCGGAAGGATGGAAGGCTTGTGTCCGGGAAGACATTGATCCGGTATTCAAACTCGTGACTATGCCGGTGTGATGGGCGTCACTTGCCACTACACCACCTCAGCCCTTTAAACTTTTATGATAGCACCGATAAAAAAGCTGACCTGAGTTCAGGCCCCGTGAGAATCGAGATGGTAGGCTTAATGAAGCTCTCCATCAATCATATACCTTTGAGATGCGTCCTACGGCAGCTCGTAAGGCACGAGATTATATGGATACTCAAAACAAGAGGAAATTTTTTTTTCGTAGACATAGCATGTGTTCATTGTAACAAGGAAGTAGTTCTGTCGATGTGGACGATGTACCGCTCCTGCGTCAGACGCTTCGACACTTGTAAGGCTGACAAGGGAATGGAGAGCCTCTGGGAAACAGCATTACATTTTTGGCTGAGAACTGATGTGTGTTACCAGTTGCAACATCTTAGTTCATTAATCATTCCCAGAAACGGTTGTTCTTGTTCACAAAGCTGATCGCATCTCGAGTTTCCGATGATTTTCTGATGGGATAACAGGCTGATCAGCCAGCGCAGTTGTCACCTGCTACCTGCAGCGATTCTGTGCAGTGGCACCCACTCTCCTCGTGCTACGTTCCCATCTCGTCGTTTCGAACGATATTTTTCAATCTATGGACTACTGAAACGCCACGCTTACATTGAGTCCTTCGAAATAATTTCGCAGTTATCGATTTCTACTTTTTTATCGACTTTAATCGATTTTTCTTCGATCAATGGGTCTACCACTTCGTTTAAGACTGTCATCTAGAAGGTCAGTGCTCAACAATTTCAGGCTTTGAATTGCTTTTTTCTTGGTCTTTCTCCCTTTGGTAAGTTGTTCTGAAGCGAAAATGGGGTAATCCCAAGTGGCGCGCTACCACAGATATGGTCCGGGGATCGAACCCCGTACGGTCGCCCACCTGGGACAGGGTGTCGTACACTCCAGGTTTGGTTGTTTGGTGCCAGACTTGTCTCTGAGGGCAGAAACACTGATTTCTACATCGGCTGCTACCCAAGTCATTGTATTGGCCATTACGCAATACTATGTTTTTCTTGAACTTTTTTGTAGGATGAACTTTTCGACGCTCACAATGAATTATCCTGGAGATGCGCCATGAGTTTAACTTTCATTCATAATTGTGACATCCATTTGAATGACTACTTGTTCTTGACCATACTCCTCTTGAGACATGGTATGGGTCAGTTAATGTCTAAAGTCAGTTCACTAATATTTAGTTAGCGTGAGAAAGTAGGAAATTGAGTTCATCCGGTCGAAATGAGGTGAGAAAATTGATTTTTGGAGGCCATCTCGTAGTGGTGCCACTTCGCGACTGTTCCAGGGTGATTTATGAGTTCAAGTATTACTATAAAAAGTGATGGTGTTATGATGGCCTCGAGCAGTTGCTCAGAAACTTATCAATGTAGAGGTGTCGTTGTAAAGAACAGGTTCAAAAATTGAATATTTTTCGATGGTGATTACTACTGAGTGGATCATAGTGAGTAGTTGCTGACAATAGCTTTCTTATCGTCAGTGGTAGCTATTCAGATATTTATCGACTGGACGAGTTTATTAAGGCGCTCCAAGTCATACTGCCAATCAGAACAATAAATTAACTACAAACCAGTATGCTGTAAACCGCACTTGAACGAACAATTTTTTTTTAAATTTTGGTAGCCTCATTTCAAAGTCATGTGAGCATCGCTGTCCTTTCTAGTGATTGGTCGTTTCCTGAGGATTCGAAAAGCGCTAACCCCCGATTTTATTGAAAATTAAATTATGACCTGTATTATGAATACTGGTTGGTGTACTTAGTCTGGATGTATCCCCCTTATTTGCTCATATCCCTCGTCATCATCTGATTGTGATTGTGGATGTCTTTCATCAAAAACTCAAGTTCGAGTTGTGTGATTGAAAGACAGGTGGCTCTTAGAAACTGATGGGTTCATTTTAACGGTAGGAGCAATTTTAGCGATATCAAGACATACGTGTCACCTAGACACTCGTAAGTCTCAGCAAGAAATTATGGTCCAGGATTGAATTCCACCTATGGAGAAATCAGTAGCGCAAAATATCGACCATAAGTCTGTGTGTTCAGGTCTAAGGCACGGGTAATTTCCATAGTTTGAGCAGCAATTTGGGAGCAGAAGTAGGACTGGGCAAGCGTTCCATCCGTTCAGGGTTGGTCACCGTGTAAGGCTAACTTTAGAGAACTGATCCTCTCGAATGTTCGTCAGGCGATTCCGGGGGATTCTTTGTAAAGCGCTATGGGCTGCTAATGCGAACTCGGCTTTCAGATGCGTAACCCAAGCCGCTGAAAAATTATTCATGGTTGATTGTGGGGTTTTTATATCGAATTTATTCGGACAGGTTAGCTACTCAACTTTGATGGCGTGAAACCCAAAACCGAGCTCACACCTTAAGTAATTCTCGAATTTCAATCGATTCCGGAGAATTTCTATTGTTGTTGCTTACTTTCTTGCATTTATTTGGATTATGTTTTCTGGAAAATTGAATCCACGGCTTACTCTTGAGGTAGTAAGCTTGATCTTTATCGTAATCCTAACAAATTTTCAATATTTGTTCCAAATATGCCTAGCCGCATCTCTTTTGGTTTGGGTCAATCAACATAAACACTTTTCTAACATAATAGTTGTGTGATCTACGAACAGTAAAAAATAGTGGGTGAAGTTCCTGTCGTGATCAATCCATTTCTGAGATGCACCACGCTTTCGACTTCCATTCAGAATCGTAGTTTCGTATTGAATGCCTATGTGACCTATGCAATGCTTTGAGGTGGTCAGCCGATCTACAGTTCAGTGTTTCTATTCTCCCAGAATAGTCTTTTACCAAATGATCGATCCTGGAGGGAGTAGAAGCTCGGTTAGCTTAAGGATTCACACGCACGCACACATGGTCACGAGGTTCGAACCCGTGACCATGCGTGGGTGATAGTCCGCCTCTTGCCACTACGCAACTGCCATCTATCTCAGAAGAATATGTTTATAATATACGATACTTAAATATCACCTGGCGTGATATGTAATATAATATTTTGATTCTTCCCATCCCCTGATTTGCAATTTATCCACATCAAGTATTTTATCTAAAAATTTGTAGAAGATGGTCAGCCAACACTGCGGGTAGAACGACGCCAACTTCACAGACCTTAGCGGGTAGCATCGAGCCAAGTACCTATGGGACGAGGTATCAGAGATATCGATTACTGTTGATTACCATGTGAAAAAGTAGGAAATGTTTTCGTTTAGCTGGAACTCAGTACGCTGGAACAAGCCTTCAACTACGGGTTATCGAAGCCATGCGTCAACGATAGCGGCGCGATTTGAGCCAAAAACCTACTACTCATCGGTGTCACCATCCCCTCGTACCAGTACCGTACCATCACGCTACTCAAACGGCACTACCAATGAAGCCGCTAGAGCTGCAGCTCAGTTAACCAGGTATATCTTACTTAATTCTTCAATGTTGCGTTTGAATCTATTTTTTTCCCAGAACTTACTTAAAAATGTCGATTAATACCCCCTGTTGTACCGTAGCTCAGAGCAGATACTGTAGAGTTGTTAGGACTGCCACGCGAATCCTTGGAAACTCAGTCCGGATTTGCCCGTGAAACTTTCGTGCAATTGCAATACTTTGAACGCCCTATGGCCAAATTGTCAATTTTCGCGCAAACCCCGCCCCTATGGGCGGGGTCTGGTTATTTGATAGTTGACCTGATGCAATGGGTGCGGCGCGAGAGCCACATGCTATTGTGATCTTCCTGGCCGTACTTGACGTCTGTGACCCCTCAAGTCCTATCCAGAGCATTAAAGAGCTATTTTTTGGTATTTTCTTACCATCTCATATTTAATCGGGAAACTCAGCCGGGAAGCTAGCTCATAACATCATCTCAGAACACAACTCGGTTGTTTTTGGTTGATTTTGCTAAGTACACATTCAATTGTTTAGTAGTTATCAAATGATCGTCAGCGGTATGGCGCATCTTCAAGAGATGCTCTGCAGGGCCGTAAAACAGGTGTGACTATTGAATTAGTCATAAGCCGGGAGTTTACGTCACCTGTAGGCTTTTTCCGAAATGTGCCGAAAACTGAACGCTGTTGAAGTTTGCGCTGAACAGCTGCCCCATCCCTTCTTCACAGCGTTCCTTAAAGAATCTCTGAAGACCTGACTGAAAACAATAAAAGGGCAAAGTGAAAAAGAAACAAATGAGACCCATAGATTCCTTCAGAGTGAGCCAATTAACCCACCTCTGTCTAGAAGACTGCAGCATTTGAATGTGTCCGGAGCTACAGCAAGATGAATGGGGTGGGGGAGGCTTCCAATATATGAGCAAGCATTCGCTAGCAATCTTATTCTAATGAGCTAGTTGATTTTTGAGGGGTCGGTCATCACGATTGATACGCCTCCTATCATCGCGCTACCAGATCGCAAAAGATTTCGGTAAAATCCAGCACCTTACTATTTCAGTCTCGGTCCCTCGGTAAGCGCCAGAGCTTCTCGATTTGACACTTCCGTACGCGATGGCGGAAGCAAGTACCGTAATGAGGCTCGAGAACTACTCAACAAATGGACGAGTCGCGAACGGAACAATGGTGAGTAATCGATATCCATGTTTTGAATGGAATATCAATGTAAAAAGTCTAGAATCGGAAAAATTATTTGTTAGAAAAGGATTTAAGAGTGGCTAGTAAAGCTCATGAATAGATTTTACTACGATAAGGCGTTCCCCCTTATGTTCCACCATTAAAGTTGAATGCGCCATGCTTTGCACCCTAGCCACGCATCAACCATCCTATGACGCGTGCGGTTGCAGCGCGGCTGAAAGCTTGTCATTGTTTGGTTTACCAGACCTGTCTGTTTTTGTCCCTCCCTAAGGCAGTATTACATTTTATCCATGCATTTTTGAAGATCAAAGATGAACAAGCCGCGAAATCAGAGTCCAGCGATTTTGTCCGAGCACAGCAGTCTCAGTTCGAGATTCTGTCCACATAATAATTGCTTCCGGTATAAACAGGTTTGGTATCTACGTCATGGAAGCATAAAAGGTCAGCTACTAGGCGATGGGTTGTAAATAGAATTGTAAACGATGCGAATACAGGGGTAGGGAAATTGAAGAGATGATGATTTGGGTGATTTGGGTCTGTAATGGATTTTCCTTCATCCCACCCCATACGTTCGACCCTCGATCGACTGGAAGGTAGATAGATGGCTGGGAGAATCACATTTTGAATAGATCATTTTTTTGCGACATTATTTCTATTTTTTTGACTTCGCACTAATTTTGATGGTTCCGATTTCATCCCGATTACATAGTGAATTTTTTGTAAAACAACTTGGGAAAGTTTCCTAGTACATAGCAAATGTTTATCAGAGTACATTCAGATACTCTACATTTTGTCCTATTTTGGGCTACCACTGCATTTCAGGGAGCCGCACGATGTAGTGGGGTTTGTAAAGTGGGATAGGGCGCAGTAGGATCAATATGAACAACGATCAGAAAGAGAGAACGCCTGTCTTTTACTGGTCTCTCCAAAGTTACGTCACGAAATTATTCCCGTCGAAGTCTCCTAAATTAACTGAATAGTAACACGCTTTGGAAGTGGACTGTGTAAGTGAGTGCATTTACCGTCTCCAGGGACAGTACCTCAGCTTCTATACTCATACATCGCCTCTAACACGACAGGCCTATCTCGGCTCGGCACGAAATGCTTGATCCGCATACTCAAATGGGTTCGCTTTCCTAACGGAATTGGAATACATGGCCAATATAAAGGAATCCTTGTGCCAGGCCCGGTGAAGTTCGGACGGGCATTCGCTCTTCGTCAGCGATTTCACAACCCGGATTTATGGGTTATCAATAAACGTGAAAACTGGCTTTAAATTCGGAAAAATATCCAGCGATACCGATAAGTAATAAAAAGGGTTAGTGTCGGGACAGTTATGAAGTTGCCGATGATGAAGAGCAAAGCTCACCGTCAACAATATGAAAGAAAAACTCTGAGGTTGGGGGCGAAATGTGCGAACTCCATTCTATGTGTAAACTAGCAAATGGCTGCGATAACTATGACTCGAGACTAGCTCCGTCCCTCGACATTTCAGTGGTTTTGTTGTCAGTCAGTGTATGTATAGGACCCGAGATGGTTACGGAGGTTTGTTTTCAATTTTTATTGCATTGTTTACAAAATCAATATCATTTATTATCACAATATTAACAGAACAAAACATCTGGCTTGGGTTCAGCTTTAGTGGTGTTCGTAACTTTTCCTGATGATTGGGAGGGTTCAAAAACCTCCCGTTTTGATGTGTTTCTTTTTTTATTTTGTAATATTTATGCGTACTATGAGGGGCCAATACATCACGGACCATGTTAAGGAGCATGCTTCCTCTATAATTGAGAAATATTTCCGAAAAGTCCTTCTTGATCGTCAATTCAGTTTCTGGAAAGTTTTCTTCAATTCTGTATTTCAGCTATGAGGAGGGATTTTAGGAAAATTGGTATATTTTGTGACCACGTTTTTTCCTGGTTATTTGTTTGTTTACTGCCACGTTCGGTAAAGCGTTCGATCTCGGACGGGCTATTCAGTCACAGCTTCTTGGTTCTTGAGAAACTCAATTCTCTACTGGTCATCCACGTAGTTTTACCCTCGGCTTCGAATAGTATACTTATTGGAATCGTAGTAGTTTTCCATTGATCTATTTATTTCTTGTGATCATTTGTTTATTTGTTTACTTTCCATGGAAGTATAGGTGAGCTACATACAACACCGCCAGTCATACTGCAATGTATTAGATCCTGAGTAGGCTGTGATAATTGCGACCAAACTTCTGTGCATAGGTTTCTATTATATCCTTAGCATAATATATTTATCAAGCCTTTCTGACAGCGGTGAACTTCTGGATGTGAAAATTCGTGAATTTGTTCATCGTAGCTGCCTCTACGACAGCTTATTAGCACCCTCCCAGATTACGTTCACCTCGTGATAGTTTCTACGAGATGAGAAAATATGAGATTCGCAAATGGGCAAGGATTTCACCCGAAAAGTAGCATCCTTGCTAGGGGAATCTGCTGTTCAAATGCCCTTTGCGGCGATACACTACACTACGGTTTGAAATGAAGTATGGGTACAGCCCGAGATGCAATAAGAGTGGGTAATCTCATTTTCTACGTATAGGTGGGCCCAGTGTGAAAAATATTCTTTTCGGAATCTATTAATAGTGTGTTTTTTGTGAAGTACTAGGATTTCGGATTGAATGATCATTTTTTGACTTCACCCGTAATTCTCATGCACTAGAAACACTTTCTTATGTATCTTCACAGCCACGTACGAAAAGGTGATTGATAGTAGGTAAAAGCTTCTGGGAATAGTACATTCAGTCTGCGCTCACCAGTACAGATACATCCTTTCATTGTGAATTCTTTTTTTTCTGGTGAAAGGTTCTAAATAAGACCTCAATTGAAATATCTCTCTGAGTAACGACTCGGTAGCCTCGTATTCGCTCGCTTGATTGATTATTTTGATGGCTATTCAAAAGCCAATCTCTGAGTTTATAATCTTTTTTTTACCTGATTCTACTCATACATACGTGATTGATATGGAATCGATAGAGATACTTTGAGTTAATATGTGTTGCGGAGATTGCGCGAGAAACCTGTCTGCAACAATTATTTATTTGTTCTCTATCCATAGTTCTTGCAAGCTGCTATATTGATTACTGATGCTGCCTTTTGCGGATACGCTTCGCAACCGCTCGCGTCCAATACAAGCGCTCCCACTCTGAAATCTAAATTTTGTTTTAGTGATAAGGCAATTCTATTCCGATGAATTCAGCTATTGGGAACAGGGGCGAGAATAAATTATGGGTATCTATCACACGCATGTTCCAGGAGTCGAATCCTGGATACTTAAACCCTACATCTCCTCAGATGCTGAGCTCATTGAAATAGAATGAATATCTTCCCGAGCCATCTAGGCCTTCCACCTCTTCAGGATCGGTTGATTGACATTAGACTCATCGGGAAGATGAAATCATTGGCTTGTACATCGGCTAACCAGTGCAAGGACTATTGTATTTGCCAGATATGCGTTCAAACGCCGATGCGATTCAGAGAGGAAGTTGGACGGGGGAGAGGGCATCCGAAAACGGGGCCGATCAAAGGTGAAAGACTTCAAGTGCTCGTTTGATTGTTTAGATCCTCCCCGAGAATCTCTTATAATCACGGACCCGTAAGAGATTCAGAACCACGGAATTCCCAATCAAGAAACTGGCAGCCCTTGACGTCAACCTGATTCGCATTGATGTTATGGGAACTTTTTCCTAATCTGAACCGGCGTGTTCAAGTATCTACATCCTTCATTTATTTTTCCCATTATCAGGGAAGATTCCTAGTTAGAATATGGATATGGGAACTTCTTATGGTTCCTAGGGTGATGGCTGGGGATTTGGCTTTGGAAAATGCGAAGGGGAAGATAGCTTCAATATGAAAGTGTTTTGGAGAACGGAACATTCACCCAGAACTGGATGGACGCGGCAAGCCGCGCGGCAAAATTCGTGGTGTTCAAAGCGACTCTGGCGCCTATCTTGGAGCACAAATTTGAAGTGGGTTAGATAATTAGCATCAGCTGGTCCTACTTATCCAATCTACTTGAAACCCGTGCCCCAATGATAGGCGCCAAAGCCGTTTTAATCACCACGAACTTCGCCGCGCAGTTTGCCGCGTCTATCCAGTTCTGGGTAAATGTACCCATACCCAAGTGTTTTCGCAGGTTTTTCGGCCGAAAACTTCAAACAAAGTTCTGTTGACGATGTTAAAAGACATGCATTACTTGGGAACTTCTCATAAGAATTGAGTGAAAGGCCTCAGCGATCTAAGATTAGGTCGAGCTTGTTATTTGGAGTAATTGGGGGAGTTACCTGACATCTGATAGTGGCAAAGTAGTTTACTGGATGAATCGGACTTCTTCTTCGATGTCATGAAACCGCCTTTGTGTGGCCAACAAGGCTAGGCTCGAAATGCACCAGTTCTCCTCACCCTCTGTCGAAGTGACGAAATGAAGAGGGTGATTGTCGGAAGCGTGAACGGTGCGCTATTCCAACATGCAGTCATTTGAGAGACTATTCGTCGAGTACGGTTCCCATTTTGCATGCAGCCTTACCATCTACGACCCACGAGACCCTACGTATTACCCACTCTTGATTCTGGAACCGAGTTCGGACCAGCTTTCAGCCAGCTCATTGATTCCTGAAACTTCTTTGACAGATACATTCATACGACCTTCCTCTATCAGATCATGTACTTGGAAAAGGTGATCAAACTTCTGGTTATTGACGGGATGCGCCACACATTCAGTCTTCCTCGGGAACGTAGAATAATTCAAATGGGTACTGGAATCACACATCGAACACATTAGATTATGATTTTACAATTACTGTAATAACGTCAGACGACGGATTTTACGTTGCCCAAAGGGGATCTGTAACAGTACGGCTTAGGGCTTTATCCATTTCATTGCCAACCCGTCCACTCCCAACTGAGGAAAGTGCGGGTTCGAGTTCAGCCAAAGGTCAAAATTTTGTCTATTACTCAGGAACGCTGCCTCTTCCCTTTTTGATGATTTCCAGATCTTAATTCTACAATTTCATTCCACAGTAAGCGAGGCCGGGCGGCTCTGTATAGTTCGTTTTTTGCGCTCTCTTTCATATCCGATGGCACAAGTTCGATGATTGGACGGCATTCCCTTGAAGACGTGCTCTTCTAATTTTCAGGATTCCAAGGGCTAATCGCAAGACCTTTTTTCCCCAGTATGAGGCTATAAATCAATCAATTCAATACTCATGTCTTAGCACTTTCTTAGTAGTATGTCTACAATGCAAGTCTCAGCACTCTCCTACAAAATTAGGTCTCACCGAGTGTTGTCTACTGATCAATGGATATCTTCGGAACGAAATCACTAGGGCGAAGTACCTGTTTATTCTACTGTACATTCACATTTTTCTGCCTATGGGACCGGTTTACCGTTTACTTGGCTGAGATCGGGCTTTTCGTAGACCTCTATTTTTCCACTGGTCCTCTTTTGATCTTTGCTATCATATACTGTTGATCGTCATTCTCAGGTTACCTGATCCACAAGTTTACCTATCAAAATGTTGGTTAGCTTGGCGAGAAAGTGGACGCGGCCGAGATGATAACCTCGGAAAGCCGTTACATCTCCGCGGTTTTGAGGTGTTTGTCGAGAGGCCGACAGATCGCAGCGGCAGCTTCGACAGCGCTCGTGAAATCACGTCCAGAACGGCTCCCGAATCAATCCATCTTATTGGCAATTCCAGCCGTAGCTCTCGTAACCTCGATTTCCATGACGCAGTTAGTCGTCCCTCACGCAGTCCTTCATACCACCTGGACTCAGGCGTTCACCGTTTGTCAGATATCTGGGGATGGGTCATTGATTCATACTCTTGTCCTTCATTGTCTATACTATTCATTTATCATTCAATCGTTACTATTAATTATTTGCTATGACTCACTGGAATTGTCTGATATCCCCATCAATAATATCGATTTATTGGAAAAAGTGCGATATCGGTTAGGTTGGCAACAGCTGACAGGTGCGGCGCCTCAACAAGTACCAGTTATCCATGGATTGTTTGAGTAACCTCTTCGATCTTCCGAGGGATTGACGAAGTCTTATAGGCCGAAGGGCAATGGAATAGCCAAAAAGGCCTACATATTAACCCCTCCGCCTGAGGAATAACGGATTCTGTCACTCTCTTCAGACTCATTGAAATCCAATCACGGATCATGACATGTTTCGCTCAATGGTTAACCCTAACTATCAGTTTTGAAGTCGATCTTGCCCAAATAGCCGCGGTGGTCCACCTTGGAGGAGGACTTCATATGGAGCCAGTGGTCATACACCACTTGAAAGGCATCTTCAGGGACCCGAGAAACAGTGACTGCTCTGTAGGATACCTTGATCTCAACGGTTAGGCCATAAGTCACCAGTGCGGCTGCATTCGCCGAAAACTTCCCACAGAACGGAGAAATTACTTCCAAGTGTCCTGGTCATCGCCATAGAAAAACATCTGGATTCATTCTCCGCTAATCGATAGGGTCCTTGGTCTCCTTTGGTAGCGCTCACTATTTTATGCTCCTTGACCAGTTTACGCAATGGTCTCAATAGGGAGAAAGGTTTCCAAAGCCACGTATGGCTGTAAAAATGGTATGACTTTGAGAAGCCTGTCCATAACAAGCAGAGAATGTCTATTGGCAAGAAGTTCTTGGTTTTGCCCATTTGGTGATACTTTGTTGGGTAACTTCCATCCTCTTCCAGTGATTGTATAGATCAGTTCATTATCAAACGCTCCTACAAATCTGAGAGCAGGTTGCGTTCATGGCACATCCTTCGAAAATTAATTGATGTGATGCTTTTGTTGTTGTATGCCTGGTATTCATTGTTGACCCAGAAGATAGAAATATAGAAAAGTAGTTCTCAAATTGATAATTTCCGATAATTCCCTCTATCAAACATGAAGATGGGCCTCAAGTTTTGGAAAAACAGTATTTCGCCTAACTGTAAGTGAAACGAAGCCGTTCAAACTTTTAGAAACCATTTATTTTATTGAATTCACCTTGTCCTCTCATCTTTATTGCCTCTATAATGTATTATAATTGCTTATTTTGTAAAAGATGGTCAGCCGAGACAGCTTCTTTGAGATGGTTTCGCTAGTCAGTGGCTAATGAACGGTTACACGAACTTCTTCTACCTCAAAGTTCAACGAGTGTTCTCTGTTCCGTGCGATTTTATTGTCTGTGGGAAAGGAGTGGAGCGAAATAGGACGTCGAACACCTCCCTGCCGATCCCACCTGTGTTTGTGGAACTCCATAGCAAGATAGCATTCCATCTATTGTCTGTTACTGTCGATTATCAGGTCCCATCCTTTCTGGTAATTACTCACTATCGTTACCATTTGCTTCTTCCGATACTCATCTGTATTTTAAAATTCCAAGTCGTTACCAAGCGACATCCCCATCTTTTCCAATTTGACGTAGTTCAAGTCTTCTATCAGGTGGAACGGTGGTGGCGATCTCCGGGCAGACCATCGAATAATAACAGGAATGGACGCAAATGGTTCTAGTTTTGCGTTTTCACCTTTAATCTTCCTCTTATCATAGTCATAAAAATGCTGAAAAAAAAGAAAAGTGGAAAAGGATGGAGTAGGGAGGTAGTGTTGCAAGTCGACCAAGTTATGCCCTGTTGTTGTACTTGACAGTAGTCCGGGATCAGGTCATCGGTGAACTTTTGCGCAGCTGACAGTATCGCTCAAAGTTTTCTTCTATCTTACCTCACGCTGATACTGCTGTCATACTTCACCGCTTCACCGCCATACTGTAGCCCTACGCCTCTAGGGCTTTTTCCACAGAAATACCATCTCGTGGGTTTTTTGCTCTACGTCCTGAGCTCGGATACTTTTCAACCCTCAATTTGACTGGTGCCTTAATCAAGCCACATTTGAGGTGGGTTACATTGGGGAAACCTGAGAAGGATGACTCAATAGCTTTTATGGAAGTCTGTCTCCATTTTCTGTACCCTGTGCTACCTGTGCTCGACCCAAGGCGAGCCGGATGTTTTCCAAGTAGCACCAGAGGCCGTGCAAGTTCACATTACCCTCAGATTCTATCCGAGGACTAGAGAGTCATAAATTTCTTCGTTCGAGAAGGAAACAACTTTTCCTGTGTAAAGCTCTACAACTCACTTCTAGAAAAAAAACCATTTTGCGGAAAGCAAAAAAAAAGAACCCCAGGGAGATAGTGTTGACACGAGCGAAGGGCCGTTTATCGTTTGGCTCAAATCATATGTCAGCCACTTTATAACCTTTTCCTAGGCGATATGCTGACGCTTGCCACATGTCATGGGACTATTGACGTTTCAGTTTCGAAAAATTCAGCCTTCCATAGCTCAATGTAATTATGTCACCTTTTTTCGAGACACGGCTTTCATAGTTGATTCCTCATCCATCCTTTGTAGCTTAAAATTCTGCTGCTTGCAGTGATAGTCCAAATACCCTCAGAAATCCCTTCTCAAATTCTCCCTTCACTTGAATACGATTTTCAGGCATAGGTTTTCATCATTGCAAATGTTTATGGTGTGCGACATGCGTTTGAAACTCGTTTTCAGAGGAAGAGGATTTGATTGTGCGTTGAAATGAAGTGTAGAGCCTATCAGCATTGAGATAGATGTGTTTACTGTTGATCTTTTGTTGTCATCCACCGAAGAACCACACTGTTTTCCTCAAAAGAGAGATTTCAAAGCGGTTTTGAAAAGTTACAGTAATCTCACCAGTGGGTGTGAACGTGTGGTGGGATTACAGCAGGACACTGGAATTGCATAGCATTCAGCATAAATATTTACTGATCATAAATATTGTTTTATGAGTGGGTATAAGTGGGAGCAAAGTCACCTACTGGCCCAGCATAGCGCAGGAGTCGATCCTAATGTCCTACAGAAGCGACCTAAGGCCTTGCCCTGCTACGATGTTTTTTTCTTGATGTTGGCAGTTTGTTTATTTTCATCTTTACGTTGTCTTTTGTTTTTTTTTTTCATTTGAACAGTGCTCTGCTGAGAAGCTTCTCAGGAATTTTTACTTACTGAGCTCACAATTTAGCTATTTTCATATTCTCAAGTGTCACTTTTGTTCTCAAGTCACCTCTCATCTGCCATGTGCCAGTCCTTCCGCCTGTGATGTTCCGTTTCCTGTAGGGAGCGTCCTCCACCCCGTCTCGAGCGCATAGATCCCAGTGAACCCTTTCACGCTATTAACTCGCGAGTTTATCCCATTTTTCCGAGAGTAGAGCAAAATTATAGTGCCAGAGAAGCGAGCTGTTGCATGGCGTGTCGGGCCGTGGGATGTGGCCACCATCTGGGTCTGGATGGCTGCGACATAACAGCGAGGCGACCTCTGGTTCGGTTAAAGGTTGGAGTTGAAATGAACAAAACAAAAACTATGAAATGCTTTTTTTATCCATAATTCACTATAATCCAGTAGAACATCTTCTTTATTTACCATAACTTGTCGCTGATTACTTCAGGGTACTACTCATATCGCTTCACTCCGCGAAAGATCTACGGTTAGCTGAATGCTGCTAATTAGTAGCTACTAGTTGTCAATTGATTAGATGGATATGTCTCAGAAAGCCTATCGCGCTGCTAGCGGACATAGTCGGCGACTCAAGACCACGCCCATCCTTGCTTGTCTGCGCTCTCTCACTGAGATAGTGTTCGATGATTTTCGATTGTGGACAATCGACCTTTTTGGGGTACTTTTTATCAATATCTATATCAAAGCGGCTTTGAAATTATTTCGAAAGACGCCCTGTTGATCTGAATCAAACATCTCGGATCACTCCCTCAGTGAGAGATCGCACACAAGCGGAGAACCAGCGTGGACTTGCTCCATCGACGTCCCTTTTAGCAGTACATTGGGCTTCCTGAAACAGATTCTGATTTGATAGCCTTTTGATAGCGATTTGTAGACCTGTGTTGTGAATCAGGCTAAATGTAATCTCGTGTTTGCTAACCATTACTAGTGAGTAACTGAAAGCCTGTCAAATGCAATTACTACTGCCTGTGCAAGTAATTGTCAACCCTGCTTTCACAATCGAATGAACTTGGTTCATTTCAGCGGACAGCTCGTCCACATCGAAGCCTATGGAGAACGCGGCTGCCAATGGATATTTGAACAAGACCAATGAATATCGTAAGAGTTTCGGATTATTATTCCCAATATAGAGAAATATAACTATAATGGCCTTTTTCTGGAGGATGATAACTATTCGTAGACCACGACATTTGAGCAAGTACAGTTTGCTGGTGTCACAAATAATTCCCCATGTAGTCTTACCTTCATCCAGTTCCACTGGCTAATGCGGAAAATAGTATTCGGTTGGAAGGAAAGTCCTGCGGCAAAAAATTTGGAGCGTCAACAATTTGTATCAACAATGTGAACACGGTAGCAAGAGTGATAAACTTGTAGGACATTCCTCAGGTAACCAACACATGAGTGAATAAGGGCACGCGTTTGGGCTTTAGCAGCATTACGGTCAATGAATGGCCAACACCCGATTCGTACCATCACCTTCTTCTGAACACACCAAGGGAAAAATAGGGGTGTAGCAGCTCAAATTATCAGCAACCCAATCAATGCTGGCGCTGCTCACCGATCAATGGTCAACAATCGGTTGGATCGCTTCACTGGAGGAGATACTAGCTTTTGAAGTAACGAAAGCTTCGTCCCATAGTTTGATGGAGGTTGAAGGGATCCATCCACTATGAGTTGCTAAACGTAGACTAGATGGACACAGCTATCGGTTACCCTTGAACCCCGAAATTTGGCCAACGGGGTTAGAGAAGGACGATCAAAACCGTAAATCAGGTCCCTACAGAGGGTCAACGCACGTCGCAATTTCGCTTTAAACACGCGTCAAAAGTTCTACCATTCCAATTGGTTCCAGGTTGTTCATCAGTCGTACTCACCAAGTGTTGCCCCTTTTATCTACCATGCGCTCCGCCCTTCTTGAGCATCTCGTTGTGCTAAAAAAAATCGTAACTTAATGTGATCTGAAAACGGCAGTCAATTTCTTCTTTGAGTCACAGCTTCCTCATTCCTGGATAAAAGGCATCAGTGATTTACTCATAGGATAATAGAAGGTTGTTGACCTCTTTGGTAAATATATTTCCGAAAATTGATTGGCCTGGAAAATTTCAAAAATGATTTGAAGAAGACCTTCATTGTGTCGCAGGACTTTCCTTCCAACCTAATACTTCCAATCAGGTGATATGCCCCTTCTATTGTGTGTTAGCTATGGTATGTATAAGATATTGATTTTACGCGCGTGAAAGCAGTACGGTTCACAATATTTCTGAGGTATCTAGTTTGAGAGAAATGATGGCAGTCATGATGCAGTGGTGTAAGGGAGGCGAAGAAAACCCAAAAGTCGGTGGGTCTTGAAAAAATGTAAGACTTCAAGAAAGTAGCAAAAAAGATAAGTGCAAATCGCCGCCAGCAATCATCTGGATGTCTCCCACTTGAGCGTACTATTCGTCGCGCTCTGACGGTTCCTTGTGAGATCTTTCCGGTTGGACATAGAATAACTTGATACTTTGTAATGTAAATAATATGCAAATCACATGATCACAGCATATCGTAAAACGGCGTCGGTGACTCCAAGTCGAACGACCGTCCCGGCCATCTCTCGGTTCTCAGCCGACCGCACCAGTGCTTTATCGGCTTCTCCGTTACCCCAATCACAGTGAGTTTTATTTTTTGCGATCAATTTCTATTTTATAAACAGAATAGAATCTGCCCGAACTGTTTATCATATACTCTTGCGAGCGAAACTCTTGAAAAATAAAGCTTTTATAGTATTCCTCGAAGTTTCGTGCAAATTTCTTAGAGCATTTCTTGATGTTTGAGTGAATTCAATCGAGGAATAGCCTTGATGTCTATATAAAGTGTGTCCTCCTCAGTAGTCGAGTTGGGTCGATTGGCGCAAGTCCTGTGCGGCTGCAACGCATTCGCATGCCATTCCATTATTCAAAAGCTAATTGAGGACTATGAGACTATTGAGGACTATATATTGAATCTGTCGGCTAAATATAACACATTACTGCTCAGCATAAATTATGTTTATACTGTCGGTTTCAGCACACCTCGCGCGGAGCGACCATGGCGCCAACGACTCGCCGAATCGTCACGAATTCGCGCGTCGCTCGGCGACGACGTGAGTACCTCCTACACTGCGGCGCGAAATGCGCGCGCGTGGTCGCGGCGCAGTTCGCAGTCGCAAGCGAGTGGCGACGAGCTGTCGCAAAGTGTCGATCGCCTACGAAGCTACGTTAGTGCTAGCGGGGTGCGTAGTGTGCTTATAGTTTGCTACGCCTGGGTCCGTGTTCATCAATCAATATTCGAGTTTTACATTAGTTACTCTGATTTTTGAGGAAACACTAGCTGCTTGCATTGCAGCGACCTCAGCTTTTCATATCGCAATCCTCCATATTCTCCTGACTGAATGTGAAGGTCTTAACAAGAACAGCCGAGGCTCTCGTTTCACAGTAACCCCGTTTCGATGAGTGAACCGTGGCACATCCTGACCACTCAGGAAGAATTGTAGGGAATTCCAAACTTAAGGATTCTTTACAACCATACTTGATTTTGCTCGCAAATAGCTGAGATGCCAGTATTGTGACGAATGTGAATGAATGAATAAATAAATGAACACGGTCCCGGGCTGCTTTAAATATGCACGGGAATTGTTTAAGGATGCTTCTACTACAATTCGCCTTCCCTGCTCTTCAAACCGCTTTCTTCGTGTGGCATTGCTAATATTCTGTCATTGTTCACAACGCTTCTTAGCCTTTTAACATGCTTTAATGCTACGTCAGTTGGTTTGTGGCTTTCATTTATAGAAGCATAGAGCAGTACCGAGTTTTTGTTTTTAGTATTATAGTAGTTATAGTAGTAATAATAGAGTAGTATAGTTGATAACAACCAACTTTTCTCAGTACAGACAGGTTTAGCAGGAGCAGACGCACGCGCTCGCGTCACGGCACCTGGATAGCTGTTCTTGCGATATTACGTGGTCCCTCGATTGAACCTTTTTAAGAGTGAAATGATTTCTATGGAACTCTGGAAAAAACGATCGCGAACTACCACTCGCCGACGCAACGCGACCGCTTGCATCGGTTCCTGTCTGTCTCACTTTACATCCCATTAGAATAGAGATGGTTGCGGGCTGTTATTCACTAGTTAGAGGTTTTCCCACTAATACGCACGCGACGCTCGAGCTGCTCTACGCGATAAAGAAGGCAACCTCATTGATTGATATCGACTATTCAGTATCGATCACGTAACGGATCTACAGATAGCTCAACCTACGGCTCTCGTACAAGGGCGTCCACCTCATACACTCCATCGTTTGCACTTTCCTATAGCCGAACAAAAGCCGACGAGCCAAAGGAAGTGATGTCAAGGTCAGATTGGAGTTCTTCATGTCTAGAAAAACATTGGGGTTTGAGCTCTTTTTTCTTGAATAAATCACTCAATCACTATATTCTTACGACTGTCCAGTCTACGGCTGTGACGTGCAAGGAAACTCGTCCAGTAGGCGGAGTCGCCCATTCTAGGTTGTTCTAGCGAATTTCCTATTTTACTATCATTTTTAAGCTTACGTACAACCTATTGGCAGAATAAATTCTTACTGGAAAACCTGCGGTGCGTTTTTAAGTGCATAATTAGATTGGAGTGAATCAATAGTGCAGTTCCTTGAAGTAGGATTGATCAATAGTGATTTTTATAGGAGATTTTCTTTTGTTACACTAATCAATCTGATTGGTAAGATTTTTCTTTTGATATTTTTTTGCGTTTGGTAGTTACGATACAGATTACTCTCTAACTAGTTGATGAGGAACTTTTCAGAAGCTATTCACCCATTCGTCCACGATATGAGACATCATACAGGTCAATGACCTTGTCGGAACAGCCACGACCATCACTCAGGTCGTCGGTGGCAGACATAAAAAGCGATAGGTAAGGATATGTACTTACTGGAGTAATAACTAGTGTGATTAAAGTCTTCTGCTGCTTCGATGCCATGGTTTTGGCTGGGCGCTTGGGTTCCTAAGGCTGGTTTCAAAGCTTTAATCAAAGCAAAAATATCAAATTTTTGAGTGGGTATGTATCAAATGAGTGAATAATGAAAAGGGAAAGCAAAAGCTAGAGAGGCGATGCGTAGTACTTACGCATTGGAAGTACCCATAGAGTAGCTGAGCTCAGAGAAGCCTGGCCTCCAGAGCTCGAAAACCCACCCGCCCCTGAATGGACGCGTTGCCGACGTACGCGTAACGTGGTCAGAGAGAGACGCAGGGCAGCAAAACGGGAAAATTTCTCAGGCAATAAGGGGCATCAATTAAGCGTTTACTCAGGATTGTAATCTCTTCGATTGGGGCCACCTCCATTCCAAAACGGAGAGGCTCAAGTTTAGGCCTCTTTGGGGCCATATTACAGGTCATTTTCGACGGGTTTCCCAGCACAACGTCATTTTCGTCATTTCTGCCTTACATACATGTGTAATATTTTATGGTTGCGCAAATATTTTATATCATCAAATTGGTAAGTATGTGTGCCGAATTGGGAAGCCTATAGTCAGTACTCAACTTCATGGGTGAAGGTATTTTAAGAAGATAGCGTGCTCCATACTCGCACTCACCCCGCCAGGGCGCCTACGGTTTATCAGGTCTTTTTCGTCTCCCGTAGCATTTCCGTGTAGAGACTGAAATCCTGAATCAGAAATTAAAACAGTCATAGGAGACACCATTTTTCGAGGTTGATATATGTACATTAGCGCATTTTCGTAGGACTCGATGGTAAGTTTAGAGTCTGACAAAAACACAAGTTAGCTAAGTGCACGTAAGAGAGCTCATTCTAACAGGTAATAAAGGTCGCATATTTTCTTGCTCGCATGGGTAATGGGTTACATCAGCAAAGGAGTTCGTGGAACATCGAGCATGACTGGATATTGCTTCCCCACATTCTTCACATTTTTCTTCTGCGGGAATATATTCCAGGACTTCAACATTTTACCATATATTATCTCTAACTGTGACATTAGCAACTCGGAGATAAATACCCTGCTTAGGCCTGGAAAGACTTAGCAGCGTAGTGAAAAGCGGGGCTAATAAGATATTAGTTGAGAATAATAGATGCTATCAATGAGGGCTTCGCCTGGGAGACAAAGCAGACGAGTTAACTCTCGGGAGGCGGGCCGGAAAATTAAATTGATTGAGTCGATCGATCCATTCACTATGGTCTGGGGAGTCGAATACTGATGTCATTTTGAAAATTTCAGGAATTCTAGCATAGAATCGTTACGAGACGCGGACAGACAACCGACATCACACGCTGGTGTGTCATCCGTCCCGAAAAATCCTTCAATACGAGAAAGCAGTCAAGAACGTGACTCAGAAAGGCATAGAAAGAGATCAAGCAGAGAGCGAAGTCAGTTCTGTGCCATATTCGTCCTTACGTGCTCTTACCTCCGATAGACAACTTGAAGTTTCGATATATTTCTGAACCGTAGGCTTACGGTAGGTGATTCTAGCCGCTCGACGGAATTCTCGGCAACGAGCTCAAACACAAAGTTCATCAAGTGACGAAGAAATCGACCGCTCACTTACACGAGCCGACGCAAAACAACGACGAAGGCGACGACATAAAGAGTCTGCAGAGCGAGGTATGTTGTCTGTTCACAGAAAAACTGTGGCGCTGTACAGTGATCTAGTGGCTTTCCAACCGTTTTCCAAAGTGCATATAGCTGAAGTGGTTTTGTAATTATACTAGCTTAAGTTGTGTTGCGCGAACAGTCCATCGAATTTTTGATCAAGCACCGCCCACTTTAGGGCTAGCCCCTCCCATTATGGCGACATCCTTGCTCAACCCGAGTTTGTTTGCGGTCACGCCTCACAAAATTAAAATTTGGCCCCATTTTTTGTGTAGTGGCCACTTTGTCGTTATTGGAGCTTACCTAATGCTGAGGTGACACCGAGTTTCATGGCAAAATGGATCCCACCCTCTATCTAGAAGATGATGAAGCCCTAAAATCCCTTGATGGCCATTCAATCCCTATCCGTTCTATCCATTGCTGACCAGAAATCATTTTAATGTTATTCTATAAATCATATTTTTTACCTTTCCCGTAGATCTATGTAGTGACAGAAAATTGTGGGCTTTGTGAATTCTTACAATTCCTTTCATTAAAAAACTTCACAACTGATGATTTATTGCTGTACCTGCCACCGTTGAGCACGCTGTTTGTGTTGTAAAATATCTACTTCATCGTTGTTCATGCTTTTATCTTCAGCACCTCTGCCACCACCGAGTTTAGCGGCTAATGGGATGGTAAGTCACGAACTTTTATCAACTTTTATCTTTGTACTGACTAGTTGTTATTTTTTTGTAATCTTGTTATTACAAATATTTTTTGTTGATTCAATCATAAGATGGGACAGAAAATAATTCGGCATTATCACAGCTCAACTATTCGGATTTTTTGCTTTTTATGATATTCTTGAGATATCGCATTTTTCAGCTAAAATCCTTGGACTCTTCACACAGTAAAACGGGAAATGCGGACGATACAAAGAGCACGACGAAAGAGTGAGTAATTGACATAGCTCAAGTCTTGTTCTATAAAAGTAATCACTTCTGTTCTAATCGAGGTATCTGTTCCTTAACTTTCCGGTCCTGTTTTTATCAGCTTGAGTCCATGGTTCGCTCGATTAGATAATCGCTACCTAAAAAGCCGCGTGGTATTATATTAGGTTGATGCATAATTATTGCGGATTTTTTCGCGGCTTTTTTTCTCTTGATAGAATCTGAATATTGAGTTCTGGTCTTCTCTAAAAATGATCTACTTGATTTCCTCTACAAGAATATTCTCAAGAAACCCTCCGCACATCCGCGAAATTAGGCCTAACTACCTTGAGAAAAATTGGAAGGTGGCACAGTCATTTCGCGATCTCAGTAACTTCTCGGCGATCGAACAATCAGCCAGAGCCAACCAAGAAATGGGATCTGCCCCTAAATCTGTCATATTCACCAGCAGAAACTTTTATGGATTATCTCGTCAGCCGTTCATCGAAAAAATGGTTAGATAATAGAAGTTACGTCGATTGGATGACTTGATGGCCGATGTCAAGGCGAGGATCGCCCGTAGGGATCAAAACTTCTTCGCTTTTGGGATCCCACTAACTAATCAATGGGAAGCAGTGCTTGACGTAGATGGTGAATAAGTTCCGGAATAATTATTTGAATATGTCTTTGCTTAGTATTTCTATAGTTTCTTTGAGTAAAATTTGCTGGAAAAAATCCGCAATAACTCCGCAATAATTATGCATCAGTCTAATATTTCGAGGCAGTTAAAATGCAGGGGAAATAGGAAATGTCAAAATAATCGTGTTTTGACCGCCTGGAGGTCATGTGCACTTTCACTAGATCACCTAATGAACGATCGCCGAAAAGTTACTGAGATCGCGGAATGACTGGGCCACCTTCCAATCTTTCTCGAGGTAATTAAGCCTAATTTCGCGAATATGCGGAGGGTTTCTTGAGAATATTCTTGTAGAGGAAATCAAGTAGATCATTTCCAGAAAAAACCCGAACTTAATATTTAGATTCTATCGAGTGAAAAAAGCCGCGAAAAAATTCGCAATAATTATGCATCAACCTCATAATTCCAATGATTATAAATATAATTTATAGGGGGAAAACATATTTGAAATTCTTAACATTCAGCCTACATCGCGTAGCCTAGTTAACAGGGGAGTTACATAGTTGGGAGTACTAGGGCGAGAAATTCTCAAAGGTCGAGGTTTGGGTAAGGACGGCGGGAGGGGGTGGGATGAATTAAGATATTATCTGACTTTGTCGATATCAAGAAGTAATATCTTTCTGCCAAGAAGTTTTGTCGACTACTCTATATCCATAAATCTAATTGATTATTGCCATTTTTTCGCTTATGAGTTTGAGACAGAACTCGTTCAACTCGCATTTAAATCTTTTGCCATTGCGAACTACCTCTGAGAAAGATGGAATTCTATAAATGGGTCGATGAGTTTTTGTTTTGGGAAGACAGGAAAGTCGGTAAATCAGAAACTTGTCAAATTAGCAAATACGCTTCGACTGCAGAACGGGGCTTCGCAAAAGGAAAATTTCCTCAGGCTGGCATTTAGTGAAGGAAAGGGGTCGAGTATCATAGAATAATGTCGTAGGGGCAAGGGCAAGCTTGGGTCTCGAATTTCATGGATGATTTTGTCTTAGTGGATAACAAATGAATAAAAATGATAAAAACGTCAGGGGTTCAAGTCCTAGTGCTTCTAGTCCCATATCATCCTTCCCCAGCTGAGATTTGTCAGGCGAGTGGAAGATATTTATCGGAAAAGATGTCTGCCCATCGCTACTCTTGACTCTGATTGATTACTTTGGATTGTTTCATTAGTACAAAATACTCCGCTGGCTTTATCTTTCTCTCGTTTCCTTTTCTCATTCTTTTTCTCTCATGACGTACTCCACTACGCGGAGCGAGGTTAACTTACCCATGTTTTTGTAAACGCACCAAGCCCTCGAGTCTCTTACTCGCCCATCCGGCTCAGGAACAACATAGACGCGATTCGAAGCTCCTTGGTTTCCTGGTTGTTGGCCCTTCGGTGAACCTTTTTCTCTTTTTCCTTAGTCCATTTTAACCCACCCTCATTTTTTTGTGCTTTGTTCATTTCTCAGTAAAAAGGTCGCTCAATAACAGCACTCTGTTTTTTTCAGGCCGCGGCCGCCTGCCCCGTCTGTCGACCTGCCGGTATCAGGTACGCTTGTGAATAATTGCTGAATACATGAGTTCTTAGTTCTTACTGAAAACAGCCATAACCGGTCGAAAATGAGGTGTATTTTGAGAAAGATGCCTAGCTTGGCCTAGCCTCGATATCTCTCATCGTCCACCTTAGAGATGGAGTCCATAGACCTCGCCATTCTATTGACCAACTTTAAGACCTCGTCGTTTGGAGGAGATTTCCGTGACTATTGACATCATACCCATAGGACTTTCACTAATTCAATATGATAATGGTAGTTGGTTCCCTCCATTAGCTCAATTGAGGGTGGGCTACTCGATGGGTGGGTGCCATCTTATGGAGTATCACTGAATCCCTTGAACTTCCAGCCAAGCAACTGGTAAAACCTCTAGAGTTACTGAACAGTCTTATCATTTTTGAGTAGTAGGGTACCTTAGAAGAGCGTATCTTTGACATTATTTTTCAATGGGAAAGGACCGATTATCGAAGAATCGAGGTCTAGAGTCTTCTAAGGAGTATTTCTCCGAAACCTTACCCACTGCCGCTCAAAATTAGAAGCTTGAAATGAGGGAGAGAGCTAGAGCGTCTTCCTAAAGTGCGTGAAGAATCCGCTCTCCATGAGCTTTCATTTATTGACTGTTTTGTAAGGTGTTTCATAAGATCACTGCAAACCCATTTCAGCTGGCCCCAAACAGCCGAGGGGCCCCGCTTTTGCCACTCCAATGATAGTGGTCCCGGTTCTTATGAGTCCACCAATGTCGCCAACCCCAACGGTGACAGAACAATCGGTACCATCAGTTACCGTTTTGGAAAGACTTTCGGTTCCACAAGGTCGTGTTACGGCAAGTCTGTCGGCTCCACCAGGAGGTATCGCATGTAGCCCTTCACCACCGCCGCCAGGGGCTATCGGTGATCAGTCACGAAACGTCAGGAAGAGCTTGTCTCCTCCAAGAATCCATGGGCTCAACGCTATTACTACATCATCTAGCTGTGTGCAGGTTCCAGGTAAAATCCAGGATACTCGCCGCTTGCTATTGGCTTCTAAAGCTTCCTGCTTTGTATAGGATCTTTGGCACCTGAGAATCAACTTAGGCCTATAGACAACTGCCTAGAACGGTTGCATGACAGTCAAACAACCATAGGATCAACCCTTGTTCAGGCTAAAAGAGCCTTTGGTTTTTACCTGCTTCCTAACCATAGATTGAAAGAGGACGTCGTGTGGACGTCAGTTAGTTTCGTAGATTTTACTCTCCTCTATGGTTCTGAGGGTATAACAGGTGCAAGGCGTATCCTAGAGCAATAGATCATCACCATCTAATCACTTCTACGATTCGGCCTAGATTGCATGGCTCTCACATTTATCGCTAACAATGAGCTCGGCTATCACTGAAAGCTTTCCTTTCTGTACATTGATATGGTAAATTTCTGCATTGTAGGTAACGTGTCCACGTCTGAGGACTTGAGTACGGCAACGAAAAGCGATACGACACTGAAAGGCAGTAGGGCCAATAGTATGGCGGATCCACCTGTAAAGAACACCGAAGCGCCCGTCGTTGCATCACCACCACCACCACCACCGAAGGTTTCTTTTAAAATACACTTCTTGCACGAAAATTTCGATTTCAGGCAGACATCATGGGCGGAGCTGTCCGGTGTCGTCTATGATCTCCGTGCGTGCAGCTGTTTCCCTGTTACAGGCAGGTCTTGTTCACGGACCAATGGTGATCATAGACAGTACCAGGAAGTTCCGCCCATTCGAGTTGACGCGATATGAGAGCGTCTTATGGATAAACCAGTGGGATCTCCTCCGTAATATTCGCACCTATTACTTACTATCAGCTGTTGGGAGCCCTGGTGCTCATTTTTTGTTTAGTATAGTTATGCTTAAATAACAGAAATGCATAGTGCACGATTTTCGCACGATTTTTTTCTCATTAATGTGTTTTCTACTTCACTGTTTAGTATAGTTATTCACCTTCACAAATGCACATCTACATTTTGCTCTATTTAACCCATTTGCTTTCATTTCAGTCTAACGATAGCGGCAGTTTAGACGATTTTACTGAGTTCTGCGAGGTGAGTGCTGTTAGATCAATTCCACACAAAAGTTCATACTTCATAGCAGTCCAAACTATTGATCAGATCCAGGGGCCAAAAGATAGCCATAGCTACTGTCTAATTCTGCCCTAATGTAATGATAGATATTCGATGTTGAATGGGCGGGAAACACACGAAAGTTTGGCCAGTCACCGTTAGCCTTAGTCTCAGGTAGCCCCGCCCATTACATGAACTCGTCCAAGGCACATCTGTTAATCTCCTGACATAGGCTTTCTTTTCTGGATAGTATAGAGAGCACCGATTTTGTTATAACAGCACTTTACTCTAATGAATGGCATAACATAGTTTGCTTACTAGATTAGGTTAGCTTGCAAGTTTGGATACTGTAGAGTAGTCTAATAGTAGTTCGCTCAATTTATTGTTTAATTTTTCTGCAAAACGAGAGGGCCATATAAACGTGTAAGGGGATTCTCCGACGTTGGTGCACACATCCGTCTGACGTATTTTTTTTTCTGAAAAGCGCGATCGAAAAATTTCGAGTGGCTGCCTAGACTAATCAAACGTTTTTTATTATGTCCAAAGACTTTTCAATCAAGCGAAGCTCCATCCTAGGGTTCGAGATTTTCGTGAAGCTATGAAAGCTTTATCGTACCCCCCTTTTTCGGACGAGCCCGAAACAAAGCCGTCATAGGCGTTAGTAGGTTAGGTAGATTCGGGTGGGGCGGGGAGGAGAAGTAAGAAAAACCAAAGGCGTGCAGCTTACACTGATTTTATTGTCGAACTCCTCAACACCTTATTACACTTTATAAGTTGTGAGAAGCCGTAATTCCAAGAAATTCTCAGGGGAGCGTGGCTTTGCCTTTGAGATTCCAACACTACTTTGATAGAAATGAAAATTACTAAATAAAAACTTGCTACAAAATTTGTTGATTCCTGACCTGGATGATTCCAGTCGGGAACTGATGCGTCGAGTATCATCGACGATGAATCTCAATATAGCGCTGTCGTCCACTTCAAGCCGAACAAGGTATTGTGATTTAGTGCTTTCATTCATTTGTAAGCGAACGTTAAATAAACGAATAATTAATGATAATATTGAGTTATTTGCAGTTGATTACAGCTTTTATTTAGATTTAACGGAAAAATGCGCATGTCATGTCGTGTTTAACTAAATTAGTAGTTTAGACACTGAACAACTGTAAATTTCTTTTGCTTTTTTTTACTAGGAATTTTCTACTGGGCGGTTTATATTCAATCAATCCGTCCCGAAACCTAGAAGCGAGAGTCCAGTGTCCGACGAATCCAAAGAGACCCAATAAAATTGCATCCAGAATGGAGCACATTGTGTTCATGAGCAAACATAATTAGGATACTGTATTGTAGGATACTGTAGACTACTGTAGCACAGTATGACTGCCCAAAGTAGCCTTTCAAGCCTGCAACCAAATTTTTCTTAAGGACAATCTTAACTGTAATGATGTATTGTTGCAGCTCAAAGTGAAGCGAGTGGCCCCCGTGCCTGGCTTGTGGAAGGTGGAAGGTGCTGACGAATTCATCAGTAAGAACAAACGCCTTGTCAGGTGAGAGCCTTCGGGGGAGGTTTGGGGATGGAAATTTGCCACGAGTGAGGTGAAGACGTTCTAGGGAACCCGAGCAAGAAACGATTATCTACGTGTGGAAGGTTCGACCACGTGAATTTGGCATCAAACGCATAAAGATGCCAAAAACGACAGTTGTGAAGAAGCCAGAACCAGTGAAACCACTCGTCACGGTGCCGGTCACCGAGGATCAGAAGAAGGAGGTTAAGGTAAATAGCCAAATCGCAGGCGAAAAGAGACCGAAGAAGAAGATTGGCCCATCGATGCTCAAGAAATTGGTGGGATTTTGGAAAGCTATTTTAATATTTAAAATACATCACCTAAGTTTCTCAGGTACAGGAGGAGATCTCACTGGGGATCACTCACTTCTGAAAAGTAACCAAGTATGATTTCAGTTCTCTGGAATAACAAAGGACGAAAAAGTTGAGGAGAAGGTCGTGGTTGAAGAAGAAAAGAAGCCGGTCAAGAAGTTTGAGGCGCCGGTGGTGAAGATTGAAAAGAAAACTCCGCCACCTCAGAGGAAAGTGGCGAAGGCTGCAGTTGTGGAGCCGTCGAAGGAGAAGGTTGAACAAGCCAAGGCTGCAGTTGTGGAGCCGACGAAAGAGAAGGCTGGACAAGCGAAGGCTGCCGTTGTGGAACCGTCGAAGGAGAAGGTTGAACAAAAGCCAGCTGTTCCGGAACCGAAGAAAGATGTCGAGCTCAAGGGGATGAAAGTGTCAGCGAAACCGGCAGTACCTAAGGAGGAAAAGATTCAGGTGGGATTTTCACAATTTTGTACAATTTTTTTTGCAAATGGCTCTGGATTATGAGATAGAGAGTTTGATAGGTGAATTTTTTTTTACCAACAGTGCGCCACGTATTCATCTTCTGCTAGAGTTTTTTAATGAGTGCTTAAATCATGCAGCGACTTGTGGAAATAATCGGAGCTCCAGTTTTTGCTCATCTTGGTTGATCCATTAGTACCACTAAACTGACCCTAACGAGTGAAAGATCAGATCCCTGAATAACGCTACTTGCTATTGCACCATTTTGGCCCATTTCAGGATTATGCGAAAGTTCCACAATCATTGAGGTTTTTTTTTTGAAGTTTAAAATCTAATGTTAGTATTAGAATTCCATAGTTGCTACGAAAGTCTAATGAAACTTTTCGCAGTACTTTTTTTCTGTTTCCGGTTTTCTTCTCATTCAGATTCGAAGTAGGATGAACCTAATTCTTCAACGGGGTCCATCCGCAGGGGATGAAAAGCAGGGGGGGGGGGTAAGAAGTGTAGGCCTAATTACTTTTTGAAGGGCAGCTAATATATTGGGGTACTTTTGGGATGTTGAGTGAAAGTCGAATGCATGGCATGCTCTAATTAATCAATACGAGCCATTGAAACTGTTTTAATTATCTCTAATTGCTCCGAAACTACTTTACGTGCTATTAGAACTAGCTAATCTTCAGATATCAGCCGTTCTACGATCGAAAACTGCTGCATGCAAAGGGGAAGTAACTGTAATCCTGGTGCAGCCAGTATTGTAAGTGTCGATTGCTGAGATTGATTGATCTGCCGTAAAACTTCGGTTCACCGGATTCACCAGTCAATAATCATGCATTCAGCGTGGTGTACAAACATCCCCAGAAGATTCGAGAGAAAAAGCCTTTGGTAACGAAGTCTGTCAGTTACTCGTTAGTCAAAAAGCCACTACAGCTCGACGGGCAGAAGACAATCGTACAAAAGAAGTATGCTACTTCTAAAGCACAACATTTTTCTCGTATCGATGTTCTGTTGAACGCATTACTGTAACGTAGGAGTACTGTAATGTAGAAGTATTCTAGGGACTGCAGTCTTATGTAGTAGCTGAAGACGGGATATTTCAGGAAGTCATCGGCGTCGGTGAAACTCTCATGTAAAGCAACTTCTGTCAAGCATGCTACGTGCATCAAGGAATTCAACAGGAAAGCTGCTCAATTTGGAGCTCAGGTGATTTTATACTTTGGCATGGGAATCTGCTGCTTCTAGGCTAACCAGGGAGGGGTAGTCTACTTATCTTGGAACTTTGAATTCAGACCCAGATAAATCGATAGAGTTTTGAATGCTGTTTGCGAAAATGGAAATTAAAACTGCAAGACGATTCCCCTCAAAAAGTTATGGGGGCCCGGATTTTGCTCGACAGTAGTATCAATTGTCTAAAGAAATATCAGAAAGTGTTTAGAGAGCCTTTGATGAAATGAAAAAACACTTTGCAAAAAAGCGGACAATGGCGGAGAGGGCCCCTCATTTTACGCCCACGAAGCGAGACCACTACCACTAGGTCTCGTGGGCGTTTGATATGGAAGCGACGAGTTCGCATTTCCAATTGATACTACTGTCGAGCGAAATTCGGGCCCCCATAACTTTTTAAGGAGAATCGTCTTGCAGTTTTAATTCCATTTTCGAAAACAGCATTCAGAACTCTATCGATTCATCCGGGTCTGAATTCAAAGTTCCAAGATAAGTAGACTATCCCTCCCTGGTAAGCCGTTAACAGCCAGACGGTTTTCCCTTGGAATACCGGGTGAGCTCCCGCGGTCAATCACAAAGAGCAAAGGAGTGAAAGCCAGAGTGGGAGGGCGAGTACTTACGCTCCATTGGTATTGACATACCCACTTTTATTCGCATTTTGATGCAATTCTGCCACCTTGGGGAACCTGTAGTCGACCTAGCCATTGTTGCATTCATCGTCGGATAGCTCTTGCGAAGTAGTCGTAGGTCATAGAAACTCCTGAAAACTTTTAAAGGTTTCTGTCTACGCGTTGCATTCTAGATACTTCCTCTCTAAGCTAATAATAGGGAGTTTCCTCTCCAAGTGATAAGAAAATTTGATGGGAAAAGTGCAAACCCTAGAAAAAAAGCCTGATGTATATGTCCTCGACGATGTTTTTGGGTTTGTACTCGAGTCGACTGCATGTGAAGAAGGATCTCAGATGGGTTATAAGTGAGGAGTCTCTTGAGAGTCTTGAGAGAAACGCTTGGCACGCATTCAAATCACTGATTAGTAGGGATGAAATTCTGGAGACAGAGAGGGAGATGGATAAGGACAGAAGAGGTTCCAACCGTTCTCGGGAGAAAAATCCATCAGTAAAAGGTTGACATTTCATGATAAGGATGCAGTGAGATCAGTTCCTATTAATCGCAAATCCGAGTTACCCATGGAATTTTTGGAGGTTCGGGAACGAATCTGGTGATACCGGCTTCATAACTTAAAGACTTTAAGCCGACGTACTACCTCGGTTTCTGTTTCCACCTATATATTCGACCTATTCCAGGTCACTGTTGACGTTCCAGTGCTTGATGTGAATCTCAGCCGAGTACGACTGAGTATCAGACGTCCTAAGAAGACATTGTAAGTTGATATCTATGGTAGTTTCATAGGTTATTGTCGAACTGCCATGGAATCTTTTGAAGGCCTCCCCCTCCTGTTGAGAACGAAACTACGCCAAGGAGAAGTACAAGCGTGGAAAGCGAGCTCGCTTACCTCCAGGCAGTTCGTAGAGCCGTAGAGGTGAGTTTTTTCTTTTTCTTCCTACTTTGATTGGAATTTTTTCTGGTTACCATACGACAGAACATTCTTTCTGTCTTGGAAGCCACGGCCAAACATCACCAGTGACATACG
The DNA here is from genome assembly GCA_000469685.2 of Haemonchus contortus. Taxonomy (NCBI): domain Eukaryota; kingdom Metazoa; phylum Nematoda; class Chromadorea; order Rhabditida; family Trichostrongylidae; genus Haemonchus; species Haemonchus contortus. Next base: position 40,058,519 of record LS997562.1, read on the forward strand.
TCGCTGCCCATATGTTTCATGGCTATAACAACATGCTTTGGGTGTGCTATATCTTTTCCGCTATCACACACCACTGTCTGCCAGCGTGCTCCTGAGAATTTCTAGAAAAATTGGTAGAAAGGAGAGCTCAAGGGAGTGATCACGATCCTAATGATTGCCGATAACATTAATGATGTAATGACAGTGATGTATGAAGTTTTATCATAATATATGATAATATACTATAATTTACAGTAACTCATAATAATACATAATAAAAGATGATAACGTGAAGTAATAATGGTACTTAGTAACATATAATAATATGTAATATCATGTCGTAATGAGTATGTGATGATGTTTACAAGCAAGAAATAATACGGAATAAGGGCAAAGAAATATTTTATACTAGTGGTAGCAATATCTAGTAATAATAGTGTGTACTATGTATAATAACTAGCATAATGACTGATTTATATGTATCTGCCTCAGTCCTGATAGTTGTTTTTCGCACTCTTTTTTCAAATTCAATATTTTGTTGGTGAAAAAGCAAGTTTTATTCTGAGAGCGCTAGCCAACAGAAAGGTGGGGATGGTGCAGGTTTGCAAAGCACTCAGCTCAGTGATTTTCTGACGACTCGGCGAAGTAACATATGGTTTGGTATTATTATGATGCAGTAAAATGAGCATCCTGTTGAACTTGTCGCCGGGTTCTTATCATTGAGCAGTTTAAATCATGCATCTAGTGGCAGTTTCTCTTCCGGAGGAGCTTCTTGTTCAGTCTTAAAGTTTCCGATAGATATCTTTTGTCCTGTTGTTCGTATACAGTTGTGCTTTCTTGGTGTTTCCATCGTTATCAAATTGGCTGGCATCCAAATGAGCTCCTTCCAACCGTGCAGTTGAGTTGTGGCATCAATAAATAAGTCTAGAAAGTTTGAAATCACGGTGGGGTTGGCTGAGCTTACAACTCCGAGCCCTGATACAGATGCCTTCACCAACTGTCTTAGCTAACAATTACCCATTCCCATTCCCGAGCACTATGTTCAGGGAGGATTCCGGGTGGCGCATGGCCCGATCATCGGATATAGGGTCGATACCCAGTCATACTACCCCAATTTCTCATCGTCGTGAGGCCGATCAATCAGCACCAGTCTAGTCTAGTAGGATGAAACCAGTGCCTCTTATAAATGATGGCCTCCGCATGTCATTCATAGGTCATCTACACGTTCAAACGATTCTGGATTGAAGTCGAATGCGAGAGACTGATCAAAGCCGGGAAACTATGTTGGTTGTTCTTCGGAATTCTGACAGCATGGCACTGCAGTAACAATAGAAGCGTCCGCAGTAATCTTGCAGCATTCCATGAATCCTAGCTCGATGAGAAATTTTGATTCTTCCTTAATTCACCGTTGGGTTACCCAACACTTTGGTAATCCCGGACGTAGGAATCAATAATGACTCCCAGGTTCTTGTCCAAACACGGAACCCATTCAAAAAATCTACGATCCCGGGTAGAAGTCGAATTTTTGGCCTACTGCAATGGAGGACGTCGAAGAGGCAAAACTTCCAGTTTCAACTTGCATGAGGCGCCTGGGAGAATTCGAGAAATGTTCAGGTTCACGTTTAACCTTTGAAATTCTGGAAGAGGCGCAGTGTATTTAGTTTTTGTCCGTAGAAATATGGTGTTCGCCGACGTGAAGGTGGAAAACTGGTAGTAATTTACGTCTCCGACCATCCCTCGCAATTCGCTGAAGCCCAGTCGTCGATAATTTATGAGTTTTCTCATCTTCATGCATAGGAGCTTTGTGACGTATTAGTTCCTCTAAGTGAATGTAATGTCACACTCTTTGTCCATTCGACACCGACTCAACCTTGTAGTTCATATGTCTTACGTTTATGACAACCATGACAACTGTTCCTCAATGTGGTCAGAGAGTCACCTTTTGCTATCGTGCCGACAACATTTGTGTAAGATTGCATGGAATATGTCACGAAGGCAAGCTGTCGTCGAAGTTCTGCCGCTGGAAATGAATTGATTTGGAAATTTGATCCCAAAACATTACAGGAGTGCACTGTTATTTGCTTCAAAATTGACTGAAGGCATCTGTCGGGAAAATCAGGAGTTTTGCAAGAACTTTGTGAGATTTCCTGTTTCATACTGTGAAGATAAATACCGGTAAGTAAGCCTAGTCGGTCATGTAATGCGCGAACTTGTGAGGATTAAAAAATGGCTACGTTTGTAAACTCGAATTGCGGTGGGGTTCAACTGCTAGACCCTGGAGGGTGTGGTTATACTTTTGGTTTTTACTTCATATTTCAACTATTTTTACCATCTATTTATCGTTTGTTTTTCGAAAGTGGCTGTCAAACTTCGAAAAAATTTTTGTAGTTGTACTACTTGTTAAATTTTTATGGGTTCCATCGTAATTGTTAATTTACCTACTAGTACAGTTTATTACCTTTCTTTTGTTTTTTATTATTTTTATGCTTGAAAATGTTTTTCAAGGCTTCGCCGATGTCCTCATCTACTTCACGAGCAGCTGAAGTCCTGGATGATATGAGAAATTCAGAACCGGCACACGTTTTCAGGAGGCCTAGCCGAGAGGTACGGTACTTTTCTGTAGTGAACCTATAGGTCTAGAGAAAGCTCTTCATCTATGCCATTAACTATTTTTCTAAACAGATGTGTTTATGGACCTTTTTTCTTAAAAGATGGGTTTTAATGAGCGAAAGGCAGATACTCAAACAAATCAATAACTTGATTTTTTTCCGTCGACAGAACTCGGCAAGAAGCGCTGGTATTAGACTTAAATCACCAAAGTGTGATGTGAACTGATTTCAAACTTTCCAAGAGCTCATACTCTATAATTACTCAACTAGCAGTCATCGTCTCTGTTTGATCTCCGATGTATGTCATGGCCATGTCTTGTTGGGCTACGAAAATCAAATCATGTAATTTTGCTTGCGCTTCTAGTGAAATGAGTTACATGTATAAATCATATCAACATGAGTTCTGTAGGAGTGGCGGGGTAGGAGCCTAGTATAAAGAGATGTACTCGTAGGCCTGGTCGAGAGGCAGGGTCTAAAGAGGGAAGTAAAAAGGCAGCAATGGCTTCTTTTCACTGTTCCTCACAGTAGACGGCCAATCTATGATCCTGTAATAGTGAACGAAAGTCATATGCATGGTTTATCCCAAGAGCGAGTCTATAAATTAAGCAGCAAGATAAATCGCCCACCAACTTTTTGGTCTTTTTCTCTCTCAATCGCTTATTCTTGGGCTTCCAATCTCCCTAGTCACAAAATAGTTTGGGTGAGCCCTAACCTGTTATAAGAACAGGTAACGGGTATTGGTGAAGGTTTGACAATCGAAACCTTCATGAATAGATCGAGATGGAATCAGTCTGAATCATTGGCCGACTTCGCGTTGCAACTGATTCATTCGTTCAAACCATTTTATTCCGCAGTCAAATCTGAATTCCTTTCAAGACCTGACCGATCGATAGAATAACCAGTCAGCCACTGACGAGTAATAACTACATTCAAAATTTTTTGTCACATAATGGCATACACCGTTTTCTAACGATGTTCATAAATCCTGGCTGGAATGCTGCTGTAAAGAATCGACAATCTTAGAGCAGAGTATTACTGCATAGCTAGCCATCTGCTGTGTGTCTGCGATTTGTGTTCTGCCTTGTCCAATGGTGGCGCCATCGCCACTGCAGCACAGCCGCCTCCACAAACCAACCTGCTGTCGTGTTTCATGTCCGATGAAAAATTCGGACTTTGATGTATCCGCCAATCAAATCCTGTCAATTTGATTGGCAAAAGTCTCTTTCTTCAGACTGTAGCTAACTTTTCCGTTGATGTAATATTCAATGTTGGTACATAGGTAAGAAATCCTACAACTCCTTCCAAACAGGGTAGTTATCAGGCCAAGAAACGCGAAAAACCGGTGGCAGATCAAAATTCTTACCATAACCCGACTGTTGTTCCCTGCACCTACGATGAGGCTGATGCGTCCTAATTTACGACCATTTACGACTAGTGGGAATATGAAGCTGTGGTAAGATTACGGTAGGAATTTTAGACGTACTACACATTTTCGTGACAGGCAACACCGTGTTGGAATTCCTGGCAGGTTCTAATTATAATTTGTCGTTGAGGCTCATGAAACTAATAAATCCATGATATTGTGGATATTACGCCATAATCCTCTCTTTTTCTTTTTCCTGATTCTATTTATAAACTATAAAGCGTCGGAGATTGAATGATTATTGCCTAACCACCCTTCGAGTAGGCGCCATGCATACGACTTTTTCTCAGAACGGCAGGGCTGCATGGATCGGGTTAGCAGAACGGCAGGGCTGCATGGATCGGGTTAGCACAATGACTTTAGGGGACCAGCCAACTTCCGAGACAAGTCTACCGCCAAGTAAAGCGGTCTAGGTAGGCTAGACAGGTAATGAAGCCTTTTGGGCTGGTAAGACAATAACCTGTCCTTGTCTGGTACCACCAGCGCTTAGGGATAATAGGGTGGTTTTAGTCAATCGGGAGTCATAAGGTCATGCGATCTCTATGAAAGAGACTGGAACAAATGACCTGATTAGGTCTCCGAACCATAAGTTTTTCAATTTGATGTGGCGCCGTGGATGTTGCGTTCAATTTGTCGCACTACAAAAAATTGCCCAGAGAGTTCGGGTCCAAAGAATGGCTTAGTTTGTAGTATGATTTTTGTAGGAGGTACTGTAGCACAGACTTTTGCAGAGGGTACGACTTGAGAAACCTGTTTTATACATTTTTCGCCTCGGTTCCATGTAAATGAAGGAGGGCATATCACCGGAATCGTTACGAATGCAGATTTCAGTGGTCATTTTCTGTGTTCCTAACTAGCTTTCTCAGCTGAATCTTATGAGAAGGTCAGGTCGAAGTGCGTGCCCACATTGCTCATCAAATAGGAATTTTCTCAGCCAACCAGTCATACTCATGGCCATGCGTAGGTCCGACCTGATGCTCCGGCAGCGTTTCTCTTCTTTACCGCCTTCCCATGGTTTGAGAAAAAGATGAGTAGAATCTGGTGGTTCTAGAGAAAAAATGAGCCCGACCATGGGGCGTCGCAGTTCCGAATGGGAAGCATAAGGATTCATTGGCTAAGTTGGGAATAATCACAATTTCCGATCGACCGCATATGCCTTGGTACGTTTTAGGCACTTCTCACCGTTGCCCCTCCTTCTGTTTCGGTTGTCATTTTTGGCCTATTATTCTTTTCCCGAGAAGGAAACGTGACCGCAAAAGACTCCGCACGCTTCCCCTGTCACAGCGGTGTGACCGCGAAGTGTAATAAATTTTTCCCCTTTGAATGACACCAGGACCGCCAAAAAAGGCATTTCCACGACATCTGCTGGGTGACAAATTCCTGGAACTGCCCACGAGTGGGTGTCCAATCAATATTGTTTTGTACTATTTCGGTGTGCCGCCGTTTTGTTTTCTCAGATTTCGTCGTTACTGGAAAAACAACAAAATTCTTGGTCAGTTTTTTTTCGACAGCAACTGACTATCGTTGTTGAAGGGTGTCCGATGTCAGGGGCAAACTAAATGTGCATGCCCCATATATTTTAAAGATTATGTGACGACGAAAAGCAATAAACTGCATCAGACGATCGGCATCGACGGATGTCACCGACCAATTCGCGGAACGTCCACGATTTTGCATAGTTTACGGGCCCACGGATAGATCAGTGCTGTTAAAGCGCCTGATTACACTACACCCGTGGCCCTGCACACGGTCACTCATTCCCTGGGCCTCCGTCGTCGCCGTCGACGTCACCGCCGCCACTGCCACCGACAACGACGCTGTCCGGTCAGTTCTGGAGAACATCTGAGATATTGGGACCATTGTCTGACCCTGTTACTTTGCTGTAATGTAGTTATTTACTCGCATTTATTTATTTATTTATCGCCTATTTATTGGTAGCTATATATACCTGAGGTATTCATAGGTGCTTTCGCGCAATCAGATTCAACACGCAAGACAATATTGAGGCTTTTTAACTGTATTCCTGAAAATTGAACCTTAAATGTCATGGAGAGGGTCTTGTACAGATCTAGCCATATACAGTAAGCATGTAAATCTAGAGCCATTCTGCTTTGCGATGGTATTGAAACCTTGACCTCCACCGTCTATTCTAATTCCTTCATCTGTTTCGTTCATACCGATCCATTTAGACAAGATGTGTATACTAAAGTATTGATTAGACCTGAAGGTGGTTTGAGAAGTTTCAATCCTGGAAGAGGAGAGCGTGTCAACCATTTGAAAGTGAGCCCCTTCATGTTGTCCGGGATGTTTTGAATAGAGCTACTCAATGTTCCTGAGTGTTGTGTTCTGAGTTGATGTGTGAGCTCATTTTTGGAAGTCATTCCGATTGAGGGATAGTCTTGGGAGGAGCAAATATGGTTCTTATATTTCAGAGGTACCCAGCAGTAATATTGAAAGCATCGAGCTTTCCTCTTGTTAATAGAGAAAAGGCAATGACCACTGCATCTGAACTTCTGATACTTTACAGCAAACTTTGTGACTTACTCGATCCCTTGAGGCTGTATTTCTCTAGCTATCACGGCGAAATGTAAGTAAGAGTAAGGAGTAAACGAAAAGGGGCTATTCAGTTTCCCATTCGGGATCGACAACACTCGGAGGGTGTGGCATGTTAGTCGTTCTTGTGAGACAAAGTAGACTATTCGAGCAACTGTCCCTACAGTGCCCTCTTGGAAAACTTCGAAGAAGTCTTGCTTGTAAAGACTGAAATGCCGAAGTGATCAGAACTTTGACCATTGTACAGTTAAATGCACATTCAAATGTCCACTTGGACCTTTTTCGGACGTCAAACACATGGCTCATCAATTTGATTAGAAGATGACACCGCTGTCGTTTTTTCCCTCAAAATTCATGAAAATTAAATGTGTGGAGAGAAAAGTGATCATCCTAGATTCTGTCACCTACAATAGCATTATTTCGAAAAATGTCTATGCAGAGCATATCCGTACCTTACTATTAGACATGTCACGCATTTTTTATTGAAGTATTATCTTGTAGAATACATTTTTCTTCAAAGAATTTGCAGTTTCCAGCTCGCCAGACTTCTCTTTTTTGATTGAGTACATTACATTGTATGAGTACACAGTGTAGTGCTGTGGTGTAAATGTGAATAGAAGTTCTCTTACAAAGCAATTATTTCTAGCTACTTCTTTTACAGGAAGAGTACAACGCTTCGGGTCACCTGATCCTTCCTGACAAATCGTTGCTAGAAGAATACGTGAGGAGGTAACTGCTTTTTTCTTTGTTTTTCCGTGTATGCCCCCTCTATCACTTCAAAAGGTCGCGTAGCTTTCATTATTACTTTAATAATAGTAAACGATGATGGAATGAGTATTATAACTGGAAAGCAGATCTGAATGTTTTCGATTCATCACTTATTTTCTATGCTACAGCTCGAGGAATGAGTCTCATTTTAGGTTTATGTTGGCAGTCAACTTCTAAGATGGTTTTTGGATTTTGGTTCACTTTGTCCAATTTTTCATTTTGGTCTTGAAGTTCCAAAAACAGATGTAAAATACAATTCCTTTTAGAGAGTGTTAGAGAGTAGCAGTAGGCTTACGAAGTTATGAGACTATGCAAACGGCCTTTTAGGAAACTTGTTTCGGCTTGAAAACTTGACTCGACTTTTTCGAGCACTAAGCGCCTGCATGGCGTGACCTGCCAACTAATCAAAAGTGGAATTACGCCATTGAGGTTCCCGAGGTATTTGAATGGCAGCTAATTGTGGAGTGTGGTTTTTTGACTGCCAAAATTATACCCTTTTAAACTGTTGATGGACGTATTTGTTTGTTGATTTTTTTGAAAATTGAATTTAGTAGTTACCTAAATGCCACAATGCGATTTCAACTGCATTGCTATCGTTACTGGTATTGCCAACTATTCTGCGATTCATTCCGGTTATTCATCCAATCTTAGAACCCAACAACCAAGGTTCATGCTGAAGTTACCAGTATTCGTACGAAAATAAACAAAAAAGTAAATAGAATTGCGGAGGGAAAAAATAAAACCATCAGAAAACCATTCTGCTGATGCTGATACATGCTGATAGAACTGGATATTCATATTATTTTATCGGGTCATTATTGAATATCATGGTTAATTGTTATCGGTTGAATACAATTTTCGGTAGTTGTATTTGTTTATGCCAATATTTATTTACTGTTTATTATTAACGTAGACTCATTTGTTCGAATTAAACCATTTATTACCTCTGTAGAGGAGATAACAACACTGCAGAAGGCTTTTTTTACATCGAGTAGGTAGTACAAATCATTTACCCGTAAATTTTTTTTAAATTTCAGGAAGCGTGGTCGACTAGAGCAGCTCTTGAAGGAGCCCATTGCAGAGAGAGGTGAACCGCGATGCGATTCGCCAGCGAATTCTGTCACCAGTGAATTGATTCCTGCTTGTGCAGGTGAGTGACCATATGACCCTTTTCCCCTAAGTATTTGTACGAGTCGTACTCCACTTTTCAGTCCGAGTTTTCGAACGCAGCCCATACGGTGTGCCAGTGATCACTGCGCCTTCGCGTAGTACATCCCGTGTAAGCAGTGTAGGTAGTGTTGAACCAAATACTCCGACCGTCATGCTTGATACTATTACTTCCTATAACAACTTCAATTCGACGCCACAAGGATTTTTGCGGTATGTCCAACATTTTACCATTAACGAACGCAATAGTTCTTATTTTCGAGTATTTCATAGACAGCAAATTTTGGGAAAGTATCCGTGCAATAGGCGGGGCTGTGGAATGCGCGCGGGCGCTCTGCGACAAAACTATAGTACCGTCTTCGGGGATGTTCTCACCCGTTGTCATTTTTTCCCTTGGAAGCCCTGTACTTGAAATGATCTATGGTATAATTTAAGAGAGGCACGGATCCAAATTGCAAAGCCGATCAGCTTCGATCCGCCAAGAACACCGTTTGAAGAACGCCTTCAACAACAGGCGCATGCAATCCGTAAAGCGTCGGCGTCGTCGATTTTGTCAGCAGATGAACGCTCTCCGGTGCGTTTATACTTGATTATTTCTCTGAACATCGAAAACATTCTATCGTATGAGTGATATCGCTTTATTAGAGGATTTCTTTGTAGCGACTTAGAGAGCTTTTTAAAATGATTCTATTTAATTATTAGATCAATTTGAATGTTACCGATCCATTATGGTCAATTCTACTAGAATAATCACGTAGGAAAAGCCAGACCTATTCTTGGAAAGTTACAAGGAAAGCGGAAAATGAAATGATCTCTTTGAAAGGCAATGAGTAGATCCAGCTTCCGAAGGTAGACACGATCTTGAATAAGGGTTAAAGGCACTGCGCGTCACGTAGCGATAAATCGATGCCTTTACGACTATTATCCTTTCTTACTAAAAGTTATTCGTTCGGAATTACTCGGTCCGTTGTAAAGCTCCTTTTTCTGTTCCGAAACTTCTCGAGCGTTTCTTCCAGGCGTAATTCTATCAGTGGGGGGAATTTCTAGGAACAGTGATTGGCCTTCCAGATGACTGACACTTGGCAGCTTGGTTTTTTCGTTCCGTTCGGGACAAACGAACGCCTACTGAAGTTGCTGATGTGTTTATGTCGTCGAGATAGTACTTTCCTACATCGTCATCTTATCGATCGTCGTCAGACTGAGCGTATGTGGAGGGATGAAGTCTCAGATGTGGATGAGAACCAGCTCTATCCAAACGGCGCACTGGATGAGCGGTGGCGCCCATGGAACCTGTGGCGCCATCGCCTACTCATTCTCCATGAGCGCTTCTTTAGTGGCGGTCAATGTGACATGTACATGTCGATATGGGGTTATCTATCTCATGGACAAGTGTGTCTGTGGGTGTAAATGAGTAGGCGGTTCCCATTAGGTCTACCTGTTCTTGTCCTTGTTCTTCTCCTTCGTCTTCTTTGACGACAACGACATATCACACTTCACTGCACACATTATAGTTCGCCATTGTAGCTTTGTTCGTTCTGACAAGGTTCATCGCCCTGTCAATGAGGCATGGGACACAATCTGACTTCCTACAATACGACTCATATATTGATTTTTCCTGGTTTATTGATTGATCGCATTCTATAATCATCTAATTTCACGCGATCATTTCATTTTTAGGTTCCTAAACCAGTTATTAAATTAGTATTTATTTTCAATTGATTGAAGAAAACGGTCATCATCTCTTAGTCTTGAACATCTCTGAGACGCCTCTATTCTACAGCAATGTACACAGATGAGCCATTACTAGAAGATTATGCTCTTATTTTTGAAGTAGTTAACAGTTCATAAATCTCTTCAGTAGAGGGGAAAATTCTCTGACCTGATATTTCGTGATGCGCCACGTCTCGACTTCCTTCAGTGGTCGTAGAAGCAATTAATTGGTCATTCTCTTTACCCAATGATCGTTTGGAGCTTAGTCTTGGTCGAAATTGTGTTCTGGTCTCCTTAAGGGACCTATCACTAAAATTATCTGATCGTCGTCAACGAAACGCATTCACCACTCGTTTTGAAGGGTTCGAAATTGTGTTCTGGTCTTCCTAAGGGACGAAACGGACGCAACGCTTGTACCAATTACGCTATGGCCTAGGCAGTTATATATATTGATTAATTAATTAATTAATCGACCTATTGGTTAGGTGTTGAAATGTTTGCGTTTGATCTCAGCCAAATGGAATTGTTTAATTTACAATTTTCAGGGGTTGCCCTCATTTCTTTTGCTTTCAGTGGGACTTCGCGTTTATCTTTTCACCAGATGGCCATTGAAGCCACTCAACATTAGTGATTCATGACCTTTCTTCAAGCTATGAATGAGGGATTAGTAGAAAAATGTGTGGGACGGGAGGGTTTATGAGGTTCTGTTGATGGATGAGATATCATCAACAGGGATTTTATACTACCCTTCAAATATATCTAAACCAGTAGCGTTGAACTCTGCTCACTAGCTGCGATTCATAGCTCGTTGCTTCGCTAAGGCCATTTCTTTCTTAGTTGCTCGCCGGGCATAGTTAGCTGTTCAGTTAGTAATCTCCAACCCGAATCTGATTCCAGTAACTCTTTTTCAAGGTTCTCTTTCAGACGGCAGTGGGAAGGCCTATGCAGGAGACTTATTGGGAATTAGTCTTTCCTTGTATTTTCCGATTTATTTACGTACCGCAAATAGCCAGACGCAGAATTGGGGGTGCTTGTAAGACGAAATAAGGTACGGCGATTTTTTCAGGCTCTGATCCCATGGGGTTTCCAATACCATTTCTTCTGAGCGTCTTCCAGATTGGTTCCCGCTGGAGTTTTTTGTTTGTTGACATCCGACTACTCTTCGGAGGTCACTACAAGGAACGCGTTCTGCCGGAAATTTCACCCAGGGGAAGGGAGGTCCGGTTGTTTTGCAGCCCAACTTCCCTCTTTGTCTCACTCCTCGACTGCTCGTTCCGAACTGGACGAATTCGCCAGAAAATACGCCTCTTTTGTGGCTATGATGTGTTCCTCCGAGTTTCTCCCTAAAGGTTGTGAGCAAGTTAGGTTTTCTACCTAAAACTTCGATGCCACTGCAGTTCTCACATTGGTCCCATTTACTAATGATTTATCTTACATTATGTAATCGAATGCGAGAATTGCGGAATAGCTCAGGTCGTAATAAATCACTTATCCGAAATTGGTTCATCGCAAGCGATTATCGAGCTCCATATAAGGAAATGTGATCTCGTGAGATTTCCAAATCATTACCCTACAAAACTACGAAGTTATTGTTTCTACTGATCCAAAAGGGCTCATTGTTGCCTCAATAGCCTCAATTTTTTAACAAATATAATATATAATAGAATTACCAGATGCGATATCATAGAAGTTTAGGTTTGATGAATTGGTAACAGCTCCAATTGATTTTGGAAAAGTTTTGGGCGAAAAGTTAAAGTTAGCAGAAGGAGCAGGGCTCTCTGGTGTAGATACTTCGCGTGAGCTTTTGTAATTATTTCATTCAGCGAGTGGTCGGATCAATCAGGCTATTCCGAAAATTTCTATAAAAGAAATTGCGAATGTGAAAGATTATTTATCCATTTATTTACGTGGATTCCTCTATCTGGTTACTCGGTGTGTACATAATCCGTAGACCCCTCGATCCTCGAGAAAACTCTTCAAACTGATCAGCATTTCATCATAAATTCCTATCCCTCATTGTTAAGCTAGTTGTCGAAATATCCGTGTTTGAAGGGCGTCTGTTCGTTGTTGTCAAAAGGATCATCTGCTCAAAGATCGCTCTCGATCTATCTGAAACACCCACGAGCCATTCCTTCCTGCGTTCTGGCACGGAATGTTTCTCATTTAGTATTTTCGAATGAAACTTATTGACATTTTGCACTCGTCTAAGGTTCAAGCCACATGCTTGTCCCACAGAATCCGCCATATAAGGGGAATGTTTATTAGTTGATCCAGTCTTGGATTTTGTGAAGGGTACACCTATAAGTGATTTGGGAAAAGAGGTCATGAAAGGGTCAGCTGATGTACATGTTGAGACTTTTTTTCCTTCCAGACTGAATTGTTACCTCTTAATTAACCCTCTGGGTATAGAGAGTTCGGTTTGCTACGCGTAGTACTTGAGTAGTATCCATCAGGATTCATTAATCGCTACATAAAAACGTGGGTGAATAACCGAAGCTCCCATTAGTGCGAGTCTTTTCTTTTCACTCAGCACTTCCGTGGCCTATAATGCCTCAGTGTCTTAATGGACTCTTTATAATGCTCCTGCTTGAACTTTTTCATAGAAGGACAACCCTGGTGGGTCGTAAAAGCTGTACTGCTATATCTAGGTGTATCCGTTCAGGGGCTTTTTTGTTAGGGTGTTTGCATATTGGTAATATTTGTTATTTTTAACATCCATATTCCTTTCATATTCGTATATCCTTTCCCCATTTACTATGGGATATCCATCTCTGTAATGGATTCAAAGTCCAAGATCATTTGCCAAAATGTCAAAGAACAGGGTAGCGAAGCCAGTTGGGCAGCTTCATGATGACCGTTGGACTATAGGCGATTATCGACTGGATCCTCCGGGCTATGTTTAACACGGAGAACAAGTGATTGTTCGTAATCCCTGGGAGAGATAGAAAACCCATCTCACCAGTTCATTCCGCAACGGGACAGGTTGTTGGCACCTGATTGAGTCACTTGATAATCATTTGTCGGGCAGCAGTTGGTGCGACCAGGGTGTAGTGATATGTAGTATAGTGCGTGACTTTTTCCAAGTTCCATAGGTGATTTGAAAATTTTTGAAAAGGTACGTTCACTATGATTCACAGGGGGCAGGTAAGTAACTACTGGAGTTACTTGGTGGATTACTGTAGCGAGATGAATCAGCCGTTTCTTATCAGTTGGGTTACACCCTGCGTGATTCCCCGTGACAATTAAACAAACACGCTTTGACGTAGTGCTTGGTTTATTTGATATGTATACAAAAGACTTTCACCTAACCACTGAATCCCTGGACAAGGCGTATTTGATTACACGAAGTGGACAAATCTGTTGAAGCCAAGCTTCTGCCAGCCTTCGATCGCCGCGGTCGCGACGACAACTGCCTCCCTGCGGCGCCGCGGGCAATGATTTCAAGAATTGCGCCATGGCATCTGTCCATCTGCTTGGGCCATAGCACTGAAAGTCCGCTGCGCTTTGTTGCTCCGTGCTGGCCATTTCTCATCCCAGGTTTCTGAATGGCTTCCATTGATTTTTGGCGTAATTCTCTCAAATTAATGGCTTGTGGGGCAGAACTGAACTTTTCTAATTGGCCTCTGCAATAAACTCCACAGTTGTTTTTATTATGTATAATTTTTACTCTATTGTGACCAATTATTCACCAAAATATACACAAATCATGATAGCATATAAATAGTTATTACTTGGTCGCATATAGATGGAATTGGCGGAAGTGGTATAATGAAAAGGGTCCCCTTTCGAGGCAAAAGGTTTGGGCAGCAGTTTCTAGATTGAGTTCCTTCTGGGCCACCGAAACCCGCCATTGTCCAGGACTAGTCAGTGGGGACCACCTTTGGCCAGAAGAATGGCATTATTATTTGGGTCATCACCAAGCTCCAGAGGACATAGCATGGGCAAAATTCGTATTGCATGTCACCATGATTTTGGACGAAGGTGGAGTGTGGCATGGCGCAATCTAGACTTTAATGGGTCAAAGCTAAGCGAGTTTTGTTCTTCTGATTTGTTTTCGACGAGACGTTTAGTTGCTGTCATTCTGTCTTTTGCTGGAAACCAATCGTTCTTTATCATGTTTTTTATGAAAATTTTTTCTTTTTTTGGCTGCTCAACAGAAGCTATTGAAGGTATATGAATGTCCGTTGCTAGAGGTCTATTGCAATTGCATGGCTTGTGGGATCGGCTCTAATCCTGGATTAGTAGAGTCATTTCGATTTCGCGATGGCTTAATTTATGCCGTTTTCATCTGACCATGAGGCCTTGAATTGCCCCCCTTTCTTTAGTGAAACATGCTCAGGATGGCTTTACCTCTAGCTTGTATGATCAGTAGGACAAAATGCTTTTGAATACATCCACGAATTGGAGCTGGAAAGGGATATGCGGATATATGTTTCATAGAGAGCTGGTCGTTAGTGAAGGCAGGCCCTTGTCTTCTTATCTGTGCAATCTTTCCCACATCAGGCACTGATAGAAAAACAGGGCACTGACAACATTGTTTGGAAGCACAGTATAGCGCCTGTATGTCGAAGGATCAAAATCACCCAGTCATCAACATTTAAATCTTCCTGCCTTGGAGGACTGCTCGACCAGTCCGAGACTTATTGAAGTATGTACATAGAGCCGTCGATTCTGGGCAGTAACAAAAATCAAGATACATTTGATAGCATTGGTGATGACGTTGAATCAAAAGTATGGCTCACCCTCTAGTTGTCGATGCCAAAATGTCTGCAACTATTCGTTCTGTCCGAGGAATCGTAGGTGAAAAATCGAATTGGAACTGGACAGATGCCGATTTTAAGCCGCACTAATCACGTTACGGCGCCATGGATAGTTTCAACCGGGGGTGTTTTTCTATTGACTTTGCATAGGACTATATGTGTGTGTTGTTTGTTTTGTTTATTCGGATGCATTGAGGATATAACCCCACCTTTTGGTGGTGGGCGTGCGTCGTTAAATAAACAAAATCCCGCACTGTCGCGCGTACTTGACGAAACGCGCGCCCCGTCTCTATCGAAGTTGTCACCACTTGAAATTGCCGTCCATAAATATTTGTATCGGCTGAGCTCTGAACTGTACTTTTCCGGAGGTTGGCTGATCACTCTTTCCTGATTATGAAGTCTCCAAACATTACGGTACAGTAATCCGGTTGCGAACTCTTTCTTGGGCCATTGCGTTTTGGCGCGAATCAAGTCTGAGTTTATGCATTCACCAATCTCCGTTTTCTTGTCCACCATACTCCTCGATATGTCATGTATGGACGGATTTTTCTTTGTCGTCTGATGTCTCTTCTATATCACTGTATGTGATTACTGTATTACAAAGTCCAGCAACGACAAAAGCTGTCCTGTGGCTGCTTTTCTAAACAGCTTCAATCTACATAACTGGTGCTGAGGGGCACTTTCTTAACCGATATTAGTTCTCCTTCAATCTGGGTAATTTTTTCTGTGAATTAACGTCAATTAAATTGTTTTATAAATCATTACGTAATTTTACGCTCCTAATTCGTAGACAAAAGTTTTAACCTCATACGGGACTTCCGATCAAGACCTCGGGGCTTTCGGATGTATTATATGTATTATTTTCTCATAGATTTTTATAGACTTTTATTAACTTTTGTAGTTTTTTGTGAATTTTAATTTTTACTCCTCACTCGAACGTTTATCCAACTAGCTTTTGCTATATGTTTTTGGTGTCCGCTATACATACATGTACGTAGGTGCTTGACTAGTAGATGTCTTCCAAGATGGACAGTGGACTAAATAGTTTAGGCCTCGCCTTTCAATTCGACTAGTCTCGAGACATTTCTTTGATTGAATAGGAGAATAGATTGGAATAGAGGCGACGGTTGACGCCAATTAATTCGTGCAAGATGAGCTCCCGTCTGAGAATAATACGGGATTGCAGAGGGACTGAAATACCATGCGCTCTGAATAGTTGGACTCTAAAGTCAGCCTAGATAGACATGGTCCTTCAAACTGTTCTGCAGTAATTGCGCTTCTATCCAATGAGTTTTTTCAACCTTTAAATCTTTCATATGGAACTGTTCCAAGTGATGTACGAGGCCATTTTTCTGAAGTGGGCTTTTGGCTTGGAAGAAGTTAGATCTCCATCCCAATAAAAAAAAGTCAAGAGGACTATAAATCAGGATTGCAATTGCTTCATAAAGGCCATTATTGATGACTGTAATGAAATGCTTTGAATAGCCCAAGATTGATAAGCTTGCTTCCCTCTGGCTTCCATATTGAATGCATTTATTCCCAGAATGATTCATTTGACGGAATTTTGCGAAGAAATTTGGACCTTCTGGAATATATCACACCGGGGAGCTGGCAGAGTAGTTAGCAGCGGTGAATCAAATATGCATTGCCCATCGAATCGGGCGTTCGGGCCCCGTCCAAACCTTTTTCTTTGGATATTCTATGGGGATGGAATTCTTTCTTCGATCAAAGTGTGCAAAAGGATTCCGAATGTATGTGTTCCCATTTTCGCTACATCTTAGTTGTCTTCCCTCTATGTATGCCCTCCCGAGCTGTCAATCGTCACTTCTCCCAATGCCTTCTCGCAAGCAAGTTTTTTCTCGAGTCTATCAAACGTCCATTCCAGTAAGCGGCGATTCTTTTTGAGTTCCATGGGCATGGCGCTTCCCAAAGGTCAGTGACTAAACGGCAATGACATTCAACCATGGCCTACCGCTCCTCATCAATATGTCTCAAGTGCCCCATTTATCAGAGCTCAATGACTCATCAATCTTGCAAGTGCCCCCACCAAATCCTGTAAATCACTCCCTAATCACCTCCCAGCGCTCTTCAATGCCTAATTACCCCCTTTTCCTCTGAAAGTCAAGTGGGCAATCATCAGACGTCTACCCTTATTCCTTTGAGTACCTCCCATTGTTCGCCGAAGGCTCGTTCTTTTCCCCATCATTCAGTCACTTTTTCATCTTACCGCCATTCGTAGACGACGCATATTAGTAAAACTTGTCGCCTACTGGCACCTGCTGTCATTTTCTGAGTCACCAAATAGATCTTTTTTCAGTTTTACTGCCATTACCCTTTAATGTTTGTAGTGAAAGTATAACTCTCCTTTGTTTGTGTGCGTCCAAAATTGTTACCTGTCAGCACGATATTCCGTTCGGGACCACCGACCATGACCCTAAGCTGCTCCGGTGCATTGTTTACGAACGTTCGTCTTATATCACATCTTATGAAAATCTCTTGGATCTTTCACCTAAGTTTATCTCTTTGAGTGCTATTTGGAGGTCTTGTTGTCTTCTTCCAAAAAGAAAGCCGATTAGATGCAAAATTCTAGTTATATTCCAATGGTAGCTCGGTAGAACTTGTTCGAGTTGCTGGTTGAGCTTACCACTTCATATTCCAGTTACCAACCCATGGGCCTAAGTCGTTGTGTAAATTGGCGGAGGGCTGCTGTGAGGTCTATGATTCTCTTTGTCCAACATATTTACTATCCTGTGGAGGCACAATAACATTGGAACTTGTCGCTCAGTTCACAGTATGGAGTTGGTTTTAGAGGTGGTCCCTCGGAAAGGGATTCGTCAGAGGTAGGGGATGTATCCGACGACGGTCTGGCTACCGGCGAACAGATACACAGTCTTTTTGAAAACACACTGTTATGATAAACGGTTGTTTAAGGACCACAAGTGACAAATTACAGTTGTTTACAGCTGTTTTGTTTTACTAGAGAGTTCCGTCTTTTGAGTGGATTGCCAAATAGTAAGAACGGGCCAAGAAGCGTATTGTTGCTGACAATGGCTCGCCAAGGTGGCCGGTGGAATCAATTTTTCTTCAAGATATGATTGCTGTAGCTACTTACCTTCCAAAAGCCCTCTTCAACCTTGATTCCTGTCTCAAATTGAACGAGTACCGCTCACCTCAGTCGTGGGTTCTTCCACATTGGAATGATTCTGGAAAAGACGTCATCACTTTCGGATTAAGCTTATGTTGGATTCATTTTTCCGGTTTTCTTGGCCTCGGTTTTCTTGTTCATCGTAGGTTTTGATATCAAATTCGGCAGGCTAATACTGGTTTATCTTTTGAATTGGACAGTTCTTCTGTGCTACGCCATGTATCTCTCTTCAACATCAAGTCATACTGTTATTTGTAAGCTTTTCAAGGTCTGCACAATAGTTCCCCTCGACAATCGGCATCTGTTCTCCCAGTGAGGGCTAGCCGTTATCTGGCTTCGGGAAAAAAAGATAATTGAAAGGAGGAAGATTAATTCGACGGGACTTGAGTTCTCGGGATCGTGCAAAATGATTCCTACCACTTTGGCTCTTACTCGAATCTATCCGAGTGCAGCTCAGAGTTTCCTCATTCCGTGGGGAATTTGATAACCAGTCAGTGTCCAAGTCAACCATTTCAATGTTATTGTCTTTCTGAAAGACTTTTGTCATTAAAATGGCCTGAAAAGATGAAAGGTGTTGGGTAGGAAAGCGTTCAAACTCCCGAAAGCCGAAGGGCTTCTTTTGGACGTTGTGTGACCTCCGTTCCTCTTGTAAATAAAGATGATGCAAATCACTTTGTAGTCTTTTATTTATTTCTTGAACGAAAAACGATCCGAGAGCATCTAGGGAGCCATTTGAAGTGTGTGCTGTTAGCATAATGACACATCTGTCGGGTTTGTTTAGCAACGAAAAACTGACGGGTTTTCTTGTTTGCAAATCTGTGCGTGTAGATCCTTTCTGCAAGATGTTCTATGAATAACGTGGTAACAAATGGTGTCCAAGAGCGGAGCTCATTTCGGTAGTCTTCTCCTTTTTGGCCTCTCTTCTCCTCTAATACGAAGTAAAACTTTTATTATCCTTATGTTTTTGGAGAATTTTATGGTTTCTCTTTCTCTACCTTCATAGTGATGGATTCGGAGGTGTGGGAAGAGCATTCATCACTTCGTTTTCTGCCTAAGTCCTCTGTAGAACAGTAGCTTGCCTACGACAGTCCCTTTTTGGCTTCTTCACACAAAATTTCTTTTCCCAGTTCATTACTATTGATTACTCTATATAGTAGAATAAAACGTGGAAGTGATGTCGTTAATTTATGCTTCGTCTATAAGTAATCCGTCGGACCATATTTTCTTCTTGGAGCCGGCACAACGAAGTAGGGTTCGTATGTAAGGTGAGCATCCTGATTAAGTGGCGGCACATAGGTGAAGCCATTGTGTAGCGGGATACTCGATCAAATGTAGCAGCAACTGAGAATGGAGAAAGAGAGCGCGAGGTAATTTGAAAATGGCTAAATATTGCCGAATATTCTATCCTACATCCCACCACTGAGGCGGAGGTGGTGTTCTGGAAAGTGGCGCACTACGCACGCAAATGGTCCTAGGATCGAATCCTAGCTAGACCCTCGCCCAAGCGAATCAAGCTTTTCATTTCTCCGAGGTCGGTTATTAATGCTCGCCTAGAGGGATAGAAGATCTGATTTGTACATCAGCTCCCTCACTGTGAGTTGTTGGTGTACGCCAAAATACGCATTCAAGAGGCCACAACGGTTCTGAGTGGAAGTCGAATTCGGAGGTGCATTTCAAGACGCACTTGATTAATGCCAACGTTTTATTGGGTCTGCTGTATAAAGACCAGACTCTAGATATCCCTTAATCACCTAGCAGCTCTTTCCACTCTTTCCTTTCTCTATAAGTGAAGAAATGCTAATGAAATTACCAAGTGAATATGCAAGAGAAAATGTATAGTTATGTAAACAAAGATTAGTAATTTGAAGAAATAAACGAATATCCAAGTGGAACTCCACGTGTCCATTGAGTTTCACTACTTCAGTAGCTTCAAAGTTCATGTACATATGTAAAGCAACGAATTCAATACTAAAGTGCATGCCTGAGTTGTCTGAGCTGAGCTACCTGAGCTTGTAATTTATCAGAAATCATGAACGTTTTCTTCATCATTATTCATTCTATCAATTTAATTGAACTTAAGTAAATAAACGCCCTCTGGTTCGAAATTCGTTTTTCCATTCTTCAATATGTTTTACCTTTTTCAGGATAACCGCCCATCCCCACGACGCTTCTCCAATCCACCCGATGGTGAGCATTTCTTAATTTCCATCTTTCATTGTTTTCAATATTTGGGAACGATAGCAGTCTGCACTGTACTTCAATGCTCCATTGATCCCAGAGGTCGTATTCGGGACGGGAAGAGTCTAGGGATCGCATTACTGCTAGAGAGAATCGTGTAGATTTGTTGAGGAAAATTACCTTAAGGCTATGCTTGACCTCGATTGCTTAGAGGTGTTCAAGTGAAACCTGCTCGTATCTGGTGGGTATTTAGTGACTCCTAACAAAATCTCACGGAAATAGAGTGCGAGCAAGGTCTTGATATGAATTAATGTTTGCTCAAAATTGGAGAAGGTTGAAGGATAAGCAATATTTTTATAGGTGAGTGGGAATTAGGGATCTCGCTCTAACAGACAACCAATTCATTCATGAGCGATAAAAGACCATATGCAACAGTTTCGTCTTCGTAATTATCGATTGCAAATGAACCCTCTCTGTCTGGCCTTCCAGTTTTTGTGGGTTGTGGGAAAGGATGTTTCATTTATGGTTATCAGATGAACTGCATTTATTGATAGAGAATGGCCACACCCTTGTCTCCATGTAATTGCTGCTGGAATGATTCATTTATTAAAGTTCACATCATTTGAGTACGCCCTTAGCCCATGCCGTGCGAAAATGTCGCAGTGAAGTTCAATAGTGACACTATGGTTGCCCATAAACCTTCTACTTTCAGTGATTCCAGATGGTTGATATAATTTTTTAATCGCAATTTCGCCAATTATTGAATTCAGTTTCGCTAACTACAATAGGATAATTTATAATGATCGCGTGGGCACCCGCTACGCGACCGCACGCGTCCAAGACCAACAGTACTTTTGCACTCATGTATGAACAGCTAAGTGGTCTCGGAAATTTAATGCCAAGACTGCCCTGCGCAACCCTACCTTCTCCTTCTGATCAGCAGTGATGTTTTTGTTTATCAGTGTTCTGTTTCCAAATATTCCTGTCGTCCATGAATTCAGGCATGTCGGCACTGACAACGTCATTCACTAATGCAATTGCGGCCAATGCGAACAATGCACGACATGAACGCTATGCAGCCCATATACCAGTGAATAAAGGCGATAGCGGAAGCGGTCGTCAGAGTACGATTAGCCAGGACAGTCAGCAGAGGTTAGTCACTGCGATTTTTAGAGATTTTTTGGAGACTACTGGTGAACAAGAGCGAAATGTCAGTACCTTCTTATCGTAATCTCAACAGTGCTTCATGCTACTGACTACTACCTTAGTGTATACTAGTTTGATAGTGGTTTGCTTTGGAATGTTAATACCCTCCCGAGCAAGCGACACGACGCTGAAGTCCTTGGAGAATTAATTTATTTGTTTGTCTATCTAGGTACTTATTAGATCTACAGATACTGAAGATTATGTATGTGACACGAGGAATTCGAAAATTTCGGTAAAAAAGTAAATCAGTGAAAGTGAGAATTAGATGGATTGAACTGCAGATATATAGGATCGAACGTGGGCTACGAAATCCATAGCATATTGCTTGTATCAAGCCACTCAGAAGCGTGATGGCATAGTGAAGAAGGGTCTCTTCAAGTATGCATGGGATGGCATGGGATTGTAACTCGATGAAGAGCAGAGAGGCTGATGGTAATGACAGTGCTTTTTACTGAAACCCACATGATACATGTACAGTAATCCATGCTTGTACTCGCCTCGCCTGTGCCGTACCAACCTGGCCCGCACACACCACGATCTGCAGGGTATACAACTGGCCGAAAGTGTACTTACATATGTATAACTGGGCGAAAGTGTACTTACGGAGTGGTCTCGCTTTTTGTTGCTCGTTTTTACCTGATTCTAAACCTAATCTCCCGGGGTGAAGGTCAAGGATCCCATCCGCGGTGGAGTTGTTATGGACCTTCCTCATAAGTAATGAGTGGTATCGATGGAGGTTTAATAGAGCGCCAACTCTATGATTTCAAGAGAAGAATGAGCCGGGTAAAGGGAAGTCGTGCGAGTACTACAAAGCGATTTTTAACTGAAATTTGAGCCTTTCACCCATGGCGTCAATAGTTTTTTCGTCACTCGCACCTGCCAGAACTGGCTCTATTTCATTTTCGAGTACTTGAGTACTTTCTCTTCGTGTCTCTGATGAAACGAGAAATCTAGCACACGTCTCGGCTGTCTTTGCATTCTTCTGCGTCACCGATCGCCGATCGAGCCCACATAGCAAGCGAGTTCTTCACTGTCGCTGGCTGAATGACTGATGGTCCATGACGGAAATGTTTCAAAGAACTTACAATGACAGTCGATCGTTAGGCAAATAGAAATGGAACGTCGGTATAATAGAACACGGAGCTATCTTAAGACTGACGGTAGATGTTTTGTCTGCAAAGAAACTCTCAAAACCCGCGATCACTTTCTGAGCACCTCAGTCCTTATGGTCGGTATCAATACAGTAACCCTCGCCGTTTCTTCTGGTTTATCTTCGTTGAAGCAAAGAAATCTTTCTGAAAGCTTTTTGCCGAGTCTGACAGTCAAGAACAAGGCCTAAGAGGGAGGCCAATGTTATACCGTAATCCCCTTGTTGCATCACACTGCTATTGGTGTGGAATACAGTGGTAGTACGGTAAAAACTTGGTTCCGGATCTTTCGTTTTTACTTCATCAAATGCGGTCTATCAGTCTCAGAGCATAATTCCACTAAAGTTGTTTGCCATGCCCTTTCCATCCGACTTTTCTTCCTCCATGAAATGTCATCAATCAGTCTGTGTTGTTTTTAACTCAACAAATGTCACTGTTTGTTTGAATTCAATTGATCCGTGGGATTTATGAAGAATAACACGTCCACATCACTGCTTCAGTGGCTGCTTGGCCGAGGTTGAAGTACACAATCGACCTGAGACTTTTTAACCGACTCTGGAATGTTCATTGGAATACCGACTTATTTTTCCTCTTTTTTTACAGTAGCGATCTTCAACATAGCCAACGCTATACTACTACATAGTAGTGGTAGTCCCCTCTCCTCATTTTCAGTAGTAGGAGACCTTCTCGAAAGAAAAGTAGCAAGCAGTATGTAGTTATTTGTAGTGCAGTGCATAAAGGTGGATAATCGAGAAGCACAGGTTCGAGTTCACCTCCCGTCTGGGGCATGAGCATTAAGTTCTTATCGGCTTCTTAAGGATGGGTGCTATTGGGACTGTTAATGAATTCACTGATAAGATGGTTAGATAATTGGTATACTTTAGGTACAATTCTCTATCAAAGGAGCCCATTTTTAAAAAAATAATTTTGGTTCCTCCAATAATAGTTTGATCGAATTATTTGTGAAATCCTTCGATGAACCTCAATCCTAACTATCCCCTGGATGTGGAGTCAGTGATTTGTTTGTGTAGAATCTAACCGTGTTTTCGGTGAGCACTCGCTGATTGGAAGCAGATTTCACGGGAAATACGAAAACATTGATTGATTCTGAAATGAACAATACACAAACTGGAATACGGTGTCCCTTGTTTGTCGTTTTCTGCTTAATGGCACAGCTGACGATAACGAGGTGCACGATCAAACAGTCAGGAAACAGTCTCAACGCTCAGCGACAGACCGCTCAACAGTAAGCCGGTGGTAAAGGATCCAAGAAAGCTTGGGAATTCAGTTCTTCTTACGACAACTCTTTTTCAGCACTGTAGGAGTTTTATAGAGGGTTTAGTTACAGTACCCCATGTTTGCGACATGACCTACCCCGCGGCTTCGACCCTAGATGGCTGTTTGACACGCCCCTCCTCTTTAACAATGGGCGCTCTTGGCGATTTTCCATATTAGATGAGTTGAAAAACCAGCCACATTCTCAGTTGCGCTTCAAAGGGACAGAATGAGGTCGGGCTGATTTGCTCATAAGATAAAACTTCAGGTTTAAGCTAGTTCGAACTTATGGTGTCCGTGCCCCCATAGTGCGGTGTTTCGCTTTGATAAGGTCAAAAGTATCGTCTTTTGTCGCAGTAGAAATGTAAGCTATGCTCTTAGGAATGTTTACTGACAACATTCCAGACCTGGGTCCCTCGTCAGGTCAACTAAAGGCAAAAAAATAAACAAATATTGCAAGAGAGCATTGCCTTCAGTTGAGCTACTCGTCTTTCTACATCCAGTGGCTGCTCGGTTGAAAAAATCGAAGTATCAGTTTTTTACGGAACACTACTCGGCAGAACAAAGACGGCAGTAGTTCCTTATTATATAGTAGTTTTATGTAAACATATTCACTTGTCTAGGTTACAGTCTATCGGAAATTCTGAGGTATCAAATGTCGTTGTTGAAGGGTAAAAAGGACAGCGATGACTTCTTTACCTCATTCAATTTTGATCTCATCGTCAAGGGGAATATATCTTCTACTTCCTCCAGTTGAAGTAATTCCTCCTTATGCGGAAATAGAGTACTGCCAAGTGGGGGCGCCATTATATCAAAGCTCCGAAGATTCCGGATCGGAACTAAAGAAATCGAGATTGATGGACGGCAAAAACTCCATTGTTATTGAGTACCTTTTGTCTGCCTCAATGGGATGGATTATTTGCGAACTCGATTGGTTCGTCTTAGTTTAAAGTCTAGAGTTCACATAAATGAGTGGGAACACGTCATCAGGAGGGCCACCCAAGATGTCTCCGAAACTTTTGAGCAGGGTTTGTGGTAGTTTGTGGTAGTTGCTGCCAGCGAGAGTACGTCGCCGTCCTTGGAGTTTTACAGTTTCATCAAATTACCCTTCATGTAGTAGTCACCTAGATCGTACAGGTCAGCCTCGCGCAGATCCTGCTCATGTTTATTTACTGATTTATTTATGTGTATATTTATTAATTTGCTAATTACTTGGGCACATAGGTGTGCAACGAGCGCATTCTCGTAACTCAACAAGCTCGTCCGTCACGTAAATGCCCCGCTGCAAGATTCTTTCCTGGTGTTCTTGAGTTTCATCGGCTTTTCTCAAATTCCTCGACTCAGAGACGTCGTCTCATGCAGCAGTAATTTCACCGCTAAACGCCTGTCACTTTGAAAACCAGACGAACTTAGTTTTTGTTAAGTAAAGCTGTAGGAAACGACGGAGTTTGAATGTAATTTAGCTGGATTGCTGCAAGGTTGCAGACGAAAAACCCTGCACTGAACACTAGCAGTGGCGAGGAGCTGCTAGTGCCTCGGCAGTCGTAAGCCCCCAGTGGATTTTGTTGACGTTAGCCAAGCCACAGCAATATTTCCACAAGATTTATAGCATTGCCATCTTCCCCCGATGATGAGACACCATGTTGATCATTCGTTGGAGTTGTGACTTCTTGGAAAATGGGAGCAGCGCTGCGAAAAGTGGTCGAGTCAGACGTTGAAAAAATGAAATTGCATTCATTTTTCCGAATTCCGTCTTACGTTTTACGTCTTCATTTTCGTTCCGATCTCTCCTGTTCCTCCCCGCCAGCGTTCCAATTTGATAACTAGAAGTGATGGTTTGGTGACTACTTCAAAAGGCGAAATGAAAACACTACATGATACTCTTCGAATACCCTGATCAGGAAATCCGATTTCCCATATGTGCTCCATATTTCCCATTATTTATTTATTTATTTATTACCCTTGATCATCAAGGGAGGATTTTGATATAGCGACCCACGGAGATTTTTTCAGGTGATTAAGTGCCTCTACACGAAACTCTTCAGGTATCGAGGTAGTACCGACTGCTACTAGAAACATGTCCTGCGAGTTTTCAGTACTCATCCTTAAAACTACCGGACGATTTCTCGGAAGCTTTATTTTTAGTTCCCACTGAAAGACAGTCTTCTGAACTGTTACTTTCTCGTCTTTGATAGAGTCCTATTAATTTTATACAACCATGTCGAATCCTTCTCAGAACCACTCCGATAAGCCATCGTGTTCTGTCAATCATCCAGTCTAATGAGTTTTCTTTTTCCGAGCTAACACACGCATACACGCACTACTCGTACGTGCGACATGCTCTCAGACGTTGTTCTTCATTCTCATGCCCAATTTTTCCTCTCATGCTCGTAATCGTCAGCACGCTGAACAGCTGCCTCTGGATCCTTTTTACGCCAGCCGCCAGTGACTTGTGTTCGTGGCTGGTTGGCTGAAGGAAAGAGAAGGGGGTGTGGTCGGATGACTGACGTGATGCTCATCCACTGAGCTATTCGAAGCCACAAATTTCTACGAATCAATTGTACGGACCTTCGTTGATTTGTTGTCGATTTTCCTGGTTCTCCTTCTGACCCAGTAAATGTTTTTTCGATTCAATGAATTCTCTTTGTTCCCATCTGATTAAGCCACATGTTTCACCAGAATGCGCCATGCACATCAAATACGATTAGGAAAGTGGCCACTATGAGAAATCTCAGTGATGGGAAGTGAGAGTGAAGCGGGAATTTACGGATATGGACGGAAGGAATAATCTCCTATTGGCTTAGCTTTCGGTTTTAGGGGAGCAGAGGCAAATTGTGTTCTTATCGCAGTGGCTTTATTTGTTTTGTTGTATTTACTGTTTACCTTACCCTGTAGAGTACGAAATGCTTTTCAATTATCCTGAATAATGTCATTCGCCTAATCAGATAAGCCAGTTTATTCCCCTCAGATCCGTCTTCACTTCGAACACTATTAGGATTGATTGCAAGGATATTTGTTTGGTTGGAATTATTGGTGGAATGGGACCTCAGCCCTGGCCTAGTAGTCATGAGTATCATTTACGCAAAAGCTTCTGCTCTCAGAGATATTACGCAATATTCTTTTTGGCAGAAAGCTTGTGATAGAGCTATTCAGTGCGCCAATTAAATTGATGATGTACTGGTTTATGTAACTTAGTCAAAACTTATTGTCCTACAATCTAAAGCTCTTCTGACAGAAGCTCTGTTTATCTACTATCGATCACTTATGAGTTCACTGGTTCGTGGTTGTCAACCTGATCGGAGTTCGTAAGTCGTTAGAGAAAAATGCGAATGGGGCTCCAGTCCATCGGTTGTCCCATATCCTGAATGCTTTTACTTTGAAAAAAACCCCTGTTTGAGAACTATCGATTGTTTATCGATTTATCAACTCATTGGTTTGTTTCTTAATCTTCTCGGATCTAGTGCATAACTTGGAAGAAAACAGGCATTCTGCATACCGTTTCGGTATGCGCAACGTATTCGATTACCATTCAAAGTAGTTGTGGCGTTTGTGTGAGTGTCTGGTCTGTACAAAGAATTGTGAAGACTAGCCGGTTCACCAGTCAGTACGCTTATCGATGGGAGTGGTATCAATTAAGGGCCTTTGAAGAAATTGAAAGATTGCTTTGAACTGGGTGCCGATCGATTCGAGTCTGATCCCTGGACCGTATCGTAGTATGTATGTTGTTACTGTTACTATCCACTATTCTACACCCATTTAATGAAAATCAATTTGTGTATTGATATGAATACTCGTGAAAGTTCATGGATCGCTTGGAGCTCTGTAATGTTTTTACTTCTTGTTTACGATACGAATTGGTCGTAAAGTTCGCCTTCAAGAGGTCGATGTTTGATTTCGAGAAGTTTTACTTCAGAGCAGTATTGATTGGGTGTTTCTTACTTCTTTCAAAGAATACCTTGGCAGTAGGAAATGGACATTTCCTTCACCTCCCTCCTACTTGTGCGTACGGGGCGAGGTTTAGCTGTCATCCTAACTTCTTCACGCGCAATTTTTAGAGCACATGCTTTCTTGGGTAATCTTCGATGAACCAGAGATCCTATAGGAATCTGGGAACTCTTACGGGCTACCCAAAAGCAACTCCATAGAGGAAGTTTCAGCGCGGTTACAACTCCCCAGTAAACAACTTCAGAAATCTTGAACCTTCTTTTCCCCAATTTTCCACCGAATTCAATCGATAGACTACTGGATGGTCCTCTGCTTTTGATGGCATCTTTGTTTGGAGTTCCTGAGAAAGTCTATTTATGTATAACTAGCTCATGCTACTTCTCCTATAGTATTCTGCCGCTCCGTTGTCAGACTTGCTTACAACACGCTCCCATGCGCTGTCGTAATTCGAAATCTGAACATCATTTCGGGCCCGTCACTAAGCACGAAAAGGTTTTTGGCCTTCGGCACCGCCGGCTCACCGCCATCCGCCCACATGCTGCTTCACAGCTCTCACATGCTATGCCGCATCCCACCTTACGTTTTCTTACACATCGACAAATACCTACCTACCTGTTGATGATCAATATCCATCTAGCTGTTTTACTACCTCATTACGATATTTATAATTGCTGTCACTACCTGGTACGGCTGAATTTTATGTCGTCCAGTAATGATTATCCAAAAAATGTTTGATGGCATTTTTTCTGCTCTTGCTGTGGTAAAAAGTAGGATACCAAAAAAATGGTACTTATTACTATGCGATAATAATGTAATGTAAGCAATAGTAATATGTAGTAATCGGAAATATTCGGGACTGACTCAATTATTATTATCATTATTAACGATAACCGATATAATACCATTAACCTAGGGCTGTATAACAGCTATGGGGACTAATTATCTTTTGAACAGGGCTACATCATATACATATATGGGGCGTTTGACCGGTTTGGTGTTTTTATTACAATGAAAAATTCTGTACCATCTGTGGTCCCTTTAATGAAGGATTTGCTCGGCAGTAACGTCTCAATTGGTTCCTGTTGCAAACCAGAATAGTCCAGAGGATCGTCCTCGGTCGTGAAATACGGGGCATAGCAATCAGAGCTTTTGTGAAGAAGTCTGATCATCGCGCTAGCGGCGATCCTGGTGTTCGTTTGACGTCCCGAGAAATCCTGTCAGTAACCGCACTGGTTCAACGATCATCAGGATATCGCATAACGTGTCCGGTCCGCCTGATCTTCGAATCTTTGACGAGAGCAACGTCTTCTGCTTTCCTCTTTTTCAATACAGATTAGGGAATAAACCGAGAAAAGGATGTCGTCTTACGACTGACTGCGCCTACGCTATTAAGGCTCCTAATGGATACATTACCCATTAGTCATTAGTCAATTCGATATTATTGAGCTCTATGAATTCTCAGCTTCTAACGAATCCTTACTAATGTCTCTTCCGACATTCGGTACTGTATCTACTCCTTCATCAGCATCATATGTCTGTATTACCCGTACCTCTCTCATCAATAGCCGTATACCAAAGAGTAAGGCACCAACCTTCGCCTTTGGTGCCGCCGTAACTTCATAAGCCTCTTCTAAAGTTTCGCGGTGATCTTAGACACCAGCGATAGTGTGAGAGTTCGGAAATTTTTTTCGATAAGCTCGAGTTCGAAATCGTATATTAATAATGTATCCGATCACTTATTATTTATTATTTTATTTACTTCATAATTTGATTGCTCAATTTTGTTAGATAACTTTCTTTTGGTTTGACCTCAGCTCTTCAATTGAAGGGTAGGGATGGGAGGGAACGGTGGGATGGGTTCTTCCCTCTCATACTACACTCCTTATGCACTCTCCCACTCTCGGTATAACTCTTCCCGCAAATCGTTGCCCTGTACTCTCTTCGCTCAGTCATAAAACGTGGTGCCCTTTCGTTGACCAAGTTCAGGATCACGTTTATTACACGCCTTTAATGAACACGACCACTTAAGTACAAAAGACCTTCAGTCATAATCAGTCACTTGATGTGAGAATCTGTTGCGTCGATCTCGATTCGTCAAGTTTATTCCTCCTTACCGAATTTCGTTATTTTTTGTTCCCAGTTTTACTTTGGACCCTGTATTACTTTTACCTATTAGTGAGAGTTACTACTTCAATCGTCAACCTTGACTATAGTATCTCGTCAGTTGTTGAGGCTGTTATAGTCTAAAAAAAGACGATCTCCATATTCCAAGAGGTGTTTTATTCCGACTTGTACCTTTATTCCTTTAAGCTAACTCATTTTCCGAAAGGTACTATAATGTAGTAGTTTGTGTTGTTGAAATGGTAGATCTTGGCAGTTAGGAAGAATCAGAACCGACCAATATGGCTAAAGGCTGAATCAAGGGCCATGAGGCAGTTGCAGGATTTTTTAAGTCGTCTATGCCGCTGTTATAAAACTTCGAGGCTCCTGAATCATCCCTGTCGTCCCACTTTCACCCACTTAGTGCTTGCTATACTTATCTCAGAAAGATAATGAGTCAGAGCTAGATTTAAAGCTAGTAGAAGGTTAAATCGTCTGAGAAGATTGTTTGAGTTTCTCAGTTTACTGGTTTCGAATCACAATTATCTGTAAGCTCTTGAGGTTAGGATTAAATAAACGAAAGGAAATAGTTGATCTAAAGGCAGGGAAAAAGGAGTCTTACTCTCGACAGGTTTTCGGGAAATCACGTTTCTAGGCGTCCTTTGCGAGCGTTCGGGGGCGGAGATATTTGGTACTGCACTTGGTAACTGGTTTGCCCGGGAGAGGAAAATTTTATTAAAATCTCCCAGTAAACTGTAGGTAGAGACAAAGGTAAGTTGCTGTCGACAATGTTTGTTGACTATAATACTGCAAACCAGAATAACTACGTGAATTCCCCAAGCATGAGAGGTAAAAGTTTGTTTTGAGTGCAGGGTTGGACGAGAATAAAACTATTTACGCACAAAACATTTCTGCCTTCGAAAAATGTGGCAGGTGTCAACGACAGTTGCAATCAGGTGTGAGAGTCTTTCGAATGAAGGTTGAAAATCGTGATAGAAGCTGTTACCGGGATATAGGGCAGAATCACACTGACGGCACTTCTCTCCTATGGGTAACAAGCAGATGGGAGAGAAGTGCTTTGAAAGTTAAGCTGACACTATTGGTTTCCTTATTTGTAATCGGCGCCCTTAACTATCAAGTTACTGCGATTTTCATTTGAACACACGGGTATTTCGACGTTTCTTGTAAACTACTCTGGAAAGATAAAATCAAATCATCAAGAAACCTTTGATATTTGATATGGAAATTGAACGTTAGGAAATCTTCAAAACGCGACCGACCAACGTTTCAAGCTTTGGTTTCGGGTTGCACAGAACGAAACTCTATCGTGGATGCGCTTTCAGTAATTGCAACTCGGGCTTAGAGCACTGCCTGCATTTGGTTCATTCCTCCTGAATGCCTTTCTCAAAATCTTGCCACCTCATGTCAACAGGGTCAACGGTTTTCATTCCTAGGCTGCTTTCTATTGGGGATCAAGTGTGTGTAGAAGAGTTCTCGACGGTGGCCATCTTGTTCAACGCCATTTACCTTTTTTCATTTTATCGTTTTGTCGTGAGCCTTTTTTAACTTCTTCAGCTAGAGCGGCGAATTGGCCACATAGAGGTCCCTGATATTGAGAAACTTTTTTTTGTTGCTGATTCTGAGAAACGTGAGTCCGCAAA
Source organism: Haemonchus contortus (assembly GCA_000469685.2). Classification (NCBI taxonomy): domain Eukaryota; kingdom Metazoa; phylum Nematoda; class Chromadorea; order Rhabditida; family Trichostrongylidae; genus Haemonchus; species Haemonchus contortus. The sequence goes on from LS997562.1 coordinate 40,090,146, forward strand.
CTTTTATTGTCAGAAAATTCTTTCCGAAACAGCTGATGTGAGCAATTTTTGCACTTTCACAACCTCGTGAACGCCCTTAGATTACCTCATGTGATAGGAAATAGTGGTGTAGCCTACCAGATGAGACCACTTTCGAAGGCCTACACTGGAAAGGTGGAAATGAACTTTTTCAAGGGTAGAACTGATGACTCATTCGAAGCCGGCTACTTTTGAGGCCGGTTCGAAAGAGTTGCAGAAGTCAAACAGTTGTCGAATGTATGACTCAATAGCTCCAACATCAACTACATAGTATTGATCAGTTTCTTGGAAACACGATTGGCTGTGGTAACCGATAATATGGTTCACTGACAGGTCTTCAGTTTTTCGAGAGAAAGTGGTTCGGGGTGATAATTTTTCCTTCGCAGGGCTCAATGTCGAACGCTTTTCACTTCAGCCGGGACAGATTAAGGGTTTTTCGATTTTTTCCCTGATTATTAGTTGTTAAATAATTGCATATTATCGAAATAGTGAGTCGATTAAAAGATTAATACTCATCATTGTTAATAACTAAATCATTGGACTATTTCCTGGGATGCAATCAAGAATAATCATTCGTCTGCTTAAGCTTTACTTCAGTGCCACGCCCCCTCTACTGATTCGTATTTGCCGATTCTTTCCACTTCGTAGTATTAGTATCCGAAAGGCGAATTGACCAAGTTCTCTGGTCTCTCTATGTGTTTTAATTACAATATAACTACCTACCAAGTACTGATTAATTCCCACGAATCTCTTTAGAACTTCGAGTTGAAAGCTTCTCATCTGGCTCCGCGAGGCTTACGACGTTCTTGATTCGTACCCTTCCTATCTTCCATAATTCACATTGAACCTTCCTTTATTCTCTCTTTCATAGATGGGTTATTATGCTCAATACTCGCTTGCTTTTACTCTTCTTGACTGAGGTTTTCGCACTTCTGGGCGCATCATATATAGTGGTGTCTATATAGATATGACTGGAAGTAAAGTACGTGGCGCATCTTGTAAGATCACACATAGTCTTCATTGTCCTACCTTGCTGCTCAGGGCATTCCTCTTTGTGTCTCATTCTTTTCATCATCTTTCCTTCGCATTCACTTCCTTTTCCTGGGTAGACCTTTTTATTCATCTGGGCTCCAAGACTTTAAGCTATACCTTTGGCTGAATTTTTTAAAATTTTCATCAAACTCGCCGTCGCCGGTTTGGTTGAACTATGTAGTCTATAGTTACATAGTTAGTGTTGACGATCTGTATAACAACGTTACCAGTGCCATTAGACTTCGTCAATAACCTCTACCTATGACTGTGTTATTACCTTCTTAATGGTTACTTGTATTTCTATTTCGTTGACGGCTTCCAAGTCCGTCAGTGTGGTCTGAAGTATTTTGGGAGATAACTTGCAATCTACCTTTCGACCTCAAAGATTTTTACCGAAGTTTTGAGTGAAATGGATCGTGGGGATGAAATCTACCATGATGGAATTTCTAACTTAGTAACCTTTACTAATTTCTAATTTCTTTACCCTTGTCCTATATCATTAATTTCTCAGTAAATTCTAGCTTGTCATCTTCATTAGGTCTGGACCTTAATTCTTTTCCCGTATATCTACTTTGTCAATGAAATTCAACTCTGCATTGTTCTATTCGGCTCCGATAAATCGTATTACGGCAGGATCACCACCGTTTTCAGGAGCCCTTGCCCTTGATGATCGATCCAGCGTATCAGTGAATAGTTGTTTTAATGCTTGACGTTGTCGACACATTCTGTATACCGCTTGCGGTTTTGAGTTTAGCATATTTTTTCTTTACTTATTATACGACATCACGAACGCATAACAAAGTGCACCAGAAGGAGCCTTACTCAAGGTTTGTCGATCCTCAGTGTCGAAGTTTTGCTGAGTTTTCTGAATTTTCCTAGAAGGATTCCAAAAATGAACAGCGATTCAAAATCGCAACCAAAAAAATTAAAATCCATACTTTATGCTACAGTAGGATGAATTCTGCAAATTCGGTCAAGGACTGGGGCTTTACCACCCTAGTTAACCTATGTACATGAGCGCTGAGTCTGACTGAAGGCGGCTATTCCTATGGAAACGTCTGTTCCTGCTTTGTAGGAGTCATTAGGAGTCATTATGCTGGTCGCTTAACTTTTTTGCCCCGATAACGTCAGCTGTCCAGTTTCCTGTGGCTTGAGTGCCTTCTCAGTATGTTGTTTGCAGAAGTAGGTCTTAGTACGATGTGTACTTCTGAGAAACCTATTGAAAACAAATTCGATTCATTCGGAAATTACTATTGGGTGAATTTGCAAGGAGTTGTGCCTGTACATGGCCCGATCGCAATTTTCTGACTTTCCTTGGCTGTTAATCAGTTTCAGAAAGCTCATAATTTCACAGTGTAAGGCTTGAAAGCCAGGCAAAAGAGATACTACTAAGTCTGTATCCAACCCTTATAATTAGTAATTTCAGTGGCGCTCTGGAAAACGCGACCAAACAACTGGATCATGTCATCGATCAGGCTCGCCACAAACATAGCCAGCATCGCAACAAATTCAAAGAAGCTATCGACTATCTTGATCAGATTTTCGAGGATCTCAAAAAAGAATGCGATACGGTAGGTTCAATTAGTAGCGTATTCCTTCAACGACGGTATACACAGTGCGTATACGGTAAGGGTGAGGCGGCGAGATATGGTATTTGATAATCAAGACGAGCGGTTCTCCACTTGGGACGATTGTCAGTCAACCCATGAAAAGGGAATTCACCGATGGGAAAGCTGTTTCCTCGCTTTCACGTCCGTGATATACACTGCCTTCGCAAAGGTGATCACAAAAAAAGCTCGCGTACATGTCCAAGTATACAAACAACCGTCTAAATAAACAAACAACAAAAGCAACACCCAGTTTCTCCTTTTTATGGAGTTTAAATTGTCCTCTTTTTGATTGATATTCGGTAGATACCACGCTGTGGCAGTTTTACAGTGCACACATAATACCAACTGGTCACCAAATTTCGCGGAAGCCTTAAACCTCAACGTTCACACTGTCGGTAGAGTAGTCGGGAGATAGTCGGATCACTGACTCGCAAGCGAATTTTCCTTTCCTTTGGTTCTGTATTGTTTTTCTGAACTACTTCAGTATGTCGCAGTGCCCACCAGAGATTTTTGATGCGCTCTCAGAAGGCTAAAAATCGCCCGATAATACCTACTTCCGGCCGAATCACAAAACTGTCATGACTTTGCCAACTGTTTCGGTTAGAGTTCTCCTTGTGTCCGCGGCGTTCTTTACCACCTGTCCCTTAGGCTGGAGCATCATTTGTCTTAACTCTGGCGGCCAGGTGAGAGATGAGGTTCAACTTTCTTTTGGGATCTTCTCGTGGAAGCATAGCAAAGGTGTGCAATAGGAGCTGTAAAAGTGCCACAACGCTCGCAGAAAAGCTTCGTCCGGAAAGGATAGTTTGTGAGGGAAAAAGTTTCCATGATCTGAACTAAATGTAAGAGTTAGGACGCATGCAGAGTGGAAGCCAAGCTACATCTTCGCTTATCTCCCCTTATTTGTGTAATTTTTGGATGTTATTACTCATAGTACTTCGTTTCAGAAAACAACTTCAAAAACAGAGAGACCTTGCTTTTATTTAATGTTTTTGTCGATAGTGTAGAGGATAAAGAGCACGCTGTTCGGAAAGCACACTTATGGGTTTTAATCCCGTACGACGTTGGGCATTTAACCCATGAATAACTAATCTTCAGAGATACCCATTTATGGCCATTTCTACACTCCAACCCACCAATCAAATGTGAATATCGAGCGCTTGTGGATGGATACTACTTGATATATGACAGACTTTAATTCTTTGTCTTTATGAATTCCGGTCTCGAAAGCACCCGTAGAGCTTTTTGCAGCAAGTGCTTCACAACGTGCGAAAATTCGTCAAATCTTTTTTCGATCCTCAGTACTGATAATAGTGCAAATGATTTATAACTAGCAGTAGCCTGGTTATTTACTGTTTTATTGTTTCTTCAGTAGCGGAAGTCAAAATACCTGATGCTGCGTTTTGTTGTTTGAACTTTACGATGAACAAATGCTGAGGGCAAAACAATTACAGAACTTCCTAGATTATCAGCGCTGATAGTCGATTGAACAGCTTAAAGTCAACAGAAATCTGACTACTTGCTTTTTCTTTCTTGACGGTGATCAGAATAGAGCTGATAGACTTGTGAATAAAACTTACGGCTACCATTTGGCTCCCTGAGACTCAGCGCTCTGCTCTTCTCATCTCTGAGTGGGTAAACTATCCAAGAAACCGATAATTGATCGGATTACGCTAGCTTGCTTGAATTTTGATGCTTGCGCTGTAAGGGTAGAGTGGATAAAGTAATTAGTGCCCTTCTTATCTGGATCCCCTATTAGATAATTAGGGGGAATCGTGGAGGAATCTGATGACGTGCGAGCCCACATTTGGGTGTCTGGCCGTGTCTGTCTGCTTATGGTTTCCTTTTGCAGGAAGGGTGATTACCCTGGAAGATTCAGCTTCTAAAAGAGCATTATAGCCTTGCTTAGGGATTCCAAAGCTTTTTGAGAATGTATACTCGATCCTTGTCATTCATCTAAATAGTATGGACTTTTATAAATTTCCAGGGTGGCGAGGATGCCATGGATCGTACTCCAAGGTCAGCAGGTACGTCGACCACGACGACCACTCCACGTACTGTCAATTCAGACTCCATACGGTGAGTGAACATTTTTCCTATGCCTAGTCAGGTTTCTTCAACACTTTCGACTCTGCACTCCAGAGTCAAGATTTCTTCACTCCTTTGGTTGTGCCTGAACTTCGAACTTTACATGCCTTCAAATGTAATCGTACCATGACCTATGCAGTAGTTCACCTAAGATTACTGTATTTACCATAATCATTTGGTAGAGTAGAATCTTCAGAGAGGACATTCAAAAGTGTTAGGTTTCCCACAGCAAACCTCAGAGTTTCTCTTCGGGATCGATATCTACTACTTGCATGCGTGTGCTGATGAGGTAGCACTTAGGTAACACTCATATTTTTAAATTTGAAGATTATTTTCTGGATACTTGGCATCAAGGTGTATGCCAAAGTTGTCTAGGGTAGCAGATAATGAGAATATTTACTGTGGAAGGTGACCCGGTCTAAATGAGCTAGACGTAGTTATCAGCAAAGGCTACTAACTGTGAAGATATGGTAATTCGATAGCGCGAGGCACTTCACCACATCCAGAACAGCCGGGCTGTTCATGGCCGAACTCCAATTTAAGGCTGCAGCACATAAGGAGATTAGTGAGTGGTATTGATGCATATAAAGCGCTCGACTATAGCTCAGCAATTTAGTGTTCATTTTTATAGTTTTTTTTTTGAGGCACAAATGCAACACTGATATTAGCACGTTTGCTTTTACTGCAAACTAAGGAGCAATTGCTTTGCGTAGGCAAGTGATGACGGCAATGGTAACAAAACCACCACGACCGCCAGTCAGGCAGACGGCAAATGCACACCCACAAGATGTTTGTTCTCCTTTCGCCCTTCCACAATGGCTATTTCTGGTTTTTATGGCTCCGCGTATAATTCAGGGTCTTTCGGCACCTTGAGGCACCTGGCTATAATTTCCATCACGTTTATAGTCAGCGTTGTGTACTCGAGAGCGACTGGATTATCGAGTTGTCTGCTGCTATTTTATTATTCTCATTCATCCTCTAGTGAATTTCGAAATAAGTGAAACAGCTGCTGTAGAGAGAATAACTTGGGTGATTCGACCTAACACCCCCATGGCTATTCCATTTAAGAGGCGTCGAAGTCCGCTTCAGAACGGTTCCGATAGTACTTCGGATTGGGACCAGCCAGTTGGGAAGGTTTTCGCAAAGGTGCCGGCGGGACAATATAAATGTGTCGAATTGCCTCTGTTTTGCAAGTCATTTGGAACGCTTTGTCGTTTTACGACCTCCAATGAAGAGCTCGAAACGATAGGCGGAAAACACCCAGATGGCTTCACTTGTAGCATCTGGCCATTTGTCGACCATGGATCACCACCTCAAAATATCTTTCGGCCATTGTTATGATAGGATAAGTTTAGCCGAAAATATAACCCGGTAATGCCCTCAGCAGATGACCCCCTATCAACCCCCGTCCGCTTCAGGTTTTCCCGCCCACGCCGCGACAACTCGCCCAGAAGGGCTCCGTCTAGGTTTTTTTTCACTCAAAGTAATATTTCTTCGAATCGAAACCCCACTCCGATGCTTCAATTCGTCATCATCGTTTCTCATCACTATCTGTGTCTCCTCAGGCAGTGTACTCTCTGAGCTGCCGATTGGCCGCATATTGGTCATCAGGGCGCGAGTGTTGCTCAGCCGACGTCCGACCCCTCACACAGTGTAAAATATGGATCGCATTTCACTTTAGCCGGCGATCACACCCCATGTTCGCGTTTTGCATTATATGCCCACACCATTAGTACGTGTGCTATCAATCGGACGTTTCTTGGTGTGTCGTTGTGAAAAATGCTTATTTGCATCTTACATCTCTTCGCTGAAAAATAACTGCTTTATAACGACATCCAGCTTTCTTGACTGTGTTCAATTCAATGGCAGTCCTTAAGGTGTGAGTGGTTCGAGTGCCTCATTTTTAAGACACGTACGTTATAGGATCCAAACCTTTCTAGATCAAGAGGATGTTTCCTTTGTTGAGTCAAACAACGTTTCCTTTTCTTATAGAGGAGTGCTGCTTTGCATATAATCATCAATAAAAAACAAAAGAATAATTGAAGACTAAATTGAATTATGAGGCCTTCAAGATTTAAACCCTTTGTGGTTTGCAGCGATTCAGACGGTTGCTCCTTGAGGTCCCAACTGGAGTAGCCCTTTTTCCTAGAGAGGGTCCGGTGCAGATGGGTTGAGACATCCTTTTCAAGAAAACACGACATGTAAGCCTCTGGTTCACCTCTTTGCCATAAGTAATAAACGAGTTGTTTAAACGAACATGAGAGTTGTTTAAACGAACATGAATTAGATCTAAGAAGAATTACAAGGTCAGAACGTATTCATCCAGAGTGTTGATTCGTCTAGGTGCCCACGCGAATCAGGATATCAACCGCAACGCAACTGCTTTTGCGAGTTCTATATTACTAGGAAATTATTGAAAAAATATTTTATTCCCAAACGTTGTCCTAAGAAGCAGCTTATTTCCACTTTGAGTAGTTCATATGCTGATATTTGTGGTGATCTGTGGTAATCTATACACCTTCTTATGGCTTTGGGAAAATAAACTTTAGTAATTGCCAAGGGGTGGACGCTATAAGCAATAGAAAGCGCTTCTGGAGTACGATACGATAAATGGTGAAGTTTTAGTTTTGGTCTCACCGTCGATCAATTTCGTCTAGGGTTGCGCTCTTAAGTGTGACTCCTAGTCAGTATCGTGATGATGTGCGAATGCGTATTTGGCCTACACAATGACTTGCTCGATCTAGCTTGTGTACGTGTTGAGGATTTTCCTTCCAGACGATTCTACCACCAATCAAAAGATCCCAGAGGGGTAGTTGGCTGGGTTGGTCTCAGCTGGTTCTGAGCTGGAACTTGATCTCGGACTACACCCTTCGATGTCAAGCACGTATGATACCCCTCACAGTTTATTTGTAAAACAGAAATTCGACAGAATGTTTAGTTCTCAACGCAATACAGAACATATGGGACTAGCTGATGTACAAGTCGTTATGTAGAACTTTCCCTACGGATGTGTTGCGGTTTTTTTGTGAGTTGTCCATAGGAAGCTTTAAAGTGAGGGGATCACTATGGCAGCTATAGTAGCCATGGCTATGCGATTGTAGTGTAGCGTTAAACTAGACGATAACCTGCGTTTCATAGCTGTCCCGCTTTCCGGCGGACGTGTTACACTGGATGCAATTCAGTTGTGTCACCGCGTAGGTCGTAACTTGTCGTAGCTTGTTCGATAGCCAATCAAAGGACAACAAGCTACTACAACTCGTCCAAAGTTTTGTTTTGAATCCACACATGGTCTCACAGGATAACTCGTCCGAAACTTGGCGATTACGACTTCTCCTTGAATTCTCTTGATTGCCGAAGCTCTGTTCGTGCTCTTTTGAATTGGAACACAATATGCTATTTTGAAATGACGTCAATTGTTTTCCTGTTGGGACCATTCAGTAGTTTCAGGAAACCTGACTCATGCTTAACTTGTTATTGATAAGGCACGTCATGAGTTTTACAACAAAAAGTATCTGTCAGTCATGCCGTTCAGTCAAGTTACTCGTGGCAATTAGCGACAATAGCAACCTGCGTCTTTTGGCGGTGAACTCGTCCGAATCTTGTATCTACGCTCCTGATATCATTATAGCCAGAATTAGGATGTTTATGTAGTAGGATGTTCGAGTACGAGTGAATGCTCTGCTCTTCATGTGAACTAATATAACAGTTTGAAATGGGTAGTCGACTTTCTGGAATTTCTATTTTCTTGGAGAGGTTGACTTGAGCTTATTTTTCGTTACGCGTGGGTTTTCTTCAGAGGAAGATGAATTTTCGAGTTTGCCCCGGGCACGGTCTTGGGTCGAAATTCCGCTCCAGTACTCGTCCAGCCGAGCATTTCATTACTTTTTACTCACTTACATGTCTCGGATTTGTTTAGAAGGATGAAAGCGTTGACTCGTCTGCCTACACTAAGCTTTGTATGAGTGAAACACCCTTTCAACTACTATTGTGATTCTATGGAATTCATTTTTCCAGATGCATTCAAAAACTAAATTGACCATGCCAAAGTTTATTTTGTCGATTTTGGTTTGCCATCGGTTACTAAAACAATTAGTGAATTTGTCGGGATGTGTCGCTCATGATTTTTGATTACCTATTATTTATTATTAAATCCGACTGTGTATGTGCCGGAAGTGATTGACGTACTGTTTCTGAGCAAGCCAAGTGATTAATAAATATCGTTGATTGTTTTCAGACGGCCTACTGTTCTACATCCGACCCCATCAAAACCGTCCACCAGTACTCCGAAAAGAGCCGTTCGACCGGTTAAACCCGTTCAGGTGAGCTCTTGGCACTTTCGTCCGGGCTTACCAGATTCAAAAACCTTTCATAACTCGCCTCTCTTCACTAATCGCTGTTACGAGAGCAACCTTAGCAAGTAAGTACAGATAGTACGCGCGTAAAATCAATAATCGAGCCGAAGCTTCCGTATTCATTGACGGAACCCAAAGCAAATTGAAGTTCTGGCCCAATGAGTTTTTATTGAGGTAGTTAGAGACTTTTCGCGAATTTTTCTCATGGCCCTTAATTGCTCATTCGATATTCAACTCTCAAAATCTTGTTGAATTGTTTGAAGTCAGGAGATAATGTTCTGAATTCTGGAGATCTTCCTGTAATCGGTACAATTGAAATGAATAACCAGAAGTGTCAAGGGGTTTCTATTACTCATCTGTAGCGCCTGTTCACTCGGAACGGATCAAATAACAAGTCCAGTGGTTTTTGAGCAGAGGCTCAAGGGTCTATCGATTGATCACCCCTTAAAATTCCCAACCCTGGCTCGTTGCGATCGCAGGCAACGGTAGAGCCTCATCAAAAGCTATAATCATCTGGCTAGTTGGCTAGAAGGATAGCCTTCAGCCGCTGGATTAGTCGTACACTTTTTTGATAATCCTGATAGACGTTTGTGAAGTTGTGTGGGAATTCCTAGATCATCAACGGTTGATACCTCAATGCCTGTTTCGGCCACTGTACGCCCTTGCAGAACTGATCTTACCCCATATTTTGCAACTATATTACACTACCAGCTTGTTTCGGGCTCAAGACTCTCCTTCCACCTAGGTGGATCTGTCGAGAACTCCGTCCAATACTTTTTCAGCTTACGTGCATATGCCTGGGATTTTTCTTGTCAGATTATTCAACTAGAAATTCCAATTAGTTTCAGAAACTAATCGTTTGCACCTGGGCGACCTCGAGAAAACCACGAGCTATTTTCGAATTCGATAAGATTCTGCACTCCAGAGCTGGAGGGATCTATCACAGCTTTACAATCTCGTGAATTCGCAAACGGTCACGTTGCCACCGCACCCATGACTGCCCTCCACTGTCCAAGCTCCCAACGCAGTTGCTCCTCTCACGTTTCTCCTGACGGACAAGTTTTGCTAAAAAGTGTAAGAGATCCTGGGAAAAATTGTTGAAAGGGGTTTCTTGCGTTTGCTCTGTCGAGCTTCAATCAAGATTGAAATTGAATGGATTCATTCACGATCGTTTACCAGTCATATAACGTGGTATTCCCTAGCATCAAGATACTTACTTTTGCCAGTTATCAATGAGAGGAAATTGCCTTCTTCTCCACTCGCCATCAGTGGGCGGAGTCCTTGAATTGGGCGGGTTAACGTTGAGCGTGAAGCGTTACCGTATCGGGGCTCATTGACTTGAAACAAGTTTTCCCTATGTCTCTCCCATCAGGAATAATGAGAAAGTTGACATTGCAATGCTTTTTAAACCATGTCTCTCAAAAGCCTACCGTTGGGGAAAGATGTGTTCCATCATTCAGCAGTCGGCGCTTTTTGAGCTTCTAAAAACTCTACGTAGTCGTTGACGTGCACTCTATCTGTCCGCACCAGATGATCATCACTCGATGACATCTGCTTCACAGCAGTCGCAATCCATTCGTTTGCTCTCCAACAACATTACTGGATTTCTTACTAGAATCACATGCTATTGCTTATGTATTTATTCTTATCTGATGGATGCTCTAGGCTTTTTCAACGTCTCTATTCACTGCTTCCGTGGTTTTTTTTGGAAAACTAAATATCATTCTTTATCATCCATTATCACTCTCTTTTATTCGTTTTACCGTATCCTTATCGCATAGTAGCGTTGTGAAACTTGGAACGCAGGTATCTTCTGTGGTCTGAAAAGAAAGACCTGATTGTTTTCAAAACACTCGCGGTTCCACTTGCGCTAGCGAATCGATGGCAGGCAATATCCGAGTAGCCAAGCATACTTAGTAATACTTAGTAAAAAGTTTTTTTTTTCGATTCCGTACCATTAGTCATGGCATGAATGTTGGTTCGGGCATTAGTGTAGCCCACTGAGCGTACGTACACTTCAACATCAACATTGATGAGTTTAAAGTCGAGCTCAATACTACATGTAATGTCTGGCAGACTGATGTCTAGACTTTCAGATCACATACTACAGCCAAATAACAGCGGTTAACAATTCTACAGCTAACCAAATCAGTCTAGGAGGGCGCCAATTGGTATCCTCGTCTTCACCTTGTTTTGTCCGGAAGAACAAGTTATCTAGGAGGGTGGAAACCCCAAGGAAACGCTTCGGCATCAAGGAATATGGCATGTAGGTCGTGAAATTTCACTTTGGCTCGGGTAGTTACTGTCACGTTGCTCAGAGGGTAAACACACTGGCACGAGTGAGTTGTTGTAAGGGGTAGAGATGTACTTGGGTACATAGATTTAAACTACTGAGCATAGGCCGTCTGCATGGTGCATCCCTAGGTAGACTGGATAGTGCACCTCTGACGTTATCTATTTTTTGCCGACCGTTTTCATCTATTATTGTATTTCTAGTGCTTCTACTCTGGAAAAATTGAGAGCATAACTTCCTTATGCTCTTCACGGTGAGGAACGAACTAAGAGGCTGGAGCAATGGGGCGGGTGGTGGGAGAAAGGAGAGATATTTTGGTTTCAACGTTCCTACGAAACAATTTCGTAACTGTGAAAATCAATAGAATGAATCCCTCCGATTCCTTCACCTCGTCCATCTGGTATACATACCTTTAATTATATTTGTAAACCAGGGTATTGTAGCATCCGGATGGGAGGTGGAGGAGCTACTCAAAAAGCGCCACATCTGTTGTTTCCACTCTCGTTCGAACGCTCGTTTGGCGACACATGTAGTGTTCTAAACTCGTTTCTGCCTTTTGCCATTGATTCAAGTTTATTTCTAGCTGATTGGTCGTGGGATTCCACGAAATCCACTTGTCTGCTTTTTTTCGTTGCTCATTTTTCTCAATGATACTAGCAAGCGGCTGTTGTGTCTGCTTTCGACTGAATTCTGCGAACAAGTGCTCCTGCCGTCATCGTTCAGCAGTGGCTGCTGCTGCTACTGCCCACTGCAAAGTGCCATTCAAAGGAAAAAAGAAACTGAGCACCAAGAAACATTGATTTACCTTTCATTGCTGCTACGAAGCGGTTGCTGTTGGTTCATCCACAGTCGGTCAGCAAAACTCAGTCGAAGACTGCGACTACGACCTGTCCTGCTTTGGTCTTTAGCCGTCTTGCCTCCAGTGAACATCAGGACCCTACTCCATTCGACTATAGGCTCTTTAGTCCTCTTTACGCAGCTGGTCTGGTCTGATAGGGACCGTCAAAGATTTTTATACGAACGGATGATTTTCATCGCTCATTGCTCCTTTATCAGTAATTAATATAAACAGAGCAATAGCTTACTAGTCAGCGTCTGGGCTTTTTATTGGTTTTAGAAGTCTCATTGGTTCTTAATTGAATAAAATTTTCTCATTTACGACAAAACTCGAAAACTCGAAATTCATTGAAACTCGAAAACTTTGCAGTTGCCGCTCCTTTCCCTACTAATCACTCATTGATCAGTTATTACATAGTATTCGAAACTTTTTAAAGTTCTATCACAAAACAACAATTTTTAGCCTCCATCGCCAGTCGAGGTCGTTTTACCGAAACCACCGGTCGCAGCTGATTCTGAAACAGCAGAGGTAGACGTCGCTGAAACGATCGTTCTACCGAAAAAGACCGACAAACTGGATTTCACCAGGTTCGTTCATTTTCAACGCAATTCTTCCAATCATTTCCATTCCACTTGAGGGCAGGTTGCATGCATGGCGCATTATGGAAGCTTTTATATGAAATCTCCAATACATTTCCTGCTTCTTTTTTCAGTATATGTAGTTTTGTTTTCCGATCTTGATTGCGCCTATTTCAGAAGATGGCTACACGACGATTTGTCGTCGTTGGCTTTCCAACCTCCCGCACCTGTTATGTTCTTCCCAGAACCGGTACGTCTTGATTTCATAAGTAAACTGATTTCGTCTAAGTGGCTTTTGAATAGAACAAGTCCAGCAATAAGTGTAAGATGTTCCCGTCAAATTAGTGGGTCAATATACATATTTATTCAAATTAAATCAGATCGAAAACGCTGTCAAAATAGTCTAGAATGAAGTTTTTTTTGCACTTTTGCAAAATTTTGGAAGCTTCTCCTTGCTTGGTAAACTCAACTCGATTTAAATGAAATAAAGCCGGATTGGGTACAAGTTCTTACTCCTTTCCATTTTTCAAGGATGTTATGGGAGATTTTCCCACTGGTTTGTTTCTAATTTAGTTCGATGCAGGTGAATCAAAATGAGTTCGAAATTTAATTTTCTCCCTTTTTCGTTGACTGTTTTTGTGCTTTTCGTTACGTATTCGATTCAAAATAAATTTATTGAGTTGAGTTAAATTGAAAACGATATCCACCTTTTCGTTACTTTTTAAAAGTGAAATTTCGGACAATTCTTAATGGCAATATCTTCCTTTTATGGGTTGGTTCCCATGGACACATTGAACTCTGGAATCTGAAGTTATTGAGGCGTGGATGATAGTGATAGTGTGGACGATAACGTTTAATAGTAACGTATTTCAGTGTTCGTTTTACAACGACCCCGACGAGCACTCATTGGGCAGCTGCTCTGCCGAGGTAGCCGCGATTAATGCTCCTGCCAGGAGAGAAAAGTCAAAAAGAAGCAATGGGTACGAACCTCTTGTGTGATTAAAGACGCTCAGTATTTTTTACGACTGCTGATTAATTATCGCCGTAAAGCAGACTGAGATTTGGAGCGGAGAATTATGATGGTCTAGGTCTCTCCTCCAAGCATCATTTAGCTGTCATGAAAAACCTAAGGTGTTTGTTATCTTACAATATTTGTTGAAAGCGGCATACCAAACTTACTAGCAGGCTTTCACTCTTCTTCTAGGTCCGTTCCCCTTACGTGTCAAAAAGGGTCCTCTTAGAAGAAGAGGCATTCAGTATGCCCACTCCGCTAATTGCAGGAATCCTCAATCTTCTTTGGATATTCCCAATCAGAGTTGGTAGATTCACGGTCCTTAAGGCGTTCATTGTTGGTTCTTCCAAAGCAGAAAATCTTAGCCTTTCTTAGTCCTCGAAAATCCGGAAAATAAGGCTTACGAAGTCGAAATGTTTGCACAGATGGTGTCTGGGAAATATCGGAAGTAGATCGCATGGCGCACCCTCAGCCAAATGTACCTGCTACTTCTCGAATTTTAATAGACCTTGAACGATGATTGACGGCTCAACTTACTATGCGACTTCAGCATCGCGATTGTTGCCTCGTTGGAGAAACCAGCACCCATTCGTCCGCAGCCATGTCGTCCTCAACCTGTCTATGGTAGTCAAGGAAGGACCAGTGGGTGAGTGACGTATTCCTAGTTCGATTCTTCCTCTTGTTGACTGTCAAAGGTGGGGTAGGACAAAACCATGCAAAGTCCTCCCACTTTCAAAGTACACCATATCTTTTTGAGTTTTTGCTCCTTTTTTTGTTTTTTTACTGGTAAAAACCAACACTACTGGGTAACAACAGATGTTCCATAGATTTGCTAACAGAGAGAGGATCGGCAATAAAAGAGGAAAATAAAAGCTGGCTTCCGAAGGATTCATTTAGGCGTTTTCGATCAGTTAAGTTATAATATCGACAGAAAGCTTCACGTCTACACAGTCATGAGCTTCAGAACAGCTTGCTTCGATTTATAATTACAATGACTCCAATTACATCTCTGAACCAGAATTTAACAAATTTTCGAAAAAAGTCTAAACCGCTTCGTTCCAGGCCCCGGAATTTCCCTATGGAACTTGAGGTGCCGAGCATACCTCGTGTGGCTTCATATGATCATGTTCCCGAACGACGTGATTACCCGAGCAATACCTGGAGATCGGGATCACAGGTGCGGGTTGCTTCTGCAGTGAGTTTTTAGCAGTAGCAATCTTAGATCAGCATAATCCTATTTGACAGTTTAGTAACAACAGTAACAGTAGTGGTAGCAGTAAGAAAATGTATGTTCATTGTAATCAATGTAGATCTTACAATTAATGCCGTACAATCATGTCTTTTATGCCATTATAATAACTATTACAATAGTTATAGTGGTAGAATAATAACAATTGTAATACTACTATTAGTAATATCAATAGTAATGACAATAGTAACAACAGCAATTGTAACAATAGTACTAGTAACAATGCTGGTTACGACAGAATATACGGTTGATTATATCGTTTAGGAACCTCACCAGGCACACGGAAGCGTGCCACCGGAGGACGTCTTGAGGCCATCGCCTTCCGCCTTCCAAACTGTATCCAACTTATCAGGACGTAGTGCAAATATGAGAGGATCGCTGAGGTTAGTCAAATTTTTGGCCTGGTCGATAAATAGTGGGAATAATATCTTGAAATGTTTACGAGCCGTAGCATCCCATTTCAACGCTTTGTATCCGCTGGTTGCGCGAGGTTATTCCTCTGAATCGTGGAGACATTCCGCGTATGCAACGTTGTGTAGAAGCCAGCAGATGTATAAGAAAAAAGAATCGTCCTTTTCTTCTCCTCCATCCCTTAGATGGAGGCGATAAGCCCCTCCAATGGGCAATTATGGATGCGCTACGTCGTGGGTAGAATTCTACGGGTTTCATAATTCATATTTTTTGGAGCTTAGAGAAGTTGCTATTCCGTTGATCAACACTTCAGTAATAGAATTAATCCAGTAAAAGATCCCTTTTGGTCACTTTGAACAAATTTCAATTCATCGTAATGTTGACTCTAACAACTGAGATGATTATAAATCGATAAATAAATGCTTCTCAGATCACTTCCTGACGCCGGTCTTATCATCCGTGGTAGGTACCAACACCAGCCGTCACCAATGAAAGATCCATCTTTAGCTATAGATCAGTTGTGTGCCGAATTAGAACTCAACACTGAACAGGTATCGCTATGCTACACATTACCGATTTACAGTGTTTCGCAATGCGAAGAGATTTTCGATTTCCGTTCTCACATTATTCCCAAAAGTTGTTCTCATTCAGCCCATGACGGCTGCCGATAAGCGACGATCGTTCCCAACATCGTACGCCCGCGACAGCGCGTTCGCTACAGGAAGTTCGGTTTACGAACAACCGATGCGACGTCTGTCCGAAAAAAGGGCACCACCGATTGAAAGGAAAGCTCAGCCGTAAGTGGAGCATTACCCGATGTCCATTGTGGGACGCTGGGAGAACTTGTGCAGGAGCTATAATGCGCGACTAGTCGCAGAGAAGCAGAGTTGTCGCCGCAGCCTATGCGCATCAGCAGGCGAGACAACTCGCAAGCAATTTCTCTGCCCTCTGTCCACTAGCCGCGCAAAGGACCTCTTGCATCACACACAAGTGTGAGCGATAAAAAATATTCGTTACAGATACCAGCAACCTCCGGTGGGGCTCTATCATGCAGCGGCGGTGAGCAGTCACCAGCCAGTTCACCAGTCGCATTCCACACCAATGAACAACCAGCATCGAGTGACCCATGCTGCTGCACAACATCCACCACAACAACCACAACCAGCTGCACAAGTTCAACGTGTACCGCAACCACCTCAGTTTGCAACACAACCGGTTGTGAAGAAATCGAATCCACAACGGCAGCAGAAATCACTGGATGAGGTCACTAACATGCTGAACAACGTCGTCAACGACTTCCATGCGACTCAGCAACCTCCGCGAAAAAAGTCGCAGCCTAGTGAGTACTCCTCGCATAGCATAATTAAAGGTCAAAATATTGTAGTGTCCAAGTAAACCACAGCTACGTGTTACTGGAAAGCTGAGGAAGGATGGTCAGGTATAGTGAACCGCAATTTGAGGGAAACGAGGGTCAGCGAACAGTGCCTCATCGAAATAAGTCCTCCTCGGAAGGAAATTACGCCTCTCGAGAAAAATCCGCCCCTCATTAGAACGTGTACTGGGAGAGTAAGGCTGGTAATATTTTTAACTGTATATAACCCGAGAATCCACGCACGCATATTTCATAGTTCCTATGCGTATCCTGAAATCAAGACCAAATAGCTTTTTTCTTAGTTTTCTGCGCCATTGGAGAACTCAATATCCACTCTTGTTTCAAGGGGCATGACATCCTTCTAGGTTTACGCAGAATGTAACCACAAATAAATACAGATCTTTGAGCAACCGAGTAGTGGAGAATTTCAGGCCACGCTTTGTATGCTACGCCTCATTCCATGAATCAGTCGAATCCATTCGAGACGATCAATCAAGAAAAGATCAATCCTAGTCGTGTAGAGGCTATGCACAATATGTTCGAAAGAAATGCAGGTGAGTATCTTTGAAAATTTGTCTCGGAATTTCTTCATGAGTCTTAGGAGAATTGCCAATTGAAAACAAGAGGCTTTCACAAAAATCGAAAGATTTCTGGGATTCCTGAGAATTGTTACGGTGTTCCCGAGTATTGCAGACTCTAATTCAGTCCGATCGAGTTACTGATAGAGTTCTGAAAGTTGTTGGTGGAATATTGTTTTCGAATCACTTTTCTGCTGATTATGAGGACGTTATTGGACAAAGGCAGTGAAACGGGAGGGTGAAGGGTCAACATTCCACTCCTTTCGAAAAGTGAAGGTTTTCCCAATAAGTACTGTAGATTCGTGGCGGCTAGGTTGCCCAGCTTCAGCTCCCGTTAAATCGGTGGTCGGCCTGTAGCGGTGGTCCAGGTGTGAGCTAATGTCGGAGTTTCACGGAGTGACCTGTGCTCCATCTCGTGCCGCGTAAAAATGGTTCGGTCTTGCGACTAGATTACCCTCGAAGTACAAATCCTTCCTGACCTACGACAATATACTCGTGCTCATAGCAGACATCAATTGAGGATCTCAAATAATGTGGGGTTATGTGCTGTCATGACGCTTTAGTAAAGTTACTGCTTTTCACTTATTTGGTCCTTATTGTAGTGTACGCCACAGCAATGGGTTGAGAACATATGAAAAGGTAGAAGTAAAAAAAATCACCTTAGAATCAATAACTTTCGCTCCATGGGCGCTGTCCCATGCGTGAAGTCGCATCGAGGCTCCTCTTCCCTATTAGCGCGTGGGCATCATTTCGCATCGACTTCTTCCATATTGTTGTGGTCCATCTAATCTAATGGAGGTATGTATGTGTCGGTGAGACAAGAGGAACAGGAGCATCCAAGAAGCACATGAAAGCGAGTACGAAGATTCTTTCTATGAGAAGACTGAAGGAGACGCGAGAGTGGACGTCTTTTTAGTTCTTGCCCAGCAATGAAGCCTTCGTTGCACCATTCTTTTCTTGACGGGACCACTGCGCGCGCCATATCAGTGTTCCCTTTAAAAAGGCATGTAAGTCAAGTCAGCATTGACGGCTATTAGCAGTGGCTCGATTGATTAGTGATTGATCGAGCCATTGCTGAATCCTGATTGTGTGATTTCTTACCGAGCTTTTCCTTAACTGCAATACCAGGTTGCGCCCGCAGCCAGGCAAACTTGCAGTCTACATTTGTAAAGCTGTAAGCTTCATTTGCTAACTTTGTTTCCCATTGGAGCTTTTGGCTTATCTGACATGACGAAAGAACTTTTAAACAGCAACTGAACATTTTTCCAACACATATACCCGAGGAAGCAAGTGTATGATCGCGGACTACGTCTCTCTGTTCACCCTCTGCAATTTCCTCGTGTGTAATTTTTGTCAGAAAAGAATAACTGTACCCTGCCTTTCAACTATTGTGTCCCTTTCCAGTAGCCAAGTAAAAAGAACAAAGTAAAATTCAATTGAATTGTTCACTATTACTAGTAATGAGAAAACTTTTAGTTCATTCTAGATAACTGTCATCAATACTTAGGTCATCAGAATCTCATTAGGATTACAACATCCGAAAAAGATTTGGATTGGAAATTCAAAATTCAAAAGCTGTTCTTATGTATCTTCATGTATCCAAACTGCTCAGGAGTAGAGAAAAAAATTACGATATCTCAGCTTGATTCGCTTTCAGACCTCTGAGACAATGTGCTCTTCCTTCGGGATCTTTCCTCATCCGTATACGAGTATGTACAATGAAATCAAATCCAATCATGGACAATTGTGATCATCAAATGCTGCTTGAGCTGAAAGACCTAAAGAGCTGAATGAATGAAGAGGTTGCTGAACAGAATCGCTCTCGCTGCACCCCACTTTATGTTCAGTCCTCGTTCTGATCGTCGTCATGGTGGTGGTCGTGGTGGTACGAACTTGTTCAGTTCAGGGCGGGTTCAAGAAAACTCGCTTCCTCACGTCCGTGCTAAATACATATGTATATCCCAAGCTTCTATGCCGACCCGCCCTAAACTCGCCTGATCGAGCCCGAGAGACGTACTGCCGTAGTACAATAGCATGGATTTGTAGAATATGCTTTGAGTTGTGTTCAATTAGTCGTATGTGTTGGTTTTGAACACTACACTCAGTTGAGGCGTACGTCAAGCACTTGTACTGCTTCTTTTTGGCTAGTTCTCTCATTCATCTTAGTTGTTGAGTTGTTTGTAGGTGTTGTGAGATCTCATACTGGCAGTTTAGTTGCCCTTTAGTTGATGCTAACATTTTCAGCACCGGCACAGAATAGATGGAGCGCACAGCCGCCATACCAGCCGCACCTTATCAGACCGAGAGAAGACGACGCTTATCACGATATCAATGATTATCACTCGAATCGACCACATGTAATGAAAGCAGCAACAGCAACAATACCACCACCTCCAAGTACAGCAGCCCCAGTCCCGCCACCATACATCGGTCCTCATGCATCGCCTCCACGTCATAACGCTATTGGAATTCGTAACTCGTCACCGAGCTACGTCACCGAATTCACACCGGCCTATCCTACAACTCAGCCACCATCGCATCCACCTGGAAGGAACGGTGAGTTAGATCAATTTGTATAACTTGTGTTGTCGAGAAAAGGTACAACAGGCTAATTTGCGCTCAGACAATTGAAGGCATATCTCACGATGGATATAGTTCCCAAGGTTTCTTCCTACTATGAACCTGCCACCCCAAAGCGTAGCACGAGGGACGTTGTCGTGTAGAAAACCCCAGATGCGGGTGATAAGGGCCCCAGAACTCGCTCAGCCTAAGGGGAGAAGTCCTAATGACGTTGTAGTGGCTGTAGAGGTTGCTCCATCCGTAGCGGAACGCACATGTTGCACGCAGACAGCTTACTGTAGCCAGCTGTACGCAATGGCGCACACAATTGGACAGCTCGTCCGAATAACCCTTTCATGCGACTTTTGTTGTCACTCTCTTGTCCAACCCCCTTTACCAAAAACAACTACTTTTTCTAATTCAGGTGATGTAATTACTTTTTTGAAGCCTTATATTTCTCTTAATGCGCCGAATAGCTCGTTTTTTCCCCTTTCTTTTTTGCACATTCCTGGACTAACACCTACACTATTCGCCCTGAACTAGACAACCATAAATCACCGTGAAGTGTCCTTTAGAGCTGTTTGAAACATTTGTCAGTGGGCTCCCGTCAGATGAATGTTTTAGACAAACCTTACGGGCCCTTACTACAATATTTTAGGCCTTTTACGATAGGGTGCCTAGATTGCTTCCTCTGTGTCAGTGTTCTACCCCAGAGTAATCCGCAGAACTATTCAATCCCAGGTTGTGTTCCGACGTATATCCATATTGTTCCGACGTGTGTTCATGTGTGAATATGTGGATATACGTCGGAGCATATTACAGCTATATTAATATTAGTGATAAATTGAAATTCACTGATCACTAGACAGGTTTCTGTAGTTAGCTTCCTTTCCAGGATCTGCTACATCATCTCAGAATGGTGGTTATTATTCATCGAACAGCTCCGGTGTGGGTGCTCCCTCATATCAACACAGCCAGGTGAAACTATAGTTTCTGTTAGGAGCTGAGAAATCTGTTTTGTTTGATTTTCACTGCAATCTCATTCCCTGAGCGGGGATAGTAGGCTTTTTATTTCTCAAACGTTTCCCAAGAAGAAGTTGTATTCAGATTTCTGCAAGGCGAGGTTCGATCGTCGGACATCAGTCGGCGTCGTCGCGAGCAGCTTCCATAGCGGACGATGACGATGACGATGGTTTCTATGACAATATAGGAACAGTAAGTTTGTGACGAATGACCCTTATTCCGTCTTCATGAAATACCATTATTTTTGTTATAATTGTTAATTTTAGTACGATGATCGACGGATCTCACGAAGCAGTGAAATGGACATCCAATCGCTGTCTTCGCATCAATTACCACCCAATAACTGGAAACCCACCAAAATTGGATCGTTCTTCCGAAAAATCGGTGCTGGCAATCGACCACCAGGAAGCGCTGCCAGCCTCGTGTCCCTGAACAAGGTATGGTTGGTAAGGGAGTCTGTAGCCCTGGGGCTGTCCGTGTATCCTCCGAAATTAGTGCGCCGTGCGTATGTAACGTCTATATGATATGCGACCGGGTCTAATGACTGTTGATAGGTCTACCGCACTGTTTCCCCAATTCTGAACAGGAGGTCCATTTAGGTTGCGAACGAGACGCCGATGAAGCCTGGAAACCTTATGAAGAGCAACAGTCTAAGCACCGAGCCCTGGAAGAAAATGGTGATTGAAAATCCGAGTATCCCGGCACGAGAACGTGAGTCTGACTATTCCGATATCATAAATGACAATTTTTATATGGGAGACTCCTTCACAGTAGTGAGAGCTGCCCGGCAGTGGCTAATAGTGAGGATTTATATAAGATTAGTACCTACTGAATTGAATTGATGGTATTGTAGACCTATGTCGAATGTCAAGTCTTCAATATTGCAGCCACTCCCAGTAAAGGAGGCCTCGGTGCACGTCTGAAGAATTCGATTTTTGGCTCGAAGAAGCGGCTAAACGGCTAAAAAGAGGAACGCCTGGGATCTGATGTGTCTTCGTTTACGATCGCTCATTTCGATATTTCATCATTTGAATTTGGTTTTCTATGCTTTTAACAAAACACATCTCTTTTTTGAAAAATTCTTACTTGTTGAAAATTTTAGCTAGCATAATTCTGCATTTACGCGTAATGTGTTCGTGTTCTTTTACGCCCCTCTGTATGTCTGCCATAATCAGTCAATAACTAATCGCTAACTGCTTACATTATAATTTAATAATGATCACTGGTTGCGCCGTTCCCGCATCTTATGCCTCCTAACCACCGAGTTATTGTTTGTGCCGGAAATGTGCCATTCATACACGCATTGGGTCTGTTATGCTGTTGTTCCTCACTGTGTGTGTCTCTTTCGAGCACATTTATTATAATATTTAGTAGAGCTATTTGTATACGTTACTATATTGATTGCTTACAAATGTTTTTATTTGTTTGTTTTCATAATTTCTTATCATATAAGAAGCCATAGCCCTAAAATGATTAATCGCTCTGTCGACACATTTGTGAATGTGTGGGCGTGATGTGTGCCTTCTTCCTCTCCTCCTTCTCCTTCTTATTCTTCTTCATTCAACGGATTTGCTCACAACATTTCGTCTCCCTTCCCTTCCTCTTATGGTCTTAATCATGTCCACATTATATAGCTTTCTGTATGTATGAGCGCGCCACATCTCCCAACCAGCTCTGAACGTCCCCGTAGCCATTTGACAGGTGTGCACCATGCACATCACATAGTCAGCTCATTTAAATCTGGACGACTTGTTCGTGCCTTGTGATGTGTTTCATTAAGAGTATAGTTCTATGTGATAAAACGTTCTGCATCATGTACTGGAGAACATTATCTAATCCTGAGGTCATATGAGCCTGTCAGGTTTCGGTTTTCTTAAAAAGAAGTGTCATGATCGGTAAAAGTTTGTTACCATTGAGCGTTGCTCATCTATTCAAACATATGCTGTCCTAACAGATTTATGCCACGCCCACTGCATTCGTCACTCCTTTTTGCAGGCCCAAAATTGCAACAACTAATAGTAGTTGACGCGGTTGTACAGAGTCCGTGAACTTCCTTGAACAAGAGTCCAACTTGAGTGATTCTGTCAAGAAGAGGTGAGCTTATTACACTTTGGGAGTATTATTGACGCTGTTACTTTCTACAAGTTATGGGAAAACAAGCGCGCGCCTGCACCATATTCGCGCTCTTCTTAATCTCACGGTGAAGCCATTGATAGGAAGAATCTCAAACGGTTGGGTCAAATGTATCGTATTGGGAATTTTCGTCCTGTGTAATAACAATCGTTGGAAGAGGCTTTTTTGTAGAAGGGCTAGAGCGCTGTTGCATTTCGATCACAGTACGTAGTTGGCTCGCTATCCTCTGGCATATCAGTTGTGACCTCGCTGTTATTCTCCAATGGTTCAATAACACCTTCAGCATCGATACATGCTTTGATGCTCGCTGCTGAATCTTGGACGTCAGGAGATTTCGAAGTTGAAAGGTCCATATAGGACTTCTTTTTTAGTTCATCAGTAGAGGCACCGGTTTCCTCCAGATTTTTTAGAGTTTTATCCAATCGTTGCATTGCCAGTGTAGGACCTCGGTGAATGCCAATGAAATGCAGTCGAGTTCGCATCAGACCATCATGAGCTGTTGCGATCGCTGTTCTCCATGCGGAAATCTCTTCATTGAACATGATCATAGAAACAGAACCATACTTGAACTTGAGCTTCAGAGTGCATCGGCGGTGTGACTGCTGTTTGTGCGGAAGTGGTCAGTCTTTGTCGTCATCACTTTGGCATCCTTCACGTCCACGACGTATCCTTTATCTTCTTTACCAGGTGGTTTACCCGAGAAAGACACCGACCAACTATTCAACATGAACAGCACGGATTCAGGAAGTGCCAACCAACAGCTGTACATTCCGCAGTTGGTTGGCACTGCATGTGAAGAGGGAAATGTGAGAGTTTCGTTGAGAGAATGGGTTTTCCCTATCACTACCTTTATCATAATCACAAACGTTTGCGGACGGACACACCGACATACCGACATATACACAAACCGACAAACCGACACACCAAGTTTCTGCTTTATAAATGAGAGAGATATCATCACAACAAGGGCAAAAGGTTCGGCTTCGAACTGAAGTCTGAATTCATAACACCTCGACCCCAAAAAGACGCCTGTAGAGCCCCTTGCTCGAGAAGCACAAGCTCGCAACCAGGTCCCATCCAAGTCCGGGTGTATTAAAACATCCTCGAACTGGAAGAACTCTCCTCAATGACGGCATATATACCGTAGCTTATCATCTTCCACCTATGATAAGAATTGATGATTACTATGATATCGGCTTGATATGGCACAAGTTGGATAGTAGTGTTCATTTTTCTAACCTCAACGACCACAACCACTCGCCATGGAGGCCCCGATAACGTCGAATCTCGTAAGTAGGAGCTATTCATGACCTGACGTAGCCCTTCTGGCTGAGCTCATACGAAAACTTGGCGCCCGTAGTAGAAGTGGATGTTATGCCACACCGGTATCATAACGGAAGGACAATAGACCTACAGCTATGACTATTTTGCAGTTCAACACTGCGACCGCTTGCTTTCGGATGAGCGAATTGGGACATCAACCAGTCAGGGGAGTTTCGTGTGCCTAAAACTTCTCTGACTTGCCAGAGACGCACGCACCAACACCCCATCAAGAAGTCGCACTTCCGTCACTTTCCTTTTTTGGGACGGCTGGCACTGTTGGCGTAAGGTATACGGGTTGCCAAAGTGAAAACCAACTACCTCAAACTCTATCAGTTTCGCTCAAAGTCAGGGACCACTTCGTGTGCTGATATTCGTTGATAGCGTGACTTGTAATGATGAACTACCTTACTTCAAGTTCATGAGCATGACCATGAAAAATTAGTATCAGTTGTTTGCATGCGAAGAAGCGAAATCAATTTCTACATCATAATGCACTAAAATTGGTTGGAGTTGAGAAGATCCTTAATACTTCTGGTGTCCTGATACGAGTGGAATTCAGAGTTGCGGCATTTTGCCAACCACCAGTGGAGATAAATTCCTCCCCAACTGCATTCTTGTCAGTTGTTCTGCGTATTCATACCTCCATCGAGAAAAAAGCATTCATACAAGAGGATCCATGCGCAGAAAAATTGGAAGGGATCCCGCCTGTTATGGGGGAAATATGGGAAAAAATTGATCGGTGAAATATCAGAACCTTGAAGATGCTCTGGTACCTGGGCAGAAGTCAATCGATGACAAGAAGTCTTGCCAGAATCATAAAGCCGCAGCTGGCGGTGATCGCTGCAGCGCGTACCTTACTTGGCTACCACACTTGGCAGCAGACTTCTGTGGCACGACGCGGTTTCCAATCAATACCTATATCTCTAACAGAGGTCGTCCTCGGTGAAATGCCGCACGCGGCTTCAGCGGCATGTTGCGATTGGTTCAGTAACACGTGAAAACGTGTTATGGTTATTGCGATAAACATTATGAGTAACTATGAACGAGTACTAACATGATGGAATGCCGCTCAGGATCGTCGCTCAATTCGCGGCGAATTTGGCCCTTCGCCGCGTTCTGGCATGAGGCCAGTAGGTTTGGGACGATCTGGCACATAAGCATACCCATGAACTGTTTCCAATGACGTTGTTGGTGTTTAAAAAGACAGCTCACTTCTGTTTTCAGTTCGTCACCATGGCTCAAATGTTGCTTGTATGTTTGGTGGTATTGATACAGTGTGGTGGAAAGAAGAAACCAGAAGGTGGTGCAGCTGCCGGAGGAGCAGCCCCAGCCGCAGGTGGCGAAAAGAAGGAGGGTGAAGGCGATAAGAAAGAGGAATAACTATCAGAGATCTCAGACAACCGGCCACCTCAATAATAAAAACTGGTTTTCATATATGGTTCGCGTCGCGTCACAACTGCACGCATCCATTTTTGCGTGTTGTACTGTGCCGCATGATCGGCTGCTACTCGAAGCAATTCACGATCCAATAAATGCTACACCATATATGTATGTGTACTTGTTACTGTAAAAAATTTGAGACCTTTCTACACACAAAACTGGGCGTCTTCACTGCACTGTGCTGCTGCTTTATACCAGAGCTTGGCGCTCCGCAACCGCACGCACGGCTGCATTCTGCTTAGGCAATACATGGGTCCGGGACTATATCTGATCGGAATGGCCGAGAGCATACGTAATCAGTCATTCCGGATCTATATTAAGAAAAGGACTCAGTTTGAGGAGGGAAAAGATCAGGTTCTACTGTGAACAGCAGCTATGTAGGGGTTTCAGCGATCCAATCGCCCTGATTGCGCCATGCCTTCCTTTTCTATTAAGTATCGTCGAAGATTTGAGATGAGCTTCAAAACTCGTGCACTTGTCTGCGACCCGGTTCAACTTTTATGAACAAGCCAGAACTTAGTGGGACAGAGCTAGTGGATGTTATGGGCAAGACATGAAGCCTAAAAGAACTTAATATGATCAGGCAGGAAGATTTTTCACTAAGGGTGTGTGTAGGAGGGGCACATAATGATTCGCGCATGAGAAGTCACTTTGAAAACTACCTTTTTCAGTGTAGCTGAATTAAGTAGTCTAATCAGTGCAATAAGGAGGTGAGGGGTGTTGAAGTTCCGATCACCTATTGACATATCATCCATTGACCACCTTAACATGTCGCCTTCAGGTGGATGAATTGGTTAGCTACTATGGAGACTGATAATGGCTGAATACCAATAATATACAAGTTTTTAAGGTATTACTTAATGGGTTTTAGGTAAAAGTCTAAATACTTCATGAAATAATAAAAGAAACGGTAGTACAATGAGCTTATGACCTATCGCAATCGTCATATCGATGTCGATATTGCTACGGGCGGTGTCGAAACCGTCCGTTTCGTTCTTCGTTCGCTGGACAACAACCGTCGGATAAAGTTTTCTTCTCCAGTGCTGTAGGCGATATCCGGATGAACTCTTCGAAGCTTACCCGGCAGAGTAGAGGTGGGTATTTGTTCTGTAGTAATCCATTTTGAACTGTAATTCTGACCTTCCCCAATCAACGTGTCGATATCGATGTCGACACAGGCTGTATCGAGCCCGCCCATTGTCTTTTCCGTTCCATGGCCCGGCCGATTTTGGTGCTGTACTCGATAATCGAATATCGCTTACAGGGCCGAAGAGGACGACTTCATAAGGAGATCGACAATTCTCCATAGCCACCCAGCGAGCTGGAGGTAGGTTCGGATTACTTCCATTAATCTACTTTTTCGTTTCGATCAGCGCTCGGAAAACTGGGGTTCCTTTTGCCTATTGAATTGCCCTCCATTGCAAATTACTTTCTTGGTATATTAATATATCAAGGTAGTAATTTGCAATGGACATAAAATGGGCATAGGGCAGTATACGAAAATAAGAAGCTTCATCTCCGTATACTGATATCCACCCCTCTTCATATATTCCGCTTTTTCCATTCTTAGCCACTTGCTACGACATGGTGAAAATGTAGTTGGAAGGAAGAAGGAGGTGACACCTCAAACACTTAACGCCGAAAAGAATTAGTAGGGAGGTAGCCGACTTCGCCTGTAATTTTGGTCGAAACTGAGTCTGGGCGTGAAGCTTTCTGTCTAGGCCCGAGAAATAAAGAAGCACCGGTGTGGGTGGGGTAACGGAACTTCTCTCCTATCGCGGCATTCTCCCTCGCGGCATGCGGCAAATGTCACTGCAATTACCGTACTCACCCCGCCTCCCGCCAATCGATAGGACGCGATATTTTTCGTTGATTGGCTTGCTTTCTCTTTGATTTTTTTTCGTTTTCTTCTGTTTCTTTTTAGTTTTCATGTTAATTAGACTTGATTAATGAAAATGACTCCTCCTATATAAACGACGATCAAGTCCGCATTGGAATTGAAAAGAGCGTCCAGCCAATTCAAATAATTAGAGGACTCCCTACCTCAGAAGTTGCGCGCTCCAATCTTCCATCGCAATCCTGCGATAGGCGGCGGGTGCGGCGTTTGCGACGCCGTGTTAGGGGAGATATTCCCGGACCCGTGTGGGTGAGTGCTGTCTCAGCAAGAATAGTGTGCTATCGCTACTTCTCATACTTTTGGATATGAATGGATCGATGGTTAATTGAATGTTCAATTCTTCACCATACTATCTTTTTGCAAGAGGCCAAGTAAAAAAATTGTAAACAATTATATTGAACAATATTTTCAAAAAGCAACCCCCCCCCCCTTCCCCCCTATCCAATAATTAAAAATCTCAATGTACAGGGTGTCCCAAAATTATTTGCGCCAAAGTTCAGTAATTTTTAAGGTAGAAATAATCTATCAAATTCACATTACCTGCTATTAATTAGTTGCATAAGAAGGTTTCCTTGCAATATGCATGGTTACTGATGTGGAACTCCCATTATCTTTCAGATGGAGGAGGCTCATTCAATGCCACTTGCAATCATTGACGCGCGAGAAGTGGAAGGGCGTTATGAAATTCTTTGGGATTTTTCTAATAACCGTATAGGAGGCTATTAAACGATATAGAAAAGAAGATTGAATCAGAGACAAACCAGGAAAGATAGAAAGGTAGAATGTTTCTGAAGATAGGACTGTTAAAATGGTCCGTCGGCCAATCGGTCGGGATCCTGGGTGAGCCATCAAAAGGAAGTCAACGGGCACGGCTTACAGGAGTTATCGCGACGGAAGAATGTCATGCAGAAGCCTCACTACCATTCCTATCGTTTGCTCCAATCCCGATCTCAACAGACTCTGCAGGGCCAAAAAATGCAGAAAGTCGCAGACCCACTCGAGTGATGACACGCAACCATTCGTCGTTTTCTCTGGCCAAAAAATTTTTTACAATAAAACCATCCCTCAACAACCAAAACGTTCGCGTTCTGGAAAGAAACGCCTAGCGTGTAATATCTCACAAAAAGGTTGCTATCAGAACAGTAAAATGATGCTTTTCGAGGAAATCACTGTCAAGGGTAAGCCGCTCGTGGTTTCTTCGGTGCAGGCGTGAAAATTGACCAAGACCAGTACTCGAACAGCGTACTGATGGAAGTACTGAAGCACTGATAAGGCTACGTTTTCTGAAACATCTCGCAGTCCTTCCAGCAGGACGCTACTCCAGCCCACAGAGCCGAGCTTGCCCGCGAGTGGTGCCGACGACAGCTGCCCAACTTCATTGGTGAAGAGGAATGGTCATCCTATTTTCCAGAACTTGACTCACTTGAACCCCGCGAATGGTCCCTGATTAGAAGAGGACCTGTCGAACTTGCAGTCCCAGTTTGGAAACCTAGAATGCAAAAGATGGAGGACGGCTGGGAAGAAATGGGGAAGGATACCTGCGTGCCACATGCGATCAAGTCGAAAGCAAACTTTGACTTCTATTCGCGCTCACGGGGGATATTTTGGAATGCGACTTTAGCATGTTGTAGCACATAGTGTTAGCTAGCGTGCATTGAAATTCCATCGTCTTTCGCAGTTGAGAAGTTTCAAATATATTGCTATAAATCGGCGCAAATAATTTTGGGACACCCTGTATAGCATTCAATGAGTTTTGAAAGACGATCGCCCCAGTTTAGCCAACATTGCCTTCTATACTTCGTAGTCGATACCTATTTGATTGCATTGATATTGCATAGGTATCGACCCGTGTACGTGTTGATGTTTTTATCAATGCATGAGTCGATACCCATGCATTGTCAAAAAACATAGCACAGCAGTAAAGGACCAGGCTATTTCTACACAAGCAATTGAACTATCAAGAATTTACCCAAGAAACTTCACAAAATACAAAGGCCCGAGAAGAAATTCATTTTATTGAGAGCGGGATCAGAAGTCATTAAGTAGCCCGATCACCCCTATCGAAGCATTTATTCAGCGTGCACTGATAATCGATGGAGGGAATCGATGCCTATCCCCCTGTGCTGTGCAAAAATCAACACAAGCTTTTGCATCCTGAAGTTCCCCGTTCTATTCGATTTGGGCCAAATATGAAAGAGAGCAAGGATAAGAATGGAGGGAAGATCCTCGTGGGGGAAGCTGCGGCAAAGGCAAAGAATAGTGGCAGTCAGCCTACCGGACGTGCAAGGAGCAGTCTAGAAAGAATGGGAGAATGCAGTGAAGGCCGTCATGCAACGTGCAAAAGAAGCATTGAGTAAGACTCTAGCGGATTGAGGGAAGACAAGGCAGCATCGTCTTGGAGCGATGAAATTCAAAGTGGAGTAAGTAAGAAAGAGACGCGTTCAAGCACTGGCAGAAGATGCGAGATCCAGGAGGCCTAGCCGTCTGCAGAAGAATACGAAAATGGACACCTTGTATGAGTAGCTTGTTGGTCACAAAAGGGAGAACCTCACTGACCAAGAAAGAGTGGCATCGGGCTACTCGGGAGTAGAGTGAAGGCCGTGCAAACAGCCATTTTCAGAAAATAAGCTGAGGTCAAGGGCAGATGGGAAAAATATCTCGATGGGCTGCTGGACGAGGATTTCCACTGTTAAAACAGCAGGGGCGACGGCTCTCTTCATTGCACTGTGGACAAGGGATGAAGTTCATCAAGCAGTAGAGAAGGTGAAGCCTAAAAAAGCGAATGTTTCGGATGGAGTACCGATCGAGGCGTGAAGACACTCGCAGCGTACGGAATTCATTAGCTCACTCGACT
This sequence comes from Haemonchus contortus, assembly GCA_000469685.2. Classification (NCBI taxonomy): domain Eukaryota; kingdom Metazoa; phylum Nematoda; class Chromadorea; order Rhabditida; family Trichostrongylidae; genus Haemonchus; species Haemonchus contortus. Next base: position 40,120,803 of record LS997562.1, read on the forward strand.
CACTGTGGCCGCTGAAGGAAGTATTCCAGTTAAGCGGAGGGGTATTATCGTTCCAATCCTCAAGAAAGCAAGGGACATGATGCAATGCTGTAACCATCACATTATCAAGTTGACTGCTCACACAATGAAATTGTAAGAGTGGCTCGTTCCAATCTAGCAGAAGCAATTTCCTTTCATCCCAGAAAAGTCCACAATTGATGCCATCTTCATTGCTAAGGAAGCGTTGTAGAAATTTTGACAGAACCGTAAACCTTGTTGCCTGGGCTCCGTCAATTTGAAAAGGGATTGGACTGAAAAGAAGAAAAAGAAGGAAGAAATGGAAAGAAGAGAAAGAGAAAAAAGGGATGAAATGAAAGACTAAGAAAAAGGATCAGCAAAAGAAAAAGAAGGAAAGATAGCGAAGGAGAGAAAAAGAGGAATATGGAAGGAAAAGAAGAAAAAAGAATAAAAACGAAAAAAACAAGACAAAAAGAAGGGAAAAAGGTAAAAAAAGAGCAAAGAGACGCAGAGCCGAGTGAGGTCAGTGATTGTGAGTTCACGTCTACACTCACGAGGAAAAGCACAGATTTTATCACTGCAGAATGAGAACCGTGCTCTCCCAAACAAGCAAAAATGGTTTCGGCACAATGCATCAGTCCAAGTGTAACAGGTCGGCTAATGGAGAACTCTTGTCAGAAAAAAGTCTGAAAGGGTATCGAAAAAGTAAGCAAACGTAACAGTTATAAACTAAGGACTGAACGATCTCAGCAAGAGAAGTCAGTTCAAATTGGACTCTGAAATGGAAGTTAGGTCGCGTACTTGAAAGTCCCGAGAAGTTGCTGATTTGATGAGGTGCAGGGAACACAGGACTGGGAAGGAGCAGAGGCCAAATAAATCGGTAAAGGTGTCATGCTCTCCTTCAACGGATATGCGTACTTCAGAGGCTCTGTCCTAGTTGTCAACAGGATTGGGGGTCGAATCGGCTGTAGGGATGAATACGAAGTATGGGTGATGGACAATAATATTCGTGTATGCCCTCAAGTCGGCTCAAGAGAGTTTCATCGGGACCTTGACGAGACCATTACATCAGGTCTGGAATGAACTATCTCATCATAGCCGGTAATCTACATAAATGAACCCGTTGGCATGGAGCAAGGGACCAGGAAAGGATTCACGGTGGCAAAGAAATGGGAGCCCGAAACAAGAAAGGAGAATGGCCTTCCCCTTGGTTACGGCCCACTTAGCAGTCTCTTCCTCAAAGGAGAGACTCAGGAGATAACCTAAATCGCTCCGCACCTCGTAAGCTGTACCGTGAAGAAAAGGAAAACCACAAGCCTACCAAGTTATAGGTTGTACGGGCCTATACCTGACTGTGTGTGAATACAAAGGGAGAATACAAGAGAGGGACAGGGGAGAGGATAGGATGAGAGGGCAGGCGATAGCCTAGACGGTGTCGGGAATAGCCTCGGGGGAGCTGATGAAACCCTTGCAGCTGTCTCAAGCTGGCGCATGACTCAGCATAGCTGACCTATGACTCGACATCTCCATTCCTTACAGAAAGCTCGTCCTCGAGCTTCGAGTAACGATCCGTATGATGTTAGCATTTGATGAGAGATGTGCGGACATAGAGGAAATTATGAGTCGGCAAAAATTTGCGAGAAAATTGCAAACGAGACGAGTCGTCGATACAGGATAGAGGCTACACTCACAAAAGGCTAGTGTGCCACTCGTTCGAGAAAAAAACTCGTCGTCGAGTTTGAACATATGAGAATTTCGCGGTGATGGATATAGGTGCGGAGGAAATGTAATATATGGATAGGAGATTACAACAGTGGTGCCATTTCAGTTATGCTTATACAATATAATTTACGCTTTGTGATAGGGGGTTTTTCATCAGTTATACAATTTTGTTCTTTACTTGTCACAGTCAGCATGGTGAATATTATTAATGTGATTCTTAGATGTGACAATATTAATATGTGTGTTTGAATAAGCATATATTAGGTTGAGTAAAAAGTTTTGATCGGCTTTTCAACCTTCACTTTAAAAAGTCTTATTTCCATTGAAAGAGGATCTCAATTAGTAATATAGTCTCCATCGTTGACCTAAACATACGTCTAACGAACCGGCAGTTTCTTGACTCCTGAAGCCTAGAAGGGTGGGGGAAACGATTCGGAAAAGCTGAAGATCTCATCTTTGAGCTCCGGGCACTCATCAAAATTTCTATCTCTCTTCACGGAGGTGATGGCAAGAAACAAATGGTAATCAGACGGAGCGAGACTTCGCGAATAAGTAGAATGGGTTAGCACGCCCATCTAAGTTCGGCAATTTACTGACAAAATAATTTCGCAACATGCCGTTGAGCGCTGTCGTGTAAAAGGCAAACATTTTCACGCTGCGATCGCTTCCTTCGAACAACGTCGACCAGACTCTGTAGCTGAAAAGCGTAAACCTCGGCGGTCACGGTGGAGCCCTCAGTAAGTTATCCAATGTAGAGCATTCCCTGAGAATGTCCACCGACGACACAGTAAAACCTTCCTTGGACATAGTCTACTTCTCTGTTAGTCTTGGAGGTGCTTCGTCACGAGGCACCTGTGGGCTGAGATACGATGACCCTTCTGGATGCACCATAGATATTTGCGACAGCCGTCGGTGGATTATGCCCTTACAGTAATTCGTGATAGACGATAGCTCTCAGGCAGCTTCGGACGCCAGTTGCAGGTTGAAGTAATTTTTGCAAAGCACTTCCTAGGGGATGCTTATATATCCTTTTAAGAATACAGATTAAGGACCGGTCTACCATAACCCATTACGAAGTCCTTCCGAGCGGTCCTACGAAAAAAGGGACGAAGGTCGATCAAAACTCTTTACTCAACCTAATAATTCACTTGCACATGATAGTCAGCTTTTGCACAATTCTAATTACTAGTCCAGTTAGGGTATACGAATACATAGTAGACTAGTAAACTTGAAGAAGCGTATATTAGTCTGGGTGGGATTGTGAGATTCGACTAATATACGGACAAGGGAAAATACTATGATACCAATACTAGTCTTGGCGTTGCACACTTTTTGGTCGACTAGTGTAAGGGCGTAATTTTGATATTAAAACGAAAGAAGAATGCTGTGCATTGTTTCCTCGAACCGCCCATTCAGGGAAATGTATTGGTAAGAGGATGTGAAGTTAAAATAGAAATTTTAACTTTCCGGGGTTGTGTTCTCGCCGTGAGAACACATTTTGCAGCTCAACCATAATAGTCTGTTGAGTTTTGCCGTTGCTGCTTCTACTGAAGGCGACGAGAACGTCGTATTCATGGTTTTTCAATGCTGCTCGATGCTTCTATATTTTGTTCAAATGGTTGTGTGATGTTTGTATTATATTAGAAGCTTCAAGTGGCATTGAACGAGGAGAATACAGTTTTAAACGGTTAATATGAACTGCTTGTCACACTGGGCGACCTACAAGGTTAGTGATAGTGAAGGGGCTTTTCCACTGGTTTGTGAGTTTGGGACGAACTGGTCGTCATTCAAAAGGACTAGGTCTCCAGTGGAAAGATCCTTTGGGTATACCTTATCGTGTTGATCGTAGCCCATCTTGTATTGTGCAGTTTTTGGAACGATCCCCTTGTCCACATCCATATTCTTCAAGCCAAAGACGAATTGGTCCACGGAGTTGTTAAATGTTAGTGCTGTGGAGGGAGAAAATTCATGGAGTATGTTACTCCATGTTATAGAACATCGTCTATATACGGAAATATGAGCCGTAGCTTTCATCCACATGGGTTTAAACAATTCCGCCTTATCGTGCGTGGTGTAGAACAAAAAGTTGTACATTTATTTTATTTATTTATACACTCAACTGAGTGTAGGGGGATCTAAGGACAGGTTTACAACAACAAAGGAGCCTAACCAAGATCAAAATAAAACGAGCTGAGCTGAGCCAGCAGTGACGATCCGCTGAATACCAGTATCTGTACTAGGGTAGAGGTGGAAAAGAACTCGTCTACGAGGACTGGGCCACACACGCTACAATAGCTGAACTGACAGCCTTGAAGAGGGAGAATCCAGATAACTAGTACCCGCACCCATGGTGCCTCATCCGAGGAGGAGCCACAGGACAAAGTCGGAACTTCGGCACACGGGTATGCCAACCCTCTCGTGGAACCGGCTTGTCGGATACTGGCAAAAGACAATAAATGAACAAAAGGCTAGGCGCAGATTCAGCATGGAACAGTGAGTTTAGAGAAAGGGTAAACATGACTAAGCTGAACGGAGCAGCGGACCGAGATTCCTAACTCAGCTCGCAAGAGAGGGCGGAAGGAAAATTCGAAACAAACAAGAAATGCAAATGGAAATAGAACATAGAAAAGAAAAGGAAAACAAAACAAACAAGAAATGCAAATGGAAATAGAACATAGAAAAGAAAAGGAAAGCAAAACAAAAGAGGTTCAATCAATGCGTCGTAACAAGCAGCGAAATAGGAATGCTAAGGGCAGCTCAGTGGCATATAGCCAACAAACAGGAGGAATGAAACAAAAACATCAATGTCAATTCTACTTGAAATAATATCCGGTAGTCGATGTAAGCACTCTATACTGTGTGAGACAATCCGAAAAACTGGAAAGAATATAGCAAGTCGTTTGCCACATCATCCTCTGATCACACGGTGGTGCAACAGGTAACGGAAAAACTACTAAGCGATCTGTAAATAGCAGACAAGAAAGAGTTCAATAGTCTAAGTGAAGAAGCCTAAATAAGTTGATCTTCCTCAGTTTAGATTTGAAGGCCTCACCATTGCTGGATTGAAGCACTTCCCGAGGGAGCTTGTTCATCCACCTTATAGTTCGAACGAAAAAAGAATTAAACGACAACGAACTAGTTACTCTCTGAAATCCCCTACACTGCAGGGTGAAGCCATTAGATCTCGCACTACTCGGTCGAAAAACCCAGTATTTACTAGATGTAAGCTTAAACTCACCGCGAATAATACGGAAGCATAGCGTAAGATCATTGATAATCCGCCTGTCTAAGGCTCACCAACCCAAACACTTTCAGGCGTTCCTAGCCGGGGATTAGGTGGTATTCAGTCTTTGGGAACATTCGGAGAAACATTATTCTCATGAAGAATTGCTGGACTTCATAATGAGAATATTTTGATTGTATTCTCGAATTCGTGGGGAAGTTCCTTAAGTTGTGTGGTGAGGAATTCGAATATGGGACCATATTTTGAATTTCTCTGGCTTTTTTGATTCCTTTGGGACAGGGAAAAGATCGCAAACGTGGTGAAGGAGGACGGCTCAACCAATCACAAATGTGTTGTGCTTTCCTGCGCGATATTCTATCAAAAATATCGTAGGATTGGATTGCGATCTGATATTTAACGAGGCGCCTTACTAAATCAGATCGGTGCATTAGTGATTTGAGAAGTGCGTGATCCGTCACCAGCGTGATACGCGCATTAGCTACATGTGGGTAAGATTGCTTCAACGCGAATATTTTGCCAGTGCCTCTAGTTTGATCACTGCACAGTTCTTTTTGCGTTTGTGCAGTGATCAGCTAGCGTGAGCAATCGGGCGTTCTTCCTGGGTTTTTGAATTTGATTGCAATAGGCATGCACCTAACCCAATTGTTGAGGCATGTGTGTATTATATATGGTTGTCCAAAAATTAGAGTTTTAAGGTCCGAGAATGCTTGTTCTTGAGCCTCGATCTTGAGGGGAGAGGACAGGACGAGAGGGCAGGTGGTAGCCTAGACAAAGTGTCGGGAATAGCCTGGAGGCTAAGATGAGACATCCGAGACCTCGACTCCATGAGGCGGCTCCTTTCATACCATGGTTTCTTCCTCAGTACTGTGAAACCTTGACAGGTGGCATGACGAGATGCGTCGGCGGAGCTGATAAAACCCTGGCGGCTGTCTCAAGCTGGCGCATGACTCAGCACAACTGACCTATGACTCGACAAGTCAACGATCTTAGAAGTCGGCCTCTCAGATTCTCAGCAACCGATCCAGCCACTTGGAGAAACGCTGTCATCCTACAATGTGGAATGTGAAAGCCAGGAAGGCGTGAGAACTGAAGGTGGATGCAGAGGACGGAGGTAACAGATAACAGGGGGAGGGAGGCTGGCGGGCAAATGCAGTTGTTTTGACGTGACCAGTCGACGCCGTCGCGTCGCGCCTGAGCCCTTTCGAAGGGCTGAAAACAAAGAAAAACAAGATCAAAACAATTTGCATTCGCCCGTCTGCCTTTCTCCCCTCCCGAGCACTACCTCAGCCGGCACGCCGGCACGCCGGTCAGCCGGCGGACTATGAAAACAGCCTGTGCGGCCAGATTTAGTGTGAGTTGTGTGGCCCGGTTCAGTGTGAAGTTAGTGGGACAGAACTAATGGATGTATGGGCAGGACATAAAGCCTAAAGTAGCAGAATATGATCAAGCGGAATGTTTCATCGAGTGTGTGGGAGGGTTCATACATACAGGATGACCCACACGCAGAAAGCTAGCATCAAAATTATACGAATCAAACCAAATAGGAAACATTTACTTCTACACAATCATCACAAAATTGCTAACAATATATCACTTTTCACATTCAGAATAACCATCTTGCGCTTTAATGCAAGCATCCAACCTCTTTTGGAGGTTCTTAAGAATGCGCGCAATCACTTTCATCCCGCGCTTCTACAAGAGAGCTTTTTTCAGAGAGTCCAAAAACCTGTGTTCGAAAATGCAGGCTTTTTTGCCACAGGATCGACCATACAGCAAAATCCATAGGATTGAGATCGAGGTATTTGAAGATCAAACCTGCTCCGTCCAAAAACCCGGAGGCGTGGTTTCATAACACTACAGCGTCTTCATCGCGCGTCGAGCTCCCATTTCCTTGCCACCGTGAATCCTTTCCTGGTCCCTTGCTCCATGCCAGCGTGTTCATTTAGATCACCGGCTTGGTGAGATAGTTCATTCCAGAACTGATGTGCTGGTCTCGTCAAGGTCCAGATGAAACTCTCTTGAGCCGGCTTGAGGGCGTACACGAATATTATTGTCCATCACGCATATTTCATATTTGTCCCTGCAGCCATTATTCGATCCCCAATCCGGTATACAGCGAGGACAGAGTCTCTGAAGTAGCCATATCCTTGAAGGAGAGCATGACACCTTTACCGATCAATTTGGCCTCTGCTCCTTCCCAGTCCTGAGTGTCCCTGCACCTCATCAGATCACCAACTTCTCGGGACTTTCAAGTGCACGACCTGACTTCCATTTCAGAATCCAATTTGTACTGACTTCTTTTGCTGAGACCGTTCAATCCACACTTTATAACTGTTGAGCTGATAGCTTTGGAGAGTTGTCGATGTCCTGAAAAAGTCTTCCTCTTTGCTCCTGCAAGTGATACTCTATTATTCGAGTACAGCACTTTTCTGCGCTTCTGCGTTTAGGTTTTGTGTTGGAGTTGGAGACGAAGAGCACAGTTAAGTGGCTCCGCCTTTCCGTATACGTTCTCCACTTCGTTCCATGCCCATTGTTCTCCTGGTGTGTGAACATACCAAGAGTGTAGCATGCAATAGACAGATAGAGGGAAAATCAAAGAGCAAAAGATAACCACTTCTTGAACTGCAGCCCAAACGGGACTAACGCACAATGAAAACAATTCACACCAACCTTTGGCCTGCCGTGAATGCTTCGAAGAGCCGTTGATCCCATGGTCAAGTCTTCCTCTCCCGTCTGGATTGGTCAATCATCGACATCGATATCGACACGTCGATTGCGGAAGGTCAAAAGCTCAGTGTGCCATCATATCTCCCGGAATTTCATGCTACTTAAGCTTTCATTAGAAAGAAACGCCAGGTGGAAAGTATGGGGTCACCACCCCTTTGACTTAAAGCGTTCAGACGCAGAGGAGGACAAATCGGCTCTGGAGGCCTGTCTGAAAAATTAAGCAGTAGCGTGCTAGCATACAATCTCTTTTGAGGAAGCACCGTCTCACCTTGCTGATCCTTTCTTCCAAGAACGTGGAGAAAGACAACAGAGGCGTTTCTAACTGTTAGCGACATTACAGGCCTGCGAACGACAAAGAAAGTAGTCAAGTGTCCCCCCGCCCCCCGCCTCTCCGTACACGTTCTCCAGTCTGTTTCATGCCCATTGCAAATTACTCTCTTGGTGTATTAACATACTAACAGAGAAATATGCAATAGAGAGGTAAACTCGATAGGCACAAGCTTCACAATGTTCTGAATTACAGTCCAAAAGGAACTACTACAGAGTGAAAACAGGTTGTACCCACCTCAACTCTGCCGTGGGAGCTTCGAAGAACGGTCGACCTCATTGGTAAGCCTTTCCTGTGAGAGATATCCGGACCAGTTCATCCGTTTATCGCCCACAGCACCGGAAAAGAAAACGTAATCCAGCGGTTGTTGTCCGGCAGACGACGAACGCAATGGACGGTTTCGACACCGCCCGTATCGATATCGATATCGATATGACGATTGCGATAGGTCATAAAGCCATTCTACTGTAGCTTCTTTTGAATTTTCGTGCTGTAAACTTAGACTTTGACCTAAAACCCTTTAGGTAATACCTTGAAAACTTATATATTATTGGTATTCAGCCTTTATCAGTCCCTATAGTAGCTTCCTGCGTAACCAATTCATCCACCTGAAGGCGACATGTTGAGGTGGTCAATGGATGATATGTCAATAGATGATCGGAGCTTCGACACCCCTCACCGCCTTGTTGCATTGATTAGGCTAATACATTCACCTCAAATGAACCAAGTAGTTTTCAGAATGATTTCGCGCCTCCAGATCACTTTGCATATACAGGGTGACTCACATAAAGTGTGACAGCAAAATGGAGACCTTTTTTAACCAATTCTAAATTTTTTCATATCAATCAATTTTCGGAAAAATATTTACAAAAGAAGTCTTTACTTCTTTAATAAATATTTTAAATACCTTAATACAATACCTTCTTTCATCCTTTAGGCCAATCACTGATGCCATCTCCTCAGGAGTGAGGGAGCTGTGACTCAAAGAAGTAATTGACTACCGTTTTTGGATCACATTAAGTTACGAATTTCTCTTCCACAACGGGATGCTCAAAAAGGGAGAGCACGTGTTAGGTAAAAGAGGGAACACTCCGGGAGTAGGACTGATGAGTAATCTGGAACCAATCGGGATCGGTGAACTTTTGACGTGGGGTTAAATCAAATTTTCGACGTGCGTTGTCCCTCTGTGAGGGCCTGATTTACGGTTTAATCGCCCTCCTCTAACCCCGTTGGCCGAATTAAGGGGATCATAGGGGCAAGCGATAGCTGTGCCCATCCCGTCTGCGATTAGCAACTCATAATGGATGAACTCTTTCGAAATTCATTGAATTAAGGGGTGATGCTTGCGTTACCCCGAAGGCTGGTATCTCCTGCAGTGAAGCGATTATTGACCGTCGATCGGTGAGCAGTGTTAGCATCGAATAGATTGCTGATGTTTCGAGCGGCTACACCCGCGTTTTTTCCTTGGCGTGCTTAGTAGAAGGTGATGGTGCGAATCGGGCGTTGTCAATTCATTGACTGTAATGCTCTGGAGCCCACTCGCATGCCCTTATTTATTTATGTCTTAATTGCCTGAGAAATTCCCTACAAATCTATCAATCTTGCTACCGTGTTCACACTGTTGATACAAATTTTCAACGCTTCAAGTTTTTTGTCACAGAACTTATTTGCCAACTTAATACGTATGAGCCGCTGGACTGAAGGATGCGGTGTTTCCTTGGGCGGAGAAGGACGCCATGAACGTCAGCTGAACCTTTCAGCAGGATTGGGCAAGGAAGGGGAATGGTCTTTCACTCGGTTACGACCCACTCAGCAGTCTCGTCCTCAAAGGGGACACTCAGAAGATAACCTAAATCGCTCCGCACCTCGTAAGCTGTACCGTGAAGAAAAGGAAGTCCCCAAGCCGACGATCTTGGAAGTCTGCCTCTCAAATTCTCAGGAACCGATCCAGCCACTTGGAGAAACGCTGTCATCCTACAGTGTGGAATGTGAAAGCCCAGGGATGGGTGAGAGCTGAAGGTGAATGCAGAGGTCAGAGGTAACAGGTTCTAGAACGACGAAGTACAGTGAGTTGTAGAACAGAAAAAAGATCATAGGAAAAACAGAGAACACTAAATCTAAGGTACGGGAAACTTGGCGGTCGAGAAGGACAGAAGTTTGTACACAGGTTGGCCAAAGCCAGCATCGAACATTGAAGGCACCATAGTAGTCAGATCAGTAAAGACCGACGTCAATGCCATCATGAGAAACCTAGTTGATGCAATGCGCAGATGGCAGGGATATTCCGATGGACTTTTTAGAAGAATTCCACCGCAGGAATAGCTACAATATATTATAGAAGCGGCAGCTGATGCCATCGCTATGTGGGTAGAAAGTAAGGTTCCATTAGCAATACGGAAAGTGAAAGCTGGGAAAGCAGTTGGTTCAAGTGGGGTGCCTAGTGAGGAGTGGTACGCACTCGTAGATCACGGGATCAGACGGCTTAACAAATTTCTGAACAATGCGGCTGCTGAGGAAAGAACGCCAGATGCGTGGAACAGTAGGTAGAATCGTCCCCATCTCTAAAGGTACCGTTTACGATAAATTTAGGGTACCCTTTTTTGACGGGAATTGATAGAACTACTCTAGAATAAAGCGATAACAACGAAAAAAGCGCAAAAAACGATGAACAAAAGGAAATAGAAAGGGTCAAAAAGAGCTGGAAAGGGGGGTTGGACATTGGAAGAACGGCGGTTAAGGGAGTGTTCGGGCGAGTGCACGAAGGCGACGCAATGTCTGCAATAGCAGGCAACACACCCAAACAGCTGATTCAGACTACAGTCTTGAACCTGGCATTTTGCCAACCAGCTTATCGACTTTTCACCAACTTCGCTCCGATGCGAAAGCGGTGGACGGCAATTAGATTTCGTAGTCAGCCTAGCGAGGGGCAGAGAACGACCGTGGCTCACTCTCCAGCCCCTTATTGTGCCCTATCCAGACCGTTTTCCGACCTCATTCCTGCACAAATGGTATCAGAGAGGGCGTCGAATTCAAACCATGTGCAGATCTCCGGAACCATTTTTTCGTGAACCGTGCCTTTAAGCACACGAGAGACGCGATGGAGTGTTGCAACTATCGCGGGATCATGTGACTGCGCACACCATGAAGCTGGTCGGCTCATGACTGAAGTAATTGGTTTCAATCTCACAGGAGCAGTTCGACTTCATGCCCCGATGGTCCACAATGGATACCATCCATACCATTTATAGCTAGACAGGTATGGAGAAGTCTCCAGAGACGTAGCTGCTAGACACTGCTACCGCGACTTTCTCTATCTGAAGAAGACCTTTAACCAGCTGCCGCGGCCAGTTCCTTACACTATTCGTGAACTAGTGAAAAGCTAGATGGTATAGTTCAGATTCAGCAAGAGTTAGCTCTGGGCCCGTTGATCTTCCTGCTTACAAAGGACGCTATTGCAAAAGAACCTTATGGATGGACCACTGAAGATCGTCCTTCGCGCTGATCACATTGTTCTGATAGTGCAAAGCAGAGAAGAACTCCATAAAAGTTGCAGAAATGTCAGGAAGTGTTGGCGGAGATGGGCTCCCATTGAATCGGAGATGAACAGGTTCCTGAGAAACGAGCCAATCCTAGGTGGTCTTGGTGGAGCTCTCGAAAGGGTGCAGGGCTCCCGATACCTTAGAAGTGGCTTGCTCGCTGATTGCAGGGTGAATCAGGATGATAAAAGCGGCATGAATGAATTGGAAGAAGGTCAGGGGTGTTTCCTTCGATCGGCAGTGCTATAAGATGCCCGAAGCTAAGGTGTAACGAATAGTGGTGAGGACCACGCTAATATACGGCAGGGAGTGGTGGCCGGTAAGAATCCTATAAGCACTGTAGCAAAGGCATGGTGTACAGAAAAGAAATACTCAGGCTCCCTTCTCGAGTAATGTCCATGACATTGTGTCGATTGCCTGTCAACAAAAACAACACAAAGCTTGTAACAGTATAAAGTACGATTTTATTTCTAGTTCAGGTTAACAATCTGATTGCTATCACAGTAAATGGAATCAATAAATATGCCATTAAATGTCAATCAAAATCAATAAATTATACAGTAGGCTCGGCGAACCCGTATCACTGAGTCTGAGGGTATAAGGACCACCGATCACTGCAAAAGTGATATGAGCTCGCCGATGATCACAGACAACGATAATTGCGCGTATATCTCAGGTAATGCAGCATTTGCGTGAAGGGCGAATGAACAGAACAGAAAATGCTTGGACGGGGGCAGTAGGCGTGGGGCAGGCAGGCGGGCAGGAGGGCGCCAGCGCCCCTTGGCACCAACGCGCCACACAACATGTAGACTCACTCTGGGTGAAAGACGAGCGAGAAAGACGAAAACGAAAGAAGCGGACAAATGACGTCATTATCGCACCCGAGCAGCAGTTTATTACAGAATGGTGGTGAACATGATATTATTAACTGGGAAAAGAAGCGCCGTTGAGAAAAAAAAAAGCGAAATGCACAGGGAAATGTAGGCAAGAATAGGCGGCGAAGGATAGGGATTGCAGTTAAGGAGAATGAAGTGGGAATATGACGGAAACACCCTGAAGGACTACAAGGCGGTCGGCGTTGAACGCGTGGAGATCTCGAGAAGTGCAGCGAACACACCGACCGAACGACTAAAGGATGAAGGCATTGGGACGGAGAAATGCCCAGCAGAAGAGTAAGGGAGATGAATGGGGGAAAAGACATGATTGAGGATGAAGCAAGAGAGGATTTCATACAGATAGATCAGTTGAAGGTACGGAGTCCAGATCGAGCACAATACATGATGACATTCCAATTCGAAAGGCAGACCAAATCCGACTTCTCCACGGAACCGACACGTTCACCCGACGGCGCAATGTCACACATTCGTAAACATCTGGAGTAATTGATCGATTATCGATTTTCGGGCTTGAAAGGGGCAACGGTTCTCTGCTAATCAATACACTTACCGATCTCCGACTCCTAAATCGGCATTCGACAAGCCAAGAAACTCGCAACACTTGCGATTGTCTCGATTCTGATTGGCGCAGTAGAGGATGGGCGATAAATACTGCAACAGATTACGGTAGTTTGTGACAATTCAGGGGGATTCCTCGGGAACTCTTGGTCCTTACCTTGAGATCACATCCATCCTGTTGTACGGCAGCGATCATTGTCTCAGCAGCGACATGTTCACGATGTTCGTATGTACACAATGAGTGACAATTGGCTGGCACCTGAAATAGGAAGGTTACGGTGAGTGAAGCTCCCCACGGAAGTTTTAGAAGGCATCTTCGGAGGGCAAGAGCTACTTCTTTGTGATCATCAAGCAATGACCCCTCGTTGGGGATATTTTGTATCATCGCAAGTGTCAAAGGCCAATACGAGACAATCTCTCGCCGATTTCGCCAAGGCTACGGGCGTAGATGTACTAGATATCATTGCAATGGAGACGAAATACGAGAATGATGATCGACCGTAAATGGAAAAAGGGAACTTACATGTTGCTGACAGCACGATTTGAATAAATCATCGACAGTTTTTCGTGCCAAACAAGGTGAATATGGGGGACGAGACGATTCCGTACCACATTCGACAGTCAGATCAGCGTCCGTTACCTCAGTGATCGGATACTCCTGATTCAGGAGTTTGCGATCACCGCCTGAAACATGAGATTTCGGTAGCATGCACAATTCCATGTCATTGAGAAGTTCCACTAGAATATCCTGTTCCCATGAAACAAATGGACTCAAACTTCGTAAGCCTGGGGGAGTTAACTCTTGGGACATTGAGCTTGAAATATTGAAATAGCGGAGAACTGGTCCTCACCATTTCAAATCAGCACTCGAATTCTACTGTGCAGGTCCAGACTGTTTACTTGTGCCTTTACATGGGGTTATATAGAAAGTTGGTCTTTTCCCCCAAAAGTAATCAGAGATTAACCCACCGACAGGTGCCCGACGCCGATTCGATTTCTCCACCCACACTTCACCACCGTTGCGTGAAGGTCGAGAAGTGGTCTTTGGCAGAGCAACATTGGATGGACGTGGAGCTCGATGCGTTTGCGAAACTTCAACCTAAACATGGAAATGGCTTATTTGAGCGAATCATTCTTGGAAATTCGTCCTGGCAGCTCCCATTCATGGGAAAAATTCTCTAATAAAATCACGTCAACGTAGAAATACCCATGATGAGGCTACGTCGAATGTGGTGTAAAATCCATCAGAAGAAACGCCCACTCTCATTAGCTGCGAATTGACCAAAGAACGGCTTGGGGGCGGAAAAAGGGAACGAATCCACCCATTCTAATATAATCACCCTAATTGTGCTAAAATCGCCTGCTGAAGCTCCATGGAGCTTGCAGAAGCAACCCATTCCAGCATTGCAGTATACCATTCGAAGAACCCATGTGTAAAGCATATTTTAAGAACTGGTCGGCCAAAAAACTTTGTTATAAGGATGTTGAGGGCTCTCAAAGCATTCGGCCATAACGAGACTCGAACCCAGGATTGTATTTCCGAGCCGCGCAGGAGAGGAGAAGGAGAGCTGACCCGGGCAGGAATTAATTAATCGCCTGCAAAGCTACCAAGTAAATAAGGAATGGGGAAAGTAGTATTTACTTGCAGAAACAGCGAACGGAGCGTGTCTTTTTCCCATACAAGAAAGGACGTCGCAAAAGTCTATTCAGACAACTCAGTTTCTCATCGAGTACATGGGAAACGCTTTTCACGCCGTTCTTCGCGCCGACTTTTTGTACCGTTTGCTCATGCTACAGAGCTTTTTGCCAAAGAGAAAGCTAAAAATCAAAGATGAACTCACCTTATTGTCTGAAACCATTTTCGTCTCCTCAATCGTATCAAATTTTTTGAGTTTATGGGGGCATTTCTCCGTCACGTAGTCAATACAACCAGTTAAGCATTTATCTGAAACAAGCAGATTAGCCACTGCGTCGACTAGCTGACATAACCGCTCCGCAACCGCACGCAGCTGCAATATATTTATTGCACAGCTCACAACCCACACTCGGAAGAGGATACTGCAAAAGCGCTGCTATGGGCAGGAATTGTGAATTACGTCCATCAGGGACCAATAGAGCTTCCCTTTTTTCCAGAAGGGGTCAGCTGATGTCGCCCTTGTTCGGATGGATACAACCATGACTCAACTACTTCGTTCATTTCTTGGTGAAAGCTGGTTTCATGGCGCATTCTCAAGAGGTGATCGAAGTCTGGCTAGTCTTTTATGTTTTTATCTTCTAGCCCAGATGAATCATCTCTCATTATCGTGAGGAAATCCTCCGAACATCACGTGACCATCAGCGATACAACGCAAAATCACAGATCAGCAGCGTCTCAATTCTATGCCTGTTGTTTCGTCACCCTCACGTATCCAACGCCCGTGCTCAGGGTGGGGAGATCGAGTTTCGCCCCATTCTTAGGCGGTTTCCTGAGATTCACGTGATCCCGACTCGTCTTCCAAAGAGATTCACGCTATACACTACAGACCAATCCACATTCCTATCTCCATGGATAACAACAATATCATATCATATCAATGCAGAGAACAATCAGAATCGGATGATCACTTACCTAACACACGTTCGGTACAACACAGCACTTTTGGGATATCATGGCACTCGGGCAAGTTAACGTCGCCACGAACAGAAGTTGAAGAAGAAAGAAGAGTAATTACAAGGATAACCAATGACGGGCGAAGCCTGAAAAAGCGACTTATGCGATCACCGGTTACCAACTTTTATCACCTAATTTTGTTAGACGAGAGTTGGGCAGGCTCACAGTCAGTGAATTCGAGGGTGAAGTCGCTCGTGCTTTGTCCTCCATGGAGTGAGTGAGACATGTGGGACAATTGGAAGTACGCTGCTAGCCCCTGGTCAGAAGATGCATTGCCTTTATAGTAATGCTTTACCTGCGTGTTTTTTTTTTGAGAAGATACCTTTGTTCAGAATAAAAAGAAGATGATTAGCGATTAGGAGACGAAAACAGTAACCTTTCCGTCCCGGGTAGGATGAAAGAGGGCTGCTCTATGGAATTTCAAGGGCCACTCCGCTCTAATACTA
The DNA here is from genome assembly GCA_000469685.2 of Haemonchus contortus. Classification (NCBI taxonomy): domain Eukaryota; kingdom Metazoa; phylum Nematoda; class Chromadorea; order Rhabditida; family Trichostrongylidae; genus Haemonchus; species Haemonchus contortus. Next base: position 40,136,907 of record LS997562.1, read on the forward strand.
TTTGCATTTTCCTCCGCTAGGCCAAAGTTTGTAGCTCTCTGCAGACTTGATGTCTAGGCAGCTCTGTTTCGGACGGGAGGGCTTTGTCATGCTCGAGATATGCCAAACCATCTGATTGCGGTAGCAGTTTTGGATGGACGTGAAATGCGTGGTGCAATCCACTTTGGTGCGATTCTTGTTACATAGCAAAAACAGGACTAGAAATTCGAGGAAGGCTCATTCAGTGAGTCATGTCAAGGCCTAATAGGCTTTTGAAGTGTCTCCGAATTTGCCAGTGGAACTGGGAATGGGATAATGGTCAAGTATAGACAACATTTCTTTACTGTAACAACTACCAACCCTGCTTACTAAGCTCACCTAGCTTACTAGCTTACCCCACTACAGCAAGTCGATCAAAGTTGGAACGATTTCCCGAGAAACTTGCGTAAAATGCTTCTTCACGGATAAGGGAGGGAGTATCGAAGCTTTGGGTAACTTTTCCAGGTTGCCTTTAACGATGTGTCACTCGCAGCGATAGTTTGAAACTTTGGCTTTCGTTCACTGATCAACCCCACCTGTATTCCTGAATTGTTTATACCCGATCCTTCTAATTGTCGCTTGGAAGCTTCTCGAAAAGGGAAAAGCGAAGTGTTGAATATCGCTACCCATAGGTGATTTATAGGTCAACAACTTCCGCGATTTCCGAAGTCGGAGCGTCAAACCGATGCATTCCAAAGAGATCTATCAGCATAAAATGGTTTCTGGTCTTTGACTAAGCGAGTAATTAGTGATTAGTCAACTCAGCCTCGAAATACTAAGAAAAATGAGCTATCGTGATTTTAAGACGGAAATAATAGGCCATAGATCGATGTTCTTGGGCATACGCCGCGCACCAAATCCCGACTAGATCCGTTGTAGTGGTTGAATGGGGATTAGCCTCAGATATCTGTATGCGGAAGCCATTTAGAGTACGAACAAGGATTGTTAATTCCTCTTTAGACTAGACTGGTAGAAGTCAGTTGAACATGAAAGGTTCGGACAAGATTCGATCCACCTACCACGCGGGTAAGACAATGCCCTCCTACTCTACACTATGACCTATCACTATGGATGAAATATCTCAAAATTTATTTGTAATAGGAACAAGATACCTGTCCCAGAGCAGGAAAATATCCCGTCGTTCAATACTAGAGACCCGGGAGAGTGTCTTAAGTCGTGGGCAGTTGTCTCGTCACGCGGCATACAGCTTAGTAAAAACGCCAGTGATCAGCTGATAATCCCTAATAGGAGAAGCTGTGAAAGAAACGGTCAGCAGAAGAATAGGGGTGTACGGTATCGTCGTATTATTGCCATTGTCTTCTGGACTGAACTTTGCTCGTTCGCGCCCCACTTCTGTCCACGGTCGGCCAAAGCAGGTGGCTTAATGTCTGGTCAGACGCTTTTAACAACACTGCAGTTTGTCCGAGTCCGAGTTGCGTATCGTTGCGTTTTTGTGTCTGCTCGCATCATACGGCGCGTTCCTGACGAGGATGTTTTTGTTGGCTATGGGCTGCTGCGGGTCAGTAGGGTAAAACTCGCGCTGTATAACCTTGAATGTCGCGGGATGCGCTAGAAAAACATATGAGATGATAGGTTAACACAGCAAGAGGATCACTCGACGAGGTCACTGGTTGAGCCCGTCCACAACCATCATCGCCCGACACCGCTACTGGAGGAGAAAAGGCGAAGACGCAGTAGGACAATTCAAGACAACCTTCCAAAAAAGCTACAAAAATTACCATACCTGACATTCATTTTCGTGAAAATAGTCCACCGCCGGCACTCGACGATGAGGCACAGCCACAGGGACCTTGGTTGTTGAAGAATGAGTCGAATGGGCGGTCCTGAAATGACGATTGTTCCTTATATGGGAAAGCCTCTCGCAGAAATGGGGTCATCCATTAGACTTCGGGTTGCAAAGACAATGGTCGCCGAGCGGATGATATGCAACTATATTCTGCTGTTGACCGTTGAAACGGAGAGCGAGAGCCGAAACACCCGCTGGGTTTTCACCAGGTGAAACTGCGAGATTTTAAGGGGCCTATGCATCGGAGGGGTTACACCCTTATGTGGAACCAGTAATTTCCTACTATGGGTGAAACTCGCATGGCAGCCGAAGTTGAGAGTGGGCAAATTTGGAAATGATCAGAAACGGTGGGAAATAATTGAAATTTTCCATTACACTGGGATATTTGATTGGATATTTGTTTGAAATGAGGCTCTAGAATTCCAAGGAATTGTTTACAAGTCTAGTTCGTAAACATCTTTGTAGGCTGCCTGCATTGAAGAGAAACAGGGAGGAACCCCGATGAGAGACGCTCTACAGATGTTCCGGCGCTGGTCTAGAGGTATCGTGGGCACTGGACTCTGGGAGCTCGCAACTATGAATGGAGCCTTATCCCTCCTCACTTCTTCATGAAGGTAAGGTAAAACTCGAGAAGTATCTGAACTCAAATGACGTCAACTATTATATGGGACCCTCTCTTTCCTTTTTTCTTTCTTATTAAAATAATTCCGAATTTTTGTGCGGTAATTTTCGTAGATCCTGGGAGTTTTTTAGATTTTGGAGAAAAGTTTAATATTTATTCTTACATTTTTTCTATTGTTGCCGAAGAGTCCACCTCCGTTACTGTTTTTATCCATGAATGAGTCGCCGCCTACACCGCCAACGCCGTGTGTTGACCTAAAAATTTCGTTGATTTGCGCATCATGACCGTTAAACGTCGAAAAAATTCACCTAATTTCTAAGATGTTAGATGTAAAGAGAAATTAGGTGACAGTAAACAAAGGACTGTAACCTATGATCCCTGGGACTGTTCCCGAATCCCTATTTGGGAACAATTCATAACGTTCCACATAGAATGTGTAAGAACCGCCTTCGTAAATGGAAAAGTGTTCCAGAAGTGGTATGCCTTCTAATTTACGACCCATTTGATTAGGGTGTTGGGACTAATGTCCGTGTTCGAGCACGTTCTCGGCGGCCGACGGCCAACTGGTCACTCGTTAGCCGCCGCCAACCAGTCTTCCGTAAGCTTCGTAAGCATTACGCAACGACGACGATTCGCACACGGATAACAAGCAGAAGCAGCAGCAGCAGCAGCAGCTTTGTTTGGGTGGCTGCCTGGAAGATGACGACGGTGTGTATGTGGGTGTGTGTGCACTGGACGATAATCGTAATCAGACAGTGCAGATTTGATCCACTTGAATGGATTAGATGATGTGGTCAAGCCCGAACGCCTGTCTGCTTGTCGTCGGTCTAGTGGAAGTGCAGCCAGCCATGAATATGAATAACTGGCCGTAACATGCACGATTGCAAAGACGACAAAGGATTTTTGTCTATTTCAAAGGATCACAATGGCTTGGCAGGCTCGATTCTTTGGTGCGGAAATTATAGTAAGGAACGAGGTGGAAAGAATTTTAAAAATGATAAGAAATAGCGTAACGTACCAGTTCCCCGACCCGGTGCCAACAGCAAACGTAGAGGCTCCCGTTTGAGGCTGAAGGTCCGAGAGGGCTAGAGCGGCACGAGGAGATGGGCTATCTGGGAGCATCTTGGGATGGTTCTGAAATCGTTACATGAAAGCTACTTACGGAAGAAAAAACACGAAAATCGGAAGGAAATTGACGGACAAGCGGAAAAGAGAATAACCAAAGGCAAAGGCAACGAATAACGGAGTAAAATGGAATGACTAAGGGTCCAATGGCTTAAGCAAGCCGCCTTTGTCCTTGGCTATGTAGGGTTCCTTCTGGCGGGCCGGCCACTGAGCGCGGCTAGCTACGGTCGGTGCTAATGTGAAGTCGAGACTGGTAGACAGTAGCACCCGTCGCACCATGCTACGCCCCTTTGTGCCCGGCTCGGCTCCGCCTATTTCCGTCAAGGCGCCTGCGCTGAGTGGCAGACCACACCTACCCGGGCGTACGCAAAGCTGGCGGACGACGGCTGGAGCCTTCAGGCACCGCCTCATTAATAGGGGATCATCGGGGCGATGACGTGACATTCTCGGGACATCTGACTGGTGGCGGAAGGAAGAAAGACAGCAACAAACTAGTCGTTCATGAGTAATTTGGGTCGATCAGAGGTCTATTTTTGGAATGTGGAACGCGTAAAAAACAGGCATACTCAATTGTTCTGATCAAACTTTATTTGGCGAGTACTGACCTATTTTTGGAAGACATTTTAGTGGAGAAAGTTATCTTCAAAAGTTAGTGGAAAAACATTCTTGGAGGGGAAAGGGCTGAATGGAAAGGGCAAAGGAGAATGTCAAAAGTTTTGAGCAGTTCCTTTTTTGTCTACCTTCAGAAACTCTAGCCTCCAACTAGAGAGAACAGCAAAATCTAGCACTTTTTGGGCTCCTTTCAGTCGTCGGAGCTCAGCATGGCTTGGATTCATAGCCTATCTAAGGGCCTCTGAGCCTCGGGACGTTTTGTTAGGTATGAACTTTTCTACTTCGATGAATTCGCAAAGCCTGTACCTCCCAAGTGTGGATGAACCTAAATAGAAATCTCAGGAGGGTTTTACCAACTGTACACCAACTTCCTGTGAGGCGATTTTCTTCAAAATCGAAATTCAGCTGGGTTTCCGTCAAAAACCTCACAGAGCTCTAGCGATAAAAGTGCTCGCAGTCGACAAGCCTGATATTCAATTAAAGTGCTAATTTAATAGTTACTAGTAGCATAAATTTCAGCGACGGGAGCTCATTTTTTTGTTTTTTTCTATTTTGAAAAAATTAGTGACCTGTTTGTTATAAATAGATGCGGGATTTCGACAACACATAGTTTCATTTGTAAAAAAATGACAGAAAGCTCATTTCTAGAAGAATTGTCAATGGAATAAGACGAGATGATCTCTACCTACACCTCAATAAGGAGAGTATTCAAAATGGCCGGAGAATTTCACATTTTGGTCTATTGGGAAGAATCTGGTGTGTCAACCACCTTGGCGAACTCCGAGAATGGACTTTGAAACTTCGGCTGAACTTTGGCTTTCGGCTACAGAAGCCAGATGTTCGAAGACGAAGACGTCCTGTCTCCGAGTGCTCCGAAGAAGGTTGGGTTCAGTCAAAAAGAGATTCTAGGAAATGCTGCATAGTTTTTGATAGGGTAACACTGACAATAGGTGCAGCTGGTTCAGGCGCGGTAGGGGTGGTGGATTGAGAGAGTGTGGAAGAACGAAACGAAGCACGGAACAGGTTAGACAACCAGTTAATGTGTAGGATTGATAATCGGAATCCAAACAATTCAACACGGATCTTATTGTTCGAATAACGAGTTCGAGTCAGTCATAGGCGGCGTAGAGGTGTAGGTAACGTCGTCGCCAGATGATCGGTCAGGATTGCGGAAATGAAATGAAAATGAAGATTAAACGGAGAGAAAATAGAAGAAAGGAACGACCCTCGATAAAGGAATAAATATTGGCGGATAGGATATGAACATATGTTATGGATGAAAGTGTAGGGAGAAAGGAGAAAGGGAGGCCGCCATCTTACGGCTGGCTGGTGAACAACACAGTAGATACAAGGCCGATGATGGTTTCGGCGACTGGCAGTGTTGTATCCCGTCTATCTATGTGGTATATGCAAGGTCAATCGTGGTCCGATGAGGAAGGATAAACAACGCATGGCGCATGACTCGCATTCCTGACGAATTTGTGTCACACCGCAAGTGCAGACAGTGTTGTGGATATGGATGTCAAGGAAGAGGAATTCATTCGGCGCTTAACAGAAAATTGTTCCTGATCTCCCTGAGAACGTCGGTCGTCGGTAAAGCGTCGAAGCAGAAAAGAATTGAAGCCTTGACAAAGCCGCTCTTTCAACGTTAAGCCACAGACACACAGCCACAGACACATAGCTGAACGATCGGCAAAAGAATGGCTAACACCCGGCTTTGAAGCGGCCTTTTGTTGCCAATGGGAGCTATCATAGACTATCATTACCGTGAATGGTTATGGAGACTGGCTTAGCGGCTCCACGACGATCCAGCTCTCTAACTGGCCAACGTAAATGCCAATTTGCCAAGATCGGACTTCGAAAAGATCGAGATATGATGTCTATTGTGTCTATGATGATCTTTCTAAGCAGGTTCTTTACATGAACTCGAAAAAGAATCATGATCGATTTAGCCAGAAAAGCCTGAAACGATATCATCCAAAGGATGACATTAGCTGAAAGAATCATGGCGAAAAATGACTGTCAGACAATAATTTGGCAGAATAAAGAATTTCTGAGAAATTACAAGAATTCCGAGCTCTGATCGGAACGGAAAGAAAGGAAGAATGGTCGCCGCGAAAATTTCGCGAGAAATGATTGAAAGTTTAGCTGCTTTGCTAAAAAACGACATACGAAGTGGCTGGAGGGGATCACCCCTGTTTGCTGAGATCGAATCCTGAACAGGTCAGCACGAATGTAGACCTTGCATTTACCCAAACATCAATTACCCACTCTACCTTGGAGCAAGGAACGTAGGCTACGGCTATGCCACCAGCCACTCTTCCAAAATTTCTACCAAAAACTGGAACCATGGCGCAATCTTCTCCGTTAATTGATAACCCCCACGTTTACCGTTTGGAGTAGTGGAAAGTGTTAAACAGTGTAGCGACGTGGCTACTATTCTTTTACTGACTTCAGTAGGCAGTGAAGTTTTTGCTTCCCAAATCTTCCAGATCTTCTCGATAAGTGTTGTTCCTAGACGAGAGGGCCCGAGAAGTTAGAGGAGGAATCGTTCGGCAAACCACATAGGCTAATGTATTAGCGAGTTACGGTACAGCGTCTAGCCGCGAATACCCGTTAACATTCCCGGATCAGCACCGTAAACAAAGTAATCGGTTCCCAATTAGGAGCTCTATGCGGCGGCATCGCCCAAGCGTGCTCGTCTTGGTCAAAGTGGCGAGTCAGAATCTTCCACACAAATCGACATTGTAGTCGGTGTTCTAGATGTATCGAGCTGATGTCCTTCTCGAGCCACCACCACCGCCTACCGCCATCCGTCTACGGTAGCGATCTGCTTGTTGTTTTGGCGACTGCCCGCACACGATTCGGATTAGACGGCGGCACGTCAAGGTCGGATTGTGGCAGTGGAAGACGGATATGGCGAGAGTGACGGCGATGCTATGTTCTAGCATGACATATATTAACCAATTCAATCATATTTGTCTGTACGGGAATAGTAATAAGGACGAACTGGTAGGTGCTGGTTGCGCCGCGCCGACGAGAGTTTGCAATGGTGTCAAGGGCATCGAAGCATGTCTGGACAGCCGAAGCTAGAGTTTGAGCTACTTTCGAAGGTCAGTTGGACAACTGCTTAGAAACTGTTTATCTGGGAAGATACTGAAGCCGGTGCTATCTTCCACAACGTCCAGGGGCTCAACGTACTTCCCCATGGACCATATATAGCTCATTAAAGAATAATACCGTATAAGGAAGCTAAGCGATCTTCCGGACATCATTGTCATCGGCGGCGGCGGTGCGCTGCTTCTATCTAGCAAGCAACAGCCGCAACCCGGGGCTTGTTGCGCACCTTTTTCCCGTGGTCGACCCAGCAAGCAGCCATCGACAGCCGTTGTCGCCGCCGTCGGCCGTTGTTTAGAGCGGTCCCCGCCGTCCCCCACTTGTGGGGGCCAGTTTCATCGAGCGCATTGGGCGCTTTTTCGAGATCAAGCCGATTGCGCTGATCCTTATCTGGAACACTATGCAGCTAGCGAAAAGCCAGCGAAACGTCCGCAACTCGCGCGCTCATGCTAAAGGAGCCGTCACAGGCTAATGTGGGAGCAACAGCATTTGGAACGAGAAGCGGTATATGGGATAGTGCCCATGACTTCAGAATCTCTTGGAAGGTAGTTATATGGACAAGAAGACGCTGATTTTCAGGGGATCATGTCATCGCGATGAAATCGGAGGGCCTAGGGGATTTGCCTCGGCAGAGTTCGAACTTGTGACCTTCACGATGAAGCCATCGATCTAAGCATCCGAACGACTTTTTTCATGACTCAAGAAAAGCCGCACCCTGGAAGTTGCAAGACAATTTGGATGTAAAGACAGGGAATAGCTTCAAGTTACTAAATCACAGCTTATTCATATCTGAGCGCAATCCATAGGTACCCAGAGTAAATCACGATGAAGCTGACAACACAGCACAGGACTTCCTCAGCTCGAAATTGTGAAAGTAGCTGAATGCGACTTCCATCCTTTCTGTAGCCTCATGAGAGGGCGTACCTACGTCCGTCAGCTCAGCTATGGAGAGCTTGAGAACCTAAAGTTGGGTTAAGTCCGACTTCTATGTGTAGTAGTGCTGGTTGCCTTTCGTTCTTCGCTACCCATAACCATTAGTTTTATCAAAGAATCTTATCAAATTCAAGGTAAGAAAGCGCAAAACAGGTACAAAAAGCGACATTCCATTCGTAAAACAGTTGAATTCGAAAAAACTGTTGCCACTAATTGGCCGTTGCATACGGTAGATGCCAGTGACAAAAACAACAAGTAAGGGATGAAGTTTTTTTGTCACCTCCATATTTGGAAGTGCGCCATATCTTAAATTCCATTAAGAATGATGGGGGATTTATACTTCCAGAATGCATGCTCTCGAGCGAGCCAGCTGAAGGACAACTCAACGTTCCCATACTCTCACGAGAAGACCAGCCATCAACTAAGTGACTCTAGAAAACCGAACCACTACCCATAGCACTCCCTTCGTCGAGGTGGTCATCGATGCGGGATTTGGTTCCGGACCATAACTTTAGTGGGAAGGCATTTGGCTTTATTTCGACTCCGTCTGGAACTGTTGTAGGGACTGATTGTTTCTTAATACAACATATTCAAGTTCAAGCTCATCAAGCTGAAAAATTATTTCCGTCGAAATGTCAGATACGGACCGGATCGTCTACAAGCTCCATGGTCGTCGCCAACAACATAGCCGTTGCGACGGGATGGGACGGACTGCTGCGGCATGGACGGCGCAAACAGCAACGATGCATGTGTCGTGCGCGTAACACAATACGAATTGGAACAGAAAAAGAAACGATTCCGATAGAGACGACATGCAGAATGAACGTAAAAAGCCTCAAGGGGAAGTGCACTGATGTATACGGAGCGATGGCGCACGCGCTGTAGATTGAACACCCTTAGGAAGGGGATGGGGATAGATGGATTGAGAGAAGGTGGGCTTTTCATGTCGTTTGGACTCCAGGTTCTAGCCCTCAGGAGCACTTGGTTGATCAGTCTGGAGTTTTCACCTCTGTCTACCCATTTTTGTTTATTTACCGAGTTATTTTTGAATCACAGCGCAAGCAGAGTGTTCTTTATAGCTGGTTTTCAATGTCTGGAGGTGAAAAGATGGGTAACTAAAGGTTACCACTAAATTTTGGAAAAATTATAGTTTTGAAAGAGAAATTTACGATAGGTTAGCTCTGTAAGTAGCTTACCCAGCTAGCTTACCCGAACCGCGATGAACCTCCTATCATAATTGACCATGAATGCACCAGTTCCATAACCCTTTGTTTGGGGGCTGTTGATTCGACTAAGTAATATATAATAGATAACCATGCTCAATAGAAGGTAATATCAGCGAGCTTCTTCAGCTCTCTCTTGGCTTGATTACTTCGCCGCAATTCGCGATCCGAAAGCCTCACAAGATTAGCGAGTTTGAGCAAAACTTCAGCTTCAGACGGGCTCGAACTCGTACTTGTGCTATCAGGGCACCGTGCTCATATCCATTACACTATCAAAATCCCGCCTGACCTTACCTTAGTAATATTACCAGGTGGTACTACCTAGGTCTTGGACGAACAGTCGATCAGTGTCTAATCGAAGTTTCAGCATCTTTGAGGTGAACTCTCTGGATTCGGCGTTCGGTAAGGAAATGGACCGCTCAATGCTAACTCAGACGTCGTCGGACGACTACCACATCTTTATCCAGCGTTGATGACCACGTTCTCTTTTCTAACCGATCGAACACGTCTTTGTGAGAGGGAACTGTGCAACTTTGAAAAGGCTAAAGATGCAGAAAGAAAGTTGTATAAAGTGGAAAGCAGGCTCGTAGCTGAAGCTTCTTGTGGCAGTAGCCTATGTGGGAAGCTGGACAAAAGGCTTCGATCACATGCAAATGACAGGGCACAGAATCAATCGTCCACAGAAGCTTACGAAAAGAAATTCCCTAGAAAAAGCTATTTTTCTAGAGATGAACCTTTCGCTGCTATTACTTCATTGCTAATATAAATAGTGAAGCTTGAACTGATCGTGAACATATCAGCAAGCGATGGTGATAGGCAGGTAGAACACAATATTTGCTTTTCTCTGGTGAAATTTTGAAAGTTTGGGAATTCTCCTATCATTTTCAGTAAGTGCATTGAGAGCACGTGATATATGCAGCCTGTTAAACAGGTTGCGAACGAACTGAAGTACGGAACGACTAGTCAAAAGTCAAAGTTGAAAAGAAGGCATGTAGAAGGCAAGCAGCAGCTAGAGCTCAGGACACACCGGGACGTAAAGCCCGACAGAAAAGGTCTGAATGTGGCCTGCTAAATACTTTTGCTGAGTCACATAGGGCTGGACGAGATTTCGGGTCAAGGCAGACGATCATGACGACGCCCACCTCCACCCATCGTCACCTGCGCCGCCACCGCCGCCGTGGGCGTTAAGAGTGGATTGTCTCGAAGTGTTAATGTATGAATCGGGATAACTAAAGCCTACGATAAAATGTCGGAGTGAATCGGATCGGAGAACTATTTTCGAATTGGCGTCGCGCCAAAAAGACTGAACTCATTGAGAGAAATCTGATGATATCACTTATCACATGCACCTAAACAGATTTCACAATCGACAGTATCGAAGGGTCGCCGATACGCGGATTTTGATGGAACCTTTTTTCGGTGCGATTATTCTTTGTTAGCGGGTTCGGACCATCGCTAAGTGAATGCTCACTGACGTCATATGAGTTCCAGATAGTGGACGAAAGGTACGAAATGAGGCTCAAGGGTTCTCATTGTGATCTAGCCTTCTTTCCTTATAATGCTGCTGGATGCATTTCCTTGCTCATGGGGTAGCGCTCACCAGTAGCGAAGCATTTCCAAAGCTTCTTCAGTATGGCGAAAGGTATAGTTTGCAAAGAGTACAAGGCAGAAAAGAGAAAAAGGAAGAGGAATGACCCTATGTCTGCCGACGTTTCTGGGTGCCAGGTGGCCTTTATCATTTTAGCCATAGGTTTTTTGAAGCTGTTGAAATGATAAAAGTTCTGTTTCCTGCAGAAATCTTTGATTCCAAGAAAGGTGCGATTGACCATTCATAGATTCTATTGTAGCAATTCTCATGTTTGCATTGAGCTTCTCTATTAGAGAATATGTGAAGGGTAATAAGGAATATAAAGATTTGATATAAGGTAAAAAATACCCTAGTGTGCACGCCGCTGTTTTTGTTCGGGGATCCGTCGCTTCTTTCTAAATCTAGTAAAGGCGTGAGAATCCCTACTATTAATTAATTAGCAATTTAAGTTAAACTATTTACTTGCAACAACACAGAACTTTAAGACTGACTTTGTCATTTTTTGTTGATTGTTTTATGAGTTTTTTGTCAATGCTAATAGAGATATTTTCACTATTAGCATCAATAGAAGTTGAATAATATCATTGAATAATTGATTATTATTGATCACTAACTATATTTCATATTTGTGACAGTGTAACTCTAAACATGATCACAGGTTCGATTACTTCCCACGTAAACCTCGTTCTGCTTTGTGATGCAGGTAATTTACCTTTGAAAAAATTTCTGCGTCAAGTAGAATATTTTCTAATAATTGATGTAGCTTTATACAATTACTTCGAATCGATTTTCAATGACGAGGACCATGGCTCATGTGGTTCAAAAAAGCTCTTTATTTGGGCTAGCGTTCGATCATAATGCAATTTGCAGGTGCGATCTTTTTTCCTGATTATTTTTCAACCAACGATACGGCGGACTATATGCATCTCTCTGAGTTACTGTTTATAGAGCACCTTGTTCATTTATGGTCGTGAAAAGCCTCGAGAGTATTTTCCAAGTAGTGATGCACATGGCTTGAGAAGGGGACTCGAGCTTGAATAGCTGCAGCTTATTGTTAGTGGAGTCGAAAAATATTTTGATGGCCCCAGCGATTCAGCTTCGTCAAGATCATGGTGAGTTTGACCATATTCTCTTATCGGTTTTAGCTGCTAGGGTAACTCGATTTCGTTCATAGTCTCACTTGTCAAGGAATGAAGTATCTTGATGCGTTAGGCAGGGACGAGCCTACCTGGTCTGAACCGTCAGCGTTATCCAAATTGGAGAGCTGCTATTTTTGAGCTGTTACCCAAAGTAGATGAATCCGAACCGGTTTGAAAGAAACTCAAAAAATGCCCAATCTGTGGTAATTAAGGTATTACCCAATTTTTAGCTCTTACAATTCTTACTTTCACTATTTTATCCATTTAATCTTAATTTATGGCTAAAAATCAGCAACTATTATCACAATTATACTTGGTATAGATGAAGTAAAGCTTTTTTTTTTGAGACCGAAAATCTTCTTAAAACATGATACGGAAAACCACCTTATTCCGGAATTCTAGTCCAACGAAATTGTGATTTGCCTGATGTCCTTAAGTAGATGTTTCTATGGAGAGAGTCCTCCAGTCCAAGCGCTCTACAGATTCTGCTACCCGCTTTCCTTCTGATAAGTTCAGAATTGTTATGAAGGCTCTGGCTCCAGAACATTTGTTACCGATATTATCATTATTTTGGTCATAGCTATGACTCAAGGGACTGGGTTACTTCGGTGATGTCCCCATGTGGTATCGATATCCTTTACTGCTTCAGTAGGGCCAGTTGTTGGTGCCGGAAAGCTTTCATTGAATGCTGCTCCGAACAGCTGATTAATCCAGCTACCGTAATCGTTGGCTGCTTGCATGACCTTAGCAAGTAAGTACGAAAGTCATTGCAACATTGAGCGATGTTTCGACAGATGAATCGCTCCGATACTGCCGGAGTTCTTATCTACCATCTGTGGATATTTGTACCTGTGTAGTGTTTCAATGACAAACTTCCCCTGAGGCACCAAACGCCACAGTTTGGTTCCTTAACTTGTTCTTGGACTACCCAGTTTCTGCTTTTAGAGATAGAAAATCCTATACGGCGGTTCCCTTTTGTTGATAGAATTCCCGTAGCAACGGCTACAAACAAACGACACAACCGTGCAAAGTAGTAGTGGCTGTGGTGGCGCACTACGGAGACAGTGTAGATATGGGTCAGTGTTGATGGCACTCCAAGGTCGGTGGTAAGTCCGAAAAAATGACAACGAACAGGGACAAGGACACTCGCACTGTAGGCGCGCGCACGAGCGCTCTGTGGCTTGGAGCGCTCACCCGTACAGGGAAATGTGGACGAGAGCGAAAAACGTGTGCCCCTGTCGACGTAGTCGTTCTGAAGGGCGTCGAGAGTTGATGTGTGTTGTTGTGATGGGGTGAAAAAATTCGCTACGCCGCTCGTATCGTCCTTTACCCCCGTTACAAGGTGAGCTCGGTGCTGTTGAACGGATGAAAAAGTGCTGTGAACGAAGGCGAAAGTGTGATGCGAACCGAGCTTGACCTTGAGCTGTCCCCCGAAGAACGATCGGCACGTGGAGCTACAGTTCCCCCACAGTAACTGATCTCGGTTCTGGAGCAAGAGTCTAAGCTGGAGCAGCGTAAAGTAAGATCAGGGTGTGTCGAAGGCCTCGAATGGCTGATATAGATTCTTTTGCGTTTCCTTTGATTAAGCTCGGAGGTATTCTTGACCCCTACCACGATATATCAACATGTGTTGCAGTTTAATATAACTGCATATCATTATTTTTAATTGGGATAATGCCATGATATGGACCATAGGAGTGGGATATTTAGTTTCTACTATAATAATGCTATACATGCAATCACGTTTTCTTACTTTACTTTATTTTACCATGCCTCATTGCTCTATATCTGTAATATTGATTATTTTATAATATTTTATAATGTTTATTATTGGCGCAAACGAAATGAGAACTTTACACAATCCCTGTGTCCCTGTGTACACGCTGTGATGCTCTGATTTGGAATGGAATCGTTCGTTCTAACGTTCAAGAAATTGATACTTTATGATTGGCCAATTTGCCGGTTAGGCCATGCGTTCAACTCCCATCGGGAATGACGAAGTCTTCAAAACTGCATGAGTATACTTGACGAGAGCTAACAACATACATGTGTGTGTGTTTTTGCCCCTCTTGACGAATCTAGCATCATCCATTTGTCTCCCGGAAATTTCGAAGTCTTCTTGTTCGTAGACCGCAAACGATCAGATTGGGATTCGATCCATAGACCTATGTGTAATAAATGCTCCATTCTCCATTACTCTAACCTCGACCTTTGGAATGCAAACTGGTCGGCGTAAGAGAGCGAACGTGTCAAGCGTCACCGTGGAATAGATAGATTCTGATGATCCTGCTTCATGCCGCCTTGTTCCTGTAAGGTATGATCTTTGGAAAGGATCTGCATGTGCTATGTAAAGACCTGACAGATTCAGTTACCAGCAGCACTGAAGCCTCAACATTTATCAAGATACTCTCACGAGGATGAGCCAGGCACTCTATCCTCATTCAGAGTCAAAAAATCCATGGATATTTGCCTACTGTACCACTTCATTACGACTTGATATCCTAGAGTTTTTATGCAGTGTTAGTGAACTTCATTTTATTTCTACTATCACAAGCATATCAAAAGGGTTTTCTCAATCATTGTTGAGGTGTGTTGCAATGCATATCTCTTGACTTCGGAATTTGACATGCTAGTTCGACGTACGTGTGGTGCAACAGCCATGACGCAGTCGGTGGTTCGTTGAGGAGGATCGAAATGGATCATCAATGATGCGAAAAAACAGCAAACACCCCGCCGTAAGTGAGATTCGGGCAGCGGGCGGACGGCTTGTGTGAGGCGGACGGCTAAGCCCGTGGAACTGAACTTTAATTGCCGAGCTTTTTCTGCGGAGATAATCGGCTTGAAAAACGAAATGCATTATAGAATCCCATGAATGGATCGGGTATCGAAGCGATGTCGAGATCGCTACGTATCGGCTAAATGGAAGCTATCTGGAACGCTTTGATGTTTAACGAGATACGTGAGGAAATTCGTCATCATCATCACGTAACGGACTGGAGTTCATTTCCCTTTTGTAGAAAGAACTTGGGGAACCTATTATTCTTCCCTCGACAGATTTGATAAAGCTACAGCAGTGACCGATTTGGGTAAAATTTAAATCAAATCTAGACAGATTATTTGACACACCTTTTTTCGCTATTTATTTACACGTTTATTGATCAACCTATTTGTTTGTTCACTTACTATCGATACCAAAATCATAACAATACTATCAACTACTGAAACCACACCCACGCATGTAAGTTGAAGTGGGAAGGGAACTACGGAACAACTGTTATACCTCCTATGGAACGAAGGAAAGCAAGTGCTATAATTGAGCGATGAAAAATAACTGTCCCATGCATTTGCAACGCAACCACATTCATAAGACTATTCAAGATTTGGATGCCGCTGGATACGGAGAAGTGGGTGACGGTTTCCCGGCGTTGGCTAAGGACAGCTGAAGCTCGGAGGTAGGAAGTGGCTTCCTCGATTCCATTCCAACACAGTTTGCTTTAGAAGTCTCCATAGAGTTTGAAAAATAAGACCATCTTTGAAAGGACCACTCAGGGTACGCCATGCACTTCGCCTTCATTCAAAATAGTGAATGGACAAATTTCGAAGCGGATCTTTACATTTTACTGCAAGCACGGGATGCCTGAGCATAACCAGAGCTGAGGACTGTTTCGTGCAAGATTTGTTCTGTGGACTTGAGCAAAAGCTGAATAGCTCCTTACTGTGGCCTTTCACTCGTAATTTTAAATCGGGACGTGGTAGGGTCCATTCCAGTTGGTCAAGAGGGTATAGAGTGTACGTTAGGTAGAACTTTATCATTGCTTTATCGAAGTAAATTGGTAATTCTTTTGTTTGCACAGTTCCATTTGATTGTGTGGCTTAGGCTTAAATAGTTAAGCAGAGGAACATGCCTGCTTTCCTCGACTTGCTCCGTACTTCATCACTTCTCCTATTCAAGTACAGCTAGGTTTTTTCTATAATTGGCGTTCAAAAATCATTGTTTCCAAGTGGAAGTTCTAAATTTCCAGCTTCACCCGAAAAACTGTATCGTTCCCGTACGCACATATTGGACGAGTTCTCATCGGTGTGTGTGTGGGTCTTGATTCATCTCTCGGCCGATGACCGTCACGCACAGGTGTTTCAATTAGGGCTAGCCGTCCTCGATCGAGAAAAGAAGATTCACGAAAAAAAAGAATTGCGCCCACTTTCGCTTTCGATCAGCGCAATTCGTCAGCGTACGGTTGATTTCACGTTCGCGATGATTTTGGAACACCACGTGGACGAGTCGCTATGTCGAAGGTCCCGTCCGTCTTTTGGTGGCCTCTTGAAAACCTCTCAAACAGAGCGTACTTTATTGTTGGAGATTATTAAAGATTATTTGTGGTGTTTGGTGGTAACGATGGGAAAAGTGACTGCTCGTGCTCGATCGGCTCCGACGATAACAGTGAAACTCGGCGCTGTAAAGTAATCGTAAGGTCAACGCCACGTTGCATGTGACCTTTTGATAAAGTGAGTTGGGTAGATGGTAGAGATGCTCGCTGAAGTCTCAGTGAAATAAATTACAATTTAGAAAGGATTGAGATGGGTTCAGAATAAAAATGGAGATGGAATGAAGATTTGTGACTTGGTCACATTATGAAGACGTGAAACGCCTTCCTTTGGTTTGCGCCACGCAATCAACTTCCTTCCAAGATCATAACGGTATTTTGATGTGCGACTACCCCAGAAGATGGCTTCGGGAATCTAGTGCTTTTGTTCCCCCGGATGAGTCTTTGGTCGACTTCAGGTGAACTGTAGGCTCCACTTGCTGGAACAGGAATTGAACCATGTGCCTATTCCTTGGATATAAACATTGTATGGGATTGTTGGTGGTGCCAGCAACGACACTTAAATAGCACATCGCTCGGGTATGGGGAAATGGGTATGAAATTGTTTGTGATGGTACCTCCAACATTTACACACTACCTTTCCGCGGATAAGTTTTTATCAAATGGTTCCAGCCTAGGGCAAGATAGAAAATTGGGCAGAAGCCTCTATCGGATTGTTTTCTACACTCAAAAGTGCTGGTGTGAACTGAAGGGACGATTGAGAGAAGATTTTTCGGAATCACCTGGTCGGAGCCACAGCTATGGTCGCAGCCGCGTGCTATTTTACAAGCTTCGTAACATTGATTGGATGTTAAGTTTGTGGCCCCACTGGAAGTGTTTGCTCAAAGCTGAATGTTGAAAATTTTTTCCAATAAAAGTCGTTGTAAAGTCTTTGGCTCCAACAAATCCCGTTACCGGGGTCCAGCAATGTCATACAGAAATGTAATGACTTGCAGTGGCTAGCTGATGTACAATTCAGTGCTTTTATTCTCCCAGGCCAGTTTGTTGCCAAGTAACCGACACGGTGGGATAAAGGTTCGGTCGTTTTGAGCGGATACCCATCCGGAATTCGAACCCATGACCAGCGTGTGTGATAAGGCACCACTTGCCCCACGCTATTTCCGTCCGATGGTCACCTTAGGGACAAAGAATTTAGTAAGTTGTAAAAAAGTATTATTAAAGTATCAAAATTAGTAGTGTACAATTAGTAATGCACACGTTGCATTTCACTCATTATTCAATTATTTTATGATGTAATCTATTTTCATCCTTATTCAAATGTATTTTTGATAATTTAGGTGCCCTCACTTCTGTGGTAGGAATTATGTCCTCTACTAAGACACGAGCCGGAGTAATGAAAATGTTAAATTTAAAAAAATACTAACCGCAAAAAAGACTCCATGAATTCAAGACAGTTCATAGTATATAAGTTCACATGTGCAAAAAACAATTATGATTAGAGCTCAAGTTTCTGGATAGGAAGAAACAAGAGCACCCTTGGTTGGATCCTAATTCGTAAAGCTGCTTGAATTTTTATTTGGCGACCTTCGTAGCATATTCTTATAGAAGACGAAAATACTGATATGGAGAATAAGCTGGTCCTAAAAAGTCCAAATGTATGTCGAATACGAATACTCGATTAAAACCAGAATTTATAAAGAATGCATGTAGAATTTTATAATGAACGCTGATCGCTGACAATTTAATAATTATTTTGGACTTTTGTTATGGCAAAGATCGTTATTTCACTTGAACTACCTTAACTTGATTTTTGATTCGGTGAAATATCAGCTAGTTCGGTTCCCCTACCTGGTTCAATTTTCACAGAAATACCTGGAACTGTGAGCCTCAGAAAGCCCGGAAACTTTCGAATGGAATCTATTAGGTTGAGTCATAAGTCCTCGGACAAATTGGTAACGAAAATATTTATCTTACAATTTCTAAACGACAATAGCGAATCATTTGAAATATGCCCCATTGGCATCGATGGTCTTCTGCCAATGCTTGGGCAGTTCGTGGATGTCCTTGCTTTAGAACGCTGGGAGCTGGCCCTTGGAGAAGTGCACCAGTGCCATTTTGATGTCGTCGCGGGTTTGAAAGTCCTGACCATCCAGATGACGTTGAAGATGGGGAAAAAGGTGGTAATACGAGGGATCCAGATCTGAAAAACATGGTGGCGTGGTAAAGTTGTCCTGCCGAAATTCGTCATTTCAGTTTTGGTCGTTCTTGCAATGTGAGGGCGAGCGTTGTCGTGCTGGAAGTGAACTTTGTGCTGCTGTAGACGTGTAGCTTTGGGATTCGCCTTCAAATTTCTCAGTTGCGTAATGTAGACGTGTGCGGTCACTGTGCATCCTTCGTCTAGCAGCTCCCATTATTCGACACGGAGAGCGCTCCACCAGAATCAGAGCACAACCTCCTTGGCGTGTACGTTGGGTTTGGGGGAGTCTTCTGCATGCGCATCTTTGTCAATCCATTGAGCACGCCGGTGAACGTTAGAGTAGAGGATCTACTTCGCACCCCTGGTGACTAGGTACTCGAGCCACGTGTGGTGCCCTTGAGGGTGAGGAGAGAAAGTGCCACGTCGTCGCGGCGGTCTATGTCATACTGCTTCAAAGCATGAAGCATCTATGGACCAAGCTTTCGCACCTTGTTGATTGACTTCAATTCACGAAAAACTGTGGACTGACTCCTCAAGGGTGGCTGCCAGTTCACGAGTAGTTTGATACGGATCGGCTCCCACCTGGCTCCGCAGCACTTTCAAATCCAACTTCAGTGAGTGTCCCGGACGGTCTTCATTTTCAACGGAATAGTCGCCCGATGCGAACTTCTAGTGCCACTTGTAAATTGTACACCTCCTGCTTGTGAACGTCCTTCATGCCTCTATCGATTGCCGCGGGTTCATCGCCAGATAAAAAAATAAATATGATGGTGTTGCGGATGTAGAGTTGCGACGGCTTGAAATCATGAGGCACAGTTGCTGGAAAGGAAACAGTTAGGTGCCTTTCCAGTATGCGTTTGGAAGAGCTTTCCATACTCTATCTAACGATGCCTAGCACGTTCATTTTCGTCACCTCTTTCCCGAGTTATGATCGCTAGAAGTCATCACTATCACATTGTCCGAGGACTTATGACTCAACCTAATAATTTGTGGCGTAATTTCTTAGCCTTTCAGATTGAGAAACGCTCGAAAATAGTCCGAATTGTACGATTTGGCTCAGCTCAAATACACTCTTCAAAAAACTTTTTTCTCTATATGTACGAAATTATTTAATTATGTGATTGGAGATCAAGTGAATAAATAATAACAGGGCGAAAACGAACTTGAGTTCAGAGAAAGTCATGATCGTCACTTTGAACTTGACCTTCATTAACGTTGCAAAAAGAAGGCATCAAGGGGGGTTTTTGTCAGTTGGTCGTTTCTCTTTACTTTAGGGCTAATGACGCCTTGTTTCTTTTTTGTCATGGTAGAGTGTGCTGAGTATGCTTGCTTAACATACCTCTTATGGGTATCTATATACACAATTCTACTAACAGTTACTTTATGTAATATCAGTAACCAAGCAAATCGTGGTAGTTTCCTTTAGCAAAAGCGTTCCTTCCTTCCTGCTTTCCTTTCAGCACCGGGATACTCCATGACACAATACAAACTTGAGGCTGATTCTCTCTAGTAGATCTGCGAGTTCATCGTTCATCGCCCATAGTTCATCTCCACTAAAGTACAGTAGCTCTCCGTCGAAAGTACACGCGAATGTTTTTCTTGCAATTCCTGAAATTTCTGTGGATTGAACTCCAACTTGGAGATCGTTGTAGTAGTCAGAACTAATCGAAATTATGGAATGGAGAACCATTGAGATCCAACTGCTCCATCCAAGTCCTTTCTGAGCAAGACTGATGGTATCCGTCAGGAATTTTAGGAGTACTTTCTGACCTAAGCCCTTTTTTAGCAGTTTCTTTTCAATGAGATGCTTGTTGTTTGCATGGTTTTCAGCCATAGCTCATCAGATTTGCTAGAACACCTGAGTTGCCTTTTTTGACAATTTTTTGAGTCATTGAAACTCGCGGGTCCTAGGGAATCTCATTTGCTACCTCGCAGAGTAGAGCGTGTGTCAGGGAATGCGCATTAAATGGGTAAAGAGGGAATCGCATTCACCGCAAACAATGGAAAAGTAATTGCTTTTGGTAGGGTGGTAGATTGATAAATTTTATTGGCGGGTTTTCGAGGAGGTTAGATGGAAAAAAAGGGTTGCAATAAAGAAACCTTTCTCAAAGACCCTTATTTCAGGACAGCTCCCACACAGTTGAACAAAGGCAATTCACTGAAAATTCAAAGGGTTCGTCTGTAAAAACTCGCTTGCCACATTCTTTACCTGACCTTTTTATGTGGCGTGCCTGAGGTCTGAATTTCCTATTGAAAAAAAAGTCGTTTAAGGATTGCCAAGTTCAGAGCGCATGTGAATTTGTTCAAATTTGCTGATGTGCATCTTTCAGAAAATTCGGGGGAAGGGGGAGGGGGGGGGGGGAGGGGAGGGGGGCCTCAAAAATTGTCGAAACAAGCTGAAGACCCTTATTTTTTCGAGTAATTTATCATCATTAAGGCTTCTTAAAATTCATTGTAAATGTAATTGCTTAAAAAATAAACGAAGTTAGTAGAAGTTAGATGAATGTAAAGCTGTTGAAATAAATAATCAGACATATAGTTTATTGCAGGTTCAAATAAGTGAGTAGTAGACAACTGATATAAGCATAAATAAATACATAAATGATAGTTCCACAGTACGTAGGCAGTACTAGGGTCGATGTGGTGCAGTAGCGCACTATCACACAACCAGGATCGAATCTTGGCTGGACACTCGCCTTTTAGAAGTTCGCGGGAACGGGGGGTGAACCATTCAAGCCAATAAAGTGTTCCATCCCTTCGGGGTAGGTCAGTCGGTACCAGACCGGTCTGGGGAGCACTTGCTTGTGCATCGGTTGACCACTGTAGGTCATTTGTGTAAGTCATATACGCATCCAATACTCACTGCAAATCTGAATCTAAGTCGAAGGCAGGGGCCCATCCCACAAGCGTTCAAAGTGATCAACGTCCAAAGACTCTGGACCTGTGTAAATGATACCATGAATGATATTTTTTGTAATCAAAAATTTATTTTTTTATGTCACGAGAATTTGTGATGACCATTTCTCGTTACAATAATATACAGTAGCGCTCAAAAGTATTCGGCGAAATGCTTCTTCAGTTATAATTTTCAGTCGTAACTCCTTTCCTACTGGATCTAATTGAGCGAAATTTCAATATGTGTAACACTGGTGTAGTGTGAATATTTGCCACTATTAACCTATAATCTGATCATGTTCCAGATATCCAAAAGGTTGAACAAAAAATCAACTGGAAATACGAATGGTGAACCTTCTAAGAGTCCTTCCCTTTTTGCCATGTCTTAAGTGTACGAGCACTAATGTCGAACCCAGAAGAGAAGAAAAACATACATAAGGTCGGAATAACTGCAGACGTCACAAACTTGCTTTCAGTACAGTCTACAAACGCCCCCCGATTAGTATGTGGATATGGTTGTTTTGCAGTCAAGTAGTGTTGGACAGTGTAAAATATGCTTCAGCTAAAAATATCAAAATTTCATGCGATTTGCTCCACTGGGAAAAAAGATACGGCAAGTTAAAGTTGGCCGAATACTTTTGAGCGCTACTATAGCTAAATTTGAAGCTTTTCGGACTTGAATCTTCCGAAAAGAGTTCCTTAGTTTGAAGTGTAAACTTTCCAATGGCATGATAGTTGAACCCAAATAGCCATGAAGAAAACAGAGCTCAATCATGAAGCAGTTCTATTTACAAGTTCATTCCTCGCAATTTTCATAATTTTTTTCCGTCAACCAATACCTTATCGAACTGTGAAGTAATTAGTTTTGAAATCCAGGACTTTGACGGTCACATAGCCATCAAGTCGGCAATTTTCGGCCATACTAAATCACCTGGGATAAAAAAGTCTACTTATCCCAAAAATCTTTCTTTCGGAAACGACATCCGAATGAGTTCAATGTCACACTGAAACCATTTCATACTATTCAAAGAATTTACTCAAGTAGGCTAATCTGTTCGGGATGTATCGGATGCCGTCCGTCGGCATGGGAAGCTGATCCCGATTCTCAGCGATGCGGAGCGTAATTTGGGGTCGTGACAAGCTGCGACCGGCTGAAAAACGTCTATTACGAGGCTTTTTCAGAACATCAAATTACCAAATCGGGCCGAACAGTTTGACATTGTCCTAAATACGTCACTCATACATGTCGACCCAAAGTGTAGAATAAGTAAAGTGTAAGGGTATTTTGGTTTGGGATCACATCGCCAAGGCTCGGGTCTGCGTAGCTAGCTGCCCATGGTTATGTGATGTGTGGGTGTGGGTTGGGTGGCTTGTGTGTATGTGGGGATATGATGTTGGTGCAAGCTGATTTATCAGATGTTTTTGTTTTCCTGTGATTGTGATCGACGATTCCATTGTGATCTGGTCGTCGTGATTGTCACCCTGTCACCTAAATGGTTTTTGTCACGGGACGATTTCAAAAAGCATGACTTCAATAGCAAGTTTCCGTACCAGCGGGTGCCGGGCTTTGGCTTACGGAATTCGAGAGACAATGGGGGGAAGATGCGCACCTCTGACGATAAAAACTAGCTTGACTGGAGCGGCTACGCGCATCGTAGCACAGCCATGCACCGACATCACTATCATAGCGCTCAGCGTTTGGCCACTTGGACCTGGGCCAACTGGTACCATATGAACCACCCTGTGCTACGTATTCGGGTTCGAGTGGGTATGGTAATCATAAGCACCATTCTAGAGGCCGAAGTCAACGGCTAGATTCTGTAAAGGTGCATGTAGTGGACGTATTCGGATTCCCGCAGTTCATTCGGTACATAGCCCAAGACGAGGAGGTTCAAGCTCCTCGTCTTGGATCGTCCGTGGGTCTGTCTCCGAAGAGAGGTCATTTGAAGTCAAAGTTAGCGATTTCTGCTGCGAGCGCTAAAATCACTCGCTTCCTTCCTGAGAAAATCTACTTTGGAAATAGCTTAGGTGATCGGGGCAGGGTTCGATCCATAGACATAGCGAACGATAACACAATTTTTGCCTTCGAGCCATGTAGTCCATTTAAAATGCTCAGTAAAGTCGTTTCAAAGAAGGCATGATGGTACGGGACAAAACATGTCATTGAGGATTGCGAGATATGCTCTACAGATCTTCTCCGAGCAACTCTAGCTCCTGGTCCACATATTTATTGACTGGGAATCGATCCATAGACCATAGTAATGGTTGGGCGCTTCCTCCCACTGAGCCTTGCTGTCTTGAGGGTGACGGCTGTTGAATCAATCTCTAGCCACCTTGCTTTGGAATAACCCAGAGAAGATATCGGTCAACGTTTCAGTAGTGTAACATGAGAGGATGTTGTTAGAACTTGCATGATGCTCTGATCGAATCCTTCCCAAGCCAGTTGAACTCTCGAACCTCTGCTTAGGGATATGCGGTCGTTGTGGTGGCGTAGTGCTTCGATTGTCTGGGAAGGTAGAAGTTTCGAGGCAATGATGAACTGGTTTGCCTATAATCCAGGTCGGAGTCCCATTCACGTTATTCTACGGTCTCAGGTGAAATTCGTAGGCATGGCGTATACTGGAAGACTAATCCACTGGCTGTTCTTCTACCCTGCTGAGTCACCTTCTTCGAGCCCGTTCCACATGAATTGCTGCCAGTTATTAGCTGAGTCAATCTGCTTATATCGCAAATGATCTTTCGTATTTGATTGTTAGTGGGGAAGCGTCGATGACAAAGCGATCGAGCCGGCCGCTCTTACGAGCAGCATTGAACCAGTAGGAATTTAGCAGGCGATCTGCAAAAGAAATCGCCCACAACCGCCGACGACAACGACGACGACGACGCCGACGGCTTTCTCGTTCGTTAGCCCGATTCGGCAATGACAAGAGGTGTTCGGCTTAGCATTGGAAGGAATGTCCCCTGTCTGGATCTTGCGTCACAAAGCATTGAAAAACGGAAGCTGCATTCAGGGAAAAACAACTGAAAACAAGAACTTTTCTTCAGCTGAATGGGTTCAATTAATTATAATATGTATAGGATTAAAAACAATGATAAATTGTAAAAAAATATGTCATAGGTTCTTGAAGTTCAGCTACAACTACGATTCCAATGCTGTGGCCCTTATAACGAAGGTGGAAAAAGACGAAGATGAGTTACTTTTCTTTTTCCAGTTCTCCTTATGACAACCCCTTTTCAATTGATTTGGATAATTTCCCGCATGTTATTACGAAAGCTGGACTTCAATGTTCTATTTGTTCTGAATATGGGTAAGCATCCCTTCAATCACAGTTGAACAGGAAATTGAGCACGATTTGAGGAGAACCTCTACCGGCCCTTTTAGTGAATCCTTGTCATTTTTCCTAGCAGAGAGCCGTCAATGAGGGCTCCTAAATCCGATCCTAAATCCTGAGATCCGAAGTCCTAAATTCTGAATTCTAAAGTTGGCGTTAGTGGCTGTCAGCCATTAAAAAATAGCAAATATGTCTTTTGACAAAATGGGAACAGCTTTCGTAATAATAATACTTCAAAAAAATGGAGATCAACTTATATTTTTTCGGAAGCTGAGAGGTGTAATAAATGGTATCGCGTCCACTAGTTGAAAACGAACTGACTTTGAGTATCCCCAATGGGCTTTTCAATGAAATATGGCTTAATTAGATTTTCATTCAGTTTTTTGATGGGAGTTGAGCGATTGGCCCGTCACAGATGTTTCACCTTTCGAGTATCAGAGCTTCTAAAGCAGATAGTACCGATATCTTTTAGCACATAGGAAATCTTCAAGCTTAGCTGTTCGTTCAGGAAGGCCAAGCTAGTTTCTCTCGGTGAAGCTGTCGATTTCAGCAAAGCAATTTTATAAGGCTAATCTCAGCTAAGCTACTCTGTTGCAAAGGCAGTTCAAAAACAACTATTATAAGAATAAAGGAAATAAAATGGTCAACAAAAGCGCTGAATTTCTGTGTAGGATCCGTTGCATGGCGTCTAAGACCTCGACGTACAGTAAAGTTTCCGAACTGTGTTGGCTCGTCTTGGCTGCGCCATGCACCTTGTACGTTTTCAAAATCGAGGTTTGGTTTGTGGGTGTGCTGTCTACACATAGACTCCTTGGTCGCTTGAAGTTCCAATCAGTATTTTTTGTTGTCCATATGTGTTACCAACTCACGATGCCACTTGAAAGACATGGAAAGTTCATTTCTCTCGAAAATGATCCATAATGCTCCCTTTTGAGCAAGGTTGTGAAAGTATGGATGAGATCCAGCAGTTCCCTTACGTCCTCACGACCACATTTGCTTTGACTAAATCAAGCAGATTCTCAAATTGAAGCATTTCATGTGATAAAGAGATCTGGAAGTGGTAGAACAGTTAAGGACGTTTTAGGGAGTAATGTCTTAGGGAGACTACGTTTTAAAATGAAACTTTGGTCAGAAATTCGGTTGTGATTCCTCATCGTTTCAGCTATGACCACAAATTATGCTATCTGACGAGAAGTTTAAATGTTGTGGTCTTCTGGAAGAGCTTTCGAAAAATGGGGAACATCCGAACTCCCGACTCGCAGTGGATCGGTTAAGAAGGGTCTAGCATTATGGATTATTCTCGAGAGAGATGAACTTTCCATACTTTTCAAGTGGCATCGTGAGTTGGTAACGCGTATGGACAACAAAAAATACTGATCGGAACCACAAACAATCAAGGAGTCTATGTGTAGACGGCGCCCCCACAAGCCAATCTTCGATTTTGAAGACGTACAAGGTGCATAGCGCAGCCAAAGCGAGCACAACACTGTTCGGAAACTTTACTGTACGTCGAGGTCCACAGACGCTATGCAACGGATCCTGCACAGAATTTCTGCGCTGTGGCTGGCCATTTTATTACTTTTATTCTTATAATAGTTGTTGTTGTTGATATGCCCTTGCAACAGAGTAGCTAAGCTGAGATTAGTCTATAAACCTGCTTTGCTGGTCCAATATACTCAGCAGAGGGAGCACAGATCCCAAGGTAGCAAAAGGTAACTGAGGCGGGATCCATTGGGCGCAGTAGAAATGAATCAGCTTATAGCTATAACGGTTATTATTTATTTGTTCAGGTACTGAAATGACTAGCCAGTTCCTCAACCCGGCATTATGATATGGAAAGTGCTCCAAGTCATGGACAGACTGGAAACTTCTACAGAAGATCTGAAGTGAGTTTTGAGAGATTGAGTTTTTCCGAGTGTCTTTTTCAGGCCTTAAGCTCTCTAGAGCTGTTTTCCGTAAGTTATTCGATTAACTCAAAGATTTTAAATCCAACACAATAACTGGCGTTAACAGGATAATCTACTATCATGTAACCCATTCTTTTGTCATGGAATTTCTTTTACTTCCTTACCACTTAACTAGAACAGAGGTACTAACTTATCCCAGTCTTATACTTAGGTTACGTCAATTATACAAGCTCTTTATACGTGGGATACGTTCACATCAATCAATGTTGCTCCTTGATTTCCGGAATTTTCACCGCCATTGACCTACAGCAATTGATATGCATGGCATCCTGGGAAGTGAGTTCGTCTGTTCAACTGTCTGAATTTTCATTCCAAGATAAGACTCCCATCGATCCGCAGACCGACACGGGAGTTTCGAGAAGGGGAAGGATGGGAGGGGGGAGGGGATAGATGGGTACACGAGAAATTCCACGGAAGTTGACATACCGTATTCTTCAACAAAAGTGTGGGAATTTTTGACCCCATGGCGACAATCCGGTGCTGTTCGTACTAGCGGGACTGCCATGCCTGCTTTTTTTCCTCGTGATTCCTCTATGCTTCTGAGTTTCCTATTGGTTTCAATTTTTGCCGAAGTCATGATGTTTCAGTGTTTCAACATCCCACATGATGGTGTCAGCTTCATGTTAAATCACAGAAGAACATCTGGCTAACAAAAAAGGTCGTTTGTATCGAGTTATGACGTAAATACGAACAGGTGGGGATCTCCTGGACTATGATTCGAGCTCTGACAATGTAATGTTACAAAAATTGATTCTTGCTAGGATAAATTGTTGTTTTTGGGTAGAGTTTGCCGTTCCAACGCATTCAGTAAGCAAGTAAATGCTGACAACACATTTGACTTCTTATTTTCTGGCTATCGTTCTGTGATCATTTTCTTGGGCCTTGTCCGAAGTAATATTACTTATATTTCAAGGATCTGATCAGAAATCGGAGAAGTCTTAATCGATGGATCAATTGATCGATGGGCGTGCTCGCGTCATGATAAGCATAGGGCAATATGGATCTCTAAGCCTGGAGTAAAGGCATTCCCGAAGGCAGCTTCAGGTAGTGATCAGTTCTGGATCTTGTCAATCAGCACACTTCGTGGCATTGGTTAGGCAGGTATGGATTGGGAGTAGTATGAAATTGTCAAATTTGACATGTACTCAGTGATTGGATTGCCACTTTTCCTATCCAGCCTGTGATTTCACAAAGTTTCAAAAGACTTGAAAAGATGATGCATCCAGTCGATAGGCATCTGGTTCTTAACAGCAGTGTTTGCTTAGTCGCTTACTAGGCCGCTAATTACGAACGGTATATCCGTGACCAGAATTCAAGCGCTGCACATTGCATGCACAATTTCACCAGATGTTTCTGGTCTGTTCTCCAGAATACCTACTCTCATTGTTCACTCTCGTCCCTCCTTCAACTTCATTCATCATCTTTCATCGTCTCATCCTTCTAAAAAAATCTTTACTCTATGTGTCTAATTGTAGCTATTACCGATTAGTTCACAACTTTTTTTCATCTTGAATCGTTGCCCTGGTGGGAATTTGTTTGGAGTCCGATTTCTGAATATTTCGAGATATTTTCACATAGGATGACTTTGAGTATGAATGTAATAGTTCTACAAACCTCTGCATACTCCTTCTAAGCATTCAATTGATTCTGAAAGATACCACGTTTTGGATGGGATCGCCTGAAATTTGTAATTTTTGTTGGTTTCTGATGCGTAAGGCAAAATGAACGAAGCCGAAACGGACACAGGTAGACGAACCGGCTAGCGAATGCCATCTTGATGATGATGAGACGGATTGCACTCGGCACCCCGGATATGCTAGCAGCGGAGATCGTCGGTGAAAGTCTCACTGATCACTGGGGGATGCCTTAGTCCACATGTTATGAGGAAGCTCATGAAACTAACATCGTAAGGTGGTGTGGTCGTCTTGTGTTTTTGAATTTTTTTTTCTAAAATCCACTTTTAGAGCTTATCGAGTCACAATTGCAAAATGTAGGAGAAGATAGGCGTAAAACGGTTTTAAGTTTTTATTTGTTGGTATCGGGGAATTGCCTACTTTGGGTAGAGGGAATATCCTCAAAGATACCCGGAAAGTTCTAAAAATAGATTGGACTACACCCGACCCAGTAGAACATACCATTTTACCTGTTCGCGAATTCTCCGCTGGCGGCAAGCAGTAAGTACGTTCCCATGCCGAGGTTCCTTGTCACTTGGGTTCAACCGTCTGGGAGGATGAAATCGCAATTACAGGAATTTTCCCTGATGTTCTAGAAGGACAGAACTTAAGCTTGGGTTCTTCTACATCTCGAATAAGTATTCCGGTGCAGGTATGTGGAACCTGTTCCCAGAGACATAGCCAGCAACTTCTCTCGTAATCGACAGCAGAGAATTTCCTCTCGCTCCGTGTTCATCCGGATGGCGATTCTCGAAGTAGTTTCCGCAGTGCAATCGCAAGTTGCCCAATTTTTCGTCAGGTTTATTGCGTACCGTTGATGATCGGTTCATGGTATCTTTACTCTTCATGGTTTTCAGGGTTTAGTAATGCCGTTGCCATTCAGCGGTAGGGAAGTCTCCCGGTGATTAATGTCAACTTGACGCTCTAGATGGGGAGTCAGGTGAATTGGTAGATTCTGGAACGCTACTCGAATGAAAACAGGATTCATCAGTCAAATCTTCCAGGGAAGTAGTAAACATTTGAATCTTGCTTGGTTGGCTGTGTTGGTTAAAGGTTCAAATATGTGCAACCAGTTTTTAATGAAGCTCCTTTTTGACTGCACTACAGGTACTTCATAATTTTCATGCCCTTCGGTTTGATTCAGGTGGAAAAAATGCAGCTGTCACGACAAACTTTTGATTCCGATAGGAGACTTTATTGGCCCATCTAGAACTCCAATCGAATTCCCTCAGAAGGGTGAATTCGTACTCGACAAAGATTGAATCCTTGTATGATAAGACGTAGTGCCTCATTTTCCTTAACATGGATAAAGCTCGAATGTACCCGAAGAGCCCCAGGCCACAGTAGTCCACATTCTCATCGGCTAGTTTAATTCTACAGTATCATGTCCTGCAGTAACATGGCAAGGGTGCCTGTGTGAGAGTGGAAAGTGGCCGAGGCTGAATTTTGAGACGAAGCCCACGGAAGCAGGGTACTTTTCCAACTTTATCTGATTTCGCTTGGAAAGGATACTGATGCTAAAGAAGGATGTGGCGGAAAAATGACCCATAAATGGCATGGAAGGGCATGGTAGCCTGTGAAGCTCGTTTAACAATGCTTCCTCTTGGCAATTGAGAAGAGGTTTACAGGAGGGGGAGGGGAGGAAACGTTGGTATCACGAGATGTGGCATCGATATGTGAGAACCCATATGAGCACAAAGTTTTTCGATCGCTCTTTGGGTACATCCACGATCGTTCGCAGGGTGACTGGATGTGAAACCTACCTTGGACAACATCACATTCCTTGGTGCTATCACACCTGAGGGAAATACATCAAAGAGGTGATTCCCTTGACAGCCTGCGGACGGGTAATGGACCCTAAAATAAATGTGTTGACGGATACCCAATGGCCCATTGAAGCAAAAATGTCAGAATGTCAGAAAAGATCGGGGAAAGGTGGCAACACTGACGGTCTCGACGTAGTTCTCATGGGTGGATATCTGCTTCTCGATAAATTCTTATGGGTTGATTCGGAGTTGAATCGACGTTTTTGTTCCTTCTTCAGAAAACTTTTTTCCTTTTTTCCTTATTTTTGTGTTCGGAGGCATTTGTTTATTCCCCCAAAGGAGTGCTATAAAATGTGATACTTCAGGATAATGCTGTTTGCAATACTTGTGTTATTTTTTCCCAACATGTTTATTACTTTTATTGAATAATAGCCTAATTGAGCTCAGTGAAACTAGCCGAAGGCATCTTCTAATTACCGCCCACACCCCTTAGCCTGACATTCCAGTTGTTGAACACTGGCGATGAGTCGATCTAAACAAAGGATAAAAAGGATAAAGTTTTTGGCGTTGATCAATCCCGTCTGAGGGATGCGCCCCCGCACTCGACTTCCATTCAGAATCGTAGTGGCGTAATGAGTGCGTATGTGGCCTATACAATGACTTGCGGTGGCCAGCCGATGTACAAGTCAGTGCTTTTATCCTCCCAGACGCGTCTGGTACCAATTTACCGACCCCGGAGGGATGGAAGGCTTGGTTGGCCTTGGCGGGCATCGATCCGGGATTCGAACCCCTGACCGTGCGTGTGATATAGTGCGCCACTTGCCACTACACCACCTCCGTCCGATCTAAACAAAAAGGAAAAAAATCTAATTGGGTAGTAGCCCTCGTTATGGACCACTCATTCCAACTTTTGATGAGGATTTCGATAGACCACTCAAGTAGCTCGTTGAACTTTGGTGGTGAAAGAGTGCTTTGCGTCGTTCTTGCATCTTTAGCCTTTCACGTCATCTTTGGACCATCTTCTCGACACATTGAAGTGGGCTCCTTGAGTTTTGATTCATCAGAACAATTGAAGGCTTCATCGACTCTTCCAAACTCTGCCTCGCAAAATGATCCTGAAGTGGTTGAAGAGAATAATTAGAAATTAGATTTATACATTCATATAATTTATATGTGAATCAGACATATCAGATCACAGATGTAATGTTTCTCATTATATATCTTATAAGCCGTTATTATATATAATATCATATGATAACATGTAGTTATATGTGATAATTGCATGTTGTAACATGTGATAACACGTTGAAACTGTGATTAACTTCGATAACTACATGTTACAGCATGTTATCGGAACACAGTTCGAACAACCCCTTCCCTTCTCCCATGCTTCCTCCTTCCACCTTACTTTGGCATACTTACATACGGATTTCTTGTTTCTCCTTCTCCTTCTTCTTTTCCTGACACTTGATCTCACTGCTGCACAATTTGGTGCTGCTGTTGGTAATCGTTGTCTCTTTCTCTACACGGCATCTTCTGTCCATCCTTACTTTCTGCAGAATTACGTACCACCTCTTCTTTGGGACATTTTTTTAGTTTTTTATTCACTAGGGGCTGTAGGCTGAGTTGTCTCGAGGGATGCCCATAGCGTATCGAAGCCAAAGAAAAACCCTGCAGAGGTTCACGTTCTGAAAAATTCGTCCATCAGGTTGGGCTGTCAACGTTGTGAATTTTGTCCGGACCGGACCAATCATTGCGTTTTGAAAATTTCTTCAATAAACATTCTACCGTAATAATCGTATGACTTGCAAATAATAATCGTTTACTTCATGGTTTACAGAAGATGATGTCCAGCGTCTACTAAGTAGCAGGATAGTAGGAAGAGAACGTTTTGATAGTGAGACATAGATTGAGTCTATTTATTTATTATTTTTTTTACTTCAACTACACTGTAGGTGCACCCAATCAAGCCATAACTTGTGTTGGTCAAAATCAAGCGAGGGTAGGAACAACAATATAGGGCAATAGTCAAATGAAGCCGAATACATACCCACCACTGTCGGAAGACACGACTAGGAGACGACATTCCCTCGATTATACCTTGCTTTTTCTTTTTATTAATTGTAATTAGCTATATTTGCCACCAGTGATCTCGAAAATGGATAAAGATCCGGTGTGCTTATTATGTTGATGTATTATCATATTCACTAATTTAGTGGTGTCTAAAGTATGTATGACGAATAAAGTCTATAAGAAAGGAGCGCAGTATTTATGGGCCAACGGTAGAGCTTTAGGCATTTTTGGAACCATTGGTAATAGGAATTGGGGGATTATCAGCTAGGCACTTAATCCACGGATGCTATGTAGCTTGCCGAGTTGGATCGGTATCAGTGATAAGAACATTCACTTGGTAAGGAGCTTTTGTGTGCCATCTTGTGACGAGTACGTCAGCCACTTGTAGATGATTGGGAATAAGTGGTGGTGGGTGTAATGGCGGTTCAATAAAGTCGTTAAGGCACTACAGTTCTCGAGTAATGCTCTGTTCTTTGCGGTCCTTGCCGTTAATGGCTAATTCTGAAGCTCGTTCAATCACAGCTGAGTTACTCTTGCCTGTTATGAACTTCATTTTTATTCAACTGCAACTGCCTTATTCCATGCTCCTACAAATCCTTCTTCTCAATGAATTACTCTAGCTTGTTGAATCGTCTGCCTGTCCAAGCACGTTCTGTTGAAACATCTTCAATAAATAAACAAAGAAGCGAGTAAACAGATGAATAAATGCAGAGTTCTTTTGATTTCATTTGCTTTACTCCCAGGTCTTACGAATCTTTCTGTTTCTTCATCTATTATTCCGAGCTACTGTAGCCTTTTCTGAAAAAAAAACAAATAAATAAACAAAGAAGTAATTAAATGAAAGGATGAGCAAGTTGATAATAATGATAGCAATATTTTTTTTCCACTTTTTGGACTCCTCAGATGAGTATGTACCAGAGGTGCATAGGTGTTGTAAAGGGATGAGAGATTTGCCTGTAATTTATTGAGTATGCCGAACTCCCCAGGAATAGTTAGAACAGATTTTTACTCGATGTCAAAAGGAGACCTGTAAGATTTTCCTCATGCCGGTGACTATTAAAGAGACTGAAAAATATTGGTTTGTTTGTATTGTCACTTCAAGCCTCCTTAGTTTTTCACTGCTCTGAGGGTTCCATCCTCAGAAATTACACCAATAGCAACCAGGGTTGACCTGATATATCCAGAAGAGCCCGCTGTTCTTCTCTTTCTCCGATGGTAGAGAAGGTATTCATAGTAAACCATCACCTGTATCATCTGTCGTCCCGTTGATCATTGATTTCCTCGACAATAAATTAAATTTCTTATCGTCCCTGTCGCGAGCAAAAACGGTCCACTGGATCCTCCTCACTCGAGCGATGCTGGGCCTAGCATTCCTTTCAATCATGTCCACGAAAGTGCGAGACATTTTCCTGAAGTATTCTCTGCCCATAAGTTTGCCCAATGGTGTGTGAGGTTGATTCATGAGTAAGGGCTTTCCATGGAATTTTTCACCGCATGGAGGAAGACCTGGTTTATTGAAGGTGCAAGCCTCTTATCTATAATATGTGGGCATGGTAGTTGCCGAGATTTAGTAGGTCTATCGCGTGTTCCAATTACTTTTTGCTCGCAGCCATCCAGCTACGTCAGACAGGAAATGAAATATCGTCGCTAAGAGGGCAAGTACTAGCACGATGCTCTTTCCAACAAGTGCAATGCTTGCAGGAAAAACGAGTTTTTCGTCCTCGTGGTTTTCTTCACTTCATTTCCACTCCTCTATGTTATTCCCATACGGATCTAAAGGGGAATTTTTCTGGTCCCAGGTTCGTTCACTCGGGCAAAAAGGCTCGGTTGGCTTGGATTTCAGGACTCGAACCAACACCATTACAGTATGTTGACGAACCTTGGTAGCACCTTACCTCTTGTTAGTCACTTGCTTATAGGGAAGGGAAAGTGAAGCTACATTGACATGTAAAGCGTCCGAACTTTCGATATGATCGTGAGAGCAATCTTGTTGCCATACTCTCTGATCCGTTATAAGATCCCGTTGCAACCTCCTCTCTCTTTGAACAGATGGAACAACCTGTGGAACGCCTCTCCTCTCTCGTTTCGGTTCCCTTGGCCAATTAAATCCCTCCTCCAAGTTCATCTGCTCATTTATGCGTTAAGTAGAAGAGACGAAAACAAAAACTCGCCGTTCCCGTCGTCACGTTAATCTCCGATGCTTGTCTGAAGTTGTCGTACTGGGTATGGCCTCATGGAATTGCCATCCTGATTTGCCATCCCCTCGTAGCACATTCGGACAGACTGACTGATAGGAATTCATTTGGTCGTTTCACTTGTTTTCTGCAATTCTAATTGAATAACTTTTCATCACGCAAACTTTTCGGTTGGATGATTGTGTGAGAGTACTCGAGTTCTCATCACTTTCTCCTTTTTTCGCTCTTAGCTCATGCTTTTCAAATGATTTATCTCCTGCTATCAAAGTGTTCACGAGCAATTTAGTCGTGATCTTCTATTAAAGTACATCTAGACACACATAAAAAGCTAAAGCACTCATTCTTCTATAAAGCCAATTGAAGAGTCAATTTTATTCTGCCGGAACAAAAGGTTTTTTGAATTATTGGCTAATTATTATCACTGAACGGGGCTCAAACCTGTTTTTATCTTTGGTAGTATAAATATAAGGAACATGTCCCCCGGAATGTACAGACACAGGTTCGAGCCCCACTCAGAGCTAGGGATTTTGCTTATGTGCATTAAGAGCACAGAAGGAGTGCAGACGTTGTCAGTCAGGGTGATCAATTGGGTGATTGATCCTTATACGCCTCGACAATATACCACGCGTCAGGACAACTAGCCAAGAATTACTGTGTGTCGCAAGTGGATTGGGTATAACGCAACACAGTTTTTAGCAGTGCATACTTTCCAATCACAGTCATAGCAGCATCTGAAATGGGGTTGGACACCAATAGGGTGTCATTGCTACGAGATTTCCGTAATCAGTAGCACTCTCTTATATGACATCGATGGAGAGGTAGAATATAAAAAGGAAGTGAAATTAAGAAGAATTAGTTCGGCGATACTTGGAATATTTTGCTTCCATCATGACGCTTCCTCTGTCATCCTTCTGACGTTGCCAACGTTTCCGAGTGGGAGCCATTGTGCAAAGTTTCTGCTAGGTTTTTTTTTTCAAGATCCCGAGGTTTCTCGGTCCAATCGTACCTACTAATTTTCCAGCATTTGATGTCTTCCGCTGAGTTCCCCGTCAGAATGTGGTCGTAACTTCACCACCTCTTCGAAATGGCTTGCCAAAATTCTTCGAAAACGTTTGAAATTTCGTTGTTCTAAGATTTGCTTAGCTGACTTCACAAGCTTCTGCCTTCATACCTTTCTTAGTACTAATGAGCATGGTTTTTGCATAAGCTTTGTCTTAGATGTTCACAATGGTGGTAAACTATGTAGTGACGCACGAGTGAGGGGAAAACTGCTTAGGAAAGCTCTTGCCGAGTAATTTCGATTTTTCGCCCTCCACTGGGTGTTGGTACACTGCTAGTAGCCTACCCATTGTAAGCCAGAGAAGTTACTGATCTACGAATTCGAGTAATTTCTTCTTGGAAGGACTTGTAGGCATCCTCAGTGCGACCTACATAATTTGATGATTTTTGCGTTTTCCCCCTTTATTGTGATATAGAGTATACTTTGGTTATTCATACTGTATGGAAAAATAATCAAAAATTTCTCTGTGGACATTGAAAATAACCAAAATTAACTAAAAGATATGAAATCCGAAGAGGCGATCTGTTTTTTTTTTCAGAAATTCTTGATTTTCTCTGAGCTGTTGATTTCTGATGGCCTACTCGATTGCCGCTATTATGCTGTTATAGCTCTAGCTCAATCTGCTTTTTGCTCAAAAGCAATTCGGCCCGTTTGGAAATTCCCTCCTTGTAGAAATGGCTCTGATTTACCGATCAAGGGCAATGCACACCTCGGAGACAGCTAGGATGGTCTATTAAGAGAGACTCGACTCGGTCAGCACATGGTGATTCTTACAATTAGATAGTTGTCTTACAGCCAAAAGCGAGATCTGGATTAGCGACGCGTTCAGTTTGCCGCCCGTCATTCATCCCCGTCACCCATAGAAGGGGGCGGAGAAGAACAATACTTGACAGTTGTCCCAAGCGCGCCAACGATTCTCCACTTCCCTCTCTCCGTGAATGGCGTCTCAATATGAATTGTTGCATTGTGGGAATCCAGACGTGCAACCGAGCAAGAAGGGTAAAAAGAAAGACAAAATAGTGAGTTTGAAGTGGCACTATCGAATAAGATTGTATATGACAGGGGGTTTAGGCATTGATGACCTTACCTGCATGAGTGAGGGTAAAAAAATGAGGTACTCGGCCTTAATCGATTCCGTTCTATAATGCGCCTCGCCTTCGATTTGCATCCTGAGTTGTAGTGGTGATTTGAATGCTTATGTGCCTCATACAATGATCTTTGCCGGCTAACTGAGGTACAACTCAATGCTTTTATTCTCCCAGACGAGTCTAGTACAACCTAACCGACCCCGGAAGGATGTAAGACCTGGCAGGTGGTGGATATCGATCTGGGATTCGGTCTCAGGTCCATATCACTGTGATTGTGCGCTACTTGGCTCTTCATCACCCCGTCGCAAATTGTAAAAATAAAAGCATTTAAAGAGAAATATCTTTTTCATTCTGAAACCTATTCTGAAACTAGATGAAAAGAAGATAAGAGTAAATAAGTCATGGATGAAGATGAATGAGTTTGAAGTGAATTATCGAAGGAGTAGATGAACTTGGTGGTCTCAACGCTTTAATCTTATTGCTGACTATTTGAAAAGGTCTGTTTTGCTACAACAGCCAGTTTTTCTCGTGATATGTGTATTAATCAAATCGGCCACGTCTATATAGGCTGAGAGTAAATTCAATAAGTAAAGAAGGACGCGCATTCACTCGTGCTCATGCGTTTATTGCTATCCCTTTCCTGCTCCCCTCAAAATCTCAGCCCGACTAAACAATCTTAGCATATTCGCATCATATGAAAAACCTAATCGCTGAATATCGAATGTTTCTGGTTTTTCCTTTTTTCTTTCACATTATTCTACAATACTTGTAAAGGTATAAAT
Organism: Haemonchus contortus; assembly: GCA_000469685.2. Lineage (NCBI taxonomy): Eukaryota > Metazoa > Nematoda > Chromadorea > Rhabditida > Trichostrongylidae > Haemonchus > Haemonchus contortus. Next base: position 40,174,441 of record LS997562.1, read on the forward strand.
TTGTAATTAAATTAATGCAACTGCAACCTTATAGCGGAATACATTTTTAATAGCTTTTTACGGATGATTATGCTTATTATTTCGAAATATTGCTATAATCATGGTTTGAATCTTTTATTCACAAGAAACTGACAAAGTGGTGGAGATATTCTTTTTTAGAAATTAAATTAATCGTTTTGTCAGAGTTGACGCATATGTCATCTGTCGTATGCAACAGAAACCCCCTTAACAACTTAGGAAAGGAGTAAAACACATGGCTTATACCGAAAAGATTTGGAACGGACTGTTTTCTGTAGTGTCTGTACCCTTAAGGGGGTAACCATTAAATTCAAAGCCTCTAGTAGTGGAGTAGTATTACGGCATTGAACTGACATGTCGGTTGCCTGCAATCATGGACGCAGGTAGCCGGCACAATCAATCATCTGTCAGCAAGATCGGACCCGTAGCTCAACCGCATAATAATGCTTGCTCTGGACTAAATGAACAATTGTCGCTATTCGTCATGAGTCACCATGAAATCAGCGATTTCCGCGGTTCTCGGCCGAATATGGGGATAACGTGGGCTCTATTTTATCGCTAAATCTCCTTTTCTCAATGGCTGAATCATACCTTCTTTAGTTCAGTGGCCAATTTGTAAGATTTGTGGTTTTCTCGGTATAATGATCCTAACATTGGTTCTCGTTTGAGAATGCTCCCAAACCGTACCTGTACTTGCGCCTATCGTCTAATTTCGGCACGTCGTATATGTGACGGGTTTTCTATGATGGTCTCGTATATCTTCATCTTATTGTGTTGGTACTGTAATTTGAGGCCTGCGGATCTGAAAATCTAGTGTTTAAGTGATTGCCATTTATGTTTGGAGAAAAAGAAATCATTTTAACTAATTGTTTCTGATTATAAAGATTAGGCTGCTTCAAAAACACAGCATATTCATTTGTCTGTTTATTTGTTTGTTTTTTGTTTATTTATTTATGTTCTCCAACTCCAAACCGGTTTACTGTATTTCCTGGTACTGAATCTTTCGAAAATTCGGAGAACCCACTCACGAAAAGCAGCAGTTAACTTTCCTTTTTAACTATTCTGTTTTACTATGAAGGAAATAGTGAGGACAGGTCTATTCTGGGAGCGGATGTCAAAGCTGATGTCCGAAAGTTAAAAGGATGTCGTTTTCGGGGCTGATCAATCTCTTTGACATGGCCGTGCCCCTGCAATTATCGTCTGTGGCGAATCGTTGTACCTATCACATACTTAGGGTGTAGTACAATGACCGGAGGAAGTAAGCTCAAGTAGTTAGCTAGTCAGATTAACTCAATGGGAACGTACTTCAGACGTCGTTAGAGGGGGTGGGGGAACGGAGATGTTCCTCCCTTTCGAGACTTGCGTGCATGGAAAGGTCAGTAAAGCGCGAGCTTTTAAATTGCCTCGCATCTTTGGCTCTGACTTATGCAAGCAAATTCTTTTGTTTTTTATGTTATCAATTGAAAATTGTATTCATGTAATTAGACGTAGTAAATTAGATTTGTGAAGTTGTAGATTCTTATCATCCAAATTATTTAATTCCGCTATCATAGCTCGCTTTTCTTCTTTTTTATTCGTGAAACATTGGAATAGAAATTCGTCGTGTTCAGTGGGGGGTTTTAGTGAAAAAAGAAAAACTGCACTATTCTATCGGTATGGTTGATCCGGCCGTCCTGGCTTCTTTTTTTCATGAAATATCAGAATAAATTCATTGCTTTCAATTGAGAATTTCTGTACGTCATTATGGTCCAGAACAACGACTAAATTCAACAACATTGTAATTTAAATCAGTAAGAAAAATCAATTCCTGTTTTATGAAGCTTAGTTAGGATTACTATGTAAGTGGTGTAAATTTGTAGGTTTGCATGTTTTTAGGGCAGAGTGGTGGGTAATCCAATACTAAAGAGTCGTCCCACCATCCTCCATAACCCTTTAGGTACTGAATAGGAAGAACATTTACCTGCCAGGGTTGTTACACACTGGGGATCTTCCCGAACAAGCAAGTCAATTGACTAACTGTGCTTCGGTTTTGGGATTTGGGATTCCAAATTTCTTCCTTTTTTCATATTCCACCCTACGCTTCATTTTCATATACTGCTTTTATTTTTCTTCTTTATCTCTCATGCTGATGCCCGATTTTTACCAAGGTTGGCATAACCTCTATTTGTTCCGAGATCTCACCTCGCCTGAGCGTCATCCCGTATTTGTTTGCTGATTTATTTATATATTCGTCTTAGTAGTTTCAGTAAAGGTGAATTCAAGGCTGCAAAAGATATAGAGACTATGATACTGTACCGTATGCTCAATGTTTTGGATTTTTCCAAGGATTTTGAAATGTTTCTGAAAAAAGCATTTTTGCAGAATGCTTATTGACTGAGATGTATGTTTTTTAATAAATTCGAAAAATAACTCGATCAATAGAAATTTTATTTAATTGGACCCTGCTATTGATTAAGTAATGGCTCTAATGTTGAGAGACTCACAGAATGAAAGCTTCGAGATTGTTCTTCACAATACTAGAATATTCTTAAGTGTTTTCGTAGAAAACCGGCGACACTCGGCAATTTTTTAGCACTGGAAAAATTATTCACAACTCTACTAATTACTGAAGAAGTACTTCGTTTTTTGTACTCCTTGCAAATTTTACTTCTATTTTATTTCTACTTTTACTTTTTACTTTTATTTTTCTTTCGATGGATAGAGGTAGTGAAGAAGCAAAGAAGTGCTGTTGACGGCAAGTATGAATGACATATTAAGGATGCCTCTCCTGAAAAAGTCTGATGATTCCGGAGAACGATTCTCAAGAGGAGGGCGTCCATACTCCTAGCTGACAATTAGCCGTATGCTATAGAGAACTACCTAATTAGCTACGGGTATAATTAAGACTCTTGGAGTGGTTCCGGTCTTTGACTGACTGAAGTATAGCGGAAGAGACTACTGAAGCGACTCCCTTTTCCACTACCGTAAACATCTAACCATTACCGTCCTTTACTATGGAGAATTATTTTTGTCGAAGTTATTTTTTATGTATATTTGTTACATTTCATACATGATATTTGAGGTCCCTTCCAAATACCTCTCACCTTCCTCTACTTTAATGATCTTTCCCCTCCGTTCTTCCCTTTCTTTTCCCCATTCTGCTCTTTCCCTCTTTCAATATAGAACTTCATTAAGGTTCACACCGTGGTCCGAAGTCAAGTTTGATCAAAACTTTCAAGCAAAGTTTCAAGATTTCTCGGTTCAGGGAATACAGCAAACGAAAGAGAAACCTATCTATTTTTCTTTGTTCTTTGCTCAATTATCTTGGTTTCATCCACTTTTTGTATTGAAACTTTTTTGTTTCCCTCTTGTTTTGCTCAATTATCCTGTTTTATCTACTTACTGTAAACATGCTTTTCTGGATTACGAGTAGAATTCTATGAGCCTATGAAAAGATTCTAGCTCTCGTACTTACTATGTAGTTGTTACCTATATATACGTACTAGTAAGTTGATAGTAGAGGAAACGAGGTATAGGCGAGAGAGACAGCAGGAAATGGTTCCATAAGCGGGGCTAATTTACTCGTCAATGTGTGACCTTGGGTCCAGACAGCGGGGCTTCTCTGCTTCCTGTGCTCAAAGTTGGATTTAGTGCTTGCGGTACTGAATTAGAATTCTCCTAGCTTCTTAGCCTCTTGGGTATTGGGTCATTAGATACTGGACTTTTCTGAGGTTCACTGCATAGTGGAGAAAGGAGCATTTATGTCGTATGACGTGTAGGTAGCGGACGAATCGCAGAAGTCATAGTCTTGCGTGCTTGTCGTGTCAAAAAATCGTGCTTCAAAAAAAATTTTTTCCATTTTCTCTTCTCTATTTTCCCTTTCTTCATCAAGATTCCTTTGGAGTTTTCGATTTTCCTTTTTTGACTTCCTAAAGTTTGTACATGGTTATGTCTGTCATCCTATCGCTACGGTTATCATATTAGACTTCAGAATTTATAGATAAACTTCAAGGTTAGTCTACGTGTCAGAATTTTTCATTTTTGATTTGAATTATTATACGGTTACCCTCAGTAATTAATGAAAGAAAATGGAGTGAGAAGGTATCGGTAGCTAACACGGTATCGTTTATCGCTAAAGACTTCACATACTTTGTGTTACGGATTAATTCACTGAAAAATTTACTTTTTTGATTTTATCGAAAATTATATTGTCTGTTGACCGAATTTGATACCATTGGAAGCACAAATCAACGGAAGATTGTGATCAATTAGTGTCTCGTTATTGTAAAACCGTTAAAAAACTAAAAATGTTGAAGTTTAACTTTTTTAATCCATTCTATAAGAAACCATGTCGGCGTGGACCACATCTTCCTGTTATGTATCCATGAAAGGTGTTTTTGTCTGGCCGAAAACGATTCAATAGAAGATGGATGGTTGAATATTGATGAGTTTTGCAGAAAACAGCTAGAATGAGCACATTCTCAGTCGTGGAATCATAAGAGCTCTCACATCGTTCTCTGCGTTAAGAATCCTTTCTATTCCGTTTTCATCTTCATCATCGCTAGTCGAGAACAGAAAAAAACCGCTCTTTGTTTATATAGAGGTCCTTCTTGATAAGCTTCTCCGTCTATGGCCCTTAAACGGTGGATATTTGAACTTAATTTTTACCTTCATATTTATTTACATAATTTGTGTCTATATGTGAAAAAGTGGTAGGCTTGGCCTAACGCACATGTAAGACGATGAAATCTATATGTATGAAAAATTTATCTACCATTTTCTTTTTCTTAAAATAGAGCAGTTGAATGTACACTGGGGAGTCTCGATAAGTAACTTGATGGGCGGGTAAGGCAGTACATGAAAACGTAAGGCTTTGGGATCACTTTGCCCTTCTTACACTATATGGGTTCCAGGAGCACCTCATGCCCTTATAAAGGCATAACGTCAATTCTTCAAGAATGACATCTTTAAGAAAATCTTTTCGGCTTTTGCAGTGTAAAGGAGAAAATATCCAATCAAATTGAAGCCTTTAGCATTAGTAGATCCCATTTTAAGATGCGACTACGCATTCGACTTCCATTCAGAATCGTGGTGGCCTACTGAATCCATATAGTGATACAATGACTTGCGGCTCCCAGCTGACGTTCTAATCAGTGCCTTTATCCTCCCAGATAAATCTAGTACTATTTAACGACCCTGTGAGGTAGGAGGTTTGGTCGTCCTAGGCGGATATCGAGCCTACCCTGAACCCGTGATCTCGCTTTTGTGACAGTGTGCCACTTACCCACAAAATCCGCCTTTCCAAGGAGAGTATACTTTTGGTACCTCCCAACCTCTCTTGCTTTAACCTCTACGTAGTTGTTTGTGATTTTGTAAGTATTTTTGATGAATGATACGAGTGATATTTATTCTCATTTATTATTATTATTATTTATTTAATATTCCAAGTAATACACAACAGTAGTAGTACATAGTAGTAAAGACATAATAAATGAGAACCATTTAATAAGTATTAAGCTGCTTATAAAACAATAATAAATGTGATGCTCTAGTTAGTATAACTGAATGTCAATTTTTATGATTGACACTAAGCCTAATTGAAGCTTTCATCAGTACCCTCGCTGTCATTTTCAGAATATTCGTTACTGCTTCGGAAATACAAGAGAAAAATTCTGTTCATGTCATAATAAGTATTGAAGTAGTAATATATAGTAAGTATGGTAAATATTCAGTTATAATCAGCAATAATCGAAAAGTGATAATGAAATAGTAGCATGAAATAAATGTAATATTATATGCTGGTATAATTGAATGTCATTTTTTACCTTGAAACTGAGCTTAATTAAGGTTTTCATCAATTCCCTTGTTTCTGTCATCTCCAGAGAATTCTTTTTTTTTCTTTTTCATGGCCGGAGAAATGTTGGTCAGTAATCCCTAGTATTCAAACAGTCACGATCCTTTATTGACCTATCCCGTAACTGGTACTCTCCACGCAACCAATTTCGTTCTTGAATCGTCATGGCGTTTGAATGTGCATGTGGTCTTTACAATGATTCGCAGAGCAACCTGAGCATAGGTTAGCATTTCCGATTCCTGAAGGAAAGCCTGGTAGTTCAGGTATGTATCTGGGTACACATCATGGGTAAAGGCGCTGTCTGTAGCACCACCTGAGTGCATTAGGCATATTTAAAAATAGCAATGGGTTTTATTTGAGTTGAGTAATGTTGCTTGTAGGTTGTTTGACTCGATATCCTGGTGAACCCAAAACCTGACACATCTGTCACTCTTCACGAGTATTCTTGGACTATATTAAGAGGGCCTGCTACTTATCAGCAGTGGAGATCCTAAATGACAAGAAAATTTGAGCGTTTTGAAAAAATTGATCAGCAAAAGTTGTTCGTGAAAACCAAGCGCACTCCGTTTCCTCTTCTTCTTCTTTTTCTTCTTCTTCTGCATGATTTCACGGGATCCGCTGAACTTGTTAGCCTCTTTTGTTCACATCAACATGTCCCAAAGGAAAATGCCAACCAAAGCAACTACCAGTATCTAATTTCCTAATTTGTTCCTTTACTTCTTTGCTATTCTTTTTGAGTCATCCTTTTTTGTACTATGTAGTCCCATATTGCTTCGAAGATTATTGCTGATCATATCCTTTGCAACCCATCGTTCCAAGAACTTCTGTGATTGGAAGTTATAATCTGTTACTGCTTAGAGTCAGACTTATGCTCTCTTTTTTCATTGGTTTTAGAAAATGCCTTCAGTACATCATGGTATTTCTATGTATGTCTTGGCAGTTTTTGTTGTGCAGTTTTTTCATCGAGAAATCAAGCATCGCAGAAGGTGATATGTACGTTTAGAAATTTCTGCAGGGAGGGATCATACTAAATGATTTTGGGATAGAACTCTGTACCCATCAGATATTAATTGATATTATGCTTGTTTGATTGTTTTCTTAATCAATCAATTGACGTTCGATTGATTTGATGACTTTGGTTTGTGTGGCAGTTTTTTCCATATATACTGGAGTTCCCATCTGTCGGAGAGGGTGCCAAAGATATGTTACCTATCCACACGTCATTTTTATGTCAACATGTGCTGGATGTAACTCAAAACCCGGCGCGCTAACATAAAATACAGCTCAAAAAGGTTTCTGCGGCTCGGTTTTTCAAAGGTTAGACTTCTACTTTGATGCAAAAATAACAGCTCATTGTAGAGATCCTGAAGCGATTCTATTGCAAACTGATGTGAAAGGGAACTTTCTAGCCTTTTTCCGTTACCGTATGACCGAGAGACTACGTAGCTACCGTGAGCGTGTGCGGGAATCCTGGGTACGGTATAACCTTAAGTCCACGTAGTAGTCATGATTATGTGACTTACAGTAGTTTTCCATATTTTTCACATTATTCACTCAAAATTGAAGAGCATCGTCATTAACGGCATTGCACTAATTTTATTCCTCTCTCCGTCCTTGGCCCACGCACGACATGCTATTCTAAAAATTTAAACACGCACAAATTTATGCACATTAAGGTTTTTTTCTGAATAATAATCATTCCAGGACCACTATAAATTTCTAGTGAGCGACTTTATTACATATTCAAATAAACTATTATATCAAAGATTCCTAAGCGTCAACCAATCCCGGATCGGAATGTACCCAGGCCTCCAACTTCCATTCAGCATTTTAGTGATGTCAGTACGGTTTACATTTAGTTGCTAGAGCAGAAGGTGCATAGGTTAGTCTTTGAGCCCTTACGCTGGTCTAGTACCAATTAAAAAAGTCTGAAGGATGGAAGTTCAAGTTGGTTGGTGTGGATATTGGCTTGGTCCCTTGACACTACTTTTTTAGGGCCCCTTACATTTTTCTCGAAGACTCCTTTTTTTGCCTTTTTTGAAAAGCTTCTTGTTTCTGGTATGGTCTGATCGGCCGTCTCTTTTACTTAACAGATCGTATGCGAACAAAAAGATAAAACATTTGGGTTAGAACTAGTGGACAGTCTGAATGGCAGTGACTAAATCTCAAATGCCAGCACCGCATTTACGGACGCTAATGGCACCATCGTGGCGTCAAATCACTGTTGTTGCTTGAAAGTGGAAAGAAGCTTCATGGATGGATTCATCTGTGTTCACGCCATTCATGCTGCCTTCATTACAAATCAGGTAGTGTGAGACTTGGCCAACGAGCATCAATTAATGTCGTGGATTAGCGTAACTGGGCTTTTGTTTGTTTAGTAGAGTATTACGCGCAGCGATTATGATGACATTTCCCGTCATGCTTACACACACATTACTCGTTTGATTGACTTTCAATGAAAAACTGCTGAAGTTTGAGTTTTTTGAATTCTGAAAAGAACGAGTTTTCCCCTTTAATCAGCTCATCTGACCGTGACGTGCACTTGTGGAGTATGGCTTGCGTGGAAACACTTGAGTTCGTACTTTTACGTTGCCAGCTAGTAAACACAAGGATCAGCTTTCGCCTAAAATTGCCAGGATTCCTCAATTTAGAAATATAAAAGTCAGTGTAGAAAAAGAAAGAATGAGATTCCAGATGAGTGCATAATTTCTTTCCAAATCTGGGAAAATTATTCAAATAATCAGTAAAATTTATAAGCCGCTCTAACTTATGGGAGGTCTACTTCAAGGCAGATTTCTTCCAATTTCTACGCAATCCCGTAATGTGATAAAAAATGGCTGAACCTATGTAGTAGTTCTATAGATAGGAGCTAAGGAATAATTTCGTAGGGACTCGAGTTTCAAACAACTCGTCCTCTAGGAACCGTTGGAACGTCAACTTTTAAATTATTGCCTGGACTGGACCAATATCCCAGAATAAGCATTTTTCTTGAAGTTTTTAAAAAAGGCATTCTGAATGAAGCAGGGTATTGAAATCAGGGAGGAAAGTTCAAGGAATAAGCCATGAAAGGGACACCCTGGTAACATTCGATCTGTCGATTACAGTTTTAGTTTTATTTTGGAATCAAGATCCCGTAATCAGGATATCTAGGTCCGAGAATAGTTAACGAATGAACCACTAAGGTGGATACGATCACAGGGGTGCTAGGTGTACCGAGCTGTACTGCGGTCAGGGCTTTCCAAAATCCCTAATCACTGTACAGCTTGCTCTTTTTCTATCAGCAGTACTCAGAGTAGTGGAGGCTGGCCAATTAACCGGTTTCCCCTTTTTCATGGAACCCGTTTTAATCAGCGGTAGGGGCGTTGCTTAGGGTTCAAAATTTATTTTATGATCGAAACTCATCGAACTTACAGCGTAATGATGGCTTTTGAATAAAAATTATGTATGTTTTGGTTTTCTGAATCGAAAGACTGAAATGAAAAATCACACATTCAATTCAAATTCAATCACAAATTTGAAAAGTTCTCGTCACAATGTCCCATCAATTTTTTCTGTCAAGAAGTATCTATGGATTTCTCGTCAGTAAGACTTGTTCAACCCCTATTCGTCCCAGTTTCCTTCGTCTGTCTTGGGCTTGCAAAATATATTTAATTACTCGGATGCCAGATATAGTCCACATGAAAAATCTCTCAAAATACAGAAAGCCTTCATCATTTACTACTTCCTCTTTTCTGTTTTTTGTTTAAATTTCAAATTTCCCCTCTGTGTTCAAATGAGTGAATAAGTGTGTATCAAATCATGTTGTTTTGAGGCAGTTGAGCAAGTCATAGCTTTTCTGATGATTCCTTCGTCTTCGATCTCATTTTTCATTTAATTTGCAAATGTAAAAGAGACCTAATTGACAACTGATAAGAGCCCAATTATGCTCATAGCGAAAATAAAGCAATGCTTGTTATAATAATTTGGAATTTAAATTTTTCTTTGAGAACCCTTTTGATGAGTAATCTCGTTCTATTAATTTTGCACAATAGAAGAACATTTTTTGAATGAAGCAGAAATTATGTTTATGACTCTTAGAAGTTATCTTGAAATGAATTATGAGACTGTATTCGTTATGAGACTATTTCAGTGCCATTTTTTGATAGTAAGAGTTCAAAGACGAAAATAGATACTCCAGACAACCCGTACTTTGTCGAGTGCTTCAGTGAGCTCGTACTTTTGAAATGTTGTCGAAAGTAAGAATGATTTCATACTTGAGTTAACTTAATTTACTTGTGAGTATTAAAGTACTTTTCGATCGAGTATGGAAGCGTAAGGTGTCACTTCCACGAAGATCTTTACTTCATTCAGGCTTCATTTGGGCGCATGTCCACTGCAAGAAATGTTTTAAGTAGCTAGCCAGGGGATCTCCTTATTCGAGTTTAGTCGATTTCAAAGTGTTTTTTTTTTCGAATGGGTCTGGAAAATACTGGAGAATCTCGAATGAATATTGATTATTTGAGAATACGCACATACATTCGCCTTCCTTTTGGGATTATTTTGACTTTTTGTATACGCTTTTGGTGTGTGCAATGAAATTCGGACACCGCATGATGTACATGATGTAGCGCTTTTTCCTTCCTAGATCCTAGTCTCAAATCCACTATCAAAAAGATTTGGGGGGGGGGATCTTAATGTGGAAATTGAGCATTAAAAAACTTAGAAGAAATTTCTTATTGTTTGTGTCTGACCGACTTTTTAGTCGAGCTTTTTCAAACCTTCTATGCACTTTTGGGTGTTTTATGACGAATTGATATATTCCAAGTCAAGCAGACAGGACAAGGCCGACGAAAAGTGCAATCGCACAGGATGTAAGCCTGTCCATATTTAATGACCTTCGAAGTAGGCACGAGTTTGAGAGGTGACGTCAAAAATATCGGATCCACCCTGATTTCGTATTCTAGCTAGGGAACCTTCTATTCTCTTTTGAACTGCCAAAGGTAACTATTCATTAAAGATATTTCGAATCTGAAACTAAAGCGAAAATTTCTTGTGTGATACAAAAAGTAGTTCTGTCGCCCACAATATGGACAGAGCATATTTTTTATATTCCTTTTTTATTTTTTTTCCAAATTTCCAAAAACTCAGGTGATCGCTGAAATATTCCGTAGTCCTTTCTTTCGTACATGGTGTTTGATCCACTAGGTATTCGTATTGCGTACAACTGCAACTTGAGTACAGCCTATTAAGGAAGCGATAATGTGGAGCGCTCGAATTTCTAAAACAGACATGCGATGAAACGCGCCCTTCAGCTCAGATTTCCACTATTCAAAAATGTCGATTCAATCTGCACTGAGATGCTCTTTTAGAAAAAAAGGAAAATGATTTCGAAAAGATTAATCACGAGAAGCGAGATAACTCGGCAGCTGGCTGTTCCGTATTTACCCAGTTCGAGACTCCCATGTCATAACTTAGAACATGTTTCGTTAGTTTTGTCATATTTTCAAAAGTTTTTCAGAAACCGCATGTTTTAATGAAAAGTTCGGAAGAATAAAGAAAGTAGTTCGTTAGCTGAGTTTTTTTTTTCATGCAAACAGAATAGGTCTACATAATGTGTATGAGGCCTTTTATTCAACATCTATCAGCTAAGTAGCCTGGAAAAAAATTGGAGATTCTAATTTCGCTGGTTTCGCCATGTTTCTGGAGAGTCGAGAATCGGAAATTAGAAAAGCGTCATTAATAGCAGCAGTAGGAGTAGAATTCTGCAAAAAAAGAGCTGGATCTCTATGTCGTATTTCACGGCCCATTAATTTTTTGTACAAGTTGGTTTTTAGGCATGCCCACGTGTCCCATGTGTCCTTGGCTTGGATCGAGGACAGGGGTACTGAAGGAGTTGATTCGTTCTGAGACTAATCCAACCTTACTTTAAGTGAACCTTTTAGCGGTTGAGACTAGACTGACTTGATGGGATGATTAACGAAAAGTGATGTGTATCTGTCGAATTTTTCATTGTATGAAAAAGTTGTGTATGGAGTCTTCTTGAGATGAACTTTTATTTCAGCCACTAGCGCCATTGCTGAATCTTTTTTTTCAGAGCTAGACGAGTAGCTTAGAAATTCAAGAATCGTGAACAAAACAATGACAGAATTGGCTTCAAAAAAGTCACACTTTGTGCCATATAGCTATTGTTGAACGTATGACTGTCATTACGGCTTCGTGGTTGCCTAGAGAAGGCGAATTTCTGATGCTGTTCAATCCCCATTGACCACACTGATCCATGATGCTTCTGGAATATTCTTCTGGATACTGTAGTAGCTGAGATTACGGCTTTTTTGGATTCCGAAATTCACGGATTCTGGAATAAGTCGAGAAAATATTAACTTGGGAGTCCACCCTGGCCCATATCTGCCAATTGTACAAAGTGACATTATTACTGATCAATGTTTTAACCATGTATCGATGTTTCGAGGAATGGGAAATAGGAATATATGAGGTAGTAAAGCAAATAATAAGCAATTTAATTTACAGTGAAAAAAATAAAAATAAAAAACGAAAGAGAAACAAAGGCTCGATCAACGGAAAAGCGAAATCTGATCATTTATCTCATTCAGGGGTGTAGACAGTGCCCTGAAATCCATTCATTTTTATCCTTGGGGCAGTTATGTAAGGTTCTTTTTTCCTGTTTTTTCAAGGTCAATTCGATAAAATAGCTAGTGTTTTCGGCAAGCATTACTTCATACACAAAGAAGGCTGCTTATTACAAATGAGAGTCATGAAAATGAGTTTTGTGTGCATTTGCTTCTTTGAAGAAAAAAAAACTTCTTTTTGCAAAAGTTCACGTGTTTTTTTAAAGGGAGAAGCTATTTGAAGGTTTCAACTTTTTGGCTTCTCAGGGATTATACTGGCATTTCCTATATGAATTTTCTTCTCAAACCTTTTAATTCAACCAACTTTGATTTCACATTTCCTAAGTTCCAATTAGTTTCAAGAAATTAATCGAATTTCCCTTCTGTGAGGTTTCAGTGATTGATGCCTTTTACGGACTTTTTGAAGATCTTCTCCTTGCTTCAATACGTCCTGACCCTCTAATTCAATTACTAATGGAACGAACTACCCGATCGAGTATTTTTTAAGCTTTTTTTTGGGGAAATTTTCTCGTATTATTTTTAATAGTAGTTCCAAAAGCTCAAAGTTGAACAAGACCTTTGAACGAGAAATTCAAGCCTTTCGTTGTCCCTTCGCCCCGCCCCTACGCCATCGTTGGTGCATAATGCATGTATAAAAGGCTGCCGTCAGGGAGGGGGTGTGGACTACACGAGGTATAAGCTTTACGATGTTTTTTGTGGAATTTGTTGTATAAGATAAATGCAAAATCTCTGGAAACTACATTTTTACCGTTACCACTAGATGTAATAGGTTCCATAGAGATTTCATTTTTTTGGTTCTCATAGTTACCTTCTATGAATCGCTATGATCATACTTCTTCCGAGCTTCGATTTCCGTTTTCCGGTGCCGTCACTTACGAATTAATGTTTCCAAGTCGGAGTTTCCTTTTACTCTAAATGGATAAGATTTCATTCAGTTCATCGCTAAAGTCCTAAAGTAGTCCAGTAGTTCAGTCTAGAGTCTAGTAAGTAGTACATAGTGAACTAATAAGGCCTTCGCTGACTGTCTAAATGTAGCGGAAATGTACAAAAAAACGTTGTCAAGGGAGGTTCGATCAGGTTCGTACGTGACAGTTAATGAAGGACAAAAAAATGCCGTTTTTAGAAAGTACAATTATAATCTTTTGAGTTTTTGTTGCCGTTGTGTCATTGTATACAGAAATTGCAGTATGAAAAATTACCCTTGGGTATGCCGTACTAGCGAATACAATGAGTAAACTGATTAAGCATCATCTATTGAAGGTTTCTATACGAATAGAATTAGGTTGGAGATTATATCTGAAAGCGCTCTCTTCCTTTAAACATGAAATTTATTTTTTCCATTATTTTTTAAAACCACGTTGGTGGTGCATTCATGGCTTATCAGGAAAACATAGGCATCTCATTGGCTGTAGGCCACATCATGAATACTGATCCAAGTTTTTAGGGCCCTGTCGACCTAATAAGTCAATTTTTTGACAAGGAATTCAATATAGACTCTATTCATGGGTCTTTCATGTGTCTTTTGAATTGATGGTGACCTTTCGTTTGTCAAAAATCATTTGCCCTTGACGAAAATTGCTATTCCAGTGCACTTGTGCATTGAGCCATTTCAATCAATTTATTCTGGAATTTTCAGGGTATATAAAACCTGATTCAGCAATGTCAGGGTATGTGGACCCACGTTTTCAATCCAAATAGTTCTAACCCTTGCTATGGTCGTCCTTCAGTATGTCCTCCCTTCCGAGTTACATCCCGATAGAAGGGCTCAGAATGGTGAAATTGTCTATAATGACTGCGGCTACATTGGCGACTCGTCCATCTTATCATCGGATTTCTCCATTGTGAAACCTACATCTCAATCTACAACCCAGCAGAAATCCTTGATAGGATCGATGGCCTTTTCCTAAATAGCATTACGATTCTGAAAACGTTTATTATGCTCATCAACTTTTTCAGTTATATGAATGTTTTCTCCAAGCAGATGGTTTGAATTACCGTCATTGTTTTTATTGATTTCTGGTTTTCATTGAACCTGCCCATATTGGTATACTCTTGAACACCGTTTTCCCCTCCCCTGTTCTACCCGCTTCTTCCACTCCGATCATCCCTATACTAAACCTCGTCCTTCCGCTTTTTTTCTCCGAATTATTACCACTCCGTCGCAAACCGAGGGTCTATGGGGGCGCCAGGAGCATCCAAGCCTCACCATAACAACAAAACTGAAAATTTTATATTATTTTGACGAAAATTCTGAGGTTTCGTGATATCAATAAGAATAGACGGAAGTTGTTATCGGTTGCCGATTCATGCCTGGATGGACAAGGTAGTGGATGGGATTAGAATGGTAGAATGGGGACACGTATTGTTGATTCTTTGAGGGCTCTATAGGCATCATTTCTATAGTTTTGACTTTCTGACGTGCACCTCAGCGAGGATTGAACCAGTTGCCACCTTTGAAAAAGACCTTCACTTCTGCTCACCTCTAGGAATTGTAAATCTTCAAATTATATTTGAGAGCTTTTTCCTATAAAACGTCTGTTGGGCTTCCGCTTTGGGTTTGGAAAGTTTCTTAGAACCAATCTAGCGTTGCAGAAATCTTTACTGGAATCGAGAAATTCCAAGGAAGACAGGCAAGTAGCTCTAATTCGTGCTATGAAAACAGGAAGGGATTAGGGATTTAGTTATTAGGGATACATCATGTGGATGTCAAGTTTAATACGAGAAATGTATATTTAACTTTCATCCCGAATTAGAAAAAACATTCTGCAACAACGTTTTTGCCTTAGAAAGTTCTGAAGTCCCAAATGGATAAGAACGAGTGCTGGAACATACTTGAGACGAGGGCTCCCCAACGTTACTTCGTCACCCACTGTGCTGTGTACTCTCAAATTGGATTGTAAATTCGATAGTTCTGAGCCAGTAACACGTTAATTAAAAAGTTGTACTACTACTAAGCGGACATTATGAGTTCGTGGATATCAAGTTTGAAGTCTTTGAAGTCGAGATGTTGTACAGTTCTGATGTTCACATCCTTTCTCGAAGGGATCCTGTTCTCGAGTGCTGGATCAAACATAGTGTGTTGGTGCACCTTACATCCACTTTTTCCCTTTCCTCGATTCATTCGAGCTGTTGTAAATGTAGGCTTTCCTAATCCCCTCAGCCAAGCAGTTTGGTAAGTGCGAGCTCTTCTGAGGGGAAATGCGGAGGTGGGTGTTAAGGTTCCGAAAAAAATTCAAAGTTGGGTTTGGAGAGTTGATGAGATCGTTTTCGGGAGAAAGCCCAGGGATGAAACTGATGGAGAAACTTACATGACCACATGTCAGCGGCAATTACGGAGGTGGCAGGGGCGGAGAGTTCATTCAGCAGTTAAAAAAGAGAATCACCTGAAGTTCCTTGAAGCCCCTGAAGTTGAGACTGCACCGAATATTTGAAGCTGGTCGTGCAAAATTCATTTCGTACTGCATCGCATGAGAAAAGCCTATTTTCTGGCCAATTTATTACTTTTTTTTTCTACCGATTGCTCGTCACTATATGGCCATGAAATTTCTCGAATCCACGAAAGGCTTCATTGAAGAGCTCGGCCTCTGTTCTGGAGTGGCTCCACTGAGGCCTTCTTAAGCGTTTTCTTTTCGCAGAGATTGCAACCTTCGATTCTAGGAAGAGCAAAAGCTTGCGTAGAGTATGTCTTGCGGGGTGCTTCCCAAATGTTCAAAATCCAGATGCTTGTCCAGCATAAGCAGGCCAAGTAAGAGTATTATTGAGCACAGAAGGTGATTCTTCACCGGCTCCAGAGGCGGCAAAAATTCTTCATGATTACTGTAATTTAGCACTGTACCTTGGCTGCTTTGGATGGCAACATTTCGAATCCTTACCTCTCTCCTCCCTCTCCCTTATTTGGGTCAGCTGGGCCTCTACCTAAACCGCAAAAAGTAACAGTCGTTGTGGAAAACCTTGCTTTCTCATAAGGCTCCATGAGTTTTAATCTCCGAAAATAACCTCCTCATCGCTCTGTTCGAGGATGGAGAGTAAATACTGGACTCATTTGCGATATTTTCAAAACAGCTATAAATATGAATGCATATAGATGAATAGGCGAATGACTGATCAATAACAAAAAAAAATAAACAAATGCAAAAAATTACCTATTTTTATATTGCATAAAATTACCTATTTTTCGAAAGAATATTTTGAAGCCAGCAGGTGATCATCCCTCCTACCACCACCACCTCCCCCCCCCCCCCCCTTTACCTCCCGCCCATTACCTACCCTCACATTTTCGAACTTTCTTGCATTACGCCTCCACCTGCTCCGAAATTCATCCAAGTTTGGGAGGGTAAACTTCAGAGTGCAAGTCACGGCGGATATGCTGAGCCCTTGAGACGACAATGTCTTCGTGAGAATTTCCCTTAGAGCTCCTTTTCTTGATTTTTTTGCCTCTTGTATTTTTTTCATGAATTACGGGTTTTCCCTGGCAGGGCAAGTGATAGAAGAGGGCTTTTGTGTGGCAGATAATGATGGTTCGTGAGCTTCGAGATAGATGCGCTCTGAGTGATGCCTCCAGAGATATCCTATTATTAAGAGCTTTTTGAGCAGCCTTTCATCAGCATAAGGGATCATCAAAGAAATTGTACGGTAAAATGTATTATTAACTTGTATTTGTGTATGCATTTTATGATGGATTTGTGATTGGATCCGAGCAAGGGCGGGAGGTTTATTGAACCATTCCCCGTCAGGAACAAATTTGCTATCAGTATGCCTCACTCTCTCTTCAAGTGAGGTCCCAATCCCAGCAGCTAGGCAAACGAGGCTTCTCTAGTAAAAAAAAATCCTTCGACCCTCATCTTGCCCCTTTCTGTTGTTCCTCATTGATAAGCCATATACTTTCAATAGGTAGGGGCTGAATGGGGAACGTAAAGGCCCTCCAGAGCTTTCCACGCTCAAAAACTCTTTTCGTTGAGTAGATCTCTTTCCCCACAATCTTCTGGATGTGGATTAGGATTATCCGTTATTATCTGCCCCTGCCAGAGCTATTCGTTATCAGTAGACAGTTTCTCATCTTCAGTGCCCCGTGTACTCTAGGTGCTGCGGCTGTCATTTTAGTGAGCATTTTTTATTCACTTTATTTACCTTTTATCCCAGCCTCTTGCCTTTTGTAATTCATTTATCTTTTCTTCTATATTTATTCCAACAATATATCATAAAAATCCTCGATTGATGGGAAGAAGGAGCCTGTTTGTGGGGGCCTAAAGTTACCATCTTGAGAAACCTTTTTTTTTGAAGATGTATTCTCCGAAAACGCAGTAGCTATTTTAGCAAAAACTCTAGTAAATCAATTGATTCATGTATTTTGTAATACCATAATTTTGTTTATACTTTATCTACTTGTGCAGAAAGCATGAAATCAAATCTTTATAAAATATATCTCTTCTATTGCTAATAAGGCATTGCAAGTCACTGCCCGATTAACAGTAAAAGAGTTACATTTAATGATAAGCATAAATTTTCCAATATAATAGGTATAATAATACGTATTAGTGAATCATATTTTCATTGGTTACGGTTAAGAATATTCATCATATGCTATAAAGTAATAATAAAACATATTCATATAATAGTACATGTAAAACAACGTTTTCATTCAAGAGATCATATATTCAGTGAAAGGAAGAAGGCTGAAGTGCCTCTGCGAGCAGGTGTTTATAGGCTACCCGAATTTGTCGATTATCTCCGAATAGGTTATTGTATGGCTGAAGATAAATAAATAAACAAATAAATAGTGTATGTGTATATGGGGATAAAGAAATAAGTAAGTGAATATTTCAAGGAAAAGGAGGTGCGATGCAATGTCTTCAGTGAGAACCACACTTCCATGGTTTTTATGGTTTTCTGAACCTTGTCATAGCCATGGCGGGGAGTGCATTCCGCTATGGTAAAAAATAAATAATTACCTAAATAAGTAAAAAAGACAAGTTATAGAGCTACTTCGAATGCTAGCTTGTTCACTGGCTTCAATAGACCTAATTTCACCTCAGCAGGCCTTTCTTCACAGTCTCTTCTCTAGACAGGCATCTACTCTCCTTTTTTCATCCTAAATACTTTCGATCCATGCAGCAGTTGCTTTTTTATTGGGCGTCTCATATCTGCTTCTCCCCATTCCTGATTTTCAATGAGCTACTCAAAGTTTGCAGTCCTTCACCTAACTGAGCAACAGGTTGGCGAGAATAGAACCTTCTACCCAGATGTAGTAGTCACCGCTAATGTCACAAAATGATTTCCGAAATTTTTCGATGCTGGGTTCTTTTCCAATACTTCTTTGAAATAATCCTTTACCAATCATTTTTTTCCTATTATCGAAGTTCTGGAACCATGATACACAAGTGTGACGTACAAAAACAGTAATCGCCATTCAATTTATGGAATTATTATTAAATGAAAATCATATGTAGATGTGGATAAGCCGGCAGAAAAAATAATTGTATTCGGAAGGATAAAGTTTTGGCGTTGATAAATCGTGCTTTCTAGTTGGGCCAATGCATTCAATTTAGTTTCAGACTGATAGTGTCACTTGAGCAACAGCGTATATAGGACTAAATTTCAATAATTACTGGTATCACCTTAGTCTACAAAATTCATTTTGGCAGGAATTTGTGCATAAATTTCGGTAAACGTTGATTTATATCTCAAAAGGAAAGGAACCATCAGCGAATAAGGGATCACTGAGACACGCTGGCGTGATCCTCTCTGGAGTGTCATAGGGTAAAATGATAAGGAGTGAGAAACAGCCTTAAATGGTCTTGGAAACCCCACTCGATATGCCTCTTTCTATCTTCGAAGAACATGCCCTTTGAATAGGATTTTTGCAAGCACAAAAAGCAACTATTCGAGTACAACCAGGTGGAATTCGAAGTAACGAGTTATCGATGGAAGTTATTTGTCGTCATTCTATCATAACCAATTTGCCAAACCTTCAAGAGACTCCTTTAAATATGCTTCCATTTATTCGTCTAGTACTAGGATTTAAAGCATTTTTGCTGGAAATTTTGTTTAATTTTTTATAATCATTTTCCGATATCCAATTCAATATGCAAAATTGAAATTCATCCTTTTTACAGAGAAACACGATGACAACCTTGAAATCCAATCAGGATTTTGATGAAGTAGGATTCTGTAAATGTAATTTCCATGGAAGCGTTTTTTCGTTCTCAGATGAGAACTCATCTCATAAGGTCCACCGGGCTCAGAATTCAAATTGGCATAGGCTGAACCAAGTTCGGTTGGATGTAAATGAATGAAAATCCCTTTCAGACTATTGGTTATAACTCATTTACCGAAAAAAATAGGCTGAAAAGTGGAGTAGAAGCAGTGATGGAGAAGGGTAATGGGCTTCAATTATCACGGGCAATTTGAATCATCCATGCTTCAGTAATTGTTGTTTTATGAACCTGTTTTATTACATCATATGATTCTTTCATATTTGGTAGTATCGGGCTACTTTAAGCCCTTGCCGAAAGCGTAAAGTGCGAGTTTGAGATTGCTTGACCATTTTCAGTTGATGCAGAAGCCAACCATATAGTACATCCGAATACATTCAAATAGATCCGTAAATCTGTCTGAGACTTAGATGCATTGCTGTTAATGGGCAACAATCCTTTCATCACTTATCCCATCATGAGTGCATTATGTTGCTCAATCAGTGATAAGAGAAGAGCCAAACAGGAAGGAAATTTTCAGTGTTTCCTTTGGACTTGACCAATGAATAGAGCTATCCACTAGCATACTCTTTTATTTTTCACTCAACCACTCCATCCACTTTTACCGGAACTATATTCAAAAATAAGGCAGTTTTGTAACGGGAAGTGGCCAAACTCCATTATGGAAGAGTGTGTTTGGCATTTTTGGCAAATATGTCAACAATTCGCTCCAAGAGCTTTTGTTTTCGTTCGACTCTCGCAAGCATAGAAATTTTGCGCCCAAGAAATGGAAAATCAAAAAAACTTTCGTGCTGCAAGTAATCCACTACAACAGAGCGGTTGAGATTTCTTTCCATTGTTAGCACAAGACATCCTCCTTCCAATGCCGGCTTTCGTACTCTTTTTTTTTCATATACTACTGTCGCAGATTCGCTTACAGGTAAGTGTATCATTAGTAACTTAAAATTATGTACGTTGGTGGTGATACACTAAAAATGATTTTCTACGATTTTTCTTACCTTCCTTCTACCTTTAACCATGGTTATTATCAATTCTTCTATTCACTTTTATCGGCATTGGTATGATGATGTTGTACCAGTTTCGTTTTGGAATAATTAAACTAGAGAAGTTCATGTTGACAGTAATGACAATGGTAACGAAAATATGAGACTAAAGAGTGAAGAACAAAGCCTTCTGTTGATAGTCGATTCCGTCCAGGAGATGCTTCCTACGTTCGACCTCCATTCAGAATCGTGGGGGCGTATTTTACGCGTATGTGGCCTACAATGAATTGCGGTGGCCGGCCGATAAAAGTCAGTGCTTTTATCTTCTCAGGCGAGCCTGGAAACAATTCGCTGACCCCGGAGGGATGGAAGGCTTGGTTGGCCTAGGCGGGCATCGATCCGGGATTCGAACCCGTGACCCAGCGTGCGAGATAGTGCGCCTCTTGAAACTACACCATCTCCGCCTAACAAAAATATTTCAATAATGGCTATAATTATGCAAATTTGACAATTGTAATATATGATAATCCAATCGTAAATTATGGCCGTACTGCCACTATTTTCAATACTGCTAGAATCTTTAGTTGCTCTTTTTTTTTTCTTGTTTTGTGGCGTGATTGTCTCTGTAGCTGATTGTGTGATTGGAGTACTAGTACTGTACATACCGTAATTGAAACACTTTAGAATTTCTTCACTGCCTTTCTGAATTGCTCACTCAGTATCATATTTCACTTCGTTTTCCTTATCTTCTTCATCAGTTGAGTTTATTTCTAGGTTTATCGGTATCCAGCTTTATTGATTAGAGCTTTTTCCGAATTTTGGGTTTTCAAAGTCATCTTTAACTGGTTTCTAGTAGGATAATCGTGTCATCAATCTAAGCTTTTTTGCTTCAGATTAGTATCTATGTGATCGACACTAATGTTCGCCTTGATTCTGCCATTTCTGTTGCATTTCACGCGGTCCGAAGGTTTTGGGTGAGCTTTTTTTCATGTTGAATTTATATTTCTGTCGATTTTTCTGTTTCATACTGTTCTGACTTTCGCGTAGTTTCGTGTTAATCGTAGTAATCATTTACTTTCGTCGAGAATTTTTTGATAAAAATCGAGTTTTCGCAACTCACTGCTCAGGTTTTGCAACACTTGACTGAGTTGGACGAACCGCTTCAGCCTAACAAACATGAGCATAAAACACCAGTCTAATAGTAAGAGAGGTCGTCATTGGGCGCAATATCTGGCCGCTGGTACAGAGAAAAAGCTCCAGTGAAGCCCATCCGCCTGTGTCCCTAGTACTTGTTCAATACTTCCTTTCAATGTCTTCAATCTCAAGAATTTGCGTCCACGATCGTGTCTGTCAGCAAATACTGTTGGGTCAAGGATGTATACGACAATCACTTCTGAAAAAGCACCTAGTTCCACACTGTGGTACGACTTCTAATGCATTTATCCTGTCGGTGAATTCGGTAAGAACCTCAGGATCAGAAGAATCCGAGAAACCCGAATCTTCTTTCTGAACGCTATGAAAAATCGATCTTTTTATCGATCCCTTTTGAATCACCTGATAAGGGCATGGGAAGATCGTGGAAGGTTTCTTTTCTGTCGGTATGAAGGGAGTACGTCTGGCCTTACAAAGACTAAGAAGGCAGTCCAAAAAGTGCTGAATTAAATGTCGGCTATTCTTGGTAGCTCATTCTATGGACCAAATTTGCATTGAGTGTTCTTTGGAGCTGCACGTAAGTCGGATTTTCACGGATTTTCACCTGCCTGAGCACAATGGGTACTCGACTCGACGTGATTATAGCAAAGCCCTATCGGACCTGAATTTCCGGTAGATCGCTTATTTCTGTAGATAAGTTCATTCTTCTTTGTGAAGGTGACGTTATGCGAGAGTGATTGACTTCATTGGTTTCGCCGTACACCTGAGATCCCTAAGAATGATGAAGGTATATGGGGCGCTGCTGATGATTATGACCGTGAAAGAACTCAAATAATACTAGCGCCATCATTCTGATATCAATTAATTACCTGAATTAGGTCGATTATTTGATTACCCGTGTTAGGATTCGATCTAATGAATTGTTGAGGTGACAGTTCCTCTTGTGTCTTCCTCCCAGACCGAGATCATGCTTCACATGACTTCCTCTTGGCATTTGTTGTGACATTCCTGTTCAGCGGACGGCTCAATTTAGCTTTTCAAGTGGCAAAGGTGACTTCAAAGCAATTTGGGGACCAAGAATCGTAGACGTCGTCGCGAACGTCGACTGGCTAATTGTTGACTGGAAAAAGTCGTATGACTAAGGTGCAACTATAGAAGTAGTCCATGTGGAAATATAGTTGGGCCTATTCATGGCCAAATCCTTGAGCAGTAAGTTTCCCGTGCACTTTTGTTTGACAGCTCGACTATGACGTAGAAGTGCAAGAAAGCATGGCAAGCCATAAGTCGGTCACACGAAATGCAAATGCAATCCAGTGGTTAGAGGGATCTGCTTGCAATGGATATCTTAGGGGAGGGCTCTCATGGCTGGAGAGAGATTCTCAAGAAGGGAAGTGCATCACCTATTCTTTTGGCTCAAATTTTTCTTGAATCACTTTTTTTGTAGTATTGATCGCTTCAACAATTTGGCTGAATAGCCCGAAATGCATCATCTCTCAGGAATGCGCCACTCATGCGACTTGCTTCTTGAGTTGACAGTTGAACTTTGCAGCTCTACGGTTCAGCTTAAGCTCGTATTAGTGGTGTTGCTATGCAGACCAAACTTTATTAGACGGCCGTTGAAAGGGATGAGACCGCTTGGCTCGGAAAGGTTCGAAACTGCGGATGGTAAACGTTTGATAGAGCCACTATGTACATAAAAGCACTACGTTATCTCAATTCGTATGTACGTTTTAGGTGCGAATGAGGACCGGAGATAAAAGTCATTTTTGTCGTATTCTAGAGATAATAGGATACTGAATACAAATAATCCAAAAAATATAAGAAAAAGAAGTTTCACTTCTCCAAGAGTGCTTTCAAAGCACACATGGTCGTTGACCAGGTCTACCGCTCAATGCTACCCGTCCTACTGTGATCTCTAACCATTCTGAGTACTCTTAATGGGCCTGTAGTTGTCATTAGATTTGACTTTATACTATGGTGAAACTATTGGCTTGCATACCATAATGTAGTAATTATAATGATACTGCGTGGTCCAATTTGTACTGTATTTGAGATACTGTACGTTTTGATTATTTGCCCTTTACTGTGTTAAGGTCGGTACATTCACTGTACAAGGAATGATTAAACTGCGTTGCTTGTTTATTATAGTAAATTAAGCTTTCATTTATTCCGAATTCAAGTGGAAGTCGAATGCATGGCGTAACCAAATAAATTAAATTGACCAGTGTCAAATCATTCAATTGTTCTCAAAAAAGTGGTACGTAAACCTAATTGTGACTCAATTACAGTTACGAGAAGCTATTGGACGAGCAGAAAATTATCAAACATCTATTGGAAAGTCCCTATAGCGATTACGATTGGCGGGTTCGTCCCCGTGGTCGTCTGGGTCCCGCTGACGACGACGATTACGATAGTGAGCCAGTATTCATTACAGTGAACATGTACTTGAGGTGAGTAAATGTCTTGTTATCGCTTCCTAAACGCTTCTATTCAATGGCATGATTTTTCCTTTCCATCCATTTTGGTTTCATATGAACTTTTCGAGCTTCGAACCATGAGGAACATCAAATTACCAATGTACTTTTACTAAAAAGTGCAACCCGTGAGGGGAAATATCTCGAATTTTCTTCCGATACAAGTTTGAGTGTTTATGCTTCATCTAGACAGCCGAAGTACCTCAACACGGTTGAATATTTTGAAACTTGCCCACCCAAAGTAACAGCAGAATTGGAACGAGTTATGCTTACTGTAACTGATCCCTAGCAAATACGAATTTTTTTTCTTGCGGGAATCTGGTCCCCTACCAGTCACTAGGCTGAATCGAACAGATCTCATGAAAACTGATTTTCTCGCTGTGCATTATCAGTGTCAGTGGCTAGGCCCCCAGGATAGCGTTTTATTGGAACATGCCATGAACTCGGTTTACAAGTGGAATGGTGTGGGAGTTCAAACTGATCTATGCGACCGAGACAAGCATAGCTCAATACTCTGAACTGTTCATGGACATTTCCAGCTCCTCAAATATCAGCACCCGGGCGACCTATGATCTGAGCATCATACGAAATTGAAGAGTTCCGCATAGACTGTTAACTTGGCTAATATTAAGAATCAACTTTTGTAATTTAATTCCAGGAGTATTTCAAAAGTCGATGATGTCAATATGGAGTATTCGTTGCACTTTACATTTCGTGAAGAATGGATCGACGAGAGGCTGTATTTCAATAGCCCAACGTTGAAACATATCGTGCTGTCACCTGGACAACGAATCTGGGTGGGTTGACATTTTATAGGTTCTCTGGTACAAAAGGAATTTGCTATGAATCCTTTCCATATACTCTTATGTAGTTCGCTCACAGTGAGTAATTCGAAAAATGAGACCAATTAAATTTGACAAAAAGCTGCTCTGACTTGAATTTGTGATTGTTAACTTTGATAATTAGTCGTAAACGATTTCAGGTGCCCGACACATTCTTCCAGAATGAGAAAGATGGCAAGAAACATGATATCGATACTCCGAACATTCTAATTCGGATACATAACGGTACAGGAAAGATACTCTATTCGTGTCGGCTTACTCTGACCCTGAGCTGTCCAATGAGGTAGGGAAATTTCACTACTAACTGTTGATGCGCCTTTTTTATGATGTTGAGTGGGCATTGTTCCGATGGGGGCGAGTTTTTTTTTGTCAAGATTTTCTCTGAGAATAAATAGTCATTTGATGAAGATTGCAGTGAACTGGTTTACCAACTAGTATGTCGTCCAGTGCTTTCAAGCAAGGCACGGCTCCGTGTTTTAGGCAGTTTGAATTGGAGCAAGTAGATGTTTTGGTCGATTAGAATAAGATTTCGCCCTGCAGTTCGTTCCCTCAGGTTTCCATAGTTGGGCAAGAGGGAAGGATTGTGTCAGCTTGGCGAAGAAAGTTTTGGGAAACATGGGCCTCATCACCCGAGACAATACTGTT
Source organism: Haemonchus contortus (assembly GCA_000469685.2). Lineage (NCBI taxonomy): Eukaryota > Metazoa > Nematoda > Chromadorea > Rhabditida > Trichostrongylidae > Haemonchus > Haemonchus contortus. The sequence goes on from LS997562.1 coordinate 40,200,225, forward strand.
TTTATTCGGTGGAGTTGTGTTTCGATCCCTCGCTCATGAGCATGATAGCGGTACCATTTGGCGTTAAATCAGCTGCGCCTGTCCCTTTAAGGCTGTACGGACAAAAATATTAATTTGACACATAAAAGATAATCTTTTCGATTCTGATGATAATCTCAGAAGTCTGTCTAGGATTAATACCTTGCGATTTTCTTGATTCAAAATGACTTTGGTAAACGAAAACTTAGAATCCAGATTGAAACTTCTTGAAAAAAGGCGTTTTTTTAGCTTCCAACGGGCAATCTCACCTGACTACCCAACGGAAAGGCCACCAGACAGTTTATAAAAACGAATTTTTTAGCATAACAAGTATCAGATCTTTCTATATGGGCATCTGGACTATTTCCTGCGCAATCCAAATGAAAATAGAATTTTCAGTATTGAGTATTTTTTTACAGGTTGGCCGATTATCCGCTTGATGTACAGACATGTGTAGTGGATTTTGCTTCATATGCCTATACTACAAAAGACATCGGTAAGTGTTGGAAAGTCTTCAGAATATCACCACCAGATGAATCGATTCATTTTATTGATTTTTTCAAGAATACGGATGGAAAGAGGAAAAGCCTATCCAAATCAAAGATGGCCTTCGACAATCATTGCCTTCGTTTTTGCTCAGTAATGTAAAAACCGGTAATTGCACGTCAGTTACCAATACGGGTGAGTATGTACGAATTTTATTTATTTATTTGTTTATTCAATATATTGTATATGTCAACGTCAGAAATAAAAACACATAATATGACAACTATAACATCAGTAAACATTGACATTCTCAAAATTTATAAAGCTAAAGGTAGCCAGAAGCACCACGAGCACTGCCGCGCTGCGACTGCTTGCGTCAGAAACTGTTTCTCTCGTGGGACTGTGGATATCAGGGGTAGGATGCAGATTCGCGCAGTTGTTAATCAATTTTTGGCCGACTATTGTACTTGGCTATACCCCAGTTTGCAGTTTAACGCCAACTTCCAAATAAGTTATTTATTTGCTTACTTATTTGTTTATCCGCCTGATTTATATTTCTAAACTTGTATGTACTCCGGTTTTGAATTTGTCTCTTATGTATGTCAATTTCTTGATTATTAACAATTGAATTCGGCTGTACCTTGTAGTCAAGAATATAGAAATCGATGGTTGACGAAATTTTCAATTTTCCCCAAATTTTAGGAATGAAACTGAATAAATTTATTTTTAGGCGCTTATTCATGCCTTCGAACGATCATCGAACTTAAAAGGGAATTCAGTTACTACCTTTTACAGCTTTATATTCCATCTTTCATGCTAGTCGCAGTATCGTGGGTGTCTTTTTGGTAAGTTTTAAATATGTGATATTTAAAATACGATTCAATAAATAAATAAAGAAATAAATTCCGTGGTCCTTTGAACTCTCCAGACGCGCCATGAACATTCACTCCTTCATTTTTCAATTTGGAAAGGGTGAACATTAGAATCAAATAAATACCTTGGTTAGAGTCAGGGTACCAAGGGTTATATGATAGGAGCGGACTATTTCACTGCTTCATAAATGGTCGATTCTATCTTGAGTCAAATAGCGGTTTGAGCTATTTTACTTTGTAGGGGGGGGGGACAACTCACTACTTATGGTCACTAGGTTCGGATGTCATCGCTAGTATGTAGTTCGTAGCCCTTTTTACCTCAAAAGAACGGAAAAAATAAGGTTTGCAACGGCTTTTGCTGGGCACAGCAGTGGAGTCGGCTAGCTTACTATGACAGATCATAGAGACTTTGAACGAAAACAGTCTATGGCGACGCCCCTACTTGGAACCAGTCCACCACGGTTGAGGGTTTGGGAAAGGTAGAGCTGTAGTCAATCAGAAATCATGACTCATTCATGAGCTATGGTGTTTTAAACGCTGTTTGAATTTGTTCAGGCTAGACAAAGATTCTGTACCGGCTCGGGTTACGCTGGGAGTAACGACCTTACTCACCATGACCACACAAGCATCGGGTGTAAATGCGAATTTGCCTCCAGTCAGCTATACCAAGGCAATTGACATATGGATCGGTGTCTGTCTAGGTAAGACTATTACCGTAACCCATTTCATCCTTGTATCACAAATGTATACCTTTCAGCATTTATTTTTGGTGCTCTACTGGAATTTGCATTAGTGAATTGGGCAGCAAGGCAGGATCTCGTAGCACACAGTCGGGCCCGATATCGACAGTCACCTTTGTTCTTTAGGTGAGTGGTATTTCATCAGAAGCTTGTTCACGGTGGTTCCATGGTCAATCCTCTAAGATGCGCCATGCATCCAAATTCCACTAAGGGCCTTGAAAAGCTTGTTGTTTTTTCGAAAAATTTTTTGACGATGTCCTTTCATTCTAGGAATCCAGACTCACGACAAGAAAACTCCCATCATTTCTACGCACCTATACAACAAGAGGTTTGAATTATTTATGATGATGTAGTTTGTAAATTCGTGATAATACTTATTGTTATACCATATTTAACGCTGAAGACAATTGATCATTTCAAACCAGCTGAGAAAGTCTTGAGGGCGGATTTTTCCAGAATGCATTGTGCACTTTTCATTGGCAGACCAATGGGAGATGCGTTGTGGGCTCGAAAAGCCCGCCCTCTCGCACGCTTTGCTCAGCCCGACTCGGAAAAAAGCTTTTCCGACTAATTCCATTTATTTAAGGTCACGTTGGAAGATTTACCGTTCAGTTGGTGGGATAAAATATGGAAAATACGCTATAAGGTGAGCATGTCCAGAATGGAAGTTTCTTTTTATTTAGGTCTACTTTATTTTGAAATACAACTGTTTTGCTGGGTACACAATCTATCCTGTCAGAAACTAAAACAGTAATTAATAACTAGTTCCCATATCGAGCTATAATTTCATCTTCTGTATCGATTTCCATTCATTTTCTTGAATTCTGTGTACAATGGCTTTTTCTTTGAGCAGGTTCCAATCTCCTTACAAGACACTGTTCCATAGTACTGTATAGGTATGGGCGAGATAGCGCTGTAGTTTTAGGGGAACTCTTTTTCTCTATCATTGAGCGCTAGAGCGCAGAGAAGGTGTAGCCTACTTAACTTATGTTAGGGACGGTTCCTAGTCAGAGGAATATAAAATTTACCTGAGCCTCAGCAGGAGAGGAGAACGAAGTGGGTGAGATGAGTACCTCGTGCAGAAATCTTAGATGAGATGAGGATTGAACACTCAATCAACTCAACCATCCAGATGTTCCTCCCTTCCTCAGGCTTTGGTGATAAAAAACAATATTTCCTCGGCCAGAAATCGTTGGTAAGCTCCTGTACGTCTTTGAGGGCTCGCAAAGTCGGTTACCTTTCCTCCTCTGCGTTCCACCCTTAATGTTGGGGAGAGCTTTCTTCCCCACCCCAACTACATTTTTCCCAATAATCCACTCCCCTTTCCCACTCAGGTAAAGCGGACTACTTTTGCCCACTCCTCCTCCTCCACCACCACTTTTTATGACGAGTACTTTCAACCCCCCTGCTCAATACCGGTTTGTCTACACATACCTGATCGGCTCGGAACTGTAGGCTTATTTGCATGATTAAGTTGACATTCTCAGATTGCTTCTTCAGGAACGGAGTCGAAGGATCGATCTGATATCGAGAGTGATGTTTCCGCTGTGCTTCATCATCTTCAATATCATGGTAAGTAGAACTTCTCTTTTTTCAACAATTTCATGGTGGACCAGTAGGGAAAGCTCGTAGTCTAGCATCGCCATAAAATCATTCCACTTTATACCTTTTTCATTTAAGAATAGCTTCAGGATCAAATGATTCTTCCATAGACTTGTGCATTCTGATAACAGAAAGAGGTCATCGAAGACTGTTGTTATTTCAGTACTGGTGGCGATATCTGATACCGTACATGGCAGTACAAGCACAGTTGGAATGAGGCCTTCCAATATGGAGGCTTGTCTTTCTACGGAAAATTCTATTGATGTGATACGAAAACTCGGGGATTTGTTACAGTATTGTTGTAGATGCCTTCATATTCATTTTGTAATGTGACCAATTGATTCTCAAAAAGTGCTGATCTCAAAAGAAAAGTATAAACTGTGAAATCATTCATTTGTGCGTTTAAGACTAATTTAATCCAATGTAGTATGCCACATTTCGAAAAACGAATAAAGTGTAGACTCAATTTTTATGCCTACTAAATTACGTAATCCTCGCCTTAGTGCCGCGAGCGGTCGCCAAGCGGTTCGCCTTGTGTTTCCCAAGCCAACCATTCCGCGACTTCTCGCCAGCACTTGGGTGAGGATTGCGCAATTTAGTAGCCGACAAAGTGCAGCTCATTGGTATTTTGCTCGATGAGCGGTCGGTGGTCTTGTGTTTCCCCTTCAGAAGACGGCCTGTGTGTTTGTCTTGAACTATCCCGTGATATTTCCATATGCGAGTACGAGCCTGTCGATTGACAACGTCTTTTCGTTCCACTTTGGGATGATTGAGATGAGTGCACTGTCGTTGTACTAAATTGTAGACCGCTATTGCTCGCTCCAGTCCCCTGAAAGACGGACAATTGATTGATTTATTTGTGTTTTGGAGATCTCATTGTTTTATTACGGGATGAATCGTTACGATTAGATGTTTATTTTTCAATGACTGTTTTGCAATTTTGAATGGCCTCTTTACTGCCACATCGTTTTGTAATGTCATATCTGTATTCATTTGTTTATTTACCTTGAAATATGGCTCAAATCCTATAAAGGTATATTTTTGAGAATAAATGATTTTCTACTTGGGTTTTGAAGATTTGGATTTTTGGTCGAAAAACCAACAAAAACTGGTGTTTTTCATTAAACAGCAATAATCGACTTGAATGACTTCGAATTTGTTTTCTGTTGAAGACAATTGTTTTTTGTTGATGACAAACAAAAGAAAAGGATCTTACTATTTCTGCTGTCAGCTTGGTTATTCCATTCGTAATGTTCTTGAGGTGGGGTTCTCAAATGTCTAAAAGTTTCCGGAGCCTGGTCATAGCGATAGAATTCCGTCGCTTGTTAAAAAAATTAACTCTACATACTATGAACTTTATATAACTCTTGCCGAATCAAGCGAATAGCCTTTTGTGTACGACGACGTAAGTAAAAAATTTTGAAACGCTAACGACCAAACACTAGGCGCATAAGGTAGGGAAAAAGCGCCATTGCTGTATGAGTGCTCCGTGGCTCAAATCCCAAGGCTGAATCTTACACGCATTAAACTGGCTCCTTCCATCATCTCATGAACTGAAAGTGGTTCCTGTCGGGGACCTTAGGCGAACACTGGCTTACATATCAGCCTGCTCTGTTATCACTTGCATAGGCCAAGTACCCATCAGATGTCATTGAGCTTCTGAATATAGAAGTCACATACCGAGAATGCCTCTAAGAGCCATTAATTCACTCCATTTCATCACTCTTTTAGATTTCAGCTCACTTTTTTGTGATTTTAATGTCTTCTGAGAAAAAAGCTTTCATTGAAAACAGACTTCGAAGTGTCTATGTGAGGCTCTACGACTCATCTTCAGCCGCTCAAGAACCTTTTTAACAACATTGAGATTCACCAATACATCCTTCGGAACGAGTTGCTACGCACCTCGACTTCTTCCCGGATTAATAGAGATAATGAAAGCACATTTGTAGTTGCATATATTCCTTGTTACCGAATGGAAGGCCTGGCCTACTGTAGCCGCATACGATCTTGAGGAAGAAATGTAAGCGTTGCTTTTGGCTACTAAGATTCCTCAATGAGATGTATGCTGCTGAAAACACATCACTACTGAATCGGTTTTTTGAGAGCTCCCTTATTAGGGGGGGGGGGGATCGATTCACGCGTAACCCTCATTAGAGCTCTTCGCGCACGCAGCATCGTTTCAGTACATTTCTGTTGAGATGGACCAAATAAGTTTGCAGTGGTCCACGGCTTCACCACGAATTAGAGCACTTCTCTTTACTATGGCAACAAAGACCCTTCGAGACTAAAAATTTACTTCATAAGTCAACAATTTACTTGTTAGACGTTTAAAATAAGAATAACTTAAAGTTTTTTGATTCTAATAAAAGCAATCCTTCTGTAAGTGTGCATAGTGTGTAGTCATTTTTTTTGCTTATTCTACTTATAAGTTCTTATTTCTTCCATTATGGTAGTTATTAGCCGTTATGATGAATGTGTGCTACCGCGCTCCAATGCCATTTTGAACGGCGCGAAGTCCGCCCGTGGAATCGCTTTGCCGCAACTATTTGATTTTTATCTTACGTCCTGGATTTTTGGGTATTTTTTTATTCAATTTTGTTAGATGTATGTTTGTGTTCTTTTCGATTCTTGCAAAGATGCGACGCAATGGAATGATTATGCGTTCTCTTCGTTTTTCTGGCACTTCGATTCTCTGTGAGTGGAGTGTAAGTTCTCGCTTCATCGATTGTCATTTTCCTTACTTTTCGTTACACTCGACAATGAGGTTTTTAAATAGCCTCTTTACTGGCGCTTTTGGATCACAATCTTTTTTTGAATTTGTCATTATCACTCCTCGAATTGCTCTGGCGCTATAGGACCAAAATTTGAGCCTGTTATGGGTACCCAGGTGTCATCAAAAATCAAGCGTTTGTTGTACAACAGGGGAGTCGCTAGGAAAATCCTTTCTTGCGAAATGTTTTTCATTTTCTCTCTTTTTTCGCTCTACGTTCTTCCTCAGATATTCGCAAAATAAGCACTGCTGTAATGTTTGTATTGGTTTCCCCATCTGGGAAACACTGAGAGCTTCCGTTTGGACTGGGAAACAAAGCTTTTTTTTTTGTATCGAAACTCAATTCACCTATATCCAGTCATAATTCACACAGATTGCTTATGTATGTTTATGTCTTCATGGTGCTCTCTGCCATTCCACAAATAAGTGTTCATCTCTCATCCGGGTGGTGCTCTATTTTTGTTTCTTGCAGTCTCTTCATCACAGTTCTATGTGAGTTCTTTTCCTTGAATGCTCTCCATGTTACTAACATTCATTTTCTTTCACCTGTTCTCTTACGATTGCGTTCATTTTGGCCCACTTAAGAAAGGTGAACTTTGGAGTTTCGATCGATCTTACCCGCCCCCCAATCCCAATCTGGTGCAACCTACAGGCGGTTCATCGATGCCTACCGTGTATGACTCATTCGTCAGTCACTTTGACTTGGCTCATTTTATTATGCTGTTTACAAGTGCATAATAAAATAAGCAAAAGCAAAATGAACGACGAACAAGTTACGCACGGTAGGAGTCGATAAACGGCTTGTGGGGTGCAACAGATTGGGATGATGTATGATACCGAATCTAGGGACTTTCTTCATGAACTTCTATTGATTCATGTAGTTGCGTTTTTTTCTTCTCTTTGAACAGCACAATCCTCGGTGCAATATTGAAAACAAAGACGAGAAGGAATCATCTGCTGTCATAATGTGTGCTTGTGGTATGAGAATACGTATATGTGGACCTCGCCACTGACTGATAGAAAATGATTTTCGACTACTTCCCATTTAGAACCGATTAGAAAGCCCCTTATCCATCTTTGGTGAGGTCGGGCGAGATTCCGCTAGAGGCGGCACCTCTCTTCTTCGGCCCTCTTCGCTAGAGCGCAAAAAAAGAGCGATCGTCTTGGGATCCCGTCCTGATGCTCTGTAAATAGAGCTAGTATGTTAACACGCTACCGGTTAGACTTCTGAAAAGTAATGAATTTGTGGTCTCTGAATCGTCCCACACCCCAGCTTTTGCACGAGACAATCATCTATCCCACCCTGGTGCTCCTCTCCTTCCAATGCATAGATGAAAATTATATCTCAGGCTGAAAACGTTAGTAAGTACCATTATAGACAGATAGGGCTGGACCCCTCCCCCCCCCCTTCTCTGCGCTTTACCGTCTGGGCTACCCGCTGCCTCTTCCCCTCCCCTGGGGTGGTCTTCAGGAAAGTCGGTGTTGAAAATGGTGAAAGCAGTTGTGTAGGCAGCGCCTTTTATCGACTCCGTACCGTAGTCACATTTCTGATCGTAATATCCGTTGTTTTTCTCAGATCGTTGAACGGTGAGCAGAGCTAGCTAGAGTCTCCTCACAAGTGCAGAGCAGTATTTCCCTTGCAATATTTGCTCGACAAAGACGATCCTTAGGTTGGTGGCAAGCGAGCCATACAAAGCAGTGGACAAGGATGGAATTAGAACAGTGGCAAAAGATGTTGCTACTATATGCCAGAGACATACGTTCGAATGACTAGCTACTCCTGGCCTAACTTATGCCCTTTTTAAGTGAAGTTCCCTGGAAAAAACATTTGTTTGGAGAAATTCTATTCTTTTCGTGATATTACTGAAGTTAGAAGGCGTACTTTCTTCGTCCCTTCTTATTTCTATGACAAGACATTTTGTGCTAATCCTGTTGCGGATCTTCATTTATTTATTTTATCCTTCATTCGTTCTTCAAAAGGTCAGCTGTATGCTATTTCCATTCATTGAATCCAGAGCTCTATATGGATGCGCTAATGGCTCTGTTTGTCTTTTTGTCTGTAATGGACATTGTACAGTTGCAACAATGGTTACTGAACTTTTGAGGAGGTTAATGACAACAAATGCTCATTGAACACTCGGCTATCCGTCCAGTCGTTCGCGCACCCGTTCGTTGGGCCCTGTGAAGAGCAAAGTTCAAAGTGCAGGTGGTTCTTTCCCCAACTGCGGGTTGGTTTCGGTCTGTCCATCGATCCAAGTTTTCTATTTTGGGTGCATCTTCTGTTTTTCTCCTCCTAATAAAAAAACTTCCCTACATTTATTTCCATCTCTCCACTCTGACCACTTGCTTATAAAAACTGCAAAAAAACTAGTCTCACATTCTAAAGCAGCTGTAGAAAAATTGGCCACAGGGAATAAAAATTCGAACCGAATACTTTCTTAGATTGATCTCATCAGAAACAGGTTTCTGGGTTTCTGGAGAGCTCCGTTTTACCATATCTAATAGAGAAATTCACCAACAATTCTTAAGAACTATTATATTTTGATCGCTGGTCGGTACCGTGTCGGTTTCCGAACCGTAGCCAAGGCAGCATGAGAACTTCCCACTTCGACCCGTACGGGGTTGCCTCATGTTCATATCTGTCCCTTCATTTTTTGGCAGCTTCGACGTTAGACATTATTTTTTCAGTTTAGCTCTACTGTTCTTTGATGTAGGAATAAGGGAATAAAAATTTTGCAAGAATATTCTCTCAGATAGATCTCATCAGGAACAGGTCTCTAATTTTCGGGTGTGGGACGTTAGTCTCGAATGACATTACTTCGCGCCGAGGTGCGAAGTGACCTCAATCGTGACTAACCTCTTCTTAATTACGCGCCTCCCCTTGATCGTGACTAACCTCAACCTACTTATGAGAGTGACGGTAATGATGAAAATAGTGAGAAAATGAAATTTCAAGAAAAGTACTTTTTTAACCTAAAACTTCCATGGTCTTCGGTTTTAAAAGTTTCATTACCATGCAAGAAGGTAGAACTTTCAACAAAAAATTCCAATAAAATCTTAAGAAGCCTAATTTTTCTAATAAGAAGTATCATAAAAATAATAATTAAACAGCAGCTCAGATGGTCTTGCTCGTTACGAATTTTGGCATCTTTATGCAAAACCCTTCAATTTGGATGCGATTTGCTCCTCTCTGATGAACTTCGTCGAACCTGAGGAAACGTTGATGAGTTACATCCTGTAGAAACGAGAGTAAGATCTCTTAAAAATATCAACCTTTCCATTTCTTCGTATATTAAGTTTTTCCGGGCGGAGGTGGAGTAGTGGCAAGTGGCACCCTATATCACACGCACGGTCAGGGGCTCAACCCGTCTACGCCAACCAAGCCTTCCATCCCTCCGGGTCGGCGAATTGAACCAGACTCGTCTGGGAGGATAAAAGCACTGACTTGTACATTTGCTGGCCACCGCAAGTCACTGTAAAGGCCACATACGCACTCATTACATTCATTGCGCCACTACGATTCTGAATGGAAGTCAAGTGCGGGGGCGCATCACTCAGACGGAATTGATCAACGCCAAAAACTTTATCCTTTCTTATTACCTCTTTCCGCTGTTGATGATTCCTTTTCTACACATTCTATTATACAATTCCGTTTGCTCACTATTCTAATCATTGCCATCACTCTCATAAGTAAGTTGAGGTTAGTCACGATCAAGAGGAGGTCCGTAATTAAGATGAGGTTAGTCATTAATGAGGTCACTTCGCACCTCGGCGCGAAGTAATGTCATTCGAGACTAACGTCGCACACCCCTAATTTTCTGTAGAGCATCGTTTCATTATATCCTATAAAGAAATTCACCAGCGGTTCTTGAAAACTATTCTGATCGCTGGTAACTGCCATACCGGTGTCGGTTTCCGAACTGTAGCCAAGTCAGCATGAGAACCTCTCAGATCGTGCCGTTCTTTGTTATTTTCTGCAGACAATAACGTGCCGCAACACCTCTACAGACTTTCAGGTCCATTTACCTGATCTCATTCATGTCATACGAAGTTCTATTATACCACTATACTTTTTTATATTCTACAGACCGCATGACCACGATCGCCTTAAGAGATATAAATCAGACTAACATACCCTTTGAGTCCTGAGTATACGATAATATTTTTTTGAGCTTTGGAGTACTTCTTGCGTTGCTTTATTTTTTTGAACAACACATTCCTTTTATTTCTCCAAGCTCTTGGGCATCTTATAGTGCTGTGAAAGTGGTCATGAACACCTTTTATTGTCAAACTGAGCATCTGCTTTGTATTCTAAGAGCGCGGTAAAAGATTATATGGGTCGAAAGGAATCTGAGCGAATTTCTCTCGCGATAGTTGCCTAACCTGCCCGATTGACAAGGCTCATACATGGACTCTCCTTCGTTGTACCATCGATTGACTAAGGGGCCACTTATTGTGCTCAACTTCATATAAGTATGCTAATCTTCTCGCTCTTTGTAGTGGCCATTTTTCTTTTCTGCATTTGGTAATTATCTGATTCTTCTTTCTCATTTGAAATGTTGTCATCAGGTAACTTTCTGCATAAACGCTTTTGAGAGCAACGTTTTCGTAGAAGGTAGAGCTTCTCGCTCTTTCAGCATAGGTTATCTCATTCATAAAAAATTTATAGAATATTCATTACTTTTTACCAATTTTCCGATGACCTCTATTTTACTTCAATCTCGAATAGTGTTTGAGCGTGCTTTCTGAATATTCTATTTTTTATTCTGCATTGGGACATCGATCGACGCAAGCCATGATGTTAAAATCAGGTAATCTCGTTAGAAGTGCTAAGAAAGGTTACACCCCACCTCGCTAGGCGACGGTCCCTGATAGAGACCATGAAAGGAACCATAATCTGAAAATACTTCCCAATGACCGGTGGGAGATGATATCCATGACTGTGCTCCATGTGGATCATAGTAAGGAATGAGCAGCAATTTATCCCCTTACATCTCCACCTCGCTTAAATCGAGGGGATCGGACGACTATGCAACTGGAAACTAAGAAATCGAGTAATCTGGTATCATCGCCTTTGAAGAAAACTGCAGTCTGTACGAAAGATGGTCATGGTTTGTGAAGCCATGAATTGTATTATGCTGTTTCTCCCTTTACATATTTCAAATAGAATCGGAAATACTTTTTTCTCTCGTCCACCTTCTTTTTGAATCCACTTGTCTGGCGTTTGATGCTCATTCAGATCGAGGTTATTTCCTAGAGAATTTTTTTGAAGTGGCTCTCGTGTCAATTGAAATTCATGTTCTTGTCGTTACTTGGATCCAGTCGATAATGTTTTGCTGCCACCATGGAGTGTCACCGTGAACTTTACTCCTACTCGATGACCACATTGATTTTTGCTGGTTTTCTTTTCAAGGCCTTGTCTCGCTCTTGCTTCCTTTTTTTACTTGATAGACTATTCCTATTTGATACTAATCTTTCTGACTAATATGAAGGCTCATCAGCCTCCATTATCCATTCGCCTAATAATCCTTGAACATCAGCGAACTGGTTTCTCGAACAGCAAATGCTTATAGACTCGCATTTTCCCGCTTTCAGAAGAAAGAATTGTGGAATGCCTAGCACTTTCCGTTCATATCGTTCAATATATTCATCGTCAGCATTTCTCTGACAATTAGATTCGTTCAAACAGTTGTTTACGTCTGTTCATAATCTTTTTCTCTACCAGTCGGATGGCCATGCCGCCTACCGTAAATGTTTCTATCTTGTCTCCTGTACTCTTACATTATTTGAACACTCTAGGCCCAAATTAACATATTTGCACAAGCCCCGCCCTCATGGCAGAGTACAGTCATGCCCCGTACTATAGTATTACCATCCTGTCTTCCGTACTCCCACCTAATGCGAGAGCTGTAAGCCCAAAATCATATTTTCCGCGCAAACTCCGCCTTTGTGAGCGGAATTTTGTCATACCGCCTGCCATAAGTGTTCTTATCTTGCCTCCTATACTCCTACCCTATTTGAACGCTTAAACTCCATGCGGACAGGAGTAATGGATTTCGGCGCAAACCCCGCTCCCATTGGCGGAGTCCGGGTCTGTAACCCTCCATAATTATTCTCGTCCTGTCATGTGTAGTACTTTCAAACCTGAACGCTCTAGGTTCAAAATTGACAATTTTCGTGCAAGCTCGACCCTCTGTGTGCGGAGTCGATCGTGCCACCCACCACATGTGTTCCCATCATGCCGCCTGTACTCATACCAAATTTGAACGCTCTAGGTCCAAAATTGACATTTTTGTGCAAACCCCACAACTGTTGGCGGAGTCTGATCGTGCAACCCTCCATAATTATCGTCCTGTCGTAAGTAGCACTTTCAAACCTGAATGCTTTAGGTTCAGAATTGACAATTTTCGCGCGAACCCCGCCCACTGTGGGCGGAGTCGGTCCTGCCACCCACCACAAGTGTTGTCGTCTTGCCGCGTATATTCTTTTCAAATTTGGACGCTCTAGTTTCAAAACTGACGATTTTCGCGCAAACCCCGCCTCCTGTGGGCGGGGTCGCTCCCTGCCACCACAAGTGTTTTCATCATGCTGCCTGTACTCATACTAAATTTGAATGCTTTAGGTTCAAAATTGACAATAAGAATTCGGACCGAATACTTTCTTAGATTGATCTCATCAGAAACAGGTTTCTGAGTTTCTATAGAGCATTGTTTCATTATATTAGGTTGTTCGGAAAGGAATGCGCGTTTGAGTTCAAAAAATTTTTTATTATAAAAACGAAACTAAACAAGTTCAATTCAAAAGATATTCTCAATTACTAACAATGACTTGTTGCCTACGTTTACGCGAAGATCGGATTCTTCTTCTGAAGAACTCGCCCGGCTGCAACTCAAAGTAGTTGGACAGCCTGAGTTGGATTCTTCGCGGTTTTTGGATTTCCTCTCGGCCAAGGAGTGCTGCATTGACCGTAACAAATGGTAATCGGATGGTGCGAGATTTGGGCTTTATGGCGGATGAGGCAGTACTTCCCAGCCCAATTCCTCAATTTTTTTCCAAGGTGGTTTTCGCATCATGTGGACGAGCGTTGTAGAGGAGGAATTTTGTCGACGTCGTTTCGACACATTGACGACGCAGTGCTTGATCCACGCGGTTCAACTGATCTTCCTAAATGTCCACCGTAACCGTTTGACCCAAATTCAGGACTTCAAACTACACTCAACCTTTGCTGTTCCACCAAACACAGAGCACCACCTTCCTGCCGTGTATAACCGGTTTCGAAGTGGGTTTTGGAATGTCACCGGCGTCTGACCACTGTCTTTTTCGTGTTGTGTTGTCGAAACCGATCCATTTTCCGTCAGAAGTAACAGTAGAGTTGAAAAAACCACTGTCTTTGAGCGACGAAGAAGGATTCCTGCCATTGCCACTAGTGTTGCCTTGTTGGCGTCGCTCAGATGGTGCGTACCCAATTTCGCACCTGTTCGTCTTCCCATTCGCCAGCAAATGTATATGGATGGTAGAATTTGAGCAGCCTAAATGTACTGCCAGTTCTCGGGTGGTTTGGTGTGTATCCAATTTAATGACGGTCTTCAACACTTGGTTATCGACGAATTGAGACCGACTTCCATGTTCTCCGTCTTCCAAGCTTTCATTACCCTTTTTGAAACGCTGATACCATTGTCGACACTGACTTTCTGACAGGGCTTTTTCACCGCGTACTTCAGATATGGCACGATGAGATTCAGCAGCCGATTTTCCTCGCTTGAGGTTGTACCACAGGAGGCCCGCAAAAAGAATTTTTGTTCAAGCACTTCTTAAACTTTTTTTCTCAGAAAAAAAAACAAAGTAGACATAGCCAAAAATATATCAAAATATGCGCAATGAAAATCTCTTCTGATAGACAAAACTGTTTTGAAAAATCTTCTATAGTAGTGGAGAAATGAATGGACAAAGTCAACGCGCATTCCTTTCCGAACAACCTAATGTTTAATAGAGAAATTGAATACCATTCTGATCGCTGGCAACAGCGGTAGCGATGTTGATTTCTGGACAGTAGGCAGCTGTACAAGGCTGCCTCATGTTCATATCTGCACCTTCACTTCTTAACACAGCTTTGTCGGTTTTTTTCAGTATTAGCTCTACTGTTCTTTGTTATTTTCTGCGGATAGTAACGTGCCGCAACACAGCTACAGACCTTCAGGTCCATTTACCTGATCTTATTCATGTCATACGGAATTCTAATATACCACTGTACTTTTTTCTGTTTTACAGACCGCATGACCACGATTGCCTTAGATATAAACCAGACTAACATACCTTTTGAGTACTGAGTACACGATAATATCTTTATTTTGCTTTACAGTACTTCTTGCGCTGCTTTACTTTCTTGAACAACACATTCCTTTTCTTTCTACAAGCTCATAGGAATCTTACAGAGCTGCGAGGGTGGTCAGGAACACTTTTTATTGTCAAACTTAAGCATCTGTTTTGTATTCTAAGAGCTCGGTGAAAGATTAGATGAGTCGAAAAGAATCTGGGCGAATCTCTCTTGCTATAGTTGCCCGACCCGCCCGATTGACAAGGCTCATAAATGGACTCTCCTCCCTTGTACCATCGATTGACTAAGGGGGCCACTTATTGACCTCAACTTCATATGAATATGCTAATCTCCTCGCTACTTTTTTTCTTTTCTGCATTTGGTGATTACCTGATTCTATTTTACTCATTTGAAAAGTTGTCATCAAGAAATTCTCCCGCATTTACGCTTTCGAAGGCAAGATTTTCGTAGATTGCGTGATCTGTTGACTCATTGGCTGCTTCATAGTCCGCCGGCGTGCCGGCGGAGGCAGTGCTAGCGGGGAGGAGGGAGGCAGACAGATAGGCAAACAGTCCACGCCCCTTCGAGGGGTTGAAAACAAACAACCTTCGAAGGGGCGTGGACTGTTTGTCTTACACTGTCTGCCTCCCTCCTCCCCCTAGCACTGCCTCCGCCGGCACGCACGCCGTCACGCCGGCCGGCCGGCCGGCGGACTATGAAAGCAGCCATTATAGTTTTTTGCTTTTTTAGGATAGCTTGTTTCATTCATAGAAAATTCCTAGAATATTTCCTACTTTTCCTCTCTAATTGTCCGCTGCTCTCTATTTTGATGCAATCTCAAAGGGGTTCTTTTATTGTGGTTTCTAGATATCCTATCTGTTTTTTACACTGTATTTGGCTTCGAGCGACGCAAGCCATGATGGTAAAATTCGGTAATTTAGTTATTTTCTCGTTAAAGCTGTTAAGAAAGGTTGCACCCCACCTCGTTAGGCAACGGGCTACGATAGAGACCATGAAAGAAACCATGATTTGAAAGATACTTCTCTATGACTGGTGGATAGATGATGTCCATAACTGTGCACCAAGTTGATCAAAGTAAGAAATAAGCAACGATTTATTCCCTAACTTCTCCACGTCGCTAAAATAGAGTGGGTCGGATGACTATGGAGCTGGAAAATAAGAAATCCAGTAATTGTATCATCGCCTTTAAAGAAAATTGCAGTCTGTACGAAAGATGGTCGTAGTTTGTGAAGCCATGACTTGTATTATGCAGTTTCTCCCTTCACAAATCTCGGATAGAATCGGAAATACTTTTCTCTCTTGTCCATCTTCTTCTTGAAACAACTTGTCTGGTGTTCGATACTCATTCAGATCGAGGTTGTTTCCTAGCGAATTTTTTCGAAGTGGCTTTAGATTCAATTAGATTTCATGTTCTTGTCGTTACTTGGATCCAGTCGATAATGTTTTGCTGCCACCATGGAGTGTCACCGTGAACTTTACTCCTACTCGATGACCACATTGATTTTTTGCTGGCTCTCTTTTTAAGGCCTTGTCTCACTCTTGCTTCCTTTTTAACTTGATATACTATTCTTACTGAATATTAATCTTTCTGACTGATATGAAGGCTCATCAGCCTCCATTATCCATTCGCCTAATAATCCTTGAACATCAGCGAACTGGTTTCTCGAACAGCAAATGCTTATAGGCTCGCATTTTCCCGCTTTTAGAGAAAAAGATCTCGTAATTTCTTGCACTTTCCCTTCATATCGTACAATATGTTCATCGTCAGCATTTCCCCGAGAATTATGTAGATTCGTTCAAACAGTTGCTTACGTCCATTCTTAATCTTTTTCTTTACCAGTCGGATGACCATGCCGCCTACCGTAAATATTTCTATCTTGTCTCCTGTACTCTTACATTATTTGAACACTCTAGGCCCAAATTAACATATTTGCACAAGCCCCGCCCTCATGGCAGAGTACAGTCATGCCCCGTACCATAAGTATCACCATCCTGTCTCCCGTACTCCCACCTAATACGAGTGCTGTATGCCCAGATTAATATTTTTTGCGCAACTCCGCCTCTGTGAGCGGAATCTTGTCATACCGCCTGCCACAAGTGTTCTTATCTTGCCTCCTATACTCCTACCTTATTTGAACGCCTTAGGTCTACGCGGATAGGAGTTATGGATCTTATCGCAAACCCCACCTCCATGGGCAGAGTCTGATCGTGTCACCCTCCATAATTATTTTCGTCCTGTCGTGTGTAGTACTTTAAAACTTGAACGCTCTAGGTTCAAAACTGACAATTTTCACGCAAATCCCGCCCCCTGTTAGCGGAGTTGGTCGTGCCACCCTACACAAGTGTTCCCATCATGCCGCTTGTATTCATACCAGATTTGAACGCCTAAGGTTCAAAAGTGACATTTTTGCGCAAACCCCGCCCCCTGCGGGCGGAGCCGGTCCTGCCACCCACCCCAAGTGTGCTCGTCTTGCCGCGTATATTCCTTCTAAACCTGAAGGCTCTAGGCTCAAAATTGACAATTTTCACGCGAACCCCGCCCCCTGTGGGGGGAGTCGATCGTGCCACCCACCACATGTATTCCCATCGTGTCGCCTGTATTCATACCAAATTTGAACGCTTTAAGTCCAAAATTGATATTTTTGCGCAAACTCCGCCCCCTGTGAGGGGAGTCTGATCGTGTCATCCTCCATAATTATTTTCGTCCTGTCGTGTGTAGTACTTTCACACTTGAACGCTCTAGGTTCAAAATTGACAATTTTACACAAACCCGCCCCGTGTGGGCGGAGTCTGGTAGTGCCACCCACCATGAGTGTTCCTATCATGCCGCCTGTTTTCATACCAAACTTGAACGCTCTAGGTCGAAATTGACGATTTTCGCGCAAATCCCGCCCTTTGGGAGCAGAGTCCACCCACCTTACCTTGAATACCTTGATGTCTGCTCGTCAAGGGTGATTTCGCCAACCTTGCAGGACTCATCTATGCCATTCATTTCGGTTTCTTGCCACATGTTGCTACTTCTGTCTGAATAGTTTTCTAAAAGGATCACTCCACCCGGCTGGGGGTCTTTCTCACGGTCTTTTTGCTTTTGGGTTACCAATTGGTCACCCGGGACGTCCACCGGTTGTCATTCATACGAGCTACATGTCCTGCCCATCGTTTTTTCGAGACGTAGATTTTTCATTCACATCTTTGACGCTAGTTCGATTTCGAATTTCGCGAGCAGGAATTTTATGCATCAACGTGACACCGCACATCGCTCATTCCATTGCTCTTCGAGTGGATTCCAGAGTCCACACACAAGTATACATATATACACACAAATACACAAATACGTGTTGTAGGATCGCTCAGCATTACTTAGGCTTTTCTACTTGTTCAAGCCACTGTTTATGGTTAGCATTCAATATGTTCTTTATTCTCTTTTTCACATTCAATCCTCATGTCGTGCCGATTTTTTCGTTTTGTTCGCCCAGAGTAGTTCCGTGAAGTGTGTGTTACTCAATTTAGGATATTTCATGGATTTATTCTAGTTTCAGATATGTGAAAAAGAATAAGAGAAGGAGAATGAAGATAAAGGCAGTTCCTAAACAGGAGTAGTATGCTGGCACCTGCTGACTATTTTGGAAAGAAATGGATCATGGGTCAACTGAATGTTTAACTCTTCTCCCATCCCAGCTTTTTGCACGAGGTAATCATCCATAGCTCCTTCACTTCTGAGGCTTGTTGTTAGTATAAAAACCATAACACATGGCTGAAAAACGTTTCATAGTACCATCGCAGGCTTGTAGAGCCGGCTACCCCTCCCTCTCTGCGTTCCAGAGGATACAGAAGAGCTGTGGCCCCTTGTTCCCGGCTACATTTCATCCCTTTTATATAACACAAGAGCGCGTATTTTCAGACTATCCGCTTATTTTTTTAGAAGCATTCGATACACTGAGCATTCACGTCAAAAAAAGCTGATACTTCCAGAATCCTTCGATACCGCAATCTGAACCATATGAAGCAAAGGGAATCGGAGGATGAAAAGGAGAAAGGGGAGGAAGAAAGACAAAATGCGAGACACACTGCTGCTCTTGCATATTGAAGCAACTGATCAATGAAAGACAATGACCACCGAACTGATCGGTCGCCCCTGCGTCTGGAAATGGGAAGGATAGATAGCAGTCAACAGAGCCGCTGCGGAAATCTAAAGACTAAGCCGATTTAATGATACTTTTACTGTTTTCTCGCTTCAGCGATACTCATAGTCTCTCGGATTTGTTCAGAAGCGGGTGCACCTAAAATATTTTTTGTGATCTGATGGGGGTGTCTGAAGCGTGAAAACTGTTTCTGCTCATTTTGATCGGTGGTGGAGCAGGTCAGGCCAAGCGCCGTCTTCATTGCTTGAGTTGTCGTCAAGTCTTGATGGCTGACCGAACTACAAGCTGACCGGCTTTGTCACCGATTCGCAAAGTTTTCTTTGTAATCACTGGATTCGTTCGTTCTTCGTTGTGTTTGTTCTTTCAGAAACTCCTGCAGAGATGACGTCGAAATCAAGTCCAACCCTACAGCAATGGGCCACAAACGAGTACGATGGCAGTCGATAACATCGCGGTCGGGCAGGGGATTGTGTTCGGAAAACATAATGCGTCGGTCCCAATCGGGATCAAGGGTACGTCTTACCAAAAACTTATTCAGTTGTAGTGATAATGACTAGCGCATTTCAGTTCGCTCTAGCAGCGGCAGTTCCGGAGGGTGCAGCCGATTCTAGGAGACAGAGATCCTGTGGGGATCACGGGTACGTCTTCTTGCTCAATAGCGTCATCTAGCGTATCCTCCTTCTCATCAAAAGTGGTTCAGGTCGGCAAGCCTTCCGAAGCGCAATCTATCGCATGCTGCCCATTTGGCAAAGTATTTTGGTCCCGTTATGCCGGGCCATTTGGGCAAGCGACGGGAAATTGCGAGTTTGCGGGACCAAGATTGCCACGAAACGGTCAAGGTGAGGAAGACTAACCGTGAAAGCTCTCTTCCCTCTCTATAAAACTGTTAATCTTCAGTTCGTCAATGCCACCGCCGACTGTCCTATTTCGATTTATGGCAGTCTCCTTGAGAATGATCGGTGGCATTATTCCAAAGGGTAAGGCACTCTATACTTGATATGGGATTTGCACTCTCTGAGTAATGGAATAGTCAAAATAAAAATCTCTTACAGGTGGTCGTCCTTCTAAACGGCTCGAGTTTCTGATGAAGCCACGACTTTGCGATATCAGGTTTTGGCCTGAACGTGTGGATCAGTGCATAGGAGTCGTCTTCTTTCACATGTGAGTTGGCCATAATGTCGCTTTAATAGTGCATATTGACTCGGGAATTGTTCTCTGACGTGAAGCGAATTGTGTCATTTTAAGGTGAATTACCCCACGACTCGGGCCGCTACTATCCAATGCTCCTCTACCACCATTGCTCTTCGGCGTCAATCGACACCACAAGTTGTCAATGCCCTGACGCCACGGAATTTCGATTTCCTTCTGGCACAACTCGACATGGACGTTCTTCCAAAACTGCAGCTCTTCGACGTCATTGGACAATACGGCTCTACGTGAACACCGCACGACTGGACTTCGATGTTACTCTGGTACCACCCGATATGCAGCATGGCCTCAGATGTGCTGCTTTACGGCGACTGACCGGTGGCGAGAATCGCACTATCGGAGCGTTGTTTATGGAAAGGTAAAAAACTTTGTTTCAGTTTCAGTATTTCGGTTCTCAAAATTATATGCTTATATTTTTAGAAAAGACGTCCGCTCGGGAGGAGGTACCAGTGCGAGGACGAGGACAGGCGACAAACTTTTTTAGAAAAGGGTGACTGGTGAGGAAGGCGCCATATGTATAAGATTTTTTAGAATTTTTTAGTATTTAATATAAGTTTCTCTTTGAGCTTTTAGGTTATAACCTGTAGGATATAGCGTTTACATCGTAGTTATAATGTTTTTAGGTAATCTATTTGTGTTATAATTTATTTCTGTAGTTATTTTAGTTATTTTCGTTTTCGTTTTTGTTGGGGGATGTTAGTTAGGTAAGGTTCCTCGTCGTTGTTCTCTAGTTCAATAAGGGTTTTAGGTGATAGTCTATTAGTCAGGTAGTCAAAAGGGCAAAAGTGGGGGAGCGGAGGGGGGGGGGGGGGGGGGGGAGGGGGTGGGATAATGGTATGGGTCTCTTTAAATTTTCCTCAGCTTTTTCCAGTAGCAGCTCTGGCGCATGAAGAGGGATGGAGGGGAGGGAGCGGAGTGGGACCAAAGGAAAGCAGGCTTTTTTTAAATTTTTCACTGTTTTGTGGTTTCTTAAGTGCAAAGTCAATGAGCCTACCATTTTCGTCAGCTGCATAGGGAGGGGGGGGGGGGGGGGGAAGGGGGGGAGGGGGGGCAGCGATCTTCTTTTCCTTAACACGATATAAGTGACGCAAAAGGGGACTGGTGTTTCAAAAATAGTCTGGGATCAATAGTATCATGCTTTAAAGTTTCGGACTAGAGAATAACGATCCAGGAATTCAGTAGATTGTGGAGGAGGGTTAGTTATATGTAATTTGTTTACATAGGAGTTAGCGGCGCCTTAACTCATCAGTCACTCGCCCACCCTAAGTTTTCCGTGGGTTTCAGAAGGGCGTGTCCCTTCTGCAGAAATTAACCCTTCCGCAATGAATCCCCGCGCAGTTTCCTGCCGATGGAGTCGACTCCCGAGATCTCCGGACTGTGTGTGCTTGAGATCGCTGGAGTTCTCTTCTGAGTCACACACTCGCCCATCACAAGAGGACTTCTCACTGACGATCGATGCCCGGGACAGTTGGACATGTGGAGCCACTCGCTTCGGGAAGAAGCACTCTGCGTTGCTCTGTTGTGCAGACTACTTTTGTCGGCGACATCGAGCTCGATTTTCCGTGCTCGCTAGACCATGTAGCCAATTTTCGTCGGGTTTTCATGGCATCGGAAAACCTTCGAGGACACGATATGGCTATTCCCAGTCGCAAGATGGTATGGCGGATGCGATCGTTCACACTACAACTTCTGCATAGCAGATGCACAACACTCAGCGAGGTGTCTGGACGACTTGCTTCAGCTTGATCAAAAGTGAATGATGAAATATCAGACAAGGTAGTCTTTTTCAGGGCTTATAGTGTTAGCAACAAGGTTGGTTGGGTGAAAATGCGTCCTGGGTGACTGGTAGAAAGGGATGGGGGGCTATCCCTCAGTCCTTGTTTGCAATCTCTGATCGTGTGAGGATCCTAGTGACCAACTACTTTTCCATTCCAAATTTTCTCATGGGGAGTTTCGCCCACAATGGTGCTTCTCTTCTCAGGATTAGGCCAGAAGCTCGATCTCTCTAGCTCAAATTTTTTCAAAACACCACTACCCTCCCCAAGGCCTTTGTTTCTGATTTTGTGCCCTTCCAAACCAATAGTCCGCTTAAGGTTTACGGAATACTCGGGGGATTAGGATCTGCTTATGTGGGAATGGGAACAACTGTAGTCTTTGTTCAGTGAATGGTTGAGACGCTTTGAGGGGTCTGATTACCAGACTCGGTCGATTGTTCGAAGGATTTATTGGCACAGTTGGAGCAGCTCCTGTATCCCAAGAACAGTCTATTTCTTGGAAGTGCTGTGTGAAAAATTTCGGCATCTTTGTGGGAACTGGGAATTTTGCTTGCATTCTGTAACCTTATGGGGAGTTGTCCTCTTATTCAATGTTTGGGGCCCCATTTTCATATTACCCTCCATAAAGAGTTGCAGTAGATTCACTGTTTGATGAGCTTTGGAGAGCGCATGTATATCGTGCACGTACTCTTTCATGCCGTTTTCTTTAATGTAACTTGAGTTTATGCTTGTCGACCGACTTCAGACAGGGCTTCCAGTACTTCATGTTTTGGATTCTTTGCCATAGGGAGCGTCAATTCGCTATGGATCGGCTTCTCACCTATTGACAGTTGTTTCCAGAGCAGTGAGTTTTTTCAAGAATTCAGTAAAGCTAACGGTTATTTGCAGTGTGCTTAGGTTGCTTCAGAATCATAGCTATTTTTCTCGAAGAAATCATTATTGTTGACTTGGTGTTCAGTTTGAACATAGCCCTACTCAAATGCTTCTTCTTTTGGATTTTTTTTTTCGAAAGCTTTGTTTTTAGTGACGTTCGGCTAACTAACATAAGATGGCTTGAAATAAGCGATAATACTGCCAAAATGAAGATGATAGGGTTCCAAGGCCTGTTTATCTTTTGACAGAAGTACTAGTACGACGTAGCTCGTGTTTTGGACTAGAAAAAGAAAGGGCACAACTTCACCTAGTGGGGCTTCGCTTGCTGCGCACCCCTATTGCTTGTTTTTGGTAAGAATTGGACTACGTCCAATCAAGGTGAAAAGGAAAGGGCCTCAGTAAGTGAACAATTAGAACAAAAAGAACAGCGAGGGATGGGGGAGATACGTGGATTACAATTGAGCTAAAATGAGTTTCGATCATTGAGGCGGATGCAAAAGATGAAAGGGTCGGGGACACTCGTTCAAAATCTGGGCAAAACTGTTACTGTTGTCGAGGGCTTGTTTTTTGACAGATCCCACAGCAATGCGGGTGGCCGGCCAGGATACGAATAAATGAAAACGGTTTAATTAAAAATGTTGGGAAAGTGGTTATCAAGTAGCGTATTAATGCTCGCTCCTTCCTTTTGTGAGATATAATCGCTCACTTTCTATTTTTCCGCTGCTGTTAGAAAACATGGGGTCTTCAGGGTCTGGGAACATGGGATCTTGGGATTGAACTTCAGGGGGTCGAAGTTGCCTTTGGATGGGTCGGCGACCAACATAGCGTTACGCCTTCATCCCAATGGAGTTCCGGAGTTCCCTGCCATTAGATTTATTTTCGGATTCGTGATGGGTCTCAGGCGGGTCTCTGGTTTTCGGGGTCGATTGTGAGATTTATACAGGATTGAGTTGAGCAGCAGGAGAAGGGAGTGAAGCCACGTCCCTCTTATTTCTTTCGCTTACTCCTTGGTGTTACGGGAGAGGAGGAAAGTTGTGGTTAAAATATAATTCACATTGCCTCTCGTCCTGCTCTATGCTATGATGCAACGATAGAAATCCGAGTTATCAGTTTAAAGTTCACATTGCCGAAGGCAGAGAAGCAGTGATGGATTTGCTTACCTGGCTTCGCTATTCCCATCTCTGCTAGGGTTGTCATCGCAAGGAAACGGCCCTCTCAAAGTTTGAATTCTCGAGCTTATTCAATCTTCAACATTTCCATCTGCTGATTCGAATCATCGAGTAAGAGTTAGGTTATTCCTTGGTCTCCTTGAAGATCCGGATCATAGGGCCGTTTGCCGTCTTGGCCTTTTCTCAACGTTCACGGTAATCAATGACTGTTGCTGCGATGGTGAAAGTATCGACTGACGTGTTTGCATCAGCTGATCTCCGATATCTTGACGGCTGCCTCTTGGAATTGAGGAAGCTCTTTTGACGACTGCATGGGATGGAGCTCTTTAATTCTTTCTTTAGCTTCTACTGAATAAGGCCCCAAACATTTCTTCTTCCTCGTCATGGCAAGAACTCCGTAACGAATCAGCCCCTTCTCGCTTCCTTCCCCCAGTCACCCGTAATTGATGTCGTTGTCGATTGAAATGGGAGTGATTCCATCGATCTTCATCCTTCATATCTCCATTCGCCACCACCGTATCCCTTCTCTACTCTCAGGCACTCATCCTTCCAACGCTTCCCTCACCCCCAGCAAAAGAGAACGTCCTTTACGCTGTAGGCATAGCATTGATGACGAAAATTGGAACAAATTCAAGGAAGTCGGTTTGGTCATGCCTGCCCAGCTGAGACAGAGCACACTCTCCCCGAAACTAGTACCGCGAGGGAGGACGAGACTATCCAGTCCCCTTCTTCACTGAGCGTCGCATTAAATGAAGATAGGGAGGAATGTGAAAGTCATCCCAGCATTGACTGATCTCCGGACTCCATCACTTCGTAATACGACCCTCTTTTGATTTTCACAGCGCAGCATTTACTTGTTCCTCCAGTCAAAGGGACGGGTCTACATTCTGTTGTCTACGAAGTTTTGACGTCAAGTGTCAGCATCTAGCAACTTGTGTTCAAAAGCAACAGCTTAAACACAGTTCCACTTTTTGTCAGTTTCTCGCGCAATCGACTGAATGCTCGTCAGCCAATCTCCGATAGTCGTGTCCGAGACCAGAACTGGTGTTCCCAAATTATCCTTTGTACATCAGTGATGAGGGAAGTTGAATGTTCTCAAGTGTCTTTTACTCCAATCAAATTCACTCTGTTGTCTCCTCCGTGCTCAAGATGCTCTCCTTGCATTGTTGTACTGGTGGTCGTTACGTGAACACGAAGCTGTTACCAAACGGCAAATCAATCTCCATCACGCTCGCACGCTATTGGAATAATTGGAATTACGGCATTCGGAGCTCTCTCGGCTGGTGATATGAAAATGCACCTTTCCAGAAATTTAAAGGCACAGTTCACCATAATTTTGAGGTACCCGTTTTTATTCGAAAAGCGGAAATATAGGTTGTGAATAGTTCATCGGCAGTGAAGAAAGCGAGAGAATTCGCCGATTCCGAGAAAAATATGGCTACTCAAAGGTAGTGAAAATAGAGGTTGGACGAGATTGCCATGACGGAGGTTACATGGAAGGGGCCTTCGGACGAGATTTTAGTTACTGCAATTGCACAAAGAGCTGACTATATCAGGCCAGAACTGTACAGAACTGTCTTTCACTGTCGCGATGGGTCATGACAAGTTGTTTGAACTCCCTACATATGTTCCCTTGTGATTGGTGCAGCCTCTACAATGCCGATGAAACTCGTCCGAGGGTACACACGGGCCAATATTTTAGTCTTTATAACTCCCTGACTAGGCCGTTTTCCGACATAATAGTGCCAGATATGGTATACTCGGGGCCTCGGATTCATCCTGTGGAGGAATCTCAGAAACCATTTTATCGTTAACTGTGCCTTTGAAGAGAATAATCCCAATAGTGTGATTATATCGTTGCGTCATAGTTTAGCGGCCTATGACTTATTTTAAGCCATCTTTATTGTTAGCTGAACGTCTTAAAATATTCAGTCCGTCGTAAACTTCAAATAAGAAAGCATTTGATGTCGGGATACTCTTAAACTTAGCTCCTCGTCCACAACCGATAGAGATGATTTCTTTTGAAAAAATAGCACTGATTCTGAAGCAACTTAGAAGGGCACGGCAGATTCCGTGAGTTTTTATCTGAATTCTTGGAAAGCTGACTGCTCTGGGAACTTATGTTCATAGATGAGAAACCTTTTTGTTGCGATGCCACAAACCCTTTGGCAAAGACTCCAAGGACCAAAGTACTGGAAGAACAGAGTGAAGAAGGTCAGGTGACATGAACTTCAAAACATTCAAAGACTATGTCATGAAATGGTTATTGCACGGTTCTAAGCGCTCTTCTCAAAGTGTCAGACGACGAATCTTTTGCAATTCCCTTCGAGAGTAATATGAATTGATGCTCTGAACGTTGAGTAAGGCGCAACCTCCCATAAGTGTACAAAGGCGAGCGAATTCTCTACTCTCATCAAAGCTGCACGAAGTTTTACGAGCAGCTCTTCTAAGGAATGAGCTTGTTTCTGAGGCCCAGGAGCCGCTTTGATTGTGTCAAAAAGTTCCTCGAATCAATCTGGCTGACTTTTGGCAATTGATTCCTCGACTGTCACAACTGTCCACAGTACAAAGATCACGGTTTGCTCACCTACCCATAAAAGCAGATTTTAGGGTCCAACCTTGTTGCTAACATTACAAGCTCCAAAAATGACTATCTCTTCTGCTAATTCATCATTTAGCATAAGTCAAGCAGAAGCATGTTTGCCAAAGATCTCACTGGAGGTTTTGCGATTGCTGCGCGGAAGTTTGGTAATGAACGAGTCATTCCGTTATTCCACTGTGCAACTGGGAAAATCGATATCGTGTGCTAGGAAGGTCTGCCAATGTCACGAAAGTTCGATGGGAAAGGGTCGCATGGTACGGTGAGCACGGGAACCGAACTCGACATCGTCTACAGATGTGGTCTGTACAACCGGGCATTGCGGAGTGCTCTTTCCTGGAGCGGGTGGCTCCACGAGTTCAGCTGTCGCGGGCATCGATCGCTAGTGGGTCGTACTCTTGTGATGGGTAAGTGTGTGGCACAGAGGAGAATTCCCAGCAATCCAAGGCACACTCCATCCGGGGAGGACCTCGAAGAGACTTCGACGGGTCGAGTCCATCGGTGGGAAACTCAGAACAACGCGCGTGCGCGGGGGGAAGGGGGTGGGAGGGAAGGGAAAACTTAGGGTGGGCACATTAACTCTCGCAATTTTATTGTACATTATTTTTGAACTTGTATTTTGGTACTTGTACTTTATTGTATTGTAAATGAACTATTGTAACTAACAATAAACTAACATATTGTAGTGAACACAACACTACAAAAAACATTTAAAAAAACGAAAACAAGAAAAGAAAGAAAACATGAACATAACGCAACAGATGAAAACACCAACTTTTTTATTTATTGTAAACACAACGCGACATTAGCGCAAGAATGGTCAAACACCAAAATTGATGGCACACAACACACTCACATCACCTCAGACATCACACATGAGCACAACTTCCACACACCATTCTCAACGTGTGCATGTACCACAGCCAGAGCCAAACGTTTTCGTTTTAGTCATTCTAACTACCCATTTCAACGTTAAAACGGAATACCAAACAACCGTGGAATACTAAACAGCGTGGCTGACTCTGGTTGGTACAAACACCTTCATCTCTTTCCGAGCACTCTCCCTTACACTCACACACCTTCGAGCGCTCCCACACACAGACTCACACACGCACACTTGTGAGCGGATGTGCAATCACCATTCTTCGAAAATTACTGGGTGGATACGTAGCACTCTCACGAATTTCACACATTCTCACTACCATTTACACTTTTCTTGCCCCAGAATATGATTGCAAGCTCACTTCCCTTTAAAAAATTGAAGACCACCGAACCTAACCCTCTAGATAGCAAAATGAGCACACTGAACCCTCCAGCTAACCGTAGACATTTAAAACTAGAGCAAAATATCTTATGTTGTAGTATTAGAATATTCTCGCCCCGAATAATCTATATAATGCGAGCACACTTCCCACTGCCCGATTCTGAACTACCAAGGCTAGTACGCTAGCTAATGCCCGACTCTCACCTTCCTTAAACGCCTATACCTTCTCACATACACGCCACTACAATCTCCCCCCAGACATACCTTAGTGGGCAATGCTCCCGCTTTCAACCAGTTTAACCCTCCCATCTTTACTGGTTGCATCTATGATGGAATTCTTCCACGGACACCCCACACACAGCCACGGATACGCACACAACACGTGTCCGCCCAATCACTACAGCTGAGTCCGAGCAAAAACCGTGATTCGTTTCAAAGAAGTGGTGATTCTAATCTACCCTGCGAACTATAACGATGAATTCTTTGAAATAATTCCTCCTACGCTAATCTACGCAACCCCCAATAAAAGAGAACTTTCACGGATACCCGGACACAGCTGACGCATACATTTCTTGAGGCTCACCTACAAACAAGCACACACAAAATTATGCCTCAGTTGAAAATTTACCTGATTAAACCTAGGAATCTACTTACCTGATAAGCGCTCGATAAGAGGGAGAGGGATGGGTATGTATGTAAAGCTCATTCCCAGTTGATAGTTGTCTCCCTCCTAGAATTTTAGTAACCCAAGTACGCGTTCAAACCAGTCTACGGTAAGCTAAGCCAATGAGGTCTTTGGACATATGCCAAACATCTTAGTTGAATACCAGTAAAACCCCTCAACCCAAAGGGTGAGGGTAGGGCCTAGCAACCACTCACCAAGGTCCATACCCACAATACCCACAATCGAAACCCACTCCCCGTGCTTCTTAACCTCTTGGTCAAATCAGTACCAATAATCAATAGCAACAACCCATCTGAAACAAAAAATTGTACACCGTGGGGACTCACTCTTACTCGAAGCTCACCACGGGTCTCCTTCCTTGGCCCAAATATTCTTTTTATGATGCGGCCTTCTGACCCTCCCGGACAATAGGAATTCCCTTCTCAATGAAGTGTGTAATGAAGACGGAAAGCAATACTTTCTGAACGACTCAGAAAGAGCAGCAGCATGAAGAAAGGAGTCACCACCCCTTCAGGCTATCCCACACACTCCCCCCCCCTCACCCCTCTCCCTCATCTCTCCAATACTACTATACCTACTATGAATGAAACGATTAGTCCTAAATCCTATGACTACAATACCTAGCTCAAATAACAATGCTCACAACCTACTCATGCACACTGGCACACCCGCTCACGCATACATGCCCAATGAACAAATATTGCAATACCAACTATCTCAATCAGAAATTGTCCTTAGAAGCAGAGTCTGGTTTGATTTTAAGGTCAGAACGATGCCCCATGAAAAATTTCTTTCTTGACCAGACCCTACTCCTAAGGACTAGTTGATTACAAATATTTTATCAACAATGACACACAATAAAAACACAAAAAATAACAAAACAACAAAAAATTGTAACAACAACAAAACAATCAGCAACTATGAGCAGAAGACTACGAAAACCCTCATGTTCACTGTGAAGTACATCTCAGTCAATCGGTTACTACTTATAACTGAGACATTTCCCGAAAAGCTAAGAACTATCTTTCTTTGTCCCTCACTGGGAAAGGATTTCAAGACCACGTCCCGTTACTGGTTAAAAACAGTTCGACTAGTTAGTAAGTACTTGGAATTGGGATATCTCAAAAAGTGCTGATTGACCCCCGATGATGGAGCAAAATATCGAAGCCATGTTATGTTCGTGATGTAAAAGACGTTCACCAAAATGCTCGGAATGAGCCCTTAGCTCCCCCTTCCCATGTTACTGTTAAAGGAACCCATGTTACTGTGATGTACAACTCAGCGAACCGATAGCCAATTGCAATTGAGAATCTTATATCGTAACGAAACTGATCCTACAAATGTCACCTCCCCCCCCCCCCCCCTCCCCACCTTTACTGGCTTACTCAATTTTTTTTTTTACCTGGAACGGACATGGCTTTAATATCCTGCCTTTGAGGCTTTGTCTGTGTCCGTTGCAAGTGAGAAAAAAATCAATAAGACTAACTACGAGCAGCTGAGACATCGCAAAAAGAATTGGTTGATCCCCCACTGAAACATCAACATCAAAATACGTTCCATCATAATACACAATTCATACTAGTAATTATTTGTACTGTCACTCTAAACCCTGCGAGACAGAAACGAAAATTGGGTACGGGCACTCGTTTCTTACCGTAACCCCTGGCTTACCCACCGCCCAGCCCCGTGCCCTTTCCCAAGGCCCCTTTTCGACGCGTCGTATGTGACGGGTGAGAATTTGCGTACCAAAATGGAGTCATGCCTTGCCGGGCTACTATAAGAACCGAGTGCCGTACTGAATTTTCGTTTCTGTCCCCGCGGGAACACCATCCTGACGGCATCAGTCGAGCAAATCGTTTGTAATGTATTTTGTGACTTGCACAGTGCACACGTCAAAATCATCTAGATGCCGCCCTCCGTTGCAACTGGCTGGAAATGGAGGTAATAACTAAATTAACAATGAAAGTTCTCCACAATCGAAAATTGTTGTGATGTTATTAAACTGTTACAATCAATATTCTAACGCGAAGAATTCTCAATTGGATGAAAAAAGAAACATCTTTTACCTTAAAAGCTTCAGTAGCTTAACACGCTCTCCTGGAATGAACCCGTCCTTTCGATCTCGTTCAATGAACGCGTACATCGGATTTGTCCCATCTGCAATAAATCGATTATAATTCACTCGCACATTTTGCATTGTAACGTTGGGATACAAACTTGGAGAATACAGAAAAAAGTAAGTAGAAAAGAGCGGTTTTCGCCCAAGCATCCGGGGGTTCGAGTAACGTGTGTTTCAAAGACTTGCATCGTAAAAGTTGCTGAGTGAATAGACTACTTGTAGGTAATTTAGATTATATGTACATACTAACTCCAATACCGAGTTATTCTAAACGTTGCCATGGATTGACAGGAATCCTCACACGGTATAGCTCTTTCCCATAAAAAGGGGATGGTGTTCCCGAGAAAAGATTCAGAGATTGAACTGAAGCGAGAGAAAGTGAACTACCAAACGATATTATCACCGACTGAGCAGCGCACTACATTAATCTATCCAGTAGTATGCAAAAAAGACAGAAGGAAAAGATACTGTGATTCTGGTTTGGTAGTTACTTCTCAGCAGGTGGAGTAAAGGGGAACAGAAAGTCAGGATTAATATCAGCAAAAGTCAATAAGTTAGAGGTTTTCAAGAAAACTAAAGAATAAAAACGTCCGGAACACTATGTTCTACAACATGATGGAGGCAACCGAATTGATTCGTTCCCATCGTCCCGCCAAGAAACGATCGACGTGTTGATCAAGAGTCAATGGGTGTAGAACTTTTCTATTTTTGAACCACTAGTAGCCCAAGAACTTCGTTTATCCAACTTATATTGCCAAAAAAGCTTCATACTAGAGTACCTTATTGGCCAGAACAGCCCATCGCCCAACAACCGCAGGAAGAACTCGACGATACGATCAGCTAGATCGGTACCGTATCAGCCCGATAGAAAATGCACACCCCACAGCCGTCTCCACCCGTTTCAAAATCGACTTTTTCGGAGTCCGCCCCAGTCCAGCACCCAACTCAAGAAACAAACAGTGAGTTTCCAATTAAACTTTACCATTTTTTAAGAAAGAAATAGACGGCTTGGAGAGCTAAACGATACTGTTCCTTAAGAAATACACCCACAGCAATCTAGCGAGGTTAGCAGATGCAATCGCTGACAAACTTATCACATCCGTAGTAACCTAGCAGGCACAATGACCACAACGGACAGGGTGAAGAATGCCATTTTCGAAAATCAAAAGAAGCTACTGAACAAATTCCGCAAGGCCTGTAGAATGGATGAGCTCACAGCTCATATGGCCATTATTTGAAGACTGTCCCTGCCCTGAGCTATGTAGATAAGCTTATCGTCCACATCGTCAAATCCCTTCATATCTAAAACCTTCATTGAGAATATTCGAATAACTTTGTCTGACAATGAGACCTGTTGCATGTTGTTGTCGTACGACTTATGCGTCTTACTCTTGCCCATAAGCAGTATGAAGCATAAACTCGGAATGGATCTCCACACTCAGGCGAATGATTAAGGAAGAGTTCAGAGCCTGTTGATATGAATGGCTTTACCCACAAACCTGCGAATCAATTCCACAAAAACATCAGTTGATCCAACACGCGCAACGCCAAGTTGGGTGACCTTTACAACGTTCCATTCCCGTTGCGGTCCCATAAGAAACTAGCACCAGCCCTCACTACCGTAACCATGAGCTGTGCTTCAACAGCTGAAGCTTCACCTGCGCTTGTCCCATCTTTTGAAACGGTTCTGTTCAACAGTCTGCTCAGTCTCCTCGAATGCGGAATGCAGAGGAATCCAGCTCTCTCAATTTTCAAATACGCTCGAATCATGCGATTCACACAAGGACTGAGAACCAATCTATCCTAACCTTTAAATAAAACCAACTTTTTTATCTGAACACTCTTCATAGTGAACTCTGTCACCAGTCACTGGTGTTCCGCTTGGAAATCATTCATTTCAGTGATTCAACTCAATAAATCGGAGCCGGCCCTTCTGAACAACACTACAGTAGACACCGAAGAGGGCTACAAAACAAGAATAGATGCTTCATGAAAAAGTGACGAACTCCAAGGTAAGTATGTGTTAATCCGAATTCGAAGTTCAGGGATGCATTTCTTTTCGTTCATTCGAAAATCATCACTCAAAATGGACACTGCATACCAACACTTGGAATCAATCAAGCACTACATTTATAAGCCACAATCCCTCAACTCTGTAGCAATACATACAAAATAAGAGAAATACTTCTCAAAAGAGTAATTTCGATGCACCAAAAGACGGGTATTCTTGATAGGTAGTGGCTACACATCCCACACCCTCAATCGAAGAGGTTGTTCTAGAACAGGAAAAAGAGAGTGAAACGTAGCTAAACTTTCTTTCTGTTGTCCCAGAGGCTAGAAACCACAAACAGAATGAATAGTCATACTGAAAGATTCATCACACAGATGTCATGTTGAGGGGAAAGCGACGGAAAACTGAAATCCAACTGTTAATACTGAGCGCCATGGTCGAGTGTGAAGTTTTTGTTCGGGATCTGAGGCGGCTTCCCGAAAATTCGAAAAGCACCACTAGAAGAAACCATACGGAACATCTATTTCACTGTGGAGAATACCCTTTGAAGGTCGAACTGAATATTTTCTATTCGTTCTCATGTGAACATATCAAGCTTTGAAAGCCGTAATATTTTGATGGAAACAATAAGCTAGCTAATTTAAGGACAACTTACATCCAATCCATCGAACGAAGGCCTTCAACGAATATATCTCCTTCTCATTCTGAGTGAAATCAGCTTCGAACTCGTTTGCTATGGTCACGCTGAACTTGCAACAATTCATTGAATTGTTGCAAGTCCAGCGTGACCATAGCAAGCGAAAAATTCTCCATATTCGAGCTGGTAGCGAATGGAAGTATCATCTGAAACAATGATACAATTCAGGGTTTCAAATGCTCCGTTCTTTAAACTATAACGTTCCGAGCTTGAACTGATCGTCGAATTGGAGGGAAGCTACATAAGCCTCACAGAAAAGCTTATTTTCGAATTCAGAAAATTTGAAGAGCTTACGAGCGAAAAGTTAAGGGAAAATAGATAGCAGTGATGAAAATGGGGCTATTAGTCTCGATGGGTCCAAACATAAGCTCAATGAGGCCGGTGCTGGACTAAATACCTCAAAAGCATATGAAAACTCAAAAATAGTCAGTTCGCTGTTCATTTCATGGGCCAATATTAACTAATACCTAAATGCACGAAGTGTGCCGGGTGGGTCGGATGATTCGATGGACTGCCGCAATCTGGCTCAAGGGGCGAATATTAAGAAAGTTGCGCATCACATTAGATGGCTTTGACCTCGCATCTCCTGCAGGTGTTTATGACACCCGTGTTTCATGCATGCCCGTTCCAATCTACGTTACTTTCCTATGTAGCTAGCAACGAAGTTAAACGAAAAATAAGAGTCATAAAAGAGTAACCACTAAGCTGCTGAACTGATTTTCAACACGATTCCGATGTGACAGACACTTGAATTGGCCACATGAAAACATGGCGAGTAAAGTGATGTAAATCTACGGAGAAGAAAACTCCAGTCCCATTTAAGTGAATTGAAACTGAAAGCATTGAAGTGGCATTGAATTTCTTCGCGTCACAAGAGGATTTACACCAAGCCCCACCGACTTCACGTGAACTTGTAGGCTTTTACACTACCCAAGAAAAGCTTGGTCTTGGCTTGAACACTTGCACGCATTTATGGGCACATATGTGTTGAAGAAGCCAGTTTTATTCTAAAACATATTTCTAAATTTCTTCTCAACAACACAATACAAACGCAATTCCATTAATGCCGAGAAATTTCTGAGAACGTTGACTCCAGGAAGTGTTATATAAGTTGCCAATACGCTTGGGATATCATTCAGAGCTGTGATGAGTGAAAATTGAAGTGCCAAATGATTCCACAAAAAAATGATTATTTAAAAGCTCAAATTAGGAAGAGCACAAATTAGGAAATGTAAAAAAAAGTGACCACCGTAACGCAACGATATCAGTTTTTAATCCAGATGGAACCCGCCATCGCGCATTTACTTGCGCCCTTCAAACGCTTGAATTGGAGCGCGCCAGCCGATGGTGGGAGGTTGGTAGTTTCCCATCGTTTCAATTTGTAATTCTTGTAGCGACCAGGTTTCACGTATGCATTCCTGTCTATTCCACCGTAAGAAGATTGTGAAAAAGATGTCGATAGGACAAACGTAGATGAAAATGAAAGAGGGTAAGCAGATTCAGAGAAGAAAAACTTGAGTGAGTTCTTTCAAGGACCAAAGCACTGGGACTCGTCTTTGAAGGAGGTTTCAGGAAATATTAGACGAATTCGGTGAGCAGGCGCGCTCACAACTCATTTATACCCATCTTTTCCAAATACACCACCTGTGAGCTCTGGTTGATTTCATTGGTTTTAGGCCAGATTAGGCCAGTGGAATACCGAACCTCCTAGCTCGGCCCACTTTCTAGCCAGCAACCAAAACATAAACCGAAGGTTCGGAATTTTACTAAGTTACAGTATTTAACGAACAATGAGCACTTACAGAAGTGGAGCAAGAACAATGTAAAATTTCCTGTTGAGTAAAAATGAGAAGGCACAATCATTTGATAAGCTAGTCCCAAATTTTTCTAGAACACTGCCAGGAATAACCGACATGGCTCACATTCACCCAAAGCAAAACGAGAATCACAAAGGTTCCGCACAATTCGCTTCTTGTCATGTTGCTCCAGTAAGTGAAGACTATCAGATTACTGCCGATTTGGTTTTTTTTTCTGGGAGAGTGGATAGTATGTGGTAGAGTCTGATAGCCACCCTACCCACCACATTGTTCAGAATTATTATCTCCAATCAAACTTGCCCAACTGCCCTAGCTTTTTGTGTATACCTTAGATTAACTCCCGTCCATTTGGCAGAAGAAATCTCTGAAATGAACAGTCTTCATAAGTTATTATTGAGGCCAAAAAGGGTTTTACTCGGTGACTCCCTATTATACAACTCCAATCGCAATAACTCCCTATAAAGCAGACTTTTAAACATTTTTTTCGAAAACAAGACTCACCATGGTGAATTCAAAAGATGTTTTTGTTTGCAGACAATGTGCCCCTTCTAGTAGCCTCGATAAGAAAGAGATTACCGAGGTTGTTACGCAACCGGACATATGTGTCGTTAGAAAGTGAAAAGGTGGTAGCGTGTAACCCATAGTAACATTCTAATTACCATCACCGTCCGTTACGGTAATGACAGGGAATTTGTCAGAAGACGGTAATACGTCAAAGATGACCTGCCAGGTACGAGCTCAGTCGCTCAATCCTTCTCTCACAGCTCCTCAGCATTACTCGTTCCTATGACTACCTTATACTAATTTCTGATATTCTGATGTCCCTTCTGTTTCATCTCTTAAAGCTTTTGTTAAGGTTAAGCCATTGAAATCTATGCTTTCAGGCGTATTCCTGCCAACTGCATACCAATACCAACCAACTGCATCTTTGGTGAATGGAAGACTTCTCCATTTATCACATACCTAGCCGGGATATCGACTGGCACTCGATTCAGCCAACCTTTTTCCAGCAAAATGCACATAGGGATATTAATGAAGGGAAGCATCGTTCTTCCGTGAATGAATCAAACGAAAAAAGTGAAACTAGCAGGTGATTCCTTCTAATTACTTTGTCTTCTATGCCTTTTTATTTACCGGAGCTTTAAGACTTTGCGTTTGCTGAACTTAATTAGTGTTACCCTGAATGTATCCCCTTTGATTAATTACTGTTACCCTGACTGCCTCTCATTTTCATCAATTCCTAGCACCAGTATACTAGTCGATGATTTCTGTTGCGCGTCTCTAAGAAGATAAGAAGGGACACAATAAGCCCTAAGGCAAAAAATATTGTCAGCCAAACATTCTTTAGATACTCAAGGAGCAATCATGGGATCAGCGTCCAAACGTGACTAGGAAAAAGTAAAAGTTAAATACGTAATAAACATAAGATACTTAAGGTGAGATCAAATTGCACTGTCTGACTACATATTAATTCCTTCAAATTTGCGCTTGAAACTTACTTAGTTTGTAATCCTCAGAAACTTCCGAGTGAAAAATGAAATTTCTGCGTAGAATCAGTGTCAGATCAGTGGCATCAATTTTCGAGAAGGAAAAGTTTAAATTCTTCCACGCGATCATAGGTCGTACAATTTTTGTCGATTTCAAATGTTCGTGTCAATGTGTTAAACGGGACTTAAATCCGTACTTGTGCTACGGCTGCTTGTTAACTCCTGCTTTTCGTCTTGCGGGAGCTAACAAAACATCAACCCAAAACAAACGTTAGCGGCGGTAGAACATAAAACAACAGCTTTAATGAGGAAATGAAAAAAAACTGAATTTTTCTACCCTGTAGAAAAAACACATATTGTTATAGCTTTCTCAAGCTCAACGGGATAAACTGAAAGTAACGTCCCTTGCATTGCCAGAGTCAGCTGCGATTTCCAAGAAAGCAGTAAAATTTATGAAGTAACCTGAGAAATACGCTCAATAAAAAAAGAAGGTTGAAAGCAATGAATAAAAAGCGGCGGTAGTGGCTCGGAATCCCTAAATTTAATCGCACTTTCTCACGTTATTTTCTTTTCACAACTGTCAAATGCATGCGGCTAGAGAAGGGGCGCTAATGGGATATTAAATGAAAGACGGCTGGCACGTAAACAACAAAACGATTTCTTTGTTGGCGGTTCCTGTAAAATCTTTCACGATTTTTTTTGTAGTACATGAGAACAGCCCAATGTACTTCGTCCTCGGAAAGTATACGTTTGGAAGATAAAAAAGTGAGTGGTAGTAAAGTTGGTTGAACTTTTGTGAAAATTATTCTCCTGATTTCGCAAAACAAAAACCGCTAACATTTGGATTATAGTAAACACGTTCATGGGCAGAGGACCTTCATAGGGACAAAGTGACAATGGTTTACGAACAGGACACATGTTTCGTTTTTCCAACAGTACAATTGAACTACAAACTTGGTACTTTATTGTTTTTGAACTCAAGTAATTTTCACTTCATTGTAACTTCTAGGTCCTCCTCAAAAGGAGTAAAAATTGCCGAGAAGTTGCCAGTTCAAAAATCACGCATCATAAATTCAGCGTCTGAAAAACAATCATAAGGAGGGATACAACTTTGATTAATATGTCATTGTGTTGAACCGAATCCCCTTTCTTAGCGCTCCAGTAAGAGACTGTAATTTGTCCATTACTCTTTCGAACTTGACATTCTAAGCCTTATAATCCATCTTATAAAAAGGGTTCATCTCTAATAATCAACGAATAAGCTAATTTTGGCATCAAAAGAGCCCTTAGATGTTGATGAAAAAAGTTTGACAAGTGATCAGCGGGACTAAATCGCCACTTTCAGAACTGATAACGATTCCAATAAACTCGTGTCGGCTTATGCGATGTTCTTCAAAGAACGTCAGACATATGTGAAAAAGTCATTCCCACACGCAACATTTGGCGACATTTCAAGGATTGTCGCCGCCCAATGGGATTCACTCGAAAAACATGAGAAAATGGTAGGCCATTTGGTTGTAATGACGATCATTCGTGGATAACAAAAATGAAAGATAAAAGACGTAAGAAAGGACTCTTAAAAGATTCTGTGCCACCTGCTCTACAGTGAATTCCCTGGTTTATGAGAAACTTATCTAGAATCCAACAAAACCGAGGTTCTCTTCAAGTAGGGTGTACTAGCAGATTATAATTACCACTTTAACGTAAGCGACGAGACATGAGAAAGGTTTGAGGGGCGAGGTAATTTTATAGAAAACTTTCAAGTTAAACGTCTAAAACGTTCCTATCTTAAATGTATATTCGGCATTAAGGCTTACCTCTGATAGTGTGGCAGGTTGATCCGCTGGAAATAAAAACCGGAGCGTTCTCTAACGGCTGATTTCTTAAGACCCGCTTATGAGCGAAACCTATAAACCCAAACAATTCATTTGCAAATTTCAGAAGTACAAAAAACGAACGGAGTGCCTTCGGAGAATGCAGATCAAATTGGCTGTCAAGGACAGACTTCAACGGATATGTCAGAGTTCCACTAAGCCGACAACAGCTAATTGCTCTCCAGAAAAACCGAGGAAAATGGTATTAGTAGAGCGTCAAAACTCTTCTTCTGCGATTTGTAAAAATAAAAAATAAACATCAAATAAATGTTTATACAGACAAATAACAACAAACAAAACCCGTAAATTTTAACGATGACAGAAAATCCCACAAATCGATCGGACAGAATGAGAGAGGGATTAGGCAAACCCGTAAGGATAATGAAGACAACAATTTAAATCGCCCAATCTTTGTAATGAAATCAAAAGAACAGTGTTTTGAAGTTGAGAATTAATAAGGGAGTTTACTGATTCAATTGATATCATCACAATGATTACCGATCAATAGCGATTGAAAAGCAGTCTCCGGGAAATCAAGTTTAAGTGAAACTTCCACATAGAAGAGAAAGAACGTCAGTGGTAATGGCAATAAATTTTCAACTTCTTTCCTTATAGTCTTTTCATCCCTTTTCCTCAACGCAACTCATTTGACCATTTGCAAGTTGCCTCAAAACTGCGGCACGTACAATGTCGGTAGTGTTGCCAATTAAAAAGTTATGGCAAAAACATTCAATGTGTTGTGAACGACGATAAGTTGGCATCCACAGTAACTCTATATTGACAGCTTACCAAAACTTGGACAGCGGAACTGAGCATTGGACCATCCCACTTGATTTGAGAAGGCCATCTCATGTGTTCCCAAAATATTAGTTGAGAAACTGAGAACATCCATTTGGAATTGTAGGATCTTGTTGAATAATGACCAGAACTAGGTTTCTCTCGATTCAGAGTTCCCGGCTGGAAGCTCTCGATCAGTTGTTACTTGACTTGAGCAGGAGTGCAAATCCTGAAATTCAAGAACATAGCTGCAACTGACTAATCTTCTGAACCAATTTCTACATCTAAGAACACAGGGCCCTTGGTAAAACTCCATCCTTACTACCTCTGGTGAAATCAGATCGAAAACTTGAAACATAGGACTAGAAAAACAGGAAAGAATGCGCTTTCTGTGGGTTGAATTAACAAAAATGGCTGAACCGAAAACTTCCATTCCCATCAGCTCTACTTATGTCATTATTTGGATATACGACAGAAATAAAAGCCTGATAGTCAGTCCTCAAGAATCCAAAATTGCTGCAAAGTTCATGTCACGGCAGTGCCAATTTACTTGAGGCAAGTTACGGGAACATTTTCGTCTATAAAAAACACCTTTCGGAAGCCATCGACTCACCAACGAATCAATCTCTGCCAGTGGAGCTGTCCGCGATGAAGCCGGTCGAGGACGATGAACTTCGGCCAAAGTGCTTATACTGTAACATTTTAACTGAACTTTTTTGAAATAACATTCGTAAGAAGGTGAATCAGTTTGGAAAATTAAAATTTAAAAGCTATTGGCGGTATATGACAAAAGTGCTTTTTAAACAGTTCTCACCTGTGTTGATCAACGGTTGCCTGGTTTTCGACCATGAGCGTCATCAGACTCTCATCAGCAGGACTAATTTCGTTCACAGACAACTCTGCTCGCTCTTCAATCGAAATCATTCGTCGCTTTTTAAACGACATTGATTCTTCGGTGATAACCTGAAAGTCGATGAGCCTATGATAATGCGTAAAATCAACAGCGAAGCGAAATAGACCTGGGCATGCTTGTCTCTGCTCTCCAGCGTCACTACGCATGCGATGATTAAAATGAACGAGCCGATACCCATCAGTATTGGTCCCAGGTACTGAAATAAAACGACTGGTAACAGACCAATGTCCTACACAATAGGAAGGAGGAAAGTATGGATAGCTAGCACAGTCAAACTCGTGCTTGCGGGCAAAATATGAGTTACAATGCAATAACAATAATAAACAAATAATAACGGCAACTATAATTATAACGAATGATAATATGTGAAATGCGCGCAAACGATTCCTCACCAAACACAAGCGATGATTCAAACTACAACATACCTGCATGCTTTTCAACTGATATTGAACCACGCGATCATGATAGATGTTCACCTCACCGTCGATGATTTCAATTCTCTGAAAGATTACAAATGTGAATACTTTGTTTAAAATTACAAATACCTCGTTTTAAATCTTATTCCGAAGAATTCTCATTTATCCTGGAGATATTAACCCGTGACAATAAAATTGGTATGATGGATTGGAAAATAGCGCGTCCAGAAACTTTATCCATGAAAAGAAGGAAGAAATGAAGAAATATGAAGCAAAATAGCTTAATAGAAAATACCTCTGAGAATTGCTTGTCGAAATATCCAAGTACAGTCATAGCAAGTCCAACGGCTATGACAATACAACCAAAAATCACCGCTCTGCATGCCGCCCATACGGTCTGAAATAATCGGTAGTTGAGCGATTTGCAAAGTAAAACTGATCCACAGGAATATGATGTTGGGTAGGGGTGCGAAATTACTGCTTCTGCCAGAGGCATACTACGGAGCAAGTGTCGAAAAAGATTTTTCTGGCATAATATTTGTGCTGTCCCAACTCCGAATTCCGTTGACCACGCTCCCTTTCGAATGGTGCATTATGGGGGAGGACCGCAAAAAGGAACTCAAGCGAGAAAGAAAAAAGCAGTCACGCACTGAAATACAAAATGCGTTCCTACTGTCATTTTCTTTTTTTCTCTCGAGCAACATTATCTCTTGATAAATAATTCGCCGTAAAGGTTAGGCGCAACATTGAAGAGCTTGGTTTTTTTAGTGATCAAACAAACTCAGCTCACTCAGATAGCGGGGTTGCACAGACTGAGTGGTGGCACAAATCAAGTAAAACTGAAATACATACGAAATTGTTAAAATGTTCAAAAGATTATTA
This sequence comes from Haemonchus contortus, assembly GCA_000469685.2. NCBI lineage: Eukaryota > Metazoa > Nematoda > Chromadorea > Rhabditida > Trichostrongylidae > Haemonchus > Haemonchus contortus. The sequence goes on from LS997562.1 coordinate 40,241,757, forward strand.
TATTTTATAACCATTAAAAATACAATAGGAGATTCTGGATGTACAGTTCGGTCATTATATGGTTAAATAAGCAAGGATGTGAGTCGGATGGATGTGTTGCGCGTATTCGCATGGGAATCTCCTTACATAGAAATCCCAAACCTATGAAAGCTTTCAGAGGATCCCGCGAGAAATCTGTACAATCGTGAACTTTCGGCAGATATTTCCCCTCAATGTGATACTTTACGAACAGATTTTCTTCGCTAACTGCAGAGTAGAACACATGGTAGAAGTAGGAACGAATAATTACCAGAGGAATGGGGCCGGGGCTCAGTGAATTATGATGCCTGCGGGAGGAGATTAACGAAGACTCTACTGGAATCCACTCGAAGAAATTAATGATCAACAGAGACAGGTGATGTAGGTGAAATATGGCCTGTGCCCGCTAACGACTCCAACAACCCATAAAAACATTCAGATTGAAGGCTCCTCTTACACCGTTCCCCACAAAAGCTAAATGCAAAAGTGCACCCACCCTTTTTCAGGGAGCTAATACTGGCACATCCACCCTAGAACGGACACAGGTGCCCCGGAGATGGTGCCAGTCAATTCATGTGGACTTGTCGCAATTCTCATTCCGCCATGATCATGAAATGACTCTTTTTGCTACGCCTGGCATGTCCTAAGAGCAATTAAACATTTCCGAGTGAAGCCGTTCTTAGGAACAATTTGGCGTTTTTTGGGGGACGGAAGGACTCAGTAACGATCTAACACTTCCTATTTATAACCTTCACTTACTATAACAAATCGTGGCTCTTATAAGAGCCGATTGACTGGTTTTTTGCCATTACAAAGTAAAAATATGCTGTACACCCTACAAAAATAAGACCCTATACAGCAATTCGGGATTCTGCTAAGTTAATCATTAAAATTACACCGACAAATGATGATAAATGAAATGAGGCTAGAAAAATGCAACAGAAAATATTGAGAAATGAATAAAAAAACCAAGCTTAAGCTTATTAAAAATATAAAACAAGTATAAAATAAAACCTTGCACATACAGGCATTAACACAGCAGTAGGGCTGTTTCTACTCGTTTACGTCACGAATCTCGCATCTGCACAAGTGCTTAATTTTTATGGCTACTGATGCGACCCATCTGGTAGCTTACAGCTAGTCAGCTATTGTTAATGGACCATAAATGGAACCAAAAAATATGGTGTACTGTGAAAATAAAGTACGACAAGAACAAAAATCCACAGCAGGAACTCGGTGACTACAGTGACTTCGTCGTAAAATAAAATGCAATAGACGTAGAGTCTCACAAACATTTCATTCCACGCTAGACTTCAGTTCATGCGTTATACTCATTAATCACTAATCGTAAACGGCTGGCCGTAGAGAACTTCCAAAAAACCCCCCAGCCGATAGCTGAGGCATGCGATTCAGGACCCTCGGCCTGATTACTGTAGGGACGAGCTGTTCGTCCTGAATTCCCCTTTGTACGGATCCGAAGGGAGCGTTTGTAAGCTTATTTGATGAAAAATGCTTGCAGAATATCGAGCTTTGACGTTTCCCTATGTTGGGAGGGGGGGGGGGGGGGGGATCGTTGGGGAGCTACTTCGAGGAAATCCAAAGTAACCAGCCCATATGTCCCTATTTTCCCTCTATTTCCTCACCACTCGTGTTTTTACTCAGACACGGCCTATGAGCAAAGCTCACAATGTGGTACTCACTGAAAAAAAAGGTTGTTCAAAGATGTAAAGGTGGTGCTTCTGGGAAGGTTGAGTCAAAAGGTCTGGGAAAAGAGCAAAACGTCTAACTTCTACCAGTTACTCACTATAAAAGGCTAGAAGCAGTAACATCAAATAGTCAATTCGGGGAAAAAACTTACCAGCGTGGTAACGCTGGGCGAGCGGGTAAAACCACAATGATGGTCTATGGCGATTGAAAGAACAGTGGTGGGTGCCGCAACCACTGCACTCCACTGACTGAGCTCAATACCACTTGGCTAGTCCTCTTACTAATAGCTCAATAAATCAATTGGGACTAGCAAGACTGGTTCATGGTCACGCGCCCACCTACTCTATTGAACGAAACGGTTGAGGCAGGAGTTGGCCAAGTGCCGGGTAAGTTTACCCTTGGTGAGATGTACTAACAGTGAACATTCACTCCTTTGCGTTGTCGCAGAACTTTGAGCTTTTCTCTCTGTCTCTCAATCGTAAGCAGCATGAGCATGACTCGCAATTACATCTGCTTAGTGCTTTGGTCAGCTGATCGAAGGGCCCTGTCATGGTCTCAGACTTACGGTAGGGTGAACCAACTTTGAGATAACAGCCCTTACACCAAACCCAACCATACACTTATATCAATAATAATGGTGATAATAATAATAACGGATTGTAAGTGATAATAATAAATTATGTACGGTTCTGGCAACTTGCACCAGCGACCAGGAAGTTTTTAAGAAAGTTTGGGAACTTGACAATGAATCTTCTGAATCCTCAGACGATTTCTTCTATTATTATTAATTATTGTTATTTTTTTATTACTTACTATTTATTCATTTCTGATATCCCTTCGTGATAATCTCGAAGAAGGCATAAAATATGAAATAAAAGTTATATTTCACACATTCACTGACCTTTTGAGTGGCTTCAACCCCACATATTTCGACAAAAAAGGAACAAAAAAGACTGAAAAATCAGCGGAAGCCACAAAATAATATATAAAATCAATTAAGTATGAAGGATAGTGCGAAACAGGTTCGCTGCCTGACATATGGTTCGGGGATGAAATCCCAGCTTGATACCCGTCTGAACCGACCAAGCGGTTCACCCCTCCAGGGTTGGATAACAGGCGAAAGATCCGTCCAGGACGATAAAGAGGAAAAATCATCGACTTGTACCTATCTATCGCTATCGTAAGTCATTGCATAGGCCACATACGCATTCAAACGACACTACGATTCGGAATGGTCTTCGAATGTGCGGCGTATCCCAAAATGAGGTCGATTAACTGCAAAGAACTTCATTCTTTTATTCTTTGTGAAGCAGCAAGGGCTAAACACTTCAACGCAACTGAAGTACCTCGTAATCATTAGAGATGAAAGTGTTTGTCTACGGCGCGACAAAAACCACTTGAATTATAGCGATCTAGAAGCTAAGCCGACAAATCGATAATCACTGAGAGTATGCTATCATAAATCATTCCAATTGACCTGAAAGGATCATTAAGCTGGTTCCCCATGAACAATATCGATCCGATCCACTTCGATCGTTCAAAAATGCCGAAAATTATTTTGAGGTTTCATGGCTTCTTTTTTCATTTATTTTGGTTTGTAATAGAAACCAATAGACAGTTTAAGGTGCTTATAGTATTTTGAAGTGAGACAATAACAGCGGTTTCCAGTTCATTTCAACACAACTATGTAACCCAAAGCCCAAATCACTGAGAATTAACGACAGGCGTCAAATTTCGGCGATACGTTTGGAGGGCGTCAAGTCCTCGTAACTGATGTTCGAATGGTTAAACTTTGAAAGGTCTTGTGAAGATTTTCACCTCACACTCAAAACGCAGGACGGTTAAACCTATGTCTAGCTGTCTTTACGCCTCCTAGGCTTAGAGAGCCAGCGAAAAAGAGAGCAAGCGAAAAAATTTCGACCAAGTTTAGTTCCCATCCTTCTTAGTTAACCTTCTGTACCAGGACATATGTCCTTACTGTACAGTTGAACTGCTTGACAGTTTAACAATGCCCTTAAAATACGCCATGCATGCAGCTCCCAGTTGGGATTATACAGCGTGATGGCATGAGTGAATAAGGACCTAAGGACTTGGATAACATTAAAATGGATATTCGTCTTTCTGGTAAAAAGTAAATATACGGTAACGGAGAACATTAAAATGGATATTCGTCTTTCTGGTAAAAAGTAAATATACGGTAACCTATAAGGGAATGCGAATGAAAGACATGGTGCTCACCCAGAGATCCATTTAGTTACGAATGGTCTCAAAGGGGCTTGAGAGTGGAAATTAGGCAATACAAGGCAACTATGGATTTATGCCATATCTTAGATGAAAGGCATAGTTTCGATCAGAGAGGAATTCGTTTGCAATCTGGGCAGGTAAAAGCACTGTAGTGGGACGTACAGTACACATCCTGTACTCATTGATCCAGCGTCATCCCAACGAGGCCCCTAGAATACGCCAAGCATATGACTTTTACATGCAATCATACAGCGTGATAATATGACTAAACCAGGACCTGGCAACTTAATGAGTCAAATTGGGAATAATAATTTTCATGAAAAATTTAATATAACAAATAAGTGATATAATATTAGGATCGGTTAGGATCTTCACAGTACAAGTAAAATTATATGCAAGATACTACAATTTATTTACTTGTTTATTTACTACCATAAGTGGTTATTATATAGATATATTACATTTTGTTGTGGTTTATACAATAATTTGCTGAGTAAAGTTGATTTTTCATAGGTTATTAGTCACGTTGAGAAGACAAATTGAGGGCAAGAAGCAGGAGCTCCTCCTGACGGCAGCGGCACACCTGCACTCATGAAAATAGTTACTGGAGTAAGAAATCCTGATTAATCCAGGATGTCCCCTGCTACGACATTTGGTTTTTAGCCTTGCATTTGATGGCTATCATCTTCAAAAGCTTTCAGCGATATCTGCCTAATCTACAGCAATAGCTATCAGTTGGATTCAATAGGCTGGAAAATTCCTTACTGGTGGTCGTATCGCCAGCCCTTTCTAGGAAGAACCTTGAGCGAATAAAACGAAAGCTTTTTGGCGAGAACAGTAAGACAAGCAAACGCAATTAGTAAATCGATTCAAAGTGCATTAGGGTCGCATTGAATGGGAGATAATTCTGGTATGTAGAAAACAGCATTGACAGGATATGCACTTTTCCTTTCAAGACAGCACATCTAGATCTAATGACATCTCTATCCATAAAAAATATTCATAGGGAAAGCTGAATGTCTGTGATTAGAAAGTTAACTATGGGAATGGTTTTCCAATCCCCATGTAATCCGCGTAATCGTTGCTGTGTCAGACGGCTATCGCCCATATCACCTGGGCAACGTCTGGAGTTATTTCTGAAATGATAGGGAAGCATGCAACAAACAGATGACAATTACAAATGCATAGATTCCCAACGCATCCATCTGAAGCGCCCTAATGGATGAGAATAGATCGGGAAGCTCCACAAGGCCTAATTCCTGCCACGGACCAAGTATATCCCGAATGACCTTCTTCTGCCCCTGAAGAGGAGAAGAATGGGAGAAGTTCGTGTGAGAAAACGATCATACCCGTCGATTTGCTGCATAGTAGGAAGATCGGAAGAATGATCGAGCTCGAAGAGACGGTTTGGCCATTAGAAGGGACAGGGAGATGTGAAGAGCTGCATCTCGGCCACGCCTATCTCGAGCTGTCTTGGCCACTCCCTCGGCATTAGGTGGCGACCACCACCAGGGACACACACACACATTCTCGGGCACTTTGAAGTGAACAGGTGAGAGTGTATGAGGGTATTTCAGTGGAATGGCTTCGATAAAGTTTTCAATGGATTGTCGTGAGTGGGAACTCAAGGATCCAGGTGGGTACCAGAAAACTCACCTGTATCACCTGTCGTCCCGTTGATCGTCGATTTCCTCGAGCGGGCGCCAGTAACGTCTCCATTCGTCCCTGTTACGAGCCAGAGTGGTCCAATGAATCGCTCCAGGGACACGAGGATCAACATTCCTTTCGTTCAGAGCTTTCGTGAAGAAGTCTGACCATCTCGTTGGCGGCCTTCCTGGAGTTCGTTTGATGTCCCGAGGGATCCAGTCAGTAACCGCCCTGGTCCAACGGTCATCACTATATCGCATAACGTGTCCGGCCCACCTGATCTTCGATTTCTTGGCGTGGTCAACGGCATCCCTGATCTTCGTTCGGTGACGGAGCTCGGAACTCCGGATTCCCTTCTGCACTTGCGTGTAGGAAAATTCCGAGCATCATCCTTTCCAAGGCGCGTTGAGTAACGCTGACAGCATGCTCATCCTGCTTTCGTAGAGTCCAAGTCTCTGAGGCGTACGTCAAAGCAGGAAGAACAGCAGTGTCGAAAAGGTGAGCGCGGAGCCGGATGTTACCAGAAAACTATGAACAAAAAAATTTCGGGTAACAGGTGAAGGTGTGGTTTATAGCCCATTTCCTCGTTAATGGCCATAGCTTCAACGGCTTTGCCTTCTACCGAATCAACCGCAGGGTTATGAGTATCTAAAATAGCCACAAACCTCGCATATACGAAGAGACAGGAACGGGGCATAAGGGTAGAATATTACCACATTGGATCACTCTGTCCTTAAATTTATGGCTAATAATGATTTTACAAAACTCTTACAACAAATTTCCATTACGAACCAAATCCCAGTCAAATGAAAGAATATCCCAAGAAAATAGCTAGTGCTACAAGCCCATGACCATATAGAGCCTTCAGTCATCTAGGGTGATCCTGAAACGGTCCGTTCCCCTTGACTCTGGTACCGAAAAGCAAGAACGACTGTAATCTAAATTTATAGTTCCGAAAAAGGAATTCCTGGCAATGAGAAAGCTCTCAAATTGCGGTGATCTCGGGTATCCTACGAAAACACTATTGCTACATGAAGAACATATCGCGACCCGTGACTCGTTTTCTCAACATTAAGCGCTCTGGCATGCTGCCAACCCACTATTCCCTTCGTACATAATTGATTGAATGAGCAAGTAATTGATCAACCTGAGTGGAAACCACACTTTACACTTAGAGAATATCATCAGCCAAAAATTCAAAATCTGAAAACCACTAGATCTGCAGTAATCCCCTCCAAAACTTTGTGGTTAGTAAGGTGTGAGGTCAGAAGACTTCAAAAGTTTAGTAAAATCAGTCTTAAAATATTACGAAATCGAAAGAAAACAGAATAACCAAATTGTTAAATTTTGCAATACATTATTTATGTTTTTATTTATTTATTAAAGCAAACTCAAGGGTATTTCATAACATCAGGACAGAATCTACCGAACTAACTAAACTTTGTCAACACTTAAAAAAGAAGAAAAGATCGACTTAAGAAGACCTTAAATCAATAAGTAAAATACCCCTCTCAAAGGACCCAAAAAATAGTCCTATCGTGTTGTGGGACCCGATGTAAAGCTCTGTTTTTTCTCTCAAAAGTAACAGAAAACCCAATGAATTGATCTTACTTAGATTCACAATCCTCGTGATCAAAATGCTTAGGATTTGCCGGTGCATCAAGGAGTGGGAAAACAATGGAGAAAGGTTTTTCTGACATTGTTACACTTGTTTCGCACTTCTGGCGATAACAGTGTGAAGTGCTGAAAAAACCATTTTTTAGGCTTTCTCTCTAGCGTGAAAGGAGGCATTTTCCGTCAACAGTGGCTCTGATGATTCGGTCTCTATTCCCCTTTTCAGTAAGCTAACGAACTTGTTGACGGAAAACCATGCTTCCATTGAAATGGAATGAATTCTTATCGATTTATGACATTTCCCTGCCCATTCTTCTCTATCTCCATTCTATCGCACGGAATCATTACAAGTAACTATTCAGCATTGGGTATATCGCATAAGCTTCCGAAAAATGATGAAGTCGTGGTACAACAGGCACCTTTTGGGTCCCATTTGTCTTATGTTAGTGGATAAGTCGTAAACGAGGCATGAGTTATGTATGAAGACACCCTTGAAAAATATGCAATAAGTCATCACTTTGATTAGCTGTGATACTGCTTGATTTACGGCAGTAAGGAATGTTAACGATACAGAAAGTAAGACCAGAAGATATCAAGATAGAATCCTTATAATTTTCTGAAAAAAAACTTATGTTAGATAAGGGACCATGGGCAGATAGAGGGGCTGCAGTTCGACGCGGCTGGATGGGGTTAAGAGCGAGGACGTCAAGACGGTCAGGTCTGCACACAGCTCCTAGCGATCCAAATCTGAGAGAATAGCGCCTGCGATGGTTCGGGTACATGCTGCCAAGAGCACGAGTCCACCGATTATATAGGCAAAAGTATTCAAAGATAAAAAAAAAGAGTTCATGGAGGATTTCCAAAGATAAATTGGAAGAGGTGATCAAGAAGGACCCCTTCGAAGCCAAGGTAACAGCAGAAGTTGCCGTAAAATGATATTTAGGAAGTATGCCATTTACGAGTTCGGACTTCAAGAACTGCCCAACAAAAAAAGGCCGTACCAAGGAATGGCAAAATATTGCCATTATAGGAATAGGGAAGGATGAGATAACTCTAAAATTTCCTATAGTACAGGCTCCTTTTTATGCTCCTGCGATGTATTTTTTACCACAGCATAAAAAGCAGGAAGCGAAGGCCGGCCACCACCACTTAAGCATTCATTTGCACTGAGTGGGTATGAAGGAATATACCAGTAGCGCCTGGGGTTGGAGCGCGATTCAAAGTCTTTTCTCCTACCCTTAATCATTTTTCATTGTACGAACGGATTGAGGAATACTGGGGATCCATAATACAGAACGCCTGCATAGTTCTTCCATCCCGAGCAAGATCCCAATTTTTGCTCAGTTCAAATAAAACAAAGTCGGTGGAAAGATTCTGCTGAATCTGACTGATTCACCGGCAAATACTTCTTAGCGAAAATACAAAAACAAATTCCACTCAATCAAATTTTGATTATCTAACACCGTCGATGTATGATCTGGTAGGCAAGGAAATCTATCATGAAGTGAAAAAAGGGCAGGGCTGCCAGAAAGACAAATCAGTCTCGAATCACGGAAAAATGAAATGAATGCGGCTGGATTTCACCAGGAAAAAGCAAAGTTCTGAGAATAAATGCTTCCAGAAAAATAACCTCCTCCGGCAGTAACAGAAATTTCTGGAATCCACAGTTGAATAGGTAGACAATCAAGCAAATCATAGCATCTGTACTGTTTCTGAGAACGGACCACATGGTAACTGTAATATTTTTACCAAAATTATCCAAAATATCAATATTTTGATCTTCAACGTAAATAATACAGTTATTGTGTTCAGCAGTGTACTATTTAAAATCGATTTTCCGCTTGCTACCTTCAATCAGTTCTCTGAAATCAGATCAAAAACCAACACATCCTTTCCACTAGGTTTCTTCTGCTCTTCTTAACTAAGTTCCTTAATTAAACGTGATAGATTAATTAATCTAATAAACCTGTTAAATACACTTACGAATGGTTTCAGAAATTTCAAGCACATTTAGAGCACAAAAATTATTTGACTTACGTTATGCCTTACAAGACGAACCACTCCACCACATAGGGAGACAAGGTGGAAGAGAAGTAATGGCCCACTCGCCTAGTATGAAAAACAAGTCATTTCTATCATTCCCTCCTATTCAAAAAATAATTATAATCATTGACTCATTACCACTATTCTTCTTTTCCTTGATGGGTCACTCGTATTCTTGCTTCCTTCGATATAATACTGGGTATGGGAGGGGCATAATTTTGAATTGACACAAGCTAATTCACAATTTATTCTCCTCTTCACAGCTGATTCTACAATTATGCATGTATAATTGTATCTATGGCACCTCCGATGGTTAAATATCGCTCTGTGCTTTTTCTTTGAGTAAGGTTGATCAGTAAGGGTACGGACCGTCTCATTATACTAGTGAAACGGAGTGGAAAAGAGATACGTGGCTTATTCTCCCAATATCAAAAACAAGCCATTTACATTTTGTATTACGTTGCATTGCTTATTACTAGCCTATTTATATTCTTTCCCAGCCTGATAGTAATTTCAATATTCAGTACAACATGAATAAGTTATGGATGTCTTCAGCTATGTACATATGTAAACATCAGAACGGACGACATGAAAGAATACCTAAGCCGCATCAGAAGGTAGGGTGGCTTAGAAATGAAGCAGCAACTTATAAGGAAAGTGAAGTTAAGTTGATATCCATTAAGATAGGATCGCTAATTATACGAATTTATTAGAGGTTTTCGAAAACTTTGCTCAAAAAAGTAGAATATCAGCATAATTCCTGTAATGATCAGTAGGTGAAAATGAATTCACGAGAATTCTACTTTTTTCTAACAGAACTACTCTTATTATTAGCATGCTAGCTAGTATTAGTTCCAAGAGCTTGTTTTTCAGACTTCCAAAAAGGTAAAAGCAACCGAAGGCACATTTGGCTGACACAACCACATTAGAGGCCCGGCAATCCTCAATTTAGGGTCCTACATAGTCCCTTGGGTTTACATCGAAATGATGTCGAGAAATGGAGAGCAGCCGTTGCCAAGCTATTTTTGCTATACGTATTTGATGGTGCGAACTCCTCCTATTCCTGAACTAATCACCCAAATCCTTGAATCTAGAGAGGGTAAACCTATCGGTATGGTGCGATTTTTTTTAGAAATTTTGGAATTTCTTTTGATTTCAGCCATAGCATTTACAAGAGAGGCAGATCCGTCGTATTTACAATGGCTATACAAAAGTCAACATTATCTCAGTTTTGTCGTAGTTGGAAGATCAAACAAGTTCCGACCTTTCAAACTGCGAAAAGGTTATTCTTCATCCACTTCTTTGCCAGTAACGACTATTCGCTCGGAGCCGAAGAAAATGTTGGAGGGGATGGAGGGGGGGGGGGGGGGAGGATTTCACCATGTAAGCCATAGATCAAAAACTTAAAACTCAAAAGTTAAGGTGATTGATGATGACGATTAGGCTTGAATAACGACAAAATAGAAAACTTATTATGAGACGAAAGAAGGAAATGGCCCTTCTTATTGAGCAGTGAGTTACTGTCACTATTGTCTCTAGAATTACCTACCTCCAAAAGGATTAGAATTCATATATTTTGGAATTTTTGGGAATGTTTCAAGAGTTTCGGCACTCCCATAGCGGGATCTTTTCAAACCATCGAAACCACATGTAATGCGATACATATCACAGAACTAATGGAACATTTTCGTGCGGTTTGAAAGCTAATGCCAAATGATAGAGTGACAATGAAAACATTAATAGTAAGCCACTTTGTAGACAACATCGAATATTTGTCTAGGTATCTGCTTCCGACTGAAATTACTGCTTTTACATTTTTCGAAATTTTGAAACCGAAAAAAATTATCAAATACTGTATCCATCTTCGAATGCTCTACATTGTTGTAGTTCGTGAACTTTAAGGGAAAATAACACCAGATTTTTGAGACTCGGGAATCAAGTCTAAGATATTCTCTTGAAGGAAAATTCGATAGAAAAAATTATACTACCTCAATCAACATGAAAAAATCAGCAGAAAAACAACACGGAAATATCATGGCTCCATATGTTTTAAATAAAAATCGCTATTTTCACATTTTTTTTTTCGAATTTCAGTTTTTTTGCAGAAATCTGCACAAAATTAAATGAATGGTCAGTATGACCAAAAAAGGAAAAACTTAAATAAGACAAGTACCACAGAAAATTACCGTATTGGTGTATGTCCATCAAATACGGTTCCTTGACTCTCATGCTTGTTTTCATTCTTACGTAGCTAATAAATATGCATGAATTCCTTTCATTCTATGGGCTAACCAGTGCTAAATTAGCCTTTTCGTATGCAAATGACCATGTTTACAAAGGAACAACCCAGAAAGCTCTGCCTTAGGGTATTCCGAGGAAAGAGCGGACCGGTATGAACCAACTATTATATTACTAATTTGAGCATACCGCATACAGAATCGAACCTTTTGGGATGTGCCTTGGTTTCGACGAGACTAGTGATAGCATTCACATGGGTTTGAGGCCTCTAAATTCGTAGGTCGGGCTAGCCTGCGTCAGTAGAAAACTTCCCACTTCCATCAGGACTTACTGACAACCATCTAACCTAGAGAAAAAAGGAGTTCGTCAAACTTAGAGCGTTCTTATCCTTTATCTAGATCTTGCTCATGCTTTGAAGATGATAGATAAATAGGAAAACGAATGGGGTAAATTAATTAAGCAGTAACGAAATACTGGGGTTTACTGGACAGAATCCGCTGACTGCGAATACGAAGAAATCGAATTTGTTCCTCTTAGAAACCACATCCGAAAGTCCATAAATCATCTGGAAAATGAATGCTCCATTTTATACCGCTATTTTTCCATAAAGGAGTCAAGTACGTGGCACAATCTGGGAGCATCTAGACATTTTTTTACCTCCACTCTCTGATCAACATATTGTAATGTCTGTAACAGAAAATAGCGAAAACAAAAAAATGCAATTTCCTCAGACCTCATTGCATTTGCATGGAAGGTTCAAAAAGACTATCATTTTCGTCATTGAGACCAGTCGATGGGCTTTCGCTAAATTGAATTGCACGCAAACGAACGAATGGAAATAACATGGAGAAACCAAGCTCCCTCCATATCCTCTAAGATGTCAAAACGGAAAATAAGTCGAGGAAGAGGATCGGAAGACTAAGGGACCATCTGGACCATATTCTCTTCCATACGGAGGACATGGACAGTAGGGAAGAAAATTTTCTGGGGACTTAGAGTAACGGAATAAACCACAAACCAATCATTTGCATAGGCTGCACTATTTAGTCGGTTTCCGTTCAAAAATGCTGAGGCGTTGAGTTACGTACACTGCTCAAAAGAATTCATCGACCACTTTTCTGCAAAAGCGTTGCCTTCCTGAGCCTAATGGTTGACGTCGGATACTTGTTCAGGCTGTAGAATTCCATTGGAAGGCTTCCTCAGTGGCTCTTATCACTCAGTACCCTTACCGACATATAAGGTAGAGGTAGAACAGAAAAAGAACCGTTATGGTGCCTCTCTCTACGTGCGCGAATCGATAGTATTATGAAGAGAATGACTTGCTTTCATTACTTATCACTAAAATTACACTATTATTATACTTTGATATGTTACTAGGTTACTTATCAACTGTTTGACCAGATTTATCTCATCCCTACGTACTGCACCCACGAAATCCCTCCTTGCTACTGGCGAAAGAGGGATGGTGATTTAGTGACCATTTCTAAAAGGATTCCTTTGGTCAGGCAGGCCTCTCTTCTCCTGTGGGTTCAATAAAATGGAGGGAACGGAATTTGAAGCAACAAGAAAAGCTTTGCGTCTTGCAAAGCCCACCAGCCCAAACCAGCCATACATGCATGCATGTTATAGCGCTCCAGGTCTTGCATTTAATGCTCATCTTATTTATGAATCAGACTGCAGCAAGTGGTCACGAAAGCTTTTGCTGCCTTTCATGGATATTCTTTACTATCTATGACAATCCTAAAATCACTTGCGGTATATCAAACTATTTTTCAGATGCAAACCCCATTCTGCTTTCCATCAAAATTCTACTGATGCCTGATTGGGCTGATAGGCTAACTTATATAGACTAGTTCAAGCATGTGTTCTGATTCTCCAAGACAAATTGCGAATACTTTAGCAACCCTAAATGTGAGGGAGAGAGACGGCTGGCCCGGGCAGCGCTCTGTTCGCGATTTGATTTCAGGGTAACCCTCATGGGTTGGCACCATTTACCCGCTCAAAAATAAATAAGCAATTAATGAAGAATTAGTAGATAAAACATCATAAGAAGAATTCGATTGGAATGATCCTAAAGAAATGAATATATCCTTTAACAGACAAATATGTCAGCAATTTGAGCAGAATAAAGAGCAAACAGTTGAGGGAATGCTGAAATATTTAGAGTCTGAAAGCTGGAGTACTGTAGTGTAGCTATAGAAGTTGTTGAGCATAATGATGAGCAAGACAAATTTCTAGTAAGCTTATTACTTTTCGATTCCGATTCTTTGATTCTTCTACGAGGTTCTGGTCCTAAAGACTATTCATGTCGACGGCCCTACTGTATTTTATACTGTTTTACCGCGAGGGTGCTAAACTCTGAAGCTCTTAACTTACTTCTTCATGATCTTCCTTGGAATATGGACAAGTGGATGTCACATGCATCATCGCCTTCAATACTCGACTGGCCATCCATTCCTGGGTTTCTCGTGGAGTATTCAAATCGGAATTCAGTGTCATGGGTGACAGCATCGTAGGCGAAAAAGCCGGGCAGAAGTAACCGATGGGGTGAAGTCAGTCGACTGGCTAACGAGGAATACCAAACTCAATTCCGGACGCTTTTCTCTGTTTCACATAACCGAATTCGACTGGCGTAGAAAAACAACGGCAACAGATTACTCGGAAGATAGTAGCACTTGTTCGTGGAACATTGAGTAGAACCTCAAAAAAAGAAACTATCGAATAAATTGGAGTCATGGTGAGAAATAGTAGAGAAGCTGAGCATGACAGTCGATTGCGAACGGAATTCCAATGGAATTTCGCAGGTAATTAGGTCGGACACAAATGGCGTACAGAATCAATATTGAAAGAAAAGGAGTCGTGCTCTAATCGAGTTTCCCTACCTCTGTTTCTTTCAAGGCAATTCAATTTAGTTTCTTCCTCTAACCATTTACCCAACAGACCCACCATTAGAGGGAGCCCTGATTAAGCCAGGACCGGCTTTACTTCCGGTGCGTTGGCGGAGCACCAGGAGTAGAACCAGTCATCGAGTAGACCTATGAACTCGATTCATCTCACCAAGGTCATGAGTGGCTGCAATCGTACTGCAAAAACTGACGCCGTCGTCGGCGTCGGTATGTAGTATAAATACAGCATGAAAACTTTCTGCTTGAATCCCGTTTTTCAAGCTGAAAAGCTCGCCTCGAACTGTGATTACCTTGGAAGGGAGGGTTAAGAGAATAATTCAATTGCAAAGCGGGTCAACTACCATGACACAGAATAACTTCAAGCTGTGTCTATTGAGTAAGGTTTACAAACGTGCTCTGTGGTCAAAGGGTCAACCTCGGATGGACTGCCACTCGTACACATGCATTATGGATGAAAAAAAAGAGAAAGGATTCGAAATAATTGATTTCGGTAGTTAGACTGCGCGGAGGTGGACTTCGATCCTTTAGTGAACTATATAAGAAGTCTTACAACCCTTCTACTATTTATAAATTCTGAGAGCAATGAAGTCCAATAGGTGATTGAAATACATCCAAATCAACTACTTTTCTGACTACTTGACAGTCTTGCTAATAGAAGGAGCATCTGCCAATGTTTCTGTCTCGAAGCCTTTATCAGTCGCTCACCCTATTCCATGGAGCAGCAACATCGGGGATGATCAGGGTGGGAACTGTCGACTGCTCTAGTCTTCAGAGAAAGGCGAAATCTGGTCCCTCAAAGATCGTAACGGTCCTTTAACGAGTGATCTCAAGGTAGACACAGTAAGAGCGGGGATAAATTGGGTCTCAAATAGATTGGAACCTCACGTTAGCAGCATTCACGCATTCACCACAGTCCAAAAAGTAGTTCAGTATCGATTTGAAAAGGAGTAGGTGAGTGAGAAGTAACTTTTTCTACAATCAAGAAAGCCAAACAAACCAAGAGCAAAAGCCGACGATGCCTTTAATTGCAGAACAGGTCCAGTGCCGTTAGTCTTAGTCGCTGTTGAAGCTCGTGAATCAAAAAAGAAGAACGTTTTGGCGAGCCTTCATAAATCACCATTCTAAAAATTTAGCGAGCTATTTTATGAGTTATTTCGTTGCCCATTTCGATCAATGTTCCTTCGTTGGAGAACTAAATGGCTCTTTAATTTTCTGGAATGATTTAAACTGCCCAACTATTCTGGGCTTCATCACGAAACAGCTTCAGCTAAAGGAAAAAACTACACGCATTCATCCCAATGAGACACGCCATGCAATCAACCTTTTTCAAAATTACATTTTTTCAAATTGTAATCATAAAATCACTCACAAGTGTAGTGTTCATCAAATCAACATTATCAGTATCTTTACACTCTCAAAACACCATCCAGTGTTGCGCTTTCGAAAGTTCGCTACTACCAACTCTCCAAATTTTTGGTAACCGATATCACTGCTGCAAACCGATCTTTTTCCGATACCAGTCGATAGGGTTCAAAGATTATGAGACCTGTTTGGCTTCAATGAGATCGGCCGAACCTTACGATTGCAACAAAAATCTAAATTTTTAGATCATAAGGCCACATTGAAGGCCTGTCGTTCCTGTCGTAACGGTGGTCCCGAGATCGAATTTCACCGAAACCGAATAAGATTTCTTTTCCCCCACCTCCTTCTGCTCTCCCTCTTACCTAAGACCCGTTTTGTCAGTAAAAGGCGCACTGGCTACTCGAGTACGATACTGTGGGTTCCAATGATGATATAGCCTCAGCCCCTGCACCCTTTTCTGTCAGAGTATAGCTCCAAATTTCATTTTCACAAAAATTCATTTGCCGAAAGTTACTCTTTGGGGTAAGGATGCCTAAAGTGGTTTTTGGTTTAACGGTAATTCCATACACAGCCAGTCGATTGGAATCTGACCAAAAGGCAGTTTTTTCGAGTCAACGACTTCCTGAGAGGGCAATTTAGAACATATTTTCAAAAATTTCACGACAAAAGGAATAGCAAGAGCCCAATAGTTACAGAAAATGGGAGCAATCAGTTTAAGTAGGCACTGAAATAAAAACAGTTGGTGCAATTGTGGCGGCAAACCTACTCTCCATAAGGGATTGAAAGCAACTTCGAACGAAGGGGGAAGCTTTCCATTCCGATTTGGAAAAGAAATAAACATGTACCATTTTCTGCCGAATGGGCTAGCCAAAGATCATTTAATTTTAACGAGAATCGAGCTTCTCACGTCCCGTAGCCACCGCCTTCTGCCCTAATGGTCCCGGAATCGAATTTCATTCGGACTAAGCAAGTTTTCACCCCAGAGCAGAGTTCCCCATGAAAGACGTACTTCAGAACACCAGATAGAAAACTTTGCTCAACTTCCACAAGGTATAAGCAGTTTTTTAAGTGCCCCGGGAGGCACAAGTAGGGCCCGAGTCTCGTCCGATGCCGAAATTTCGCCATCTTCGAAGGTTTTCATAATCCTTGGTGGAGGGGGGGGGGGGGGGTGTCCAGAATGCGAGTGAGCGTCGTATCATTTTTTTATTTTCATATTTTATTTTCATACTAGAAACAAATCTTTACTATCCACTTCCTACGGATAATTTTGTCAATCCACCACAAGTTCGCCTAGCTATAGATGAAAATTTGGCCATTAACTGGAATCGGACTCCTAAATTATGCTTTGCTGAGAAACATGCTGCTTTACCCTGTCGTTGAATGAATTTCCAATACTTTTTCTTATTTCAGAAGAACTACTTTTTTCTGCATTGAATTGGCGGAACGAAAGTAGAAAACAAGAAAAGATGGCCTTCAGAATCCATGAACAGCCCCTGATGCTACTCCCCAAACGGGTTTGGCAGGAGTATGTTACACTACAATTTCGAAGAGGTCAACTCCCGTCCTCTCATTTTTCTGGGGTCACCAACTTTTGCAAGCTGACTCTATGCTGCTACAGTGCGTTTCATAATTATAAGGTCACCCCAAATTTTGGCGATTCCGGAGAAAGCAGCCAGAAAGGAATTTTTTGGCAAACACTGGTAGATTCCTCGTCACAATGTACCTCCGTACTCAAATTTTGGTCACAATATCTTTCACCTCGAATTTTTTACGAATTTTTTGAAAATAGTGTCGGCTTTTGCACCGTTTCATAATTATAAGGTCACCCTAAGGAAGTGAATGATTTAACAATGTTAATGGCATATGTACAACAGTTAATAATCTATAGCTCCTCCTTGTTCAGGAGCAACATCAAAGAGCCTGTGTGGCATACTAGAAACTAGGTTTCGAAGATGTTCCTCATCGGTTGCTCTCCATGCTTCGATAAGTGCTCGCTTCAGCTCTTCTTTGCCCTGGAACTGACGGTTATTCGCATAAACCTGTCTGAATATTATGTCCCATATATGTTCCATCCGACTGAGGTCGGGACTGCAGGCTGGCCATGGTAGGACGCTTATTTATTGGCATTGCAGCCACCATCCGTTGCACGGCTCACATGATTGTAGGCGTTATCTTGTTGAAAGACATAGTTGAGGTGACGGCGATGGCATAGAAAAGGTACTAGATGATGCTCCAAGACTTTCTGGTAATCCTTGAAATCCATACTGCAGCTCACGACAACACGACATCGTTGCAGAACGCACCCCGCACCATAGGCTCCCTCCACCGAAACTGCGACGGCTGAAGTGGACTGGTTCCTTCCTCAAGCCGCGTTAGTACCGCTTGTTTTCGTCAGATTGAATTTCTTTTCATCCGAAAAGACGACCTAAGTAGGAATTATTCAGCTCTATGGTGAGATTTCGATGAAGATCTACCTTTGCCCAATCTCTCCCTAGGTTCATCTTTGCAAATCCGAGTCGAGCCTCTTTGTGACGATCGGTGATTCGTGGCACCTTCTCCATTGCTTGCCTGGTGATGTTCTCGCATCTTCTCACTGCTCTCGAGACTGTAGTTTTCGACACAGAGAGGTTTAATTCCGATCGGATCTGGTTCAAGGAGGACGTACTGTTGGAAACAGTCCTCAGAATTTTCCGCTCGTCTCGGGTAGTAATCTTTCATGGGTGTCTACAGTCGGTGTTATATCTAACGACATGAGGACTCTCTAGAAATCTCCGAATGAACCAAGGGGATCTCTCTATTTGCCTGGAAATGGCTCGAGTACGGAGCCCACCTTCACGATGAGCCTTCTCATCAGAGGAAAGCAGATGACCACGAGCCATGTTGACAGTCAGGTTCAGAAATGCCTTTGCTACACATGCTTACCTTTACAAGTATCTTCAAACACGAAATTTCCTCTCTTTCGTAAAAAAATTGTGCTTTTTCTCAGGGTGACCTTATAATTATGAAACGGTGCAAAAACCGATAAACTGATCTAAAAAAGTTCAGAAGAATGCAGCAGCGGCTAAGCAACGGATACCTAGGTTATTCGTGCTGGGGAATCTGTTCATGATGCTAGAAAAAATCCTTCATGATTACTTTTTTTGAAAGTGCAAAAATTGGGGGTGACCTTATAATTATGAAATGCACTGTATAGTCTTAGCACTGACAAATAGAGAAGCGCAGTCAGTTATCCTAACATTTTTTACAGCCTTTTAAACGAACAAATTGCTTCAAGGGCACAGATAGTAAAAATGATGGGATAGACAAGGGAGGACATGAGAAAGCTACATGGCGAGTAAATTTCTTTCAAAATAAGACCTCCGTAGTCTTTCTAATTATATACAGCTATCATAGAGACGTGACGGCGGTTAAATCGAAAAAAGTGCATTAAGGTCTAAAAAAGTAACAAAATCACGTCAAGTGACTGAATACTTTTCTCAGGGGATCAATCAAGCGTCATTTTAATATGTGATTAAAATACAATGAACCAGAAGCACAGTACAGCGAAGGGAGAAGCTGTAATTTTGATAAATAGGCTCAAATTGTAAGATGGAACCAGTCGACATTCAGTCCATAGACTGGCTAGATGAGAAAATTTATTGCACAGGGAATGAGCTTAAGAAGGAATCAGATGGTCATCCATCATTGTGTCTGCCCGATACCATATTACTAGCCTGAAATCGATGCCCTCATACAATTTCTTTCACCATTCAATAGACCTACTTATTGCTCAATCATTGCCGTCCTCTTCCCTGGAATTTCCACATATCGCTCAATTGTAGCCGATTCTTTCGCGTCCTTTCTCTTTTTTTTCTAATTCGGAACGTAGTTCCCTTTTAGTTTTAATCTGATCACTCTGATACAAAAAAGTGTGCTGAACAAGAATCATTCCCAGGAGTCGCATATTACTCTGTAGCAATCATAAAATACACCAAAACAGCACGTCCTTTTGTGATCCCTACAAACTACTTGATTTGAATGATCAGTCAAAAGCAAGTTAAAAACGATTCGAATAGTTACTCATACATGTGATGGAGTAGGCAATGATGTTGAGTGGTAGCAAGTGGTAAAGAATGATAATATAGAATAAGGGACTATGGAGCTCTGAATCGCGTCCGTTGCATCCTTCGTATTCATACAGGAGTATGGGCACTTCGGTAGAGACTGTAAAGCGCAACGGGATCGTAGGTGGATGTCGACGGACTGATGGGGGACATGACCCAAAGGTTTTGAGGTTACAAGGAATGCAGTGGCTTCACACTGTGCATGTGGTGGTGATCGGTGGCAGGCATCCTCAGAGCTAGATAGTGGTAAAGGAAAACACCACACAACGACGATAAAGCTTGTTTTATTCCTTACACTCCTTCCCACCACCCTCCGCCACCCCTTCTCACCCTGCACAGGGTATAAAGGGTATCAAGTACTAGGGATTCAAGGAAAGAACACGTCGCAACGGTCCGCACTTCTGGCTATGAAGAAAAAGCATAAAAACCATGAAATCGGAATTTGGGCTGAAGACTTCAATGTGTATTACATATTCCGACGCCGTCTCAACGAGCTCGAAAAGTTGTAGAAGCCAAACTATCGGGTCCCTTACGATTTTTTTGATCACACTAATCTGAGATCTGACCTAGTTTTTGGAAAGAGTTGATCAAATAACATTGTTGAGACTCTTTTCGCTTGCATCCCGAAAAAATTAGCTTGCTAATGTTAGCTAAAAATTTGGCATGCGAAAAAATTCATCGAAATTTGAACGCTAATGTAAACGTTTATAGCCTTTGAAGAATTACGACTTCTTTTCTCATTTAATTGGCCTTATTCCTGGTCGACGAGAGGCAGCAGTCAAAGTTACAGTTGAAAATGCTTCAGGTTGATCATTGAGACCCATTTTTACGAGGTGATTCTGCTGCATTTTACTGTGATTTTGATTTTTCTGTCGAAAAAAGAAGCGACAATATTTACATGCCTACCCAATACATAATGTAGCCTGAATGGATTAAGAAAGGCAGGGCTTCGCGGAATTGTTTTCGAAAAAAAACGCTATCCTGCGAAGGACTATTTTCAACTTCAGATTCCCGATTATGACCTTTTATTTTAATTGATTTCGACACTTTAACAAGGCTCTTAGAGATTCCTGAACCATTTGGGTAAGCTCCTTAGAACTCTTCGTGGAAACCAGAGGTCTTCTTGAATAGCTCTCAACGGGATAGAAGACGAAGTGAAATCCCAAAAGTGCACTTCATAAACACTGACGTGCATTTCCATGCCAGAGCCCTAGTGACGACAAATTCACCGAATCAGTATGGGGACCAGGTAAAAATTACTCCCAGTCAGGAATATAGCAAGGCAAAGAGGATCAAGTTGGACGTGCCGGACAGACAGACTGAACGGAATCAAGAAGAGCTAGAAATTCTGCAGAAATGAGCTTGAAGACTCTGATAGAACAGAAATTTGTGTAAAGAAATGAAAGTAATGCTGGAGTTTTCAGCGAAATTTTGGTCAGGAGAAATGCGAGAATTCAAATGTGAAAATGAGGTAAAATCAGGGCTCTAACTGCCACCTTACGTGTTGATTTACGATTTTTCCCAAAGTAAAAGTAATTCTCGTATCGACCAGAAGGGGGGGGGGGAGGCAACACCTTTTGATACCAGGTAAGCATCAGCAAATTATTCAGCAAGAGTAAAATAGGAAAAATTTGGCTAGATCAGTAGTTATTAGTTATTCACAAGTGGACTGCGGCTTCACTAAGGAAGCTCCGCCCATAAAGGATAGCCCCACCCACCATCTCCTCATAGACTTCGCGATTTTCCAATTCGGAATCGCTCTTTGACCCTGTGTTACCACTTTGTCACTGCAAATGCCGATTTCTAGACAGGACCAGTTTCGTTTACTGTAAGAACGTATCGATTCCTACAGATACAGTATGTACAGATTAGAATTCACAAGAAAGAGGATACAAACGTATTTCGGTCGCAGTCGAACGGTGGACTGCTGAGTCAGAACCTTCGACAATCCTACGCCTACCCCATTTCACATCTGGAATGTATTCAGGCCATTCTATGGTGTCCAACATATGATGTGTAGGTCAGCTTCATTCAAAGTTATGGGGATTTCAAAGAAATCATGGAAGAGTTAGAGCGACAAACGTGAAATCTGAATGGAAAATTGATTTTCAGCAGTTTATAGTGCTGCTTAGGTGGGGGAGGGGGCGGATTGATAGAAAAAATCAGGTTGAATTGTAGGGACTCAGTTTTAAGTGAGAATTCACACAGAGATGCATTTTATAGGCATCAACGAAGTCGTAATGAAGTAATAGAATCAGCACTCGCTCTAGCATACGGTATTCTCGAAGTCTAAGCCCAAGTCGTCTTTCAGAGAAAAATCCTTTTCCCCTCTGAGCGTGTCTACCCGTAGAATAAACTTTCGACAGCATCAAATCCTCCACGAAAACATTCATTTGCATCTTACAACTTTTTTCGGGAGCAAATTCATTAACTCTTCGTTCTGAAAGCTTACACCCTCAGCAATTTGGATCGAACCAATTACTTGTTCAAAATGGAGAGAGAACTAGTAAAATGAAGCAAAATGGACAGAGCAAATGGACAATTCGATAAGTAAGTTTATCCCGTCGAGTAGTTCATTTCGAATTCTTAGAAATGGAATCCCGTCAAATCCTGATTTGCGTCTATTTTTTCCCGAATCTTCTAAATCCATTTCCGTAAACATGGATCAAACTATGTGATCATATGGGGAAATTTTCCGCTGAAAAGCAGTGGAAAAGCGGTCAGAGTTAATCCCAGAAAACGCCTGATCTCTGAACATCTTCTCTGATCATTTTCAATCAAACAATCTTTATCCTTTTTGTAGCGAAAATATATAAAATCCCTAGGAACTTAATAGCGAAGCTCCACGTCAAGGAAACCTTCCAACAAACAAATCTCGTAGACGCTGCTATATGTTTTACGTACGTTACACATATAGGAGCCATTAACCCCGCTCCTATACGTTCGGCAGGTAATTGGCTCCTATTTGTGTAACTTATGTACTACCTAAGGTCCCAGAAAAAAAATGAGCCAAAATTCCAATGACAGATACTCTGAAACAACAAAATAACTGCATTTCAATGTTCCCCGA
The DNA here is from genome assembly GCA_000469685.2 of Haemonchus contortus. Classification (NCBI taxonomy): domain Eukaryota; kingdom Metazoa; phylum Nematoda; class Chromadorea; order Rhabditida; family Trichostrongylidae; genus Haemonchus; species Haemonchus contortus. The sequence goes on from LS997562.1 coordinate 40,264,709, forward strand.
ACGAAATCTCGAGACCACCCTCTTGTCGAACTACTTTCTATTCAAAGAATTATTTAATTTATTCCAATTGATCTCATGGAACCTAGAAATATCTAAAACCCAGAAGGCACGAAAAGATATGGCAGAGAGAATACGAACTCAGCACTGAGATAAACTTCAGCTCTAAACAGACCCACTCCATGAGTATTCTGAACGGGTCCACCCAGGATGAATATCCATGTTATGCCAAGGGAGGATTGTTTAAGTCAATAGGTAATCATACCATTTTTGTAATTAGCGATAGCTTCTGCTGACAGTGTGAGTAGTAATATGTAATAAATAATGATAACAAATAATATTATATGATATGCAGCAATTGGAGTGGCCTATAGGTATTCCCAAAACGTCCAGACTTCGTCTTTTTTGGCTTGTTCGAGTCCCGTCCACGACCACAACTCGGCACATATAAAGGGTAGGTAGCCTGTAGAACCAATCGAGCTGGAATGAGAAGAACGAAGAACCCAGTAGCAGGAGATAGGGCATTGTAATGTTGGGAAAGAGTCGAATATTTCCGACATGCATGAAATTTCCGAATTTTCCTGATTTTCAACGATTCCATGATATATGCATGTATGTCATTCGCAACGAGGCCGTCTCCAGCTCTTCTGGAATTAATGCCCTACCAAATAGTCTGAATGAATCGATGTCTCCGCCTCCAACGACGCCTATCAAAGTTCATTCCTGAGAAACCTATCTGTCAAGATGAAGAACATGACAAAAGAAACAGGTGCTTAATCATACCGAGTTGAATCGCAGCTGACCCCGACCAGCGATCCCCTTTCCACCATCCATCAAATAAACTTTTTCCCATTATTTATCATCTCTGCTGAATAATGAGCCCATTATGGATAGAAGCAAAACCTTGACGGCTAGGGTCTGCATGCCAGATGATTACTGCATAAGCAAACATTGTTTACCATAAAAAGTACTCAATAGAATGCCCTTTATCGCGGCGACGGCATTCCCAATGCGATCCAGGGAGTTGATGTTGCCCGTTGATGACTATAACCATGTAGGAGACGTTCCCACTTGTGAAGGGCCATTTCTTATCAGTCGTCCTACTTACTACCGTCGCGGTTGCGAAATCTATAGCTTAGTGTTGGTACTTCAATTACAGGTTTGACAGATGGGAGTATGAATCGGCAACAGCCGCGGTTTTTGTGGCAACCCAAATTTGTCAAAAACTCCTTTACGACTCAGATTCTACTAACCATCTCTTTAAATAATAAAGGCTTCTTGAAAAAAATCGAACCCACACACAGAATCACGTGCAGATTCTCAGTAAAGGGATCAGAAATTGACTATGTCCAGCTTCCGAAGCACAATTTGTGAATCAACGGATTCTGACTGTTATGTTCGAGACTTCGGTGATCGTTCACAGTTCCCAAAAAATCAATTGTCAGTGAAGGCAAGCACTCCACTAAACGAGCCATATGGGCTACGAAGTCACTTAGCCTCACACATTCCAGCGTACATTCGTAGTGGAAGTATTTTTCGGGGCTGCCCCTTTACAATCTAATGATCCTGAGGCGCACACTACACAGAAAGGTCTGTCTAGAGTTTCTACTGAATCAAAGTGAGTGCAAAAAAAACGAAAGTAAGAATCGGTTTGTTCTGGGCATGGCACTGACCAATTGAGCACTGGTGTATTACGACGAACTTCAGGGGGAACCCAAATGAAAGGCGAGTTTCAAACTAAGAAACCAAAATGGCAGTCGAATTTTTGTAACTGTGAATATGAACAGATAAAAAACTAAGAGAGGAAAAGAAAGTAAGATAATACATCAGTGATGAAGAAACAAAAAACTGTCCCCTGTTACACCCTACAGGGTTCGGATCCTGTCCGTTCAGATAAACTTCCTAAACCGAGAAGGATAGATAGAAGAACAGATTGGAACAGACAGCACATCAGGTCTATTTTCCGGCTGGTTTGAATCAAGGAACATTTCAATGGTTCTGCAATTTCAATTGAAAATCGAATGCATGGCGTATTTCAGAGAAATTGATCGAAAAATCGATTATTCGGCTCAACCATTGGAAAAATTCAATCATGCCCTATCTCAAAAGTGTTCATTCAAACCTAAATCGGTTGAAGATTTATGGGATAGTGGCTAGATTCTGCCCCTGCCTCCTACCTCCCACAATATTCGTTGTTGTGAATATTCTCCGGAACGATTTTCGGAGCTGTCAATCTTACCCAGTAATTGGGTACCTCCAACGCCAGGTATTCAAGCAGTGGAAATTTCAGGGATTAGAGGAGTCATAGAAGAACAGACGCCATATCCGGTGTTCATTTAGAAGAACAATGCTCCGTGAGAGGCGAGGAATCGAGGAACCCGTCGTCGTAACCGTCGTGTTCCTCAACATTCAGCCAAAAATGATTGATAGTTCAATTACGCCCTCAAGGAGTATGAAAAACGTGACGATATGTTTCACATCCATCTTATATTCGGAATGGCTGGAATCTGAAAAACACATTTGGCCCACACATTTTTCGTCCCCTATCCACCAAGGTCCGAGCAGAGATATATATAAGCAAACTCTCTAAAAGCTGTTATAATACTTGATAACTTATACTATTATTAATAAATAATAAGTAATCACCGAAGTTTTTCAACAGTATGGGAACCGATCCAAATCGATCCAAGTACTGTACAAGTGTCAAACACGCTGTCACAACATCATCTTTCTTATACATATACTTATAAATCACCCAAACTTTTGTATATTTTGAATGAACTTTGCACGGTTGTGGGGGGGGGGGGGGGGGGGGGGAGGGGAACGTCGTGTATCTCATTATGCTATTATGCTAGCTGGTTCAAGTTTTCCTTCCATAGTCATTTAATTCATTGATCATAAATCTAAGTACATACGACTTTCCTTTGCGCCTATTCAAAAATAACTGCTCAGTAATTTTTCCCTCCATTTCTTTAGGAACCGAGTTAACTATTTTCAGAAGAATTGCATCCAGTATTGAGTTTATATGCCCAGCATGTCATCGATTACTTCCTCCTAAAAGAAAGCCTTTAAAGAGAGGGATTTTCCAAGGCGATTGTATGAAACCCATTAGTAGTTCACATGTTAAGGCAGAGAATCCTTCACCAGAGGATCCTGAAAAGCGAGTATCCTAACTTTACTGCGGTCTCTTCGGTTAATACATTGTTAAAATACAATTGAATGGAAAAAAATAGTTTATTAGATAACGAATCAACAAAAAAAACTGATCTTCCAACTAAACGCTTCAAATAACCACCACGGCTTTCATGCAAAAAAAGACAATAAGTCACATCCGCCCAGTTTTTACAGTGAGGGAATCGACTCATTTTTTGTTGTGAAAAAAACAGATTTGGCAAAAATAAAGCAGTACAAAAATTATGAGTACAGATGGGCAAATAAAAAATGAAGCTTTTTCACGAACTGTTTTTTACTTTATTTCAATTGGAATCATTCACATTTATTGCTAATTAAGCTTGTGAAAAAATAATATAAAACGTTCAGAACATAGGCCGTGCTGGTTTCTGTCAGAGGATCGATTTTTCAAATTTCACTAAATAAGCTTAACGTTTTTGGTCGGAGTTACGAAAACAACGTAGTTGTAGCGATCTCCACAAAAATGTGTTTTGCCGCTTTTGAAAGAAAGTTTGCAATAAAAAACAAATAAAAAAATATATTTCAAAATTCCAAGAAAAAATTCTCTAAAAATAATTCTAAAAAATTTTATTTCAAAATACAAACGTATATATGAAATATCAAAATAAAAATATATATATATAAATTACATCTATATAAATGTTTGAAAAGTCTCATTCCTTAGAAAAGTGCTACGCCTCGAAGCCTGCAACCCTTTTTCCATCGATTGTTTAGGTACTGTACGAATTACTGTATTACTGTCGAATACCGTAACTTATGAAACTGTTATTGGTGCTTGCTCTACAGGTTACCGTACCGCTGCGAGTACCGTAGTTCAAAAGGGTACTGATGCCAGAAACTAAGCAATAAATTTTTTATAAAAAAAAAATAAGAAATAATAAAACATATCAATGATTGACAACCTGTATATGGTAATCCCATTACCAACTTCTACAACATACAATTAATGGAATCATTTCAGTATTATCATTATTATCAAGACCAATAATACTGGGATTTCGATGCAGCGATCAGCTGAAAGTCTCCCAGGCCATTCTCCCATGAGGAACTCATTATTCTCACCAGGATCCATCCTATCACTTTTTCTTATTAAGAATCACGAAACAGCATTACAACAATAGATAAACAATTCATTTCCCATGACCTCATCAGAAGTTTTTCTTCACCCAAACAGCTGCTGGTGCTCGACAAAAAAAGCTTTTCGCATCCGTCTTTTTTACTAGGAGATAACTGGCTCACAAAATCGCTTAGTCCCTTCAAATTTCCTTCTCAGTCGGCGAATGGAAGTCGATCTCACGACGTTGAGATCCATTGGTGTCAGTCAGCTGTCCATTCATGTAAGCCGACACACATAACATCGATTTCTGCTGGCGCCCCAAACACCACGTCGGTGAGGGTGGCCACGGACGGGCGGACCGACCCTCCTGACGCTGGGTACATCAATAGTGGCGAGTATTGAGTGCAATTTACAATGGGAAATAATAAAACCGGTGTTGTTTACTTGCTTACTACAAGTGAAGGTAAACAAAAAGCAAAGAAACATCAAACCAAGGAATCTCCTCGAATGAATTTGTCGTCGTAACTAGTAAAAAAGGAAAGCCTCATGAAACGCACTCATATACATTTTACCCAAAACGGGTCCGAATAGGAAGGTTCAAGAAAAATAAAGGACTCACCTTGGCGTCGGCTTGCTTCTTGATGACAATTCTTGGTTTCCGAGCTTTCTCTTCACGTTTTTCACGTTTTAATTGTGTTTTCAATTGAGACGCCCTGTAAGAAAGCTTCGAATACTGCCACAATCTACGAAAATTGTCCCAATCAGCAAGTAAATGAGAGTAAGGTTCAGAAGAAATCAACTTACCTGTGCTTATCAGCAGGTAACTGATTGAGATTTGACAGATTGATTTTGCCAAGACCAAGCGAAACACCTCTGGCGGCCAACATCGTCACCAGTCAGCTACCTAATCAAATTGTAATTTATCGTAGAGTAAATAAAAGTTCAACAAGGCTCAAGTGAACACAAAAGACGGGAAAATAGCGGGCGTGACTTGGTGTAATTGCCGAAAACAAGGGGGAACAAATCATATGGCTCCACCTCCTTTGTCGACAAGCCCAACAAGAGCCCCCCACAGACGGGCGATGAATGAATGAGTTGGTAGGCCAACGATTAATAGCCGGCCTTCGATCTTGTCTGTAGAATGGCTTCTACGATTGAACGAAATGAAAAATACTGGGCAAATATACTTTATTCCGTTTTCTTCTATTTTCCGAATCAGTACATTCTATCCCATTTTATACTGTACTATATTATACTGTACTGTACTACACTATGCTGTTACACTATGATATCATTTCTAGTCTATTCTCAAATGGAGAGGGAACACAAGGAAAAGAAAATAAGCATGCACAGAAAATGGAAGTAAGGAGAGAGAAGTTTAAAAAAAGAACTAGAAGGAAAAATGAAAAAAAGAAAGCATGGGTAAAGGATGTTATAGGATACATAGTATGGGAGATGAAAAAGTTGGATAGAATGAAATAGAAAAGACTGAAGAAAAATCAAGTGGGAATGAACAGAACTGGTTAGAATGGAATAGAGTGGGGAAAAGAATGAGATTAGAAGTAGGAATAGGGATAGAAATAGAAATAATTATAGGAGTAGGAGTAGGAATAGGAATGGAATGATATAATAAGGTAGAAAAGAATTGGCTTGACGAGATCAAAGACCAGATCAAAGGCAACAGATTACAGTGGACTAGAATCAGCAAAATAGAATAAATAACAGCAGAGTAGGTAAGATTAAATCGCAATACAAGGCAGAATAAAATAGATCTAGACAGTCGGTGCTACCATCGTGTACTGGACGATTTCTATCAGTCAGTGAGGTAGGGTTCATTTATTTGACTACCATTGTACGATTGAGTTGACTAGAAAGTTTTGTGGGGTTTGAAGATTTTCGCTCGGGTAATTTCTTAAGCTAATTCCATCATTTCAGGCTTCAAAGGATCTGTATCCGCCGATACTCCTATTGGACTTGTCCTAACTGAGTGATTTCAACAATTAGGTTATTATAAGTAGTTGGTGGGGATTTGAAAAAGACCTAACAAAAAGTGATATGATGGCGCCGAATAGAAGAGGACTAGAAATAGAATTAAAATAAACAGAAGGAGAGAAAAAATTAGAAAATGGGATACACAAAGGAAGTTTCCCACCGAGACCGGCTACTGAAGGAAGCCGCGAGCCATGTAAGCAGAGGAGGCCGTCACTTGGTGCGTGGAAAATCGAATCAACTCATGAAGAAGCTCAAGAATAAATTAGATTCCTATGGAGATACGGTATAACGATGCCATTACCTCACAACTACATGAGCTCTCGTCCTACAAAGAACTCCCTGAACAGCTTTCGAATTGTATTATCGGAGTCGTAAGTCAAGTGGGGAGAAAACATACTACAATGCCTGACAGCCAAAACATGCCATTATATAATTCTGCCTGCAAACCACTTCCTATGCCGCTTTTTGCCTTCAACCCGCTGGAGTGGAAAACCCTACCGAGGCCTAACGAAGAGCCCTCATAATTCAGGAGAGCGATGAGTCAAAATGAGCCTTCGAAAAGGAGAGGCCGTTGATGTTTAATGCATACATCAGGCTACATTATCACAATGATTGATCACATGTCAATGCCAACTGATGACTCGTCACAAAACCGCAGAGTGCTGGACTGATGGGTTTTGCGGAGACCCTTGCACCTTCTAGACCGGAAGCCTTTCACTCCTATCAGCTGTTCCTTTACCTCCCATCCTTCTTACTACTTCAGCTTTCACGTTAAGATAGTGGCAGCTCATAAGCCAATGCCAACTGACGGCCATTAGAAAACTACAGAGCTAGATTTATGGATCGCTCGACATTTCCTCCACTCCCGAGACTACCTACTTATCGCCTTCTTTCCAGCATCATGTCTACATTAGAAAAAAGTAAAACAACAAATAAACAAAGTAAATAAAATGAAAAATGACATCAACAAATTGTTACTGACTAAAAATCACAAAGAACTGAAAAATGAGGTTTGAACTTTTAATGCCAAATAAATATCACTATGTGGAAAAAGCATGTTTCATGTTTTTACTGTACAAACGGGCTTCCTAATTCCTAATACTGTTGTAAACCGTGGATCATGGGAACAATGACCCACCTTTCTACCTGCAGAAACAGAGAATAATATTCCCTACTTTGCTGGCAATCCTACGATTTCCTAAGCCTTCAACATTTTTACCGTTTCCTATCCTAACAGTACCTTCATCTTTATCTATTCTGATGTGTCCGTTCCTTGGTTGGTGACGGGGGTTACTTGTTATCATCCTGCTGGATCCCAAGAAGATACGCTATGCCTGGTATGGGCTGTTGAAACTACTCACGAGGCTGCCGGTTCTACTCTACTATTCATAGAAGCATTTGCTGCAGAAAAACATCTTGCAAAGATGTTTTTGTCTACAAAAAGTAGTCGTTTGGACAGATATTCCGCGGAATTTCCTCCTTGAAGAGGTCACCTATCGCGGTATCCTGCTAAGGTACTGCAAGAGGGAATGAACAGTAAATAAGAAGGCAAGACGCCTTTTGCTTCATTTTTTTTCTTGCTGGTGGCTCTGCGCCATCTCTAGGACAGTTGTTCATCTTTCCTAGGATCGGTTTATCTTGCTAGCAAACCAAACTCGTTTCCCTTAGCCCCTTACCACATCGGCGTCAAGCGATTTCATTTTCTCAGTCGCGATCATGCTTAGCAGTCCCCCTCCACCCCCCATGACATGACCAGCCGGCATCCTCATCTGAGGGGAATGCCGCATAAAGTCAAAAAATGATGACTCCATTGGTAAACAACTCCAAAAACTAAGGTTCGATCGGGCTTCATGGAATGCGAAAACAAAGAAATTAAGATGCTTTTTTGGCTTGATGTAATTCACCTCTCCCATAGAAACCTAGCATAATTCCGTGGATAGGAGGGCGCAAGACACCCTAGACGAACCTCTGAAACTACTTGTACTTCGGAAAACTAGTTCGCTACTGCTTTACTCGCTAATTAAACATCGTATCACATTACGCCACGCCTGGAAAGGGTGTCCAACCGGAAGATAACAGAAAGACTTCTATCAATTTAATTAAAAACAAACATCAGGAGATATCCTTATATGCAATACAAGCAAGATTGGGAAAGCTCTGTCGGGAACTTCTGCGAGTTTCCGAGAGAGGTTTCTCAGCTTTGCTTGTGTTGCATGGCTACCTTGTCGGAAACGTTTTTGCAGTAATGTAATATTAATCGAAAAGTTTGTAACCTAGGAAACTAGTCGAGATCGAATCTCGCAACCTTTTTTCCGAAAATTTTCAATTTCCCAGGTGCTGACATTAGTCGCGTTTCCCATCTCGGAAAGAATTGAACTCTCTCGCTCCACTTCATAGAAACGGAAAGAATCGATTAAATTGATTGGCATGAAATCGATGGCTCGACTGGAATGAAAAAAAGCAAAAAAGAAAAAGAAAAGTGTAGGACCGACTGAAGCATTGCGGCTTGCAGCCTCAACTCGGTGTCACTCCTGTCTCGTGAGGGCGGGGCCGGGCCCACACATAGGTTTGATGAAATCTGTCCGCTGTAGGGCTTATTTACCTATGGCTCTCCTGTGGGAATGAGCTCTTTTTCATCCTTTCCATTTAAAATTACACATTACAACATAAAAAATCTTTTGCAGCTATTTCCCACTTTAGTGGATGCGCCACATATCCGAGTTCCATAAGGGATCATAGTGGTATTTGATTAGTTCTTTTTCGTACCCAAATCGCCCCTCTGGAGTCGGTCAATCGGCACCAAACTCGTGTGGAAGGATTAGAGCACTGACTTATACATCGGCTGACCACCGCGTTTCATAGTATGAGCCATATACGCAATCAAAACGCCATACGATTCCGAATGAAAGCCGAATGCTGTACACGCACCACAGAAGGGACAGATCGGTGCCAAAAAACTCCATTCTTAAACTTATATCTACTTACCTGCAGGGGAGTAAATGGCAAAATGCCGGGGCATCTACGAATCATATACGACAGAAAAAAAAAATCATATACGTCATAATCATATACGTTAAAAAATCATTAAATAAATAAATATACCATAAAAATCACGTGTAATAGAAAATATCTATTGGAACTATAAAGGTAATTTCTAAAAACCGATCGAGTTCAATCATATTGCCCCTTCCCCCCTCCCTCTGCTTACAATCATCTAACTTGACAGTCACCTCCTTCCCTCCACCTCCATTTACCCTTTTATTAGTGAAGCGTCGTGCTTTCTGGAACTAGAAATAGACTCTAACTGATTGGTCGGAGATTGATGAAGGAGTTTTTCAAAAGACATTAATCCAGTTCAAAATGAAACATTGTAAAATAAGAAACTCAAAAGTGAAAATCAGAAGCACCCAACTTGTAGATAAAAAATATGAGAAATGCTAGACTTATAGGAGAAATTACCATAAACAACAAACTTCCTCGTAACTACTTCCACTACATTACGAAAGCCCTCACTATACCCTTCTACCTAGGGTTTGCCAACTAGGGTATCAACACTGGTGGACGAGTGAATTTCGAGTGGAGTGCTGCGCCGCGTAGTCGTGGTCGATATTGGAGAGCAATAAAATTGAAATGAAAAGAGTTGGAGCTCCAGTCAAGTGCACTTTTCACATCAATGGATAGCAAAAGGTTTCCCATTAAAAGGTCTGATGAAGAGGAGGTTAAAGAAATGTCAACGAAAATATCGGATATCCTAAAAACCTCCGATGATGTGGCGCGAAGAAATCTCATCAAGTACTTGATTTATGGGAAGCTTACGCTACTCACAGTGCTTTCATGAGTGTACATTATTCATTCGGTGAGTCTTACCAGTCAACCGAAGCGAAAAGAGATGGCGGATGAAGTAAAATAAGACGACTGAACGAGTCGAACATACATTTCCTATTCCTTCATTTTTTCTATTTCCAATTCTTTTCCTTCCGAACTTTTTTTATTTCTTCTTTTTCTTTTCTATTTAATTCTCGAAATCTCTATGGTTTAAGAAAGTGACTTAGCAAGTGATAAAAAGTGGGGTGATTCTTGCCAATGAGCAGTTTTCCATACTCCAAAATTGATACGGACCAAAACAGTTCAGTAAAGAGATATGAAAGATATAGGTAGTCAAGGTGGACCCACTATCAGCTTTGGTCATTTTTTGAAGTTACTAAGAGTAACATTGGGTTCATAGGGGTTCTACTTCTACATGGGCAGAGCGGCACCTTTACTTATTACCCTACGCCACGCCAAAAACTGGCGTCCTATAAAAATAGGCTTACATTCAGTAATACTCCATAATTACGGTAGCAACAAAATTTTAGTTTTACTTTTTTACTTTAAGTCTAGCGAAAATGGTCTCATCCCTTCCAGAACATGTAATTTCCTAGTATAAACTCACTGACATTTCCGAGTTGGTATAAGTGAACAGTTGTTATGTTGAGTAAAATGAGACCTTAGCTTACAGTAGCTTTGAGCATTGAGATAGAAAGCGAAAGCATCGTAATGAGCAAAAGCCTTTTTAGTATCTGTCAATCTTCGAGATGGTTGTCCTTTAGGCTTCAGTTTCTCACACATCTTGCACTATCCCAGTGAGCGTAGGTCTTCAGCAATTTTTCCAATTTTGCATTTTATCCGAAAAATCAGAGCGCAAGGCAAGCAGACGGTTGGAAGCTTCAGATAGAAGGGACGGCTAAAATGCCAACGACGTCCAACAAGAGCAGGTAAGAATGAGGAAAAAAGAATCGCTCCACTCCGTAGCTCCAGTAGAGTGCAGGTGGCCATTAGGTAAGCACTCAAGTGGAAAATTCAACGAATCGTGAAAAACGGTGGCAACGTGGTTTCGATTACTCTGATGAAGCCGAGTACGAGTTGTGTGGAAGTACTCGGAGATAACTCAACGCCAGTACTAAATGGGTACAGCTAGGGCGGTCCTCAGAGTGAACCTTATCATGAGGACCATGCTGGTTATACTCTCTACACACCGATCGGTATATCGATATTCAGACAGTTCAATCAGTTATTTAGGAGCATTAAGCCACTGTCTCCACTGAAATCCCGCTCAATTTCCCAGATAAAGAGACCGAAAAGTCTATGAACAATGCTAAAGACCGAGTACATGTCTCACACACAGAACGAACTGATCAGCGCTATCTTGGCAATTTTAGCGTTCAAAATGGATTTCACTTAGTGAAGCATGCTAATAGTCAAAAATAAAAAAGAAACAGAGTTGCTGCATGTCCAAGTAGCTATAAAATCAAACGAGTAATCAAGGCAGATTTGTGTGCTCATAAAATCTGGAAGGTAATAAGCGACATTATGGCTATTCAATTAGAACTATAATGTATGATTAGGTTGTTGCGACTTGATGATCTTGTTAACTACAGTCATTTCTTCGCAGTAAGCGAAGCGAAAGTCTCATCACAAGGTTAGCGATTCATAGGCGGAACTTCAGCTTTGGACGGTACTCGAATCCATATGTCCTGTTTTTGGGACACATGCTCTTTATCTCTGTCACAACTAATGAGGATTCAGTAGTGAAGGCTATCAAAATAGACCCAATGAAGAGGTGGCGAAACGTGATAAAGGACATCGCCGGAAACAAGGTGACAGCAGAAGACTGCAGATAGAATGAATGGGGATGTTAACAAGAACAGCGAACCCTGCAAGTGCTCGGGATTGAAGCTAGGGAGAGGACGAAGAGGCGATACTTATCGAAAATTATTGTAATACTAATAGTAGGCGTTATTAAATAACAACGAGACATGAGAGTGTACACTAAACATGAGCTCGAAGGAAATGAGTTGGAAACTTTGTTTATCCTGGTTGCGGAGCAACTCACATACTTGGCGGTTTGCGTAATCTGTTTTTGGAAAAGTACAGAGTTCCCAACCACGTTCGATTAGAGTTTTTTCAAAGAGATCGAGAACTACACGGTAAGAAATGGATAAAAATTTAGGGTAATTGTGAACTCGCCACTTCTAAATGAACATCATGTAGACATCGATCCTTGCGAGATCGATTAGATCACAAGGCATGATCCAGGAATCACCACTTCTTCTGGATTTGCAAACCGCAATGAATCGTAACCGTTTAATGAATTTTAGGACAGCTTGTTTAAAGAAAGATTATGAACATGAGGAAGTCATTTCCAGCAGGAGCGCAGGAAATGCAACACGACGACAGCAGGTTGGGCTCCGAGATACTTTTTAATTTCTTGAAACAACTATCAGAACTACAAGAATGCTTGCCGTTTCACTACCAGGTCCAATATGTACTTGAAAAGGTAAAAAATTTCAAATGAATTACTAGATCTTTCGAAAACCTAAAGATACAGCTAATTGGTCGGGCAGTTTTCTATTCTTTCCAATAGTTCCTGAAGTTTATAGTTTTATGATTAGATCAGGTTTTCTGACACTAATCAATTCCCTTGGTATGCCCCCCCCCCCTAGTCAGACTTTCACTTAGTATCGTGATGGCGTTTGAAAAAGTATATGGCATATACGACTGGTGGTGACCAGCCTTTATACAAGTCAGCGTTTCTTCGCAGGCGAGTCTGGTAGCAGTTAACAGACTTCGGAGGGCTGGAAGGCTTTGCAGCACCGCGTATCGATCTAGGATTCCATCACCGGACTATGCTTAATTGATAGTGCTCCATTGCTCAAATACCACCTCCTATCAAAATGACATACAGTAGCGGCCAAAATTCTTCGGTGAAATGCTTTGACGCTCTTTCGTTCATAACTTTTTTCTTAGTGGACCAAATCGCGCGAAATTTGGATATGCTCAACTAGAGCATAGTTCACCCTACCCAACACCATTTGACTGCGAAGCTGCAATATCCACATGTAGAGCAAGGGGTTTGTTGCGGTAGCAGATTTTGCCAAAAATAAAGTTGTTGATGTCTGTACTTATTCGCACCTTATGTGTGATTTCCTCATCTATTGTGTTTGGCGTTACCACTCGTACACTTTAGACATGGCAAAAAGGAAAGGACTCATAGAAGGGCTATCATTCGTATTTCCAGTTGATTTTTTGTTCAAGCCCTTTTGGATATCTGGACCATGATCAGATTGCAAGTTAATAGTGGTAAATATTCACAATACACCCATGCTCCAAATATAAAACTTGCGCATGATTAGATCCAGCAGGAAAGGAGTTACGAATGGAAAGTACGGCTGAAGAGCCATTTCACTGGAGACTTTTGAGCGCTACTGTAGATATCATTAAAAGACCAGATATTATGACAACAACTGGTTCAAATGCACGAAAATACTGTTCGCCTCAGTTTCGTCCGACTCTATTTAACAAACCACCTCAAAGTACAATTTATTTTTTTTTATTTTCTTTGAAGTAGCAGCAATCACTTCCTGCCTCGGAAAGAAATCGGGATGTTGTACTTAGGAGGGAGTAGAGGTTTGTGAAAGTCCCATGCTGTGAGGTGACCTTTCCTTACGATCGCACACCTTGACCGATAACAGTCTGCTCGTGCCTGGACCATCCAAGACGAGAGCTTTTTTGGAACAAACTATCGTGAGGTACGGTGAGTTGTGGATGAGCGTGACGAGATGGGTGGTCGTTGGTGGAAACACTAGCTTGGTGTAGGGCCTTTATAAGACCCACAGTACAATTTTTGCAGACCTTTGCTGGAGCAAAGGTACAACAGAAAATTCAACATAACGGGAGTCCCATAGATTGGAACTGACACTTATTCGCTGTCATCATAAGAGGCCAAGTGACATTCCATTCGGTTCAAAAATTTTGAACAACAAATACCATTCAATCAATCGTCATCACATCAATTTTTTTCCCCTTTCGAATGACTCATACTTGCGGTCGTTCCTCTGCACAGACCTTTTTGAAAAAGACATCATCGTGCCACCTTTACTGTGGCTTCTATGATCTGCTCAACAACATCCTCTTTGACCGTTTATATGTTTACATTCACATATTTTTATTCACATCAATGTAAGTAATGTTTTAATTTTTTCATTTTTTCAATTTTTTTTCATGAAATTTCTCCGATGCCTTTACATCCTCAACCGCTTAAAATCAATGGCGAAAGACGATACAGAACCATCCTATTCCCAAACACCCGGACCTTTGATCCAATTTGAATATAGGTCAAAATAGGGGTGATGGACTTCAGTTCGTATATATTTATTGCCCAGGCAGCACTATAGCAATAAAGCATGTCAACCTGTGACACAGTCCGTCTATAACCCAGCTCTGCTACCCATTCATTGGATACGCCTGATGTTACTCGTATTTTTGCAAATGTCGTTAGGATATCTGCGAGCATCTTGAGTTTTCTTTGAAGGGAGGAGCTCGTACAAAATGGAAAGAGAGTGCATTTCAGCTTTGGCGGGAGCACTTATGGCCGATATTGTCTAGAAGGACCGATGAGAAAAATATTATAATAAGATGATACCATTGATCAAGAAATCATTGCCCGATTGATTGAATGACTGATATATTGCAAGTACCACTATCCTGTACACACTGGGAAGCCTTAGGTCACCCCTTCAACTGAATACTTGCTCGGAATTGCTAGGAATCGTGAAACCGTTGACCGATATCAACGATATCAGTCCTAGTCATGTAGATGCTCTCACGGGGTGTAGTCAATCGGGCGAGGAAGATCAGTGGCACTAAGTACTCACTAACGAAGGGAATTGATGCGTGAAATTGTCAATCCCAGTTGCAGACCTCAACTAGTAATTATACTACTGATTAGACAAACTCACTATGAAACAAGGAAATAATGACAAGTGACTGGACCTCGGACCAGAGTGACTCGATGAAGCACCGGGCAGTAGAAATGATCGCCTCTGCTGCTTCTATCTCAATCGCATTTTCAAACAATTGAGTAATTTCACGCCAGCTTGGATGTTGCACTAGCAGGACATCGCCTCTCTAGTCTCTTTGCTCCGTCTTGGACACAGGTGCATCCACTCATCCCCACCCCCCTCCAAGACAGCTCGATCCCAAAGAGCCTCCTCACAAACAAACCCTCAAAATGGCTCATAAATTCCACTATCTAAACATGTTCAACAGCGCCCATGCCTTTCACGACATACCCTTTTTACTTGCGAACGCCACATTTTTTCGCCCAATTGATCGATCACATCGGGGAACGATACCCTTATCATTTCTATTGCATGATATATATCGCTATGTCGAGATGAAAAAACTGCCACGTTACTGCGACATTCTTGACACTTTTTCATCTCGGCAGTTTTCAAAAAATAAAAAAGGACGTTAATGGAGTTATTCTGCACCCTCCTAAGATTGAAGGAGTTCAGGTGGAATTCATTCATTAGCAGAGCACGGGCATCTAAATTGTAGTCAGACGGAAAGGCCTACATAGCAGGCGGGCCAGGATATGATGATCGCAGCTGACGTTTTCGGCTAATAATTCCACTATTGATTTCTCTCTTTCTTACCACAACATGGTTCAAATTCAGCCCTTTCATTTGCCCTTAGAATAGCTGTTTCATAAGATTTTCTCACTACAGGTTCACTCCATTGATTTTCATTAAAAAAAAATTGTGAAAAGAAATTCTAGATTATTTTGGGAATGTCCACGTTCAAGAGCCGTTCGCTTTACAATCTGCATATAAACCTATGCTGAAGATTACAAAATCAATTGGAAATCTAAAAATTTGAACTGCATAGTCTAGCTCCAGATAAGAAGATCACATTTTCGAACTTGAAGTGCTTTGCTCCTGGTTCGGAGAGGATGTGTATAAGGCTCAATTTTTTCATAACACTGCGGAACCCCCTTAGGCAAATTTTCAGTAGTTGGTGAAAATGACACTGAGATCGTCAAGCCAATTATCGTATTTCCAAAAACCAGCTCGAATCAACAAAAAAATAGTAATACTTACTCATCCTCTGGTCCGCTTACCGACTGCGCCATTAGGTTTACACGACTCGCGACAGAATCCCCAACAACTACTACTACTCTAAACCAGTCTGGGAGGATAAAAACTCAGACCAAGACACTACTGCTAGCAGCTATTACGATCTATCGGAAATTCAGTTTCTGATCCTTACGTAAATTATCTTTGCCCAGGAGTGACGCCTTCTCTAGTGCCAATCGCTCTTGATTGATTGACTGTACTGTGTCTGCCTCTACCTCTGTCTGCATCACAATTCAAGAATGAAATCATTGAGCACTTTTGCAGAGTGGTCTGAAGATATCTACCCCCTGGAATTCTAGTTGGAGAGTTGCTCAATTGCTTATGTGATTATCTGCTCTGATAACATGATATATTACAATATAATATGATATGATATGATATATTTGATATGATACTCAACTAAATAAGTAATTAAACAATTTTAACGTCTCCATAAGTTGTTGAAGGGACTAAATATTGGCCCAGAAGTCACTACACTCTTGGGCAACACTAGAATGCGAAAGGACTGTTTAGCTGGGATCATTAAGTTCGCCCTTTTAGCCCTGTAACTAAACCCCTTTGCTTTCCCATTCCTACTACATAATTCCCTATTTATCGTCATGCATTCGGCATTTCCCTGTCATGTACTAAATCCCGCATGCTCATTCGACGTCGAAGAGGCTTATGAGAGCCCTTCAAGCACCGTCGGCCATCACGAACCCTGCCCGATTCCTCTGAAATGAATGCAAATCGTCGATTTCTCTTTGAATTCCACTGCATGCATAACAGTTTTAATTCCAGTTTCTGCACAATTGTTCAATGCTCCTTCCTCTCTTCGACCTCTCGCTGAACTCTGGAGGTTGACGACATACTGGGGCGGTTCTTTAACCTAAATTTCCCTCGAGTTATCGAACTTTTTTAGAGTCAATTTCATGTTATACAGCTAACGTTCATCCCACCAGGAGTTCTACTCTACTGAATCTACTTTTATGTAAAGTAATGGAATTGAGTCACTGAGTACTGATTATCTCGAAATTCCAAAATATTCATTCCACTTACCACTACATACATATCCACTCATATCGAACTTTTCGCCTAGTTCCATACTGAGGTAGCCTGACACTAATGGTACTGGTGGTCGCAATAAGATTCAAATGATTCTTAATTGGACGAGCCTTCACTTTTGTTCGGAACCCTCCTAGCAAAGCCCATTTGGAGCTTCATCTGTGCCTTCTTAGTCATGGAACAGCCTAGCTGAACCGTGGTTTTTTAGGGATAATAATCAGCTTAAAATGAAGGACCACAATTTCGATGATTCCTGGAAAATCGATATATTGGGAATATCTGTGTTTAAAATCGAGACCAACGTTTTTACTAACTCTTTGTCATCCCCTTCTGAATTCCTAAAACTTCTCTCTCGTCCAAAAATCTATTTAGACTTTCACGGAGCGCTAATCATCAGTTTCTATGGCAAATTATAAGTGTATTGAATATCAAAGCTACCACCTCCTACATGGTTCTATGGATGTTTCAAATTTTGACACCGTAAAGAAAAGGGACAGCCATTTCCGCTCTGCGCCAGACGACTGCCAGTAGGCGAATCCCCTCGCAATAAATTCTTAAGATGGCCCAGGTGCTCTTACAAAAGATTATTCCCTAAAAAAAAGAACAAACTCGCTGCACTAGCTCCAGTTCCGCTTAATCATTCCACTGATCGCAAGATGCCGTCAAATGCCACGCAACGATTGCGTACTAAGTGATAATAGGATTACGGTATTGATTTGACGCACTAGTCCGCGTAAAAACGCAGCGACTATAAATGCGCCCATACTGAATAACTGTTCTCGTATTCATTGCTTCACTATTCGTCCTTTACAAAAGTTTTCACATTTGTTACTCGTTCTCGTTCGTGTACCTACCATTTACGGTTTGATCGATCCTAATTTTCTCGAACTTTCTAAAGGTGACCTATCTCGAGACCACTCACTTTGCTACATACGTGTTCTCGATCGCGATAAGAGAACAAAAAACAGTCATTCGTCAACACCGATAAAGCAACAAATGACTGCATCCCATTGTCTCTGTTCTCCCTTCTTGCAATCTCATCCTACTAATCACAAGGTTCCATATTTTCGTGGAGCTTCTCCAGTTGTCTAGTGCTGTTGTTTGTTTTGATTTTGGTTTTTTTTTTCGTCTACAAGGTTGTCTTTCCCATCAGCTATCGTAAATGAAAAGTCGGTGTTACAATGTGTATCAATGTAGTTGCGATGGAAAAAAAGTTTCTTACCCAGAGACGTATTCCACGACTGCACTGATTTCAAGGATCATTTTATTGAAAAGAATTATTAGACATAGACGAGTTCATTTGTGCCGTTGTAATGGCGAAAACAATCTGATGGCCTAAAATATCCCAATCTAGGCGTCTTTAACATTCGCGGTCAGTAAGTATTACTCATGGTCAGGTTTCAAGCCCGCTGATCTTGTGATGAGGTAAATCACGTTTTGGGAATGGATCACAGCTCGAATTCCGGTTACGGCACCAGCTTAATTTACCCATCCAACTATCCCGGGACTTACTCATGATCCCTTTCAGAGGGTGAACAGAATAGTCACAGACTGTCATCACTAAGTTACTATGTGATTGCCATTACTGATGACAAAATTATTGGGAAGTTTGACTTAGACAGACTTTGAGCCCTCCGTTCGCCTTCTCTATACAGTGCTCAAGTGTGATAACACAGTATATTGATTCCTTCGTGACTAATGCTTCTTCCCGGCACGTATTTTCCAAACCAATGTGACCATAAAATGTGACTGTATGGTGGTGATAGAATGCCACCACGGGACTAGGCAAGGGCAGACTCTAGGGCCGCTTTGCTGCTCGCCAACCAAGGAAGGGAAGATATTTTCCTTTACGCAAGACCCACTTGGGTTGTGCGTCCCAATAGGATGACTCCTACTAAGGTAATAAGCGCTCTATTGAGTGAACTAATTGTTAATAAATCAAAACGAACCTTATTGATCGACTGGTTTCAGCCCGGTGGCGCCGTTTATGGTAGCATTTACGGTCGGTCTCGAAGTGCAGATAAAACATCTCTAAAAACTTAGCAGGTAACAAAAAAGTTAATGAGGAAGCTAGGGAATGATCAAAAGATAAGAGAATGCTGCGAGGCCACACGAAAACCCTACATAAATTCCACCTTCTGGTGGGTTAGAGGAACGGACCGCGCGACAACAGAGGTTTTCATGAAAATTGGAAGAGAGTTATCAAAAACTACTATTTCTAGCTTATTAGGGAGCTCTAGATTACCTCGAATAAGAAAAATGAAATATGAAAATGGAAAAAAAAACCAAGGAATCAATAAATGCCACCGCTCATTAACAGAGGAGGTCTCGGCAACATTGAAGTATTGGTAGGTCATGATGACAGTATATACTTTGTCATGATCTACCATCACTTAAAATGCCGAAAATTCCGGAAAAAACATTGTTTCTTCCTTTTCACTGAGATACATCACCATAGATCTTTACCATCTCCATATTCGATTACCCTGACAAATACTGATCCAGCATCTGTGCTTGTGAAATGGCGCCTGAAGCCATCACACTACGTCGATACCATAAGTTATGTTCATCGTAAATTACAGGTACAAGGTGGATTAATGAGTATGCTTTCGAAACATTTGAGAGGAGTTGATTCATTCCCTTCACCAATCATTGGCTTGAATACGGTTGTGAGCCTCTTAACCGCGTCGCCAACCGTGACGCAGCTCTTCAAGCTAATGCGGCCAACATCAAGTCGGCAGTGTTTCCTGGTGGAAGAAGCGAAAAAAGCCGTTGTTTCTTATTTGTTGTCATCGTTTTCCCATTTGGGGCTATTAACATTATAACAATCGATTCTCCTCATGAAGTTCTATATGGGACATCTCTGTTGGGAAGAGTTCCCTTTCTGACCTGCTATCTGTAGAGTGAATCCTCAGAGAGTTAGATTCGAGCCACATGTTGTCCTAGCTTTTGTAGCTCACCCTCTATGTGATTGTTATTAGAGCAATGATGGGCCACAGAGCAGGTTTTCTGCTTGTCTCCTCTACGTGTCGCTTCCTGTTCTCGTTTTTTGTTATTTTCTGGTCCTTTCTTACTAATTGTTCCGATGCGTTCAGTCGACTTTTATTTGCTTTTCTTCTTTTCTGTCCAAATCCTTGTCTACAGATGAACCCCGTCGAAGAAGCGCTCTGTAAAGAGCGGAACAAGAGAGTTTTATCTATTCAGAGTCATGTCGTGCATGGCTATGCCGGAAACAAAGCCTCCGTTTTCCCACTTCAGGTAGTAGTGTAATTTCGATTCTTTTCCTTTGTAGTATCTCGTTATGAGTAAGGTTTTAAGTAGGTAGGGTTTAGTTTTCTTAGTAAGAACATCCAGAAACTGAAAAGTTTTTTCGATGGTTATTCGTGTTCTTAAAGCAATCATGCCAAAAAAGGCTTAAACTGGACCCTACTGTAATACCTAGGGAATTAATAAACAAACTTCAAAAGTACTTGGCCATTCCCCCGTTATCAATTTATCATTTTAGTTAAATGGTTTCGAGGTGGATCCAATCAACAGTGTACAATTCAGCAACCATGCCGGTAACGTCGAGTTCTTGAGTCTGCCTAAAAGTGATTTAGTTAGCTTGCTGTGTTTTAACGCCTGCTATTTTGCTTCTTTTCTATTGAACCAATCTAGATATGTAAAAATCATATTCAGGATATGAGTACGTGAAAGGACAACGACTAACGGCTGTTGAATTGAACGATTTGTACGAGGGCCTCAAGCTGAATGCTCTCAATGAGTATTCGTATGTTCTCACAGGTAGTTGCTTCGGTTCCTCAATTTCTGCTTGTGTTACCCGAGACTGAAGTATTAGATTCATTTTCCATAGTCTTTGTTCAATGGGCGACGTGATCACTTGTCTAGCATCTTTCTAGGATACTGTGGAAATGCAACTTTCCTAACCAAGATTGCTGACATTATCAGGGATCTCAAAAGCAAAGATCCAGCCTTGTTCTACTGTATGTTCTGCTTTAGCACTAAATTTACCTAGTATCATTGAAAATTTCCTGTATTTTGATTCAGTTTGTGATCCTGTGATGGGGGACAATGGACAATACGTGGGTTTTTTTAGCTTGCAATCCAACTTTGAGTTTTTATGTTTATTTTCCACAAAGTCTTTATCGGTTTCTTCAAATTCAACGTAGGAACTACTGGCTGATAGATGTATGTTGTAGCTATTCTTTTTTAGTACGTTCCGAAAGAGCTTTTGCCCATATACAAGGATGTCATTGTCCCGTTAGCCAATGTACTGACACCGAACGCCTTTGAGCTAGGGTACGGTTAGTAAAATACAGTTCAAGTTCCAATTCTTACCGTCTGTTTCTAGAGAACTGGTTGGATTCAAAATTGTCACTGAAAAGGACTGTATCCGTGGTATGGATGCTATCCATGATCTTGGAGTAAAATATGTCGTTGTGACTAGTGGAGTGGAGGAGAGTGAAAAAGCTGACACGCTTGCCTGTTATGCAAGCACAAAAGGTTATCTCAATTATGACAATTTTTTGTATAATAATGTGATGGGTGTAACCGTTCACGTGTTGAGCAGCGTTGAATGATGCCATTATACTGGGATTCTCGTTATTGATAAAAATCAGAACAATATTCAGACGCCACCGGGAACGTACGTCGGTTTAGAT
Source organism: Haemonchus contortus (assembly GCA_000469685.2). Lineage (NCBI taxonomy): Eukaryota > Metazoa > Nematoda > Chromadorea > Rhabditida > Trichostrongylidae > Haemonchus > Haemonchus contortus. Next base: position 40,286,608 of record LS997562.1, read on the forward strand.
TCCGTTTCCCACGCTTACGAGGGCAATTTGTTGGAACTGGTGACGTTTTCACATCACTGCTAGTCGTATGGATGTCAAATTACCAAAATGATGTCAGTGAGGCTGTTGGACATGTGTTAGGATCCATGCAGGGCTTAATTCGAAGGACCAGTAAGTATGCACAAGGTCAGTGATGTTAATTTTCCATTGAAAGGTGTGAGAAGGAGGTTCATAATGCAAGTGGAAACGAAAATTGGTAGGCTGGACTTACTACCAAGTTAATTCTTGAGGGTATGCAGATGGCGAGCTTAGAGTAGGCAATGATGATCACTGTTGCTTCTTTCTTTTACCAACCCCAAAAGAATCATGCTAGGAGTTTGTGGGATACATACCCCGGGCTGCATTAACCTATCAAGGAAGCAAATTATCTCCAAAGCTTAACTCTACTTTTTTTTTGCTCTTCTTCTTCTCACGACCGATTTCCAATCACTTCTAATTTCATCAATCGTTGACTCCCTGTCGCTTCTCTTTTCTTTGCTTATCTATCTTTATGGAATAGGCAGTAACCCTCCAGGATTTAGATTATCAAAATCGAACTACGCTAAACTGCCTTGTATCGAAAGAAATCTCCACACCTCCGACTTCCATTTTCAGAACAAGTCGACTCAGGCTCAAGAAAAGCGTGTGAGCTGCGATTGATCGAGTCGCGGAAGGATCTTTTGTTACCAGAATCCGTCTTCCACGGTGAAGCTCTATAGATGTGAGAAATATTTGATAGTTTGTTAATTTTATACATCAATTTTTCGTTATTTTGATTGTTTTGTTGTCGATTCCATGCGTCATCATATCTCATGACATTCATTGAATGTGCCAAATTTAGATTCACTTGAGTAAGCTACTATAGGTAAGGTGTGGACAGTGTGATTATGTTATATGAGTTTGTCCCGTGATTTCGAATGATTCGTTGTTAGGACTTTTTTTGAACGAATAAACAAAGACTGATTCCTAGTGAAAGATGACAAGAATGCGGCCCTTCGAATGAAATACAACAGTGTAGGATGACTTGAAGCCTGCTTTCAGATTTTGCAGTACGCACATCCACCTGTACCTGTTAAGTTCATTCATGGACTACTATAAAATCTGTTTTGTGGCTACTACAGTGGATCCGGTGCAAACTCTTTGCCTAGCATACCAGTAACATATGAATAGTACACTCTTCTGAAAGAATGCTCCACTGTATACATTGTAACAAACAGCATAGTGAAGAAATCTCCCGGTGTGAAGTAATCTTCCGGTATAAAAACTAGTGGGCACTACTGCGGAAACGCTTCTACCGACAAACTCTGCGTTCATTTCAAAATAAACTGATTTTTGAGATGGCTGACAACAAAGCAGAGTCACTTTCAATGAACAGAAAACAATGGCATGAAGCCATTGAGATGGCGAGGGTTCGAGTCCCGTCCGAGGCTCAAAGGTCCAAAGATGTAAGAAGTGTTATTGTGTTTAGCTGTTACCATCAGCATACTTTGACAACCTCGTCGCACGTTTCGTGCATCAAACCGCATGACCTCTCAGAAACATGCCAAATTCAGGTGTTATTGTCGCACTAAATCTGATCAGTAATCTCGAATCGTGTTTGTTCCGTGATAACATATATTTCATAGTAAGTATTTTACTTTCTTTGTGAGCTAGTAAATGACAAGGTGAAACGTGAAATGATATGGCAGCATGATAAATGAGTAATCTCTATCATATCCTATGATCAGCACCTACCGCTTGACTAATGTTTGTGTAGCCGTCTCGTCTCAGTAACTCCGCTAGCTCACGCTTTATCTGAAAATAATAGAGCAGTGCAAGTTGAATCGGCGAAAAAGACATCTTTAAAAAGCGCCCGTTGTAGTTTCTCAGACATTTCAGAGCTATTCAATGGAAAGTGCTTCGTCTGTGACAGATAAAAACAGGAAATAACCACGATGGGAAGAGGGTAATGGTAATAGGGATCCCACTCGAATGTACAGTATGATCGATCGCATGGCGAGCATAAGTCATAATTCAGAAGTAGTATGATGTGGTACTTTTTTTTTTGACTGAAAAGGATTTTTAAAAACCGCGAAAAGATTTGGATACTTATCGATTTCACCTCATCTACTAGTTAGGTATACCTATCAAATAAAGCGAGAACATAAATCCGTGGCCTAATTTGAGGTTTGCATCAAATCAAAGTACAGTGTGAGTATGAATAAGTTCATATAGATTAAGAGTAGCGCAGTTGGTAACAACAGCTGTATGTTGACTGAATCTGCGTAGGTAAGGGATCTCCTCTACTTTTTCCTTTTTATGCCTGGAATATGAATACACGGTTGTACTAGTAGCTTACCTTTCCCACAACAGGAAATCCATGATACGCTAGCGCTGAGTAGAGCTGCACAACCGATGCCCCAGCTCGAATCTTTTCATACGCATCGGCGCCGCTTGAAACACCGCCGCATCCTACAATGGGTACTCGTCCGTTGGTGAATCTAAAACTCATAAGGCGTAGGGTTTTTACATCTCTCGCGATGGGTCATCCTCGGAAACTCGAAAGAAGGTGTGATAGTTAAGTCAACTGAGTTACCTGTACATATCTCGAACACATTCAGTGCTCATCTCTCGTAGGGGCGTTCCACTGAGACCACCAGATTCATCCTTATTCTTACTCCGTAGAGTATCCGGACGAGCAATAGTTGTATTCGAAACTATTAAACCATCAACACCATATTTCGAATCCATAACTACCTAAAGGAAAAAGATGGCTGGGCTCGACATGCGCTATTGCTTGGAACCTACTAATCCGGGCTATTTACTCTTCAGACCATCGTACCTGAGCGATATCCTTTTTTTCGCATTCTGTGAGATCAGGAGCAATTTTGAGGAGCACTTTTGGGCGTACATTCAATTCCATGACATCAATGGCATGTTTCACATAAGCAAGTAACTGAAATCAGTTGATACAAGTGGGAAAAAATTTTGAAAAAAAATAAATCTAATATTTTAATCATAACATTCACGAAGAGAACAATGACCAAAGGTAGTCGTTTAAATAACGTACATTTTGTAAATCAGATTTCTTTTGTATAGATCGTAAACCCGGAGTGTTAGGAGAAGACACATTGATGACCACATAATCACTATACGCAGCAAAATAATTAACACCAATCTCGTAATCTAATCTGAACCGAATTCACGTTAGATGAGAGATCATTGCAATCAATAAATTTCGCTCAATATTGTACCTGGCCTCATCACAGAGCTTATTCTTGCCTAAATTCACACCGAACATGGCAAGATTATCATTCCATTCGTCTCGAGCAGCTTTCACCCGTTGTTGTACGCGACCCACCCCATCATTGTTGAAACCGTATCGATTGATAAGGGCCTGAAATATTCAGATAACATCTTCAAATTCGATACTGCACTTACTTTCGCTGACAACTTCAATTACCTCGTCCTCCAGAAGACGGAATACTCGTGGACGTGGATTGCCTTGTTGTGGGATGGGGGTAACGGTACCAATTTCAATAAGACCGAAACCTGACCATTCAGCTAATGGACGAATAGCCTGGCCGTTCTTATCGAAGCCAGCTGCCAGTCCGATTGGATTTTTCAGCTGTTTTCCAAGAAACTGAAATCGATCGATTGATAAAACCGCTCAACCATTTAGACGTGATCTGTGATAGCCGGAAAGTAAGCCAAATCTGCACAGCTCGCAGTCACCGAGCAGGATTGGGTTATTATAGCATATGTTTGATGTACAGAAACTCACTTCACAATTCAGCTCTGGATATTCTTTTCGACTATTGCTAAAACGAGGTAGAAGGCCCCAGGAGATAAATCGAATAGCGCAATCATGTGCAGTTTCGCCATCAATGTGTCTATGAATTAGTGGTATTACCTGGAAATCAGTAGTATATTTCCATTTAGGACTCTACATAAAACACTGTTAACATGTAGAAAGTCTAGTATAAGTTAGGATGTACAACATAGATACACCGCATCAAACAGATGAATCGAACTCACCGCTTTGTTATAAAACGTTTCGGAACTTGCGAGGGATTCCGCGGAGCCATAAGCCAACAAACCTCCGCCAACAATGAAAACACTATACTTGATAAAAGATCCTTTGGGTGATCTTGAAAACATGAACTAGGAACTGCTGGAGGTAGTTGGCTCGGTACCCAGCTGATTCAAGAACACTTCCAACTGAAAGAAAAAGGAACTTGAGTGCCTTTTATCTCTTAAGTACGAATGCGGAATTGCTGACAAGAAACTTTTTGGACATTTTTCTTATATGATGAACCAATATGAGGGAATTTGAAACAAAACTATCCAATATTCAGTAAGCTAGAGCAGAGCATGCATGGGTTTACTGATATAGAAAGCGTGCTTCCGCACTGCTTCCACGTACAGATAACTGATAATTCGGTTCACTCCTGAAGCGGCTCAAGCAGTAAACAAAATCAGTCACAATCTGACCCAGACATGCAAATATAATCCTACAAACCTAAACGCCAATTAAAACTGAGCTATTTTCGTATTAATCTTTCCGAAAGAGATGGAACTATGGTCTTACATGCCAAATTACACTACTTTCCTTCGTAAGGTCTAAACCTGGAGCCATATTCTTTTACGAGACAGTCAGCTGTATTAGATAACCCGCCGCTGGCACAGGACCCGTAAGTGAAACTACTTTCGAGCCCTCTGCTATTTTGGTTTGAAGCTGATTTGTAGAGATTTGAAGAGATTTGATTTGTAGGTCGCACATTTTGCTGAACACTTTAGGGTTCGCTATTTTCAAAACTAACCAACAAAGACAAATGTTGGCAAGTGTTTATAAGAAGATGTGGGTGTTTCGATTTTTTTTTTCTCAGAAAAGACTGAAAACTGTCAGTCTGCTGAGGAAATTAAGGAATATCATTAATGGGTCTGAAATAATTGAATACAAGGCCGATTCCTGATAGTATAGAGCTGCTCTAGAGGAGAATACATGGCAATCGATGACAATCCAAAAAAAATCAAAAGTCTGTTTGGCAGATGAGATCATCTCCCCTTTCGTTCTTCAGCTTTTATTGTTATTCAGACCCAAAACCATTGGAGAGTGATTCCAGCAGCTAACTGTAAGCACAACTGACCTGGTCCTGCGTGAATTCTGCAACTTCTCTATCGCCTTCTTGAAAATACAATACAACTCGCACGATTGGTTGCAGATTTTTTAGGGATTCACTGCAATTGCTGCTTCCCTGAAAAATTCTGATTGTAAGAATTCTATCCTCATGATATTACAGTTCTTTCAAGCGTAGCTACTTCTGATAATATAAGCTAGTTAAAAGTCCACGTGGAGGAAGATCTAAACGTATTCACAACGACACTGTAGCGTCCTCAACTGGGTGAATGTAAGTATGGCAAAAGATATGCAAGAGAGGAGAATAATTGTAAAGAAGTGTAAATATAACCACTGCAACTTGTATTGAATCAGAGTAGTCAACATGACAACCACCTAGAGGTGCATAACACATAAGCCTTTCGTAGAAAGGAATATCAGCGTTCATAAAAGATTACTTTGCTTTCTCCATCAAGCCTATCAGCATCGTTCACAAACTTGCAAAGCCAGTAACCAAGGTGTTTTACTTTGAAGAAACTTTTTTTAATTTAAAGGAATCCTCCTTATAAATGAAAGTCTGCATATGTTCATGCTATATATGTATGAGCAAACATTAGCATTCGAATACACTATTATCACATCAAAAAAAGGACAAACCAATATGAGCTTGTTTTTAGCTCTTACAGGAGACTTTGCGTCACATTGTAAACTGTGAATAGACTTTAGATTTGGTGATCTCGCAAGCGATTAGAACTACCGATCTGGCGAAAGATAAACATCACTACTTAAGAGACTGGGCTCGGATTCACTCGAAGTTATGGGCCATATGGTAAAAGAAACCCAATCTTTGCCGATAGAACCACACATTAGGTGTTCCGGAACACCACTACATTCTAGTGGATAGACCCATCTTCCAACTGGTTGGCACAAGGGTGAATCCACCATCAAGTTGCTCAACTACTTTATAATTTTCTATTCAAATTCCCATGAAACGCTCATGCAAGGTAGAAGTCGTTGTAAAATATTTACTTACAAAATAAATAATTCAAGCTTTTCTAACACGAATATTTTGAAGTTCTCTGCTGCTTTTGCTAACCTCGAAAACCTTCTCTAAAGTAAGCGCCTAGAGAGAGTCGATAAGAAACCTTCGAAAACTACTAGCGTAGCGTAAAACTATTAGCGTTTATAACCAAGAGATTTAACATAGCTACATCACAAAGCAATTTTTTTCGAAGTTAGTCGTATTTTGGGGGGAAGGCTGCCACGAAGGTCAGCCGGCTGTCCCATAAATAACGATTGATGTACATGTCGAGGAACTTGCTAATGTGATGAATCTCGTTTTCGCGTTACCACCAACTGGTTACTCGAAAAGGGCATGAATTTAGTTGAAATCGAGGCAAATAAATGGTAAATTCTCACGCTTCATTGATTACTTTTATAGTACAAAAATCCCACATGAGGTGAAAAAAGTTTCATTCATTCAAAGAAATCAAACTATAAGTGTAATAAATAAGCTCTGCAGAATGAGAAAGCCTACACTGTGGCAATATTTGTTTGCTTAGTACGTTGCCGAGTCGCAATCCCCATCCAAATGATTCTACAGATTTGATGGAGAGGTTTTCCGAATCGTAGATCCTCGTTTTTCACAATGGGTTGATCTTCATTTCCAGATTTCGCTCATCAAATCATACAATATTTCCTTTTTGTCTTACAATATGTGAGCCCAGCCCTATCAAAAAAAGATTACTTATTTACAGCTCCTTTACTATGATCGCAAAAAGGCCCAAATAACGGAATCAGCATGGATGATAACAATGGTTTATTACCTGAACATGACTGGCAATAGTGAGGCTCTGTCTACGAAAGGTCGACCGACCAAAGATCACGTAAGGAAAACACCGATCGTGTGACATCATTTCATCATCTAGTTCAGGAAAAAGTTCACTCAATTGAAAAAGGCCCACAAATTACATGCTGTACGTTACTATCGAGGGTTTTGACTCCAAAACTAATAAAAAGCTGCACTGCTGGCATACAAGTTATTTTTCGCCGAAAAAAGAGTGTAATCGTATGAACCTTATTCTAGAGATTGGATTTCCATACGAAAAACTTGTCTATCAATATGTTTTCGAGAGAAAAAGTGAATCTGATTGATAATAGGAACCGTGAGATGGAATTTATCATCGATTCTCAGACGAAATCACCTTAAAAAACGTGTGGCAGTCACATGTCAAAAAGTGGAAATACGAGATGATATGAGGTGGTGCACTATAAGTACTGATGTTCAGCGATCTCTCTGAAATTCACGCCCCGTCAACACAAATTGCCAAGTTTTATGCTAGGAACGTTTATTTTATGGTGCTAATTGCAATAGGATAGACGTAAAGGGTTTTACGACAACATGGTAACGTTCGAAAGCGTACACATGCCAGATCCTTCCCAAAGAACCAACACATCGGGCCATCAGAATGGTGGATGGATCTCAGGCGATTACCGTACATTTGGAGCTTTCATTACGCTATGGGGGGGATAGAAGAAATCGTTAAACGAACGGAGCTCGCAGCGAACTAATCAAATCAAGAAAAAACGACAAGAAAGCAACAAAAAATGAAATTGAAAGGATGAGCGCGAGATAAGTACCACTTTTACACATTCATTTCGTGATCGCGTTACACCCAGAGCAGCGAGAAATAAACGGCCGAACCAGGTGTCACTAGTAATTCCCGTTCAAGACAGTTTGAAAAAGATACACTTGGTCTATGACGCTGAAGCAAAGAGGCCAACGCGAGAACTTGAGCCAGGTCGAGTTGACTATCGGATGGATGACTTTGATAATTGATTCGAAAATTTCTTTGATCTAATCGATACAGTAAATTCTGACCTTGAGAGACCAGTGGAACGTCTTCAGAGTTCGATGTCGAGCGTTATCAGGAGATTCTGGCGACGACATGTGGAGCGTCAACACCCCTCCACGCTGTTATGCTGATTACACTAAAAAGACGTGAGTAAATAATTTAAATTTTTAGTAGAAAAAACTATCTGAGAACAATTGAAAGAATGTTTTCGGACGCGGAAAATGATAAAAACGAGCAATCCACTTGATCTCCTACACACTGTAGCGAGGACGAGCACAATTCATGACCACATGGTTTTGGTCAATGGTCGGCAGATCGATTTCTCGACCTTGATGGTGGAATACTGCAACCTTTCACGATCGATGACTACATGAATGAAGATGGAGATCAATGAGCTCAGCTAAGCCTAGACATAACTGACTTTCATTTATTTAAACCCTAGCTGCAAGTGTGCCAAAGCCCACTCCACGCTACTGCTAATTACAATAATAGCGGGATTCCTGTACTCTTGACCCACCTATAGTCCGCTCGACTTCTTTACTAGCAAGATGTATTCCTAACTCTTTCGATAATGTGTAAGGAAAAAACTTGAATAAAGAGGTATAGCAATTGAAGTTCACCAGCAATCGAGGTATACATAATATCGACTTGACCCGGCGTCGCAGCAATGAGCATTTTGCGCTTAAAACGGTTTGTATTGGCCTGCTCCATCGATACGAGACTTCCCGCTGGTTCCTCTCACATAATGTAAATAATACGGAAGCGTGAGGAAGACAGACCCAAAGACCATATTGGACCTCAGTCGCGGAAAACGTTAGATAATCGGCATGAGTCTAGCCGCCATCATGAACTACTACATTGAATACCATCAAACACCGAGAGGGAAACAGCGAATGGATACATACAGCGAGTAGCAGTCTACGGCCCGATTCGTTAAGCAGAATCCGAAGACTAAAGACGATACGCCCGTAAAAATTGCAGCCTTCAGCAATGATAGTGATTTGATGATGAGAACAAAAGCTAAAAATTGGTACTTCAAATGAATCGACATTTGGGCAAAAGCAGATCATTGAAGATTCTACAGATTTATTTAAAAAATACCTTACATTATTATGAAGTGTGCTATGTTGACATCACGATAATATACATATTGGCTGGATGAACTCTAAGCAAACATCGTAACTGTGTGTACATTGTCTGGTCAGCAGATACTGCACAGCACCATGTAAAGCCGAAAACAATTGCCTATCTTTTCCAAAAATAACCAGTGAAATGAGACCGAGCAAAACGATAACCCAAAAACAAAAAACCATAATGGACATTGGAAGAGCATGATTTGGCAGTGATAAAGAAGGCACGTTGAGCAGGTTAGTTACTGGTCACGTGATAAAAACATTGCCGTGTTTAAAGAAGAGAAGTCAACAGTAGTTTGCAAATATTAACTAGTCTCTGACTGCGAAACACCACCAATAATAACTTCCTACTGTACATGCAGCTATGATACGCTCCCTAGACATTAGCTTCATCGCGTAATAAATACAATCGCATAGATTTCTGAAGTAAAAACAACGGTTCCGGAATACTAGCAGGAGAAAAGGCAAAGAAATCCTACAAATTCAGTGGAAAAACACAAATAGCACTGCCGGATCGATGGAATCCCAATAGTCTTTCAAAACAGTATCCATAAGTTATTAGGTTTTTCGAGAATGATCTACATATTCAAAAAAAAAGATCTCAAAAATTGCGAGAGGAAGTCGTCAGGTAAGATTCTCTTGAGCAAAAATATGAGCTTTTAAACCATGTCCAGCTTCGTGCAACTAATCGTCTTCAGCAGAATTTGACTCCAAAATGTGGGTCTCTTAGATACGATTATTATAGTGAAGCGGTGCTGCGTGATTAGCCGAAATGAATCAGTGGATTCCAAAACGCATATTTCTGTAAATAAACAATGGACAAAATCGCAAAAATCTCATAGCACGTAAAGGCGTTCAGATTGTTTGCTACAGCAAAAGATACCGCAAAAGATTTCAAACAGTTCGTAACAACTAACATTTCAGAATTTGAATGATCCTCGGGTGTTCTTCTGGACTAAAAGAAACGAAGTATAACACGGGTCATACCAATGCAGACTTAAAAACTAAGTACGTCGATTGGGCCCAGTTTTTCAAAAAAAATAATACAATTGCGATATCGAGTAGCTTGAGGAGAACGAAAATTGAAGGGTCCCTTTGAGTAACACGTTTTTCACGACCCCACCCGACAAACACAAACCTCCCGCTATTCACATAAGGAGCGAAAATAATTGAGAAAGTCTAAACGTTATTCTGCGTCCAATCCCCCTATTTAACTACCTAATGCTTAAGAGTTGCTTCTGATTTGCAACCAATATACACTCCAAAATGAAGGATGATGATATCACAACCGATGAATGATTAACTCACAGCAAGGTTCTTGTCCCAACGCCTATTTAGCAACATAATAATCCGTTCGGTGGCACACTAGTCACATGTACGAGAAGTTGTTTTCCAAGAAAAGTTCAGTACATACATCTGAAACACAAGATCGCAATTCTGAGAATGATGAAGAGCTTAAAAATTACGAACACTGAACCATTTCAGAGGAAAGCATAGCAAACCGTTTTTTTGACTCTCAAACTCAATAAAACCCTAACTACAGGTGATAATCAATTTGGGCCGACTTATCTTTGTTCATTATCAAGGAAACCCTAATATAATCTCGTTACGAAATATCATGCTCTTTTGAGGCAGGCGTATCCTCCAAAGATAATGTCAGGATCAAGTATGGAGTGATGTATCTCATAGACTTATCACGGTTAAACCACGAACCAGAAAAAGGGGAAAACCCATCAAACAAATAAGGAATAACCCCAACAGCGAAGAAAGTGGTTAACGACCTCTTATACGGGCAATTATTTTTCCCACGACATTTTTGTAAATATCTCAATAGCGAACCAACCTGAAGATTAAAGGTATGCACCATCACCATCCACTACTCGACACCAACGCTCAGGTAGCTCGTCGATACCTTCCTCCCAGAAGGGCTGGGACTTGAAAAGTCGTCGAGTGCTTTTCTGATGACATCCTTTGTTTCAAACTTTTTTTCGTCTAGAGAGCGCTGCAGGTGGCTGAGCAGCCAGTAGTCGGAAGGAGAGAGGTCAGGGCTGTAGGGGGCTGGGCGATCATCAGCCATCTGTTCTTCTCCAGCTCGCCTTTGCGGTGTGAGGTCGGGCGTTTCCAAGGTAGAGGTAAATTTCTGCATACAAGCCTACAGAAGAATAAGTTTCCGGTTCATACATAACAAGACTGCAGTAACAGGGATGTTACTACTATCGAACCAATATATTTCAGAGCTTCTCTTGAGTGTGAGCGCCTAACACCTGCAGGTATTCTACATCGCTTCTCTTATCAGAATCGCAGTTTTATGAACGGCTATTCAGACCAGCAAGCTTGGAACCGAAAACATGAAAACAATCACACCAAAAGTCAAGATACTGGTTTTTGAATAAAGAGAATACTGAACTCGATGAACACTATACCTCATATATTAGATCAACTTCTATATCACCCGTAGAAGGGTAGGCAATTAGGAACGAACGAGCCCTTTTTGCTAACACAATTACAAAGAGCTAGTTTACTATACAAACCTCTACACTTTGAATGTATTCCGCAATGACGACAACTTAAAAGAGAACAATTCACAAGGTCACAGTAAGTCCCTGTCTATGCCAAAGATTCGAATTGATTCTTCATTGTTTTCAGTATTTTCTTATGTTATTTGACGGGTTTTGTGAAGCTTTCCAAGGGATACTGTTGCATATGAAATGCATTCACAGCTTCTTTGGCATTATATCTATAGCAATGGATTCGCGCTACAAAGCATCCGCACGGCATACTGAATTGCTTCAATTCGAAGGAGAGAAATGAATAAAAGAATCTATGAAACAGAAAAAGAGAGTTGCGATAAGTTTGTACAAGCGCAACCTCATTCAAATTGTTTGGAGCCGTCAAGTAACACGTACACGAGATGTCACGGGCTACACACCTACTACAGTAAGAAGACGTCACATTAGCATTTATTTAAAGATGCTCTGTTGCGATGCGAATTTTTCACTTATTGAGCTTGCTCTCTTGCAATAAGCTAGGACAACAAGCACTTCGGAGATGGTTGAATGACAGGGAGCACGTTTGGCGGGTAAAACTAAGTTATAAATCGAGAAATTATCACGGTGATACTCGAAAAAAGATGTGCCCGTAATTCCATTTTTTTCTTGCAAACATTGGTTTCTTCTTCTTGAATTTTCGGCGATGGCATAACCATAGCTTATCAGCGCTCACAAAAGGCGAGGGCAAGCGGGGCCTCGGTAGTGTGATGGCATAACCTTTTTTCAAATTTCGCCAGAGATTTTCGGCCGATTCTGCATAACATGACTGAGCTACAGCAACCAGGCGCTCTCCCTTCATTGCAAACTTCACAGGGTTTTCTACACAATCAGCTTCACTGAATAATTCAACACCATATATGATCATAAGTCTTATCGATGAAAATGTAATGGCGAAAGGATTCAAAGAACCCGGCTATGGCTCTTTACAGCGGGTAAAAAGTTTGCCATTCTGGAAAATATTGTCCATGGAGTGTGTCCATGACATTTTATTTGACCACTAAATCTTGGTAATAACCGGCTCCCGTGCCTAGCTTTCCTTTTTGGGGTAGGGCGAGGGACTCATTCTCACACCCGTCTGCGCTCTTTCACTGAGACATTGTTTCATTCGCCATTCATCTATCCCGTTGTTCCAACCGGACGAATCTCTCCGGAATTTCTAAAGAAGCTAGAGCACTGAAATAAGAGGAAACCGATACAAATCACTTGAGTGAACTAGTGCGTGCAGCGGATCGTGCTCCACCTTTGTGCATTACACTGGGAGGACATTAAATTTTATTTAAATATTAAACAACAGACAATAGTTCACCCGTAAATGCTAAGAGACATGATGATTAAATGAAAGACACACGAAAATGTTATACAAAGAATGCATATGGATCGGTTTACAGAGGAGGAAGGGCGCTTCGTGAGTGGCTGCTTCTTGTGAGCAAGGGCTGGTTGTTGAGTTAGAGTGGTATCGCTGCTACCCTCCTGGATAGTTGACACTGGGCGACTCACTGATGTTTTTTCCGCTTCTTTCGCTTTCTCGTCGCTATACCCTGTAATGTTTGGATGAAATATTAATATTGTAGTAATACTTATATAAATATGTAATATGACTTTTCTATTAGGTACCTTCTGAAGCTGTAACCGCAGTGGAATCTTTCTGAATAGGACTAGGCTTCGATGTTGAAGGCTAAACATTTAAAATGATCATTGCCCTCCTATTTTGGTCGCTTCCTTACAATATAGCAAAATACAACTGAAGATAGAAGTAACGTGGGAAATGCACCGAAATCGATGCCTGCTACGATGCGTTCAGGTTAGTGGAAAGAGTAAAAAACGATAACATGGTATACGAAAGGGTGATCAAAGAAAAGGTTTCATCAGAGGGACACGCTAGACAATACCCTCGCAATGTGAACTGCGTACGCGCTTCTCACAACATACTTTTTTCAGCAACCCTTTGCTATAGGTATGGCATACGCTTGGGGCAGAGGTAGTGTAGTGGCAAGCGGCACATTATCCCACACGCATGGTCACAGTTCGAGTCCCGGATCGATATTCGCTTGGGCTAACCAAAGCATTCATCCCTCCGGAGCCGGTTGGTTGGTACCAGACTCGTCTGGTACGTCTGGTGTGGGACAAATCGCGCTTCTTTGATGCAAAAGAAATCATTTGGAGCATGACGACTTGTTGTAGAAGCGTCACGCTGTGCTTGACGTTGTCATACTTGCAGATCCATACATCAATCTCCCAAATAGAATGAAGCTCACAGCTACAGGTAGTCAAACTTCTCTTGTGCTCGCCAGGACTACGATACAGGGAAAGCCTGCCATTGAAGGAATATTCCCAACCACCGACTATTGATATTCATCGAATGTAGCGTGTTTTTCGAAATCAAAAGCCATAATTCCAGCTCGAATGGTTCATTTTCTCATCGTGCGCTCTTATATCAGATGAGTATTATAAAATTTTCGCCCTATTTGTGGTCTGGGCCAGGCAGAGCAACCGATGCCACAAAACGCAAGCAAACAAATGTACCCGAAGGTTACTAAGAACAACAAAGAAGTAAGAAAAAATCAAATCTATATCACATCTCATTTGATTTAAATAAACACAATGATCACTTTTCACTAATGATAAAACCAAATCCTTTTGCTCAGGTAGAGCCAATCATAATAATCAATCTTTTTAACGGGCAGGAACTATAGATAAACCAACCATCCAACCTTGGGCTGACTTCGCCAAGAAAACTTCTCCTTATACATCTTAGCCTGATGTCGTCGATGGACTGCATCCCCTTGTTGAGCCGGCTCTGCCGTACCATACAAAACTAATTCCCATCCACGAAAAGTGCCTAAGGTTGTAAAATTTGGGTTATGGTAACGATGCTTCAGATACGAGAAAAAGGTAAACATAAGCGTCTGAAAATTACCTAAGGCCAATTGGTCAATGGAGACGCTAGCGATCTCAAGAATCCATGTCCCATTGGGGTCCTCACCCCATTGCTGCACTGATAAGAAGGGCCAATTACGGAACCCTCTAGAGGTATTATCCTGCAACAATGGTTTTTTGCTTCTCGATAGCGAAAAAATTCAGCAAGGACAGGATTTGCAAGCAAAGTCATTTCATCTCTACAACGAATGCATGTAATTTCCATACCATTAGCTTGCATCAACCAGTTTTCGATAGAAACTTGACGAACCTTAGGCCTGGGAGGTAGTAGCACCGATTTCGTTCCAGATGGTGAGTAAAGCGTGAACTTCAAAGAACCTCTTTTTTGGAATCGCGCTGAAATCGACACCGAAAAAAGAGGATTATTCCCGGTAGACACTTTGATTACAACTCAAAATGAGTGATGAATTCATAAATAAGGTGCTCACCCGTTGTACGCACATGAACATGCTCAAGATAAAAAATTTCTGTTCCAGATTCGCAACCGTTCACTTCTAACGTGAAGTTCATCCGAAATAAGCCTCGTAATTGATGAGAGCTGAAAGAAACATCGTTATAGCTTCGACAGATAGTAATGAGAAGGCGTACCCCTTATACTGATATGTACAGATATGTTGTTCAGGAACGGTCCTCCATATTTTGGCCAACTTCACGAGGGCACCTCCATCCATGAGGCCGTAGCCAAATCTAGGGAAACCTTTTATTAGCAGCGGCTCGCTCCAGCCTCTTTACTACCATTTGACAACTTATAAAGCAGTTAATGTAACAGCAAAGTAACCCAAGTACTACCCACTTGTTGCTGATCATTCTTCCTACACCATTTCGTGACCAGCCGGGATTACCCAGAAGCGGCGTCGGATTGGCTGTTCGAAGAACTATGTGTTGTACATCGCGCCACGTGAGATCGGGGCTTAAACAAACAATAATAACAATACAGAATAGCAGAAATAACATTATGCAGTAAGCAGAGCGCCTCTAGATGTGACAATGGAGCAAACATCCAAACGGCCTTTTCAGAGCGTCAGATTACGGTCGGATTCTATCTCATCGAAGGCTTAGAGAGAAGTGGCTCTTGCGAAAAGGACGAGCTCTAGGAAGGATAGGTACTTCATGGCTGCTATAATCCTACAGTAAGGTGTGCTACCCCCTCCCCCCTCCTCCCTCCAGTGATTTAGCGTCATCTCCATCATCACCCATCTCCTCCATCACCCATCTTGAGCAAGATAACCAAAAGTCCTTTTCCTCTAAACCCGCGATGAGATAGAAACATGTAGTCTAACGCCATGTCATCGCCAACACCTGCTGAGCCTTAACTCTAACATTATTTTCCCCTTCCCTTGCCGCAAAAGATATTCGGAACTCCCGTTCTTGAATCACATTCTCGCAGTGCCATCATACTCCCAGGACTTTCTGCATACTCGCCGTTGTTAAGGAATGATTTACTTGGCCTCCAATGCAAGCGCTATCATGGCGGCAGCTAGTGGAGCCGAGGCGCTCGTTGCTGTATGCTTCGTAGTGCAGCCTCGTGGGACATCAATGCTTACCTGAACGGAGCAAATCAATTTGATCAAGCAATGAAATATAGTACAGGGCGTTCAGAAAATAACTATGCAGTATCATGCTGTGCTATGCAATGATTGAAACCCTTCTAAGGTGAACAAAGTAGGAACCAAGGAACCAGTAGGGAGGAAACTAAGAAGACTTGGTTCCAGCGACTAGGCCATTGCACTCCTGTGAGCCATGAACCTCCGGATACCGCATTATAGCTTGAAGGCTCAGGCCTCGACAAAGAAGCGACTCTACCCCCACCGAGTTACTTCTTGTGGGACACATCACAAAAAAGGCTCATAGAGGTTATCTGCGCTGCATCATGAGACTTCAAAATGTACTCTGCACCTTAAAGGTACAGTTCACGATAAAATTGGTTCTGAGCATCCCCTAGGAATACCCAGTGCCCCCATGGATAACAGGAAAAACGCTGTAGAGTCCCAAAACTCAACAGCTAGGGCATAGTGGGAGCCCCGTTACTGGATCGCCCGGACTTCCCGCCTCTCGATCGATGTCACGTCAGACGAGTGTCGAGGCGATACAGATTGCAGCATTCGTTCTAGGACTCGCATGCAATCAGCCGATCGCCGAGTAATGAGGCAACGTCTTTCTTCCACTCTTTTTTCCCACTCCGAACATCTTTTTTATTCGACATTACTTTTACGTACTGCATACCTACTAGCTGAACACCCTGTATATCCATTTCATCAAATAAAAAACTAACAATGGCCGGTTCCGTGGAATACGAGGAGCTGTATGTAGTGGCGATTGACGACGGACATTCTTCCAGATACCAGGGACTCAGATTATTGTATGTCGCGGAAGAGATTGCCAAGGTGTATATAGATGTGATGTACCCATCTGCCGAACAAGAATCTTCCCTTAAAAGAGTATTTAAATGCTGCTTAGTAACAACTCCGCATCCAGAACCCAACAATGGAGATTCTGCTGAGTTATTAAGCCTTCTGTTGAATTCCGTAGCCTTGAACTTATGCTAAACGAGGTCAATGTAAAGAAGCCTTCACATGAACCTTGATTTTCTATCAGCTATTTTGAAGCATTGTCGGCAAAATAATCAAACAAAGGCGTCACAGTGTTCAGAGGGAATGAAATGACGGGATACATTGAACTAATCTCTACAACACACTTCAAACCGCCGTTTCCACTGGCCCACACAAAAATGTTTCCTTTTCCTCGTCGACCAGCTTTGATTCCAGTATATAATGCTTTTCTGGTAAGTGGTCCCGGTCCATCAAATGTTTTGCCATCGTCCTCAGGGCCCCAACTTGCTGAGTAGATGTCGATATGGTCCTAAATTGCTGACAGAAGTGCCCAAGATATTTGCTGTTGAAAAACATTTCCTGCGTTTCTTGTATGCCAAAATGTTCAACTAGGCTCAGAGGCTTGGACAGCTAAGACAACTTCAGAATCTCACTTGATTCAAAGACAAAGATGCTGCTTCACCACTGTCAGACACATCTCCATCAAGCATACGAACCTTGAAAGAAATTGGTCTCGGATTGCTGGAAGCTGAAAGATACGTTGAAATGTCAACTCAAAGCCTCACCCCTCCGATTTTCGCTTTGAACGCAACACCAACTCCACAGAGGTTGTTCCCAGCAATAGCAGCAACCTCACCTGCACATCGGGTACCGTGTCTGGAAGCCAATTTTGTAAAGGAAAAACGCGTACTCACAGAACAACTGCTGTACCGAAAAACGAAAAACTCCAACGAGCAGTAAACAATAATGGAGAAAGAGTCAACACACAAAGAAAAACTACCAAACTACGGCTGTCTCTATTTCATTCGAAAGCTCACTTGTTTTCACCGTTGTTTTGTGGCGTAGGATCATCATCGTGATCGTTGATGTCGGTGCTTGCCAATGGATCGTAATTTTCCGCCAGATCAGGATGGTCCCTTGATAAAGATTAACTTAATCAGTCTACATAATACCAGAAATAGAATAGTGAAAAAATGGTAGTAAAGAACGGTAGTTACCGTTGAATTCCGTCATCAAGGACAGAGACAGTTATGTTACGGCCTGCGTAACCGAGTAGCCATGCCTCTCGCACATTCAAATCATGGTTGCCTTTAGCCTTCCCAACCTGATGCAATGATATGCACTAATGTAAGAACTGACTATAAGATGAATTTCTTTGTGGAATGGTCAACTCACCAAATACCACTGTTCAGGATAGAGTGGATCAGGCCATGGTAAATGAGGAATTTCACGCTTCAGTCGACCCACGCCCTTCCGTGTCTTTATTGAAGTTGAATTTGTCACAACCAAAGAACTATCTTTTGACTGCGGGATTTCTTCTTCCTAACAATGGAAGGGGTGATTTACATTGGGAAATCATAGCCATAGCAAATATAATGGCTCACAAACAATTGTGGATACAATAATGCACCTCATCAACTTGAAAATCATTGTGGATGTAGTCCCGTTTCGTACGTCGACGTGGCCGTTGTTCCGAAAGCCATCGGACAGCTGGATGCGAGTCCAATCGCTTTAGGGCTTCCCGTTTCATCGCTCGAGTATGCGATCCATCTTTGGGATAAAGGAAGTAATGACTACCGAGAAATGGTTTTCCCTAAAAAAATCATAGAACTAGGATGGACGTAGTAAAAAATAGGGCTCAATTTCGCAAATCTTCTACACTCCTCCCGTGGGGGAAACTGTGATGACTGATGTTTATGCGGGTAGTTATGCGAGTAGTACTGCTCTTGTCCTCGCAGTTATGTGTAACGCATAAGAATGTTCGTGGGGGCACCATACAGAAACGAGATCCTTTTTATCTGCACAACCAGCATGAAAAAATAAAAACAAGGAGCGGCTTCATCTACGGAACGCCCTCTAGAAATACTATTCAACCAGCTCTATAGATAGCCGCGACGCAAAACAAAAACAAGCTCTACACATAGTGAACAGGCTTGCTCGGTTTCACTTTTACATCACTACACATACCAGAACTGCTAGATGGTTCCACAGAGTCAAAGAAAGTGCTCAATTCAAAAGAGTCCATTTCGAAGGAGCTCACGGTTATGTGTTCCTAACCGATTGAATGCATCTAGGAATGATCTTCATATCGTATTTTCAGACATGGGCTCTAACTGTCAGTGTATAACAGCCCAGAGCAAGTTTTCTGCTTGAATCTCAGTACCAGGCAGTCGTCTTCCCATTGTTGATCAGCAGGTCTTCAACCCCGTCGTATGAGGTTTTAACATAATGAATTTGACTGACTGTCGCTACTCACCCTGACCTCCATTCCATTATCGGCAGCAATTTTTCTCGCCAATGCATCGTTTCGTGTTGCTAGGCGGATTACCGTATGTGTCGGTTCTGGACAGCTACCGTCATGATCCTCATCACATATCTAAAATCAAGCCAGCCTACTATATGAATGATTAACTATAGACATTTGAGTGGATGTTTGATCGAAAAGGGGTAACATCTGTTGCTATGAACCGACAGGGCTTATACACGAATACAGGTGAGAGATGAGGAAATTGAGATTGGTGGCAGAGGAATAATTGGCGACGTAGAAAACAAGAATCACTAATTTACGGTTTCCGTATTAATAGTAGATCCACTAATCTCCAACTGCTAACGACTCAATCAAAGAGATCTCTTTTAGTTCCCTTGAACTCCGTTGTAAATGGTAAGAAACAGTTCGCCTATCACCTTATCTCAATGAAGTAGGATATTGTTCAGAGTAAGAAAGGCAATGGGTATCAATCGATTTGTATGTGATAGCGTAACTATCATTCGTCAACAGCATTAGTAGGTACCATTCGAAGCGACTCTCCCAGGATGCGGGCAGCAGTTATTAGGCAGATTGGCTGTGGTAGAATTTCTCTGGAGGAAGATTGAAACAAAGAGAATGCTCCGACGTGAGTCTCTAAGGACTACCTACGAACAAGTAACTACCAGTGGGATTGTCCTGAATACGACCGACGATGAGCCGTGATTAGTGAAATAACTGTATAAACGTCCCACGCTCCTTACGAGTGAATGGGATCATGAACCTTGAGCCAAAAATACTGAAGATAAGAAGGATGGCGCATGTTGTACTATGAAAAATAGAGTGAAAATTAAAATAGTGAACACACCGAATCATGTTCTATTGCATTTATACAAGAAAGCGACAATAGTATGATCAGCAACCTCATTATATTGTTGACTATGATTACGTCTTGCGAGTAAATAGTAAAGTGGCTCTAAAATGTGGCACTTCAATTATTAATTTTCAGTTAGAGAAGAAAGATTTAGCTGTGCCCTCCAGAAGTCACCTGTGCAACCACACTGAAGAGTAGAATGGGTGAAATGAAACCTACCATCAACCGCACTACTCCACTCGTCATACGCCCACAATGTAAACAAAAACAAGTGAAAGCCCAATTCAGGCGACTGGCCGCATTCATACTAGGTGCGGTAGACGGCGGACTAGGGCGGTAGACGGCGGACTAGGGCGGTAGACGGCGGTCTCGGCGCCGTCTACCGCCCTAGTCCGCCGTCTACCGCCCTAGTCCGCCGTCTACCGCCCTAGTCCGCCGCCTACCGCCCCACTCGGCTGCCGTCCACGGCAGCAGTCTTACGAAACCAATCGATGACAGGTCCCGTTGATGACTCATCCTACGGGATGACTGTTCGAGATAATTGTGCTCCTTTTTCTCTTCGCTCGTAGCAGATTTTGTTGTGATTTTCATTTTGTATCACGTCCCGTATAGATGACCGGTCTTCCGTGCGCGAGATGTTCGCAAGGACTCATTATTTTTCCATTTGTTTTTTTATCCCTCTTATCTCAGCATTTTGTTGTGAAAATTTTTATATTTCATTTTTTCTAATTTTTCTATTCGAATTTTTTATTTCTATTTTTTCCTGCTCTATATTCTAGTTAGTACTGGTGTGTTATGCGTGCCTTTTTTCATTCTTACTATTCTAATGTATACTATTCACACTTACAAAATCATTATTTCGGAACCAAATCATGTCAGTACTAGCTAGAATATAAAGCAGAAAAAAATAGAAGTAAAAAATTTTATAGAAAAAATAAAATAGAAAAATTCCCACAACAATTTATTGAAATAAGAGGGGTAAGAAAAATAAGTGAAAAAATAATGAGCTCAAGCGACCATTACGCGCACGCAACATCGGTAGTAAGCACGGGACGTGATACAAAATGAAAATCACAACAAAATCTGCTACGAGCGAAGAGAAAAAGGAGCACAATTATCTCGAACAGTCATCCCGTCGGATGAGTCATCAACGGGACCTGTCATCGATTGGTTTCGTAAGACTGCTGCCTTGGACGGCAGCCGAGTGGGGCGGTAGGCGGCGGACTAGGGCGGTAGACGGCGGACTAGGGCGGTAGACGGCGGACTAGGGCGGTAGACGGCGCCGAGACCGCCGTCTACCGCCCTAGTCCGCCGTCTACCGCCCTAGTCCGCCGTCTACCGCACCTAGTATGAATGCGGCCACTCATGGCATGATCCCGATCACGTGATATCCATCGAAAAAGAATGAAAG
This sequence comes from Haemonchus contortus, assembly GCA_000469685.2. NCBI lineage: Eukaryota > Metazoa > Nematoda > Chromadorea > Rhabditida > Trichostrongylidae > Haemonchus > Haemonchus contortus. The sequence continues at coordinate 40,308,277 of LS997562.1, forward strand.
CCTAATTTGGAAGCAAATCACAGTAATCAAATAGCACAACAAATAAAACGATACTACACCATTACCTAGACTCCACCCGCACATGCGATAAAGAAAGAGATGAGAAACTAGGAGAATCCTCAAAATCCCATCCAAAAAATGCAAAAATGAGATACAAGTCTTTTAACGGCAAAAGAAACGCAACTGTGGCGCTGGGTCGGGAGAAGAATACTCCAAGTATTGCTATCGTTGAGAAGACGGCGAATTCATTTTTTCTAGTAGAGATTATCCAGGACCAACCCACACTCATATGATTCCCGTTTCCTTGAAAGTTTGCCTTTGGTTGAGCCGACGTGTACGATACCAACCATAACCACAGGCTGGTCACACGCACACAGATGATACACCACGAAATTACAGAAGGTATATGCCAACACATTACAGTAGAATCAGGTCGTCCACCCCATAGATACAGCAGCCAAGCCAAACAAAAGCGTTTGTGAGTTCAAGGGCCTACATACAAAAGGGTAATTCATTCATTGGCTAGTGACAAGGAAAAATTCGCAATGACCGAGGTGAAAGAAAGCTATATTGGTATCAACGATAAGCTCCAAGGAAACCAGAGTAACATTTTTGGGTACTATTCTACTATTACACCCCCAAAACCTCAAAATTTTAATTTTCGATGAAACTTCGCCTATAGGGGTAATCCGATGCCCTGATAACGAATATGACCTTCATTTTTGGCGTTGGCACCATTTGGCGCCAATTGGCGCCAATTTGGCGCCAAGGGTGTTTTCACCAAATTTGCTGAAAACTTGCGTTTAGGGGTTATTTGAGGTCCTGATAACGAATATAACATTCATTTTTGGCGCTGGCGCGGGGTGTAACAGTAGAATAGTACCCATTTTTGAATAACATATCAAGACAGTCGGAAGAGCCTACGTGTTTAGGTCTCAAAAATTAGAGTTTAATTATGGGGCTCACACTTGGGTCGGCAATCTTAAATTCTGTGAAAAAACATAGGGGCGACGGGTGAGAAATGCAAAAAATTTCTTCGCCACAGCAAAAATAAGAAAAATGATACAAAATCTAGAAAAGACGTGATGTTCAACGCAGAAGAAGAAGAATTTCAGAACCTACCTAAACCAGCGTCACCATTATTACCACCACAAACGGGGAGATGGGCAGCAGGAACGGTTTTGTGTAATCGTTCTGCCGCACGCGGTTGTCACGAACGTACTTGCCTCGTTATAACGGTTCTAGCGTTCTTCATACAACTCAATCGCTATGCGATTATTACTTCTGGCATGATTCTACGGCTAGTTCTTTTGTTCCTGTACTTTTTACTTGCTGCTTCATTCTGTCATATTCCTTCGCGCGCGTCGTCTCTCTTGCCGCGACGCGACAATTTCGATCCTACTGCACCACACCCCCGCAACAACACTATGGACAGATGCACATTTGATCACGAAGAAAACAAAAAATAAAATAAAATGATATGAACTGGTCTTCAAACCGCCAAGAATGCTACCACAACATCTTTACACTTCGACAGCGATGAAAAATTTATTCACAGCCATATTTCAGCGATGTACCAATATGGTATAAACATATACAAACAACATGTACGATCATGCAAGTCTGGCTGCTCTTGGATTCAGCAGTTCTGCTTGTATCCCACAGCAATTAATGGGATGTAAGTATTTTTGTGCTCGTTAGAATTTTGTTAATAGAAGGATAAGGACAGATTTGATGCAGCATTCTTCAACTCCTGAAACTTATTTTTCGGAGTACTACTAGCGAAATAATACCATAACTTCTGAAGAAGAAAGCAGAAGATGTCCAAAAAGTCGTATTCAGTAAATAATGCATTCATAGCATCATGAGACTATACGAGAATGCAGTAATAATCATAACACTAGAATAATAACAATAATAATACTAACAATAAAGAATAAATAAATAGTGAAAATAACAGTAATAATATTGATGTAGTAGGTGTTCTCGTGGAGCCTCGGCCAGGATTTTTGAAACTTATTCGGCACACATCGGCTTCCCGCCGTCGTCAGAAAGTCGAAGTTAAAAGTGTATGGGATTTACTTCTATCAGCACAATTCCGCCTTCGGTTTAGTTCAGGCATAGCCTAAAGTCAGCTAGAACAATTTGGTAAAATACAACCAACACCCTTGCGCCTTAGCCCTGCAAAGTTAAGGTTGTTCGGTATCACCCTTTACTTAAACAGTTCTTCTTCTTCTGTAAGAGACCGCTTGGTTGTGATTTGCAAGGTTGTTCTAGGAATCCATAGTCTATGCTTGAAGCATACAGAGGTCTGAACTGTTTCTTGATGAGGATGAATCCCGATTATTTTTTGCTTCAGGCTCTGACCAACAAGGCCGAAACGTTAGCCAAACAAAAGTTGTAGCGTCTTGGCCGAGGCATCGATATGCCGCACAAAGATTCACCGAGATTTAAACATGGTTTCTTCTAATGATATAGCCAGACTGTTGGAATATTGTATCGAGGTAATAGGAAGTTATCATATTAAGTTTAACTAAATGATAGTTATAACAATAATAGTAATATCAAAGCGATATTGGGTATTACATATCAAGGGAGTGGCGCATTATATATATGCATGGTCACGGGATCGAATACTGCATCGATATCAGCCCAGGCCAACCACAACTTCATCCCGCTGGGTTCAATTAATTGGTACCAGACCCGTCTGGGAGGATAAAATCACTGACCCGAACATCGGCTGGCCACCGCAATTCATTGTATAGGCATCAGACGCATTCGGTTCCCCACTACGATTCTGAATGGAAGTCGAATACGTGGGCGCATCCCTCGGACGGGATTGATTAGCGCTCTGTGGCTCTGTCTTTGGGATTTTCAAGGAGCAACAGTATCATATAATGACTGCTGATAGATTACGATCAAGAATATCATTATTACATTCCTAATGATAATTAAGATGATGACTAAATACTGCTAATGATAAAGTGAGCAGAAGGACTACTTTATCGCGCACCTCCAAATACTGTAGAAAAAAATCGCATTGAAATAGTTCTGCAGAGGATTATACTTCCACGCATGAGACTAAACATAACAACTCTTCACTCTGATTTTCCAAAACACGGAAGAAAAAACAAGAAGATAAAAGGGTGTATAAAAAGCTTGGAATACGGACAAAAACAGATGCATGCGAGGATGCGGTCAGGAAAGGGGAAGCTACGATAGAATAAAAAACGATTATACGCTATACTAGAACACTGGCAGCACTGTCCTCGCTCTACACACAACTAATTTACTTTTTTCAGCAAATCACTTCTGTCGGTATGGTAGCAATCATACACTGACGAGAAATCAGCTTAGGAAAAAAGATTGGACCCCGAGAACGCCATCGAACGCTTCTGAATTTCTTGCCAAGCAGCAGTATACCAACGACTATCCATCGCAATTTATCTACGGTAAATAGTGGGTTGAGCCAGCAATGAATAAAGGTTGGTAAAAGCGATCAAATGGCATAAAATACTGGACATAATGCTTCTGGCGATTCGAGCAATAAGTGCGGATTTATAATAAAGCTACATGTCAGAAGCAAATAAAGAGGAGCAAAACTATAATAGCCAGAAAGTTGACACAAGTGAATACATATTAGTTGTCTTTTAAGGACAGTTAGGTGCAACCAAGTATCTTAACACAGAATCTGTGGCCCATTTTGATCAACGCGAATGAACACAAAAATCGCATTCCACTGATATCAAAATCTAATCATTTTGTTCAGTAGGGTCTACCATTTTAACCATTCTCTTTTACACCTTCTCTAATGGCAACTAGGAATATGAAAATCAACTGACCTTCTTAGCTGACATTCTGTTAGATCTCCGAGAATAATGTGGATGAATTGTATCCCCTGCTTGAGCCGGCTCCTCCGTACCATATAAAACTAATTTCCAATTGTAGAAAGTACCTGAGGAGTTGAAATTCAGGATATGTGCACAATATTTCAGATACGAGAAAAACGGAAACATAAGCAAAGTCTGGAAATTGCCTGAGGCGGTCGGGTTATTGGTGACACTCTCGACTTCGAGAATCCATGTCCCATAGGGGTCCTCGCCCCATTGTTGCACAGATAAAAATGGCCAATCATTGAGCCCATGGGAGCTAGAATCCTGCAACTTTTCATACTTTTTGATAGTGAAAAAGAATCAGGAAGGACAAGATGTGCCGAGCCTACAATAAAATGTTTCACCTACAATACACTAAACACATCTAAATCTCATACAACTGACTCGTAACATATAGTTTCTGGCAAAAACCGACGAACCTGAGGTCTAGGAGGTAGTAGCACCGACCTTGTTCCAGATGGTGAGTAAAGCGTGAGTTTTAAGTCACCTCGTTTCTCGAATTTCACTATAATCGACACCGTAAAAGTGGATTATTCGGGTCAAATAGGTAGTATGGGAAAGTACCTAATACACAGATATATGATTTGAATTTACGATTATTGCACCATGAGTGCAGTATATAAATAAATAAATAAATAAATATATGTAATTCAATTATAATCAAAAAATATAGCACATAAATAAAGCGCTCACCGGTTACATGCACCTGAACATGCTCGAGATACAAAATTGGCGTTCCAGACCCACAACCGTTCACTGTCAACGTAAAATTCATTCGGAAACGACCTCGTAGCGAACGGGAACTGAAAAAAGTCATCGTCTTGGCTTCAAAAATAGTATTGGGAAGGCGTACCTCTTATACTGGTTTTGATATGTACAGATAAGTTGTTCAGGAAGGGTCCTCCATATTTTGGCCAACTTCACGATGGCACCCCCATCCATGAGACCGTAGCCAAATCTGGAAAATTCTTTGATTATCATCTGCTCGGTCCAACCTGTTCACTTAAATTAGGACACACAACTGTTGAAGTAGCATTACCACTACCCACAGGTTGCTAATCATTCTTCCCACACCGTTTCGTGACCAACCAGGATTTCCAAGAAGCGGTCTCGGGTTAGCTGTTCGAAGAACTATGTGCTGCATATCTCGCCATGTGAGATCCGGGCTGGAATAGACATGTGTCGAAATGAATAAAATCGAAAACAACACTATCGAGAAAAAGAAATCTACTTGGCCTCCAACGCAAGAGCTATCATGCCGGCAGCCAGTGGAGCCGATGCACTCGTTCCTGTATGCCTCAGAGTGCAACCTTGTGGGACATCAGTGGAAACCTGAGCGGAACCAACATGCATTCCAATAAAGAAATATTATATAACTTTTTGGTTGAGTTCTACAGCACTTGAGGAACTAACAATAGCAGGCTGACTGCTTCTCCCAGAGCTGTATGTGGCAGCAATTGACGAGGGACATTCTTCTAGATACCAGGGACGACGGTTATCGTATGTGGCAGACGAGACTGACAAAGTATATACAGATGTGGTGTACCCATCTGCCGAACAGGAATCTTGTCTGAAATGTATACAGAATTCGAAACTCGCTGCAATGCTTCATCATGCATTCGATTCTCAAGCGGGCTTTTCCATAGCAAAATGAAAGTAATTTTAGGTTAGGCAATGCATCAACTAATAAAAAAAAAACAAGTTCTCTTCCATTACCACGTGAAACTGAAATGACGATGGAAGATAAGAAGCTCTTCATCCCTTACACTACCGAGACCCGCTGCACTCGCTTCATAGACAAGCCACCATCAGATAGAACGGCAGACGTCGAATTCTCCTTTTTTGTGTAGAAATTCGCCCGCATCCTACACCTCTTCTCAATTCGGTCGCTCTGGTTCAGGAACAGCAGTTAAATAGCGCGCCCTGCCCGCCATGAGCGGAATCTGCTAAAGTGCTTGAGTACCTGGCTTGATTCCCTACTTATTCCGAATCCAACTCTCCAACTTGACTTTGCACCTTTACTCAATTTGTGCTAATTTTACACACGTTCCGTTCTCCCCGTAATTCGCTTCCCACTATCCTCTGTCACTTCCTACCACCTATCATTAGGGTCTTGAATCTGTCCCTCTAATGTCAAATCAAACTTGAACATTCTAAATCAGAACTGACAAATTTTGCGCATGCCCGTCCCCTGTGAGCGGAGTCCATTCTTGCCGCCTGAGCCCAGGAAATCATAATTAATAAATATCCGCTCGCACACTAAACACTGTTTTTGCGCACGCCCCTTACCTATAGGCGGAGTCCAACTCTGTTACCTACCGTAGGCGTTATCATCCTCACATTGCGATAGCTTCGGATCGCGTACTGCCACCGCTACCCCTGTTTACTTTCGGCTACCCGAAGCAAATGGCTTTGAACAAAACTGCCCTAGAGCGCTATAATCGAATTTAGCGTATAATGTTCGGAATTTGTGCTATTGAAGTGATGGCAAAACATTATTGATATTTTTTAATTTTTTATCATGCCTTACAACCCACTTTCCACCGCCATTTCCACTGGCCCACACGAAAATGTTCCCTTTTCCTTGACGCCCGTATTTGATTCCTCTCAAGATAGCTTCTCTAGCAAGAGGTCCCGGTCCATCAAGTGATTTGCCATCATCGTTCGGACCCCAACTTGCTGAGTAGATGTCGATGTGATCCTGAATAACTGACATTGCCGGTCGAAAACCTTTTTTTTGAGTTGAATTTTCACATTCAGAACTTAATTTCCAAGATTCTTAAAACCCTTCGGCCAGCATTTCAGCAACAGAATCCCAGTTCCCAGAATATCCTACTAGTCAGCTCTAGAGAAGGTCCTGCTTAGACCAGATCAAAGATTTACCTGGTTTAAAGACAAAGATGCTGCTTCAACACCGTCTGATACCTTGCCATCAAGCATACGTACCTTGAATGAAATTGCTTTTAGCAAGTGAAATTTCATAGTTGAAGGTTCATAGTTCGACTTAAACCCTACCCCTCCGATTTTCGCTTTGAAGGCAACACCAACTCCACAGTAGTTGTTCCCAGCAACAGCAGCGACCTCACCTGCACATCGAGTACCGTGTCTGGAATCCAATCTTGCAAAGAAAAACAAGTAATCACAGACAGAACAACTGCTGTACCGAAAAACGAAAAAATCCAGCGAGCACTCGCCAGTAATGGAGAAAGAGTCAAACACAAAGAAAATCTACCAAACTAAGGCTGTCTCTATTTCATTTGAAAGCTCACTTGTTTTCACCGTTGTTTTGTGGCGTTGGATCATCGTCGTGATCGTTGATGTCGGTGCTTGCCAATGGGTCGTAATTGGCCACCAGATCCGGATGATCTCTTAACAAAGATTCACGTAGTCAGTCTATATTTATAATACCAGGGTAGAATAGTGAAAATTTACGGATGTGGTAAGGAACGGTACGTACCGTTGAATTCCGTCATCAAGGATAGAGATAGATATGTTACGGCCTGCGTAACCGAGTAGCCATGCCTCTCGCACGTTCATATCATAGTTGCCTGCAGCCTTTCCAACCTGAACCCAACCATTTGCAATGAGAACTGATTACAACATGAGTTTCGATGTGAATGATCAACTAACCAAATACCACTGCTTGGGATAGAGTGGGTCAGGCCATGGTAAATGAGGAACTGATTGACCTGAGCCCTCCGATTTCGCCAAATCCAAAGAGTTAAGATTTGACAGCGGTTCTTCTTCTTCCTGGCAACGTAAGGAGTTGTTAGTTTTGAAAAATTGTAAGAACTGTAAGAACATAATCAAGAAGCCACGAGTATTGCTAATGAACTTGGGAAAGATCGTGCTCCTCATCATCTTCATCGTCATCGTGGATAAAGTCTCGTTTCGTACGTGGCCGCGGCCGTTGTTCTGAAAGCCATTCGACGGCTGGATGCGAATCAAGCCGCATCAAGGCCTCCCGTTTCCTCGATCGAGAATGTGATTCATCTTTGTGATAGAGGAAGTAGTGACTACCAAGGAAGGGCTTTCCCTGTAAAAAAATATTATTAACTAGGATGGATCTAGTAGAATGTATTGAAGCCCAGTTCTGCAAACTTATAGTGCATATATGAAGAGTACCATTCGTTTACATTAATTCGCAGAAATTACTATTATGATTATCGTAAAAGCATATGCATTGCATAAATGTCTGTTCGGATCACTACGGAGAGACCAAAATCTTCTCTGCCTGCATGGTGTGAAAAAAGGAAAACCGCGCTTCTGCTTATGGTAAGATCGGACGAAATATAGGCAACGAGCTTTTGAGAATCGAATAAATATTGAGTGCACGCAGAAAAAGGAGGAAAAGAATGACGAGATCAACTTAGCACTCCAGCATTAGACACTCCGAAAATTGATTGAACTATTGTTTTCAGGCAATTGTTTGTTTAGCCACATTTACGCAGCCTACTGCAGAAGAAATCTGATTCAAGAGATAAAGGAAAAGCCCTACACCATAAAATAGCACAACCCTCATTAGCGAACACATGTGAAGGAGGAGTAGGCTGCGACTGAGTTGAAGGTTCTGCGAACCCTCCAGCCATTTGCAGCTTGTTCACCAGCTTCGCAAGTGTCCCGCCCACTATGCTCTCCCTGCCATATATATGTTTGTATTTATACCGCAAGTTTGTGCTTTGGATAACAGAAACATTGAGGTAAAAACGAAATCCAAAACAAAAAACAAGTGCAAAGTACCGTGAACATACACCATTCTGTTCCTCTTTCACACCCTCACACAGATCAGAGCGGCTGAGTCGTGCAAACAAAGTCAACTGATGCCTTACCGCGAACGACAGTAAATCCTGGACCTGAGTCATCTCTCTCAAAAGTTATGAATTAACACTTCTAAGGAAGGAATGAGCTCCCAGTTATGTGTTTCTAACAAATTGATTTTGCAATGTAACCCTCTATCATGCGACATGCGATTAAATTACTGGTGTTCAAGAGCCCATGGGAAGTTTTCTGCTTGAATCTCAGTATCAACAGGCCGTTTCTGAGTTCAACAGGTCTTCAAAACTGCCAAAATGAACTTTTAAATAAGAAAATTGACTAATGCAATCACTCACTCTAACCTCCATGCCATGATCAGAGGCAATTTTTCTCGCCAATTCATCGTCTCGTCTTGTTAGGCGAATCACTGTATGCGTCGGTTCTGGGCAATTATCGTCATGATCATCATCACATATCTGAAAGCCATTCTACTATGTATTCCTCGTTGGGTGTATACATCGGCGAGGGTGACCGAAAGTACTTTTATTTGGAGTGAATGCAGATGACAGATGAGAATACTGAAGCCTATTTGACGGCTGACATCAGCAAAAGGTGAGTTCCAAAGAACAACTGGAGTTAGCGACGAAGTTCCGTGAAAATTTGATGGGAGCATCAAATACACAAGAATATATGAATATAAGTACATACAAGAAGCATACACATAAGTTATTAAACATTTCCTTCGAGACTCCGATTAAATTCCATTGGGGGGTGGGGGTCCTGCTGCCTAATCAAAACATGTCGATATCATGGCAAGCCTTGCTCTCGCATATTCAGGAAGAAAGCAGCTAACCTCGTACCGAACTCGCTCCAGTCTACTCTATCCGCTGACCCGTTCCAACATTATCATTACGGTAGAATGATGTTGCTTATCATGTTTCAGGCTTAAGAACCAGCGCTCGTTAACGTGTATTCTTCTTCGGTACAACTCTTCGAGAGTTCTGGAGCCAAAGTAATCTTTGGCCAAAGGGCTCCAGCCATTTACTTGGGGTGTCAGCCATTTGGCTTGAGTGTCAGCCATTTGGCTGGAGAGGTTAACCCAATTTTGGAAGCTTTAGGTCAAAAGGAAAAGATTTATAAATTTCTTGTCAGACATTGATACATACACATACACACACATAGCAAATTATATCAGTGGCATTCCTCTAAAGTACAGTGCAACCGCTATGAGGTGACGACCCATCGTATGATCACTTGTAGCCCACCGAACTGCGGCATAACTAACGAGAAAAATGACTATGATCATCTTATCTCAACGAGTGTGATATATCGTTAATGATGAGAAAGGCAATAACCGTTGAACTGATATGTTCAAATAAACAGAATAATACTGCTTTGACATCAGCGTCAGACTATCATCAACTAACTACTAAGGGGATTGTCCTGAGCACGACCCGCGATGAGCCGCGAGCATTCTTCGTAATAGAGGTATATTCAAGTCTGAATGAATTCATGAATTTCGAGGAAAAAATACTGAAGAATGCAAAGCGTGGCGTATACTGCACTATAATAAATGGAGTGAAAATTCGAAAAAATGAACACACCGAATCATGTTCTATAGCATTTATACAAGAAAGCGACAATAATACGATCAGCAATCTCATCATATCGCTGACTATACTTGCGTCTCGCGAGTAAATAAGAAAGTGATTCTAAAATGTATGAGTTTAATATCTACACACTCAATAAGGGAATACTAGTTGGCCTAAAGAGGATTTTGTGACTCAATGAATTTCAAACATATGCTAAAATTAGAAGTAGAAGAAAGAAAGAAGAGCTGTGCTCCTCAGAAGTCACCAGTGCAACCACACTGAAGAGTAGAATCGGGTGAAATGAACCCTACCCTACTCCCACACCCGGCTACACCTTCCTCATTACTCCGAACATTATACCACCCTGATGTAACTTCCGAACAACTCGAGGTGGATGATGAAAGGCACGGCATAATGAAAATATGTTTGCAGACCAAGAGTGTGAGCACCATAATGGAAATAAAAACGATTGAATAACACGACTAATGAAACGTGAAGCTTGTTTGACTCCGGCTATACACGTGAAGAAGAAAAGAATCAAAATTGACAAACCTATTATACATTTCCAGCGTTCTGGGTAAACACAGAAGCGATGAAAAAAACGACCCAGATATCAATTACGCACTAGGTTCATCGCGATACCGTAACCACAGTCGTTTACGCGCGCCAGTGATCTACCGATCGATTCTCATTTTGCCATTCAAATTTTGCAACCTTGCAAAATCGATGACTTTTCATAAGAAGAGAAGATGAGAATGTAGTTGGGTGTGGGGGCACCCATCCGAAGGTCAGTATATCAAGAAAGGAACTCAGTCTAACGTGTTAGTCCTTGTTATATTAGCACTGTATCGGATGCGTAGAGGATGATGGGAACCGACCACCTAAGCTCTTTTGTGCGGTTTCAGCTAAGGAAATTTAGTTTCCCAAATAAGCCTGGGTAGGGTAGGAGCACCTGGGTGGCTGGGATGATTACCTCCTGCAAAAAAAAAGAAAAAAAGAATGAAAACTCGAAACCTCGGTGCTCTTTCCCTACGAAAGCAATAATTTAAAAACTGGTCCGTGATATAACGTGGCATAACACGTTTCATTGAGTTCATTTCTTGATATACTAGCCTTTGGATGGGTGATACCCCCCCCCCCCCCCCAACTACATTTTCATCGAAGAAAAAGATCTGCCCAACATGAACTGCACGAAGGTATGTTAAGGTAAGAGTCTAGCATCTGTGAACACTTTGAGGACCTGCTGCAAGCCTCCGAAACCAGTTTTACCGTTACCGCATTGGACAGTGATAATGATCTTAGCCTATTTTTGCAAAACTACAAGACAAGATCCATTCGTGATTATAGTGTTTCAGCAGACGAAGGTTAAATGCCTGATTCATCGCGGTATTATCTACGCGTCTTACAACAGTAAAGAACTGAAGCAGCAGCTCCAACGTGCTTGCTAATTGCCATGATTTTCACTGGTCCGGTACAATCCAAGTCGCACATAGCATTTCCTTCCATACAAGTTCAGTAGTGAATTTGGAATAAAAAAACATTTCAAAGGCAAAGGTGGACTCCAATCGACAGTTGGAGTAAACCTTGCGGCATGCGCACCTTCATCTTACTATAGAATGTATTCTTAAGCAAGGAATAAGGGACAGGTATAGTTCATGGCGTGAATTTCAAATTCTCTTTCACTGACGTCTTTTTCAAAGCACTCAAGTCACTCGAATAAATAACATAATTAATACAGTATTTTTCTCATAGATACTTATGCTTATGAATCCACGGTTTCCTTATCCCCAAGAATCTTCAGTGGAATCACTAGGATGTGAGTACTACTCATGATAAAGAGCATGCCAGAAGCAACGCGGATAAAATAACAACCACGGGATTACAGTATCTTTTCAGAATTTGGTCTTTTATATCCCCTAACATCTTCCACAAGTTTTTCAGAGAGATCAGAGTAATTGAGATTACAGAGTGGGGCGGGCATCATAAACACTGCAAGCGGATACTCCCCGATAATTGTTCACCATATCAGCCTTTTAATTGTTTCTATTTATTACTTTATCCATGCTCATTTCAATTTGAAAAGAATATCCTCACAACCGGTTCCTACCTGTGCCAACCTGCTTTCTTGTTGTGCTTGTGGGCTTTGTACTGTTGATGAAAAAGCTTAAGCCTAGTACATTAATTGAATCAACACGTATACAGAAGTAGACAACTGAGGATCTTATAGTTTTATCACAAATAATTAACAATACTATCACGTACGATATGTTGATATTATGGTGATATATTGATTGAATGAACTCTAGGCAAACATAAAAATACACCACAGCTATGAGCATAGTTTTTCTGACCTACAGATAATGTATAGTAAGATGTGTTATAAAGTGAAAAACAAAAGCCTCGTTATTTCAAAAGAAAAATAAACAAAAAAAAAACAAAGGAAAACCATAAGGCACTGATGTAACCGAAAAGCCATAATGGTTTTGATTGAACACAGATTGATAATTGATTAGCAATGACAAGGAAGGCCACATTAAACCGATCAGAAAACAATCACATGGTAAAAATATAGCCGTGTTTGTTTGGCGAAGAAAGGGCAACAGTAGCACTTACCAGACTTCGATAAAGAACCCCAACAGTAAGACTTTCCCAATTATATCTACAACTATGATACGCTTCTCAAACATTACTTTCTTCACCTCGTATTAAGAATGAATCAAAAGAAACTTCGAGGTAACAGAAACGGATAGGGAATACTGGCAGGAAAGTGAAAATGAAATCATGCTAATTTAGTAATAAAATCACAGATAGTACTGGTCAATCAAAATTATTAGTGAAAAGAGATATATTAATAAGAGTAAAGGCAAAGCGAATGGAATGCCATTAGGCTTTCAAAGCAGGGTCTAGAAATTATTGAGCTCCATAACCTAGAGTACTTAAAACAGTCAGCAAAAAATCTACATCAGCTACATAAGAAAAACCATAACAAATCGTGGTTGGTGGTCAGTAAAACAATTCCACCTGAGTCAAATTAAGAGCTTCTAAATCTCAACATGCTTCGCTTCATACAACTCGTCATCCTCATCAGAATCTGAATCCAAAATGTGGACTTCTCCAGTTTGGCTATTATAGTGAGGCAATGGAGTGTAGCTGCAACAGGTAAAGATGATGAAATAAAAGAAAACAGACAAGTGTACGATCATGCATAGGAGTAACACTCAGTTGACAACTGAAGTCATCATGAAGTACGCCCTCGAAGGGCTTCATATGAAAATGAGATGAAAATGCTTGCTATACCTCTGCTCTTTTCTAGATTACACTGAATAGCTCACTCATGAACATTGGAAGAGAGGGAACTTTCTCTCATAAATATGCTCAGTAACATAATGGCAGAAATTTTTAAAAAAAAAGTCCAGGATAGCAGAAAACGGCTAATCACTAGTAGAATTTTGAATGAAAGCCAACTACAGATAGGTGACGAGTAGATATCCTCTCTTATCCTGTTCTTATCGAGAGAATTGACCAATATTTAATAAATAATATAAATAAATGTACTCACTCAATTTGATTGCGGTCATCTCTCAGCAGGCAATACACAATGAAGCCAACGAACGAAAATAGAGCCACAATGAGAACTACCCATATAAAAGACCAGATGAGGCTCAAACCTCGATGGTCGCGATCAGGGTACTTTGCATTAGGAGAGCAGTCTTCTGAAAAGCATAAACAGAAATGCGGATGCACTGGACTCGTAACCTAAGAGGCGGCAAAGCTGTGATAGTACCCTTGAAAATGCCGATTGCTTCGAAAACTTTATCACTCAATTTATACCGCCTCTCCTCCAAAAGCAAAAAGGAACACATTTGTAATTGCTTAATGGTCAGTTGCGCAACCAGGTGCGACACCTCTGGTCCTGTTATGTAGTACTATAAAAAAGTAAAAATAGTGGTGCCGCCACAAGCAATCCAATCAAACTGTTCTGATTCGAGAATGAAAAGAAATATGTAAAAGTTAATACAAGCGTATTTATTTACGTACCACATCGATAATTCTCTGCAGTTTGCCCTTCAGCGCAGCACGGCCTGCAGTAACCAGTAGAACGGTTTCCATAACCGGTTGCACAGCTAGTGCAGCCCAATATCCCTGATACAAAACAGTAAATTTAACATAGATAACCTTATAATATTGAACGAATTGCAATTTATCAGATCTCAAGAAGAAATACTATTTTATTTTACCTGGACCACTGCACAAGGCACATGCTTGATCACATTGATCGCACTTTCCTATGGAATTCAGAAAATAGCCATCTCCGCAGCGTTCTTCACGCAGCACACAGCGTGCTTGTACCAAGTTCGTTTCATCTATAATAAGTTACCAATGATTGAACGAAGAATGGCATAAAATAGGTATTTTAGCATCAGATGCACAAAAGTCAGTGCTTCTGCCAACGCTTTCTATTCAGTTTAGGAATGAAGCCGAAATGAAGAATAGAACTCACAGTCGGGTACTTGTCCAAACGCACATTTATCAACACATTTGCCATTTTCTGGCGAATTTGCTACGTGAACAAGAAGTTGTGCTCCAGGGCAGGTTTCACACACCTGGAACAACATTACTGAAATCAATTGGAAGGAACCAATCAGTGACATCAAATTACTTCATCGTAAGAAGCGCGCTGTGAAAAAACATTTCGAGACCCAGGCAATAATTCGCCTACTAACTATGAAGAGTTTTACAGCTACGATTGATAAATGATGCTATTCTTTATAATATGTAAACCACGAGCACATTGCAGAAGCCCTACTGCCATCTCAATCACTGTTAACAGATCGGGGTAAATTCCGAATAGACTTGGATATGATTATTTCCCGAAAGATGATGTCGAGCCAATTGAGGCTCATTTTCATGTAATTCCAAAATATTAAATGCTCTGTGGGTTCTGAGAAAACCTATAGAAAGGCTATTCGAAACTGAAGTTCTAAGTATGTAAAATAACAGAACGCACCTCTGCTTGGGAACATGTATGGCAATGTGACGAGCACATTTTGCAGTTCATGCCATCCAAATAGTATGTATCGTCGCAATGAGGGACACATCTGAAAGTCATACAAATTAAAAAGATTTGTTCAAAACCTACAAATATATGGGAGACTCAACCTAGTTCTTGATTGTCAAAAAATGTTCGCTGTAGGTATGAATTGTTACTTAGTTTCCTTTGAACTTTTTCGAAAAAGTCAGATTTCAAGCTGACGAGAAACTATAATATCTGTTACTTCACCTATTGGCCTACTACTATATTTGGTTCTAATTTGACGAAAACTTGAAAATTGCGATATTATTGTAGGCTAGTAGGAAACTACCCAAAGCAATTCCTGATTCGTGGCTTCCGTAGTTTTTGAAACCCTGTCCATTTTCTCTTTCACTTTATTTGAACGTACTATTTTAACGTTGATAGGATGAGAGGTCTGGACCAATACCAACTTCTATCCAAAACAAACCCATTTTTCGGAAAATGAAAGAAGTGAGACTAAATTTCATTTCAAATAATCGATTCAAATAAGCTCACAGGAACTGCTCAAATACAAACCATGTTAATTCAAAACCCCATCAAACCACTACCTTAGTATTAGCCTAAAATAACGTTTAAAATGGCGGGAATGCACAACACACCCCATGCATGACGCAAATCTACGTCACCAGCTATTCTACGACTAATGCTACGGTAGGAAGTCAGGCTTATTTGCTTAGTTTTCTTGCAAGACGTGTTTTTCATAGTGTGACGGGGTATAGCACAAACGGCAACAAGTTTTACGCCCTGTGAGTTTCATCAGACCATAATTTACGGATATCTAAAAACACCTTATGGGGTTTCTCGACTCCCTCTCCTTTTTTATTCGGGATTTACTTTCTCTTCTAGTTACACTGCAGTTTTAGCAATCCGATATTCTAGCTTTCACCGCGATACTTCTCCCTTGATTTTTTAACTTCAAAATGCGACCTAGCTTTTCCCCATCCAAATAGTTTTTCACTCCTTCCTTCCCTCTTGTTCTAAGCTTGTTTGTATACATTCGGCGGCGGCAGGAGCCGCTCATGAAATTTCAGCTAATCACACACTTGAATCCATTGCCGGCTTTGTTTCGGAGCGTTTGTGTGAAATGTTTACATCGGAAACATGCGACAGCCGATTGACTCTCCGTACATCCGCCATCGCATTCTGGATGGCAATCACCGACCGATCGAAGATCACCAAACGACAACGGCTCCACCTCATCTATCTAAAAAGAAACCACTTGCAGACAGGTAACAGCAGGGCATAACTATACTAAGTCTTTTGGAGCTCTCAAACAGACCAGGGCACAAAAACGAAAGGGATCAGACGACAGAGGCAAACAGGACGCAAGGGGTGTTCCGGGCCTTTGTCGCTCTTTTCCTGTCGATTTCTGCGCTCGTCTGTTCAGAGTCGCATGGTGCTGGCACAATAAGTATGTATGTCATAGTTCATGCATTTATATATTCTAGAGCGAACAATTCAGGCAACCTTATTTACATAGGTATCGATCGAATTGAAGAAATGTGAGTTTTCAGCCTCTCACAATTTTATCGGAACCGATTTATGCGCATCGCTATCAATGTCTCGAAAACGATAGATCTTTAAATTGCTTTTTTCGGAAACTTATTCTCTTCAGTGATGTTTCAAGCCTTACTGAAGTATGACGCAGTATTAATCAAAACTCGTAAGAATCTGAGAAACTGTTTTTTTTTCCTAAATCTCAGTCTTCACAACTACCGTGAACCCCTTCTAGTAGAGGCTATTACTACCTAACCACATCGTTCTTTTTTCTTTATTTTCTGGTAATCAGAAGTATTTTGATGCCGAAAAACCTTCAAGCATTCTTTGCCAATCTCATTCAGGTTATCCTACGGCTCTGAAATGTCGCTTTCACAGCGAACTTTTTCGGAACCGTTCCGATCAAAATTAAGGGCTTCCCTTGTCATTTAGGCCTAGGCCCCTATCCTCTGATGTTCTTCATTAGGAATGAATGAATTACAATGCCGAGGTCAAAAAGGAACGTTTTGAAGAATGGAGTACGTTTACAGAAAAACAGCACTACGCGTTCTCGACTTCTTAAAAAGTTTTAAGAGCTTTTGTGTGTTTGTGTGTTCTACACAGTTTAAAACGTAAAGCGTGTTGCTGCGTGACTAAAAGGCAGGCAGGCAATCATACGTGCAGTAATAGAAGTTCTGTATGGATACAAAAGAAACCGGTAATTTCACCTTTAAGACACCATCACCGCCGTAACAGAAAGTGAACCCAAACCTTGAGAAAGCAGTGAAAGGAAACTCAAAAAGACGAAAAAACCGATCCTACCACCAAAACACAGTCACCACCATCATCACCACAAACGCACCGACCAGAAATAGAAAGACGCGATTATGGAAAGAGGGAAGGCGGAAAAATGGTAAATATCAATTAAATGAAAACTGATGATTAAAGCACCAGGTATACGACCACAACACCGACACACCATGACATCAAAAAAGATTTTATTCACAGCTATATTTCCTTTATGAAAATGGACTCTCAAGGCACGAAATTGATGATGTAACAACGATGCATCAATATAGTACAAACATACACAAACACCACAACAACTACGATCATGCGAATCCGACTGCGACTGGGGTTCAGCAATTCAGCTTGCATCTTGCAGCAATAATTGAGAACACCAAGATACTCATATTGGTTAGAAGTTCGTTAAAAGGAGAAAAAGGACAGATATAATGTAGCAATGTTTAATTCCTAAAACTTAACCGTTTGCTAAAAATAATAGCGATATAAAACCCTAACTTCTTTACGAAAGAGGCAGAAGAGTAGGTAAAAACATTATAGTAATCTTAAATTCTATTTTATATTTAAGGCACTCATATCACGATGTGACAGTGTGAGAACATATTCAGGCAGGGGGTAATACGAATACTGCTAAAGTTAAAATCAAACCTGACATAGCAAATGCAGTGTATAGAGTGAAGGGAGAGAATAATAATTATAATAGTAATAGAACTTTTCCTTCATACACCTCCAAATGCTTTAGAAAAAACCGCATTGAAATAACTCTGCATAAGATTGTACTTCGATGCCGGAGACTAAACATAATAACTAACCACTCTCCTTACTGATTTGCTCGTATCTCTACAATACAATAGGAAAAGCCTATAGTTAAAAGAGGATACGATAGTAAGAAGCTTGGAAAATGTGGACCGAAACCAATACATGCGAGGATGCGGTAAGGTAAGAGGAAACAACGAAAGAGTAAAAAACAGTAACATGGTATATCAAAGGGTGAGAGGAAAGAAAAGGAATGACCAGAAGTACACGCAAAGCAATACCCTTGTAATGTGAATCACGCACGCGCTTCTCACGATTTACTTTTTTTCAGCAAATCATTCCTACCGGTATGATATACGCTATAATGCTGCTAAACATCCGCTGCCTCCCCAGGCGTACTCAGAATGCCGTTTTCTGTATATTTTTTTTTAGCAAGAATTCATCCCAGAACAGTATCTCGAGGAAAAATCTGAGTGTGATGGAAATGAGTGCCATGAATTGCAAACGGTGTGACGTTGCCATACATGGCCGGCAATCTACGTATATCATATCGGATGGAATGAACCGTACAGCTGCATACAGTCCGAACTTCTTTGCGCTCTTAAGGATTGGGACACAGAAGGAGAAAGGATGCCTGTGACCGGAGGATTATTCCCAACTGGCAATCATAGGCACTTCTCAAATGTACCGTCTCCCCGAACAAAAAGTCCACAAGTCGTGCTCGGATTGAATGGGATCTTGTGTTGGTAAGTATTGGGGGTGTCTTAATCGATACATCACTATCACAATCACTGCGTAAACGCGTTATTTGCGCTGTTTGGGTGTTCGTGATGCAGCTGCTGCTGAGTGGTTTGAGATAGACCATTTAAGGCCGTAGTGGAGGAGAAAGATGAGGACTCGTCGATCGTCACTTGATGAGTTGAAGGAAGCGGTGTAGATGTAGGAAGAGGTGCAGATGCGCGGCGGCAAGCGATCGCCGCCGAAGTCGCGATCACTACCAGTACAACCGCTTGAACGACCATCAACATAACGGGAAACGTTATCTGTAGAGAGAATACGCATCGCATCTCAACGCTCGGCTTACCGTACGCTCATGTGGTAAATTTTTCGCACAATACAGCGGAACAGTGTGTGCGACTAAGAATGTTGTGGTCGTAGTTGGAGCCAAGTGAGTGATATGAAAGCCCTGTCACCGAAAACCCCATGCGAACGAACAAGAGGTACGTTCCGAGCAGAGGGCACTTCTGGTTGATTCTCTATAGTCGTCGATCTCTTCTATGCTGCCATTGTCGCATATCCACCCAGACCCATTGTTGCGTACTCGGAGTGTACACCCATCTGCCGGACAGTTGATTGTTATGGAATGGGCGCTGTATTTGTGTTCTGGGTCGCACAAACGGCGATCGTTGTGGCACTGTCGCAGAACTCGGTATCGAGAACTGACGGGACCGTGAGAATGCCATCGGACGCTTCCGAATCTTCTGCAAGACACCAACAGTACCGACGGCTAACCACCACCAATTACTCATCATTTATAGTAGGTTAAGCGCAGCAAACAATGAGTATGCATTAATAGAAGCAGTAAGCCAGCAGACAATACTCGGCACCACTGGTTCCGCTGTACATTTGCATTTATTTATTGATGAAACAAATGAGCACAGATTCAGTAGAGCTACGAGTCGCGTCGCAAAGGCAAGGGAATTGAGCCATGTTAGTAAGAAAGCAGGCATGCATAGGCAGTTTGCAGAGCGGTTGAAGCACAAAAGCAAAGCACATGCAAACAAATATTGTAGGTTAGTTATGCGTTTGAAGGGCAAATTATTTCCAGCACCACTTCAACTGTGCATTACATCTATTTCAATGCGAATGAACACGAAGCTCGCACTTCATGTACTTCCAAGGTTTGGTTATTTCGTTCAGGTACGAGCTTCGATATCATTTTAATCAATGATCTCCGCATAACGTTAACTAGAAGGTATGAAATCCGACCTGGCTTGTAAGGTGTTGTATCCGACCCAGCACCGTTTGAGATGGTACAGGGGTTGGTGGATGAATAGTATCTCCTGGTTGCGCAGGTTCTGCTGTACCATACAAAAGTAATGTCCAGTCATGGAATGTGCCTGAATAATCAGTAATTTAGATTAGTGGGTGGAAAATCAGCATTGAATAGAAATCACCTGAAGCGGATGGATTATTCGTGACACTTTCGACCATAAGAACCCATGTCCCACGGGGGTCCTCACCCCACTGTTGAACAGAAAGGAAAGGCCATTTATGAAAACCGTTGCTATTATAGTCCTAAAATAATACTTCTGATTTCCGTCAACTAAAAAGAGCAAGAAATATCAGGTGCTGCAGAAAACCTGTACTGTCTGCATCACAAAGTGAATGCATACATATAATTCTAACCAACCTGAGGTCTGGGTGGTAGTAGCACCGATCTCGTTCGGGACGGTGAGAAAAGTGTGAGTTTCAGGTCACCTCGTTTCGAGTATCGGACTAAAACCGAAATAGTGAATGACAATAATTAAGAATTTATTAAAAATGTAGCAGACAATTTTCAATGGTTAGTGTGATTGTAATTTAAAATTAACGAAAGTATGCAAGACTGATGCACTTACCAGTAGCATGCACTTGAACATGTTCTAGATATAAAACTGGAGTTCCGGACTCGCAACCGTTCACTTCCAAAGTGAAATTCATTTGAAAACGGCCTTGAATAGGACGAGGGCTGAAAAATATAAACGTATACTTTGTTTTATGAAGCCAGGGTTGAAGTGAAGACCTACTTTGGTGCCGCCAGCTTATACTCGTATGTACAGATATGTTGCTCAGGTACCGTCCTCCAGGTCTTCGCCAATTTCACAAGGGCACCTCCATCCATGAGGCCGTAGCCGAATCTAGAAGGACCCATGATTAGCAGCTGCTCGGTCCGGCCTCTTTACGATCATCGGATGATACAGAAAATAGTATACTGCTACTCACTTGTTGCTAATCATTCTTCCCACACCATTTTGTGACCATCCAGGATTCCCCAGAAGCGGTGTCGGATTAGCTGTTCGAAGAACTATATGTTGCATATCTCGCCACGTGAGATCAGGGCTGAAACAGCCAAGAATTGCAACGAAGAAGCAAAGAAGAACAACACTGCCAAGAGTCAGTCCACTTACTTAGCCTCTAGCGCAAGCGCTATGATGCCGGCAGCCAGTGGAGCCGATGCACTGGTTCCTGTATGCATCTTTGTGCAGCCTGACGGAACATCAACGGTAACCTGAACGAGTCATCAAATGAAAATATTTTGCAACCAGTTGGTCGATTTCTTAACAATCGAGGAACATACAATAGCGGGTTGATTGATGTTCGCTGAGCTGTATGTAGTAGCGATTGATGACGGGCACTCTTCCAAATACCATGGACGACGATTATCATATGTCGCAGAAGAGATTGACAAGGTATATACAGATGTGGTGTATCCATCGGCCGAACAGGAATCTTGCCTAGAATCAGTAATGTAACTAAGAATTCGCTAGATTAAGCCTCTTTGCACAGTTTCGCTCCACATCAAAACTCTTCCACTTGGCGTTAAGCCGACTGATGATGTAAACTTCACAAGAAAGAAAAAAGTTCGTCAAACGTGGGATTCAAGTAGTACGCGCTCGCTGACTAATGGTATAAAGATTCACGCGTAGAATAATGAAGGAAAAGGTAAGCCGATCGGTAACTCTAACCTTTACGCGAAAGCATTCTGGTGCGCTTTGGGCAAAATAAACATATAAGGGCGCCATAATGTTCAAAAAGAGGTTATAATAGTGGTAACATTCTGAATAAACCCCTACAACACACCTTGAACCGCCATTTCCACTGGCCCACACAAAAATATTTCCTTTTCCTCGACGTCCATTTTTGATTCCTCTATAGAACGCTTCTCTGGCAAGCGGTCCAGGTCCATCAAATGTTTTGCCATCGTCCTCGGGGCCCCAACTTGCTGAGTAGATATCGATGTGGTCCTAAACGACTGACTTATGTACTCAGCACATTTCTTGTCAAAAAAAAAAAACGCTTCTTGCATTTCAGAGGTATGGACAACTTAAAAATCTTACTTGATTCAAAGACAACGATGCTGCTTCAACACTGTCTGACACAGCTCCATCAAGCATACGAACCTTTAACGAAATTGGTCTTAGATCGCTGGAAAGTGAAAAATATGTTCAAATATCACTCAAAAACCCACCCCTCCGATTTTCGCTTTGAACGCAACACCAACTCCGCAGTAGTTGTTCCCAGCAATAGCTGCAACCTCACCTGCACATCGGGTACCGTGCCTGCAAATCAATCATTGTAAAAGAAAAAACATGTGTTCATAGACAGAGCAACTGCTGTCCAGAGCATTCCTTAAATCACCGAAGACGAAAAAAACTCTGACGAATGGCCAACAATGATAGAAAAAAGGTCAACACACGAAGAAAAACCATTAAACTACGGCTGTCCGTATTTCTTTCGAAAACTCACTTGTTGTCACCGTTGTTTTGTGGCGTTGGATCATCGTCGTGATCGTTGATGTCGGTGCTTGCTAATGGATCGTAATTGGCCACCAGATCCGGATGATCTCTTAACAAAGATTAACCCTGCCAGCTTACATGATATCAGGAATAGAATAGTGAAAAGTGATAGTATTGGGTTGTAACATAAGTTCGTAGAGTTTTGCGTCAGAGTCATTTTACAACGAATTGTTTTTTTTTTCAGCAAAGTGTATACATTCATTCGAAAGAGCTCTTTCTCCTTTACAAAACTGTTTTATCTGTTTTTCTCGGGGAGTTTAATTGTTCGTCTTTTTTCTGGCTCGGAAATGGAATAACTAGAAGGAAAAATCAGCAATCAGCGACATCTGCTTTTCTTGCCGAAACAGCTCGGGAGATATGCAGTGGGTACAGGGAAGGTGTCTTACGTGGGTGTGTCTACTGCACGAAAATGGTTCGCAAAGCTTGAAAATGGCGACTTTGAACTTGAAGACACGCCTCGAAGCGGACGACCTGCAGAATTCGACCAAGAGCATCTGAAGGCACTGTTGAAGGAAGATGGCCGCCCAACAATTCGTGTATTGGCTGATTATTATAATAACTTATTTGACAATTTATTATTGCAATTATTGCTTTTTGTTCAGAGAAATCTTTGTGAAAAACTCTACGAACTTATGTTACAACCTAATAGTAAGGAGTGGTAATTACCGCTGAATTCCGTCATCAAGAATAGACACCGATACGTTACGGCCTGCGTAACCAAGTAGCCATGCCTCTCGCACATTCATATCATAGTTGCCTACAGCCTTTCCTACCTGAATACAACTGTTTGCACGGAGAACTCTGAGAACTAATTTCAATTTGCGTTCGATGTGGAATGCTTAACTAACCAAGTACCACTGATCAGGATAGAGTGGGTCAGGCCACGGCAGACGAGGAATTTCACGCACTGCTTGACGTCGGCGCTTCCGAAAATCTCTACTGGAACTTGTGCGCCTTGAACTAGAGGAATTTCGTTTTGACAGCCGCTTTCCCTCTCCCTGGAAATACAAAGGGTATTCATACTGCGATGCCACAGAATCAAGTGGCCTTGCAATTAATTATGTACTCATTTGTCTACCTCAACAACCTGAAAGTCATTGTGAAGGTAATCTCGTTTCGTGCGCCGCCGTGCCCTTTGTTCTGAAAGCCATTCGACGGCTGGATGAGAGTCCAGTCGCTTCACTGCCTCTCGTTTCCTTCGACGAGAATGTGATTCATCTTCATGATACAGGAAATAGTGACTATCAAGAAAGGGTTCACCCTGAAAAATGAGGAGAAAATGATATTAGCAAAAACCCAACCCACTACAATACAATATGGTTTCACTTTGAGCCAATTTACAGACCTATTCGTTTTACCCTAAAAAAAGTAAGTGATGACTGTTTCTTGGGCGCACCGTCTTCTATCAAAAGCGCCATAGTACAAGCAAGTTTTTGGCAGCGAAGGGCAACAGCACATCCAGTGTAAATATTGAATATTTAACAGTCCCCTGACTTTTGCACGATTACGCCATCAATACTTCTTGGAAGAAATTTGAAATTCCGTGAGAAGGAGCAAAAGTACGCCGGCCCTTCACTCAAACCCTCTACTCCGTCGCAACCCATACATCTACTTGACATGTGTTCAACGAACTGAGACTGTACTCTTTTTACCATATTGGGAAATTTTCAGTCAAAAGGCAAAAACCTTTTACTCGTTTGTGGTCACGAGTTTTCTAGAAGATTAATAATGCAACCTTGAAACAGTCGTACACGAGAACTGCTAAGAAAACACGAAATCCCGCTCCAGCGCAGAAAAACAAGTCTCAGGTATCGTGAGTGAAAAGAAAACACGTTCGCATCGCTTCGCTTTCACACCATTGCACACACAAGGACTGGTGAATCGTGCGCACAGGGTCAAATGATAGCTAAATGAAAACGAAACTGCAGTCAGAACATCTATCAGCGCCTCAGAGAGAGCCTTCTGCATTACCGTCTAGTCAAGTTACGATTGCCTAAATCTCAAGAGAAGCCTTCTTGCGCTTCTAGTTCCGAAAAACCCTCTTTCTTTGATCAACAGATCTTTATAACAACTAATATCATGTTTTAATAAATTATTACATCGAATACCACTCACCCTAACCCGCATTCCATGTTCGGCGGCAAGTTTTCTTGCCAATGCATCGTCTCGTTTTGCTAACCGAATCACTGTATGCGTCGGTTCTGGACAAGTATCGTCATCATCATCACATATCTAGAACCAAGTTGTGAGATAGAACCAGGACAGAACTTCGAATTGGAAAAATTCATTAAAAAAAAGGGAAATTCTGATAAAAAAAGAACCCACCGAATCGTGTTCTATTGCATATATACAAGTAAGCGAAAATAATACGATCAGACCCGTTCTCATACTTCTGACTAGATGAGTAGTAGCACGTACAAATATTAGTCTATTAGAAATATAAGGAATAGTAGAAGTGCTATTAGCACCTCATCAGGTTACACGATACGGTTAGTCTCACGAGTAGATGGAAAGGCGGATCTGAAAAAGACAAAATTCAGTGTAATACTCTTTTGAAGAGAAATTGCTAACTGGCCGCGAGAGGGTTTTGGCTGGCAGTGGCCAGCGGGGCTACCGGGCACTTAATCATGTAGAACATATGCTCAAATCGCGAGGTGAAGGATTACGACAACGATGATGGAGGAATGAATGAAGTGATAGACCGATAGAAGTGTTTTCTAAACGTCACCACCACAACCACGACCGCAAAGAAGAATAGATGAACTGAAGTCGTTCTTACTACCTTTCTCTCACACAGCCAATCTCTATCACCTCAACACTTCACTCTACACATTTTCCTGATGCGACCAATGAACATTCGAGAATGGCGATAAATGATATTGTATGATTATGATAATAAGATTTCCGATGAGGAGGACGTCAGGGTTGCATGGTAGGCAAACAACGCTGATCAAATAACACGAATGGCAAACAAAACTGAACTGCAATACGAGTTGAAGACTGCCTACACATATGGAAAGAAGGAGGAATAAATTGAATGACAACCGACTTGCCAGGAACCCTGTCATTCGACTTACAGGTAAGACAAAAATGAGGACTGCATCATTCCAATGGCAATAGAAATCAAAATATTACTTCCTAGAAACACAACCTAACTCCAGATAATCCAATAGTAGCATATACATTTCATATCACAGATGTTCACCTAAATACCATTGACATACCGAGTAGAAGTACAACTGGCCTGTGTTTCGGAAACCATTACCGAGCAAATTTAGCAAATTATAACTCAATATCTAAAAAAAAGAGAGCTAATTCCAAATTTTCTAACGTCAGAAAGCTTTCCTCAAATCCCAGAACTTATTCTACAAAGGATCGTAAACTATTTCAAATAAAAGCTACGTAAATGAAAGACACCGCATGAAACATCAATGTCTCAATCATGGAATGTTCTCAAATGTCTCGTTGGTAGTTCTTATGATCGCATTTTTGAAAAGGCATTAATCAGTGACATTCACAATGAATACCCACCCTACCTATTCGCACCATTGAAATTTAATGTAATAGGAAAACCTCTTGATTAATTGTTTTACCTGTGATGGAGAATGTCACGTACAATTGTCAACATCTATAGAACAGAACTAGAGAAGAAAGGGGAAAAAACAGACTACTGGTAGAACGTGGTACGGACAGAACCTTGATAAACCAAGCCTAGAAAATCTGACTGACACTCACTCATCTACCTGACTCAAACCTTTGTTGGAACTAACCTCCAAACAGCAGATTCCCACAACGGTCGAACACGTTGCCGCAGTTTATTTGGCACTTAACTTGAGGTCGTCCCACATGAAGTGGTAACGCGTCGATCGGGCGCAGGTCAATGTATTACGAATCCTCGATTCAATCAAGCCGAATGCCATATAACAAATTAATTGATAATGCTGAATTATAAGCAGGGGAGCTGCTCAAGTAGTGGGAGCTTTTCAAAGACTCACATGGGTAGGCATGGCGAGGAGATAAATTGGGAAAATCGATGGGTACGCAAAAAATGAGCATTCTAGACTTGTAATTCAGATGCTATTTAAATGCAAAGCAGAATGAGGATTAGGACATACCCTCCGACTCCGCATTACTTGTCGTTGTCTTTCGCAAAAACAAAAATCAAAACACAACCCATCAACTTTGCTAGAAACCTGTACGATTCGAAGATAGAGGTAGGGGGAAAGGCAAACGAGAGGGGAAAGGAAACTGT
The DNA here is from genome assembly GCA_000469685.2 of Haemonchus contortus. Classification (NCBI taxonomy): domain Eukaryota; kingdom Metazoa; phylum Nematoda; class Chromadorea; order Rhabditida; family Trichostrongylidae; genus Haemonchus; species Haemonchus contortus. Next base: position 40,335,438 of record LS997562.1, read on the forward strand.
AGTGAAGCTGTCGTGGTAAAGCGTCCCATACTTTCTTAAACTTGACACTTGACGAAAAAACCTTGAAAGGCAACCTGGATACCCATGCCCATCACTTGAACTGCCTTAATCGGACCAAAAAATGTTCATTTGACTACGAGTTGCTGTACGACATGGGCTTCACACTTTGAGAATAGCATTGCGGTGATCTTTCTTGAAACGTTTCCAAGGAAAGCTAGCTCAGTGGCCTGAAAACTGCTACGGCTACCGGGACCAATCAGTAGAACGCTTCAATTGGACTTGTTTACCTATTGGAGCAACAACTACAGAAAACAGGGATATCTAATAGAAAGTCCAAAGAAATCTGAAGATCCACAGCTTTGCAGTATTACAGGCGATTCTAAGGCCAGAATTCATTAGAAAACTCCCACACATACCAGTCAAGACGTTATAAGAGCACAACCCCAACCGGAAAGTTCAATCAACCGTTTCTTATGCAGATTATCGAAAATTACATTGGCTCATATTCACCATACTGTATTCAAATGTTGACAGTGAAGTTTATAATTGACATATCCATTATGGCATAATTTCGCAAAGGATGAACCCTGTTCACTTGCCACAAGAAAACTAAACATTCAAATAAACAGGGTTCAGGAAGACGCTAGACAGGTTTGGTGGCATTGAATGGATCCATGGGAACGATCATAAAGAGGGCACGTTGAGAAATTGCATACAGAAGAAAACAAAGGAAAGTTAAACTTTGTTTTGAAGTCGGAAATTCGCCGAACTGACGGAAACCTTCCCATTTCCTCTTCCTTGCAATTACTTAATGACTTCACAAATAGCCCGACATGTAATAGTTCAACATAATTCCACCGTTTATTCCCCTTACCATACAATACCAACTTCCCAACTCAAAAAATAGGATTGATTTTAAGCACAAAAGATTGATTTCCGTCTGGCGAGTAACCGGGCCAGTGGGCTGATCTTTGCCGTTGCCCTTCAACATTTGAAGCGTCACGACAGCACGTCATGTGGTTTACAATGTAATGCCGAAACATTGCCCTTTCATAAAATCTTCCAAGAAAGAAATTGCGTAATTTTGAATTGCCGCCAAATTTACAGCAAAAATCTTATTTATTTATAGTTAATTAATTTATACTTAACCTGATAAATAATCCTGCCAGTCCGTTCAGAAGAATTGTGACGGTCGTTTGGCTTAGAGGTTGACATTTGCAAAATAGCTTCTCAAAAAGGAGCCAGCATTTAAGGGAAGGACGACAGGACGGCGTGTACCGTGCCCAGCCTCGGTGCGAAAAAGTTGACCTTTCATATGTTTATTTACCCAATGATGTCTGCAGGTAGAGTACATCCTAATCTCTCTAATTTATAAAGCAGAAACTTGGTGTGTCGGTTTGTCGGTTTGTGTGTATGTCGGTATGTCGGTATGTCGGTATGTCGGTGTGTCGGTATGTCGGTATGTCGGTGTGTCCGTCCGCAAACGTTTGTGATTATGATAAAGGTAATGATATGGAAAACCCATTCTCTCAACGAAACTCTCACATTTCCCTCTTCACATTTAAAGCAGTAAATGGATGGGTACGTTCATGGGGTGGAGTCAGTTCTGCGGTATGTAGTGAGTACATAGTGAAGCCAGTACTGCGACACTGGAATTTCTTACTGACAAAGTACAAGGCTACCCCAATAATTTTTTCATTTTTTCTTCCATCATTCTCCGCCCTTCTCATTTCAGCATTTCAGACTAAAAAGTAAAGTCTAAATAACCCCAGTATAAATTCCCCTCCTAAGGCAAAGTGGAAGCGATCGGCTGACCCGTCATTTTCTTTTTAATTTACTTATCGAAGCGTAAGCGACACAACATTTTGAGTTCCATTACGTACTGCCCTTTCCCCCTTCAGCATTACTGTAAAGAGAAGTATCATAAACTAAGGATCTCAGGATCTTAACACCGTTGATGGTTACCCTCTTTTCTTCGTTAGCTCCACAGCGCCTTCTCTATGACTCATCAACCTAGACCAACAAACCGGAAACAAATTTTGAATGGTTTTTATTATTGTTCTCGACTGTTGATAACACCACTATCAAGAGACCATGACCCATCCTGCTGATTTCCATATGGTGGTTGAATTAGTTTTGTTGGAACTGACAGCTGAATAAAAAGAAAACGCGATACCATCCATGCACATTTTGATAATCTCTTAGCAAGGAATAACTTAAGTCATGTTCTATTCTCACGTTGCTGATCATCAACGCACAACTCGCTAGAGAAAATCTGATTCTTACAGACCCAAAGGCATCCCTGGCTCTGGCAAATCTATGTGGTGAGGTGAGGTGAGGAATTGACGCTCCCCGCAGGATTTAAACTTTGAAGAGGCTGCATCGGTGAATCTGGCTATTGAGTTTGAGCGAAAGTTTCGGAACGGTATGCACACCAAGCATACGTTTTCGAAACACTCCCAGATAGAGGCCTATTGAAATGGATGGCTCTTACAGAACTGATTGTGTTGACTGAAGGTGCTCCCTAATGAAGCATTTGGGTAGAGTGGCGAAAAGGTTTTATCAATTCTTCAGTTGATCCGAAATTTTCCAAGAGGTACGCGTTACATGAGTATCATTTATGACCATCAACGCACAACTCGCCAGAGGAAATCTGATTCTTACAGACCCAAAGGCATCCCTAGCTCTGGCAAATCTATGTGGTGAGGTGAGGTGAGGAATTGACGCTCCCCGCAGGATTTAAACTTTGAAGAGGCTGCATCGGTAAATCTAGCCCGAATTTGAACTAAAATTCCGTCAAGGCATGTTTTTTTTAAACATGCCTATTTAACCACCCCCAAGAGATTCTTCCGGTAAGACGCAATTCTCACTGAACCGACTGGGAGCACGGATCATTCTGAATTACAACTTTCATGTGAAACGGAATTTTCAAAGAAGTACCGGTAGCATGATTATTGTGGACCTAATGCCATTATACTTCTGCTATTTTCATTGATAAGGTGAGGTAAAGAAATTTATCTCTCCGCGGATATGGAGCAATGTCGACCTTTCCAGTAAGTCTGACATTTTCGGATGGGTCAAACTTTTTGTAGTGTATGAACTGCATTCACAAAGATTCATAGTCAAAAAAGTGTTAGCCATCATTATAATGGAGTAGTTCATTTTATATTCATCGAAAGGAAATCCCAGATGATTTGTACTAATCTTTGTTCCTACTACATAAGAATCCTACTACATAAGAAGGAGGATGCCCGGCGTAGCCGGGCATTACCTAAGAAGGAGCATGCCCGGCGACAGCTGGGCAATGCGACTGGTAAATACATAATCAAATAGTTGGGTGTGCTTGGTTTTGAAGATAGGAGTTAGAAAGTAGAAAAACAGCAATTCCCAAGAAATCATTGCTGAATTCATTAAAACACGCGCAACTTTGAATTATTCTGCTTCGAGCACGAACTAACCAACCTACACAGATTCTTGCCGTTCTGTTATCATAAAATTATTCAAAATCAAAAAGTTTGTATTGAGAATCCTGTAGATCAAACAAAAATTGAACCAAAAAATGAAAAAAAAAAACGCGACGACCCTTTCATTTGATATCCCTAAATTGAAAAAGTACGCATGTGGTATGTGTGCAGAAATGCGTGATGCCGTACAATTGCAGACCATATAGACTGGCTTAGTGGAAGAGACTTTGAAAAATCACACCGAATAGCATTACCACGTAATTTCCTTGCGGGGATTACTGTATTACAAAGTTCAAATACCTAAAACTTTACAAAACCCGATTTAACCTTCCCCCATCCCCTTATCCTATAAGGTCCGATTGGTAGTATGGTGGCAACTAGCGGGCTATAACACTCACTTGGCCCTCGGGTCGAATTCTGGTCGCCCAGGTCAACCGATCCTTCATTCATCGGTTAATTGGTCTCAGACTCGTCTGGTGGGTAAAAGCACCGACATCGGGGGCAACTGTAAGTCACTGTATAGGCCACATACGCATTCAAAGGCTACTACGATTCTTGATGGAAGTCAAATGCATGGCGTATCCAAAAATGGGACTGGTTAACACCAAAGTCCTATACTTCTCGACTTTAGTGCATACGATGAAGGGAAAACAGAAAAAGTAGACTGCCGATCTGCAGATTATAGGTTTCATGGTAGCGATTGCCCAGAAAAAATGTTCGGAGTTCGAGAGCGGTTTTACGATGGGTTGCGCAAAACAGTCACACCTCCAGAACAAGTTCACTATCGATTGGCGAATTTCATTCGTATTTCTCCCAGTTTCTCTGATTTCTGTGGACAACATGTACCCATGTTATACTTCCCACGGAAGCCGCACTTATTTTTCTGCTTCTGTCTGCACTCTCCGCTATATCGACAGTCTCTCACTACTGCGAACTCGCACCCTCCAGCTTTTTTACTCCCCTTCATCCCTCCCGGAACCGAGGTCAAGTGTTTCTCTTCGAAATGAAGGAACGAGGGAAACCTCAGATTGTGTCGTGTGAACAGAGAAGGGTCTAGGGAATGGGCGCAGGAACTGCGCTAAAAGAATTCGATGATTTTGAAGGCTTTTCTGGGTTTAAACTGATTTTCTGGGATCGTATTCCAAAAGCGAATTAGGGGACCGAAGGACGTGTTTCGCGACGCTTTGCATGACCCTGACAAAACTTTCGATTCCGTTAGGAAATAGCCTACGCCCCTCCCCTCCCCGGATGTGACGTTCCCTGTGCTCAAGCTGAGTCACACTTGAGCTATCCTTGTCAGAAGTAAGACCGTGACGATCAGATTTCGGAGTCCTTGTAGTTTCTGAAACAGTAAAGCAGGCTGTGGGTCTAAGTTAAATGTCCCCCTTAACGCCTTACGTGCTCGAATTATTTCAGAGCGTCGTATAATGAGGGTTTTTCTTGAATGTCTATTGTTTCTGCGGTTGATTACTGTATCATAAAAAGAGACCGCATGGAATTTGTCTTGGTCTCCCTCACAGTTGAGAAAGTATGGTAGCGAGTTAAAGTTTCTACGATAGTGAGCGAGAATGTCGCGCGTGTCATTTCCGCCTGTAAACCGGGCTTCGCAGCCAAGATTGGCCAAGCCACACCAGCAAAGCACACCACATTCTGGGAATGAGTCTCATCAAGCAATTGGTATGTTAATGTTACAAAAAATACAGTAGCAAGTGTTTTAGCGTCAACTAATTTCGTTGTGAGGATGCGCCTCAGCATTCAAACTCTATTCAGGACCGTAGCATTAAATTGAATGTGTTCCTGACCTATGCAAAGGCTTGGAGTGGCCAGGCGATGTACAAGTCAGTGCTCTCGGGCAAGCCTGGTAATAAAGTTGAGGAATGGTACGATCCAGGATTCAATCCCCAGACCATGCTGTATGGCATTGCACCATCCCCGACAAATTGACTACTAGAAGAAATAACTTCTCAAAACATTAATCAAGTCTGTTTCACCTAGATGCCAACAGGGAAAGAAAATTGGCCTCAAAATCCTGACATTTTATGCTACCATTCCTAATCTCACCTCTTTGCAATTGCTTTTTAAGGAAAGTCAAATACAAAAAGGAGATTTCAAATGTTTTCCACTATTTTTTATACAAGTAGATGATTAAAAATGATAACAAAAAAGCATATCGAAAATTCCAAGCAATTCCATAGCATGTCAACTGTCTACATACCTTTACTGATAGAAGCTGCACCGGATCCCGAAGGAAAAAGAGAAGACGAGTAAAAGCTCAAGCTGCCTGAAGGAGTGGTCTCAAGTACAATCTCTAGAGCGGTAATTATTCTGAGAAACCTGCCAACATTTGCTTTTTGAATGCCAGTATAAATTGTCGAAAAACAGCTTACTCTATAACACTCATAAGACTCTATAACTTTCTTACGGAGGGGGCATGAAGCAATTTGATAGAGAGCGGTTAGACTGCCTCAGAACAACCTAATTAATGCCTCATGACGAAAGTTGACAGATTGATGAATAAGAACGACATTTTGGGCCGGAATCAATTGAACTGGTTGTATACGAAAGAGGTCTGAGGGTGTGGATCGTCGGATGTGAGGTGCGAAAGAAGAAAAGCGAAAGCGGTTCGACGGGCTGTCACAGCGCGCTTTCACCCTGCCCCCCGCTGGCGCCGCCTGCATGCCGCCCGTTTTGGGAGTGAAGGGGTGAAGTGGATGACCTTGGCCAGGGCTAGGCTTCATCCCGACGCTTCTTTTATATAAGGTCTACCAATGGATCCAGTTTTACACAACATCTCGCAGAAGATTTCTGGAAACCGAGATCTGATGGCAATCAGAAAACCGTTGACGCTTAGGGGAATTCTAATTAGGATCCGATTTTCGAAAAAGGAGTTCCTACTGAGGGCTAACGTTCTAACAGCCAAAGATCACTGAAGACTTTTCTAGGACACCTGTAGACCGACTGATCTTCATAAAGAAAACCATTTCCGGTATTGCCCAGAAAACCCGAAGATCGCGATCGCTCCGCCCACTTTATGTGGACTTTTTGACGGAGCTGTTTTTGCTCCATTTGTTATGCTACATATTCTAAGCCGGACCGAAGTTTAATAACTATTTCTTAGCATCTTTAGCATTATATGGTTTTAGAATGCCCAACCTCTCGACAGGGACTTTACTATCGGTTCAGAACATTTAAAGCAACAATCAAACCAGCTCCATTTTTTATGGGTTTCGAAAACTGTTATGCCGACTTCCTTTCTTGTCACACTAACCTAAGGTGTCTCTGTATTAATAGAATCCAAGAAAAACTTGAAATCTTCCGGTTCGACCACTGCCTTCAGAGATCATGAGACCAGCCAGAAAAAGGTCACGAGAAGAATTCAAAGCGGAAAAATGAAGAAGAATCATTCTTACAGTATTCGGCCCATGCCAAAAGTGAATAGAATTTCAGGAAGGCTCCGAATTCCTACCGTAATCCCACACTGGCTTCAAAATATGGTACCAACACACGACATTTACGCCTCCTCGTCTGGAATCACGGTAGGAATTCGTATCCGCGCTGAATTTTCGCTCCTACGAGGATCCAAGGTAGCTCGAGAGTCTAGGAAGATGGGTCAGGGACTAGTGGACTATGAAGAGGCCGGGTGCCCACCTACTTCGCTATTCTTCCCTCAGACGTTGTTTTTTTTCTGCGCTACGGTGGAGTTCGAAAAAATCGAAAAAAACCGAATACGCATTGATCATCTGTTTATTTTTCCTTGCCCTTCTCTGTGATGGTTTCCAAACAGCGGCAGCGCGACTACCGATCAATACGCACTTACTTCATTAGTGAAATTTTCGTCCCTTCAGCATGATGGAATAGACGACCTGGTCCTACTATGCAGTCGAGGAAACATTAGGGAAGAGGACGTGATGGGCAGGCCATAGCAGTACTTCTAGGAGCTTGAGTGGGTTGTTAGGGGAGCTTTCTGTCAGCTACACACTTCACTTTAGGTCGTTCGAGGGCACGTCATTTCAATTCCCCTTCACAAATAGAACTCACAAAACCGCCATCCAATTCCAAGGACCCATGGCCTGTGCCTCCTTGCTACCCCACAGAAAAAGTCCCATAAAGGGCGTTCTAGAAAAAAAAGCCGAGCCGATAAAAGGCGCAGACCTTCTTCAAGGTCTCCAGGGAGGTAGATATGCAAAAGACAAGATGCAACGGCCTTTCCGATACTTTTTTTTACTGAAGGACTTTCCGATCGAAAGCATAACGCTCCTGCAAGATAGTCTGCAATTTCGCGTGCATCTCGACGGCATTTTGAGAAAAAACCAGAACTCGGGCATTCCCCAATTACCCCCTGGAATGCTGCAATTATTTTTGACTAATAGTTGTGTAGCAGAAAAAGGAGAAAAACTAGATGGCGATGAGAAAGTAATGTTGCTATTAAGAGATTAGTAGCTTCCTAAAGCTGCTGGTGAGTTGCTCCATGAACTTCCTGCAACTGCGCCCTTGGAGGGATGACAAACAGATGTGGGCTGGAACACAAAAAATCGTCCATGAATTCTCTATAAAGCGCTGATGCAATACTTCTGAAGGATTCAAAATAAAGTTGTATTGTGCTGATGAATCTTACTTGGGGGTGCTCCCAAGCAGTGGACTGACGATCGTGTGGGCATTTGGAAGTGTATTTGTTCTATGCTATGAACTACGGAAGCTCGCCTATGCATAGCTCCGTGCTTACTCCTCCCGAACGATTCTGGTACCGAGCCGATCTCATAAAGAGGAAAGACTTTGCTGGGCCAGGTCAGTCCAGTACCGACCCTGAACAAGGCGAGTGATAAGGTGCCGCAGTACACCACCTCCACCGTAACCTATGACTACAAAAAATAGACTTTCTGATGAATTAATTAGGACAGTGCTATGAAATATCACTCTCCAACTTTCTTGCGTTTACTTGCTGTCATTACTTTACTCTTAAGAAACCTCAACTGTGCAGTTGCTTTACGGTCTTCAATGGATCACCCGTGACGCGGTTACTTTACTGGAACGAGTTTTCGTGCCATCGAAACCTTACTCTATCCCAAAAAAACCTTCACGACGGAGGGTATGGGCATATGTGGAAGGGACGGCTACTTGGAGCATCGAACTGAAACGGAAAGTGTGAGCTGAAGAGTAATCCGAAAAATCAATCCCATAGACAATATAATAGAAGACTACGAGGACGACGACGATCGACTCGATAAGCAAGTTGCATGTGGCGTAAATGATTGGCGGCTCGGTTTGAGAACCAGTAACGTGGGGTCCATCGAATACCAGTTACGAATGAATGTGGCTAACGTGCGACGAAGACGATAAATGATTGTGGTGTCAGTTTGTGGACGTCAGTGGCATTAGTAACAAACATAGACGGTTGTAATGGACCCAGCCAACACTGACCGAGACGGTTACACTCACGACGACCCATACCTCGCTATGTGTAATTATCCATGCTCCATGTGTGACCGATGACGATGCCAATTGGTGCTGGTCCCTTATCGCCGATGAACCATCGACATTCATCAACTTGTAGAGCCAAATGGATACGAGCGATGACGAAAACAACAACTCATGGATCTATGGAGTGGGAGATTTTGAAGAGGCTGGGTAGTTTGGGACTGTAGAGTTGCTGAGGCTCCATAAGCTGTATATTGGCAACGAGTTTGGAAAGAGTTAGGCTGAATGAAGTAGATAACCACCTGGGCCATAAGCCACTTTGGTGTGCTCTCTTGGCGGACTTTCACAGACGGGATCCACCGCAAGAAATCTCTTTCATTCGATAACTCCTTGGTTTCCCGACCGATCCCAAGAAGGATTTGGGATGGTGTGCGCATAAGGGCGACGGAAACATCGGACGCCTAATGCTTTCCGGAGTACGCCATGCAGTCGGCTTTCATCCATAATCATAAAGGCTTGTAAAGCTGGCTATTCAGATTCAGGAAATTAAGAAGTTCCGAACCAGCAATGAAAGGTAAAAGCCCACTCCCTTACAAAAGATTTCATTCGACTGACCAAATCGGGAATCCGTTTGTGAAGCATGGACGAGTTTGTCCATTTCAATGGGATTTCATTGACTAAGCGGCTTGAACCACCCAAAAAACCAATCGCACTTCAACATAGTCATCCCTTCAACTGCTCTTCAAGGTGAGTTTCTTTGCAGAGACTGGGGAAGAAAAGATAAGACGCTTAGCTGTAGCTGAGAGCTTCGTTGACAAATGGCTACCTACCATCGAACCTGAATTCGACGAAAAGCAAAGGAGCTTACAAATAGAAAAAACTATGATTTGTTCACCTGAAGTGCTCATGGGTACGGTCTGAGAAGGGTATTTATTTATCTGGGGATACGTTTCAAGGGTATGCCACAAACCAAATCAAAAATCGAGAAGGATTCGATGGAACAGTGAAGAAAAGAAAAGAAATTTCGAACGGAATTTCTAGAAAATCCTGAGGGATGGGACCTGTCAGGCCTGAATGAGGCCAGCCCACTCATCCAGTTTGTGCTTTAAATGGTTCCCCGAGCAGGGGATTTCTGCACTAATAGGAATAGAACCAGGTAAGCTGTTCAACTAACACTATATATTGGTGAATTGCACTAACAATTTCGGGACTCAACTATGCACCCATTGCTCTCCAAGCTCGACTTTTCATAAACTTTGACTTTTTTGAGTGCAGATTTTACTGGTACTTCGAAGAGCAACCAACATTGACATTAAGATTTATTGGCTGCTGTCAGTTTTGCGACTCGGACGAATAGCTGCAGCACTTTTCAGGAATGTAGGGAAGTATCCATGGTTATTGTAGGGAAGCGTGCAAAATAAGTCGTTGTTGCCTAAACATCGGCTGTCAGCTACTGGTTATTTGAAGTGGAACTGTTTGTAATCAATCTCCATTTCATGCTTGTTGGACCACTGAACACCCCAATTCAGCGGACCTTCAGATAGAGAAATCCTTTAGGTTTGAAGAAAAAAGTCCGAAGCCCATTTTGATGATAAATCAAGAAGAAATCTTCAAGCCTTACGACTTTTTAGTTTTGATGGAGGATTATTTTGGGCCAATTTTCGATTTCAAAGGTTCAGATTACTATGAGCTTCTTAACACTGCAGGGATCAGATGGGATCCTTTTTGAAGTCGACTATTTTTCCTATGGATTACCGTCCCCTGCAACTATGTAGGCACGAGTGACTAAATAGTCGAAGATTCAGACAGACTGGCGAGGATAATTTTTAAAAGTATGACCAAATTATTCAGAAAAATGTAAAAATGAAAGCCATTTTCGAAAAGTCTCTGGAAATTTTTAATTTTTTGTGAAAGGTGTAAAACTTTACTAGTCTAGACTAAACCTTCTCAAGTAGTTTCAGTAGCAGTTTTTTACTTTTCACTAAGGAACTTTCACGAATGTGAGAAACTTTGTCTTTCTCGAACTTGATTAATTACTTCTAATTAGTCAATTTTCGGTTCCACTCTGAACAAGGAATCCGATCGGATAAAAAATTGAGAGAAATCGCTAAAAATGATTACAGATGAAATTGAATTGATTCATCTTTTAAGTTACTTCTTATTGAAGTCCGAACATTTTGGGGTTTTATAATTGACACAGTGGAACCGAAGCAAATTACATCATGTAAATTGGTCAAAATGAATCATGACAAAACTGGAATTTTGTGTAATGGTGGACTATGGTACCAATAGATAAATGAGCAAATAAACAAATAAATAAAGATCTCTCCCTACACAATCGCCTCAACCCCGAAGAGTTCTCTGATTAGACAATGGGACACCGGAAAATATTTTTGGCAAAAAAAAAACGGCCAGGAAGAATTTGATCCGATGGATCCTAGTGGTACAAAAAAAAAAGGTTTTTAGCCTACTCTAAAACGACCATATCGTATTTCATCTCAAAGTAGTTCGTTTATAAGTTTGTAGTACCCTTTAGGGAGGTCTTTCATCCGGCAGTCAATAAGGCAGGGTCAGGTTTCGAACTGTTTTCCGATTATGAATACAAACCCAAATGCGTGGCTCAGCCAAAGGGATCGATTAACAACCCAAAACTACCCTTACACCACGATTGCCCAAACTTCTAGCAGACTTAAAAAGAGGTGCTCTGATTTAAAGAACAATTTTGAGACCATTTTTCATTCTTTTTTCCTTTCTTGAGCACAAGTAAAGAAAAAGGTCAGGAAACTTCTGTAGAATGCACGCGGTCACAGTCACAGTGCCAGCGCAAAGCATTCTTCGGATTCCTCTATCGAGAGAGCAGCCGCGAGCGCCTTAATCTGGAACCTCTAGGAAAAAGCTTTCGCAAAAGGTTTCGTCGAGAGAAAATTGTTTGCAAGCAACCACCTAAGCTTGAAGTGTTCGCTTTCGTTCATGGTTTTTTCTCAATACAAACGAAGAATCATCCGGAGAACGCTGATGGAAAGGCGTCGGTAATGTGTCGACGAAAGGTGGAGGGTGTAAGAATGGGTAAACGCATGGCGGAAATGAAACAAAGGAAAAACCAGCATTGGAACAAACGTGCTCTCTCGAGCCAGTTTAGTTCCAAAATTGATCAACGACTAGCTCAGGCAATTCGAACAGGAGAAAATATTCAGGCATGGGACAGTGGCTAAGAATGTCACTCCTGTCTGCCCCTTCCTTTCATTTATTCAAGATGATGTACCAGTGTGAGCTATCATCCATGTCACTACACTTGAAATAAGCTTGGCTGGCTAATGAAAACAGAACAGCACGAACGGAATTCAGTGGATCGGATGGTGGATGGGATAAGCCGGACCCATTGTATTGGGCTATGCGTCTGACTTTTAGCAATATCATGAAGCCCATAGACTTGTTAGCACAACGAGCATCATGTTATAAACAGCTTTCCAATCTTCTGGATATTTTCGGTCGAAGTTTTAATTTAATCGTTTTGAAAGGCGAATTTACTTGTGATGGTATCTGGACCTAGCTAGCCTGAGCGATGAGACCTGGATATACAGAATGTAAATCTACGCAATCCCATGTCTTATGGGTCACTGACAGCAACGGTTGCTGTAAACTGGTCTATCCAATTACATGAAAGGTTATCCCTTTGACACCTCGCTTATCGAGTGATATGTTTGAAAAGGGGATTGGCCTAGGGCCAAATGGATACACAAAAAGCACTTGGAACCATAGTCAAAGCATTCTAGGCTGGCATGAAGCAAGTGACTAGGGATCGGAGTCAAAAACACTAGGAGTCTCGGATCATGTTCTTTTCTGGGAACACTGAAGCGTAGACGATGCCCGGACTGACATGCATCTGTACTTTCAAGGGACAAAAATCACGCAAAAATTCTCACGAAATCATCCTTACTTCATAAAGAAATAGGCCGAAATTCGGGCCCTTTCGCACTTTTGGCAGAACGAAGTTTAATACTAGTGTGGCCAACCAATTAACCTGCAACCGCAATCTCCAAACCATCTCAAATGAGGGCGGAAACCTGCCTGGTTCATTTTTCGAAAGCAGTAGGGGCGGTAAAATTCATAGCCCATATAGCGACTGAAACAGCTAATTATACTGTGAGGTGTCTTGAAGCCATTTTCCTCGCGGTAGGACTGACTGACAAACGGAACTAACTTAGACAAAGTTCGATCCCATGAGCCATGAAAGTGAAATGACACGTCTCCACCTGGCCCGTAGTTGAAATAGGATAATTAGCCTCTTCAAAACCCTCGACAGTATAGACCAATAGATGGAACTGCAACTGAAGTATCGACCTTGGTTTGATCTGGTTCAGCGTATGAAAGGAGAACAACTCGGATTGAATGCTGTAAGAGGAAGCTTCAAGGACGCCGAGATTGGACCGCGGAAGCTTATCGAGCTCCAAAGAAAGGGAAAAGAATAACCGGAAAGCTTTTCTACCGTAACCTCTTCGCGATATATTCAGAAGTGTAGACTATGGAGAAAAGCTAACCATAGTAGGGGTGATCGAGTTAGGTCCCTTCATGCCGGTACCTGTTCCTTGGGAAGTTCTAAGCATGACAAAGGCAGGCCATACCGTATACGACCACTAAAAAAGTGGTGGAGGAACCGTGCGATGACGATGTGGACAGAAAGCTAAACTGACGGTACCATGAGTGACGTCAAACGCCTTAAAAGGCGTCCCCATAATGGAAAGCTGGAGACACGTCAGAAATTTAGGAAATATTGTGGGAGGCGGGGGACAAATCAGAAACGAATGACATCAAAATGGGCCATTTTAATGCAAGAATTCAACCAACGACATTAAACAAATTAAAACGTTTTTTTTGTGTGCAAAACGTTTTTTCTAATAGACGATCCATTTATTGGATGACGAGACGACATCTAAAATGTCATTCTGATTCATAGGAAAACATAGACAACCACGGCCTGGAGACTTTTCTAATGGCACCTGGAATCGGCCGAAAGTGGATGACATGACGTGGAGCCAGTCAAAATTCGCTTCATGCAAACCTCTGCAGTCCAAATGACCCTGGATGGTGTGAGCAGTCGAGAGGCGAAAACCTCCTGAAACTACTGCCATAGGAGGCAAAGACTGAAGTCCCAACTCCACATATGGCATCTGTTCTCTACATAGGACCAACTACCACTTCTACTTTTCAAGGGTCGCTTAATTACAGCTAGTTTTGTCAGGACCGGATAGAAGTCAATACAATAAACAGCGCCTTTTTCGGCGATCCGATTTACTCGGGCCTGCGGAAAATACGAAGGAAGCATTGCTCTTCACAAAACCATATACATAAACAGATAGAAATCGACTCAGCGCCGGCGATCACGAGTTACAAAAATAGACCTGAGCAGGGTAAGACCGAAAGAAAAGACGCAAATGGGGAATAATCCGGGAATCCGATTACCCACTCGGAGTAAAAGAAATCGTGGCTTGATAGGAGGATGCGCGGCATTACTGCGTTGAAAAACTGTCTGAGAAAGGAGCAATGGAATCAGAAAAGTCGTCCAAAACGCCCACTATTATTATCGAGCTGATGGGCGTGCCAAACAGGCCAGGGGAGGCGGGGCTTCGCGATAGATCATGTTAGATCACCAATCATTTTCCTCATAGGATAGGCACAATGCCGAAAATGAGTGGATATTGATAGGGCTGAATTCCCAGAATTCCAAGACTTTTCGAAACCTCTATATGATTACTTTCATTCATTACCTTCAATAAAATCACGTCACCGCTAGTTGAACGATTTATTTAGGCTTAGCTACTTCTGTTTTACTTTAGTTAAGGGATAGACGATCCTTGCCAAGATTATTACTTCAAATCCTGTACAGCGTAGGGTTCTCATCTACATTACTGCAAACTGAAAAAGGCCAGGAATCGATAATTCCCAAAAACATGCAGCAGGAAGGCTTAAGAGTTTTAAATGGGACAAGCGAAAAGAGTGAGATGAGGTGAAAGTGCCTGGTGAACACAAACACACCGTTGACAATGCAAACAATGCTGAACCCGAGAAAACTAGAGTGGGCCACCCACTTTTACGCTATGACAGCTGACTGACTGTCTGTTCATTCCCACAAAAGAAAAGCTTGTCTCGAATGGCGGTGAAGCTGTTTCGACAGGGTGAAGAACGGACTAATTGAAAGCCAATTAAATCCGACCATTTTAAACTTTCTTCACAAAAGGTCCTATGAATACTTGAAGTTTACCGAAAGCTATGCATAGAGAAAGAAGTTCTGATAGAATTGCTAATTTCCTTTACATTTATAAAGCAATCTCTCCTGACTGTTGTATCATAAAAAACTCTGATATTTACTCAACGTTACTTCTAGAATTAGATTTCTTTGGTAAGAAGAGTTCTTATGGTTTACATTTTCCTGCGTCACGGGTGAAATTTTCTGAATTCTGAAAATAAATTACAAAAAAACATATTTCAAGAAATCATTTTTCTATTAGAGAAGTTTTCTTAATATGCAGTTCCTCTGTACCGAAAGATTTTTTTTCAAGAATACTGCATTACTTAAGAAGACAAAAGTTACTGCGAAAAAACATCTTCGAAATTGGAGCTCCTCTATCATGAAATCCCTCTGAACTATGAAATTCAATGAAAGATTGTTGTGAGGAATGATTTTTATGGTGAGAATCCTCTATTAATGCGATTCTTTTGTTACATTGATACCCATGCCCCCACCCGTTACCTTTTTAGTGAACTACCCCCGTGCAAATGAGTTTCCAAGAAAGTGCAAAAGGTGTCTTCTGGTAAGAAAAAAGGAACTTATTTCATTTCTTAAATTTTTTATTTTCTATTTTAATTTTGATTTAATTGGTTTCACCACAAGAAACGAAGGTGGTGTACAGGTAGGTGGCGCGCTACCACACACGCGTGATCTCGGATCGACACTTGCCCAAGCCAACAAAGCCTAACATCTCTCCTGAGTCGGCCAATTGGATCCAGACTCGTCTGGGAGGATAAAAGCACCGACCTGTACTTGGCTGGTCACCGCAAGTCATTGTATAAGCCTTATATGCATTCAAAATGCCACTGTCGCGCTGTCAACCAAAGGAAGTTGTTGCATCGCTAATCCGAGTGAAAGATCCCTTTAAAGATTGTAAGTACCCCCATGAAGAGCCCCTTTTTACGGCTGGTTCGACACGACACTTGAATTTCCTGCAATCTTGACTTCATTCGCACGACATAAAAAGCCACCAGACCCATACGGTAGTTCTTTCCCTAACATTACCATGAAGGACGATATGATGGGAAACTCTCATTGAAACGGTAGCATTGGGAATCGTGATTCAAGAAGCAGTCATCAAAAGGTCAATAAGCCTCATAGTAGTGGGAATTTGCTGGGACTTTTGATTTTCTCACTACAACTTGCACTGGGATTCCCGAAAAAAAAGTTCAGCAATGTCACCTTCGGGCCCAAAACCAATTCCGACAGATCCTCAGGGGAGGAGTAGATGAGTTTTAAGTTCGATCACAACACTTTACTCTTGTAAGCTCTCGAATAACCCTTGCCTAGTTATTGGACAAGCTTTATGAAGCGTGCTATTTCGCGCTGAGGGTAAAAAAAGGAGAATGAGGAATTAGTCAGAAGCTCCTCGAACGAGAGTGACCGAGATGAGACAGAGGGAACTGCCAGATGGGGGAAGAGGAATACCAAATGCCAGACCGGCTCATTTCTTAATATGGAAACATTTTGCATCCACTCCGGGACCTGAAGGAATTGATCAGTTTTCATGCTTTCATGCTTTCTATCAAATTCGATTCCAAAAAAGGATAGCAAGGGACCATGCAAATTAACATTCAGAGAAGGATGCTCGGCCGCATTAGCTGTCCCGGAGCCGGGAATTGAAGACCATTAGAGCCGAGCAAATGGATGCAGTAATCAACGGCCGTATTGGGAGTTACGATCAATTTCCAATGTCAGGATGGAAAATGGAGTGGTTGGCCCAGATTACAACAAGTGGCATACGCCATGCATATCATTTGCTTCTAAAATCCTCGGAATTGTTTGGTGCACCTTGGGCCCACAAAAATCATTTCTTTAAAACCAACTAGTCTCGAACTCATTCAGGTGAAGGGAAGCGATCATGAAGAGCCTCAAGGAAATAATGGAGGGACATGATCGAGTAGGGCCTTGGCCTTCTCAGGAACAGGGTAACGGTAAGGGATCTGTAGGTGGGAGAAAATGGCGACAACTAGCAAAAACAGTGAACTTTTCGATTGCAAGGGATAAACGCTAGCAAGAAGAAGAAGCCAAAGGGAGATTTTCTCGAAATTTACATTCTCCAAAATCAAAAATTAGTTTATCAACTGCACTAGATTAATGTAGAGCATGAAATAAGATTGATGCACCATCTAATGAGCCGAATCAACGGCTGTGACAGGTGGCCAGAAAATTAGGTCTGCCTGGGAACCTTTTTTCAACTCAAGTAGAACGAATAGCTGCTACTCGAAATGAAGCCGGACTGAGAGTTGAGTGGAGCTAATTAGGTCCTCCAAACACCGACGGTATATACTTCAACCTTAAAAAGTATGGTGAAATTTCCTGCAACTTGAGAGAAAAAGTAGGATGACTGAAAGACTTGGGTACAATTTTTACTCGATCTGTTTTATTAGATTTCGTGTTGGTTGCCAGCGATACACCCTCACTATGAAGAAGTAACTCAAGAACTAAAAGAAAAATGGACAAAGTCTCCGGTAATAAGGAACCCCGCTTCGGAGATACGCCTCGTATTCGAGTTTCGTTCAGAATAGTACAATCGATTTGAATGCGCATGTGGCCCATACACTGACTTGCGGTGGTCACCTGATCTCACGTCAGCCTTTATACCCGATCAGAAGGTCTGGTGCTAATTAAACAACCCGGAGTGATGGAAGGTTTGGTTGGCCTAAGCGATACCGATCAGGGATTCGAACCCGTGACCATGCGTGCGTGGTAATGCGCCGCTTCCCTCGACACCATCTTCGCCGCTACAAAAAACGAGATAGTATAAAATGAAATTGGAAAGAATAGGGACCTGTGGGTCATAAATATAGCGAAAAGGGAGCGTATGCGTGGGGTAACAGCTGCTCGGAACAACTCAATTAGTCCCCAAGAGTCTAAAGGCCACGCCCCTAAAATGGGCGTGTCAGGGTGGCAATAAATGATTGCCATTGAACTTATAGCTCGATTTTATACCCCAGTTGGGTGACTACCTTACACAGCCTTTAGCAAGAGTACAACCAAACTATTCATACACACAAAAATTGCCAAGGATTCTGCCTTCAGGTTCATATGCACTCGGACAACTCGGACATTGCTGTCAAACGCCATTCTTACGCACAGTCAGTGGACGATCAGCACATTGGTTATTCACTCGCGAACGAATTCCTTTCCAGTAAAATTGGGGCGAAAGATCTGACGAAGTGTCAAAGAAGTGTCAAAGACTTTGTTATTGCTACCTGCTGCCAGGTCTCATTAGTCAGAAACAGCAGACAGCCATCCATTAGTGGCCACTAGTTGAAAACAATTTCCACAGCCTAACTGGATCCTGTACTTTCTAGCATGGGAAGCAGCAGTATCTAGTCATCATCTAATGTTGTTTGAAAATGGATGTTGTAAAAATTTCGGCAAAATTGACCAGATCGCCAAACAGTACACATTCTTCAAGGACCGAGTTTCAGGACCTATCAATCCCGTTATAGCGTGAACTCCAATAACTCGCGGTGGCCAGCCGATGGATGAGACAGTGCCTTCATCCTCCTAGAAGAGTCTGGTACTAGCTGATCCACCTTGAAGGGATGTAAAACTTGGTCGGCCTGAGCATGTACCCAGCTGGGATGTGGTCTGTGATGAAGACTGTGATGATGGTGCTACGTGAATTTACTCCACTTTCGTATCTCCTCAATCGCAACAGTGTCAGTCAACATGAATAAGGAGCAGTGAACTGGGAAGAAAACAGAGAGGACAGATTGGCAAACTTAGAGAAGCAATAATTCAACTCAGATGAAATCCCAATCTGAGCATGGGGCAGTAGCATCTCATGTGATTATATAAGCAGCTTAGACGTGGTCCCTCATTGATTCGTTTTGGAGAATACGAAACACAAGTACTGAATAAAATAATAATTGGTCGATTTTTAGAAACGGTTTTCTCAAGTCATCAAAGGCTAGATGTATGACCCCGTGACTTAATTGGTTTCTGCCCTTTGGAGTTCCTGAAATTCTTCACTCCAGAGGGACCAACCGATGTCTATGCGGAATTATCACATAAAAAAACCCCGAGGAACGGAATATTCTTGTTCTCAAAAGGTATCAGGAGGCAGCTGTAAGAGAAACTACTTCCTGCGTGAGAAAGAAACTGACTAGTGCTGTTTCGTGCTCGTTCAGATAACCATAAAGAACTCTCTCACGTACTTGCCCTCACATTCCCTGCACTGAATTGAATAGGTGTTTTTGGGTTTGTGTTCTGGAAATGTTTCAAATGCGCAGTTTAGGCAAGAAACACAGGATTAACTCTAAAATGTATAAATTAATAAAAGTAATTCAGCCGTTCAGATAATCGAATTCTTCGAACGGGGATGACGTGTAGGAACGTTCCAATGTGGGGAACAAAATAGCGTTGGCCAATTCCGCCACTTAGACTGCACTTTTCCCAGGTACCGTACACTTAGCCATGGGAACGCTCTATTCGGCGATGTGAGTATTCAGCACAAATAATCGGACTGTAGTCCTATGGGCAAAAGGTACCACCACCCCAGGAGTGGAATAAAATTTCACCTTCATTTCAGAGGTGCCTTCAAGTCCGTTTCACACTCTTACCATTTTCTGCTCAGGGCTTATAAGAAGTATTCAATGTGCTGAACTGATAGAACTCTACTATGCAATCGAATCTAGGAGAAACACTGTTGCCAATTTATTGGGCTATTTTTATTAGTTTTTTTTTGTAAAAGCTTCAGAAATTCTCACTCAAACTACTTTCTGTCAAGCCAATGAGTACGAGTTAGAGCAAATACAAATAGATGGAAAAATCAAAGTTGGAAAATCAAAGTGCCAAAGTTAATTGAGCCAAAAGCAGGTGATCAGAGGCAATGAAGGACGGCCAGAACAAACAGAAATCGGAAAAAATGCCGAGTCAACGTCACAGAAAGTTGGAGCTCAATCCACAGAAACTCTAACCAAAAGTCTCAAAAAGTAAATGAGGTTATAAGAGATTCGCTGGAAGATGAAGGAAATAGGTACTGAACGTGGAAAACAGTTCTTAAGGAAAAAATATCAGGGCGATGATAACGCTTGATCAAATCACAACTGTTCAGGCGTTTTTCACGGAATTTGTAAAAATCAGAATACTTCCAGAGCTATCAGTAGCCATAAAAAGTTTTATCTTTCCTAATGAGAGAGTATTGACGGCACAACAGATACTGCCGATAGCGTCATTTCTATATTTACACAAGGGCTTCCTTCAAAGGTACTGTAATTTTATAAGTTTGCCGTTGCTCCAAATGTTTTGGCCGCAATACACGAAAACGCCCACGCCTTTTTTTCTCTCTCTCGCAGAAGAGCTTGAACTTCGTGAAGGAGAAGAAATTGAAAAGAGAGGACAGTGGCAGACTAGTAAAGTCGATTATCGTTCCACTGGCGTAAGCTGATCAACCGGATGGGGTGGTGTCGAGACAATGATCCGAGATTAGCCGCCGACCGAATTGCTACGTTCAACCAGATCTCGATCAGCCGGATCGGTGCAGGTTCAATCCACGCTGTACATTGCCGAAGAACAGATCGAATCAATGCAGAGCTCATAAGAACTGCTATGAATAAGCTTTGCTTGAAGTGATGGTAAATTAGCTCTGACCAAACATTGGTCCGACGTCGTCCGCAATTTCACCGCTGTCTGCCACTCCCCGTTAAACAAACAAAACGACGAGAAACGCTTTAAAAAAAGACACAATAAACTCAAATTGCGCTTCATCATACCAGAAACTTTAGCCATGGAAGAGTTCTGTAAATACGGACTTTTTATAGGCACACAGGGACGTGCCTACTCATCCAGGATCTGTCCAGACCCCGAATCATCAATAATAAGCTCTAACTTGATTCATTTAGAATAAATTCATGGGCATTGTACCTTAACAAGATTAGCGGAACGATCACATCGTTAGTCAACTCAATGTTCTTCCCACACCAACTGAATCTGACAAAATTACGGGTAAGAGGTTCATACTGGATCAAAATCCGTTTCTGGCGGAACGAGTTCCTTGCCATTGCTCTCAAGAGTAGGAAGCGAAAACTACTTGAGTAGTATGAAATTTGTAAACCAGTTTCATATAATGACCTTTGCTTTTTTTGATACTTCCGCGAACATGGCGCGATATTTTTACAACATAAACAAGGAACCAGTTTCTGATTGCTATACGGCAAATTTGACTTGCCCGAGGAATCAAAGAAGTTGCGTTTAAAATTCCAAATTGAAGACTTGAAAACACAAGGATAACAAAAATTTGAGAAATCGAGTGAACGCTTACGTTTCGGGCGGGGTTTACCGAAGGGTATGATTATAGACCTATCAAGTTTCAAGGTCATCATTGCGAGTAGGATGGGTCAGAATTTCGTTTGGTCCCTCCTCCTCTCAGTTAGTCTCTTACGTGGGTGTAGTCCACTCGGTTTAGCACGCACAACATGCATTCAGACTCCCAGCGACCGGCGAGCACGCGATGCGCCAGGCCGCGCGACGCGATCGATCGATATCGCATAATTCGTTGTGCCATGTCAGGATTGGCATGCCTTAAAGGGCTTGAGTAAACGGACTTTGGACCTCAGCCGACGGGAAATCTGAGGGAGACTTGAACTATTTCGATCTTTGCTGCGACAGAAATCGGTTCATAGTCCTTCCCAGCGACTGTAGAAGCGACACAGTCAGAGCCAGTGCGGGGAATGAAGACCACTTCACTGGCATCCAGACCGAATGTTGAAAATGAGAACTTCCCAGGTCAATATCGCGTCATAACTAATAAATAAACGAGTTTCGAGACGTTATCATGAAGGTGGTATTCTATGCAGTCACTGAATTTCATGTTGTCCCTGCTCCCCGTCTTATCGGAACGAGCCGCCATTGGAAAAACCTCAAGGAACACATGGAATGTGGTCGGTTGAGAAAAGTGAAAGCTCCTGAGATCAGAACAAGACTGATTGCCAGCTACAAAAACGAATTTTCCGTTTAGACTGACGCATCATCCCAGGGGAACTTGAACAACTTGAACTAGTTTTGCAAAGTTGAACGATACCGTTCTAAACGAGGGTGTTCGAAGCAATTATGATCTCACAAACGAGAACACAACTTTTTACGTTTTAGTTGCTATGTGGTCTCGTCTTGAAGTCACTTTTCAGGGAACTATGCATATAATTGGATTTGCCAACACCAACTTAGGTGACTCAGCAGTTTTTACAGGGCAGTGCGAGGACTATCGAGTCGATCGAAAACCATAGTAACCCACCAATTCACTTTTGTATATAAACAAAAGCGGAAGTTTGGACTGGTTCCAAATTCCTACCGTAAACCCCATCCAATTACTAGACGTAAAATGGCACGTCTGGCTGCTTTCATAGTCCGCGATCCGGCCCGCGAGCGCGCCGGCCGTGGGACTACTCGGTCAACGGTATCGACCAAGATTCAATTGTAAACAAGAGGCAAGCGCTGCCTCCCGCCGGCGCGCTCGCTCGCAGGCCGGATCGCGGACTATGAAAGCAGTCTCTTACCAGGGAAGGGTTTTAACTTCCCATGGAACTTTGAATGGAGACCTAGGTATATCGATAGGGCTTTGAAAGTTATTCAGAATTATGGAAATTAAAACTGCAAAATGAGTCTACCATCAAAGTTGTGAGCATTCAAAGTTTGCATGCATAAGCATGGAGACAGTGCCAGTTGATAAGCCCAGCTGCCTTCAATGGCTATAACGGTCCCGTGGCGTAGTGGCAGTGCTCTCCCCCTCCAGGTGAGCGGTGAGGGTTTGCTTCCCGCTGACGTTTTTGCTTTTGCAAACGTGCTTTCATCCTAATAAAAGCTCCTGAAACGAGCTCTTTCCTTACTAATTTAGGTTAACGCTTTGTTTCGGCTATAATTTGAATCACCTATCTATCATCTATCACCGCACTTATTAGATGGTGGTGGTTGTAGAGAGATCGCATGTGCAAATGAGGCTCGCAATTTCTGAACAACTTATTTGCTTCGCTCATTTCTTAGATTGTTTCATCAATTTTCAGTTTTTCACGCATATATGTTTTGCGTGATTTGGGTTTCCCCCTCCACCTCAACAAATTTCAAATAAGTGCGGCGATAGGTAATGGATAGGTGATCAATGATGGCCGAATCAAAGCGTCAACTCAAATAAGTAAGAAAAAGCGGTTTAGGAGCATTCATCCGGGTGTAAGCATGTTTTGCAAAAGCAAAGACGACAGCGGGAATCAAACCCTTACCGCTCACCTGGATGGGGAGAGCGCTGCCACTACGCCACGGGGACCGCTGTAGCCATTGTGGGCAGCTGGGCTTATCAACTGGCACTGTCTCCATGCTTAGGCATGCAAACTTTGAATGCTCACAACTTTTATGGTAGACTCATTTTGCAGTTTTAATTTCCATATTTCTGAATAACTTTCAAAGCCCTATCGATATACCTAGGTCTCCATTCAAAGTTCCATGGGAAGTTAAAACCCTTCCCTGGTTAGTTGCAGAACAGTAATCGTTCTGTGATAAAGCTAAGGTTCGGCAACTGTTTTGTGACTGAAAGTACTGTGGGGACCCTTTTTTCGTCTTGCAATTGTCATCCGGACCCTCTTGATAAAAAAATGTTGGCAGAAGCCCCTCGACAAACAAATTAGGTGCTATCAACCAGATTCCAGTTACCACAAAGTGCAGACAGTAAGCAAAAGTGAAAGTCACTCGAACTACGTTCAGACTAGACAATTGTTGATAAAAAAAAGCATGTTCTCTAGTAAGAGATACGCAAAGTTGAAGAAATTGGACAAGTTATACTAAAGTGGGGGGACGGTACGAACGTGCGTCCGAGGGTGTGCGCGGCAAATTGCGCGGCGAAGTTCGTGACGATTTGCACGACTGCCGCACCAATTTTCGGGGCACAAACTCGAAGTAGTGTAGTTTAGTAGGGTCAAATGATCCTCCTAATCCACTCTATTTCAAATCTGGGCCCAATGATAGTCGCCAAAGTCGTTCAAATCGCCACAAACTTCGCCGCGCAGATTGCCGCGCGCAACCTCGGACGCACGTAAGTTCCGTCCCCCCACATACCCTACTAAAGTGACGTCAACTATGAAAGTTGTGCAATCACAGACTTTTGGAAAGTTCTTGGCTTTTTCCCGTAACGAGGTACGTAATTGCAGAATTTATGAAGTGGAGAAGCGAACTTTGACGAACGCGTTTATTTAGTGGAAGGTTCTGCAGTTTGAACAATTTTCCCGCGCGTGGGCATATGAATGCAAATCATTGGAGCGCGCCCAGTAATGCACTGCTCAGCAGTTTGAATACTTCTGATCGTGTCTATTCTCACTAGTTGTTCTTCAGTTCCTGCTACAATAGAGGATTGTATGCCATATTCTATTCTCTTTACTTGCTGCCAACTTTTTGAATTTTCCTGCTTCTTGGATCTGCAGATCTGTAGCACTGCAAAACGTACTGTTGTAGGTAAGCGAAATCTTATGTAGCTTTTCCTCTTGAGCTTTACACCTGTTGTCATGAGCATATAGCGTCATGATCCAGGTGTGGTTTCGGAGAGGAAAACGAAAATCACCACTAAATACTTCGCAGTTTGAAAATATACTATGGGTGATTTCACTATTCTCACAAATAATAATAATGGAACAAAACCCTCTGGAATTACTGATACCTGATAATAATCTACTACTAATATCCCTCTAAGCATGAAACAGTGGCCTTGAGTCAGTTTGTTTGTCAACCTGACAGTTTGCAGATTTGCCTGCCTGTCTTTTCATCCGTAAAATTCCAATGATTATTATTAAGATGTTGGATACGTGGAATCTATCTCTCTCTTCAAAGTGGGGTGACAACAATCAGGAGGAAGATGAAAGGATAGCTGGTAGTGTCAGTGATTGCACTAATTATATCTCAAGGGTACCAACTTTGCCTTGTTAGTTCACACCAATTGGTAGCCATTAATATCGATTCGTGAAGTGATTGATCAGATGCTTAACATAGCTTTACTCTATAGTGGATAAACTATTATGACAAGGTATACCGAGAATGTTGGTACTCCGGCGCTATGGTTTCAATAGTTTCCGAATGCACTCTATCTGTACTCCCGTGATTTGAGAGCGTTGCAATCGTAACCAAAGGCATTGAAGGCTAATTCGAAGCTCGCAGAGCGTTATGGCGTTATTCACTGCCGGAGGCCCGTGAGCTTCGAATTAATAGGACCTTCACATCAAAACCACTCAAGACAGGACTCAATGACCAAACGCATTCTCCAACGATCTTAGCGCGGGTATGACAGCGTACTTTCCGATCTCACCAGAACCGTGGCATTTTTTCAGATGCCCGCACAAGAATTTTAATGAAGGGGTAGACAATAGGCTCATCCTTACAATCGAGCTCACATGGACTTAACTGCATTTGCATCTAGAAATAGAGGGAGGTACCAGAGGTAAATGCGCAGCGAACATAACCATGCGTAACCATAACCACTGAATAAATTTCTGAATTCAATTCCTGAATAACAGATACGCAACCCCTCTCTTGATTTCACGCGAGGGTCGTGACGCTGCATGCTCACGACAACAGATGTAAATCTTGAGAGGATGATCTGTACAGTGATTGCTTACCTACAACATGATACCTCGCAGAAATAATAGTCACAGATTTATCTGCGCGAACAGGATGGGAGAAGCATAATACATAGAAGCAGCAGTGAGCGGAGGAGCAATTAGGTGAAAGGAATAGGCTAGTAGTAGAATCGGCAACGTGAAAGCCTACTATAAGGATAAAGCCATAGGCTACTACAAGGTTAAAGCGCTCCAATGGTAAATCCATTCAAATATGCGCGCGCGGGAAAATTATTTGAACTGCAGAACCTTCCACCAAATAAACGCGTTCAACTTTGACCTCATTGCATGAGAAATTGAAAACCACTCAATGATCGGAGGTACGTAACCAAAAAAGTGATCTTTGTCTGAATAATTCAGGTTTTCTGATGAAAAGAAGAATATGAATGGGCGAATGCACATGTGGCAAACACTTGGGGAGCGGACGAAAGGACGAATTGTTAATGGGAGAATCAGCAATGACGACAGCATCGGAGGGGTGATGAGAAATGGAGAATGGTTTGCCGAACGAACGAACGAACAAGAATGATTGAACGATTTGTGAGGGATAGGCAAAATGTGGAAGGGCTCCGAAGTTGGCCGGCTGCCAGCCGTACGAGATGTATGAAAATTTATGTGACGTCAGCGAAAATTTAATGCCATGCCGATTCTTCGGCAAATATCACACCAAAGCACAGCTGAATCAGCAGCAACGTTACGACTGAGAGCTATGGAGCCAGAACGTAATGTCTCAATTCGACGAATAAAAGCTTTGAAAAAAAAGTGTCATAAAAATAGCTAAAGTACAGTACAAATCATCAACGGAGTAAACGAACATTGCAAAATGACTCATAAAAGAACAGATGCTACTCGAAATTCTCGAAATTCCACTATGTACTATCCGTTTGCACACATGTTCAGCTCCAAAAGCACGAAAAACCTGCAGGTACCCTACCGTAATCTTTTAAACCACTCATATCATATTAGTCGTGAAATAGCGCGCACCGTTTGCGGAGTAAGCATAGACAGTATACCTCACGCTTGAGATTACTGTGAGAATTTGGACACGTACTGAACTTTCGGCCTCAGCTAGAAGTCGGAGATGATAGAAACCCGATTTGACAACTGAATAGAGTAAATATTGACTCAGTCAGACTACAGGGGCCTTTTAGGTGGAAAAAAAACGACGGAGATTTCTGTCTCTGTAGCAACTGGTAATGCCAGTTCTCGAATCCAATCGGGAAGAATTTAATTCAAGGAGATGTAAGTGATGTGCCAACTCATCGAAATGTTTCACAAAAGGTCAACCTAGAGAAGAGGGTCTAACGGAGCCTCTCGAATTGTAGGGCTCTGCATTTCTAGCGAATTTTTTTATTATTTTACAGGGGAAAGTGTAAAATTTATTGAAAGGAAATCTTATTCCTCTCTTCCTGGATCTAGCCGCCCTTATCTTACAGATTTTATCCTGCTCGAATCAAGATCAACCTTTGAATTACAAGTCGTTCTCATCCTAAAAGATAAAGGATATAGTTTTTGGCGTTAATCAATCCCGTCTGAGGGATGCGCCCACGCACTCGACTTCCATTCAGAATTGTAGTGGTGCATTGAATGCGTACGTGGCCGATACAATGACTTGCGGTAGTCAGCCGATGTACGAGTCAGTGCTATCACCCTCTCAGAGGAATCTGGAAAAAATTCTTCGACCCCGGAGGAATGGAAGGCTTGGTCGGCTTAGGCAGCCTTCCATCCATGCGGAGTCGGTCAATTGCTACCAATTAGTCAGGTATCATTTGGAATCTCATCTTAACGATCTAAATCCCCATGTATAAACTATCCTATCAAGAAAGTATACGAAAAAGGCAAGGGCAAGGGAAATCTCAGAAGTTTGACAGAAAAGAAGCACGGTGACCGTGAAGCACAAGGAGAGTTCGAGAACTATCGGAGGCTAGAGTTCTGCCTACAACTTGCCAGCCTTGTGAGACTTTCGGATGGCATACCGCGTCGAAAAAAGAGAGCAGTTAACAAGAACAGCAAGTTACCAAGAATGTAATGGCTTTGCTTCCACATTAATTGCTTGTCCTATCGACTGAAGTGAGTTGGAACCTTTTAATTACCCTGCCATTCTGCCAGCTCTTACTTTTTAGTGTTCGGACTATCCGAACCTTCTCCGAAATTTACAGAAATATACGAGAAACTGCTGGCAAGTAATTCCGGGTAAATTACTCGCTAACGGAAACCTAACCGTGTTTATTTTCTGGGGTTTTTTAAGGCGAAATCAGTGAAGAGAGGTCAAATCACCTTGTTTATAGACAAACATTGAAAATGAAAAAACCATAAAAAAACCAGAGATCATGAATGTTCCACAGTAATACTCTGACATACGGTGATGGGCACAGAGTAGAGAGAAACGAGAGTAGAAGGACGTAGAGGACGTGCAGTTCATATTCGCGCCTGTCAAAATAGTCTTCCCACGCCACCTTGCCAACACACGCCATTTTTTGGCTCAGCCCTGAATAATGTTAGAGAAAACTCAACTTCCCAAACCACTTTCACACTTACATCCCTACATAATTCTGTATCAAAGGGGTTTTAACCCATTGAAGACCGCGTGGCCCGCCGGCGGGCCACACCATATCGTGCTCCTGTAGTATTTACATTATTTATCAAGTGTTCTTATAATTTCTTCCATGTTTTCAAGTATCAGCTGAGCTCACAACGTTCTAGACAATCTTGAGGCATTCACTTCCAATTACAGCTATAGGAGAAATCAAAAGTTAATGTAAGGACAAAGTAAAAGGCGCGGTCGCCAATGGGTTAACGTCCCGTAAACGTGTGGTACCGTAACCCCCTAGTGTGCCCAGGGGTACCTTTCAGCTGCGTCGTATATGTGACGAGTGTTTGGAGGCGCTTCAGTGGTGTTCGGGCTATTCACGGAACGATTGAATCCGTCTTTTTAATTCTACACTTGTATAAGACGAGATAATGGAAAGGAAAAAGAACGGCAGGGTCGGACATAAAGGTATCACTTTATTCCATCAAAAATCGATGTATCCTTCGCGTAATGGAATGTTCTGTATGGATCCCAATAGTCACCGTAATCCATTCTTGCTTCATATTATTACAACCCATGAAATGTAAAATAGCATGTGGTTATTGCATAGAAGTAGAAGAATTACGGTAAAAAAATTGGGTCGGCACTGTAATTACGTCCTTGTCTATACTTCAACCAACATATCCACGAAAGTCTATCGATCGCTCTAGTAACTGATCTACTTGACGGTGGAAGCCCCGGAAGTACTGTAGTTGGTACTGTAGCTGTTACACACTAATTATTGATTGCTGTAATTCTCAAAAAAAAAAAAATCAAATTTAGTAAAGACCGCATGAGAGACTTATGAAAGATCAGAAAAAAATGACCATGAAAGGAACACCGTAATTTGTATTCAGGCTCTCCTCATAGGAGCAAAGAAATGGAGAAGAGTACTGTTGGAAAACTTTTCGAAGAAATAGGATAGAAAAAGAATTTTATAACTATAAAAAAGGCATAGAACAAGAAGCTATCGATATTCCATCGATCAATCGATCGATGAAGATTAAAAGTTTGGAATGAGATCGAGGGGTTGCGAGCGAACGATTTGACATTGAAACCGGTAGCGACGGCAATCATTCCATTCATATATGTTAGAGATCTGGTCATTGGACTATTTGGACGGGTTATTGGACTTACACTTGCCAGTCAATCGATATCGAAATCGGACAACAATCGATCAATCAATAGCGGTCAATGATGCGAGTGGTCGGGAATGAACAGCGGCAACTGTGCTGCCGTTCGGTGACGACCTTGCCAGGGTGTCGTTGCGCAAACAGTGTTTGACTCATCGACGACATTATAAAATTGTTTAGAATAGAATCATTCCTTTATGGTGGTCTTGGGAAGAGAATTACAGTGAGAATAAAAAGGATCAAGGGATGACATACACATGGGGATTCGACGGGACGATAATCGGTGTGGGCTACCCACGGAATTCTATGTCGGAGGGATCGATCGCGTCGTCCGAAAATGGGACAGTGGATTAGAGAAATGGGACTAGAGAGGGGACAGAGATATAGAGAGAACTGAACAGTCCGAATAATGGGAAAGACGAGGAAGTCAGAAGGAAAAGAAATCGCCGTTTAGAGTTGGAATGCTGATGAGATGATTATGTATGGCGAGAAGTGTTTCCAGTTATGCTTTCACTTCCTTAATGTCTCGGCTTGTTTATTTCTGTCGAAGCTATTCGACAGAAATGAACAGGCCGGAAGTACGAGATGTAGCAAAGGCTAAGCATAGATCAAGCCATGCCCTCGACTTTGTTCAAAATGAGTATGTCCTTGAATGATGGTGGCACCTTTACACCATGGACTACGGCCTGAGTTCTTCCAGCTCATATCACGCTGGCGATGTCGGTGTCGCCCGAAATCCGAAAAAATGAAAGCAAATATTAGTCCAGATCCCAAGGGCCATATGGGTGGTGTGTTCGGCCTCCAGGCAGAACACCCTTGCCTTATCTTTTTCAATCAATTTGATCTTTTCCAATCAGGGTCCCCAATCGGGAAACTAATTATAAATCAACTACATCGAATCGAATAATTGAGTGACTGATTAGACTTCTGAAAAAAATTGAATCAAGTTGTTTCCAAGAAAACTGCCGATGCATGATGGACGAAAAACTTGAGAGGAAAACTGGTAATGATTGAGACACCGCCACCATCGCAGAACCACTGTGACTGTTTCCCACAACCTTGATTAGCAAAGGTAGATGCGAAGAATTTCTGATATCACAACTCACTAAACCACGTAAGAAACAATGCGAACGAGGAAAGGAAGCAATTTCCAAAGAACCAACAAAATTTTATAAGGAGAACCAGGTTTCCATGGTGAATGATAGCAAGTGGTAATCCAGTATTAAGTCAGAGGAAAGAGGTCGCATTGGAAATCGCTTATAAGAATTCCGCGATTGGATTGGACGCTATTCTGCAAAGTAAAACCTTTCCGTACTCCATTCCATAATAATAAAGCACCAAACAGTACATTAGTTTGGCTGCCCCGCCCACAGACGTCCGAGTTCCCCGCGAGAGTGGGGACTGTACAAGCCCTACGGTAACGGTGAAGGGAATTATCTTAATTATTCTTCTTTTCTCAGAAAAAATCATGGTCACGCATGCGCTCAGCTTTCCCAATGAAGAACTGAGTCTGAAAAAACTTCCCTACCTGAATGGGAAAAATCAAATTTATGACTCACATGCTTCGCTACTCAACTCGCCCTTCCCCATCAATCATCTCTCAGTAAGCCGGTACTACAAAAGCAGTTTTTAATGGTTTTTCTACAGATTCGCGCCCCAGATAAGATAAATCATCGCGCAAACTTTCGTTCGCAGTCGAAAGCCCAATAGCGATTTTTATCGCACTGTCTATAAAACTAAAGATCTCTAACGAGAACGGGCTCGGATAATTAGGTGGTTTGCTCGAGCTCATCGAAAGAAACGACATTTTTGGGGAAAGATGACGCTTCCCAACTTGAACACTGTTATGCCTAATGACATCCGTAGAAGAAAAAACACTAAGAGCCTATAAGCTTGAGTTTCTTGACGCTTCCCTTAGGTATTCTGCACTAGAGCGCTATTTGAGGATTTCTCGACGGGAAAATTGGAAAAGGTTACCAGATCAATGGCCTAGGAAATCCGTCCTATCTTAAAATCAGTATGTATTGTAAAATCGAAAAGCCATTCCGGGCGCTGGATCGTCGGACCCTGTCTTTTTCTCCTAAATATTTAGCTATTCATCCCTCTACTCATTTTTAGATCAAAAACTTTCCGTCCTTGCAGGTGGGTATCCGAAGTATCAGTGATAGTCAATGATAGTAAGTGATAGTGAGTGATAGATAGATATCAATTTGACACAATGGCAAATTACCAAACTAATGATATCTCAAACGATACCTCGTCTATTATTGAGAAGTTTGCTCAAAAAAGGATATGCATGAAGGTTGATAAGAAAAATTATTTCTTGTAAAAACTAAAGTGAAAGTCAGCCGGAAAAGTGGCTTTGTAAATGCAAAATAGCGCTAAATGGATCGCCCAGCATGACAGGGCGACTGCATTTGAAGCAGAAACGCGACGGGCTTCTTTCCAAGCCTATGCGTTTAGGCTGAATTTGAAGTGACTTTTAAAGAATCTGGGCCTTGAATATTTGACTGACTGCGTTGAAAATAATGTTAACAATAGATGTTAGAAGGAGAATCAGCCAGGAGGAGCAAGAAAATGTCCAACTTGAATGGTTCATGTCATGAATCTATTCGTCGAAGGGGATGATTCATTCGAGCTAGATTGACTGAATCACCGCCATTTCCGTGGTTCCTCCGTTGAAAACTGGTATTGAAGGGAATGTTTATGACGAGACAGAGCGGTGGAGAAAGATGACAGTTGACATCGGCCTCAAACCCTTCACCATGTTCCCTTTCCCACTGAATTCACATATGTAGCTATTGAAGGATCATTAGTATAGGAGTTCGATGAAAACCCTCTTGCTTGACGTATATGGCATAGGAAGGAGTAATTCTAAAACATGTTGTGTATTCACTTATTTGCCTACTTACTAATGACGTCAGGGATGTCCCTCTCTGGATGTAAAATAAACAAATAAAACTAGAGTGAGTACATGGAAGGTAAACAAGCATACTATTAAATACATTACAGAGAGATGCCATAAGTGGCTTCAGTAAACAAAGCGAGCCAAAGTATGGAAACATCGAAACCCTCAAATCGCTCTAGGTAGGTTCATTGTGGTAAAGGAACCAGCTTCAGGTGTCAGTGAAGTAATGGAGTAAGTTGTGAAAGCAATAACAGTAAGAAAAACCAAAATACAGCATTCACAACAATTTTCCCTCCTGTATTCCGTTCATTAACTCTTTGCATCCACTCTGAACCAAATGAAACAATGTTTCTAATAAAATCTGCCACATTTCCAAAAGGGTCTGGAAAACTCCAGGACTGTGACTTATGTAATATTTAGAGGTGCCGAAAAAAGCATGGTTCATGCGAGCACAGTCGGAAATCTAAAATGTTTCTACTGTTAATGTTGGGGACCACTTTGCTTGCATTACATCAATTCAGATTCTCATAAATCTACAAATTCTACGAATTTAAGGGGGTCTTTTGGAGCTAGTCACACTAAAAAGATTCTGATGAAGTAAAAGCCAAGTACCGAAATGTTATACTCATGAATTGTAATCATTTCCAGACGTTTGAAAAATCTTCACGAAAACTCATTTTCGGAGGGAACCATTTCCGACATGAAAAATGACTAATTTTGAAGTTGTATAGAAACTGGTTGCTGCTGAATTCCAGCTGACTACAATTCAGTAATTTATGTATATCGCCATATTCAACGGTCTAATGAAGTCACTGATGAGCAGTTAAATTTTTCCAATTCGTGTTACTTCGATAATGACAACTGGAACCGCCGCGGTCTTTTTCAGTCTAATTACAGGCGTTTTCTTCTAGAATGACTCACTTCTCTTGAATACAATCGCTGTTGTTCAGATGTGAGCACCGTAAGTATTACCGATCAACCCCTTCTTGTAGGTAGATGAATCAACTGTGGAAAAAAGTAAGTAAGACCTCTGTGGGCTTCCGTTACCCCAAAAACTCAGTTCCGCGAACTTAGATAATGTTTGGTGAATGTCGGTAGGTTCTTGTGAACGATAACGTCACTGCCCCCACCAGAACAGCATCATCGCTGACTGGTAAGTGCACACATACCGTAAGGGAATCATATCAGAAGTTGCGGGTTGTCTTTTGGGAAGAAATGGGGACTGCACTGAAGGAGACTTTCGATAGTTTGAGGCCCGGTTGCCTATGCGCAGCTAACGTGATGCTTCGCCTCGTCAGCTATGGGAAACACTTGAGAAGGTAGGGAAGATGAAGTACAAATCAAAGAAAACAGCGATTCTAGATCTGACAATAACCTACAATTAACTTTGAGGTATTACTAGCTTCTACTCCTGACACCTTCCTCAGCAACCATACAAGACTACTGGACTTTCACCCAGGACTTGAAGATGACCCATCAGCCTACCCTCCCCCTCCTAGAATCTTTCGATACCTGCGTCGAAACCAGTACTGTATCGGGATTTTCAGCCGAATTCTACATAACTAGACAACTGAATTCCACTCGATACAGCTACTTAAGCTAATCGATAATAATATGCAATACAAAATAGAACCAAATGCGATGAACAAAAAAGCTGTCCCTTCAGCTGAAGAGCATGATTGGCAGAAAAAGGATGAGAAACCAAAACAATACGAAGAACGACTAGAATGCCAAAAAGCGGCCGACACCGGAAACGTCAGCGTGGCACTGATCAATTCCATTGGCAAGGCCAAAATTGACTTGGTCAGTTATGATCTAAGGAATACTGTTAAATCAGAGTGAAACTTTTGACCAGATACTTTTGTTAGGCCTCACTAAAGTATTAAGAAGAAGCTTATAGTGTTGCCATTTAACTTCAGAAAGTAGAATGGTCTATCAGCAGTCTAAAAGCCCTGGAGACCGTACTGAAAAATGATTTTACCACTGAAAGGTGTGGAAGGTATCTTTTTCTGCAAATGAATAGGTAGTCCGAACACCTGAAGGCTTGATGCATCCGAGGTGTCCAGATGAAGCGTTGAGAACAACTAAGTCTAACAGTTTGCAGACTTAAATTACAACTCAAAGAATTTGGATGCGGATGCTTTCAATAGTCCCATGCTCAAGAAAGAAGAAAGTGCGTCTGCTGTGCGGGGCGGTACTTTAAACAGTACCTGATAGTACCGTTCCAAGCACCGCCCTCGCAAGTACAGTTCTCGTTAGGAAACCGGTAGTAAGGAAAGCATAAAAAACTATACGAATGGTCTGGTGTTTCTATTAAAGGGGAGGAGAGTCCTCATTGTGGGCGGAGTTTCG
Source organism: Haemonchus contortus (assembly GCA_000469685.2). Classification (NCBI taxonomy): domain Eukaryota; kingdom Metazoa; phylum Nematoda; class Chromadorea; order Rhabditida; family Trichostrongylidae; genus Haemonchus; species Haemonchus contortus. Next base: position 40,370,163 of record LS997562.1, read on the forward strand.
CACGAGTGCTATTCAGGTAACCTGAACGTTGGAAACATTTTTACAGAACTCATCGAATTTCTCATCGAAAACAAATCTTTACAGCCATCTCGTTTCCAGCATTAAAAATAAAAAATTAAAAAATCACAGCAGAAAGTCGATACAAAAAAATCTATTACTGAGAAACGATTGTAAATATGTATGGAAGCACCCGTACAAATGTTGACGGTTCCTTATAATAAAGAGGGACTAAAAATGTGAATAAAAAAACAGCTGGTCCTTAGGCTACTGTAAATACAATTGTGTTCCTAATGACTAAACTTAACTCGATCACTCAATTACATAAACAAGTGCAGTAAACATGAACTTCAGGAGTTTCTTAGGCATTGTTCCCTAGCGATCAATTTATCAATCAATAGCGACAGACAATTGGCCCTTAAGTCATAGTCTAGTACTCCACATACTAGCCCTCTTTCAAGTGCTTCAAGAGCTCTTCCTATCCTTCATCGGATCGCTACCGTAACCACCATCGGATTGACTAGAGCCGCTTAATGGACGTCGTGTTTCACGACTGAAAGAAAGTTGATTTGGCAAGAACTTCATGGCAAAATGATGTACTTAAGTAAATATGAAGTAGTAAGTATGGACCTGAAGTTCGTTCGAGCTTTCTTGATACTTCGGATGAGCTGTTGTTTCAGGGACAATTGACAGCATGCAATGTGGTAAGGAACATCTGAAAAAAATCGTTTTTGCTTTTCGAATGCATCGATTTTTCCATTGAAAGTCTTTTTTAATCTTAACATTCCATAATTCGGGGGTAGGCAGGTCTCAGACGTAACACTTCGCAGACCAAAGAATCAAACGGCTTACACTGTGAACCCTCATATTCAACGGTATTTTTTTTTCATGAGCCATTCAGTAACCCCTTAGTTCTTTGCTGGAAGAGGAGTGTACCAGTGTCGAAAAAACCACTTCCTCACGCTCTATCTGTGGAAGAATCTGTCCAAAACAAGTAAGCTCCTCAAACTCTGAAGACAGCACTCTACCAATGATTTCGTCCCGGGGGAAATCTTTGATGAGGGAATGAATTCAGCCAAAATAAAATCGAGAAAAATTCAATATACCGTAATGACGTTCGGCAACCGTTCTTGTGTGCACGATGGTCAGTATCGGATCATCCTTCCTATTGTCTTCCACTTGGACTTCATTGATCGGTAGCATGCGTGCCAATTTCATCTTGAAATTGAGATATTTGAAAAATGGCTTTTCATCGTTTCAATATTTCTTCATAATAGATATTTCCTTCAAAAATAATTTCATTTGATGACATTCTGATGATCGGTTCGAAACTTCTCGCCATTTTCTTCTATAACTACAAGGCATACGAATAAGAAAGCGTTCATCTCTAGAAAAAACCGAGAGTACGACTTTATTAATGTTGGTTTAGGGCACTTGACTGTTTTCCTCGTTTCCGTGCCTCTCTTATGAGGCCAGGATCACCTGACATGGAAACTAAAGGCTATTCGACCTCAAAAAATCAAGAGCTGGCAGACCAATCTAATTGTATGTGAAACCTGATGCACAAGCTGCTCAAGTAATACCAGTTTGGTGCACTTTATCAGAACTGGATTAGTCTAAAGGCTACATCAACAAAATCATCATCAAATGCTATCGAAAATGTTCTTACAACAATTCAATCGAATTCTAACTTTGAAACTTCTTGAATTTATGAAATCCCTCAAGCTTCAGCCCTCACCTTACAGTCTCGCCTAGCATTCCGTGGAAGCAGCAGGATCAGCGTGTGAAAGACGAAGATCACATATTCTTGGATCGATTTCTCGGCGTTCAACCATTGTACATGAGCAAAAAGTACCAAATCCCTGATGTCGATCCGTAGACCCTAAAAGCATCAGAAATTTTCACGATTAGTGGGCCATCTTCTCGGAATCGCTAACCTTCTCCCTAAACAGTACGTCGTTCTGGCGGCGTAGTGCATCGATGTGTGGAGCGTATTGCTCATGAACTCGTTGCATTTCATTAACATATTCGGCCAGGGTTTGCATCTTTTGCAAAGCTACTTCTACCTGGAAAAGCAGAGACGTTAAGCGTTCCGCGGGATGAGGCATGCTTTCGTATTCCACTCAAACTAGGCTGATTTCTATGGAAGTCACGCCAAAATTACTCAATGAAAATGATTCATATGAATTCCTCGATAATTCTGTACAACTTGGGAGTCTCGAGTAGGTAAGGATGCCCCTTTAATGTCCACATGAAGAGACTTCTACTCTCTCTTGGAAGTATCAGAAACCACTCCAGAGAAAAGGGAATGCGATACAGGATAAGCCAGTCGTACTGACAAACAAATTCCCTAGGAAGTAGGGTACACTAGAGTTTCCAGGCACACATTTACTCTTAATAACTTTAATGGCCTCCAATTACATGAACCTGTAAAATAATTACAAAGTATACCGTACCTGCTTAGCCTGGAGACTGTCCTGATCACAGCAGGACTGAATGGCCCTAAGAAGAAGAGGATACTGCACAACTCGCTGAACCGGTTTGATCATACGCGATTCATAAGAGCAGTGCTGCTCTTTGGAACTGTTGGCTGCCTAGAACACACCTTTTAGGGTTTCTTCTCGTTCCTACAAGTAGTTACATGAAGGCAGAGTTTCTTAGCATAGGAAAGTCTCCTGAACACCTCCTGGCCTCAAGTGAGGGAATGTACAGCGGGGACAGGGATATGGTCAGCCTGTCGCCTACACCGAAGTTCATACCTCCAAGCTTGCCAGCATGTCCTTTCGAGATGGAAGCTCTTGCAGTAAACGTAGATAAGCAGCCGCATATTCCGCATAGACCTTGAAATCACCACAGCGGTTCACAAACAGGGCACAAAGTCGTATAATGGCGTCCTAAAATTTATTTTCAACCACTTCCTCTCCCATCGAGAAGAAATCAGCAGAACTTACCCTGACGAGTGGGCGAGCGCTCAGATCACGGCTCCCAATATCTCCCAGAGCCTCTTCCAAAGAGTCAAGGAAGGAAACCTGAACGAGAAACTTGACATTAAGGCGATAGACTAGAAGACCTTCTGACAGCTTAAGAATTGACAATCTTTCATCAGAGTACGTTCCATTCTTTTTCTATCGACTTTCTTCCACTCTGCCTCTTTCGGGTGGAAACTTTCCACCCGAAAAGACTGGGCAGGCATTACCATGTTGGCTAGGCCGCAAGCGTCAAATCTTTTCTAGCTGTCTCGGGACTTCGAACTGCAGTTACCGTATTCGGTTAGGCTATCCGCTAATAGTTAGGATCCCCTTTTTTGTTGCCTAATTTGCTTTTTTGCTTCATTTCGATTATTATTTTTTTGTTTTTTTTCTTGTTTTCGTGTTGAGCATGTTTGTGTAATAGAGGATTCATAAGAAAACATTGTTTCTCAAAGCCGGAGTCAATGCCATGAAAGCCCATCGCGAATCTGATTCACACATTGTACGCTCCAATCAACCATCGCATTTCTGCGATACGTGGCGGCTGCGGGGACCGACACGACGTTCCGGGAGAGACCCCACATCCATCTTTCTCACCCTCTCATCTACGAAAGTTCAGTTGCTTTGCGGCGTCATGTGATATTAGCCTTTTGTCTGCTGACTCACAGCTCTCCGTAATCCTCATCCTGTTCCGATCCCCTTCCAACTCAGAATCCTTTTCTCTCTTAATCTTCCAGTACTGACTTACTGATCCGTCGTTACAAGAGTGTCATTAACAGTTCACTCTGTCTCAAGTTTTCACTTCTCGAAGCTCTCGTTCTATATCCATTTACCTGCATTTTCTGCAGCCTCAAAGCTGATTCCATAATTTCACGCACTGATGGAATTGATAGGTATCGATCGATCATCTGGAAAATTGACATTTTTCTCTGAGCAGGTAGTAGTACACACTGCCCTTGGTGGTTACCTCTTTGAGATCATCGACATATTTCTTCTCGGTTTGAAGTAGTTCTTCCAAACTACGTAGAAGCCGTTCCTCATTCTTAGTGCGAGCCACATTTGGGGTCGGAATTTCACCGGGAGGCGGATTTGATTTCAACGGGCGAAACTTTTCCGCTGCAGGTGTCTGGAATAAACGGAAACATTGATTTAACACTAATTTAGACGAATAAGAAATGTTTATTACATTAACCACCTACGATGAAGTGGAAACTATAGATCATCGCTATAAGGGTTGAGCGTGGGAGAGTGTTGGACACACCCAGTTGGACAAGCCACGCCCATTCTACTGCTCGTTTATTCTTCGTTACCGAGGGTAGCGCAATCGTTTGGGAGGGGATATGTCAGTATTTCTGTAGTTCAGAGTACGTATTGATCGCCGTTACTGTTAGAATCTTATAGTTACTAATAACTGCGATTCCCCTTCTTGAAACCTTTCTGAACAACATCCTACCAAATAAAGATCTTTTCAACCAGAGGGTGGGCGCAGGTAAACAAGAAGCAGCGGGTTTCAGGCTAATTAAGTAGGTCCTACGGGGGATGAGTAAATTACTGTAGTGATTTGATGTCGACACGTGACCCTAGGGATTATAGACGCTCCAAAATTATTACAAAAAGAGGTGATTGGATATCGATTACAATAAAATCAATATTTCACTTGTTCACACCCATTGATAACACGTTTAAACCGGTAAAAACTGTTGTTGACACGTTGACACGGTGGCCATTGATAGGGTTGAGCGTTACTCCTTTCAGTACATTTCAGCCTCCCCACACCAATGAAAAAGGGTCGGAAGAAGGTCTACATGGGGATAGTCAGTGAGTTTCGATTAACTTTACTATATATAATTATAATTTATCTTTATTTAATTTTTTGTTTTATTTGTTTCTTTTTTTATTTTTATTTTTTTTTTTCATTTATCAAAATCAGTTGAACTGTAATTAAGCTAACCTTTGCCGCCTCGGAGCCGCTCTTTGCGGGAAGCCGGTTTTTTCGAAGACGGATAACCCGACCTTCAGTGAGCATTCGTTCAACGTCCGCAGCCGAACCAACCTAAGTACGCAGAAATTAAAAACATTTGGTCCATAACATCAATATATAAAATTGTTTACCTTCGAGACTAGTTTACCATCAACACTGACCACCATGTCACCGATATCTGCTCCTTCTGGAGCATAAGAAGTGAGTCCACGAACCTAAAAAGAGATGTTTAGTGACTGATAAATAAGCCATACTATGAAGAAACAATGCCGTTTTTAGACTTTTCCAGCCAGGACCAGACAGTTTTTCGTATTACTTGAGTTTCTTCACGAAAGGAATTGTATTGTAGTAGAAGCACAGCACAATGTGTAAAGAGAAATTGGGATTGCGCGTTTGAATGTTGTTTTCCCTATACTCACCCCAATCAGACAATTATCAATCCTCACCTCAGCTCTGATGACTCCATTGTCATTATAGGCATAGATGGTCAAGCCGAGCTTTGCGTGACGCTTATGAACCTCGTATTCTTCGCGAACAGACAGCTTCCAACCACCGTCATCTCCACGAGTCAGCTCGAACAGTTCAGGCTGAAATGCTCAATGCTCAGCCATCCACTTTTCCATCTTACAAAATCTTCATGTTTCAAAATCTGATTTTGGATAGTCGAACTTACAAAACACCACGAAATGGCTCGCGTTGGCCTGATCCTGTTTATTATCTCAGGTTTCCGCCTTATTTCGAAATACTACATATCAGTATCAAAGGAGCGGCGGTTTGTGACGTTCGCTCATGATGGGAAATAGAAGGCCCTCTTACGCTGTTCGAACATCACCCCAACCCCTTAAGCCTACCTACCATTAGTCACGTAGTTGATCGAGAAGGTGGTGGAGCCATAGGTTCCCAATTGAAGTGAATGAGTGGGATACCAATACAGACCCTTCTGTCGAGTCGACCAGGAGAAGACCGTCCTCACTTCGCCCAATCGATCCTTATCACCAAAAAAGGGCTTGTTCCATTATATTGCTACCGCGGAGGACACCAATGCTACTTGCCCCAAAATTGAAATTTATCAAATCAAAAGTTGAACATACCTGTACTGCTAGTTTTAAGCAGACTTTTTCGAGCAGTTCACGAGGATTCTGGTTACCATGGGAGATTACGGTAGTGTTACCATTGGGTAATTCAATACGATATATCGAATCAGACGACGAAGACGGACAGTTCATGATGATATCACGAGGGGCTGTTGATGAGCAAAGAGCTCGTAAATCGCTTACTCGCACGTCAACCGACTTTCGCCACCTGAAGTTACTACAGATGTTATTCGATTTTGAGAAAAATTGGAAAAGTTTTTTAAAAAACAAATTAAATATATAATGTCCACTCTAGCTCCTTGTTCAGAACCTCGAAATTAGAAGTAGTACTTGATTTTCTCTCTCTCGATATGCCTTGCATCCGTCTTTCAGTACAATTTGCTGCCTTCCAAGTTTTCCAAATCATTCTACTGAAATTTTGGAAATCCTACAGGAGCTGAAATCCTTAAGCCCATATAATTACTGAAGTGCAGATCAGAGAAGTACTAGACAGTCTACCACCCGTAAAGGAAGCCGTCAATGAGAACTACGGTTTTGTTCCAAAATGGCGTAACTTTGGAACCCCATGGTCAGCTCAACAAACATTGCCCCAGCATTCAATAGCGTATGACCTTGCAATCGCTTCTACAATGCCATATTGTGTCAGATCAAGCGGCGTATACAAAAACTCACTCAAACCAGAAACTACCGTTTCTGAAGTTCGCTTATATGGGCATACACCTGATAGAACTATATTTGAAAAGGAAACAGTCAAAAAATGTTTTCCAAAATAAATTTTTAGTGATGTAATGCATGGTTCTGCCCAAGATCAGAAAGAACCCTCATTTTTTTTTGTTTCATTAAGAAAAGAAACAAATGGAGTCCATGAAATACTCACATTCGAAACTCGTACAGATTATTGTACACTAGAAAGACACTTGTCAACGGGCTGTCTACGAGAATACGATCGTTGATTCGCGACTTGACTTCGTCGCTTAAATCCTGAAAAAAGGCATGAAGTACAAAAATAGTCCAAAACGTCAAAAGAAGTTGGGGAAGCAGTTGTGAAAAACTGTTTGGGAGGTTAACTTCGGAGTCATAATGACGGCATTCATGTAGACAACAAACAAATGCCACTAATAGCAAACCGAAGGGGAGACGATAAACGTTATCAGTAAAGAGCAACGATGACCCTAATAGCTAGATTTTTGGAGTAGCGAGGGAACAGAGTCCAGAGAGCAACATCGATATGGCGGAGGAATTGTTTATCTAACCGAATAATGATTTTCCTGTTGATTCATTCGTTTTATGTATTAGATAAACATGCAACATTTGACGTAAATAAAAAGCATCGAACCGAGTCACTTTTGAGGAATTAGCAACACAGCCCTCTCAGACTCACACCAGGCCTAATCGACAGCAGACAGGTCTAGCTGGTTACTGGTGGAAGAGTTCCCAGTTTTTGGGCACATATGAATATGCAGTCCAGTAACTCGATGGGTAATTCTTGTGAAACGCAGCTGCTGATCCTACACCTGCATGTCCATACACGGTCAAACAGAGCGAATATGGGCCACATCACCCATACTAGTATAACTTTTGTTATGATTTATGTATGTTCAGAGACCTTGACCCTGACTTGAGACCATCAATCACATTATTAGGAACTACTTACTGCCAAGCAGATTTCCAAAAAAACTTATAATCATTATTAAAATTTTATTGTCTCCAATTAAATGGCGTATCCATGGACCCACCAATTTTAGGAACCTTACGTTTCCGGCATTCCCTGACATAGATATTTCTTGATTTCAATAACTAGAAATAAAAAATACCCATGAAAATTACAAAAAAATTGCCATTGGGAGAAAGACCTAAGTAAATGCTTCCTGGATTGATACCAACTCCCTGTGAAATCAGAGAAATGTGTAATTTTATCACTCCGCTCATAATATGATGGAATAAAATAATTTTAAATAATAAATTAATAAGTAGTGGAATTGGAATAATGCTAATTGCAGACATCCGTTAAAATCACTTGCAATATAACGAAATGGAGTAGCATCGAAATTCCTTCTGGCCGAGTAGAAATCATCTACCTCCTTGCTCAAATAAATCCTGTCCAAAAAGGTTTAGTCACGCCCAGAAGTTACAAGATTTAAAGATGTGCGAAAATTGAACTCGATCGCATGGGACATCATAAAAAACAGTCTAGTAGTTCTCCGAGTAAAGAACAACACAATACATACCGTAATTTTTTAAAATTGTCAGTGGCCTACATGAGAGCGGAGAGAAGAGCTTGAATGACTACATGCTTCGCCTAGGATGAATGGCGACATTACTCGTCTTATTTGTTGATCAGCAGCACTATATTAATGAACATATAGTCAACGATAGAGAATTGGTTGGGACTGACTTGTCCTGCTTGAAGGCGCTTCGGACTCGCACACCATTTGGAGTCGTCGAGGTGTTGGGGTAGGTAGTTGGCTTCCACAATGATCAGCTTTTTGATCACCCCTAGGTCCTCTAGCTAACAGTTTTATCTTTTCCGAAGACACCAAAGATCTGATCCTGCGCGAGTGAAAGGGCATGTGTGAGATTCGATCCAAAAAGGAGGTCAATTGATAGCGATGCCTATCATCATGGAATCATCACGCGAGGGGTAAGAAGGACATATTCAAAGCTAAGAGAGTAAGAGTAACCACGTTGATCTTCAAACCTATAGAGGAATGGGTTTAGAAGTACATACATGAGGAAGCCACCGATGACGAGATACACCTCATCACCGTGTCAGAGGATACCTAAAAGTACCAAAAGGTTCAAGCTGATATGAAAAATGGGTTATCAGGGTTGAAAAATGGGTTATTCAGTCATAGTTGCTGTATCTAATGAAAGCATACCAAACAAACGAGGACGAAGTGCTACTACGATCATTACGCTAGCAGAAGGATAGCCACGCTGAGGGACCCATCAAGTGGCTCATAGCAACGTAACAAACAACTCTCAGTAAGTGGCTGTTGATCAATTGGGGACAGCTTTCAAGGAAAAAGCCAATCCTATAAACAAACAGATAAGTCTATAAACAAAGCTGGGCAACCTGCTAAACCCTGAGCAATCTTATTGCTATTCCGAAAGCAAAACGAGAAGTAGATGTGGCTCGAATCTACTTTCGTCAGCGTATTGAATCAGCTTTCGGGTTTATATAATACCTAACCGTAAGCTCCAGTTTTAAGTTGGAATCAGAAAAATTGACCAGTGGGTGAGATAGGCTGTCCCGGAACCGTTGCCGCTAGATACTGGACAAAGTCTACCAGGTATTCTCAGACTACTCAAAGGTGCTCACGTCAGTGAGAAGCCTGTCCCGAGAATAATAGTGCCCCTAAGTTCTATAAACTTTACAGAAATAAATTTCAAGTAGGCGAGAGAGTACAGAATGGGACTAGATGAACAAGAATAAAAGAATTAAGTACAGCCAGCTCATTAATCGTCCAACCATAAAAACTCCATTTTACGACCCCATTAGATTGGTCACAATGAAACAGTTGGTGTGTTGATGTGAACCTGTCATGAAAAGTTATCGTTGACCTGAACAGATGTTCGAAATAAGTTTGTTTTAAGCACATCTCAAAGGTGATGAAAAAAGTTGCCCCAATCGTTGTAATTTGATCTTAACGTTATTTGAGAGGGCAATGTTTTCTTCCAACTAGCGACAAGCATTTTTAATTTCCATTTCCCTAAAAGGTCGAAATTCCTGAAAACAGTGAGAAAAGCAAGGAATCGAACGGAACAGAATATTTTTCTACAGGAAAAACTCAAAATAGGGCAATTGTTCTTGAGCTTTCCTTGAGCTTCTTATATCTCTTAGCTGGACGACTGGTCGTGAAGTGAATGGAATACTTTATAACTGTCAGGCCACTCTAAGCCAATATTTCCCACCAACACGTATTCCAACGCTCCGCCCGTCATAAGCTGGAGGCGTGGCGTGTGTATGGGCGGGATTCATGGCCCAGTGGTAACGGTATGAAAGACAGTGCATTGGATCTTTCAATACTCTTGTTTTGAAGATATTTTAGAGATCGAACTGTGCCAATGGGTTCAATGATATATGCAGAAGAAAAAAAATGTAGTGAGATCATCCGAGCTCAATTTACCGGAAATCTTTTAAATATAATTTTCTTCAAGCAGCCTATCACTTGGATCAAAATATGCAAAATGTACTTTAGATATGTACGATTATAGAATCAAGATATGATTACTATTAGTTTAGGTGGATAACCAAAAATAATAGAGAGTAATAGTTGAATGAAATAACGGACAATAATTATTAATGATAGTAATAGATAATAATAACTGGATAGATAACAGGCATTAATTTTCATTAATAATGGCGGATGATAATAATCATATAAATAGCAGATAACAACTGATAATACTTAGTAGTATTGGACTACAGATAACAATAATAGAAATAATAATAGACATTGATAATAATAATAGAAAATAACAGACACATAGATACTGGATAACAATTGATAATAAATAATGATCAACGATAATGAATGTTTAATACCAATGAGATATAATAAATAATAATTATCAACAACAATACTATATAAAAATAATATAAATTAAGATTGAGTAAGACGAATTTATTTATAATTCTACCAACAAAAATTCCCTTACAGGAAAATCCGCATGAGATCGCATCTCAGCCTAGATAATAGCGGGAGGCGCCGCTAAGAAGTGAAAAACGAGGTTCTCTCGGCTGTCAAAGGATTGAGCGCGGTGTCGCTGTCACAGACGTTTTTAATCTGGCGACTATCCTTTTCGCTCAGAACAGAAAAAACACTTTCAGTTTCATTTCTCTATCCGTCATCTATCGATTCCTACCAAAAAAGCCAATTGCCGGAACATCCCACCGTTTCCTTCCATGTCAAGGGAAAAAATTCTTCCCGACATGGGCACTAGCACTGGGAAAAGCCGGTTTTTTTCAATAACATTTCTTTTAAATATATTCAACAAAGGTGAAAATGTCAAAGAAATATATGACAAAAATATAAGGCTGTAAATAAAGTACTGTAAACAAGGTAGAGCAGAACAAACTAACCAGTTAGCAGCTATGTGAACAAAGGATAATCCAAAAATGGCATGAGCCCTAAAAAACCCTCGACATTCCCTTCCTATCTCTCTCCAACCTAAACCTAGGAGAGCAAAGCCAGGGACAGAAACTGGAGAAGGATGAAACGGGAAACGGTATAGCGGGCAAGAGCTTCGGAAATTCTAAAATAAAACTTTGTAAAATCTGTGGAGCCTCTGATAAATGAGTTATAGCTCAGCAAGAGCACGGGCTCGAATTAATCGTTGCCCTGAAGACAATCCTTCTGTCTTGCCGCCCCTCCTCCACTTCCTCTTCCAAAAAGCCTAATCCTATCGAGGGAAAAAAGCAGGTGACAACAAGGGGAGAACAGGACTCAGGAATTCTGAGTGGAAGCTCAGAAAAAAAACCTTAAAACGCTTTGGGGCAGGGATTTCACCTCAGAAACAAAAGGCTCAGTTCCTCTTTACAGCCTTCCATGTTTCCGAGAAAAATTCCCCACGGCGAGGCTTACTTATGACTGAGGAGACGTGATAGTGGACTATAGTTTTCAACGGCGACGGTGGAACGACTGAGTTACGAAAGCTCGTTCCAGGTAATTCCTACATTGTAGGTTTTATAGGGTCTGTGTTCATAAGCTGTTTGTAGAAACTGGGATTCAGAACAGAGTACTGGGTGAAGCTGGGTAATGAGGGGTACAGAACCGGAATGCCAGATTCGTATTGTCTGAAGTACGGATTATACATTCCACAGTGCTAGAAGAGCATCCAGAAAAAACCGAATGAGACCACACAACAAAACAAGTCTGGGAACCAGACTATTTGACGGGAGCTTGAAAGATTACACAAGTTAAGCCAGCATCAAGTCCAGGAATCGATGGTAATCTGCTCCCTACTGTCTCCGCATTCCCGCTGACCACCTTGCCTATTTCGTCTTTCTAATTGTAAGTTCTGGCTATGCATAGAGTTTACCTTGCACGTGAGAATATAAAAAACAAAAAATTAAACAGGAAGATTACAGGGTAGGAATCTAATAAAGGTTTTCAGTGCATTAATGACAGGCCAATTATGCAGCCTTGGAAGAGAAAAAAGGAGATTAATGCCAGAGTCACTACCTAGAGTACTCATGATAGTACAGAGGTAGCAATAATCATCTTCGAATACCCCACTCCCGACAACTTAGCAAACACTTTGAAGCTTTAGAATCCTATCACAGGGGAACTTTGAATACTGGCTGTATTCTGGACTAATATTGTGAGACGTTTTAGGAAGCCTTAATAGAGCAGTGGCGTGAGCGTCGCTATTTTCATTGAGATTCATAAGTTAAATCCGACCCAGATCTTTCACCGACCCTCAATCTCCCAGACTGGCCTTCGATTACTCGTCTTCGATCCCACCACGTTCCATTTGGGTCTTCTAGTGCAAGAATTCATTTAAATGGTTGGGTAATACAGACGAAAACTGGATGCATGGCCCAGCGTCTGTATTACCCAACCATTTAAAGCGTCCCACGATTGCCTTACTAGATCTACAAATCTGGTTCAGAAGACAACAATGATTTTCCAAGGTCGAGCAGGGCACTAGTTTTTTAAGACAAAAATACATTCAATCAATGCTGAGGTTATGTGCGGACGTGAAATCTTGGAATATCTTAAAGAGCTCATTCAATACGAAGCGACCTATACTTTTCTATAGTTCAGACGATGCCCCTTAGATAATTAGGAAAGAAAGTTCAACCCATCTGCAACTCTTCAATGGAGAAGACTTCAAGTTTTCTCTAAAAACCTCGATGCTATAGCCTAGTAGCTAAGAATTAGTCTTAGAAAGCGCTCGTTGAATTCTCAGAAAGGAAGCTGGTTTTTGCGTGAGATCTAGCCTCACATCAGGAAGCGTCCCTAGAAATCTTGTAATTCGTCACTTAAAAACAAGATTCCGCGTAATCGAATTCATCACACCTCTATGAAGATGTCATTACCTCTGATCTCTGATCGCCTGGAAGAGTCGGAACCGAATGATCTCTGCTCCACCCTCTCACCTACAAAACAGAACTACCCACTAGTTTCTACCAATGGACATTCGATTCTCTAGAGCTCGCATCACATGAAACAAATGCCTCACTATGTGTAATAGGAAGGATAACTATAGGGCTATGATTAAAAGTAGCCCATGCATGGCAAAGGTGCTAAACCGTGAAATTGAATTGCTAGGTGAAGAAAACTCGACAAGTCTGTTCAATGGACCTCTGCTGGCTGCACGTGCAGCGAAGTAAACACAAAACAATCGAGGGGTGGTGCGGTCCAACACATCCATTGTCTTTGAGAGGATTCGAATCTACAAGCTCCAACAGCGTAAGCACACATACTAACGCACACCTTTTTCTACCGACGACGACAACCTTTTCGGCCTATTTATTTGTTTACCTTGCGTCCTAATAGGATTTCTCGCTGGTCTACAAAACAAAGCGCTCTGAATAAGCAGGCAAAGCTGACTGAGCTAATTAACACAGAACAAAAGAAGAAAAAAGAAAATGAGACAGAGGAAACGAAGGGAGGAATGCACTGAAAAATAACTGTAAGCTGCAAAATGAATTCACAAACTGAAAAATATATTAATATTTTTCGAAAGATTAGTCCAAAATCATACTAATATACTAAGAAATTCCAAAATATTGAAAAAAAAGAAACAAATTGAGATCGAAGAATATATTAACATCCTAAAAGTAGTAATCGAAAATTATGCCACTATACCGGAAAAATGAATTAAACGATGTGAAATTAGACAAAAAAATCCAGAAAGAAGCCTAAGTACATGAAACGTCATTCAATCCCATCTGAGGGATACGCCACGCATTCGACTTCACTTCAGAATCGTGTCAGCCTATCGGATGCGTAATTACATATGGCCCATAGAATAAATGACGGTGGCCAAACGATGTACAATTTAGGGCTTGGCTACTGCAAAAAGTGGTAGTACACCTCCTGCCACTACTCCACTCAGCCCTCTGAATGCGTAAACAAGATTAATATCCCTCCTCAATAAAATAATGTAAAATTGCAAATGTAATAATGGCTCGCACTGGTTGTGAGATGTAAAAGTCAGTTCTTCTAGACGACTGGTACTAATCAGTAGACTCTAGAAAGGTGGAGGGCTCGGTTGCCCAGGGTGGATATCGATATAATATTATATAGAAACAATGATAAGTTTTGCTTCGGCGGCGGGGTACCGTTGTGGTTGCTCGGATACCAATGAAAGCAGCAATTCTGTTTTTTGTGCTATCGAATATCCATCAAAGTGGACAAGATCCGTTTGGAGATAAACGATAGCCAAGCGCTGCGCTGACTAAGACAGGCAATGAATCGCTTCCTTGCAAGGATACTAGTTCAAATAAACGGATACTGAAGCTCAAAAAGTACGTGCCGGTTGGCGTACCCGGTATACGCTGTGTAGCCCATTTCTATCAGAATATGTGGAAGAGTTTGAATGAGGACTGGATTAGTACCTAGTTCAGAATCAGATTAGATACATCCACTTTTCCTCGGGTCAGTCAACTAATACTCTGGACAGATTGGGAACAGATCAAAGTTCCTTGTGGTGTATGAACCTCCTGAGATCAGTTTCACAACGGCCATGTCAGAAATTTCAAACTCACCTTGTTGCCAAGCAAACCCGATCTTTACTATCAGCTCCTCATAGAAAGATTTATTTACTTTATCACCTGACAAGCTAGGAACGCATCTTAATGATGCGCACCCCTGAAATCCCAACTCCAAGAAGTTGGCTTTCGAGGGAGATCCAGTAACCATCCGTAATACCCTCCTCAGCGCCTTGAAACTCTTCTACCACGAACAGTTCAGGGTATGGGGAAGAGTTGACGTAGTGACGTAGTAAGAGAGATTCTCTTTGTGAGTTTTGACCGGGGAAATGTGGTAGGTAAAGGGAGTGAAAGAAAAGCAGTTAATAGCTCAGTGCGCTACTACTTTCCAAGTCACCTAGTCAATCGAAGAAGAAGGTGATTCTCGCCAAGCATTAGATTTGCCAAAAATTCGCTGACTTCTTATTGAAATCGTTCAACTCATCCGGAACATTCGAATTTTATCGCTCCTACCTAACCGCCTATGCCAACGCTCGTTCAACTACTGGAAAGTGTACTTTGTAATGACTAGTCAGCTTTTTTTAGGAGCATCAATCACCGAAAGTGCAGCAATATTTTAAATGACGATGCATCTCCAAAAGCAAAAATAAACGTAAAAAAGTGGCTTGAGACGTCTTCATCGAGGTCTGTGACGAAGAGCGAGATTACACGCAAACCGGAAACCAACCACAAAAACAGGTGACGGGAGAAATCGCATGAAAAATCTGGCAGCCAAAGATGGAACATGCCATCTCTGCGTTCCATCAAGGGAGCCAAAACGGATGGGCAGCGAACGATTGTTCCAAGCAGCACCACTGACGACATAACGGATCCCTAGTCGACTATGGCCTGCTAGTCGAGACTCATGAACGCTGAGTGTGAGCTTTGAAAAATCTCGGGGCGGAGAAATAGCGAACTAATGAATACTATTAGAGGAATGCCATAAAGGCAGCATTTTGGAAGGGTAAGGGTTGTAGGTGGTTCACAACTGAAAGGAAAATGGCCGAACGGATGTTTCGACTGGCTCCTCGTTGTTATTAGAATAAGAGCTCTGTAGACTGGAGTCTGTCGAGGCCATTCGTATCAACTACAATACCCTCCCTAATTATTCAAAAAAAGGCGAAAAAGACGCGGATTCGCGTCTTTTTCGTCTTTTCTCTATAACTAGGTGGGTTTACGCTTTTTTCATGCATGATGTTATATAGTTCGACTCAGCTCGTCGAGATCTATAAAATGATGAGTTCAAAAATTGGAAAACTTCAATTTTTAAGTCCTCGATCCACCGAAGCTCCTGGGGGTACGTCATTAGCGGTGACGCTCGCCATAATTATAACCAGAGGACATTCTCCTCCGTTGGAAGTATTCAGTGAGTTGTAGGGCAGCTGTCATATTTCAAAACTAAGCAGAGAATGGACCTTTGCATTTTTCATGCTTTGCTGATCATTTTGGTACCATTTTTTTCCGAAATGGATGAATTCAGTCGCGCACCAATTTTGAACGATAGCGACTTTTTAATTTGAGAAATAGAAAAAATGAGTTGATTCCCAATGCTAGTAAATGATCTACCTACACTTCAGAAATAGTGCTTCCCTACAGTTTGCACATTGTATGCATGAGTTCAAGAATAAAAGCGTTTCTATCGTTCAAATTCCGGTTTGCGGCATATTTTCAGAGAAAACACACGTTTTCTTGCATTTTCGAGTAGGATTTTCGATGTTCATGAGAAAGTTACGCCTATCATCGAAAGTATTCATACTGAACTCTTTGTGAACATTCACGGATATGAGGAATAGTTACTTGTTTATATCCTCAGGCTTCATAAATAGCTTCCAATCTTGGCCCAAAGCACAGGAGACTGAACTACATATTTTTTTATTTGAAGTAAACGGATGAAATCCTACACCGTTGAAATCCATTTCCAAAAAGCTATTCAGTGATATGAAAATCACTTAACGAATCACACTTCGGATTAACATGTTTAGCACCATATTTCCATTCTACTCCGCCACTCGGCCACCCAATTAGGCATGTGGCTCGAGTGACCGAGGCAGCATATTGATTGATTGCCTGTTTGCTTTGATGTGCGCCACCAATCGAATATTCTTAGAAATTTGCTCTCGTGATTGAATGTGCACAACTCTTACACGCAATGTTTCACCTCACTTTGCAAAACAAGATGATTTTCAAGAAGTGTAAGTTTTTAGTGACAACTCCTCCCATAACACGAATTCTTCGAAGTAATTGTGGATATTCTTGTGTTTGCAACAAAAAACTTTGCAACTTGAATAATTGTATCACTTTCATGCTCACTAGTGAGACATTATAGCGGCCGCATTTGAATGTGTAGGTTGTAAAATAGTTTACGACTGCGGCACCATGAGTAGGCAGGCTATTGTCGAGGTGCGAAAAAATTCCTTCGGTAATTACTGTGGGAGCGGCTGAGGTCGAGGGACAATACCTTGGACCGACTCAAGGTGCTGTAACCAGCTTCTGTAGAAAGACGATGCATCATCGGCTCCCAGAAATAGAAATGTACAAGGTATAAATGATGCTAATGCAAAGTAGAAATAGGACCATCACTTCATAAAACGAATTTCAAAAGTATGACTCAACCCCAGTAGAAAGGAAATACCGTAATCTGCAAAGTGAGGTTCATTGGAAACAGTTGCGTGTAAGAGTTGTGCACATTCAATCACGAGAGCAAATTTCTAAGAATATTCGATTGGTGGCGCACATCAAAGCAAACAGGCAATCAATCAATATGCTGCCTCGGTCACTCGAGCCACATGCCTAATTGGGTGGCCGAGTGGCGGAGTAGAATGGAAATATGGTGCTAAACATGTTAATCCGAAGTGTGATTCGTTAAGTGATTTTCATATCACTGAATAGCTTTTTGGAAATGGATTTCAACGGTGTAGGATTTCATCCGTTTACTTCAAATAAAAAAATATGTAGTTCAGTCTCCTGTGCTTTGGGCCAAGATTGGAAGCTATTTATGAAGCCTGAGGATATAAACAAGTAACTATTCCTCATATCCGTGAATGTTCACAAAGAGTTCAGTATGAATACTTTCGATGATAGGCGTAACTTTCTCATGAACATCGAAAATCCTACTCGAAAATGCAAGAAAACGTGTGTTTTCTCTGAAAATATGCCGCAAACCGGAATTTGAACGATAGAAACGCTTTTATTCTTGAACTCATGCATACAATGTGCAAACTGTAGGGAAGCACTATTTCTGAAGTGTAGGTAGATCATTTACTAGCATTGGGAATCAACTCATTTTTTCTATTTCTCAAATTAAAAAGTCGCTATCGTTCAAAATTGGTGCGCGACTGAATTCGTCCATTTCGGAAAAAAATGGTACCAAAATGATCAGCAAAGCATGAAAAATGCAAAGGTCCATTCTCTGCTTAGTTTTGAAATATGACAGCTGCCCTACAACTCACTGAATACTTCCAACGGAGGAGAATGTCCTCTGGTTATAATTATGGCGAGCGTCACCGCTAATGACGTACCCCCAGGAGCTTCGGTGGATCGAGGACTTAAAAATTGAAGTTTTCCAATTTTTGAACTCATCATTTTATAGATCTCGACGAGCTGAGTCGAACTATATAACATCATGCATGAAAAAAGCGTAAACCCACCTAGTTATAGAGAAAAGACGAAAAAGACGCGAATCCGCGTCTTTTTCGCCTTTTTTTGAATAATTAGGGAGGGTATTGTAATACTCGGGGGCCGTAAGGCTGTTAGCAGAGCACTTTCGATGGATTAATGCAGTAATCTGAGAACCGATTGGCTCCACAACTCTCCAAATC
The DNA here is from genome assembly GCA_000469685.2 of Haemonchus contortus. NCBI lineage: Eukaryota > Metazoa > Nematoda > Chromadorea > Rhabditida > Trichostrongylidae > Haemonchus > Haemonchus contortus. The sequence goes on from LS997562.1 coordinate 40,388,726, forward strand.
GTAACGGAATCAAGCGCGTGGAGCGTGTTGATATTTACTCACGGTATTATCTATTCTTTCAGGGTTTTGAAACCCAGACACCCGAAACCTTTGCCTCCTGAAAAACTGACAAAAAAGTGGAAAAGAGGAAGAAAATAATCAAGACAAGAAAAACCGGTTCTTAATTTTGTGCTGGAGGAACTAATCCACATTTTTCCGACCTCTCAGGGCTGGAAAAGGATTAAGTGATTTTAAATTAATTTAGAATTTCGCAAAAAATTTTCTTTCGAAGTTTTAATTCGGTACGCGAAAATGGTAGGTATTGATCTTTCTGAGAAAACCAAAATGTACGTCTGTCCCAGTGGTCAAAACGATTTCAGGACTCCCATCGGGAGTTAATCTAATGGAACTTCGAGTCGCGAGTGTATGTGGAATGCTTTAAAATTGCCCTATTCAACATTACTGCACTTTGAAATTCTAGAGAGAAACTTGTTAATGTATAGTGGAAACTGGAATGAAATGGATTTTACTGGAAATTGGCGATGAAATGAATTCCCAATACCTACTGAAGACGGGACCTCCCGGTTCATCTAAGCGTCATTTGTTGGGATTTTTCAGTAACAATTGGACTAATGACGCATGTTGGAATGACATGAAGATGATTGGTTACTTTCAGAAAAAAAGGGAAAAAGAGAGGCCTGAGCATGTTGCAAGAAAGCCTGCAAACAAGTCTCGACGCCAAGCGAAAGATTATGGATAGAGAGGGTGGGAGGCCAGAGCGCAAGCAAAAGTGCACGCAAGTCCAGACAAGGGGGAGGAGCTAAACTTGCTTCTCGAGCTTTTCCTATCCTATTTGACTTTTCTTAATTCGAGTACAGCATGAATTAAATACAAAAATTAACTAGAAATTGGCAAAAGCTGAAAGATTTCCAAAGATAGGAAGCGATGTGTTCCATCTGTGTTCAGGCAATTGGGAATACTCTACTGCCCTACATGCAAGGATTATGGTCATCTAGTGGTCTTCACTACCCGGAAAGAATGGAAATGGGAATGATTCCTGTAAATTAAGAAAGTAAGACAGAAAATATGAGGGCACTTCTACTCAGGACATGGTAGGGTCGAAGGCAAAGCCTGGGCTGTTCATATCAGGAGCTGTCTGACCTCTCCATTCGAAGGGCCACGCAGGGGGTCGTCGTTGTCTAAGGGTGACGGTGAGAGGTCGAAATCGTCACAGATGGTGATAGAGCAAGTACAATAACTCGAGGTAGTCGTGCTTATGTCGATAATTCCCAATGACGCAAGGAGTTGGGACACCTGGAAGGGAGAACATTCTTGGTTGCGTCAGCAGGACCCGGTCTCGTGGAACGTATTCTGGGCGGCTGTTTGAAACGATACATTTGAAAGGTAGAAGTGGCTCTCCAAAGTAAACGCCATGTACTTCAACTGCATCAGAATTTTAAGGCTTATGAATTCAGAGATGTTATAGGAATGAATCTCGTTTGCGATGGCTCTGAGTGGGAATATAAAAAATAGAATATTCAACAAAAACATTTATGAATAAAAATGAACGATCCAGAAAAACAAGTAAGAAAATCGTTGGGTCTCACTCCTCACAATCTCTTTCTTAAGCTTAGGAGGTCAGTTGACAGACTAGAGGGGTGGTGAGATGTGATGATATCCGTGAAACTTAATCTGTTGGAGGCTTACGACTGAGTACACACGAGCTTTCTGGGACATCTTTTCGAAAGGGCAAGAATAAACCCATCCAAAGAGGCTAGAAGTGAATGAAGATGAGAGGTTATCAAGGAAGCGATTGAGACAATGGCGGTAGGCTCGGTGGGCGAAGAAAACAGATCCACCAATCGGCCCCCCACCCTCCCCCCCCCATACCTGATCACCACCAAAGTAGTAAACTTTTCGGACGATATAGACATAGACACGAAAAAAAAACTGATGAAGGGGTGCTTTACATAGCTCAATATGTAAGAATTCTGTTCGGGAAACATCAGGACTAGTTCGATCTCAGCATACCGAGTTGCCCGGAATACAGCAACGCTGTAGTAAGATATCCATCGCTAATTGCCACGAAAACAGCGATTAACAAGCGAAACAAAACAAAAACAAGTGGTGTTGTTAGATGCAATGGAGCCTCAACAGAAAGCCTCAAAAAACAAAATCCTTTCAAATTCAGGAAATCATTAGTGGGCAGTTGGAGGCCACGAGAAGAACTATGGTGGTCGCTGTTACAGCTGCGACGGAAAATTGAACCTTGGTAGGGTTTTAATGAAGCAATCAAGGAGCGGAAATTAAAATCGACACTTTTTCTTCGGAGCGATACCTCGCAACAGTTGAGAAGCTCGCTTTTAGGAGCCCGTCTTGAGTTTCAATTTAATTATTCTTTGATTTTCAATTATTATTGGAGAATTGTTAATTAAACTAGATATATGAGCTTCCACATTCTCATGATTCTGTAATAGAGAGGTCAAAATAGAGCCCAAGTCGCATTCCGTCAGATGGAATTCCTTTATACCCAGCCATGTAGTGAGAAAGAGTTTTCCCGAAAAGGACTGCAAATTGAGCATCAGTGGTACCACTGGCTGCCGTGATGGTGAAGTGGCGAATGGCAAATATTTTCCCACATGTATGGTTTAAGGTTCAAATCCCAGATCGATATCTGCCTAGGACGACCAAGTCTTCCATCCCTCGGGGGTCGATTGGTACCTGACTCGTCTGGGAGGACAGAAACACTGACATTGGCTGACCACCGCAAGCCATTGTGTGGGCCACATACGCATTCAATACGCCACTACGATCCCGAATAGAAGTCGAATGATGGGAGCATTCTAGGGAAAGTGATTGATTATGCCAAAGACTTCCGGCTGGTCACCATGTTATCCTTGAAAGTACTGTACCTTTTCCACATTGCTATCCATATCCCGCGAAGCACCGAATGTGTTTAACAGGGATTAATCAAGCCAACCACTTCAAATGCATTTTATTGGACAATTAATTTGCTCTATAAAGGTCAATAAAGCTTCCAGCTCCCAGACCTATACTTCCATAGGAATTAGTGCTGTGTTAATGGCCCAAAATACTTTTCGAAAAGTGCACAGCCCTCATCGTAGTGTGAAGCATTCTGAAAGGTGCCATGAACCTAATTTTCCTATTTCATCGTGGCTTTCAGATGTGCATCCAGCCTCTACCGAGGCTCTGCTCATAGAAGGCTCAGCACTTCCCCTTTCTCCTTCCAGTTTAGCTTGGCACTATTTCTAAGCCCCAGAGAAAGGTAAAATTCAGTCGATAAGGTACTGTATAGGTACGGTATTGTAGATCAGAGTAGGATCCGCATATCATGGAAGAAAAGGTGGTGCCTCCTACATTTTTCGCTTTCCTTAATCAAATCATTTCGAGTGAAGATACAGAAAAAAATAAAAAATAAGAAAAAAGGAAAAAAGCCAAAAATTATATGAGGCTATTTTTATTACTATCTTCGAGATCTGTGCTATTGCTATGCTTTGATAGCTCATTCAGTGCGCTTCATTGATGTATGCATAGAGTGGGTGAAAGTGAATGATGGGCGAAAGTTCGGCGATACGATTATCGCGGCGATTTAACGACGTTTCGTGATATCGCCTGCTGAGTTCGATTTTCAGGAAATCCTCTGAACCTGAAGCATAGTGAAGAGCTAGCGTCGTATAATCGCCAATCGGGAATCTTACGCTATTTGCTTTAATGAGGGAGCCCAATGGCTCGAGAACAAGCATGCCTATTCTATATATCACTCAAATGTAACCCTGACGGATACGATTGTTTTTGTTTATATTTTTATTTACTCGTAGGAGAAGTGTGAACACATCAGCTCGTTAGTAAACTCGTTAGACGAAGAACATCAAAAAAAAAGAAGAAATATTCAGTATAAATACGAATCGTGCCGGTATGTTAATTTTTATAAATAGATTTTTTTGCCTTTCTTTTCTTTCTTTTTCCATTTTCTTCCTTGTCATCTTTCCTCAGGCCATCTGATTGGACCCTTATGCTATTTCAGAGCTTATGACTGCGGCCAAACTTTTCATCTGGGAGAGTATGCTCGTTGCCTTGTCTTTATTTTCATCTCATATGCATGGGACACCAGCAAAAGATAGCTTAACGAATAAATACATAAATCACCTCAAAATATACACATACTTCCAGCGTTTATCTCGTCAGAGAATCTCAGCTATGGGATGATTCATTTATTAAATAATTGTGCTGTAATCACTCTAAAACACGAGTCGGGGATTGAACCCCGGCTTGATAACCGCTCAAACCAAGTGAGCCTTGGGGACATTTAAGGTTGCGTGACTGTCACAATCCGTCTGAGAGAATAGAACAAGTCATTGAATAGGCCCATATGCATTCGAAACACCACTACGATTCTAGATGGAAGTGGAATGCGAAGCGCATTCCTCGAGTTGGATTGATCAACGCCAGAGGGTTTTATCTTTCAAAGCCAGGTTGGAAGACATGCTTCGGCTTTTGGCAATTGTGAAGGGGCAGCACAGGCCAGTGTGGAGGGTTTCCCCCATCGAGAATGACTTGATCCAGAGATTACGAGAGACCGTGATGGAGTGAAATGGTTAAGAATTAAAAGAGAGCTGAGTTCATGTCATGATATGAGCAGTGAAGTTTGGAAGACTGAGTATTTGGCTCGTTGTTTTCGACAGATGCATCCTCATGCTAAAAGTCAAAACAGGAGTGTTTTCATCAGAAAATAGCACAAATGAATAGCATCTCACTAGCTAATAGGACATGAACAGCGAATGTCTACGTAAGACGTCTTTTAATCTCTTGATCTATCATTATAAGCTATAAAAGTTCAAAATTGATATTTCAAGACAATATCTGCCAGGTGGTTAGGTTCCCAAGGTGAAATTAAATTCACTTCATTTTCTTGATCCGTTTCCAATGTATCAGATCAATTTTGATCCGCCACTTTCTCAGGATTTCAGGATATCCCTGACAGACCCTATAGAACAGGTCTACTGCTCCTACAGAACCAAAATCTATGTTTTTCAGTCATCTGTTCCTTATAGAATCTTCTGAACGATATTTTACAAGGGAAGTCCAGAATTCAGCAAATTATAAAGTATAATCTGCCAACTAAACCTTTTACGCTCCCACTGGACCCGGAAAACCGGTTCTTCACATTTACCTATACTCATAAGGCTGAATGAGCTAGGTAAACTAATAGCGTATGCATAGTAGAGGGCCTGAGTGGGTTGTTTATTTCTCCTCTCCATCTGAGATTCTGTTCATGCATTAAAAGACTCCCGTTTTTTAGGTACATAATTGTGTCATCGTGCCAGGGAGCAAAAATGATTCCACTAAATATTATCCCATAATAAAGAATACTAAAAAAGTAAAGCATTGATAACCGTAAATGCTAAGGATGCTTCGGATAATGGAGCATGAAAATGGCTGTGAACGTTAATGGGAGAATAACGAGCAATGCGGATTAACTCGAACCATTTACTCTCGAGAGAGAAAGCTATTTCTGATCGATAAAAGGCGGTAACGAGGGAAATTTTTCCTATTGAATGCTCTCATTCCGTTGAAAGGCTGTAATGGGGAGGGCTGGGAAGGGAGGATTTTCGTACTTCCAATCTGACAGATTTAACCACAACATCCAAGGATGCTACGATAGCATTATATTTGACTATTGCTACCCAAGGAGCAGAGAGAGTAGGAATAGATGGATGTCATATGGGAGCATTAAGGTAGTCCTCCCCATAGGAGCACCCACCCTAATGCTATTAGTATCAGCCATTTTTCTTACACATCGGTGAGGCGAGTAAAGCTTCCAGGGCTTCTCCTCATCAGATTTTTGAAAAAATTTTTTTATATTTTAACAAGTATACTGAGAAGCTTCCCTTCTTCCTCTTGATATTTTTAATTGACAGAAGCCAACTTCATAATTTCAAAAATTCCAATATACTTATTCAGAAAACAAAGAAAAGGAAAAGAAATTAAAATTTTTCTATTAACTCCCAAAAAAGGGAAACTCGCTAAAAAAAACAACGCCGGGTTCCTCGGAAATCCATATAGAACCAGCAGTAGGATCACTATCATTGGATTCTTGCTTCTTCGACTTGAATATTTGTAAAAACGACTCAATCCAGGCTCAAATGAGCACATGAACTACTGCTGGGCTTGAAAAATTGAAAAAATTCAACATCCAAATTCTATTCTTCCCAAGAACAGTCCCTTGGTAACAAATAGAAGTGTAGTTTGCCAGAGAAGTTGACGGTTCATTTGTAAAGTCTAGAAAGGATAAAAACGGCTATTAAGAAAGGCTGTCACATCGATGTACTTGCACTAGACATGCACCTCACATAATGCTATCCCAGGAGGCTGAAAGCTTCGTCAGCTTCACCAAATGAGAAGAAATACGATTATTTAATGTTCCTCATTTGCGTCAGAAAGCAGAAAACATCATGGAACTACTCTAGCAGTAAGTACAAACAAAGTGTAAAGTCAAAGATGAGCTGAACAAATATTTTAGTGCTTTTCTGCAAGCGGCGTGCAAGTGTGTCCTTCTCAATTCATGTTTGAGATGAAATCCATCGTCTGTTTACCCTTCGATTCAAATAGCACAACTTACATGCCGCTGAATTTTCTACACATACTGCTGGGATAATAAGGGGTAATGGGCGACAGTGAGCGGCACAAAGCGACAGTATAAACCGTCTCTAAGATATTAAGGTTTAGAAAAGATTAGGAAAAAGCGCTGCCACGAAACTGCTTGCAAAATAAAGAAAGTCAAAAGAATTTTGAGAAAATGATAGTGATTCAGCGCAGATAAGTTTACGCAGCCTTTGTGAACAACTATGAGCGATATCGAGTGGTAATAAGCGAGTATAAACGAATACAATTCATAATAAAGGACTATGAACGCCACTGAGCATTTCCGAAGGCCCTTCGAAGTAACTCAACAGCGAAGGAGCATCGGAATGGAATCGATAATTAGGAACTCGGGAGTAATAAGGGTAATAGAGATTTTTCATGCCATCATAAGACATATGCTAGGCGTTTCCACTTCGGCAGTGACAGCGGGTAGACTGACGCCAGCAATCCGACATAAACTCTCACTGTGTAGCAATTTGCCGAGTTGTCAGCATACGGTGCACTTCCTTGCGGTGTGGGACCCTAGCGAATTCTATGAAGTCGAACCAGTGCTATGGCCAGGCCTGACAAGAGGTTGTTTAGTAACGACAGGCGACATGTGATGAGCATGGCAAGGAAGGCGACTATGGGTGACAATTGGCGACAATCTGTGACAGCCTCCTTTCTTTCATACCAAACTATTTTTAAAAAGGTGCTTCCCGTATGATATCAAAAACTTAGGTGAAGTAGAAGTACGATGGTTGCTTGGCACCATGCAGAGCTATTTGGGATAAGCCACGTGCTTGATCACCAATTATTATAATTGCTGCATTTAATAGCGTCTTCAACAATGGCATAAAGACCCATGGGCTTCACGGGAACTTCCAATCATGCCTCTGTCTTATTCACTTCGAACAAGTCTAGTATGTACGAAATGAACGGTCCTGAGGGGCGAAGTTTGATAAGTGCAGGAAAGGGGAAGATGAGAGAACAAGAGTGATCGCTGAGAAAGTTCAGTGGGTTTAAGTGGTTTCAGTGCCAACGATCAAGACAGCCCATCCATCTAAAGAGAAAAATCTTTCGAAAGACTCATCTCTAAACCATCAGTCATTGGTTAAATGAACGTGTTTATCGGGTTCTTATCATTTCTACCTAAGTTCGGAATGAGCATCTAATTGACAAAGAAAGATTGATCTTGAGTAACCGCGTGATTATGCTGGGAACCCAACATAGTCAGTTGTAAGTTCAACAAGCGAATAATACGAAAGAAAGAAAGAAAGAAAAAAAATAAGTAAGTAAGTAAGAAAATAAAGATAGATAGAGGAAGTCAAGCTGGTAGACGTCACAGCGGTACATACATGAATGATTGCAACGAGATAATTGCTATTACACAATGTTTTCAACCAGACAAACACTTGAGGAAAACAAGGTAGGAAAACAAACATAAACTAAAACTTGTGCTGGCGTCTGGCTATCGGGTGAAAGCCAAAAAACTGATTTAAGCAGAGGAAGAAGAGCTATCAACCCATGCATACCATTCTTACGGGTCTTGCCCTTTCTTCTGCTAAACTGCCCACCCAAAATAATCAGGACTTCTAGCCCCTTCCCATCAATTTGCCGGTAACTACGCTTACCCAGCTGGATAGGACAAACGTCAGAATGACGCTTTGAAGGTTCCCTGAGGTCATTAAGTCATTGTGTCGATTGAATTCGACAATGATTATAAACGGTGGTTAAATGCATGGCCTATCTGGAGAGGGCTTGCATAGACCTTCGAGCGTCAACTACTACTTGAAGCCCCTCTTTTCAATCCGACAACCCTACATTTTGTCCAAACAACCGAACTGTTCGGTATTATCCGGAGCTTCTCCATGACAAGCTAGTAAGTTCGAGGACAAAAGCTCCCTTATGCCACTGTACCAGCTGTTTTCAAGAATCCGTTGCACCTGGCTATTACTTTTTGTCGAGTGTGTCAGTTTTTTCTCAAGTGTATCAAATTCCAAAATGGCGTGCACGCTAGAATGGATTCGGTCACGCGGATGGGAACGCGGTGACCACTTGGTCCCCCGTAACCACACAAAGTCTCAGATATCTCTGGAATCGGTTCGTATAAGAGGAAAAGCAGTGCGGAGGATTTCAACCATGAGGTAGTCCCGTACAATACACCTTAAAGCGATATGTTTCCATTTTGATCTACTAACTACCGTATCCCGATCTTTCGGAAAGTTTATGACTTTTTAGGATGGATTTTATTGCGTCATATAGGCTCAAAGAATCCAACCAAATCATTTCCTGTAGATCTTCTGTGAAGCAAGCGATTATCTTGAATAGCCTCATAGTCGATCAATAATTAATATATTTACCTGAATTATTAACTAAATAACAGAGAGCGAGCGTTGTAGAGAAAAAAAAGAAGCTCAAAAAGGTAGGAGTTGAAGTTTGTAGTCATTTGAAACTGCATAAAGTGCAATTGAAGGGAAAAATGAGGTTAAAAACGGATTGATCGAACTCTCTCTCAACAATTAGGAAACTCAAGCCAAGACTTAGCTCTAGTTTTTCCTTAATTAGGTCCACTGCTTCAGACAAAGTTCAAGAATCGATTTGAACCAACCTGAAAGGTGGGCAACGGCTTGTTGTTGAGAGCTGCAAGACGGTACTGAATGGCAAAGTCCTTGAGAAGCGCTTTTTCCCTGGCCACCGGATCGTCGTCTCCCTCAGAATTCACCTAAACAGCGACTATTTCCTTCTAGTGATGACTGGACTTCCGTAACATCAGTGGATTTTTTTCCGGCCAAGTCAGGAGACTAACACTCAAATGAGCTTTTACCTCATTGACTGAAGTTGTTATGGATCAACTACTAACTACTCGGTCGACTGACGGCGGCGGCGATGCGAAATGTATGCTCGTCCATGCGCAATTCACCACAAATTACTAGCCTATATCGGAATTGCATACCAAAAAACAACAGTGAATAGCAATTTGAGGCGGCAGTTCAGAAAAGGAGGACGACTTTTGAAGTGCTGACGTTTCCCAAAAGTTGCGCATAGCCCTTTGAAAAAGTTCCCTCGCAAACTAGGCCACCGAATCGGAGCTGGGGACATGGGTGTGGTACCCGAATCACATGAAGAAGTAACGTTCTTGGGACCACCGGGGTAATTTCGGTAAATTTTAGTGTCAGAATGATGTATAAAGGTAAAACAAGCCGAGGGAGTTGAGGCAGCGGCGAAGCTAGGACACGCATCCCAGAATCAACTTCCAAGGCGATTCTCTGCCAAAATTACCAAACTGAAAAGGAATCAGACTCCTCAACAGGGTTCATACTTTGTGATCGCGATCGCCGCCACGCAGCTAACGGGCGATTGACGCGCGCAGAGTCATGCGTTGCGGCGATCGCGAGGTCTGAACACTGCCTTAACGAGTCCTGTCTACCGAAGTTTTACATTTTTCGCTCTAATTTTTCAATTTTACACAAAAGCTCTGGTGTGTAAGCATACCCTGGAAACACGCCTTACAATAAACCAACCTGAGACAATTTCTCCATGACCTTCTGATGTTGCCGATTGAGAAACGACACCGCTACATCATTACAGGTGGTTCGAGCTAGCAGCAATGAGGACATGTTCAGTACCTGAACATTTTCAAATGTAAGAAAACATCCCAAATTTATCGCCCATCCCTTGTCATGAGGCGACAGCAGTTTGTCCGCTATGCAGCAGCAAATCGAATCGCAGCGCAGAATGCGTCTGGTCATGAAAAATTAACGAGTTCCCCATTCTACACATTGCCTTTACGAGGAAAACGATGCAGGGCACACAGTGATTTTCTCCATAACCACAGTAGTTACTGCTGGAACGAAAACAAAATCCGAGAAATTGGAAAACTCGGAAAAAAGTTGGAGCAAACCGGCCCCGCCCTTTCTAGAACAATGGATTCGTTCATTTCAGTCGGGAGACAGCTTTGAGTGTGGCGAATTGATCTAATAATGAAAGATTTAGCCGGATCTATTCAACAAGTTCTTGAAGTAAAAAAAAATTCTGGTCATGGTAAAGATTTGTTGTAAATTTTTGTGGTGATAACGTGGTGCTCTTGACGTCTGCTTTATGCAGCGTCACAAATAAATAAAGTATTTCATTGAAGCGAAGGCTTTTCGCGATTAACTTCTGAACTGCCATTCTTATTAAACTAAAGTATTAACGCTCCAAAGGATGTTGAGAAAAGTATGGTTAAGTTTGTGATTTAGAAAGGGTTTTTGCGATTTTCCAACGGGTCTCAGTAATACATTGTTAAGCAATCCTAAACTTCTCAATTATCTCTTACCAGTACGTTGAAGACAGTAAAAGGGTGACAAACCTGGGAGGCAAATCGACTTGCATCGCCGACGAATTCAAATTCGTAGATATGGCTGGCATATGACAGATGCAGAATATTTGGCTTGGCTGTGGTCGTTATGAAACATTCCAGCTGAAATTCGTCGAGCTGTGATGAGTTGAATAGGAGTTTAAAGCCAATTTTGGCATTCAGATGATAAAGAAAAGAAAGAAAATTAAGATGAGTTCTTTTATTTTATTCTTTTCCATGCTTTCATTTGGTCTTTTCTAACTGACCAGAATCATCTCCTGTTCCTCAAGTGCCAAAATTTTTCGTTTAGAGACATAGCAGGAGGCACAGTGATTCCAAATAATCACTTAATTTATCAACGATACAATAAACCTAAAACTCAGCAGTGTAAGGGATTAAGAGCACGGTGCCCGAGTAGCGCAAATACGGGTTCGCGTCCCGTCCGAGGCTGAAGATTTGGACATGATTCGTAAATTTAGTAAGACTTTCGGCACGCTGCAATGAAATAATAGAAACAAGTAACTAACAAAACATCTCAGAACTTTATGATTGGCTTCAAGAAGTCGGGATGACTTCAACTTTAAAAAGTGCTTAAGTTCGTAAAGAGAATATAAATTACACGATCTTTTGCATTCAAAGAGAGCCCACCAAATCGATATTGATCAAGCCATGATTGAAATGAAACACCATACTCAGTGGGTTGATTGAGGCCTGAATAAATAGTGCTTAAAACTCAAATTGATTTCAAGAAAAAATCAAGCCTCACCATTGTTGTTTCCTGTTTTCGCACCTGTTGCTGAACTCGTTCACCGTCCCATGATCCGATTACGGTCACCTGAACAACACAAGTTGCTAATATGCTAATAGAAAATTTGTATCTAATTTCGACTGAGCTTTTCATTTCAATACGCTGGATTATGCCGTAGTCCCATTGCTCTGATAAAATCAAACTGGTCAGTCGTAATCGTTTAACGACACTCGAAGGTAATTAGATAAATTGCGTCCGTGTCTAGGCAATTGTCCCTATTCCCCTGCGAAAGTCAGTGGCATGTCGCATCCCAAGAAGGCGATCGAAACTCAGCTCACTTTTATTTGCCCTTCATAATCTTTTCATTGGAATCTCTCTTTCTCACTGACTCACGTAGGTTTAGGTTCCCATACACTTCGCATGCTGCCTAACCTAGGGAATTTGAAAAGAACAAGGCCTTACACTCCGGGAAAGGACTCAGATAGGAATGAGGCGTTAATTTCCCCCCTGAAAAAAGGACCTGATTAGAGGGGTAATTTTTGTGCTGAACTCTGATACAGCACCCGTTTTGATTTCGAGGCTGGGTTTTTTCTTTCAAAGTTTACCCCTACGTATGAAACACATTCTCTAGATCCTTATACTGGGTAGTTTTGCAGAATGTATTTGAAAAAACTGATGTGGGTCGAAAAAGAGGCCTCGGAATCGAGAAAAAGATCTCAGCTGCGATCACTCAACACTTCACCACCTCTTCAAACGACTTTTTTCACTTTTTTCTCGCCCTCGACCTAAATCCTTCTAATCTACCTCTAGAGTCTTTCAACGATTTCGCCGAAATAAAGCTCCTCGACCTAAGCCAGTTGATAGGACCGAAATTTCCGAAAAATCCACGAGGGACATTTCCAAAAAAAACTGATCAGTGTCGAAGAGGGGAGTATTTTCAAACTTTTCCAGCGTTAGTCCCTCACGCTCTTCTTATATTTAGCGCTTCTTGTTCCCTAACTTCCTACTTTTTTCTACTTGCACTTTCCTTGCAACACTCTTTTTTTCGTTCCTCTTCATTCATTTTGTGCTGCTCGCTCAGTTTACAACCTCGTTTGTCGTAAAATCAAGGGTTTTTGAAGGGTTTTCAATGCCAAGAAAGGAAAGGCATGAAATTGAACTTCGCCCATGTTTCAATTTGTTTTGCACTTGCGTTTATTTATATTTTAGGTATTTTTCTGGTAAATTTTGCCTCCGAGATATGTTTTGGTTTCGGAAAAGCACGAAAAATACTATGAACGATTCGAAGAGACCGTTCCGAGACGCAAAATGAAGTGGGGAGGAAGGAAAGAAGAGAGGAGAGAAGGCTCGTTCTAAGAGGGTCATATTTCCACACATAGCCATGACAGAATCAGACGAAAAACTTTACAGAACCATTAAACTCTATTATTTTGGGTGAGGTAACCTAGCCTCACCTTCTAACCTACTAAAAAAATCACAAAAAGAGTCGGTAAGAAATCGTTACCTGAGCGATCACATTGTGCTGTACCATTGTGGTAATCGGAGTCGTTGATGGAGCCGTATGGGTGAGAAACAGTGTGGCATCTTTGGCTGACAACGTATTCACTCCCAGTGTTCGTCCATCAGCATCCCGCCAATATACAAAACAATCGCTGATCTTCTCCACTTTTTGATCTGAAAATCAAAGTTTTCACTAGGAAACCATGAAAGTTTTGTTGCATTCTTCCACTGATCACTATTGGTATCCCTCCACATTCAGCTCGGGAGGCTTTCCACACCCTGGCAAGCATCGGATCTGCCGACTCCATTTATTTGCTAACCGTAAGTGCTTCCAAGAATAATTAACAGGATCGAGAGATGATAGATGACTGTGAGAAACGCAGAATGCCGAATTGATTGACAACAATTTTTCATTCCCTAGCCTCACGTCGATCATGTCCACGGAATGGAAAATGAGATCGGGTCATTTTTTCGTGGGCTGGAAAGTATAAGTAATCCTTTCATAAGGGGTAGGTGCTACGGTAGGGATCCAAGGAGAATTCTGAGTTGTCTTAAGCCCAGGCTCATTACTTCATTGGGTGATTTCACTTCATGAGAATGTTCCGGTTTCTCAGCTCTACAACTGTGCAGAGGTGGCCCCGCGGTATAGATTTACACCTTAAAAACACGTCCAAAGTTTGATCCCTCCAGTGTCGCCTAAGAGCGCAGCTGTGAAGAGACATTTGAGCTATGTTTTTCTGCATGGCTAAAAACACTTCAAGAGCAGACGAGACCACAGGAGTGGCATGCAACGACACAGCTTCTTTGAAAAGTGTGTACCCCTACCACCTCCGTTTCCCTTTTATTAATTTTGGAAATAATTTCGCACTGAAAGCACTCCGGTTTCTCAAGCGGCTACTCCCTTTGAATCGGTCTTTTGGCCTTATGTGATTTCCCTGACGTCGACGAGGCAAGTGTTAAGTCAGCCCTTGCAAAAAGGATTGTTCGGCTAGTCTTTCGCAAAGCTCTGCCTACGTCATGGTGTCTTTTCAACGTAGGAGGTTCTTTTGTTCAGAGGTGAGGTGTTCTTTTTAACCCCGCTCTGCAATTCAAACGGTGAACAAACTGAAAAATGCAAACACTTTATAGCGTGCAGAGCGAACCCTCTCAAGATCGCAAGGAAAACATGAGTATTTTATAACAATTGATACTTCTTTTTCATAGTCTTTCTAAAGAGTAATTGAAAGAGATCACAGCTTTTTCAACAATGTGGATAACACCCTATAAGGAAAACGGGGGCATGGCGCAACCTGGTAAGCCCTATCAGAGAGTATAATTTTCGAGTAATCGAATATTATTTCAACAACAAATCCAGTGACTTTTGGGACCACACATGGTTTAGTTTTGTGCTTTCTGATGAACGACTTATTCGCCACAAAACTACTAGGAATATCCAGCGCTGGCAGAGTTGGTGGAGTTGTCATTACACCCTTTCTAACCGGAAAGTTACTTTACAGCCGCTTTAGCTTCAGGTTTTCGTCTAAAGCACAAGACCGGAAAGAATTAGAAAAAAAAGGTAAGGTGATGTGAAATATGGAGCGGTATAAGCACTGGTAACACTAATAAGTCGCTAAATGGACCCCATACATGGTAAAATCCAAAGGCTTCTGTCGAAGGAGCGTAAGAAGTTATGGAAAAATCCAAAGACTAACATGCATAACCTCTAGAAATATTGGAAGTTTGGCTCTGGAAGGGAATTCAACATTTGGACAAATCCGATGAGAAAAAGAAAGAAAAAAGGTTGAAAAGTTTGATTTTGAGTAAATTAAGTGAAACGGCCGATAGTGTACTCCGAACCATTTGGAGCAGGTCTCAGTTCCTTCCTTATTCCTCGTTGGATTTGAGATATGTTGAACATTTTCAGAGCCAACTGACATGTTATTGTGTTTACAAAGGCTATTTTATTTACGGAAACAAAAATAATAGAAACGGTGACTACCGGCTACTCAACGATAACCACATACCTTTGCCAAGCACTGTGTCGAGCATTGTTCTGCCTGTCTGCGAAACTGCGGCTATCCGAACACGATCCGCCTCATTACGGTAGACGGAGATGTACATCATCCGACCGTCAACCATCAACCATTTTGTGCCATCTGGTGACAGTTCAAACAATTCGGCGTTGATCCTGAAACGATCATCACGAGTATACTGTATTGGATTTTGTTGACAATAGCTACACTGGTAGCTCGGTGGAGGTTTTTGGGCATGGCAGTTGGCAATAGCCTCTCACAGGATTTCTTCTCATTTAAGGCAGTTCTCAATTACCTAAGAGGGGTTTTTCAAAGGGAAGCTCCATTTATTACCTATCTTTACTTTCTCGAGTATTCTACCTTTCAAATCTTCACCAAGCATTGAAGCATCATCTTTACCGAACTATTCCCCTTTGACTGAGAACAGCCAGTTACTAGGGGTGTGGTGGGGATATGGGGACGTACTGTCAACGACCGGAGGTTTCAGAAATCGGAAGTCGGATCACTGTAAACGACTCCATTCTGAAATTTCCAACAAATTGGATGGAATTTTCGCTAAAGCAATCTCATGAAACAAAATTAGCACACTATAAGCTCTGGCAGCCGGCAGATAATCGTTCTGAGATGTACGAAACCTGCAAAAAGGCCCCATGGTTTGAACTACTAGGACAGATGACAGCGCTTCCTTTCAAGAAGATCGCGATAAGTTTGATAGGCCAATAAATGAAAAATTGAAATAACCCATTGATGACTGTGTATTTGTTTATTTTTTGTTTTCTACCAATAATGTCAATTAACGGATTTTTTTTTTGAATGGCTCTCTTCGCAGGCTGCAGCGAAGCAAATAAATGGCGTCAGTTGATTTTTCTGAATGACCGTAAAAAAGGAAGCGATTTTTGGAAATTCAGCGAATCAAAGCTGCTTTCCTACTGGATTTCCTGGATAGCCATTACTTTTGATAGTGGGGAGAAATTTCAATAACTATGTGCGGTAACTAATATTGATGATAGCCACCGGACCAATCTCATAAGATTCCCTTTGAGTACGAGTTCAGTTCAGTGAAAGGAAGAAGTACATTATGCCAAAACTTTACTTAGGCTATGCAGAGCATCGAAAAAAGCTAATTTTCCAAAGATTGCTGTGCCTTTCAATAATGACACTACTTTGAACTGGCTCCTTTTCCCCAATTTCCCAAAAAATGGTCAAGAAGTTGAAGTGGCTGTCAAAGACCAAAGAAATTTCCTTCCCTGAAGCTTCGCTTAGCTATTTCCCTCTCTGAAGCTTCGTTTGGCTTAGTGAGAGGCTCAATGTCAAAAGCTCCCGAACATGGAGTTTCATATGCGATAAGCTAGCAAATCAGTCTATTGGGATTCGACCCCGAAAAACGATGAAGCCAAGATAGCTGTAAGAGTTTTGTAATTTAGGTCCCCACCTACAAATATTGGGTGGCTTACTAGCGATGAGTAGGAAAACTAGCTGACATTCACCCCCTCCTTCGGCCTCAAAAAGAAGTGGTCCACGACAAAGATATTATTTATTTTTGAGTGTTTGGGTAATTTATAGGGCGAGTCCGCTTGGTTCGGTGTGGTTTGAAGACTTCTCTCCCTTGTATGGAGGTAAATTTTAAGAATAACTCGCTATGTCAGGATAGTGGATGCGCTTAGTATTCCCGAAGTACAGCAGCACTTTTTAGCATTGTTCTGCTGGTCGTCTCATATACATTCATTGCAAATGGCCCCTTTCTCATCAAAACTAATAGCGTCTGTCTGGGGGAAAAGTGGAACGAGAAAAGTCCGGGAGCGCCCAAATGGGAGCGATGAAAGAACATTCTAAATCGTACCTTATCATGGAAGTAGCACTTTATTCAGGTTGTGGAGCTGGAAAACGACGTGGGAACTCGCCAGCAGCCCGGCTTTGTGTGACAAAGCTGCCACTCCTTTTCAGTTAGGAGGGTCCTTGAAGGTGTTTCTCCCTGGCTCCGCTGAGGACCCTGGCTCTCTCGCTCATAAAGCATGAACCTCTCAAGAGGTTTCGTCGTTAATGGTGGACGGATTAATATGCTTACGGCTAGGCAACCATCCGAGGGCCACTGCTCGCAAGCCATTACTAACTGCCAATTACGATACTCATGAATATGTCTCATCTTCACTAATCGGAACCCCACCACGAGACCAATTTGTAAGGAGCTGAGATGAGATGGTGGCATAAAGCGAAACTCCCTCGAGACTGGGACTTGCCGGTGAAACCCTGATGATTCTCTACGGCTAATGTTTATTTTCATATTCCCAGATGGCTTAACTAGGGTTTCTCTGAGCAGAAGGGATTCTCTGGCATCCACAAATAATTACAAGAGTTGCATAAATCATTTTTTCAACTTTTTTTTGTCAAAAAAGGCACATTCTATCCTACCCTTGGAACGCCAGAAAGCATATTGGTTCTGGTAATCTAAGTCCCTTCGAGAGCATGAAAAATGTGACACAGAAGGTTAGGATGCCTTTTATATTTGTACACATGATATAGCACCTAGTAGCAGCCTTTGGGTGAAATTGCGCCATGAACTCATGTTAGTAATATACTGGTGAGAACGATTGTATCGACCATGACTGTCCAACACTATCCGAAACTACGTTAACAATATTTTCAAAAAGGATTGGTTCTTCTGGGTAACTGATACCTGAACAATTCATGATATAAGCACAAATAGCCCACAGAAGCGTTTAGACGTTTTTCTATTGAAGACTCCGGTCATAACTGTAAAATACAAGAGGAAGTCGAAAAGTAGAGTTAACTCCGAAGAAATGCTTCCCAATCCCGAAGAGAGGGAGTTAAAACCTCTAATATTTCCGACCTAACCTTCCTGGGCTTCAATGCACTTCCCGCGGCTATTCACAAAATTTTCGATTTTGTTGGAGAGAACTTTTCGATTCCGTGACCAAGATAGCACTTGGCCATATCCTCCCAGGCAAACGACCAACATGACAAAGGACTTTGGGAATCCGGGGTGCTGGAACATCCACCATGCAATTGGTCACCAACGTTTTTCTTGTTTTAACCCTGGCATGATAATTTATGATGGCGATGTTCTTGTTCTGACGAAGTTTTCAGGTGGGAGTATTCAGTGATTTGATTAATTTCCGTCATCCTCTTGTTGTAGTATCGGAATTCTGGTGGGCCCAGTTGGTGTGGGCGAATCCCGAATATTTGGATCATGTCCAAACATTCGGGATTCGCCCACACCAACAGGGGCCCACCAGAATTCCGATACTACAACAAGAGGATGACGGATTCTATTTGGATTTCCTGGAAGGTATTAAGACTTTTTTGAATGGTGAGCATACCATCTTGAGTTACGTTTAGACTCTGATGAAGAAAACGACGTCGAAGCGTCGAGTTGTTCATACTCAACAATCGGTTCAACCCAAAAACCATATAAAACCAATTTAACCATGATTTTTAATCTTTTGAAAATGATTTGACCCAAAAATAGAGCCCTTCAGTCATGCAAAAAAATTTCGTCAAAGTAGATATAAATGGGAAACTAATTAGGCTTTTTCCGACAATAATTATCAGAAAATGAAATAATAAATAAAAATAGGAGTTAGAGAATGACGGGTTCAATAAATAGCTCCACCTAAAAACCTTGCAAGCACGAGGCACGAAGGTAATGCCATCGTAAACTATTATGACGAGGTTACAACATGCAAGAAGTTGAAAATTATTTGCATGGCAGATGTTCCAATACCTCGAATACCAGTTTCTTTATCATGTCGGCCATCCGTTACCGGATGTTACCATAGTCATAGAAGCAAACTTTCTTCCCGATAAAGTCGAAAAACTAGTAAAACACAAAGAAAAGTACCCTGAAGATCAAAGAGGTTACGGTAGAAAATAAAGACTGCATCAATTTTTATTACCAATATACACCTCGAATGTCACTTTACTTTCAAACATTCCTTTGCCCTACAATGAGTGCTTCTATGCCAATCTTTTCCATTCTGTTTTTTCAAAGTTCTTCCAAAAAAAATAAAATAAAACAGATGTAAATAAATGAATGAATAATAAGTTAATAAATAGGACAAGAAATATGTACTGAACAAATATTAGGTTGTCGGAAAAGTATTTGCGCATTTTGGTTTCCATGTTGTGAAATCTTTGGGGATCGCTCTAGAGCCTTCACTGCGGAATATGTGTAAGTGCTGGTCAATGCGCTCTCCACACCATATCTGCCGTAGCATTTCGCAACGGTTATGGCTGCAAAAATCGCTCTCGACTCGAAGCTAGTCAGAATATCTTTTCTTCATAAGTTCAGAAAAAAACTTCACTCCAAATTGAGCGACAGGGGGAATATGCGATGCGATAGGACCATTCATTGTCTCTAATAGCACATCAAGAAGTTGGTACAAGAATTTCAAAAATGGCCACTTTGACTGGACCGAAGAACCACGATTTAGGAGACTAGCTGAGCTTAATGATGACTATTTCCTGAAATTGGTTGAAGAAGATTCCAGGTTTAGTACCCATCAGCTGAAACAGGAGCTCATATCCATCACGACACAACAGCTGTCCATTTGCATCGCCTTGGAAAGACATGGAGATTCGGAGATATGGATAAGTTTTGATTTGGGTGGTCACGACCTCCAAATGAAGAGGGATTCATGTCTGAACTTGATGACTTTCCGACGCATCTCCGCATGGCTGGAAGACTTAATCACTGGCGACGAGAAGTGTGTTCCCTACTTAAACCACACGAGGAAGCGCCAGTGGCTTAGATGTGTAGAGCATGGAATCCCGGCCTCCAATCTCGAATCCCTACCTCAGAAGGCAATGCCAAGCGTTTGTAGCCATTTAACAGGATCATTCACTGGGACTTTCTACCACCGAACTCCGCTGTCAGCACAGAAGCCCAGTGTGCTCTGTGGACCGGATTGCTGCAGCTCTGAGGGAGAAACTCGGGAAAGTCTATTTTCTGAACGACATGCTCGCTCACACTTTTCGAAGGAGGCCCAGAAGAAGCTTCAAAGCCTGAGATGGCATGTCATGGCCCACCCACCGTATTCACCAGACCTCACTCCAACGGATTATCATCTGCTCCTGTCGCTGTCGGACTATCCGAAAAATAAGCATTTCGATTATGTGAATCAACTCGAGACGTACATTGACGAGTTTTCCTCCTCGAAACCTCAGGAATTCTACGCAAGCAGGAACCACAAACTGCCTGGTGAATGGCAGTGCCTTGTCGATAATGATGGTGCATATATTTGTTAATTGTTTGTTATTGTGAAGGAAAAAAATAAATTCAAAAAAAAATTGCAAAAGGCGCAAATACTTTTCCGACAACCTAATATTTGTTATATTTTATTTCTCCAATATTTCTAGCAACTTTTCAATCATGATGGATTCCACATTCAGGTATTGATCACCTATATGAAAGCACCAGTATGGTGAGATGGAAAGAGCAAAGTAGTATTTATTACTATCATTATTTGTTAATGGGCGGACGTAGTGTAGTGGCATCATTGCGCTATCGTAACTTTGCTACAAAATTATTGAATGATCTCTAGACCACTTCCGAAGTGTGTCTACATTTATGAACCTAATTGTATGGAATATCTTCATAAATTGGGGCGGAGGTGGTGTAGTGGCAAGTGGCGCACTTCACACACGCATGGTCATGAGTTCAAATCCCGTATCCGTCTAGGCCAACCAAGCCTTCCATCCCTTCAGGGTCGGTGAATTGATATCAGACTCGTCTGGGAGGATAAAAGCACTGACTTGTACATCGGTTGGCCACCACAAGTGATTGTATTGGCCACAACATCGTTCAAAACGCCCCTATGATTCCGAATTGAAGTCGAGTGTGGGGCGCATCCCTCAGACGGGATTGATTAACACCAGAAATTTTAAACTTCACTTTATTATTTGTTGATATTATTATTATTATTAATTATATTATTATTATCAATATTATCATCATTCCCTTTTCTTTATTTCCACTGAGTAAAGTAGTATCTATTGGTCATTCATTTATCTACCTAAGCCAAATCGCAGAAAACAAGCTTTTACCCATTCCCCTGCGCCAGACCTTTACTAAAAAAATTGATTCTGTTTGTAACGATTATCAGTGGGGACAATATTGTGGGCCGTACTTGGTGGAAAATACCCCCTATACCGCTTGTGTAACCCTAAGAAACATGGTTTTAATATCAAAAACTTAACTATTCATAGGATGATGACGTATGCCATGGCTTTTGTAATGAGCATGACTTTGGAGATGTTCCATGAATAGCTGAATATCCTTTGGAAATGTATTGAAGAAATGTTCAAGACGCGAACGATACGAAATATTACTGACACGACTCATGAACGGACCACATATTGACGAAAGCTAGCCAAGGGGAAGGCATACGTGGCTATAAAGCTCTTAGATAAACACTATAAACAAGAAATGTTTAGTTTTGAACAAATACGTCAGAAGAACGTTCGGTGATAACGACGACCATTGTGATAAGAGGAAATGGCCGGCGGCAGAGGGCTCAATAGAGACCGGCCAGCTTAACACTTCAGTCGGGTACGATAGAAGTGGCCGCTTCCGGTCCAGCCGTCACTTAAGCTTTCCAGTTCGGCCGACACTCTTCAGATAACGGGCCATGAGATGTGCGGACATCGATAAAACAATGTTTTGCCGACGAAAGAAAACATAACCATCAACAGGAAACGGGCCAACTTTTTCGGTACGGGGAATTCAAGGAATTTCATAAATTCATAATTTATTGCCAGACGAAATCTGGCTATCCCAGGAGCTGATGGAATATGCTTTTTCTTGGCTGGGGCCTCCAATGTGGACTAGCGGTGGCGAAGAATGAAACTGAGTTTGGAATCAACTGATTCTCGGTAGAGAAGACGAGGATGTGAAAATGTGCCATTACCGAGGGTAAGGGGATGAAATTTCACCTGCGCTGATGGGGCCCTTCACGGTTTTAGAGGTGTCATATTGGCACCAGGTTTGTGTGGGAAAATATTGACTGGGAGAAGGATATTGACTTCTGAGTAGTTCTAATCCGCAAATATTATGTTGACTAAACGAACGCTCATATATAAGGTTTCAGTGGATCTTGGGAGCATGCCGTATACCGAAACAAGTTGATAAACAGTACGCATCCCATAAAGATTTGAATAGGATAACCCAGGCTTAATGCACATCCCCATGGACCCCTTGGACCATAGCAATAATGAACAAAAACCCTTTGTGAGAATGCGTTTGAGCTGTGGTTCAAAGTTTAGGTTACTTCTCAACCACTTTTCTCTCGCTTTCGTGTGGCGAGTGATTGAGGTGACCAACTTGTCTCTTCGAGGACTAGTAAAGGTTGTTCGCCTTTGCTTCATTTCCAACTATTCAGAAGCAACATACACACGAGACAATGGATGAGGCTTCGGGATAGTGGACTTATGGGAAGCAATTTGGCTGTGGGTAGTGGCTGTCTCACTATCAGAAAAGGCTCGTTTGTGGTTTGCTTATTTGGAAAATGGAAACCCTGAAAAAGGAGACTTTCATGCACGATCCACCACATGATGCAGCGGATCCTGAAATTGGTTTGGCAGAGGCGAAATCGGAACGTTAGCCTGATAAAAAGTTCAATCTTGAGAGGCCTCAATAATCATTCTCACTGATCTGATAATGTCAAGATTTCAAGATGCTGAATATGACGCTCCCCTTCAACTTATTGAAATGATGGTTGTATTTATGGAGATGAGATGGGTTGAAGCGAAAGTACTAATACACTCGCAAAATTGATACTCGCCAGATTAGCAGAGTTCATGCCAAGATGCCTTACACGACAGGAAGACCGGTCATTCGGCACTGAATGCGGGTTGGGCTCATCTATGTACAAGATTATGTACAATAGGCTGACTGCTAGCCTGTCTGTTGGCTAACATCAATCATGTATATGCCTGATACCTATGCAAACATTTTTACGATTATTAATAGGCTTCAGATGCATAGCGTACTCCGACGAAAAACTGGTCAATCTCGGAATCCTATATAATGCTGAGAGTTCGCCCAAAGTCCAGAAAACATTTAGGACGAAAAAACTGCCAGTTACAAGTGGCAGCAATGAATGCAGTAATACATATGAGCAGCAGTGAATTGCTGATGCACCCTGCACGAGGAAATTCAATACAATCCACTTTTCCCATCATTTACCCGCTTTTTGATCCCCAGAACATCAACCCAAATATTCCTCAGATTATTGCTTGGCTTGGGCCTTTGGAACACCTTTTCCCATCAGATCCCTTTGGACATGAATCAGTTGTATTTGTTTATAATATTGATGATATTAATTAAATTAGCATCAACGATACCAATAAATCAATGGATCGATAATCACGATAAGAGTTTTTACAATTCGAGAAGGGTGTCCCCTATTAAAATTGGCCAAACCGCTTTATCTGAATGGCATTTTGATAAGGTGTTAGGACTCGTTCAATGGTCTAAAAAAGGTTTATGTAAGGGATGAAGAGTGGTGGGAAGAAGGCGCCGACTATACTGATGCCCTTTAGAGGGGTAAAAGTGAAGCCAACTAATTTTGGAAAGTGACAAAGAACCAGGAAAAACACAAAATTGCTGGGAAAGCGAATTTATGAAGGGGCCTTCAATTTTTCCTCCCTTCGCAACTCTTCATTGTATGGTATCATTTTTCACACTTCTCCCCCCACTCATGAAAAGAGCCGCTAGTCTTTTCTGACGTCTCAAGAGGCCTCCGACAGAGCAATGATAATCACCAAGAGGCAAAAGCTCCGTCATGAGCAAATCAAGTGGTGCGGGGTTGTGATCCTTGTGCAAACATCAAACGAATCAGCAATTCACGCTTTCAACCCCGAAAACTATGCCCAATGGACAGATTAACTGGCTCAGAAATCAGCCGAAAAGTGTTCGTCGTTAGTCTTTTGGTCTTTCAGAGATTGATGGAGTGCTAAGTAGAGTTACTTAGACTGATGACAACTGTCGGAAGACATAAGAAAGCCAAGGCTGAATGGGAAACGAGGGGTTTAGGGTATCTTTAGACATTTCTGGAAAAAACATCAACACCATTGACTGAATTTACAGCTGACTTATCCGAAGAAATATAGGTCTCTCCCTCTTCAACCACCTCTCTTACCTCTCCTTGTACGTTCCATTAAAACCGTACGTGCTCAATGAAGGAGCACATGAAATTCCTTGATAACAGTTGATTCAGGCAGCCTAGGGTAGGCCATGCCGCTCAAAATTAGCCTAGACAGTGAGGTCGATTGGAAGAGTCCAGAGAGCCTTTTTTTTCAGGTTTGCGAGCTTTCAACTTTTAAGCTTCTTGTAAGACCCTCTAAAACCTCTAAAATGTTCTATTTGATAAAATCTTAGTGAAATCACCAAAAAGTGCATTTTGTTATCGTTATTGGGTTGGTGTTCTGGGGATCAAAAAGCGGGTAAATGATGGGAAAAGTGGATTGTATTGAATTCTCTCGTGCAGGGTGCATCGCCAATTCAGTGCTGCTCATATGTATTACTGCATTCAATACTGCAATTTGTTACTAGCAGTTTTTGTCTTCCTAAATGTCTTCTGGACTTTGTGCGAACTCTCACTAATACAGGATTTTGAGAATGGTCAGCCTCAGGTCGGACTGCGCCAAACATCCGAAATCTACCAGTAATCGAGCAGTTATTCGAGCGGCTATAAAAATCCACGAAATCATGCTTGGGTAAGCCAGGTTTACGCTCCCAGATGAGCAACTTAAACAATCTCGCTTTTTGAGGGCGAATTAGTGGCTTATACATCAGCTGTTACCCATACCGCGAATCTGCTCAATAATGCGAGTACGATAAACGGAAAGGAGCAAATAATCAAATCCCAAACTGATGAAAAATTAATACAAATAGTGCATGAATAAGGGAATGAATAAATATGAATTTAAGTAAACAGTGTGATCGCGAATCCTATTGCTGATTATACACATTGGCCCCAAGGCGGCGAATCCATGACCGAATTTCGCTAGGCACCTGCTTACTGATGGCCACCAACTGTCACCAGACTTATTTTTTAGGATAACACAATGGCACATAGATCAGTTGTCCCCTTTAAACTCAGTCTATAACCTCCTATCCTATTACTACTCTCAACAAATATACCTTCGCGATCTAGAATTACAGCCAAATACGTGGCACACTCCTGAAAATGATCACATACCACTCGGTGTTTCAATCTTTGATAGAAAATCGTGATAATTTATTGTATTCCAATAATATAATATGAAATATAACATTATAATATCATGTAATGGTATAGCTAGTGTAACAACTATGTGTCTTCGAAGACGATGTTCCAGAAAAACGGCGCTATCCCTGCTCCGCTATACCCATTCCGTTAAAACTTAGGAAAAAGTTTTTCCAGCGGGATGTGGGAAAATAGGAAATTCCTAAAGTCTCAGAAGCGCGAATAAAAAGGTGATGATGCCACGAGTATTGTGTTGAAATGTTGCAGGCTGACTTTTGAGCCTTGGACTTTAGTTTCGTGAGATTCCCAAGTGAAATCCCCATGAGTAACGGCTATGCCCTTGAAAAACAACGTCTTCGATTCGCACCACATAGTAAACATGGGCTTCCAGAGAGCCCACTGACTGATGGACGTATCCACACGTGCGGGGGCGGAGCGATCCACTTGGTGGAAAGCGTCGAAAAGCCGCTGATTCCCGTCGTATTAGGCGCGAAGTGCCAACATACAATCGCTCGTCTCCGCCTAAGTTGGTCATCAATTAAATTTGGCATCTCGACTCGGCCATTTATTCATGGCCGTTGGTCGGCTCTATTGCCATGTGGACGCGTGGCGGCTGGTTAGATGAGACTGGCTGGCTGCCTGACTGGCCAAAACTGGCTGGCTGCTGTTGCAGTTGAAATGGAGAGCAGTCAAGTGGAAAATGATAGGTGGTGGGAATAAGATGAGGGAGAAGTTGATGGGATAGGTACGTCGCGTCGTGGGAATGTTGTGTAAGTGAACATGGAATTTCTAACGACTTACCGAAGACGTCGTTCATCAACACCACCACAGTAGGCATCCGGGCAAGAACAGCTCATACGACTGCCCATTCCAAAGGATAATGAGCCAGGCCACCTCCAACTCGTTCACCACCCAAGTCACACCTGTAATACAGCTTGGAAGGAATGTGATTCGAAATCTGAAAAGTCTGAAATGCAGAAGAATATGTAAGCACGAAAAAATGGAAAAGGAAGCGAGAAAACTGAGAAAACACAGGGTGAGAGACATATAGAGAGATGATTCGGGGAAAACCGAGAAAAAAGTATAAAATTCTTAGTTACTGGTAATCTCCTTCAGAACTAAACTCCCATTTCGTTCTAAATTGGTTGGGTATCGGATTGGCTTTTGTGTAGTATACGGCGGATCAAGATGAAGCCATCTTTTGGGCTCGCTTGTGAGACGTCCTATCCCACACATAATGAAAGACGAGCCGATACTTACAACGTCAATGTTCCTATCCTAATAAATCTACTTAATAGCCATGTAATCTGTCATTTACTGCTCGTTTTTTTGTGGTAATAAGAGGAAAGCTGCAGCTCTGCAGTAACAAGTGACGGCGCATGATCCCACGCCGAGCTCGGGTAACAATCCCTAAATCTTGTTCCTACTGGACTGAGGAAACTTACCTCCAGAAGCGTTAGATTGGCGTTTGGCCTATTTAGGATGATGAGCAGCCTCCCAGCTTACATACCCTTATCCAAAAGCAAATCATCTTGAATTCAAGCCGAATGCGTGGCGTAGCCCAGCAGAGGACTAACAAGGGGATTCATCCGACCCACCCTTTAAAACTGGCTTTGGCTAAGGTTATCTGCATTGGAGGTTAATCCTCAACTGATGCTGGTCCCTTTCCCTTTCCCCCAGGAAATCCCTTCATCGATAACGGCTAGTCCCATCTGGGTTTGTGAAACAAATTGGACACTGAAAGAAAAGGCCCCCCTTCCAACGACGGCATACGGCCTGATGACTGATTCATTTGAATTTCATTATTGGCTTACGGTTGTAGTTACCTACCCAGTCAACATTGTTTGTTTACCCGTTGTCATACGAAAAACACCGATTCTGAACATTGTGAGGAGAAAGGCTTTGAGGGGATTCCATAAAGAAAAGAATAGATGCGGAAAGTAAATAATTGAATACCTAAAAAGGACTTTGTTCTACCAATTTCGGGGCAATATTTATTATCGAGACAGCTATATCGGTAGACAGAGTAAAGGAGAACACACGAAATTAGAGCTGTACAGCGCTAATTGATTGGTTCAGGATGCGCCATGCAGTGAGCACTGTCATGAATTGATAGAAGTATTTGTATCGTACAGAAATGAGAGAGAGACAGAGACAAACTGAAGGTGAGCACACGAAAGTAGATCTGTGCAGCGCTAATTGATTGGTCTAGGATACGCCATGCAGTGAGCACTGACATAGACTGATAGAAGTAATTGTATTGTATAGAAATGAGAAAAATATTAGCATGATGCAAAATGTTATGAAATCCTACGCCGAACATTCTGAATGTACGATTTCTCCTTCTCACTTTACCCACATTGCGTTAAAAGCCATTCGACAGCTCATAGCTCGCTCCATAATGTGCTTCCTGCCTGGACAGCTAGCTTCAAGATTGGTTTGATGATGTATTTCAATACTGCTTACACGTACTAATACACAAATAAAAATGTACAATAGTTACAGTCAGTTAGTAGTGCATGGATGAATTGCGGGAACTCAGAGTGGGGACTTCCTAACGACCCAGATTATTAACCAAGCTTAGCCATTTGGGAGCTTCAGAAAGTTCCTGATGGCATTTGAAATGTTGAAGCAGCTTGTGATTAGGCGATCATCCCACAACATGAAATAACCTTGCTCGGAGGTTGGTGAGAGGGTTAAGTATGGGATGGACCGGTGAGGAAGGGATAACCGGTAATAGCCATCAAAGCTAGCGCATCAAATTCCGTAACCTTCATGGTTTTTCTAAGCCCCTGAGAGGATTCATAACGGCCCAATAGGTAGCAACCAAACCAGAACACTTACGAGTACCGAAAAAGAGCATCATGGAAAAAGCATGGATGATAGCATGAAGCGGCCCTACCGGCTTTCTATCTTCTCCTGGACGGGCATAAGGAGGAGGAGCCATAGATGAAATTCTCCCATCTGCTTCATACTGGGCTAGGCTCGGTGGCCGCTACTAAAGAGTTTGAAGTCTAATCAGTGTCCTTTGTGGTTACAGGATTAGGATCTAGCAGATTTATCAAAGCAGCTTTGGCAGGGAATCCTGTCAGTGCACGGGATTAACCTCGGGGAGGAGGAGGAAGAGAAGGAGAAGTCTTAAGTAGCTTTGAGTTTTGAGCCGTATCAGGGCAACAGGGATAACGGTGGATCGTTTTTGAAAGTGTTGGCGGTTCCTGGAATAAAATATCCATGGAGAACTAGTAAATGACGACAGAGAATTCTCGAAATAAGGGCAAACGCTTGCGGCTAAATCTGATTTATATGAGTTTTTACGATGGAATATTGACAGACATACAACAAGCACTGAGGATGGAAAAATGGATAAATCTCAGGGATCTTCTCAAGCTTTCCTTCTGATTCTAAGATCAAATTTTTGCGAAATTTCTCCCAATTTCTAACAATAATAAAAACAAATCGCAGTTGAAAATCATACGGACCCTTGGGGAAACAAGCATAGCCATCAATCATGTTTGAGCAGCAGACGTTGATGCAACGAGGCTATGTAAATCGAAAAAAAAGGGTAATTGTGCTCAAGGCGGGCTAGTGTCCTCTCAAATGAGCTCAGAAAAAAACGGACTTCTGGTTTGTCAATTTTTTGGAATTCAAAAAAAACTAGGGATCTGCAGCTCTGGAAGCCTTCCATATGGGAACCCTGAAAAAAAACCAAGAAAAATTCTGGTTTATGAGCGGCAAGATCTTTTTTTTCAAAATTCCCATATAAATCATAGAATAATTCTTTAAAATTTCAATAGATATGGAAATTGACCTTTTGGCAATGAAAGCAAACCATTCAAATTCAAAAATGGCAATAAAAGCGGAGATGTCACTTGTTTGAAGCGGCCACTGAGCAAAACCGTGGGAAAACTCGAAGGACGAGTAAACAAAACAAAAAATAGCGGAAATACCATAAAAGGAGTCAATAAAACTCAACAAAAAGAGCAATTGCACAGTCTCAATGGGCGGAGCCTAATTCTTTTGAGTGAATGGAATGTCATGAAACCACTTGGAAAACTGATCGGCGCTAGCAGCTTTTCAAAAACTGCTCGTTTGTGCCGTCATCGTGGCCGAGCGTTCGCGACAGAATATGTGCCAAGCACCGCCCACTTGATGAGCCTTACATCCCGCCCACGACGGTTTCTGGGGCGTTTGACCCCATCGCATACCCGTAATAAAAATAAAAAGTCAATCAAAAACCCCAATTAGAAGTGTGGACGCGATTTAGCAAGCCAATCAATGGTGTTAGAGTCGATTAGCGGCGATCTGTCCCGAGAAGATGAAATGGAGAAGAAATAAACGATCTGGGAGGACCTCATTGCTGATCGGGAGGCTCAATTAGAGCAGAAATCGAGTTTACTGGGGGTTCCAAATGACCAAATACATTCAATCCATTGCCCCATCTCCTCGTTCCCACCACCTATTCCTCCCCGAACACAACTCATCTATCATTTTCCGTGACCACCTCCCGAATTGCTTTGACGAAATGAGAACAGACCTATTTTCTTACCGTAAGATTTTACGAAATAATTAGCAGTTCCGTATGGTGCACCTACAGACACCCTCCATTACCAGACGACAACCCCGTCACTCATAACTTCTAGTTAGCGGCGAAAAACTAATAAAAGGCCATATGCGATCTTCTTCACCAGAAAGCGTCAGAATTCCAGCGTAATTACAAGCTCAGCACATTCAGCCTATGGGAGCCGATAATTTTAGAAAGATGAAGGGAAAGGACAAAGTCTTCGGCTGTTCTTCTGAGTAGGAACAATACCGCCCTAAAAATCGGCCCAATCAGCCAAATAATCGGGGAAAGGTTCTTCCTCATAGAAAATCAGCCAGCTGAACGAACTGGGGCAGATTATATTTCCCAATCAGAGAGGAAGCGTACATGAGATCAAAAATATCAGCAACTTGGGACCTTGGGTTTCAAAAGTCTTCGCGTGAAAAAGCACCCTGGGAAGAAATGAGCAAACAAGCAATAAAACAACTACTACACAGGCCCTAAGCATTCATTCCATCAAAATAATGGCCCTCTTCTCTTGCCTCCTTTGCCAATGACTTTCTGCCTGTGTTTTTATGGGCCACGAAGATCATCTGGGGCTCAGAAGCGATGACTTCACCAGACCAGACGCCTGCACTCAATCTTTGTCCTGTCTCCTTAATCATCCCCCCCCCTTACCTCCTTAATCATTCCACCTCCTCAATCATTCCCTGCCTCTTCTTTTACCAAACCGTTGTGAAGGGCGAACATGCATTTTTGAACCCCACGGGAAAATACGTACAGAATATCAAAATAAAGACATCAAGCCTTCCTTCTGCTATTGAATTATAAAAAAATTCGGGGATAGTAATATTCCTACAGTAAGAGTCAAATGCCCAGTTTGATCCCGTCAAAAAATCCCTGGCTAGCTCTCTATGAATATCTTGTTGTTCTGGTCTTCTTTCAATCACAACCAGCCATTCAGCTTCTCAACAAACAGTTTAGGGCAGAAAATCCTGATAGTATGTGTGGGAGGAAATCCTATCAAACAATACTTTTCATGCATCAGTGATCAGAAGGCAAATAGTTACGATAATATGATCAGGTTTTTTGGCTAGCTATCTATCCGCCCATAAATTTCTAGTCACTGCTATCGAGTGATATTTCTATTCTGGTCATTGTGATAAATGATTACCGCCTCGACGCCGCATGGGGGTGAGAACGACCTCAAACAAGGAAAAAGGCTATCACTCGAGAACCGGCTACCTGTCCACATTGAATGGAGACAACAGAGTATTCAGCCTCTCTTATAAGCTCCTTCTCCTACTACCTTAACCCCTCCGCCCACTCCCTTCAGCACAATCCTCTCACAAACACAGAATCATTACTCCAAAATTATTTGCTATGATCATGAAGAAGAACGTAAAGCCTGTGAAGTTGATCGAGCCTCAGGATGCGCCATGCATGCAGAGTCATAGTAAACCACAGAAGAGTTTGAAAGAGCTCTGGCCTATATTACCAGTTGGAAAATAGAGTCGAAAGAAGACGAACAAAAATTATAAAAAATCTAAGGAGGATAAAGATTGGCACCTAAAAAACATAGAAATAAACTGCTCGCGCTACCCTATTTCCTGTTTAATGGTGGATGAACGGATCACATATTCACCTTCCATCAAGAATTCTGAATGCGATTGATTACGTTTCGTGCATAAACAATGACCATCTGCTTGAGTCAGTGTACTTATACAACCACACAAATCTGTTACCAATCAATCGAAATGGTTGTAATGAGAAGCTCGGCCGATCTCGACTAGAACCGGTTCAGGATTATCCAGATGTGGGGGTGGTAAAGTTCCTGGAACCTTCCAATTACATCTAGGTATAGCAAACATGGACGAGAACCTCGATCCCAGAACTACTCAAATATGAAAGATCTTGAACTTCCAACACACCATATGCTTATAGCTATAATTGGGAGCCTATCCGTGGCATTGTTCTGTTAAAAGGAAGGAGATCAAGAAGACTATGCAATTACACTCCCTACCCACATCAAGGGCGAAGCTGAGCATAGCAAGCAATGGTAACCCTTCTGTTCTCATGGACAGAGGATTGACTCTGGTCAAAAAAACTAGCCGTTTATACTTCATGCTACTCAACTGGGGCTATATCCGTCGGGAAGGAACACAGATTGACATATCGCAACCCACGTTATTGTGCAAGCTCATTGCGCATTCATGACTGATTCCTATTGAGAATTCATTTTCAATCCATTTTTCCACACTACGTCAGCGATAGCTTTCTTTTTCACGCCGAATACGATTACACGTTCACTATCAAATCTTTTGAAAGAAAGCCCACAAGTTTTAGATTCTCTATTGACCATCTTCAGCGATCTTCAGAAAATAACTACCTTTACTGGTCTTATTGTTAGAATGATAACTGCCTAAGCCATCTTAGCCCTTTATCCCTCCAGAACCAACCATCATGGTACCAGACTACTCTAAAAAACGAAAAGGTAACTAAATGGAATGAATAGAAAGCAAAGAGCAGTTGGAGACTGACTTGAACACTGGCAGATCCCTTCGGGTCATTGTATAGCCCAGAATGTATTCGAGGACCATTTCAGTTTTTGAAGGAGGACGAATGCGTGGCTGCACTTCAAAGGGGGAACGATCTCTCTAGTCCTTTTCAAAATGTGTTCAACTCTATTCTAATAGACAATTTCAGCCTCTACTTCACCATAAAATTCCATTTCATGCCCAACACCTGGAAAAAATGGAGATGCAGTACCCAAAGAACTAAGCACCTGTTCTTAAATTGGAAAAAAAGCCAGAAAACCATATTTGAGAATCAAAAACAAACAAAAAAGGAAGTGTTCTCATATCACAATATAAAAAAAAAACTTCAAAAACAAAAGTTCTTAATGTTTAAAAAACTGAGTTATTCTTTTTAGATTTTTCAGATATTTTTGAGCAGGGTTAACAAAAGTCATCGTAACAAATAAGTGTCAAAAAGAAACAAACAAGTAACTAGACATATCAAAAAGTTGATTTGTTTGATGTAAAAGCTTGCTAATAGTCAAAAGAAGCGGAATTCCATTCACACATGGCAAAAGCTCATTAAAATTCGTTGTGCGCTAGAAATGGCAGCAGTGGTGGCGGCGGAATGTTCGATTTCAAAGGCAGATATGCGCATAGTGGGACTAGGAGTGTGAAGCTTTATATCCGGCAAAGCTCGGAAGTCTGATGAATCTGTTTCTTGCCTTATGGCGACGTTGATGTAGTCGGCGGGGCTTGGCTGATGGCGACAGCCGACGGAACTTACGTCAACGGTTAATTGTTGCCGTAACGGCTGTAAATGGTCATAAATAACACATAATATGGGGAATTGAACAAGGGTAGAATTGCTTTGGACGAGAAAGAAAGCCAGAGAGTGTGAAAGAGAATTTGCAGTAATGTTGCAAAAGCAGAAGGAAGAAGAATGCAAAGATAATGAAGGAGACTGCAAAATTGCAAAGGACGACCAAAAGGCGGCCTGGAAATGAGCATAGAAAGGCTTACTGCAAGATCGAAGGGTGTGAAAACACTACTGAATCTTCCAGGGTGGCCATATTGTTTGGCCTTCATGAATTCTCGAGTTGCGCCGTTTAATTGGCTCCCATTCAGGGTTGTGAAGGTAATTGGAAGCGTACCAGGTATCAAATGATCTACTGTGAGTACGACAAGACGGAAGGTTCGACTAAACTGGAGCGATACGACCCGTTACCTCAACTATGGGCATAAAGGATCGCTGTTAGTACGAAAGTTCCAGGTAAAAACGGTTAGGTAGTAGGCTTTGCAGGACGCGAATCGCTTGCCGAGGATGATGCGCCATGCACTTCATCACAATCCAGAGATACAATCAATCGCTTTGGTACCAAATGTTTTTGGAGCAAGGATAATCTCGATCAAAGCATGCGAGGTGCGACCTGGAATCCGGTCAGCAGACCATGTATCGTCCGGCATCCGTTCAAATTCATGCATATCTCGAAGGGCAGAAGTGAGGCAACCACTTGCCACTGCCTCACCTTCGCCCTTCTCAGAATATCCAGTCATCTACGTTGTTCATCCTCAGTTGGGTTTTGATTGTGCCGTACAGGGGCACTGAGTCGTCTTCAGCTAGTACATAATGCTGAATTTTCAGACCTATAAAGAACGTAGTGGCTGGAAGCCTTGTAGACTACTAAGACAGTCATTGAGGACGATTGCCGGCTATGCCGAGGAACTTATTAAGGGGAAACTTCAGCACTCAAATGAATTCTGCCTACGCCAACGAGGCTTCTAGATTAAACCCATGTGCAATAGTTTTTTCGAAATGGTATAAGCATCAAATATGAGAGCGACCATTCCCTATTGCGTGTTGCAAGAATGGAATGCACCTTCAAATGCCTCCTCAACTCTCAGTGGTTGCCAAAGCGTGGTCGGATCCATGAGGATTTGCTCAGCATTCCTTCCTTGATCCCTAGTTCTCAGCAGGCCTTCCCACTAGTAAAGTGATTGACTTGTGTCCACACTACAGTCACTGACTACCTCTCAAGTTCTGCGTCAAAAACTTAAGGCTGCACGTGGAACACTACCAGTTCCTAGACAAAACCTAAACAAATAAGAATAACTGGAACTCCAGTCCGAATCTGGTCTTGGTTCGAGAGAGCCAGTAGGCTATGAAAATGAAATTAGTTTGAGAATAAAAGTGGTGCGAAAATCTTAAGAGGGCGAAAAACATTGGGACGTCTTATCTCGAGAAAATTGATGAAGCAAACCTAGAACGACTCGAACTCGGAGGACGGCCAAAAAACTGAATGATCGAGAGACTACGAAGGACCATTCATAAAAAGTAAAACTCATCAAGAGAAAAGCGTCTGTGGGGAATACAAAGAACAATGGAGACGACGTACAAAAACCGCTGGCCAAGAAAAAGTGGGAAAATGAAAGAGAGAGAGTAGAACTTGTGCGGGTTGAAAATTCGAGTGCCAAGCAAATGAGGACACAATCGAGGATAGATAGATTTCCCAGTGAAGCTGTAAAAAGCTGTTCATTTGCGAAAGGAGGTCATATTTGACCATCATCGCAGCAAAGGGACTTTTAGACAGAGATAAATAATGCTCTAAGTTCGACAACACCGCCTTTTTTTAAGTTAGCCCCGCCTCCAAACGATCCCAACAAATATTATATATACAAGTACGTAGCAACGGATGTAATTCTTACAAGAAGAACCGAGGATATACGGCTATACTTGGATATGATATGGCATCAACAAACAACGAGTCACGACACAATGAACTACAAATACGAAGCCACAATCAGAGGAGTTTCAGTGACTTTTTTGGTTCTTACTTCGCCGATGGGACACTTCGAGACTTCACCTCTATATTCAAGCCCTCTTAATCACAGGAAAGCTGTGCAGGGCATGCTGAAAGCTCTGGTATCCCAGTGCATAAAATGCATAGAACTCTAGCGCTCTAGGAGGTCTTCACCACAAGAATGGGCTCCGGTACGAGAGAAAACAATCTGTATATTCTAAATCGTCTGCATATTACTGATAGCAGTTGGTCGGTTAATTAGGATTCCCTAAATCCGAAAGTTTCTTATTGCCATGCTTCATCGGTAGCGTCAGCGCTCACTTGATCAGCCGATTGAGATAGCATGAGAAATAGCACAGTCAAATATTGCAACACTAGTTGATTGAAGAAGATTCGAGGAGTGATTGATTAAAAAACTAGGAATTTATTTGTTTACTTACAATAATTCAAGAGAAAGGACAGTTCATCAGCCGAGTGTTTTTGAAAATGTATTAGAAATCAGAATCATGAATTTGTAGTTTCAAATTTGGACAAGAAAACAGGGAGTGGTCGATATCTACTTTGGAATAGTAAAATCAGGGAGCATAATTGAAAGGGGATTTGCTTTGGCAGAGCTCATTGGGTTGCACCTGTATGGTTCGTAAATAATCAGACATAAATGCTATATCACGCTTTTCAGCATAAGTGGTTATCAGCTGGACGGCTATTAATTCGTATTTTGAATTATATCAGAATGATTATGCCCAAGTGTTTGATTTTTGGAGAGTGGAAATCCATCGTTCACTAATAACCGAATTTAATTAAAAAGAACTGAAAATAAAAAATATGCTACTTATTGATATAATATTGGAATCACTTAACAAAAATAAACAATTGGAAACGGAATATTAGGAAAATAAGGAAGAAAGGGGGGGGGGGAGTTTGTGTAATGGCAAGTTGCACACTACAATGCAAGCATGAACTGAGTTCGAATCCCGAACCTATATTGGCCTAGCCCAAGCAAGCTTTCCAGGGTTGGTCAATTGGGCAGACAGCAAACACACCTAGAAAAATAAAAGCATCAACTCGTACATAGCCTAGCCGCAGCAAGCCTCTGTATAGGTCACATAAAGATCCAAATGTTTAGTTTGATCCTGAGTGGAAGTCGAATGCATGGCGCGCCCCAAAAACGGGATTAATACCAAGTTCACTTTACTCTTGGTTTATCAAAGAAGAACTCAATGGAAAAAAGATATAACGGGATAACATAACATGGCCAGTTGTCAGGAACTGGTGAAATAGGTGCAACTAAACAAGTACCCTTCATGAAGGTGATCTTTATGGTAATGAAAGATCCCAACCTGCAGTTTAATCACACACTCAACCGAGTTTTCAACTCGGTAGAAATTTCAAAAGTAGCAAAAGAGGACTGAAATTTTTTGCCGTGGTCATTATAATTCAAAATTCTCAAGGCGACGGAATCAATGTGATGGTTTTAAAGTGAGTACTTGGCCTATGCAATGCCTAGTTAAGCAGGCAATGACAAGTAGGTGCTTCATCCTTGCGGAAAATGGTGGAGCCTAAGAAGATTGGGAAGGTTGGTTGGTTTGAGCTAGCATGCGAATAGATCTAGAATCGTAGTACTTCAGAGGGACCCCGGGGGATGGAATGCTGGGACGTTCTGGGCGAGCAGTGAGTGATCCGTTATTCGATCCCCGCACCATTCTCGAGGTATAGTGCGTCACTTACCACTGGACCTCGTTCGCAGTAACACTAGTATTTGATCGAAAATAATCTCCAAGTAAACTATAGGCCCTTGTCTGGCAATCCTTTTCATTTATTAGTGGCGTAGTCCTTTTCTGCTGCAAACTGCATCTGCACTATTCGCCTGATGTTTATTTAAATAAACGTGTAGACATATGAATAAATAGATGACCTTCAGCCAAGCAAACTCCTGTGACCTTATCTTGTCCGTTTTGCTTATTTGAACAAGCTCAAATTAGTATTCCCTCGAGGACTGGAATGCCTGCACTTCGCTGATGAAACATCGGATCACCGGGCCATTAACAATAGCAAAATAAAAACTAAAACAGCAGGAAACACTTTGACAAATAGAAATCAGCCATTTAATCGTCCTACACATTTTCTATATAGAAAGAACTTGAACAGAAAACTAGTAGCAGTGGAACTAAGCTGTTCTCTTCAGGCTAGCCAGACACGCTTTTTACGTATTGGCGTCTCTCTACTGCTGAGTAAACAATTAAGAGGAAAGCGGGCCAAAAAGAAAGAAGTAAAGTCTGTCAATTGAGCCAGTTGCCATGCATGATGATGGATGTCCCAACATCAGCTGAGAGCTCATCCCATAATCCAATAAATAAAAACAAATCACCACTTTGATCCTTTCGAACGAAGACTGATATTATTTTCTAGAAACGCTGAGACGTTCGGTTGTTTAGTTGTTTTGCTTCGGGAATTTACGCTCGGTAGAAGCCCTTGGCTTTTTGCCTCTCAAAAAGATCATTATTTCATTGATGTTAAACCTTTGTAATTGTAGTAATCAAATGAATCAAAGGATAAAAGATTGTTTGGAGTAAATAATCCCCCTTTTCGGGATGAGCTCAGCGTCCAACTCCTACTTAGAATCGTAGTGGCGGTTCGAATGCTTTTGTGGCTCATACAATGAACTGCGGTGGCCAGCCAATGTATAAGTCAGTGCTTTAATCCTCCCAGACGAGCCCGGTACCAACTCAACTATCCCAGAGGGATGGAAGATTAAATTATCCTATGGGAGCATCGATCCGAGATTCTATCCCGTGAGTGATAGAGCCCCACTAGCCATTATACCAACTCGGCTGAAATAAATAAACAAAGTCTTCAATTACGCTCAACCATAAGGCGACGAATACGAGAAAGCGGGTATGAATAAAACGCAATGAACAAAAGAAAATGAAAAATACTCGAAATTGGATCACATGCAAAACCAACAGACAAACGAGCGACGGCAGGTGCTTGAAGGCAGATAAAGAACTATGGAGGCGTTGATGGAAACAGAGGGAAGGAGGAGTCAGAGGCTAGACCTGAACGCATTTGGACTTTGATAGAAGAATTCGGAACGTCAATCTGGAAGCAAAGGTGAAGCTGTCCCAGCGCAAGTGAACTATGGAATCAGATCAGCTAGGTCATTGCCAAGAGGAAACCGATCTTGGATTTGTTATTACTACACTATAAAGTGGTGTAAGACATTTTTCAAATTAAATAACATTTTTCCTTGGTTGCTGATGGTGAGAAGGAAAAGCTGTTGAGTGTTCACAGTTGGAAAACGAGTTATAGTAATGCGTAAAGGTTTGTGTCCCTGCTGTGAGCTGTTAGGTGTCAATGTTTGTTCCTGACATAGCAACTATAGGGAAACACATGACGTCCACGGCTCACGAAAAACGCCTTAACCGCCTCCCGTCCTCCTATTTCTCTTTGGTATGGCTAGCAAACTGGATCGTCAATGCCTGTACCTGCTCTTCTGGGAACGATGCCTCATCCGGCATACTAGCGTAATATCCCATTGCTAGAATACCGCCCATACCAGGCCCTGGGTCACAAAAAAGGGTTAGACGGTTTCGTTGACTTCAGAACTCAGAAAGAATCTCCAATTTTTTCGACACTATCCCACTTGGATGGCACGAATCTTTGTCAACAAAGCTATTTGATCTCGAAAATTGTATAATATGCTACTAAATTATAAAGGATTCCAACAAACTTTTCAGTAAAGTGAAAAATATATCAAACTACAAAAAAAATAGAAATTGACAGATCAATTAGAAAAGCGGAAATCTGTTGGCGCGTTGAAAAAAATTTTTAGAAGTTTTCAACCAGTCCGTTGAACCCAGTTGCTTTCTTTAGCTGTCACCGCACTATTGAAATGTCTATGAAAAGGCGAAAGGTAACGTACCGTAACGTACCCTCACTGCCCCGTAAGTTCGATGAGAATACTGTAGGTTCCCGATTTGGGATTGAATTCAATCAAGTTTTCATTGCAAGAGTCGAAAAAAATTTAGGCACTAGCCAATAGTCTGAATGAACGGTAAACTAGGGTAGATCACAACAAATATAAACAGTAATTAATGAGAATTAAAGAAAAATAGTAAAATAATAATAATAGTATAATAAACATTGTACTCAGTCTGCTGATTTGAGATGCGTCCTTGAGACCAAACTGGGAAAGAAGTTGTTCTAGATTCTGAACCAACTTCCTTTTGATTGCGCCATGCAGCCTAGATTGATTCTGCTGGATGTATGCATTTAAATGGGTATCCAGCTTGTACAATGACTTGTAGGCGACATTGTTATGCTTTCGAGCAGAAACAGGTCCAATTGCATTTAATAGACCGCTGGCTTGGATGGAAATCTGGCTTTAGCTCGGAGAAATTCGAAAAAGAGACCAGAAGCACAATGAGAATTGTCGATGGCTCTCCAGCCGTTCATTAGTTCAATTCATTCGACTCATTAAGCCCAAGTGAACGAGACTTCAGGAAAAGTGGAATTTCTTCTTTCAATGTACGTAGGCCCTCGACCATCGACCATGTAGTGGTGTGAGGGAGGGGAGAGGGGGGATGAATTGACTCACAACATATAGTCTCTATGATCAAGCCCTTGATTGAATGTACTTCTCAAGCGTCTCAAGTTCTACAGACCGTGCCCACAGGAGGTGGGGGAAAGGGAACGGGTGCTGGAAGGTGAAAATCATGATTTTTCTGGAGAATCAGCAGTTCCACAGAAGTTTTTGAGAAAAGTATTATAGAACGCAGACTTGCTACTGTCTTCCCATGAACTGAAGATCTCATGAGTTTTCGATCAAGAAATTGAGGTTGGAAGTCGTGAGACGCCTTAGGAACCTCATGATCAACTATCCAAAACACCTACAGGTGCAGCAGCCAACTACTTCCATTCAACTCCCTCTCCGCTTTGAGGTGTTGATGGCATGGCGCAGCCTAGAAGACTAAAACAATGGGAATATCAAATCTTATTTGGAGCCAAACAAATGCGAATTCAGATAAAACGATTGAATAGTAAGCTAAATGCAGCTAATCTGAGACACTCTAGTCAGAAAAAAACCAGGAGTACCAATTTTTCTCAGACCACAGAAGAAAACAAATAAACAAGACAGGAATAATTATTCCAACCGGTATGAAAGCATTCAGTCTTATCCAAAAATTTTCTGATGTCGATCAAAGAAGGAAAATGGAAGTGACACTCTTCTGGAAGATAGGAAGAGTAGATAAAGATCAGTGGGAAAGCTGCCGATTTGTTTTTGCCTGTCCGCAGAACATAAATAATAAAAACCGCTCCTTGACTCCGAAACAAACTGGTTTCTTAGGACTTCGCTACGTCACCCGTGCCCGATGGCCGTGCGTACTACGGAATCAGTGCTTTTTGGGAGCGGGGCAGCTGTCCGCCGAATGGTGTTGAATGCTCCCGAGGCGCATGAACCAATTTACATGAATATCTAATAACGAATTCGCGACGGTGTAGAGAGACTAAACGAGTTCGGCGCCATGGAGAGCAGAACGATCACTCCACATGCGCCCAGCCACCAGGCCATGAGCAACAATCACGCCAATGTCCGGGATGTTTCTTGCAATATTGAATGAAACAAGCATTTTTTGAAGATCTGATTAGCCATGGTCAATCGTAGAGATGGTTCGTTCACGGAACCCTACACTAGAAGCCACGCTTCCACATAATCTGCTCAAAAAAGTCCAGCTTATGCTAGGAAATCCCGCTCCAACAAAGAGAGGCAACCACCAATTTGGATAGTCTTCCTAACAAGCGAATTTCCAGATATCCGGGAAAAAGCTCTGACTACCACTGTTCCTCGCCATAACTCTGTGTAAAGCCTAAAAAGGATCAATTCCAATACCCTTCCCTTTCGCTCCAGCCCCTTCCGCTATGAAATCCGAGGGTTCCAGGCCTGATTAACGTGTATTTAGGAGGATAACTAGAAAAAATTTATGGAATGTTTACATTGCTTATCTATTTCTCTTTGCCAGATGCGCCACGCTTCCAATGTCTTTCGAGATCTCAACGATTCTCCTATCTTCGGCCAATACAAGCGATTATGGAAGACCGATCAAACCAACAATGTGTGGGAGTTCCTATGCTCTCAGACGGAACACACTGATGGCGTAACATGCGGCTCTTACTCCCAGCTTTGTGGCCTCTGAAGAAAAGGAATGAGGCGAACCGTTGGGCCATGAACTTGATAAACTCTTC
Organism: Haemonchus contortus; assembly: GCA_000469685.2. NCBI lineage: Eukaryota > Metazoa > Nematoda > Chromadorea > Rhabditida > Trichostrongylidae > Haemonchus > Haemonchus contortus. The sequence goes on from LS997562.1 coordinate 40,430,293, forward strand.
TGAACTGCATTATGTTCACGTTTCCACTGTTTTCTAGAGACCTTGGTTCTGGATTTCTCGATACCTGAAAGCTTTGCTGTTTGAAATGGGCTCTTCATAGCACTCCCTTATGGTTAATAGTTTGCAGATGGATAGCAAAATAGGCTGACAAACCAGCCAACAGGCCATCAACAAACCAACCATGACACTACCTACCGACTCTGTTAGATTAATGCTGTAAGAAGTTATTGAAAGAGCCAATTATTCATTGAGATTATTGAAACGACCGGTCTTCTGAACTGGCCAAAACTAGAACGGCCCTAGATAATCAGATTTGGCGAATGTAAAGAAAACAAGCAATAAACATCGACGTAAAATAACGAAATGGCCCATAACATTGACCTGAGAATTGCCATGGATTAAGCCCTGAATGGGACAAAGTGGGCCGATGAGGAATCAAACCGTAGTAAACCGCACGGCCGCGGAAACCGAACCGACCCGAGTGGAAAACTCTAGAGAACTCAACGAACCGCTTAACCGGACTTTGATTTTGTAAGATTTCTCATTTTCGGTCAAAACGACGACTAGACGATATGGGACATCAATTTTTATGCGACGACGATAAAGTAAAGCCGTCTTGACTTTCTTTACGAACGTATATCCAAAATGGAGTCATTTTGAGTGGGAAAAACACCACCTGAAGATCGACATAAACCCAGACTGAATACCGGCTTTGACCGAATTAGGCTTCAACCCGTCCAATATAGGAAATTTGGTTCCATGCTCGTCTGAAATGATAAATTCACTGACTTCTATACCAGTACATATACACCCCCGCAAGGCAATGTGCAGTCCGCATAAACAGAACATCGTCGGGATTGTTCTGATTGGAAATCAGAATAAGCCCGGGAGCATGAGCACAGCCCAAATTGGAGTGATCAAAGCCGACGAAAGCTTTTCTTTACACTTTAAGTCATTGATATTCAGTGCCAAGTATGTAACGCCATTTACCTTGGATCAAATCGTGGATGGGCACTAATTCGGACAAGGGAGCCTTCCATTCTTTCAGAATCGATTCATTGGGAATAGACGGAGGATAGATACACTGAGCTGTACATCCGATGATCTCTAGCAAGCTATTGTATAGTGCATTTTGAGTGGAATACCAATGCGTAGGCACATCCTTAAACGAGATCGGTGAACACTTCATCCGTTGAACTGACAGATACGTTGTTTCCTCTCATCCTGCTTCTGGACTGTCTAACTGTTCCCTGTATACTACTTTACCTGAACAAGATCGAAAGTGTACCCTAATGACCTATCAATCACATCGTCCACGTATCTTCCTTCTATTAAAACCCGAAATGCTCCCAAATGAGAGCGAATGAGAGATCCACTGAGTAACCAGTAACAAATGGTACCTTTACCGCATACAGACCATGAATGATGTAGCATATTAAGAGCTACCAAGCCCTTCCAAATGAATATTTCATCACCCAGTAGTTGATTCGATAATCATTTATAATAAATTTTTAGAGCCATTAGTTGAAGTACCCTAGACCCTGTTGTAGTCGCAGAGCAACACTGATTCTTATGAACTGACGTCGATCATTTCGAAGTCGTTTCTCAGGACTTTACAATGCCTTCATAACTTCTCGAAGACTAGTTCGTCGATGATCAATTTTTGAGCAAACTAGTCATTTATTCCGTTCGAATCTGATCGAAGGAGGAAACCTACACACACCTTTGTGGCACCTTTGTCTAGTGCTTTGCAAATAGTCAAGAGGTCATCGACTGCAACGCATAGTACTCCAGCTGAGCTCGACTCCTCCCCACTAGCATTTCGACACTTCACCGAACAATTTTCGAACTTTAACCGCTTGTCGCTACGTAATCTCAGCGAGCCCCCGCATTACTCTGGTAAAAAACACCATCTGATCTATCACTCTTCTTGCCTTCTCTCAGAGTTTGCTACCAAGACATCCGTCAGACATATTCTTTAGCTTCAGCTTTTATTTTTCAGTTACTTTCAAGTAATACTATTCACTAGAAAGCAGTGATGAATGTCTGGCAAATAATGCTGCTGATTCATGGTGCGCATAGGGGTCGTGTTCACCCTGGGCGGAGTTTAATCCACGTGTGGTCCATGGGTCCATATGGTGCAGTTTAGTTAAAATACGTCCCTCTACGAAAAAACCTTCCTGGAGATAGAAAAAGCTTTGAGTTGGAGATCGATGGGTCCTCAGACAATCAAAAAGAAGCTAGATATGCACTCAACTAGCCCTAAGAAAGTCGACCACTGGCAAGTAGCGCCACGATGGCTGATATAGGGATCGAACGGATCATACTCTCTTTACCTCTACCATTCTTTTCATCGCCTGAAAGTCGATATGGATCCATCCATTTGCTTCATGCAGCGTACTGTATCAGTAAATAAATGAATGAATTAATAAATAAATTCAGGCTATCGTACAAATATGGATGGGAACCAAATGCATGGCGCGTACCAGGGAGGATTTGTCTTTTTTAGCGCTTTCTTATTTTTGTTATCCATCATAATGGGATGAAATGTAGTCGAAAAGGAGTAGAAAAGCAACTGGTAAATGCCTCATAAAAACATATTTCACGAATTTCTCGAATCAACCTTAGCCCAACTGATAATCTCTCTAAACTATATACCTAATCAATATGATTTTTCAGCAAATAGGATTTGACATAGGAGTTTTTTCTCTTTCATGGAAGTGAAACAAGTCTTCATGATCCAGTGGATTTTCTATAGAAGAAAATCCCGTCCAGTCGTGAAGGGCCTCATTTATAAACCGAAATTCCTTAATAAAGGCACAAAACTAGTTTTTGACTGATTCTTTTAGTTTTTCGTCATTGCTACACCACTTTCCATATTATTTTCATTTTTTTCAACTACATTAAGTAACTCGTTCCATTCTTTTGACCCAGGCATCTTCAAAAACGTAAAAGAGTTCGTTCAACTATGAGATGAGCGAAGGCCCTCCATTGCCTTCAGAGAACTGCTCTCAATACCCGCCCAGCGGAAGAATTCAGAAGAAAGCAATCTGGAGAGTGCTTCCAAAGACGCAACGTATGTTCTGCGCAAAATCGCGTTGCACAAAGCTGCGTGAGGGCGTGAAGTCACTTTTCACTGACCTCTACTATACATTACAACTAAGTAGAAACAATCCCTTTCTTGAGCTTATATTTTTCAACTTTTCTCCTAGCTTCACCAAGCATTCCACACCAAGCCATTACCTTACTCAGAGTCGAAAAGATATCAAAAAAGCAGTGACTCTAGGCACCCGTGGAATCCGAACCGTCTTGAGCCAAAGGTCTTTCCTTGCTGAGTCGGTTGGCTCCAAAGTCCCTTGAAAGCGTAAAAATGCCCGCTTGCTTAGAATAGCTTCTGTCCAAAATGCTGTGGACTACTGTAACGACGGATTCCTAACCCAATTATCATTTCGCAGTGAATTAAGAGCCACTGAAGCTTTTAAAAGTACAAAAACGCCGTCTTGCTTATTAACTGTTGCCTTTCTAACTATAGCCCATTGTTCCGAAACAATCTCAGGCCAATCATCACCCATTGGTACCTAATCCCCAGCAAAATCGTTTGGGAAGACAAAAATAATGGCTTGCACATTGACTAGTGTTTTTCGGATTTTGCAAGACTTTCTGACACTTTGTAACAAGAAATCGAAAAGGCCTCTATGCCCGAGAAATTATAATATCTTCATAACGTATTAGGCGAAAACATTTTCTATGGCCAGTACAAGCCGTTTGAATAAGGTCTGAACTGGATGATTTCTTTGTTTTTGGGATGAAACTTTTTTCAAAAACGTGAAGGAAATCGATTTGGTATATATGAACACCCTCTGGAACCAGTCTTTATATAAACCACTGTCCTCATACCCCCAGTTCCCACTCATTGTCTTCATAGCTTCACAAAAAGAAATAGCCGATTTTATCAAGGTTCGGTATGATCTCTGAGCTCTTCATGCGGTTTGTGCTCCCCTGTCATCCTTCCACCTATGCCGAGTCTGATCGCTGGAAGCCTGAGCTTTCGTGATAGGATGGTTTCACCACACTTCTCAACGTTGTATATAACCCACAATCCAGAGGTGGATATCAATTTTGCCCTAAAATCGAGCAGCCTGAACCACTGTATAAGTCGCACCATTAGAGAACAATTTTTTGGTCAAATCACTTTGACAAATGCTCTTCCTTACCATTGAATTCCCAATGTATCAAAAATACAGCCAGCCTGGTGATCGGATATTCCTCAAGTCCATAGAATCTCAGTATTCAAGGATGATTTATCAACAAATGCCATTAGTATTGTATGTCAATGACTGGATTCAACTTCTTCGTGACCTATTTACTGGAAAGAGAAAAAAACCGCTTAAATAGTTAGGTTCCAACTGAGGCAACATCCTAAAAATAACTCGTCCATTGGAACCACCGAAACACAGATCCAGAAACAGATTAGAATCCTTGAATTCAAAAATCACTCATATCTAGAAGGATAAAGTCTCTTAGCGCAAATCAATTTCGTTTTCAGGATGCGCCCTGCATTCATCTTATCTTCAGAGCGGTAGTGACGCATTGAATGCGTATGTGGTCTACAGAATGGCATGCGGTGGCTACCCGATGTACAAGTCAGTGCTTTTATCCTCCAGACAAGTCTGGTACTGATTAATCGACAGGGGTGGTGGGTCCGGTTGGCCAAGAAGAACATCAATTCCAGATGCGGTCCCCGGACTATGAGTGTGTGATACACGCCACTTGCCACTCCGCCAAATCCGCCCTTTATACTGATACTATATATTATTTTAATATCCTATGCAGTATGACAAAATAGTTGACTTAATAATGTACTAAACTGATCGAAAGTAAGTAAAAATTCTGTTGAGACCACATGAAATCCGCTCGATATTTTATAGTATCATTTATCATAGAAAAAACGCAATGACTTCATTTTTGTGATGAAAAAATGAATCGACCCCTTTAATTTTGGGAAACTGAGCTGATTAATGTTTCTGCAGCATGAGAAAAATTGATTACAATTTTGTACCAGCAGCATTGCCCTAATAACAGCATCCTATTTATCTCTAGCTATGTTTGATTAAATTCTCAAATGAATTTTGCTGTCTATCGCTATCGCTATTGACGGAATGGAAAGCTCTTCTTTAAGACCGGGTCAGTTTCTTAGCAGTACCATTATGTGTCGTAACTTACACTACAGCTCTATGGCCTAGCACTATAGAAAGGAATGATAATTAAGTATAACAATCCTTAATATAACGTTAATATCCAAAAGAACTTAGCAATTACCATCAATCAGATCATCCTGCTGCCAGTCCTTAACTTGGATTACACTTGAAAAGCAGATTTCAGGAATCTATTACATATGAATTTTTAATTTTAGCATTTCCATTCAACAGTATATATTTTAGAGGATAGATGAATCTCCGGCTTTCATTTCTCCGAAGATAATTACAGTACTTTGCCCTTCTTTAGGTTACGGTATTCTACCTTTTCCTTTGCCATCACAGTTAATTATTTTTGAAAATTTATATTGTTTTTTATCTTACTCTCTATTTTTGACACCATGCTGAACTGTCATTGAAGATATAAGCATAACATACAAATTGAAAAACTCGATACTTGTAAAAACCAGCTCTGCAATGATTAAATGGAGACAGAGGATAAAGGGGTCATAAGCCTTTGGGCGTTGATTAGTCCCATCTGGAGGATACGCCCCTGCATTCGACTCCCATTCAGAATCGTAGGGGCTGTTTGAATGCCTGTGGCTTATTACTATGATTTGCTGTGGCCAGCCAGTGCACGAGTGAAGCTTCTACGCTCCCAAACTACCAAAAACCGACCTCAGAGGGATAAAAGGCTTGCCCTGAACAAGCGGATAACAATCAAGGATGAAGTTTTTGGCTCAAATCAATCCCGTATAAAGGACACGCCCTCGCATTCGACTTCCATTCAAAATCATAGAGGCAGTTTGAATGCGTATGCGGCCTATACGATGAATTGCAGTGGCTAGCCGATGTACAAATCAGTGCTTTTATCCTCCCAGACGGTACCAATTAACCGATCCCGGAGGGAAGTCAATTCGGGTGGCTCAGGCGGATATCAATCCAAAATTCGAAGCTGTGACCATGCGTGTGGTATAGTGCGCCTTTTACCACCCACCCTATGAACAAATTGTGAAATGTAATAACCTCTTGCAGACACTTAAAACTCCATAATTGAAACTTGCTCCAGTTTTCGCCCAAATTCTTTCCTTTCCATCCTTTCCATCATCCGCATTTGCCTTACTCCCATTTTTTTCTGACATTTTTTGTTTCTAAGTTTGAGCTTTCGTTTCTTGATACACCTTGTTTTATCAGATGTTTATTTGGTAAGAGTTTCGTAAGTAAACTGAATAAGCTGAATAATAGGTATAGGTGAATAAACAGTTGAAGACATAAGAAATGTCACCCGAAGTGAAGATCTTAAGGTAAAAAATTCTACCTTGGTTTTGAACGAGGGTCAAACAACTTGCTTTTGGATTCAGCAGACGAATTTCTATTTTCTATGCGATTCGATACTTGCCCTAATAACAATAATCCATTTATGCCTAGAATATTCAATTGGAATCTTCCGTTTCGAAAAAAGTTCGTGGGAATTTGAGAACCTTGACTCTCTTTCGTACCAGTGCAGATTTCTAGTTTAGGTTCCGTGAAGCTCAGCATTCTCCCTACTGGAGACTGAGAATCTTTCACCAACCTTACTGATAAATGCTTCCTTAACTGATGAAAGTCCCCTCCTTTCACAGACTAGCATAGAGCGGTGAAATGTTGAGCAGAACAAAAGTTAATCCTAAAAGCCTTTCACTTCAATTTCTGTATAAACTCGACCCAAGGTATTATTTCCAGCATCCCTTCTAGTACTGACCCCTTTCACCTTCTGGGCCAGCATTCTCAGAATGATTGTTTGAACTGAACCATAGGCCCGTCTGACAAAAATGACAGTATTGGCACCATGCCTTTGAATTATAACTACAACTTAGCGGACTGGGGATGAAGAAGCGGGAATGGGTTAACAATCACGAATGCATCTACAGCCTCTACAATGTATGAGGAACTGTCCGGTTGATCTTTCCATCTTCTGCCGTGGCTGAGTGATCCCATCCATTGCCGCTGCCCGCATCGCACAGCTCCGATCCCCATCTGAGACAGCCTACATCCAAATAAGCCATTGTATTGGCTAACAAGGCATTCAAAAAAACCCCTACATTTCCCCTTATATCATTCAACAATGTAGCACACGATTTGAATAAGAAAAATCAAAATGCAAATGAGTAGGGAAAATCTGCCATTGGAAGCAATCTATGCATACTGCAGCTCATTTAGAACATATGATGCCAGGAACGTTTCCAGCTCCTATCAATTTGAAATATCGGTTAAAGAAAATATTGAGTAAGGTTATGCGCATGATCTGGGGTCCTTTCATATAATAACTGTGGAACGGTTTATATTCAGAATAGAAAATGAGGTTGATTCTATTGATCGACTTTACCCAGATGCGCCGCACACTCCATTTTTACATGGAATCATGGTGCTGTTCAAAAGGCATACCTATAGCTTGAGGGAAGGGTTACTGAAGTGCTAGGTGGGTACTGTTATACACTCACACGCTTAGTCTGGAGATCGAATCCCGTCTGGTTACTTCTCGCCTAAGCCTTCCATATTTCTGGCGCCAGTTCATTCGCACGGCACTTTCTAGGAAGATGAAAGCACTGTTTTGTATAGGCCAGGCCCAACGCCAGAAAAACTTGGCCCTACCCCTTTCAAAGATTGAATTCCATGAAGTGGTTGACATCAGACCTTCAAATCGATTCGTGCTACTTGGTTCGTGCAATGGTTTTTACTTTTATTCCAACGAATGACCTATTCCTTCCATTCCTAAGCCTGTATAATTTTCAGTCATGGAAGATCACTCTTATCAATAAGTACCCTAGTTGGTCAGAGCAGATACGTGCTTAATCCAACATTAACTTTCAGTATAGGTTGACTCCTGGCACATCAGTGACCGTCCTCCCTGTACAATCCATGGATGAAAGGGACTCTATGACGATTTTCAAATTTTTCAAAATGCTTTCTGCCATGAGTGCGGACAGAAAGGTCCTAGATGAGTTTGTATCACAGGCAGAGCTCTGAGCGAGCCTTTGCAAGCGTGAATTCATCTGTTGCATGAGCAACTTGTTTTTTCTTCAGCGATATCTATTTCCGCCTTGAATATTCACTGTGCGTAAAATATGGGTTGTTTATATAGAGGTGACTTAGTCATGCATAAAATCTCGTGAAATCGAAGAAAAATTATACGAGGAATTGGGCCAATCACACGCTTCTGGACGACGTTCACGCTAGTTGTTTATTTACTTATTTATTTATTCTTTAATTAATTTATTTATTTATTTATTATTTATTCGAGTATTTATTTGCTTATTTTTTATTTGAGCGACATGTCTTTCATCAACATCAAAGAAAAATTGTACGAGAAATTGGGCCAATCACACGTTTATGGACGGATATTTGTATATTCATTTATTTATTTATTCCTTAATTTATTTGTTTATTATTTATTCGTGCATTTATTTGCTTATTTTATATTTAAGCGACATGTCCGACCTCAAAGTGGAGGTATCTAGCTAGAAATATTCAGTTGTGCATATAAATAAGTAGCTATTGGAAAAATAGAGATTTCTACACCCTGGTTTCCTGGAATTCTGGTAAATGAGTAGGCAAAAAGGTTTGTAATACTAGACTCGGGAAGATACTAATTATAGGGGAGTATCAGGGAAGCGAGCAATATTCAGCCGGTTTCTATGAACCTCACTAAACTGTACCATTGGTGGCAAAGTAAGAAATTAATAGGGGCCTGTCTGTAGGTCCATACTTACAAAATGAAAGTCAACCTACAGCAATCTGTTACTTGAAGCTTCACTTTCGTGCTTATCCGCATATCAAATAACTTTACGACTCTTGTAAAAAAACCCCAACGGCTCACCAACACAAATTTTCCGGCATCAGTTTACCTATCGCTACTACTAACTAATATTAGTAGCCATGCGGAGTAGGCACATTTCTCTCATGCAAACTCTGCACCATCAGTTTTTACAGTAATTACGCTTAAAATATGTGCTCCGATAAGATCATGATCAGAGCAGCCACCACGGATCTGTGGTCTGGGAGGTAGGGGTAGGGGAAGGGTTAACTGACCTCGCTTTAGATTGGGTTGATGTGAAATGAATGAATGCTCCCAGAATCTCGAGTTCCGGGTTTATGCTGTTTCTCCCATCACCTAGATGTTGGCTGAAATTCATAGTTGAAGGTGAGTGAGCAACATGTTGACAAATGGAAAGAAGTTTCACCGATATACCCATGCATCTTCACTGAAGTTACCCTTTGAAGAGTGTGGGAAGCAAAACAAAAACATTCTCTCCCCTTAAATTGGTCCCCTCTAGCTGATTGGCCCTACACTCACTCAGTCCTTTCGAAAAACGCATAGCATCGGTATTACTCAAATGAAAGGCTTCTTCCATTTTCCGTTTCCCTGCCATCAGTCAATGTAATGGTAGAAATAAAATCATGGAAAAACATATTTTGCACTCTAGGCCCATTGTTGTCGCACAATCAGATGGATCACATAAGTGCAGTCTATTGAAAAAGAGCAGACCTCCACATCACAATTCATTACAGAGAGCTAGTTTTGGTGTTATGAAGTTGTAAAAGTCGTACTGTCGAATTTCCCCCCCCCCCCTAACCGACTTCCTAAATGACGATGACGCTCGTCTTTTGGTCGATTATGATGATGTCATTGATAAGATCGTGGCTTGTTTGGTTTCCAGAAATCTCGGAACGATTGCCTAAGCTTAGTAGCAAGTGTTTGATCATACGTTACCCAGACAGGGGCATGTGGGAGAATGTTTCCAGCTGCTCCTCACTGTTCACGGTAACTCAGAAGACGATTGCGACTAATCGACGAACAAAACATTTTGTATATGAAATGCATGGAAACGGATGAAAGGGTAACATCTTCTACTGACGTTCTTGAGGAAAACAGCCTGTTGAGCTTCCATCATATGAACTCATTACATGGAAGCCTTCAGGATGAGTGGCAGAGTGACGGGCAAGTCTGTTGACAATGAGAAACACCATAGTTAAACGCTACTCTGTACTCAGACCTCAAAATTTCGGACCACCAGTCTTACAGAACTCTAGACCAATGAATGAAATGACTCAAGCCTGACCTCTTGGAAGCCGTGGGACCTGACGAGAGGGGAGGGAAAGGGGGGGGGGAAGGAAGTTGTTTAGCTTTTTATGTTTTGCCTTTGCCAGAGCATATGTACATAGTCGAAGGGTGATAATCGGGAGCTTTTTCCGTCAGGCACAATCTCTCAAGTTTCTTGATTTTGTCACAAAATTATGACCCTCTCCTCCTATAATCAAGGAAATTGCTATAATCAGGGTAACTGTTAGCTGAACTCAAAATACCAACGCAAACTTTGCTCCTTAAATTCTGATCTAATTCGTAGAACAGCCAGATAAGATTTCTTTTGAACCTTTTTAGGAACTTTTGATTTTCGCCTTATAGACTGATTAACGCGACCGTCAAGAAAGGCGTTCAATATATTGGGGCCGCTTTGACTTTCTAATCGTTACTCCCTTCCCACAATACTACTGGTTGACAGAGTTTACGATTAGAGCCTCGATGGTACTATAAATTTGTTGAGCCTGACTGACAACCATTCTCAATCGATAAGACCCAATTTTACCAAATTTTTACTCTGCAACGTTCTCGATGGCTCTCACAATTAGAGAAGAATCGATTCAAAAGCTAACGAGTAGAGTAACTAAGTAACGTAGGTGGTTGTTATTGATGATTCCTCAATTAGATAATGCGACATGTCGCCAACTAGCGCTATCCTTTCCTGCACCCTCACATTTACTCTGCCTTAAAACTAGAGTTCTATTTCCTTGAATAATTGAAGGAATTGACGAAGACAGAAAGTATTAGAATCCCTTTATGATAGCCTTTTTGGCCTGTTTTTTCTTCCTGATTGAGGCATTCTGTTTAACCAGCTCATTTAAAATATTGGTTCAATATATTCCACAAAAAAAGGCGAAAATAGTTTGGACTATGACTTTTTGCGACCTAATTTTGCCAATTCAATTATAACTACTCGACTGAGTTACCTCATTCTTTAACAGTACACGTCGCGAATTTCGCTACTTCATTTATATTTTGAAAGTTTCATTTTCATTTTTTCTTTGGAAAATTTCTTTGAAAAAAATATTCTTAAATCAAGAAATTCCCCAAATCAAGAAAACTCAAGAGGTTTGCGAGAAATAAAGCAAAACTATCTTTCAACCTCGGCATTTTATGCAGAAGAATTAGGTCTTTGGCGTCAATCAAACCCGCATTTAGAATGGGCTCACAGGATGAAAAGCTTAGTTGGCTCAGGCAGATACCGAGCCGGGATTTGAAACCGTTACCATGCGTGTATGATAGTGCGCCTCTTACCACTTCCCCTTTGTCCTATTTATGTTAGATCATATCCGCCAAGATTAGATTTTCTGGTGCATATAGTAATAGTTCCATTTAAGACGGACTAAGCTTCCTAGAACAGGGACAACCAAAGCTTTTTATTTTGATACTTCACAATATATGTCGTGAGAATGGAAGCTACCAATTTGTTGTTCAATATTATACATTGTGGTCATAAGGGCGTGTCTTTTGGACGATACTGTTATTGAAAATAAGGCTAATTATCTCCCCTGGCACAGAGACAGCTCGACAAGGATCTCGCTGAAAAGGTTCATTCGTAGCCCCGCCCAGACCCGCCCTCTTCGTGCTGAGCCGCTTGTTCAGCAGTCCATCGTCGCAGCTTTCATTTCATCGTCTATTGAATTCCTGTGATTCCCATTTCACATGCACAATGATTACGAATTTCCCAGTCATCGTTTGGACCTTCCAACAGAACGTAAGTTATCGTATTCTCCTATGATTACTTGTTAGTTCTTGACCTATGTAGGTACTGTAGTTCCAGAACATGATCAACGCTGTCCACTTGGTGGTCAATATGGCGATTTGGGTTGGTTTGCATTGCAATCGACGATCACTTTATTGAATTTCAGTGCCATTGTGATGAACATTTTCTTTATGGTAATATGTGGGGTGAGTGCTTAAATTTTTCATTGTTTAATATTTAATTTGGAGAAAAATAATTTCAAATGTGTTGAAAACTCCGAGGTTACAAATTTGTAAGCCAGGATTTCGCAAACAGCTTTAGAAAAAATTTTTTTTGGAGAAATCTCAGCGAACTCGTGAAATACATACCTTTGGAGAATCACCTCGCAGTTAATTCCGACTTATTTTATGAGTAGAGTAAGTAATAAACCACAAAACGAAGGGGTCTCCAGAAAAACAGTAGTATTCCTCGAGCAAGTGACTACCAAAGAGATGTATATGGCCATGAATATGTCAACTTTTTCCTATAATTCCGATTCTTACAAACTGATGCTTGATGCCAACTTAACTATCCCCTTGGAGATAGCTATTATGCACATACATAGCTTCCTCGACCATGGGAAGTTTCAATCTTTGGAAAAATGCTATGTTGCTTCTTAGCACCACTTCATCCTCACTCAACTTTCGAGGCAGCAAATGGGAATTCCTCAGATTTTCCTACTCACAGGGTATTTCCAACATGGAGAGCATAGTCACCGACAACAACAAATAACAAAAAAAAACAGTTCAGCACGTTTGTCTGTTTTTGGTTTATCAGTGACCCATCTTCGATTAGAGGGGTAAAGATTCCAGTTTGAAAGTAACCAGTCCTTTGTGTATTACCACGAAGATAAAAAAAATCACCCTAACATCCCCGCTACTATAATTTCGCTCAAATAAAGAGGGAATGGCTCATCCCTATAGGGTTTTTATTTACTTCATTGCTATCTAAGGCGTTTCCATAGTGAACGATGTTGTTAATGAATATAAAACCTCACTAAAATATAAAAATTGAAGTATAATTGTAAAAATTCATGCAAATTAAGTTTGGATGCTAGGATTATTTTTTCGTCGCCTACATGATATTCTCTCCTCTTAAAACTGAGATTTAACATTACGTGTTTGTTTATTTATTTGTTCAATTATTTACCTATTTACTTTTCCGTATTTCAATCTATTAGTGAGTTGTAATCATTGAGTAGAACAGCTAAAAAAAATTCGTACAATCGTGAATATCTCAGGGAAAAAGCTGTTGTTGAGCTAACATGTACCTACTGCTCATAGAAGCGGAATGAGTACCCATGCAGATAGCGATTTTTTCCATACACTTGAATAACTAGCTATTGAAAATTAATGGTAACATCCTGAAAAAGAACACTTCCAGCCAACACATCCACAAATAGAAGAAGATATTCAATTCATAAAAGTAAAGAGTACACACTGTCAAAAAATGACTATGGGAGAAGATAAATTTGATAGAAAAAAATCTAAAACCTTTGGCTCTGAGCCAATCTAAAGCTTTTTTCCTTGGATACTTTACGATTGTACGAAACCTTGGGCGTTCATCAACCCTGTTTTTTTGACTGCGTCCAGGCATTCGACTTTAATTCAGAATTTTAGTGACATATCGAATTGACGTGGCATGTCGACAATTACTTGTGCTTTACTTTCATTCTCCCAAACTCGCCTGGAAGGATGAGAGTAGCTCCCTCCAAAGAATAACTCGAAAAGGATGGAAGGATAGGTTGATCTGGGCGGATACCGAAATCGGGATTCAATCCACTGACCATGCGCGCGTGATAATGGGCCATGGCCACTGCACCAACTCCGCCCTGACTTGATAAAGTGAAAACATATTCAAATGTGGATTTGGCTACTTGAAATAATTGTGAAATTCAAGAACAAATAATATATTCAATTAAATAACCAATTACTGAAAACACTTCATAAATTCAACGGAGAAGAAATAATTTCCGGCGGAAGAATTTTCAGTTAAAATTAATTGGCAAATTCAACAAAAAAAAAATATATATATATAATCAAAAAACAGGTCATTCAATGTAAATAGCAAGGTTAATTCAAGAATTTTACTTGTTCAAAAGGTTCCTATTAAAATTGAACGATAATCTCATAAATTAAGTTAGTGATAACCTTCCGAGTAGGTTCAGACAATCGCTAAGCAATAGGGGAAAATCAAGGACTGTGTTCAATGGGTCTAGACCCTGAATATTGGTTTGGCCAATTAGTAGCTAATGATGTTTGTTGTTTATTGATGCCGTAAGATGCAAATCATTCGGTCTTTGATCGAACTCAGCACGAGTCCCAGTCCCGAGGAATGATGAAGAGTGGACTTTGTGTTCAATAATGTACGACGTTTGCGCGGACGGGTAGAATGCTTGAATGGACGGAGAGATATGCAGGAAGACGGAAAGCTCCCGTACGTGTCGAAAGTCATTACTACATAGAATAGGGAAGTCAAGTTCCAAGGGATCTACACAAACAATGCATCAGGGAAACCAAACAGGGAGAGAGAGTGAGGGGTTGCAGGTGAAAAATATTTCTGCATATTGCTCATCTGCTTTTTTAATCAAAAATCGGCTTAGGCTTCCCTTTTATAATTATTATTGGCATGCTAATTAATCGCGTCAAAAGCCATCCGCGGTATGTCGGCTATTGATCAACAAGAACGGCCGTCTCGTGCATCCCCGGAGAACGAGCTTGCTCAAGTTGTTCAGGAATTTTGCTTCAGTCCCTGTTAGGGATCCGAATGGTTGCAGGACATAAAAGATTGTTTTGTTGCTCAAAGGAGACAGTAGTCAAGACACCGCGCCATGTCATAGGCGCCAGGACTTAGCTACATACCAACTGCAGAGCACTGAGGAATTGGCCCGAGTCCGATGCCCTGATAAGCGGTTCGGGATTCAAAAAAATAATCAGACAACACTAAATACCTTCACTCTCCGCCTCAAAAAAGGATGGACCTCATGGCGGCTTCGTTTCCCGAGAATTGCTTCGCACATAGGGCAAGGTCGAGTGTTCCCAGTTGACCACAAGAGTTCAACATGTTCCTTCGAAAGTAACCCCCACTTTCAAAGAGTCGTGGGGGTATCCATGACGTGTACGTGACGTGAATTCGTTGGAGCAGAAAGTTCGCTGAGCCTGAAACGGAGAACGGCGTGCCTGTTTTTCCCGGTTAATCATGGGACATTGGCTGTTGGCTGCAAAATCCTAGTCAAGCTTGATACCCACCCAGCCAAAGGTCTCTGGGGTTCTATGTAGGTCAAATCCCAATGCTTGACGGAAGACAGCATAAAGTGCGATATGAATGAGTACTTTAAAGGGTACACTGGTTCAAGATGACAGTGTATACTGGTTAAAAAAGGGACTCCAAAAAAGAAATACAGAAAATAAATCCCTATACAGCTCTATTGACAAGTCCTGCAGAAAGTATGCAGAATGTACTAAGAAGGGCAGGGGACTATGCTACTTTGTTGGTGTTCTGGAATAAAGCCTTTCATGTATGTGTGATCAAGTATAATCGAAATTGGTGCGACAGATATCATTAACTAGGGATGTACATTCACCAACCTAAACATGAATTTTTATTACTCCCGAAGTCATTCGGAGAAAAATGTCTAAAAGAATTCGACCTCTCAGTTTTAGAAGGAATTTGAATCGCTATGTAATTTTTGTTTTATAAATTAAGGATTTTAAAAGGTCAATTAAACCTCCTATCTCTCCTAGGTCGGTTAAATGATATCACACTAGCTTGGAAGAATAAAAACACTGGCTTGTACTTTGGCTGGTCGCCTCGAGCCATTCTATTAGCCACATACACTTCAAACCCCCACAATTCTGAATGGAAGTCGGATTCGGGGTGCATTCCCTGTCTAAACCGATTACGTCGAAAGACTTCATTCTTCATTATTTAATTGAAAAATAATTTGGAAATATTTAGCGTTCTGGTGTAATGCATAAAAATATGAGACTAATGCTGTCGACGATCTCGTTGTGTTTGGCAGTAAATGCTGGAGCCGGTCTACTCTACAATACTTACTTCATGTATCTAGGAATTCATGGATTCCCAAAGGAAGCCCAGCGAAAGTACGGTCAATTCGATTTTGTTTTTTCTCTTTCGATTTTTTTGCTGATTTTTTATTGGTTCAGCTGGCACAGCCGCAGCGACTGCTTTGTACGTGCATTTCCTTAACCTTCAGGGAAACACCATTAGGAACGTTTTTCGAGAACTTCCCTCCCCCCGAATTGTGAATTTCTAGCTTTTCAGAGAAATGGCATAGCCCAACCAATTTTTGATACTCTTCGGAAGAACTGAATTACCTAGTGGTAGAGGATGTAATGGTTGATGACTCAAAAAAGACCGATTCCATGGTTTCATAGATTTCGAGACAATAGAGTCACTATCCTCTCGGGACCTTGACAAATGAGTGGTTGCTAGGTTGCTTATTTCACGACGTTTAACCCATGTCTTCTCAGAAGCTTGACAAAAGGACACACAAATCAGGGTAGAAAGAATGAGAACAAAGAGTAGAAGTAAGCTGTGGGGAAAGGGAAGAGGAAAAAGTGGGAGAAAGCAAAAAGAGTGATCAGGAAAGGACCAGTCATCAATTAGACCTGAAATATCCGGAACGGAACTTTACAAATAGAAACTATTTCAGATTTTTGAGTATTCTCCTGGACAAAAAAAGTTTTTTGAGACCACCTCAACATTTTTTGGTTATTTTTCACTCTGTAATTGTAAAATCTTTGGCGATAGTGAGAGCCACCGGTCCGCTTCATTTCACTCGAGCCTATTCCCTTTTTCTGGAAGTTTGTGTCAAAGTTTTCTGAGGCTTTCCCAGACTTTCGGAATTATCCATAACTCCAGAAATGTACATTGATCACTACCCCTTCCATTCAAAAATGAGGTAAAGGAAAAAAGATAATAAGAGCATTAAGGCAGAATACGTGAAACTTGCTTGTCTCTACCTTTTTTCTTCCTTATGCATCTTATATGGTATTTCTTTGAAATAGATTTGAAGAAAAGAATAGAAAAATAGAAAAATATATTAGAAATAGATCTACCTTAACCATGTCCCTCTAGAAATGAGGAAAAGCTCAAAAGATCGCATTTTCCTAATCCTGCCCCATCAACTGCTGCGCTCATCATCTGCATTTATTTCCGGGAGGTTAATGCAATTACTTAGAGCCACTCTTCCTAAGCTCAAACAGGTCAGCATGCAAAATGCTAAGCCAAATGTAGGCACGAGAAGATCGTCCTTGCGTTTGTCTGTTCAGCATTTTGCAACTCCAAGGCTCCCACATTGTCTATTTT
This sequence comes from Haemonchus contortus, assembly GCA_000469685.2. Classification (NCBI taxonomy): domain Eukaryota; kingdom Metazoa; phylum Nematoda; class Chromadorea; order Rhabditida; family Trichostrongylidae; genus Haemonchus; species Haemonchus contortus. Next base: position 40,447,679 of record LS997562.1, read on the forward strand.
CCCTTTCGAATTTTTTTTCCACGGGGGATTAAAAAATTCATCGTCTACATCTTCACACAGACGACGCCCATAGAGCATCAATTATATGTCCGCACTACTTATCAATATGCAGCCCATAGAATTAAAGTCTGTTTCTACCAATCTCCCCTTTTGCGAAGATTCTCCGCGGGAATGCAACTGGAAGAAAAAACACTGAAATGGACATATGGGAGCCCTTTATGTCATTCTGTAGGTTCCACATGCATCCGATCAATCCAACGATTCATGAAATAAAAATCGAACCAATGAAATCTTCCGAATAAATCGTCTTCTACTGAGAAGCACTTGTCGCCGTCATTGCTCCCAGGAAACAAATCGATAAGTCATATTGGCCTTTTCATTTCCGCTTAGAAGCCCTTATGAGAGGAACTCAATTGGTTTTCCATCTCGGCTTTGTGATATCCGATTTCATGGTGGTGGTGCTGTTGGCGTTGAGTTAAGGTGACGCCCCACGTCAACGTGGGACGCACAATAAATTATTCAACAACCTCTGCACCCCTTCACGATGGTCTCCTGATTGAGTATACGCCATGGATTTCCTTCCGGGTATAACCAATCGAATCAGAGCCTTTAACCAAGGAACCTCTTCCATGGGCGGAATTGGCACTTAGCTAGTTCTCAAACGTGGCTCATCATCACGTTTCGTACGTAGTAACAGTATGGGTGTCGGTTGGGCGAGTTTCCCGGACCAAATGTATGTGGAATTTCTAGGCGATGAGCTTGGGCCCATCGAGTCAAAATGAATTTTGAAGGAATCGGGTGAAATTCTGATTCCCACTTCTTTTTTCAGAATTATTCAGCCCAAAATTATCCTTTGATGCATAGCAAAACTAAACTGTTGAAAACTGTCAACTCTGCTAAGCTATCTAACAGACCCTTCTGGTACACGTAGGGCTCCAGTTCCGTCCCAGGCTGAAATTTCGTCCATGACTCGCCAACCTTGTGAGACTTTCGGGAATCGCAAACCGCGGCGAAATAACAGCCCTTAGCAAAACATCAAGTCAAAACATTGCTATTCATAGGCCCATAGTTTATGAGAGAAAGAGAGTAAATAATTAAATGTAAATGTGTCACTGTTGACGAGAAAGAAGTTCCCCCTTTTAAGCCTTTAGGATTCCATTATTTTGAGTCAGCCAACGTCAAATGGTCGGAACATAGAAGAGCTTCGTAATGAGTTTTTATGAATGGTACTCTATTAGGGCATCATTCACTTCCCACCGTTCCACAAGGCTCCCCTGACTACGTCAAGGAATAGTCAGTCACGTCATGTCGCTAGGAGAAACGCTGTCGCTAATCTCAAAGCCGATTCTTGGTCGAAAGAGAGATGAGGGAGCAACGGATTTGTTGGAAAGTAATGATCTCAAAGACTCCAGAACGTTTATAGGGGACGTTTCTATCATGAACGATTGAATATATAACAGAAAGATGAAAAACTGTTTTTCTAGGTAAAGACTAAATTTAAGCAAATATTTTAAACATACTTTATCATATCCCAAGTTCTTTGTCTATGTTGAGAGGCCCAGTTGAATGCAACATTTGCACAGTTACATATTAGTGATGAATTTTAGAAAAGTTTTAGAACTATTCCTTAAGCTGACATTGAAGCGTGACAACTTCCATAGAATTAGCAAAGAAATCGAAACCCATTCATCCTTGACCCTCTATTATTATTGTTACTACAGCCTTTCACAAGACTACCGATTTATGGACAAGACATCAGTTTCGTATGAGTCTTGAACCCGTACTTGTACTTTTCGGGCCCGGAAATCATAAGTACGGGTTCGAGTCTCGTCCAAGACTGAGGTTTTTTTCCATAAATCGCAAATCTTACAAGACTTCCCGCCGATAGCATATTGCGGCGAAATAACAGCAGTTAACAAAATATCAAATCAAAAGCCATTATCTTTATATTAAGCTATCGTAGAAGTGAATAAACATCTCGTTGACTATTATACCTACTTGTGGGATAAGCCAGTTAGCTGATTCAAACGAGAGCCTAACCACACCTCACGCAACTGGATTAGGATAGCCGATTTTTGGATAGACCGAAGATTCATCTGGCATGGATGGATTCAATCGTTGTCTACGATACAGTAGCAGTTACACAGCAATTCAGATGGCTTTTTCACTAACCGTTTTGTTACTCTTTGAGTTCATATCGATAGACAAGAATAAGTCCGAAAAAGCCGGCTCCTCTAGGTTCTTTACATTTTTTCGAAACTTTTTCATTGTATCATATTTCTTATTTCCTAGATTCCAGATTTCTCAACACTGTAAAGACTTTATTTTCTTTCAATATTCCCTATCGAATTGGTCCTGATGAGTCTATTCATCAACGACCAATTCGTGAAGATGTCAACGTGGAGTTATTCATCGCTATTGATGGCCACTAAAAGAACCCTGGCGTTCATTCATGTACATATGTCTGGCACACACGGAAGAGAAGACTCGCTCTCAAGACTCGGAAGAAACAGAAAATTCAAAAAAAAACCTTATTCAAACTTAGATATATATTTTTTTTGATAAGAACATTTGAAAAGATCAATTAAATGAGCGTTAACTTTCCTTAACTCTTTTGGAGACTCAACATTTCTTTCTGAGCATCGCCCATCAGCTAGACGCCCTGCCCTGTCTTTTCTAGGTGAATCAATTAACAGACAGGTCACGAGTTCGAATCCTAGATCGACATCCCTTTTGGCCGACCAAGCCTTCCATCTCTCCTGTGTCGATTAACTGGTACCAGACTCGTCTGGGAGAGTAAAAATACTGACTTGTACCGTAAGTCAGCTGGGCACCGCAAGTCATAGGCCACATAAGCCTACGCATTCAATACGCCACTACAACTCTGATTGGAAGTCGAATGCGGGGCGCACTTATCAGACGGGATTGATTCACGCCACAATACTCTACCCTTTATCCTTTTTAATTTATTTACATATAAACATTACATTCATTTTGTACTTATAATTTTATGGCGCCTTTTTATTTATATATAGTATTCGTCTATATATTCTTCTTCTGGGCTCTTTTGCTTTCATAACTACTGATTATTGCAGCAGCAAACAAAACAATCAACAGCGATAATCATCTGTTAGCGAAAACCGCACAGATAATAAGCAGTTGGCAAAACAAAGTCAATGAATAAACAAGTGGGATCTGTCTAAGCATAAGGCTTTGCCCATAGGGGGCTTAGCAAATTATACGAACGGCACCACCGGGAAGTCTATTGAATAGGCGCAAAGCCTTGATAGTGCAGAAGATGTGCAAGACGCTCACATAACTTAGGTTCAAATCCCATCTTAAACTGAACATTCCGCCCATAACTCGGTCGTTTATGACTAAATAGTGAAGTACCGTCAGGAGCTGGCAGAAAATGGTAGGATCCCGGAATTCGTCGCAATCCCCTGATCCCTGAAAACCTTGTGGAGAATGGGATTTACAAAAGTACCAGATGACCCTGCTGGTAGCTGTTCTACAAGTAATAAAGTAGATGCGCCATGAAAATCCACTGAATCACCACAACAATATTACCGTAGTATTACCGTAATTACCGCAATTTTATTTTTCAGCCCATGGTGCTCTGTGGTGAATACCTTAATGGTCCCATGGGATGCAGCTACTTGCCTACTGATGGTTGGTGTTGGAGCCGAACGTCTTATTGCCACAAGAAAACATCTTTCAAATGCTGTCATATCGAATAGCGTGAAGGTAGATAATCAAAATCTCGATTAATCGATTATTGATTCTTTGACGAATTCTTTAGGTGATCTTTTTCCTCGCAATTGCTGCAGCCGTATTTGTCACATTCAACTACTTTATGAATTTGACGTGAGTTCCTCAAAATTCGATCAAATAATCCGTTATTATCGATCGTATTCTTATTTTCTTGAATTTTTTTGTATCACTACCTTTTGTTGTGCTTTGATACTCGAAGCAATCAGCGGTAAACCAAAGCAAACGTGTGGGGGTGGGGGTGAAATTTCGTTCCTAAATACTTTTAGGTAATTGAATGGCGGTAGATTCAAAATGAAGAGCAACTTCTTTTCTAGGAAAGCAATCTAACAAATTGAAGGGGAATGTTCTTTGAAAGTAAGGGTTACGCAGTTCTTTGAATCTTCAGCACTTAAGTGCTTCCGACCTCTCTTATGGACCCATCTATAGCCTCAGCGGAGTGCTTCTACAAAGGTCATACAGAACGTAAAAGTAGAACACTACGCCGACCCCCCCCCCCCATATAGAAGCCTGCATTAAACCTCAAAAGTGAATCTTTACGTCACTGGCAGAGAATTCGGGGGGAAGTTCCGTCATCCGGCCGAGGAGTGGTGGAAGGGCTACGTAGTCGGTCTGCATGAGGTACGATTACATGAACACTGGCAGAGCATAATCCCATGCGGCTCTTGAAGTTAGCAGTTAAGCTACACACCTCACAAAGGTTTTCGTTTCGATTTTGGTTTCCATCTAAAGAATCCACGGCAAAATAGAGACACCTATGGTTGTGGTAGCGGTAGAACACTTAGATTAGGAATAGTAATGCAATGAGACACTTACAATTGAGGTTCTCATTCCGATCCCGCAATTTTCAAGAGTGACATATCAATCCCTGATCCTCAAGAAAAGTCATATCATGGTTCAGGAACACTGAGGATGATTGTGTCAAATTTAACGTGAGATTGCCTAATCAAAACCTAACAAAGGAATTCAGCGGTATGGTCTTTATTTAAGTAACTCACACGATCAAAGCAATAACCATACCAGTAGTAATAATAGCAATAAAACTGAAAAAGTAGTGATATAATAAGCTCTCAAATTCTTAAAAATCTATTTCTTAAAGTGCCTTTAACGACTCAGTCAAACACCATACCAGTGATGACCCGCGGTGGGACCTGCGACCAACTCTTTGGAGCCACCATTCGAATTTCTGTTGCTAGCATAGAAGCTCAATTTGAATAGGCGCAACAGCTGCCCAGTAAAAATCTTTGTTTGTCGCTGCGCTTTTACAATAGCGCAGTTTGGTGCCATAATGTCCTCTCATAACGCTTCGTGGACTTCACAAGCATCAGCAGAGTGCACAGCTTCTCACTTCACTGTTGGTTATTCAGTGAAGGCTTCTTTCCTTGCCCATCAGTTCCTTCATTGGAATACGTGTGACCCGTGATAGCAGCATTGTATCAAGCGAAAATTCTGTTCTGGAACGTATTGGCAGAGGCGCTTGATCAACTTTCGTACTGAAACATCATGACACAGGCATCTAGCCAACTCGGCAAGCTTATTCTTGCTGAACAAAGTTACTTTTCCTGAGTAAATAACACAAGGCAACAAAAAAACCTCCTGAGCAATCTCTCAAATATCTGATCACTCCTTTTCAGAGACCAAGGAGTGTGTATCTGTGATGGTGCATCGCTGCCGGACCGTTATGCAATGCTATTCCGAATCTGCGTCTGCACAATGGTCGAAGTTGGCACGATTTCCCTATTCGGCTATGTGCTCATCCTATCTCGATCTGAAGCCGATGGCATGGGCATTAATGTTGCAAAGTATTCACTCAGCAAACGATTTCAGGTACGGCAAGGATTCCGATTTTCTTTTTCATTGACAATTTCGTTATTCCCAACCTCCTCTGCAACTATTTTACCATTTTGAATGTACGAATCCTTGTGGCTGTAAGCTACAGGTTGGAGAAGTTACCAGTTCCAACAGAGCCTGCAGAAGAAATTTTTGCTATGACCATCCAAGAGCACTTGGATGTATTCTCTTTCTTCACCACTACTGGAAATTAAGGACAATGTGGTTCATGAAAATGAGATAGTGATGTCGAATTAGACAGGACTGAGCCGATGCGCAAGCTGATAGAGGGCCCTTTCAATTCCCTGACGATGTCGAATACCCAGTGTATCCAAAATCCGAACCGTCAACGAGAATCGATCCCCTTTTCTCTATAGTCCCTTTTTGCAACGTAAACGTTGGGAGTGGAGCAATGTCTTGGCGGCGCCTTTTACCAGTTCATATGGTCCCGAATGAAAAATGCTCACTCCAACCGGGCCTTTTACCAGGAGTTGGTGAAATGATATTTTTATAGTGCACTCTTACGTTTTTTAAATCTTTTTTATTGCCTATTCAGCGTTCTGATTGTGAAATAGAGATGAATTTAAATTATTAAAATTAATTTGTTAGGAAAAGCAAGGCAATTTAAAATAGGGAGAAATGTATCGAAGAATTGTTTGAGATCAGTGCTTTTCCCCATTTACATGCCCTCGAAACAGCGCTTTAATGCTACAAGTAGGACCCCTAACGTAGATACCATCTGCACTTGATTGACCTTCACTTAAGTTCCACTCTTTACATACCGAATACGTCTTCCGATCTACCAATGAGTTCTGTGAACCTAGTCCAAGGAATTACCCTATATTTTTTTTACAAATTTTAACACCCTAACACATTTTTACTTCAGATACATGAAACCTACCGTACCACACAAATGCTTCTCCCATCTGCTGTACTGCACGCTGTTCTCTACCTCTCCTATTTATGTTTACTTATACCGGTTAGAAATATGAGGTAAAATTACGGATCGATCGAGCATTTCGAACTTCTTGAACTTCTTCTACTAATAAATATTTAGGGCTGATCAATCACTTACATTGCACCAGTTTAATTTGTCGACAATCATATTCGCTTTTCCATCGATATATGGACTTGCACATCCCTTGGTAGGTACTGTCGAGTACTTGCATACGTTGTGGATAGATTGATTAACCTGAAAATCATTTTTCACGTAAGATCGAAGAGCCTTTTTTACAATCCACTATTTCAGTTCAAAAATGATTTTGAAAATTTTCTAACAGTCATATCGGTTAAGCTTTTATAAGTGATAGAAGCACTTGGATGGGCATCTATCCCCTTGCCCTCCGCCTCACTCAGAGGCTATTGTGAAGTCAACGATCCCTTTATAGGGACATGAAGGATTCCGGATATCAAAATCACTTCTGAAATTGGACAACAGGGTCATCCCTCCTGCCATAGCTAATCGACTCCACTGGTCGTACCGTTGCTGTTTCGTTACCCTTCGTTGTCAGCCGAGTATCATAAGCACACACCGCCAGGGATGGTTTCATCGTCAACTGCTGGAACCCCTTAGGTTGCCGATCAACTTTTCAAGAATAGTGTGAAAAGCAAGCTCCTTCCCACCACCCCCCAGTCTTTGTCAGCCTGTTAGCAGTGAGAAACTGAGCAAGCACATATATTCATAACTGCATCAACGGTTTGCTTTCAGATCTGTCTCAGCCGACATTTCTACCTCAGGCAACGCGTGGATGATCTTTTGGCATCATTTTTCGGAAGGAATCCGTCTATAACGCTGGAACTTGCACCTGACAACGGAGAAAATGCCACTATGCATATCACACCAGAATTGAGCAGCTCGCACAGGTAAGCTTTCTCTAGGGTCTGCTGGTAGAAGTGAAAAAGGTGGGGGAAGAACTGAAATGATCTCGTGACCCGAATTTAACGCGACGATACTAGCTAGATGTCTCGGAATGCACCATGAATTAAGTTGGTTAGTTGCGCCGTCCCGCACAGGGATAACACTAGTCATCCTGGCACCTACGACGATGCATCATCCAAAGAAAAGCACAGAGAAAATACAACAAAGACGCTGAGGATACCCTCTATTTACTCTAATTCGGCATGAGCCCTGCAAAATACTTCCATTCAGAATCGTAACACTGTTTGAGCACGTATTTCGCCTACAATATTGCCCCAGGTGGCCACTGGTGTTCGACTCAGAGCTTTCACTCTCCCAAAGAAGTTTGGTACCGACCAATCGACCCGAAAGGATGGAAAGCTTGGTTGACTTGGGCGGTATAAATCCGGGACTCAATCCAGATATGGTGTAATTACAGGGTGTATTGAATGTTGTGATAGTGCTTCCTTTCTTCCGGGATCTCACTAATAATTCTAAAAGGTTTTGTAACAAATATCAGCAAATATTTAATCTTTGCATTTAGTTTTCGATCAGAACATGATCGTCGGGTAGATTTCCACGTTGCTCCTGATCGGCATGCTGAAATATTGGCGACATTTTGGGATCGACAAGAGGACCATCGAGGGACGTTGTAAAAACTATTTCATTGTAAATCAATTCGTTATTGTATGTGTTACTTTCAATAAAGTGTATCATAAAGCAGATGAAAACGTAAATGGGCCAAACCCAATTGCCTTCTGAACATTCAAATGTGAAGACTCCGATTTTTTGCAGCTGAGCTGACCATAAAGCAGGAAGGAGAATAATAAATAAAATGAGGATCTACAATGAAGAGTCAACAAAACTTCTTTCTTTGTTTAAGGGCAAAACATCACCCAACTGTTTTACTATAGTTTTTTTTTTCAGAAATTTGTGCAATTCATCAGATGAATTCAACTATCTAAGGGTACTGATGAGCGATTGATCATTCACCCAACACAGAAACGAAATGAGATCCCTTTTTCCGAATACCCCCCCCCCCGTAATCGCTTTTCGGTACTCAACAAAGTTTTAGCATTTTTTTTTCAAAAATCCCTCAGATGTAGGATTTATCTCAGAATAGACTCATTCGGCTAACCTTAGTTTCTTCCATGAGCTTCAACTCCTTGGCAACTGTGAGCAAAGAATCGTATACGATCGATCTGGGAGCCCATCGAAAACATGCCCATGACATATACTACATAGGGTTTAGCCTAAAAGTCAATTTTTGTCGTATAAATGGTGCTCGCAATATAAGTGAAAAATAAAGTACTGTAGCTACGCTGACCGAACAGATTCAGACGAGAGAAATCAATCAGTCAATATGAATGTAATTCCCCTCTCAGCTTCCTTGACTCTCCATTTCCCCATTACTAGGTACAAGGTATCATCACTAACTTACCCTAAAAAGCCTCTATGAGCTCTAGATTACTGGGAGTAATTCGAGAATCTGTTACGCGAGGATAGAACACTCTGGAACCAGCGAAATTCGTACTCATTGGAAGTCCACTTGGTACAACTCAATGACAAATTTTGGGAACTCGGAGAATTAGGTAAATATCCCGGTTTCGTAGTGTCTCTAACTAGACCCCCAGGAACTGTAGCTCGAATACCTCAGTAGATACAGGACATCTTCAAAGAGTGTGAAAAAAAAGAAAAAGAAAAGATGTGAGAGATGAAAGAAGGAACGGCAAAGAAATGCAAAGTAGAGAAGCAAAAGAAGAAGCCTTAGGTGGTCTCAAACGAATCAATCGTGGTGGCAGCACTTTGTCACCTACTAATCAATCAAAGATCTTGATCTACGCAAGATCAAAACCAAATTTGCTGTTTAACCCACAACCCATTGAGCTGTTTAAATAAGATGTAGTCATCATCCGATTGCTCCTTCTTTTTGAACGCTGTCGGATGCGCCATGTATCCGACGTCCTAGGGAAACCCTGGTATGAGACGTGAATTTCCACCTACCTTACAAAGTGTCTAATCTTCTTTCGATGTTGGAGTGATGGATAACTGTTAGATGTATATCCTGAAAGCCGGGGACTCTACCAGGACAACTTTGTGGTTAGCTTTGTGGATTTTTTTGTTATATCCAGTTTTCAGCTTCACGCTCACACAAAAAAAAATTAAACTCAGATAGATTCGTAACAGATATGTAAGCTCCCGAACAGGGGACTTCCGGAATGGCAATCCATGCTCCAGCAGCTGGAGGCTGACCATTGCCCACTGAACCCTTATCTCGAAGCAGGAGGTCCCACGTGATATCAAATCAAGCGCGGTCAGAGACAACCTGCCATCGACCTAAGTGGTAGATCATAACCCTATGAAATCGGATCAATTCTGGTAGGTGATGAAGCTCGTCGAGCTCGTTAAGCCCCCTCATTCAAAATCCATGAAGAACCGTAGTATTATGACTATTCTTAGTGGTTCTCGACAGCTTTGATCATGCCCTTGCTCCACAGGCAGTCCCATATCGGCTCCCAAAGCGCAGAATGAGAACATCGTTGTTGATTATATTGTTGTTGTAAATAAAAACAACTTTGGCCACATAACACCACCTCGACTATCACCACTCCATCCAAATAGTCTCATGAAATTGTCATCATTCCAGAACGAAGGACATAAACTAGAATGAACGCGGTCGCGGCGAAACTTACCGCTTCGCGGCGTCCATTTGTTCGCCTATCTCACTACCCACATGTCTGCTCGTTTTGTTTCAATATTGATCGCCCAACAGAATGATAAAATTATCAATCTCCCAGGCCAATAGTACAGCTGTGAATGTCACCCGGAAAAAACTGAAACGACTTAGAATAGCAGTAAAAGTAAGCTATTCATCAATGTCGGTACTGCGGTAGTGCGATCCCCGGCACGGCGGCGTCGCGCCGGCCATTTTTTGGCGCGCTTTTTCGTCTTGGCGGGCGTCGTTGTTGAGCACCTCAGCTAAACCTCAACCTAGGTATTTCTGTAGAGTTGTATGAGTCCATAAGGGCGCCTATACAGCCCCAGAAATCTTGTTTACTTTATTTATTTGGTGTTACCTGATTTTACCCATTAAATCGTAAATTTGAACGGTTTTACAGTTTCACACATCCATGTCTCAAAATCGCCATGATTTCGCCATTCGCAATCATTCGGGATTGATTTTCCAGCTGATGAAATGATTTGGTCTTTCAGTGCCTCAGAGCTTTTACGAACTGACTTTATTAGTGTTGTTATTGATTGTTTTGAACCGGTCTTCTTTGCAATACAGTTACAACCTGTTTACTGTTGTTGTTTATGCAATTCGTATACCAATGAGTCAACAGAACTTGAGAAACTTCCAAAATCAATTCGAAGTTTGTAGAAGCGAAATCCATATACTGGACCGTGGAAAAGAAAAACTCACAAGCCATCAGCAAATAGTGTAGCTCTTCTCTTGGTATTGATTATTTTCAATCATCTTCTTTTCGAATATTCCTTCTTGGTTTTTATTTCGAAACTACAAGATTCCTTGATTTTTGGGGCATTTATCGCTAGTATAGACTTCTAGAAGTTTCCTTTCCAAGTGGAATCACCTTAGATGGTTTTCTGACCGGTTGTTAATAATAAAATTCTATTTTGCCTACGATAACTGCGGCAAAACCTTTGTTTTCAAACTCAATTAGCTGCCATTTCCTTCCCTTTAGAACTTATACTTAATGTCTGACTGCATGATAATTCACTGTGTTTTTTAGATCTAAGAACGGCCAAGGTACAGAGCACGAAAGCTAAAGTTCTAAAGTATAGTACGTTCTTGTTCCTCAGGTTTATTTCGTTACTTCCTGAACGCTCCTTGCTTTAGACCTTGGTGGGCAGAAGACTGCTCGGGAACTTTCCCCGCATCTTTATACAACCTTCTAAGTTTTACTTTATCGATCAAACCATTCGCTCAGCTTCTTAAAATTAAATGACATTGGTTTTACTATTATTCTTATGGATAGTGTCAGATTTGTATTATGTTGTTAATATTGGCTTGCAAGCCTGTTAAAATAACGTATCCTATTTTTGTTCCCTACCTTTTTCTTCGTGATTGGTTTACCTTTCCCTTTGGAGTAAAAGAACGGCGCCGTATAACGTATCCTCTGTATTGCTTATTATTGCCCTGAAGGTAATTGTTTCAGGTCTCTAACATACTAATAACTCTTCAAAAGCATTCACAGTAATTTCTGTATGGAGGTGGACACAAGCAAGTGCGAAACTGGGTATATTTCCTGTTTTTGACGTAATACTCGAACCCACTTCATCATTTCGTTTGAACTGTTTTCAGCTCCTGGTTATCCTGGGGTAAGTCTTCCCTTATGAAGCTCGCGGAAGCCGAAAAGCGTCTTTTTGCAACTTTCGGTGCACAAATCCTCTCGCGATTTGTACCAGTAAGATTTCGTCTTTAGTTTTCTCCATTTCTTTCATGGCTTGTTCACGTTATAATCGATTCCATTTGAGATTCGGTTCAAAGGCAGTGAAATGTATACTGTAACAGTAGAACCGACACACGAAAAGAAGTCTGAGGAGCCAATTGTTCTGGTGCATGGATTTGGTGCTGGTGTTGCCGTGTGGAGTGCAAATATTGCTTCTTTAGCAAAGCACAGCATGGTTCATGCCTTTGACCTTTTAGGTAAGTCATTCATTTGATTGCATTCTTAGAAACTTCTAGTAAGACGTGCCGAGACGGATAAACAACCCCTTGATAATCGTCTATAACCGTTATAAGACGATTGGCAAGTGTTAAGCGCACTTGTCCTAAGAGTTGGAATATCTATCCCGACTAGTTTCAAGAAAGATGTCTTCTGCATGTATAAAATATTAGCAACAGGCACCACAAGTACATGGCCTGTCATTCCATGTACTTGCGGTGCCTGTTGCTAATATTTTTATTACCATTTTAAGAATTATTATATTGAAATAGATGCCAATATATATCAAGCACATATTGATTGACCTCTTTTGTGTTGTGAGTAAATATGATTCGAAGACATCCACTTTATAACTCTTGTATTCTTCAGGTTTCGGGCGTTCCTCTCGACCACGATTCAGTAATGATCCGACGTTGGCTGAACTGGAAATGGTTGAGTCTATTGAAGATTGGCGTAAGTCAATGGGAATAGAAAAAATGTACCTCGTTGCACATTCATTCGGTAAGGGTTTTTTTTTGCTTACTGTCATTGAAGCTAAATTTTCCGTGCATTCAGTCCAGATTGTTCGAGTTTAGGTGCTTATCTTGCATCTTCCTATGCTCTTGAACATCCCCATCGTGTGAAACACCTTGTACTTGTAGATCCTTGGGGATTTCCAGAGAAGATTGCGCCTACAGAGAAACAGGTGTGATTCGTTTTATGATCTTTTGTTAATGCTAGATTGTATAATGAAGATTTTCCTCAGATTACCCCTTATCCATGGATCATGTTCATAGGAGGAGTGCTGTCCCACTTCAATCCATTGGCAACGTTGCGAGCTGCTGGGCCTTATGGTGAGTGAGCGAAAATGAAATGATTTGATTCACAATTTTGCAGAGTTAGATTTACACCAGAGGGTTTCTATTTCAATTAGAGCTTTGATTTTAGATTTTTTGGGTATGATCTGGAAAGTATAATATTTGAAATATGGCCATTTGGAGCAAAAGTGCTAAATGTTTTTATAGCTATTGGCTGCAACCGCTCTTTTTAGGTCCTACAATTGTGAAGAAGTTACGCCCAGATCTCAGTCATCGGTACAGGAGTGAGAATCCAGATGACATTTACGACTACTTGTACCATTGCAATGCTCAGAAACCGACTGGTGAAACAGCCTTCAAAAGTATGACATTGCCATTTGGTTGGGCGAAACGACCAATGATGAGAAGGTTTGTGTAGACTTTGCCATCTTTTTCTGTCATCATCTTGGGTACTAGCCAGTATAATTATACAGTGATTGGCTGTGAAAAACTAGTCAAGTATGGACATTCTTCTGTGTACTGGCATATCCTGAAATATTTGATTAAAGAACATTGCTCATCTCCTTAAGATTCAACGGTCTTGATGAAAGTGTGCCAGTAACGTTCATTTATGGTAGCAAGAGTTGGATAGATCCAGGACCAGCATTCGACATTCAGGCCCAGAGAAATGGACATGTTGATGTACAGGTAGGTCATGAGGGAGTGGTTAAAGCGAGCTATTAGCTAATTTCTTATATATTTAGATTATTCGAGGTGCAGGGCACCACGTCTACGCTGATGCACCAGAGGCTTTCAATGAAGTCGTCCAGTCTATAGTCACAGGAGAAAAGAGAACGAGTGAAATTGATTCTCAAATCTCTTCTGAAAGACAGAGCGATGAGGAAGAACCGCAGAAACCTCTCGAACCTTAACGAGTTTAACAATGCAGACCATAGTACCTCATTTATACGCTTCACTATGACGAGTTTAATCTCAAACAATTATTTCTCATATTCTCATCCCTTTGTACATATGACCAGTAGTTTATAATATTTTCTTGGTAAACTCATCCTGTTCTAGTCTGTCTACTAATTCGATTCATCGCATTGTATAGCTATTTATGGCTCAATCATAGTATATTGTTGCCATCACAGTTGTCAAATATCAGCGCTGGAACGTTGAATAATACATATAAAAAGTAGAGTTCAATATGGGTTGTGGTTGATTTGGGTTCTACCCCTAACTATCGCACATTGTGCTTCTGAATTCGTTATGAATTGTATGTGATGCTTCGATAGGTGATGCCGGAGAAGAAGGTGCTCACAGCCGACAAGGAGCTGTTTCTTCGGCATGCAACTGTTCTTTATGAGACTTGGGTAAGCACAGTTCAAACATCCTTTTCTTTATTTTATATTGCGCTTCTGGAGTTTTCATCATCAACCCTTGCTACTTTATATGAAAACGATATCCATTTTAGAATAAAGGTGAAAACAGTCTCGGTGAAGTGGATGCTTTGGTTGTTTTAGTTGGACAAGATGAAGGAGCAGTACAGTATTCAAAATCGAAAGCATTTCAGGTAAGCTTGTTTGAATGTTGAAGTTCAGAGGTATGATTTCTACAGTAGGTCATCTAGCCGATGGGTGATGGTTTGGTAACCTATCTATTTTTAGATATGGATGCTCAACACAGAATTATTGGATACGTTAATGTTGTTCACTAAGAAAGGTGCGGCATGTTGCTTTTTAAATTTTCACTTCATATTGTATATAATGAAGTATATTTCTTTGTATAATGGCTATATTGTGCTTAACATTTGGTGACTGTTGTTTATACTTATTTAGGAATCTACGTCTTGGCAAGTAACCGAAAGGCAGACTATTTCAATAGCGTCAAGTCAGATGAATTCGTTGGTGTAGTGCCACCAATTACACCTATTCACAGAGACAAGGTATTTTGCAAAACTGAATATGTTTTCGACTTCGGATAATGATACTTTTTCAGTCTGACAAAGATGCGGCTAATTTTGCTAAGCTCTTGGGTTACATAAAAAATGACGCCGGAAACAAGGTCGGCCACTTTGCGAAGGATACGTTCGATTCGGACTTTAGTAATGATTGGCAGAAAGCGTTCGCTGATGTAGAAAAGGTTTGGAATTATTCTTTTGCTTTTCAGTAAATAAGCATTCCTATAGAAAATAGGGTGTTTAGGTGGACGTGTCTGGAGCGTTTGTCCATATTTTCGCTGTCAAAGATGAAGCTGAACTTGAAACATGTCGTAGCTCGGCAACAGCTACGGTTAATGCATGGAGCTACGCGCGGAAGAAGTTTATTGAAGCGATTGATCAAGAAAAGGTTCTTTTTCAATGATTGATGAGTAGATATTATAATTCCGCGATTGATCGGCTTGTCAATATAGCAACATTGCTTTAGAAAGTAAAGCACTCACGTCTCGCCAATGAAATTGACGCCGAAATTGGTTCAATGAAAGTACAGGGACAACTAGCCAAAACTAAGACTATAGAGACTTGCTACAATCCCATTATTATGAGTGGTGGTAGCTACTCAATGAAATGGAGCACAGAAAGGTTAGATTTAATCCTTGAGATTAATTCCTGCTAGATTCTAGAGCCATTAATATGATTATTCTAGTTCCGACAAACTTCTTCACTTTGGTGTCATTGTTACGGCGCTTGGAGCTCGACTTGAAGTATGGCATTTTCTCTTTCCTGCAATATCCAGCTTTTTAAGCTGTATCGACCTTTTTTACATTCGCCATTATTTCCTTTTTCTAACTAATTTGTTGCAATAAAAGCTGAATTTTTTTACAGAACTACTGTACAAATCTGACTCGCACTTTGATGGTGGAGCCCTCTAAAAATCTAGAAGAGGCGTATGAAGGCCTTCTTGCTACTCAGTTGGCAGTGATAGAAGCGCTGAAGCCTGGCGCTAAATTGAATGACGTTTATGCAATAGGTGTGAAAACATTTCGCGAAAAGTGCCCCACTTTGGCTGATAATCTCTACAAAAAGGATTTTGGGTGAGTTGAGTTATTAAAGTGAAGCGTTGCTATGTTCCATGGAGTTTCAACTTCATTTTGCAGGTTTGTTACTGGCATAGAATTTCGTGAGGGAGGTTTAACGATCAGTCCAAAATGTGAAGAGAAGGTTTGTTGCTTTTCATATGCCATGCGAATTTTTTTCATATTGGCAGCACTTAATTATTCCTCATAGGTCCGCGCCGGCATGGTTTTTATTGTGTCCGCTGGTGTTGAAAATCTTACCAACACAAAAGCGAAAGACGATGCAGGAAAGAACGTCATGATCGCACTCTCCGATACTGTGAGCGTTTCTTATTCAATTTGCATTGCTCAAGATAGATCTTGTGATTACCAAAAGGTCCCGAATGACACAGCACTTCATTTGAACTCTTCTAGGTTCTCGTGAAAGACGAGCAGAACGAGATCCTCACTGAAAGAGCCAAAAGTCGCTTGAAAAACAGCGTTATTAGATTCAAAGAGGAAGAAGAGGATGGTATGGACAAAATCGATTGTTCGTTTGTTTATTGGTAACAGTTATAATTCCAACTTTGCCTTTTTTGAAACCTGGGTATCACTCGAAAATACTTCCGGAGACTCGAAATGCTTTTCAGTATCAAGCATTTGCTAAAACGCTACAGAATCATGAAAAGCCTGTCTGGCAGAAGACTCAATACCTATGAGAAACTACCAGTTGTTTTGATTCCAGCAAAAGATTCAAACAAGGAAAATACTGAAATTCTTGGGCGTGGGAAGAGAAGTGTAGTGTTGTCGGATCAGACACGAAACAAGGCTACGAATGAGGATAAGAGAAAGGAGCATCAGAAAATGTTGGCTCAACAACTGAACGACGCTGCTCGTCAACGTCTTGCTCAAGCCAGTGGATCGAGTGAAGCAAAGAAGTTTGTAATGTCTTTACATTAGTTTCAACAGGTTTCAGACAAACTAGTGTTCTAATTTATCCAGAGTCAAGAAATCGAATGTGTCGTACAAGTCATACGAAAAGTTTCCTACTGACACAGAAGTCAATAAGCTCAATATATTCGTCGGTAGGTTTCTTATGTTGATTTTTTATTTTTTATTTTATTATTTGTGTGGCAAGAAGTACTCTCTGTTGTCCTTTCTACATTGAAAAGTTTCAGATAAACGCCACGATACTATAATTCTGCCCATATTTGGTATCCCTGTTCCTTTTCATATTTCTATGATAAAGGTATGAATTGCTTTAAAATATTCTTCTAAGTTGAAGTATATATAAACATTATCGTTCTTAGTCCCACACTAACTGTTTTAGAACTGCTCTCAATCTGTAGAAGGTGATTTCACATATCTGCGTATCAACTTTGCTCATCCTGGATCACAGATTGGCAAAGAATTGGCGCAGTTCCCCAACCCACTTGCCACATACCTTAAGGAGCTCACATACAGGTCAGTTGATGTGAATATTTCTTCTTGTACAGGTGCTAGAGTGGTTGTTTTAGAGCCAGTAATGTAAAAGAACATGGAGAGGTCGCTGCTCCTAGTAACAATTTGACAACAGCTTTCCGACTAATTAAGGAAATCCAGAAGCGATTTAGGTGAGTCGTCGTGATTGGAGTGATAGTTTTCAATTCAAAATTTTTTCGCACACCTTTTCATGATTCTGGCATTCTAGAACTGAAGAGGCCGAAGAGCGTGAGAAAGAAGGTGCTGTGAAGCAAGATAAGCTGATTCTAAGTACTTCAAAAGCGAACCCTAAACTGAAGGATCTGTAAGCTTTATACATATTGTTACTTACTTTACAAATACAAGTTCTTTTTCGAAAAATCCATTTGGCGCTTTATTAAGGTTCGTAAGACCGAACATCATCGCCAAGCGTATATCGGGATCCCTGGAGGCGCATATCAATGGATTCCGGTAAGTGGACCTATCAATCTGACGTTTTTCTTTTTTGACAACCTTGACAGTTCTCATCTCATAACTTTGTTCCTCTTGCTCGAGCTTCTTGCTTCAGGTACACCTCTCTACGAGGAGATCGAATCGATGTGCTCTACAATAACATCAAGCATGCGTTCTTCCAACCCTGTGACAATGAAATGATCATTCTGTTACACTTCCATTTGAAGCATCCGGTACTTTGGGGGAAGAAAAAATACAAGTGAAGTCTTTACTTGTATTTTCCTATCAGCCCTTTGTTTTTGAAATCATGTGTTGCAGAGATATCCAATTCTATACTGAAGTAGGTGAGATTACTACGGATCTTGGAAAATATCATCACATGCAAGACCGTGACGACGTCCAAAGTGAACAGGTACATTCAAAAGATATTGATTCGTGAAAACTGCTCGAATGTGATTTGTTATTACAGATGGAACGCGAAATGCGACGAAAATTGAATCAGACGTTCCAAAACTTCTGTGATAAAGTAAGTTGACATATTGTTTCTTTGGACTCTAACCCACCTAAGAGAGATCTTGTGATGTCTTACTAGGGCTAGGAATCGATGCATTTTTTAGAACTTAATCTCATCTGCTAGCTTTTTTTTTTGATTGAGAGAGCATCGAACAAATACCAAAACAGCGAAGTCCAGTCAATGAGTGCTACTCCCAGAAGCTCATTATGGCCGATTTATGCCACTGTCGTTTCTTCTTACTGCCACCTATCGGCCTACTCTGATGCCAAAGCGACATCTTTCAGGTTGTAAAACAAACCAATGACCAGTTCGACTTCGACGCTCCGTTCAGTGAACTTGGATTCCTTGGTGTTCCCCACCGGTCCAGCTGCACACTGAAGCCTACCTCATCGTGCCTGGTGAACCTCACAGAATGGGTGAGTTCCCTAAATAACACTTTTAATCTCCCTGTGCGAAACTTTGACGAACTGAGCTTTTCACAAATTCGACCGTTCAGCCACCATTCATTGTAACGCTAGATGAAGTGGAATTGGTGCACTTCGAGCGTGTTTCCTTCCAACTGAAAAACTTCGATATGGTGTTCATATTCAAAGATTACAGCCGTAAAACCCAGATGGTACAACAAATTCCTATGAGCAGCCTTGACAATGTAAAGGTATGAAAGGAAGTTCATCTTTTCCTTTTCATCTTCCTTGATAAATAGAGTTCTTTAAGGAATGGTTGAACACGAGCGATTTGCGTTATACCGAAGGAATACAGTCCCTGAACTGGCCAAAAATCATGAAGGTATGACTATTCAATATGTTGTTTGTTGTAAAATTGACGAGAGCTTGATTTAGACAATCACGGATGATCCGGAAGAGTTCTTTGAGACCGGTGGTTGGAATTTCCTCGCTAACGATTCGGATCAGGATGCTGAACCGGAAGTGAGTTAAGCTTAAGATGGGTGTTGATATCTCAGAGATACATAGAATAGATATTAGTTTCTTTTTTAACATCTGGCGAGAAAAAGTTAATTCAATGTCTACTGACTTGACTGTTTCACTGTAAGGATTTGTATGCCACTCGATTAATGTCGACAAACTTTCTTTGGAAAGTTCAGACTTATTGTTAGACGAAGATTTTCTTTTCCAAGTCAGGGATCAGAACGTCTACGATAAGTACCTTGCGGTCAAAAGGATCTATAACCATTTTCTTACAGGATGAAAGCGAATCAGAAGACGCGTACACGCCGAGTGAGTCGGAATCAGGTGAAGACGAGAGTGATGAAGATGAGAGCGAAGGTACGTGAACACCTTCATAATTTAGCACATCCTTTCAAATTCATTTTTAGGTGAAGCAACGTCGGAGGATAGTGACGAAGAAGGATCGCTGGATTCCGATGAATCTGAAGGAAAAGACTGGTCAGATCTCGAGGAGGAAGCGGCTCGTGCAGACAAAAAGCGAGACATCGAAGATGAGAGAGGAGGTGGCGATAGACGGCACAACGACAGGGACAGAGATCGTAAGAGGCACCGTGATCGGCACAGTTCGAAAGGGGCTCCACCGGCAAAACGACACAAATGATTTTTAGACCAAGTTTGTATTTATACGGATCTTTCGGTGAGATATGTGTTGTGTGAGACGGTGGACCTTATTTGGAAGCTTGTTAACGTACATTTTTGTTTGGTTTCATGTTTTATCTGTTTTTCACCTATGTGAATGTGTTTTGTGCGTGCGTGTGTGTTTACTATTATATTATAACCTCGCCGTTTTTTCAAATTTGAGCAATGATCTTGACCCTCATAATGAGGCCTTTTCACCCATGTGTATTTTCTTGGTATTGTCATTTCCGGTTCCGGTTCATTCTACGATCTACGCGGTTTCTGATTTGTTTGATGAAGTTCTGATGTTGTGCGGCTGTTATGAAGTTGATTTGGTAGAGCTTATGGATTTATGCTGAATCAGTGAAATGAATGTCTCGGAGTTTTTTTTTTGTGGCTACTAAACAGAGTGCAAGCTATATGAAACAATACATACTGTCGTCTTTAAGATGGTGTCAATGTCCTAGAGACCTTTTTTAATGGCTACTTCTGAAAACTAACCCCTAAAGAAATGGATCCGCTTACCCCCGAAATCATTGTCACAACAACTGATCTTGTTCACGTGATCACAAAGCTACTGCAGATACAAAGAGGGCATAAACCACTGTATACTCGGCTTATATAAGAGAGGAAAATACCAGGCTCAGTTGTGGGCCTTAACAGTATGACTTACGTGGCACAGACTGAATAGATTTTAAAGTGCCACTATGATGCTCGGAAGGAACATAAGGATTAAGATGTTGCAATCTGTATCGCCCCGACACTCGTCTGACGGGACATCGATCGAGGGGCGGGAAGGCCACTTGAGCCGGAAACAGGGCTTCCACTATGCTCTAACCGTCGAGGTTTTGGGCGCGAGAGGGTCCTTTCTATTACCAGCCCACTTTATATTCCTTAGGAATGGACTCAGTGACCATTTTTATCGTGAGCTGTGCGTTTAAACGCGATCGGACATGTTAACATCGAAAAAACAGCAGTGAAGCTAAACTTGACAGGGAAAAACAAGTAAACTAACAAATGAAGACTTGTTTTGACACCCACTGATCGGATCCTTTCTCCATCAGGTCCCAAGAACTTACATCAAAAACAATCGCTCCCGTGAGCGGGCCTTTGATGGGCTCTCTTGACCCTTTGACGACAATGCGGATTTCGACGTGACACGCCCATGGGACCACGCTACCCTACTTTCTCGCGCGACTGGCACCCACCGGTGGGTGGCACTGTTCCAGGAGAAACTTCTTTTACTGGCTCACTGAATTCAGCAATTGGTAAGAAACAAGAAAGTACAGTGGCTCTCGGAATTGGGTGGCAATGTCCCATGTGCCAGTCATAGTGGAACCCACCGGCGGGTGCCATTGTCGTCAAAGGGTTAATGGACCATTCGCACCTCCTAAGCATTTATTTTCACTTTTACCTCATGTAGTTTACTTGTCATAAGATGATATTTGCGAAAAATACGCCGATTTCTGATAACGCACCATCATACGTGACTGTACTAGCTAACATAATCTTCAAATGCTTTGCCGTACAGGTTTGTTATAATGGAACCTTTTATTAGGTCGACGTTTCGACTAACTCGTTGTCTTCAAAGACCTGAAAGTAGTTCTTGGTTTGCGGCTTATCTGACCAAGCACCCAAACGCTCTAGGCCAGTTGCAACTACTCCCAACAATTACTGTAACTACCTCGTTGTTCACGAAATAGAGTGGGACGACAGCGCTGGTGGAATCGCAGGAGGTTGTTTTCTTGGCAGGGATGTTTCGGTGTTTGAGTTTCTAGGAGTAGTTGCAACTGTGTTTGGGCGCTTGGTCAGGTAAGTCGCAGACCATGAGCTCCAAACTACTTTCAGGTCCTTGAAGACGAGGAATTAGTCGAAACGTGACCTAATAAACGGTTCCATCATAACAAACCTGTACGGCAAAGCACTGTGAAATAATATGTGACATGCCCAGGTTTCAAGAAGACCGAACATGGAAAGTTCTAGCTAACTTTATCTGGACGGAAAGCAGCATTGTAATGAACCTAGCTCCAGGACAAAACTGTGTGTGAGGATGATGATCGTTAGGAAGATTGAGAGGGTACTGAACAAAAGTAGAATCAACCACGTTCGCTCAGACAACTTTTTTTATTCTTCCGGCCTTTGTGCCTATACTCAGAAGATGTGGACCTCGCAGGACGAACACACTGTCAGCTCATTCACTGCACTGCGATGTAGATCATGTTCAGAGTTCTCGATTCATGCAGGTGCAAAGGGGAATCCAGACGTCGAAAGAGGATAAAGAACGTTGCCTACACGGGAAAATCTGTTCGACCGTCCGTTTTGTGACAGTAATAAATCAGAGAGATTATGGCTACTCCAAACGAGGTTTCAAACGAACATCAGAAGTCTGGAGAGTTGTGAAAGCTGTGAACGAAAGGAATTCCGCATATTTGAATCCATAGGATAGAGACGTTTTACTGCGATACATTGCCTCACGGAGATGAAGACGAGAGCTTCTTTACGCTTACTCGAGAAAAACAGTGGTCAAATGGGGGAACAGGTGATACCCCAATGAACATATTCTCCTCTTCTAACAATTTGACAGGACTTAGCCGTTAGGATAGACCATCTGCAAGGACAATCAATGCATATTGGATAGTGGCTGCACGTACTGAGAAAAAGCGCTGAATACTGATTGTTCATGCAGAAGGTCTATCTCTATGGCTAGATCCCTTCCTGAGCGATAGCAAGCACTATTCCTGCTCTGGTAACACGATATTCATGACAGATCCTTAATATCCTGTCCATCTCTGTCGTATTCTGCTGTGGAGGGCTTGGAGTTATGCCCTCGTGTGCCATTCACTTCAATCATTGATGAGCTCAACAGCCGGTCCCTTTCCATCTTGAAGCTCAGATGACATAAATCATATCATTTCGTAAAGCGGATCCGCAGATACCCGTGTGCATGCCACGTCGGGGATAAGCCCCGCGCAAAAGAGGCCTCGATCCCATTCGCATGGAATCGTCTACGAGAAACGGCGAGCAGCAGAAGGATTCGACCGAGGTGGGCCAGACTTGTTTCGCATTGAAAACCATCTGACACTGGACGATCACGTCTTCAAGGAGAAGCAGGTCATTCCCTTTGCTTCAAAACCAAGGAATGCTTGAGAGATGACATAAACGTTAAAAGCAGTGGTCGGCATGAAAATAATTTTATGAGGCAATTCGCAGTTAATAGTGAGAAGCAGAGATGCAGGTTCTAGGAAATCATAGAGAGTAGGAAGCATGAAATCTTCTAAACCTACAGCAAACTCGTTTCATGTAATTTCCTGGTGAATCTCACAAAGTGAAATACAGGAGACTCCCACTGACCAAGGCTGCCTTTCCAAATACAAAGGAGACTCCCTGTGACCAAGCTGTCCTCCCAAACACTTACTAGGCAATATAAAAGGGTTCCAGGATGGGCACTATGGGGATAGGAAAGGCTATATTGCATCATAGCCACTCATCGAGCTAGAAATTACCCCTACAAAACAAGTCGAGTTACTATGCCTACAAAGTCATGCGGACTTCAGAGCCTGGCTAGCCCGATCCACGACCATACGGGGATCTCTTACGCTCTACCTAATCTACACATCTGCTAGAGTACAGTGGGAAGCTTAAATATCTTACCCGTCTGCGGTGTACCGCACTCCTTTAATGTTTGACCTGTGAATCACAGATTTCTATGCAAGCATGGATCCCGACCATTGGAACGAGTACGCTATGAGACCGTTATTGAAGGTTGTAGGAGTACAAAGTGTATTTTTAGTTATCTCGTCGTGTTCGTTTACGATTGTGCGCAGTATGTGGGATGAAGAAGCATCAGCATTATATGCAAACATTCACGGAAAATGCCGCAAAAAGGTGCTGTGATTCAGAGTTTTCGTGAGCCTTTCAGTCACACAAAATATGAATATCGATCGAGCTTAACAGCCCTTCCAACCTCAATAAGTATGAATGCAATCATATCATAAAATTACTTTTACCGATGACGACCGGGGAATAAGGAGACGGTCGTAATCGTTTTTGTCGTAGTATCACGCAAGGGATGGAAAATGAAAGGCCAAGAAAAAAGCTGTGAAACTGACATTTGCGTTTCGGGATGCACCACGCACTTGACCTTCACTCTATTGGCCTATACAATGATTCGCTCCAATCAAATGTTGTACAAGTTGGTATATTTTTTTAAACTGATTCGGTATGAAATGAGTAACAAAGGACTATTGAAAGGATTGGATGACTGGACGAGATTCGATGAAGTTGAGACTCCACAATGGAAATTTTAGACTCTACCATAAGGGGAGGTGGTAGCAAGTAGCGCTGCTATCTCACATAGGATCTAGAAGTCGGGTCTGGGATAAACTTTCCCCATAAGAATCGATTCTTCTATCTTCATAGAGTATCTGTTAATAAGCACCACGCTAGCGAAAGTTCACTGCTTCGAACATCAACTAAACCGTTTATAAGATAACCCTAATCTGCATGGCGCACTTTAAAAAGGATTTATTCGCATTTCTATTCCCTCTAGCAAAATTAGTGGCATCAAACTAATCTAGAGATAATGACTCGTGATTGTGAATTTGGAAAATAATTTGAAATCAAACAAATGAAAGATAAAATGGCCATGCAGCTCAAATAAACTGGTTCAGAGAGGAGTGGATTCGACTTTTGTGTGATAACGACGCTGTTCTGATGGAAAATCAGAAGCAAAGACTACAAAGTTATGGCCGAAAGTGAGCGTAAAAACGTCTTTTCAAGTTTAAAAACCGCTGAGTTCCTATGAACAGAGACAGCCATAAGGGTCGAGTAAAAAAAACGCCATTATCCGACAAATGCTCTATTTGGTTAAGCTGTGAGGTAAGGATAACGATGTGACATCAAATCAGTCAATATAACTCAAACAAAAAACCGTACGAACAAAAAGAAAGCGTAGAGAGTCGATGGCAGTCAACAGCAGTGTACAGCGTGGAGATGGTCTCCGCCATTGACAGTAGATCAAAACGCTACCGTACTCGTAGAGGTGGGAAGGTGAAGATCAGAGATTTCCCAAATTTCGGCACTGAAATATTTCAGTGGGGCTGGATCTTTGGCATTTGATCCATTAGACCAGTACACAGGAACCAAGTTCTGAGATTTTGTTACTGTAGTTATTATTAGTTATTACTGTAGCTTGTTTTCATACTGTCATACGCAATTTATTGAGATGACTGTGTACAATTAGCTAAATATGGCCAAAGTACTGTATCCAGTGATGAAAAGCGACACAAGTTACTGGTTATAAAGCCCGTTCCATTATAATCGACCAAAAAAATCAATAAAAGTGATCCATCGTCCTAGGTTCATCTGTTACGATCACTTCACCGCTGATCAATTTGAATACTCTTCTCAACGTTCACTGATTCTCAAGAGAACAGCTGCACCAGTTCGTTATGTGGGTTTCATAATGGGTTTGCTTTCATTCAGACGAGTCGCTCTGACCATGTGGACGGGGCGCCCCTGAGGTGAGTTCACTCCAGACAGCCACGCTCACAAAGGAGCGCATAGGCTCCTTTGTGGGCGTGGTTGTAGCGCAGATGTGCTTAAGTGGTCAGCTGCAAAGATCCCCACTAGAGGTCCTTGATGACATGTTCAAGAAACCGTTTTCCTTGAATCTTTGTAGACGGCCAGCTACGACCTTCCACATTCCAGGATCCGGTAACCTTCAAACCCAATCGCCATACAGCAAACACCGTTTTTGCTGTAAAAAGGAGAAGTATCCTCGACGAGCAAGTAAGAAACTTGGATTCTAATTGACGTTACAGAACAGCACGAATACCCCCACCCACTCACTTCTGCGGATGCCTCTGCTTTACTCGAACTAGCTAGCTTCATGAACTGTAAGAGTTTCCGGGTAATCAATACTTCGTATTTTAGCCAGCCTACATAAATCTATTGCAAACACCACCACAGATCTCATCGATGGAGTTCCTTCTACGAAACATCGAAGTTTACTCCTTCGGGAAAATTAAATAAAAAATTATAATCACACTGTTGTTTTCGCGTTCATACTTACCATGCATAAGATGACTATCGATCGCTTCGCAACATTTATGATCTTCGAGGCGGACACCGAGCAATGTAGACAAACCTATTTATCTCTGAGCACTCACTACTGTGTGTTACACTCGAGAACCATCATTTTTACCAGACAGAACAGTCTGACTTCTTTGGAACACTCCCTATACACGGCTTGGTTCCCAATTTCAATTTTACCCCCTTAAGTCGATTTATCACGTTTTGCCTGTTTCCCCGCTGAAGTGCATTCACACTTGAGTGAGAAAATGAAAAACATTGACACGAATTGCAACATCCACTGGGCACCAACACATCGGCGATTTCGCAACAACGTAGAGTGCATGGCGTCGCCCGGAAGAAATTATTATACACAACAAGTGTATAATTCCTGTTCAAATTACCACTCATGGAGTTTTTAAGTTTTTTATTTGCAATTAGAACCCAAAAAAGCCTTCTTCAGCAAATAAGCACACGAATCGTAGAAAATCACACGTTTGCATCGTTGGCTGCAGCGAAATGTGGTCCAATCTGATCAAGGGGGATATCTGCAACAGAAAACAAAAGATCTTTCATACCAGTACAATAAAACTTACCAGATAGTCAGAAAAAAGGGCCATAAAACCCACCCATTAGTTCACAAAAAGGCTCCGGAGCAGATAAGGGCGCAATCTCTTCGTCGAACTTCTTCACGAATGTTGAAGTCTTATGCAGGGTTTCCAGGATGTGGCTTTGGAGCCATTCTAACCGGTCTTCAGAGTCAATCTATAATAGTAAACGGTTTACTCACAACGATTATAGCAAAAAAAAAACGAATGATGCTTCGAGTCACAACTGCTTCCGGACTTCCGTCTGCTCGATTAGTGGGTGCGGTTCCCAGAAAAATTGATTTTACGCGCGCATAATCGATATCCATGGTTTCACAAAGATTTGCGGAGCACTTCACGCGAATCGAAACAGTAAAGAATACAGCTCTGGATATGATACAATGGGGCAGATGGAGCCACTTAAAGGTGGAACTGGATATGGAAAAAACACTGACCGGTATGACGTCACGGAAATATCGGTCCACAAAGGCCCAAGTTAGACAAACAGGTCGAAGCGAATCCCACGTATTGGCGTGACCTTCGGTTGTGTAGTCAGCTAGAGCAGCACGTAATACCTAGAACAGCTAGCTGAGATTCGGCAACTCATGTGGGAACCCTTCTAACTTAAAAGCCTCCCTACGAACGCCTTAGTCTGCTCCCATGAGTTACCGTGAAGACGAAAAAACCTACATCAACTCGTTGCTCAAGCCAACTTTGCAGGGTAAGCTCAGTCATCAGGAACGACACAACACGATGTCGAGCGTTACGAGTGGGTAGTTCGTCTGGAGGGAGGCAAAGAGCCAACAGGTGCAAAACGGCCAAGTACTGTGCATTCGACTCTCGCCCTCCTCCTTGGGATGCTTCCGAGAACGATCTGGATGGATCAGTTGAAATTAGCTCAATTAATTGGTGAATTTGGCTCTAATCAGAAGAAATGATTAGAAGAAAGGTAAAATAAGCCAAAATTACCTGAAGTACACGAATTTATCGATCAGCTCACAAATGTCGACAAAGACAATTGCACGACACAGTGGAGGTACTGGAGCGGCCACTTCTAGGTCAGCTTGGTACCTTAATGAAAGCATTTCAAAAGACTATCGCTAAAAAGGCATCACTGGTCACCTGTTAATGGCAAGGGCCCAGTCAGCTTCGCTTGCCGTTCCAATAGCTATTGGGGTTAGAGCGTTGCACTTGGCACCGGCATTATGCAGAGAAGCCTGAAAGGAATAGGTTCATCAAAACCCAAGCCCAACTCAAGCATAGGTTTCTAGAATTTCCAAGCTGAGGGATACCATATGGGAAGTATGTCAAGAAGCATGACTAAACAACTTACCTTAGACCATTCATCAACATTCCGTCCACCACCACTCCTACGAATTGCATTTTGATGACAATCAATATGCACCATGACCATTTGGCTTACAGTGACCAACTGAGGCACCCGAGCATCATTGGTTAGGGGTGAAGCAAATGCATATCTACAATTATGACGTCAGAATTAAATGGAACAACTCACTATTAGAATTATTAGCATGATTGAAAAAAAAGAAATGTGTAAGGTCACTAAAAAGAAATGTGTAAGGTCACTACTTAGGAAGGTACGAGAAACTCACGCGGCTGATACACGCGTTCCTTGGAACAACGGCTCTCGACAGATGCAACATGATGCTAGAGGATCTGTTACGCCTTCTAAAGCTGGCTCGTTCGCTATTCGTCTATGTGCCACCTGAAACAACCATCTACTCCTATAGCTCCTGTGTGGCAGCGATCTGGTAGTCAGAAGTAACTTGCAACAGGGGCAAATTCGCCACCTCGTCTTTCCACTTCACCTACCCATTTTTGGGTAATGCTGGTTAGCCTAACTTTTCCTCAAGCCAACATTTGCTCTTACGCTTCAATATTCTCCTGTCTGAGCTACCTCTTGCTAATCCTCCAACTTCCTCACTCTTGCCCTCTAATTCACTCTTCTGGATAAAAGTGCACTCTAATTTTTATAATTTCTTCCTCCCTTTACTAAACATTTCGATGTTTTCTGATATACTTGATATTCGATGCAAACCCATGAGAGAACCGCTCGTCAGTAATTTTCTTTCGATCGAACTACAGTCACACACCTTGACTTCACCCGATTTTCCCATCTGCATTCCCATTTCACGCAGCTGCTTATTACGCATCGCCATAGCCATTTGACGTTTTTTCTGCCGAGTTTCTTGACGCACATTCTCAATTTGGGCTGCTACCTTAAAAAAAAAAAGTACTGGGAAGAAGAAAAGAATTTCGAATACGAAATTGAAGTTCAAGAGAGAGTGGATGTCATTGGCAAATCGCGGACCTCAGTATTTTCTTTGAGAGCCTCAACAACGTTCTCAGCCATTGTACCTATAGAGTTGTCAGAAGCAACCTAAAAATATGGAGCCTATAACTTCCAACCAGCATATTATTATTATAAGAAAGCGATTGAGTGAGTCAGAAGTCAGCGAGTAGCTTGGAATCGAAACATTTGAAATGGAACCGAAACAACTAGAACTGTCCAATAAAAATACATAACCCTTTCTAAGAGCTAATACAGAAAAGCAGAGTCCAAACAAAATCCACACGAGACAGTGTTAAATTCGAGGTATCTTGAGCGAAATTCCAAAAGGTACCTGTTCCAATCGATGAAGTATATGCAAAGTCTTCTCAGCCAGAGCCCGTTGACTAGCTTCATGAGATTTGGCCATACCATGCATGAAGGATAGCATCTTAAAATATGATGAGAGTTGATCCCATCTCACTGATATGCCCAGACTGAAGGCTATATATGGGGAACTATGCCGGTTGTGCCCAACTAACCAATTTCAATGACGGTCGTAGAAGGAAAGCTTTCCATTCCTGCGATTCAGTTGCCGAATAGAGCGGTGGATGATTTGACACAAGATGTGAGCACGCCTTAAATGAATCACATGTGCTGCTGTCTTGAAAAAAAGATAGCTTGGCATGAGCAGCATCACTTAGTCAGTGAAACGAGGGAAATGTCTGAAGGTGGAAACAACCAACCTTAGAAAGGACACCGCTATCTAGAATTTTTTGTTTCAACTTCGCGGCTTCAACAGAGTTGAGAATTCCTGCGGTTACTTCACAGAGCCTGCCTACCGCTATTACTCGTTCGCTCCGCAGTGAGACATCACTGGAAAAAGCTATTTTCATTGAAATGAAAGATTAGATTCGCCGAACATGGGTTTAATGGAACCATGATTCCTTCTGCTATCTGTTGAATGAAAGCATTTTATTTCATAGACACTAGTTTCCACCAACCTTAGCTTATATTTGTACAATTTTCCACATTCTCTCATACCCTTCGTAAAAATCTAGGCAAGATCCAGCAGAGTAACACGGGCCTAATGTGGTTATTAGACCGCTACCTTAAAAGCAGGGCTTGTAAAAACCAAACTCGTCAAACTCACTTCGTCTCGTCGATTTCTTTCCACTGACATGTTTTGATGTACATGGCGATAAGAGCCTTTTCAGCTTCCTCGTTGCCAACTACGAGATTGCCGATAACCCGTGATACTTGAGCACAGAATTTGTTAACACTTTCCGTGCCTAAAACATAACAGTCACCTCGAAGTTCGAACTCAAACAATCCAAAGCGAGCTGAATCAAAAAAGCTTGGGGCTCTGTGTGGCTGCCGACGATCTGCCTGCTCAGCATGCACAAGAAATGAATAAATATCGGTCGCAGGCGCGCAGAATCAATTCCCTATTTCAAAAACCAAGTTGGTATGAACTCACCAGAATCAGGTTTCGCCATAACAAAAGACAAAAGCCACTCTGCATCTTCCTTCGAGATACCAGTCAAGATCTGAATAGTGTATTGCTCAGAAATAAAGCTCATATTGAAAAAAAAAACAAAAGAACTCACAGGGTGCACTGCTGGATCGTTCACAATAGCGGAAATCATTTGTAGATACTCAAGGCCTATCTGCAGAACTCCTTCATCCGTTGAACGAAGTGACACGCATGAATGTAATACCTGAAGATATCACATAACGCGTATGAGATATGTGATGACTACCTTATTCACAGTGGCTGCTACCATAATCCGCCGGCCGGCGGACACAGAAAGCAGCCAGTTCCCTTTC
Source organism: Haemonchus contortus (assembly GCA_000469685.2). Lineage (NCBI taxonomy): Eukaryota > Metazoa > Nematoda > Chromadorea > Rhabditida > Trichostrongylidae > Haemonchus > Haemonchus contortus. Next base: position 40,478,428 of record LS997562.1, read on the forward strand.
GAGAGTTTCCGAACGAGTTACTTTGTCGCCACAAGTAACAAGTATTTCATTACGATTTTTTTGCAAATTATACTAAAGACATAGCTCGAATGCGACACTCAGAAAACTGGTAAAAAATAAATTTTTTTAAGTGTAGCATACCTTCATGAATGCGTTAATAGCCCCTGATGACACTAAATCTACTCGTCCTTGTTCGGTTTTCACACATCGCTCGAAAAGTTTTCGCAGCTGACCGAGGAGGAACCTAATTTAAAAAAGTTGTTTGACATGCACGAATTTATAGTTATTTGCATATATTCAAGAATTAAATGTAAGATAAGGATTTTTACACGAAGGGCTTTTCAATATCCTGAGAAATGAACAAGAAGAAAATGTAAAATTCAACTGCAGCGAGATAGAGATCAAAGTTTTGGCTGCTAATAGTTTCGAACCTCCAAATTTTCGATCAGTCCCCGGCCCAAAACCTAGCCATGCCTTTTTTAGTCTTACTTTGGCCTTACCTGCCAGCACTGCCTGTGTCAGCCAGGGCAAGCAATCGCAGCGCTCGTGTTAAGCCACCGCATTGAGAAAGAGCACCAGTGAGTGACGACAAGGTCTCGTCTTCCTCTGCTTCGCCTAAATATGCAAAACATAGAAAATGAGTTAGTTTAATAAAGCCTTGATCCATTCAAGAGTGTCTCACACTCGACTTCAAATTCATATATAACCATATTAATGGGCTAACTTGATTGCAACGCCTGACTCCAATGGACTAGCTACTGTTCAACTCCAGCTCGAACTATAGGAGAACTAGGAACTCGAACTATATCTACCTCCATCAGCTTCTCCGAGTGTAGAAACAAAGGACTCCACTGCATCTCCTAGCAAACCACGCATTCTGTAAACGATAACCATTGGTTGTCCCGGATTGGCCTTCTTCCACAACTTATCGTAGACGGCTCGAACTGGCAGAGATAGCGAAATAATCTGATTGTTCACCAGAAGCTAAATAAATAATAATAAAAGTAGATGGGTGCCCGAAGAACTAAAACAATGGAGACCCCAGTTTATTTTCAGATCAATCATCTTGGAATGCTACGTTGCTACCACAACTAACGGTGGAACAAAAATTTCTCGAAAATTAGTCGAGAATGTAAAAATCACTTAACAGAACCTACGTTTTGAGAACGAGCAAGGTACAGAACAATTACAACTTGAATCTGTTCCAAACAAGTGCTACTTACCTCCATTCCATTATCGTCTTCCATCAGGGCAATCATCTCGGTGTCACGACAAATTTTATTTTTTATATCTCGCATAAGTGGGCCAAGACCGACATCAGTTGACTGAAATTCTGATGAAGATTAGTATGGATATAAAAATCGGGTGCATTTGATTGTAGATCCAAAAATAGTGCTCCCACTAATTATTGTACTCTTTTCTCAGAATAAGGAGAAGAGCAGAAGTGAAGGGGAAACCAACCCGGTTTAGAACCTACACTCCCTATCCTTCACTTCTCCAACTATGATTAAGTAATAGACAGATTAAACCTGCTCAAACAAAACCTAGTGAAATCTCTGTTTGGTTCTCTCGAAATCATAAAATCAAAGCACCTTGTACGGATTTCCAGTCATTCTTCCTTGAAGGAAATCTTCCTGAGCCGGATCTTTCTCAATTTGTATATGAAAATCTTCTTCCTCTTTTTGTTCTGGATTCAGAACATCCAAAATCACGGACACAATGTGGGCCTGAAAAGATGCGAGCATCGAAAAAGAACATACAAAAAGGATTCCTTCCTCGTTCTTCCCCTATTTGAACTACACGCTCTGATTGAAGCTCTGAAGCGCGAAATAAGCCGTGAAACAACGAACTGCTTGTTATTATTTATTATCGGCGTTTAAAAATGTTTTCCGATTATAAGTCCTACTCACAAGGGAAGGATATTTGGTCGCAGTGGCCATTCAAGATGAGATGTATACCCCCGTAGGTGTTTTCGAACGCTGATCTCAAATCTGTGTTCCAAATCTGCGAAACGATTCTGGGAACAAAGTTACGGGCCCGGGGCATCCCTGTGTTATACCACTGCGCTGAACGGATCACTGAGCCGAGCCAACCCCTTCCTGTGCAACGGTGGCCTAGGGGATAGTGTGGTGGACTGTTAGGCATGACATCAAGGTTCGGCTCCTTGGTGCATGGGCTCGTTTTGCTTTTCCATGAAACGGGGCCTAAGCGCTTGCAAAACGTTTTTGGGCTCAATGCTGGGCATCTACAGGGTTTCCTCACAGTTTGGGGCGTCGGAGAATAGTAATCCAATAAAAAATTTCTTACCACTACTGGCCAAATATAAACATACACCCCTCCACCCTGAACAGTCAAGATGGTGTTTCGAAATCTTCGGCAGCTCCCCGTACTTACGGTAGGCGGCGGTCGCATGACTCATCCAACCAAAGGCCCCCCCCCCCCCCCCTTGGGAGAGATGCGGTGATGCGGTCCACAGATTCCAGGAATTGTGCCCGCGCCTTCGAAGCGGTGGCACAAGTTAACAGACATTGTTGAAAAAATACTGTAACACCATAGGTTATCGCTTTGTGTGCAAATATGATTATATGCTCATTCTTGGGGTAGACGTCCTTTCAGGGGGCTCTCCCATGGGGTAAACATGGTGTGCGGTGGGGCATGGTGCCACGGCTGTCTTCAATCCCCTGAATCCACCTACGAATTGTTTTGAATTTTCCCCCAATGAGCCTTCATTGTTGATTTGAAGCGGTATCCAGTGGAAATGACTGTCGTGCAATGGGACTACTTTATTTATTTTGTGATGACTTATCCCTCCAACTTATCTGCTAGTCTCCATAAGTAGGTAGACCGATTCGCTTGTTCTGCACCTGATAGTCGCGACCACATAATACATCGTATGTTGTCAATAATAGATTAATTCGAAAGCTCATGCTATCCTAATTTCCGTAGCCGGTACTCTGTCGTGATGATACAAAACGTGTTCCCTACGCTCGAGAAGGTGCGGCTTTTTCTGAAACTCGAGCTATAGAAGATCATAGACTCTTCCACCAGTACCATTAAATTGGAGCTCATTGGCCAGATCACAAATTTGAGGGCTACGTTTCACTTGAGAGCCTCTATATCCCCACAAACGTAGGAAGTTTCGTTTGCGAAGCTACGGGTCCATCGCCGCTGTCCTCATCAAGCGACCGGAGAGGATCATTGTGATCACCTTCCACGAATTCGACTTCTTCGCAAAGGATAACGGGCTTGTTTTCATAGTAACGATAAGAACGGTTCGAAACTACTTCATTACCGCCTCTTGGATAGTGTTGGTGTCTACTTCATGCTACAAGAACGAAAGTCCCCCAACAAATATGATGACCCCACATCCGTTCAGAAGATTCGCTGGACGTGTTGAAGAGTGTTTGATCCGATGAATCATGTAAAATCTTCCCCCTCAAAGCCTTTGAGGCTCATTTAAAACATATTTAGAATTCCTCTTTTGCTCGAGTAGAGCTCCAACCTTATTCGGCCGGTGAGAGGCAAAAAAGACTTGCCTTGTGGTACCTCTCCAGTGTTCCAAATTATGAGGGAGTTCTGTAGATGCCCAACATTGAGCCCAAAAACGTTTTGCAAGCGTTTAGGACCCGTTTTATGGAAAAGCAAAACGAGCCCATGCATCAAGGGGTCGAACCTTGATGTCATGCTTACTAGTCCACCACACTATCCCCTAGGCCACCGTTGCACAGGTAAACGCTTGGCTCGGCTCGGTGATCCGTTCAGCGCAGTGGTATAACACAGGGAGGCCCCGGTCCCGTAACTTTGTTCCCAGAATCGTTTCGCAGATTTGGAACACAGATTTGAGATCAGCGTTCAAAACCACCTACGGGGGTATACATCTCATCTTGAATGGCCACTGCGACCAATTATCCTTCCCTTGTCAGTCAAGCCTCTTTTAATAGTTCCAGCCGTACCAACTTGGTAGTGGATGCACGACTGTACCCATCCTTCCCCGTTCACCCCTTCACATGAGTTCTGTGAGAAAAGCTAAAAAATTGTTGACGTTTCGCACAAAGTACCAGTCATCTGCTCACAACTCGAGATTGTTTTCTGACACAATTGTGAGCAGGAAAGCCAATAGTATAAACCAAAAGTTCACACCTGAGTGTTCAAGTCATCTATTGCGTCTAATGATTGTACAGCTGCACGCATTAACATCAGTGGATCTTTGGCCGAAATTCGACGAAGGAGGCGTTCAAGTGAACAACGAGAAGCTTCTACAGCTCTCGTTCTTCTCAAAAGAACTCTAAAACCAGGCCGATAAATTCTATACTTCATACAAGATGACAGTGCTGCAATAATATGCTATATTAACACGTTGCGTACCGGCGCCTTCGGCGATTTTCCCATGCGCGGGGCCAAGCAATTTTTGGCTCGGCTCGCGGCGTGCATCACCATGTGATGCACTTGGCCACAGGGAACGGTTTCTTTTCTAACATAGCGAATTCTCTACTATTCGGATCCGATTTTTTTTATAATGTTTTCGAATGTGGAGAACAACATATCTGTCTAACACTCTGTGATTTAAGAGATATTTTGTTGTCAACTGTGCGTGCTGAACCTGAATCAAATAAAATCTACTTAGGGCTAAATCCTGCGATAACAATTCCAACCGGCCGAAGTTTCTTGACCTCAAAGTGTTCCGACCAGGCGAAAGGTGCGCTTCTTTCCACACATCGACTTAGGGTCCCCTCGTTTCATTCCAGGAGAGCAACTTTACGTCCAATTAAGTTCTGTTATCGATTCTGGTAGTATTCCAGATGGAAGCTTTGGAGAACTCATTCGTGCAACTACTTGTTGATAGCGATGAAGAAGCAGACAATGAAGATGTTTCGGCAGCTCCTGATGGTTTGCTCGCTGATGCCGTTGAATCAAGTGATGATGAGGATAGTGAAGGGGAGTCTGACGCCGGTTGGTCCTCGACTATAGTTCAACCAAATGTAGTGCCTTTTACCGAGGATAGTGGAATCCAAAACGACGATGTCTATGCATTCAGCAATCCAATGAGTTTCTACAAGTTATTCATGACAGACGACTTGCTGAAACTGGTGATTGAAGAATCGAACCGTTATGGATCCGCCAAGTATTCGACTTGGTCTGTGCTCGAAGAGCAGGAGTTTCACAAGTTCTTAGCCATTTGTTTTCATATGAGCATCGAGAAGAGGTCTAGTCTCAAAGAATACTGGTCTACAAGAGTTATATACAGCGGATCTTTCGCAGCCAGACTGATGACAAGAAACCGATTCATTGAGATTTTGAACTCTCTCCACTTCGCCGACAACGATACCTCGGACAAGAGTAATCGACTCTACAAGGTGCAGCCTGTTATTGATTCGATGAACAAAGCGTTTGGTGATGTTTACAAACCTGAAAAGGATATCTGCATTGACGAAACCATGGTGCCGTTCCGCGGGAAAGTTATGTTCAGACAATATATCCATGGGAAAAGACACAAATATGGTATCAAGCTCTACAAACTGTGTTCCAATGGCGGATATACTTGCAGATTCATGGTTTATGCAGGAAAGTTGCCAAACAGAACGTGTCCTGTAGCAGAGCATGTAGTGATGCAGTTGATGCAACCGTATCTCCAAAGTGGAAGGATTTTGACAGGTGATAACTTCTACTCATCGATTCCTCTCGCTCAAAAGTTGTTGGAGCACGATGTATACTACCTTGGTACCATACGAAAGAACAGAATTGGTATTCCTGCTGAGGTGAAAACAAAGAAGTTGAAGAAAGGAGAGGTGATCGCTAGGCAGGACGAATATGGAGTAACTGTACTAAAGTGGAAAGACAAGCGTGAGCTGTATATGATCTCATCATTTTTGGATGATACCGTGAATGATGCAAATAAGCCAGTGATGGTGGAGAAGTACAACAAATCAAAGGGTTTTGTTGATCTTTCAGACCAGATGACCGCTTATACACCTTTCATCAGGAAGACTAGTAAGTGGTATTTGCGGTTGTTCTGTTATTTGATCTTCCACACTGCTGTCGTCAACGCATGGTATATCTATTCCTTGGTCAACGAAAAGATCTCTATCAGGGAATTCAAATCGAGGATCATAGAGTCGATATTTGATGGACAGATTTCCACACCAGCAACGATGAAGCATCAGCTGCGGACAGTCCCTGGACCTAAGCGAGAACACCGTAGTCGATGTGTGGAGTGCTATAGAAAGTTAGCGAAAGAACACGGCGCATCTTACGCTAGAACGAAAGCCTCGCAAGTGAACACGAAATGTTCGAAATGTAGGAAATATTACTGCTTGAACTGCTACCAAGTGTATCACAAAAAGTGTTCGGGAAGCTTAGAATAATTGCTCAGATTGCTATCATATTCATTTCGGATGTTAGCTGTTATCCTTCTCATTTGTTATCACTTTCCAGCTGAAGGTTACGGGATTTTGTCTTATCAAAAATTACGAGTCATTCATTTCTCTTGGTTCAACGGGAAGACTAGTAGTGCTAATTTGCTATCACTTTCTTCTACATATGAGTTTTCATTTTCATTACGAGCCATGTTCTTGAATTCCAGTACAACTGTCTATATATATATATATATTTTTTTTTTACGAGTTCTCAATTTCATAACTGCCACTTACGATCTCTAGCTCAATTACCAAACCGGTTGTATTAGTTTGAATACGAGTACGAAGATTATTATAATTATGTCACAAGAGTACAGAAGAAATGTTACAATAAAACTTGTTAGTAGCGTTAGATTCATGACTAATATTATGGTGTATGAACGCTCCATATTTTCTAAGCTGTAGAAGTCCCAGGCAGATATGTTGTTCAGCATGTTCAAAAACATGGGTTTACAAATTTTGACTAGTATTGCTCCATAAAGAAAGTAGAAATTCGAGTGTGAAGTTCATGCATCACCATGTGATGCACGTGGCCACGCGGGCAAGTATACGCGTGCATCACCATGTGATGCACGCGGTACGCAATGTGTTAATGAGGTTTCAAATTGTTGCAGTGAGGTTTAGAAATAACTGGAAAATTAGCAATTGAACAAAAATAGCGAGCTCGCTTGCATAGAATAGCACAGGATTTCTCGCCAATAAGATAACGAACCTCTTTAAGAAAATCGTCGACTGGAATAACGGCACAAGAATGTGGTCCCTCGCCGCTTTCAACTTTAACGATTCCACACCACTTCCAGTGAGTAAAAGACAGAGTAGTTCTAAAGTAACGTATCTGCTTAATGATGGAACTAAACCACTTCTTTTATAGAAAAATGATTATTATTAAGAGGAAGCTGAACTGACCAACGTAACTACGCAACAGTGTTCCAAACGAGTGATCCGTACTCGTTTCCTGTTGTTCTTCTTCGTGCATGCGCTTGCATTCCTGATTAAGAAAAGGTTAAAATATGAGTTTAAGCACGACCAAGAACGAAGAATTGGAAAAGGAATAGTAAGAAACTTTAGTCACCTTGTAAATCACTTTAATCAGCCACACATGCAGTCCTTCAGCATAAAGGCGAGCTTTTATGCCAGGTCCTCCTCCTATGATAGCATGGGCAGCACGGAAGAAATGGTCAGTCATCGCCGGTGGTGCTACTGAAGCCATTGGAAGGCCACGCAGTAGCACAGAGACCGCTGCACCAAGGTGTCCCTGAACCATAAACCCAAGTAAATATCAATGGCACAGTGTTGAGTGGTCCATCAAAGCAGAAAATTGCGGTGTTGAGAACAAGTAATGTGCATGGCGTATCCCAATAAATCGATAAGATTCAGGTATCTCACCTTTCTTTTGTTATAAATCTCAATACCAGTATGTATGTATCAGGGCAAAGGTTAAACGACATACCGGCTGAGCTGCCACGGCTACGATGATCTTCGCAGCAGCCGCTCGGACAGCTATCCATGGTGAAAACAAACAGCGCCATAGCCATGCATCGTGCTCCTTAAGCAGATTTTTTATCTACGAATAAAAATCTAGCGTTACAACGATATTACTTTGCTGGTATCCGGCGTGCAATCTCCACGCATCCTCGGTTTTTTGCTTGGAGGTGCTTGACAGGAGGTAGTGTTATTGTAGTCCATCTTTCCATACAACCAATCACCGAACGATTTACAATCGTCCAAATCATAATTGGCTATCTTTATACGACGGCGATCAAGAAGATTCTTAAAGGATAGCCGACGAATTGCCGTTGTTACTATCATGAAATCTTTTTGACGTACCTGAGATATCTCACTAGGAATTCCACGTCGCCTCTGCTGCAGCTTCCGATAGATCCTCTTTCTAGTCGGTTTCGCATCCACCAAGCACTTGTCAATAATTGTCAAAGCAGCAAGCGTAGTATCATGATCGTTGAACTTCATTGCGCTCTAAATTCATTAAATCGTACAACTCGCACGCCGAAACGGAAATGAAAACTAATAAAACAAAAGGAATTTAAAAAATGGTGACTAAAATACATAGTTCTTTAAACTCAGAGTATATTGAAATTTTGCAGACAAATAAAAAAAAATGCGGAAAAGCTTAGTGCTTGATTACCTTCAATAGGCCTCGGAATTTCTGCTGCCACAACGAGTCGGGGAAAGTATTCAGGGAACGGGCTAGTACAGTTCCACTGATCTTTCCGGACATGACTAGATCACACAGCCTAAAACTTGTAAACTACCCTCATGCGAGAAAGTAATAAAACAACTTTTAGACAGCATAACCAACTTTGCTGTTCCCTTTTCATTTTCGAGCGATAACCGACAGAGCAGCATCTCTATTTCCTCTTTAATGGGCTCATATTTATTAGCCAAATCGACCTGAAATCATTTCATTAAGAAGGGGACTTTGACTAATACCTTGATTGATACCTTGAAAAGTCGAAACAAATGTAAAAGGTACTCACCAAAGTGCCAAAGACTATATTGGAATCCAGCAATCGTTCCAAGCAAGTGACGTCATCGCAAGAGCTTTGCAATATAGCCAATGAATGTAGAATGCTGGCTCGTAAACAACCAAAGCAATTCGAACTAAACCAGCGTATTTAAGCAAAACTTTCAAGAGTTGACCTAATCAATAATGGCATCAAGGAATGGACGGCTATTGTGTCCTTACGTCACAAGCCGCCGTACAGCCAACATTATGGGAACGGAACAGGTAGAAGTAGCCAAAAAAAAGAATTCAACAAACCTGGCGTTGTAGAATCCCTGATTGATAGCCTGGTGCAGAAGCGGAGCGGTCTTAACGCTACGATCATAACCACGCAGTTCTTCACGGAAAGCGATTAGCTGCTGTGTTTGCAGGCATAACTCTTCATGCAAGGCTTTACAATGAGTAGTCGTCATCAGCAGAGCATGGATTGCTGGCTAAAATACCAGCATTTTGTTGCTCCTAAGTAATAATACCCTACGCTTCTAATTTTTAGAATAAGTTCTGTACGAAAATATTTAAGAAGGGTTCGTAAAGGCCCATTGATTGATTCACCTGTTGATGGTTGATCGGTGGAAGAGCAGCAATGAGTGCGTTTGCCGCATCGGGACTTTCGACGTGGAAACTTATCGGCGGTAGCGGACGAGACTGGAGCCACAGCGATTCACTGAGTGCTCGACCTGCCGCCAGCTGAGAACGAGTTTGCTCCATATCGCATAGCAAACGAGCCATCGCCTCCACGCACTGTAAAATTAATAAATACATTATATAGACATCTGTCCTAAGTGGCTTAGTGCTGCACACCGCTTCCAATTGGCCCCATTTTCTAGGCGCTTTTCTATAGAGCTGGCTACTACCAGTTACCCGTCCCTTGCTCCGATTCTATCCTCTCATCCAACTCTTTGACTTCCATCGCTTAAGCCTCTCCTCACGGTTTAGGCTCCTCATCTCCCATCTCTTACCCGCCTCTTTCCTATGCCCCTGCCTCCTCACAATAGCAATTTCTTAAAAAAAAGTGAGGATAAGAAGTTTTAGAGGCAAGGTGGAGGATGGACTCACAGCTAAATGGAACGTATTAACAAAAAATTCGAGTGATACAAAACCGTTCAGGACTTACAGATGCTCTTTCAGCATCCGTAGTGATTGGTTGAACTCCTGGCAGAGGACGACATACTAACGAAATATCCATTCGAGCGTATTTACAGAAACCACAAGACTGGCACAAGAAGGGATCCTGAAACGCCCATGTAAAACTCAAGAAAAGAAACGAGAGTAAAATCTGAAAGTAAAGTATCATTACAAAGTATTACGACATCTGAAACAAACCTTCTCATCATAATTAATAGCACGGCACTTCACGCACTGGAAAACGTTCTCACCGCAGTGTTCACAGAGACCGGGATTTGGTTGCACCACAGAAGAACAGCTGAAAATTTCGGAGACAGTAAACAACAATTGTGAAGGCCGTCATTCACTGAGAGCATGTCATTTTGCGGAACAATATTGAATGTTAATATTGGGCATATAGTTTCGTACATACCGTGGACAATGCAGTTCCTGGTTCTGGCGGCTCTCAGTTAATTCAGAAAACTGAATCACTAATGAAGCTGTAACCACAGGTATTGCCAGAGGTAGGACAATTTCAGTGTCATTGGCCGACACCTAAAAAAGGTTGCGTTATAGTTAAATACACTGTTACATTGTTGAAAACTGTAGGAATCATCTATGAAAAATGAGAAGTTGTCACTAACACTGCATGTTGATGCACGTTGCCACAGCTCTGGACACGTCTTCAATTCAACGGCAGATTCCACAGTCTTTGGACAGTAGAAGAGGTTGACGCGTCTGAAATCAAATTATATTCTCCTGCTGGAGACAGAGATGTACCTAGCACTGGAAAGGTGCAATGATTAACCGATCAGATTGGCTTATTCATTCCTCTCGATATGACCTCCGTAAGCTTACTAAGAAATACATGCAACTTCAGTCCCCACACTTTCTTTCAGCTCCTACACTTTCTTTCTTGTCAAACACTTGATTTCAAAAGGTTCTTGAAGAGTTATCTATGGAATAAGGAGAAGACAGCCTTTACCCACAAAAAGTCGACAGCCTTTGTTCCCACCCTCGTTGAAGAGATACCAACAAATTTTGAGAATTTAAAAATTACTTGATCATTTTGTTGCGTTTCACATCAGTCAGTTTGATTGTTACTTTGCTGATTTCATAGTGACAGGTCAACTTCAACATCATCGCGTTCGCCGCAAACCGTGCTTCTTGCTTGATTGAATTCAGCTTTACTGTTTCGGCAACGTCCTGAAATTCTTTTTTTGAGCTTATAGGGTTATAATGGAGAAAAAAAAAGACCGGAATCAGTCCAGACCAACCTTCCTAGAAAAGCAGACAAGACATGGACTTGTGTCCATTAGCATTGTCTTCCACCCTAATCCGAGACCCGTCATCTGACGATACCAACCGGCATGGCCTTCCTTTTCGATTCTAGAACACGAATAAGGTACTCCGACCCAACTTCAAATGGTGGAGTGACAGATTATGTCTTATAAAACTTCAAGATACTGACTTATGCCATAAGCAAAAAAAAGTAATCCAAAAGGAACCTGGCAACTGTTGCGCTGATCGCTTCAAGTTCAGCATCGCATACTGCTTGCATTTCTGATGAGCTGAATAGACGTGAGGCATAGGTGGACAATATATCTGCCAGCTGTGCTGCATGATCACCAAGACCTCGGGCAAGTGGCCATAGGTCATTCCATAAAATACGAAGCAACGTCATCTGAACCATACCTGTCATTGGCTATCACATTTTTTCCTCTAGTTGCTTCAAGAAAAAATCAAATTCCAAAAATCGGATCAAATGGAGGCTTGGATTTAAAAATGAGATTATTTCCACCCAGAAATTCAGATTCGAAGAGTAAGATCGCCCAACTGCTTGAACTGCAAGAGCAATTCAAATTGAAAAAAAAAACGAGAACAGAAGTGGTCAACTCTGCTCACAAAACATATTCGTAAAACTGACAATAGCAGGCTCGAGAGAAGCATGCCGTGAAAGAAATCGGGAATCAAGAAATTTCTACTGAAAGTTTACGTAGTTATATAAGAAATCTAGGGCTACTCACTTGATTTTGACGACTGGCCAATTGAATTGTCGATCTCAGTAAGCCATGCATTAACCATCTCCTGTTTTCATCACGCCCGATCAAATAACGCACGAGCAACATCATCAGTAGACATCGATTCTTTTCTTCATAAATTATCCTAGAAGTAATTTAAGTGTAAGATCTTTGCTGAGACTGCATGGCTGCACAATCCCTTCAGTGAATGAGTTGAGAATTCCTCATACAGAAGGCTTTCGAAGATTTTTTTAGGTTTTCGCGCAAAACTTGAGCCGGTGGTCATGAAAACGATTTAGGGTCCAGAAGAAAAGATCCCAAATCACTATCACGCAAGTGACAAGCGTGGAGCATCCGAAGAACCCCATTGAAAGTTAGAAGATCACAAGTTTCCAGTTATCCGTAGTCTACCAATCGAACTACCTCCGCAGTCCCGGGGACCGGCCGATAGCTTACTTAGAAAGGAAGAGGTCGAATGTCTTCTCTACCGATACACTGCCACACACGTGTCTGGAGCGGGCTGATTTTGGCATTGCGCCATGCACATGCTTTGCTTCGTCAATAGCAGAGTTGTCCCAGTATATGAGTTAAAGCAAGAAATGGTTATTTTAAACAGCTCATTTTGCCGTTCACGTTTTGTGAAGTAAGGCTGCTTGCCATACGATGGAGGCGAAGCTCAGTTCTTTCTCGGAAGGAATGTAATAAAGGCAAGTAAAAAAAAATATTACATACTTATCCGCGAGATGAATGTTTTCCCCTTGACGTCCAGGCGTTTCACGAATTGCTGATACCAGCAAGTCCACTACGCTGCATGATACTGCATCGGCTACTCGACACGCTAATTGTAGAAGCCAGTTGAGCTTAAAAACACGATTACAAAAGCAGCCTTCCACTATTCATCGCTAAAAGTATCGAGTGGTAACTTCACCTGTTCCTCGCAGATACTCCTCCACAACGCTGTACGCTGATTAGCCGTCACGGCAACTGCACTTACAATCTCTACCATTTCAGTGAGCTGTTGATGATTGAAATGACTGGAAAAGTGGCATTTGCTTGTCCCTTAGTTTTGAAGACCTGTATTACCTGCTCTGGGCGTATTTCTTCTTCAGCAACTCAATGTGGGCTCGCATCATATGCTGATCGCGTACTTCACGATACTTCTGTTTGTCCCCATTGAACATTGCTAGTAGAACTTTTTTGCTCTGCCTCCGAAGTTGTGGTGCATGCTGGTAGGAGACTAGCTAAAATGAATCGTTCAATATATGTAATCCTTCAGGCAGGCAACTTCAGGAAAATTGTAAAATTGAAGTTCTAAGACATCGTCTATCAAAAATATGCATACCTCACAGAGAATTCGCTGCCATCTCTCGTCAAACTTCACATCGCTCAATATTTTCCTCATCTGACAAGGCAGCCGTAACGCCACATCGGTAATCATCGTGTAGTAATGTTCACGAGCATCCATAACCCCTGTAGCTCCTGAAGAATTACTGTACTATATGGGGAAAGATATTTTTCATTAGTTATGTCCATTTCTTTTTTTTGGCATCGATTTTCATCCAACAGAGCATTCCAATGCATTTTTGCTCTACAGAGACGAACCAACGATGTCCATTCAGTTCGGATTTTCACCATCAACAGCTAGGGGAAGCAGGATGGGTTAATTACAACTGAAAAAACTCAACAAACCAAATCGAACTGAACCCGATAAGAAATGAATATGCAATCGTAAAAGCCTGATAGATGCAGCAAAATATTCCGCCCAGTAATGTTCGGTTAATTCAGCTCTTCGAATAATTGAAAAAGGTACAAAAAATAAAATCTAGCAAATGGCAATGATTGTACAGCTAGAGTTGCTTCTATTGGAAATGCTGATTACATGTCTCAGAGTAACTCCTCGGGAAACCTTTGACGCCTCTCAGGCCATATGAGTCCCACTTATCATGTATGCTCACTAATATCAGGTCATTAGTGAAAAACTGCAATGCTTTAAATTTGGCTTTATTAACTAAGAAGTATGACATGGTACTGCTCACGGAGTCTTGGCTTACTTCTAAAAATGAAATTGCCCCACTTCTTTCTTCTCTTAGTTCTTGTTATGTGGCTGTTAGATGCGATCGATTGCACAAAACTGGTGGCGGAGTAGTTATACTCTTGAGAAATCCTTTCTCCTACAAGATAATTCATCAGGAGTCGGTAATAGATGCGTATGAGATTCTTATTACGGATGCGATCCTCGTTGACAAAGTCCTGCGGATTATTCTTATTTATCGTGCGCCTAATTGTAGTTCCTTCAACTCTAGTCAACTGCGAAAATCGATTAGTGATTTCTCATCGACCAAGGACCCCTGCCTGGTATTGGGGGATTTGAACCTTTCGGATATCGATTGGTCTAGAGAAAGTGAGGTCTCTCTTTTATCAAATCAGTTTATTGATTTATTTACCTCGCACAATTTCGTGCAGCATGTTAAGCTTCCCACTAGAGGTAATTCATTCCTTGATTTGATCTTTAGCAATTCGGATGATCTTGTTAAGAGAGTTGATTTACGCCCCCCTATTGGAGGGAGTGATCATGCCGTTATTGAATTCTCATTGAATCTTCGCGTTTTAAAACCTTGCATACTCTGGAAACCTGACTTTGGTAATGCTAATTATCCCAGCATCATGGAATATCTTGGCAGCATCGATTGGCTAGGCTCTTTTAACTGTGTTTCCTCAGTTAATGACATGTATGAGATCTTTTTGGCAGCCCTCCATCATACGATTATCAAATTCGTACCCCTTGTCAAGGTTGAGGCAAAATACTTGCATGTTCCCGCGTATTTGAAAAGGATGATGAATCGTCGCAATTCTCTCTGGCACAATGCTGTCTTCGTTGGGTCTGATGAAGAGTGGCTCAAGTTCAAATCCTACAACGCTAGGGTAGATAAAAAACTTTTTAAATTTTCAGATAACCTAGAAAGAAAGATTATAGGCTCTAAGAATCCTTCCAAGCTGTTCAGCTACATAGGTACCCGCATTCAGGATAAAATGACCATACCTGCTCTGATCGATAGTGATGGAGGTGGGGAAACACTTTTCACAGATCAGGAGAAAGCTGAGGTTTTTGCTAGGCAATTTTTCAAAGCACTCAAACCCTCAGAATCCATACAAGTTGATGTGGTGCATCCGTTATTTCCAGTTATGGACTCCGTGGTCTGGTTTTATAAAGATGATATAGGTAAATTGTTATCTCATTGGCCCAGTTCCACTTCAGTGACGCCCGACTTTATTCCTCTGAAATTCATTAAAAAAGTGCTCCCCTTGATTGTTTACCCCTTGGAATTTTTGTTTAACTTATCTTTTATGCGAGCTGAGATCCCTCTTCGGTGGAAGACTTCTTTTGTCATACCCATTCCCAAAAAACCTCCGCACTCTAATCCCGAAAACTATCGTCCTATATCCATTACTTCGGTCTTCGCTAGGACTTTTGAAAAGATCCTGAAGACTCATTTGATTCGTCATCTCGACAAACATGGTGTGATTCCTCAATGTCAACACGGTTTCTGGCAAGGCAGATCAACTGAAATAGCTCTCCTCTCCTCGGTTAATGACTGGTCGAAAGCTATGGATGAGCGTAAGCCCACACATATTGTGTACTTTGATTTCGCCAAAGCTTTTGACAAGGTACCACATGCTAAGCTGATACAGAAGCTGATTATGGTTGGTGTTCATGAGAGAATAGTTATGTGGATAAGGCATTTCTTAGAGAATCGAACCTACCAAGTCAGAATTGGACATTCGTTTTCGTCTGTTTTCCTTGCTCCTAGCGGTGTTCCCCAAGGAGGCGTACTTTCCCCGCTTTTATTTCTCGTATACACCTTTGATTTACCTTCTAGTATCTCACAGCTTGGCATCACTTGCTCAATGTATGCTGATGATATAAAAATTTACACTACCGTTGAAAACCCCGGAAAAAGTCTTGACCTTCAGAAAGCCATCGATCGTGTAGTTAACTGGTCAGGTACCTGGGAGCTCCCTCTGTCTCATGAAAAAACTGTTTTCCTTCAGATCGGTCGGGATCCAGGTCATGACTATTCTTATAGTGTTAACGGTGCCAATCTCAGACGCATTTCTGATGTAAGAGACTTAGGTTTTCTGATTAACGATAAGCTCTCATTTACTGAACATTTCCGTAAGCTTGCAAAGAAAGCTAATTTCAGAATTTATAATCTCTTTAAAGCTCTCCGCACTAAGAACTGTAGCGTGCTACTGCGTGCCTATAAAACATATGTTCGTCCTATTCTTGAGAGCGGTACGACTGTTTTCTCCCCGTACAAAAAGAAAGACATTGATTTCTTAGAAAGTATCCAGAACAATTTTACTCGTAAGCTTGTCTTGCGCTGCAGTGGCCTCAGCTACCGCTTCATTCCTAATGGGTCTGAAAGAAGAAAGCAAATCGGTTTAGCCAGCTTGTGCAATAGAAGGAAGAATTTCGATCTAGTTATGGCTTTTAAAATCCTTACAGGTAGAACTAATCTTGTACCCTCTGATTTCTTCAACCTTGTCACCTCTAATATCAGAGGAGGTAAAGTTAAGCTTAGGGCTCCGTATAGCAGGACTAATGTCAGATCCCACTACTTCTCTATTAGAGTGCTTGCGGACTTCAATAAATTGCTAAAAGGCAATATATTCAAGCTTTCTCTAGCTGCTTTTAAGAGAGTGATTTCTAGTTAGGCTTGCCTCGAGGGTTTCCTTAGGGTTCCTTTTAATTTTGATTTCCTTTTTTTCCGATTATATTACAATTTTATTGCGTTCACAATCATTTGTACTTTTTCATTCTCGGTTATGTCGCATATCATGTTGTTCTACGGAGCTTGTTGCATTTGTATTCGCGCGAACTCTGTTCGCGTCTCCAAAATAAAAATAAATAAAATGTATAAAATAATGTGCAACCGGTAGGGCAGCCAACACACCGCTAGATATTCCTGAGACAGATGACTCGCTCGAACTCGCTCCAGAGTCTCGCGACCAGGCTCTGGGAGCTGTTCTGTGTTCTCTCGCTGTACGCCAGTAACTTGCCACACTTTCTAGCAAATCACGACAAAACTCGAGCGCTCCCGCATTACAAAGTTGGTTCACGATCTAAAAATAGTTGGGGTTAGGATGAAACTGCAGAGACATCGTGATGTGCCAGAGGTATTCGGAATCCAACACGACATCAATGAGGATCCTGACCTTGGTACTGACCTGTGCGAGCAATTTCTCCGTGCTACGACGTTTTGTAGTTGTCCTTTCATCAGAAGAATTAATGGGTGTGGCTTCTCTTGAGCCATCAGCCGATGTTCCAAAATCCACTGCACCCGAAGGCACTGATCCCGATGGTGAGCCCGTATCGACATCTGTCAGTACAGTGCTCGAACCAGTTCGCTTCTCTGAAAAACAACAAGTTTCTGTTTAATTGGGACAAAAATATCTGGAAAAGTATTTGAATAGGAATGTAATTCAAAAAATAATCAAAAAAATACCGTACCTTCAGTCTCCTTATCGTTTTTCTTCCTATTTTCCAAATGTTCCCCACATTTCAAGAGTAACACGAAGATAAGCCGAAATAGTAGAAATTGCCTGGAATAAGCACACGATAATAATACCAAGCAATCCATCCCACAGGAGAAGTCCTGTGTCATTTAGCCTTTCTTCAAAGCAATCTTAACCTCTCTCTTCTACTATTCTACTTTAGGCAGCCTATGTACCTGTAGTTGTGATCATTTATCTCAACGATGCTTGCTTTCCAGTTTACCATAGCAATAAGTTGAACAACCGTAGGGTAAAGATTTGCTGGATATAGTTGAGCCATGAGAGCCATTGCAAAAATTAGAAGAGAAGTTGATGGGACCGTGTCACCACGCCTAAAATCGGTAGGATTCTCTGAGGAGCGGAAGCCTTCGAAAGAAATCAGTATCCAATTATGTTCCTACCCTACAGGAACCCCTTCGATGGGTAACGATCCTATGGACCCTTCATCACGGATCTTGGCTAAGACCGCTTGCAAAAGATGTAGGAGCCATTCGCTCTCTGAATAATTTAAGGTCAGTTGGAGTGATTCCCTATTCAGCGAGTAACGGTATTACATATTAATGACCTACCCAAGTCGAACATGTCGCTATTCCTTTGTGTCAGAGCCTCCACTGTACATAGTGGTCCCATAAGGAACTCTAGCTGCACCGGATCATCCTCTGGACTGAAATTGCCAAATCCTAGTGTTATTGAAAAAAAACACTTTTGAAGAACACATTTGAAAACAACTACGTCATCTGACCCACCTCAGTATCTTGGTGCGATTGAAGAATGGTCTCAGCCCACCCCAACGCATCACTTTCGCTGTCGGATTCATAGAGCGTGCTTGAGACCGATCATTTCTTGTTGTTAGCGCGAACGAGTAAACTAGGGTTTGGCCGACAAGTCGTACTCGGTGTGCTATATGGGAAGTCTGAACAAAAGAAGACATGTCTTCTAGACATTTTCCAAGAAACATTCAGGAACAGAAAAGGAGACAGAAGAAGGAGGGAACATGTCTCTGATGGGCAATCTTCAGTCAAAATCCAGAGAACCATACCAAATTGGAGCAAAACCCTTACCTTAGGATCAGTGTACAAACTGAGATATTCATCCGTAAGTTGCTTCCCATGCGTATCATTGACTGACAAGAGAATAAAGAGCAAGACAGTATAGAGTTCCAAGGCTGGCAGCGGGTCCGAAGCGCTGAAAGGTGCACCCACCGCAGCAGCAGCAGTTACCTCACGACGTAGGAAAGACATTATGGCCACAGAGCTTCCAAACTCTGCAAAAACATTTCGGAGATAACAGAGTAATGTGAGAAATGGGCCCAGATTTCCAAACAAACTTCGTTTTACAATACTCCAGAACTGCTTCCAACGTGTACACATCATATATTTGAGTTGAAGTGCGAAATCCGCCATCAGATCGCTAGGTATGGGCACCTTGCCACGAGAGAACACCGCCAAATCGTCTGTAGAGGTTAATTAAATAGAGCATATTTCAGAGCCATGATGAGCTCAGAGAATAGAAAGATAGAGGGAATATGAGTTATTAAATGAGAAACTCACTTATAATGACCATGTCCTTGCGAGCATAGTAATCGTGAGTACTGTCGACTAGAAGCACTCTAAGAAGTCGATTTGCAGCTTCGACAAGCTCTCGATGACATAGACGAGGACTGATGAGACGACAAGCAGTTTTGATCATCCAGTCGCGGTCCTTAAATTCAAATGTCCCTGATTTTTTCAATACAAGCGATTGATGAGTAAAAAATGAATAGTAAGTGCCCTTCTCTGACGAAACCATTAATTACTGAGGATGCCGCTCAGTCTCGGCGTACCGACCATCTCGTTCAAAAATAACAACCGAAGTGAAAGAGCAGCTCACCTTTACAATCAGATTTCTGGTATTCAACGTCGTCAGCATTCTAACAACGTTCAATATGAACTTGTCTGGCAGAGACAGGGGCATCCTGGCAATCAAATGAGAGCGAGGGAATCCGAATTCTCGCTTAGACATGCCGTACAGTCGTACAGAGACTATAGTCATCCCTACTTGCGATCGAGATCTCCCCGAAAACGTCAGTGTGATGTTCCTATGGTCACTGAAAATGGATAACACGGTGAAATCCATATCGTTAGCTCCGATAAATACAATGATTCAGCACGAAATGATTAACACATACAGTTCAAGCGACTGGGTACGAGTGAACCTAATGTCGAAGAATCGTGCCAAGTCGGTAGTCATGGTTAGAGGATACGTTTTGTCCCCAATAGAAACCTCAAAGAAGATCATATCTTTATCTGAAACTCAAATTCATTCCATAACTCGACCTACTTCGGAGGGACCTCGACCTCGTTCAGCCGGTAATTCAACCCGAACAGCCCGGACTATTATATTTGGATCTCCAACACGCATCGTAAGAGCGAATTGTTCTTTCTGAAATATGTGCAACTCCCATAACAAGAAAAAAACTGGTCTATGGCAAACGGTACCTGTATCGCAGTAACCGGCATAGATCCAACAGAACCAAGTCGCATATTGAGGTCATGAACATCATAGAAAATGGCCAAATCTGGGCATGATACCTCAACTCGATCAACAGGTTCACAACGCTCAAACAGCTGCAAGGTGAGGGTAAAGAGTGAGTCAAATGAAATGGTGGGCAGCTGTATCGATACCGTAACAAGGTCGCTGTCTTGTAGCTCGGCCTCAGGTTCCTCCTTCTCCTTCTCAGCTTGAGCACACATCTCACTCGGCATATTTTCTATCCATAAATCTGGTAAATTAGACCACCTCCTGCAAAAACACATCATATGTGCGGTGCAAACTTCATGTGACTTACTCGGATCCCAAATAGTTCCCATAATTGAATATATAGTCCAGTCACTCAAAGACACATTTTAAAAAATTAGCATCTCAAAAAGAAATATCATGGAAATGACTTCTAATTGTCAAAGGGGACCGTAATTGGTGTTCCGCAGCAAACTGACCAATGACAAGTAGTAAATAAAACTTGCGGAGGCGCCTTTACAGGCAGACATGATACCAAAACTGCAGCAGTAAAAGAACAATAAGAACAAGCCGGTGATACTGTTGAAACAAAGCGTTAGAAGGCGAAATAATGGACTATTTGTCACCTACTCCAACATTTTTTAGCCCCAGTGCCCGAATTTCGCATCCCGAATCTGTTAATAATAGGAAAGCAACTGACGCTGAAAACACTAAGTTTGTCGGAGAATCGTAGAAAAGCGGCATCGAATAGATCATATCCGCAGATGAACCGGTAAAAAGTGCATGAGCAAAAGCCGATCGCTTGAGTGGCACTTTCTGTAATAGAAGAAAGGAGTAAGAAGTAATACATCACATATTGTATGACAATAGCAGAAACAAAGAAAGCTTCTAAAGTTGATGTTTCGCTCAGATTTCACCTGAATAAGAATTTGTTCCAGCGTAGGATAGACGAATACTAAGGATGAAGCGATGGGGTATGAAAAGCACGCCATCACGCCACTCGATTCCTGCCAGCAGTGGACAGGGGTTGTCATGTCCAATCTAGATTGTTAAAATTTGATAGTCCTTAACATAGGCGTAAAAAATTAATACTTTATCCAGTTCAAAGATAAGTCTGCTCTTCCAAGGTCTCCTTTTTCCAACGGCGCAAACCAGGTACCTTTTTCTAGTGACAAGAATAATAATTCAGATACAGATGAATAATGCACGGATCTAAAGACAATTCATCAGTTGACAATTCACCACTGAATGCCTAGTCTGAGAAAAATCAAAACCAACACTCCAGCTCCTAGAATCTGTTGAGTTTGTGGAAGCGTGACGGTATTGGTCAAAAAGAACGAAGTGTTATCCGCGCTCCTTGCAGTCAGCTGGAACGAGGTCGGCCAGATGTTTGGAAAAACTATTTCTTCAAGTGAAGAGCCAAATAGTAAATTGGTACCTTGTGTTCATATAGATGCCCAGATGTGCTCAGTACCATTAACCACATTTCATCAGTCGTTTGACAATGGATCAGCTCTATGTCTTCGACATTACCTTAAAGTACAACTTTAAAACAGAGGTAGTGAGTGCTGAAAATACTCATCTTAACACGTTGCGTACCGGCGCCTTCGGCGATTTTCCCATGCGCGGGGCCAGCCGATTTTTGGTTCGGCTCGCGGCGTGCATCACCATGTGATGCACTTGGCCACTAGGAACGGTTTCTTTTCTAACATAGCGAATTCTCTACTATTCGGATCCGATTTTTTTTCTATAATGTTTTCGAATATGGAGAACAACATATCTGTCTAACACTCTGTGATTTAAGAGACATTTTGTTGGTCAACCTTGCGTGCTAAATCTGAATCAAATAAAATCTACTTAGGGCTAAATCTTGCGGTAACAATTCCAACCAGCCGAAGTTTCTTGACTTCAAAGTGTTCCGACCAGGCGAAAGGTGCGCTTCTTTCCACACATCGACTTAGGGTCCTCTCGTCCAATTCCAGGAGAACAACTTTACGTCCAATTAAGTTCTGTTATCGATTCTGGTAGTATTCCAGATGGAAGCTTTGGAGAACTCATTCGTGCAACTACTTCTTGATAGCGATGAAGAAGCAGACAATGAAGATGTTTCGGCAGCTCCTGATGGTTTGCTCGCTGATGCCGTTGAATCAAGTGATGATGAGGATAGTGAAGGGGAGTCTGACGCCGGTTGGTCCTCGACTATAGTTCAACCAAATGTAGTGCCTTTTACCGAGGATAGTGGAATCCAAAACGACGATGTCTATGCATTCAGCAATCCAATGAGTTTCTACAAGTTATTCATGACAGACGACTTGGTGAAACTGGTGATTGGAGAATCGAACCGTTATGGATCCGCCAAGTATTCGACTTGGTCTGTGCTCGAAGAGCAGGAGTTTCACAAGTTCTTAGCCATTTGTTTTCATATGAGCATCGAGAAGAGGTCCAGTCTCAAAGAATACTGGTCTACAAGAGTTATATACAGCGGATCTCTCGCAGCCAGACTGATGACAAGAAACCGATTCATTGAGATTTTGAACTCTCTCCACTTCGCCGACAACGATACCTCGGACAAGAGTAATCGACTCTACAAGGTGCAGCCTGTTATTGATTCGATGAACAAAGCGTTTGGTGATGTTTACAAACCTGAAAAGGATATCTGCATTGACGAAACCATGGTGCCGTTCCGCTGGAAAGTTATGTTCAGACAATATATCCATGGGAAAAGACACAAATATGGTATCAAGCTCTACAAACTGTGTTCCAATGGCGGATATACTTGCAGATTCATGGTTTATGCAGGAAAATTGCCAAACAGGACGTGTCCTGTAGCCGAGCATGTAGTGATGCAGTTGATGCAACCGTATCTCCAAAGTGGAAGGATTTTGACAGGTGATAACTTCTACTCATCGATTCCTCTCGCTCGAAAGTTGTTGGAGCACGATGTATACTACCTCG
This sequence comes from Haemonchus contortus, assembly GCA_000469685.2. Lineage (NCBI taxonomy): Eukaryota > Metazoa > Nematoda > Chromadorea > Rhabditida > Trichostrongylidae > Haemonchus > Haemonchus contortus. Next base: position 40,501,494 of record LS997562.1, read on the forward strand.
GTACCATACGAAAGAACAGAATTGGTATTCCTGCTGAAGTGAAAACAAAGAAGTTGAAGAAAGGAGAGGTTATCGCTAGGCAGGACGAATATGGAGTAACTGTTCTAAAGTGGAAAGACAAGCGTGAGCTGTATATGATCTCATCATTTTTGGATGATACTGTGAATGATGCAAATAAGCCGGTGATGGTGGATAGGTACAACAAATCAAAGGGTTTTGTTGATCTCTCAGACCAGATGACCGCTTATACACCCTTCATCAGGAAGACTAGTAAGTGGTATTTGCGGTTGTTCTGTTATTTGATCTTCCAAACTGCTGTCGTCAACGCATGGTATATCTATTCCTTGGTCAACGAAAAGATCTCTATCAGGGAATTCAAATCAAGGATCATAGAGTCGATATTGGATGGACAGATTTCCACACAAGCAACAATGAGGCACCAGCTGCGGACAGTCCCTGGACCTAAGCGAGAACACCGTAGTCGATGTGTGGAGTGCTATAGAAAGTTAGCGAAAGAACACGGCGCATCTTACGCAAGAACGAAAGCCTCGCAAGTGAACACGAAATGTTCGAAATGTAGGAAATATTACTGCCTGAACTGCTACCAACTGTATCACAAAAAGTGTTCGGGAAGCTTAGAATAATTGCTCAGATTGCTATCATATTCATTTCGGATGTTAGCTGTTATCCTTCTCATTTGTTATCACTTTCCAGCTGAAGGTTACGGGATTTTGTCTTATCAAAAATTACGAGACATTCATTTCTCTTGGTTCAACGGGAAGACTAGTAGTGCTAATTTGCTATCACTTTCTTCTATTAGTTTTCATTTTCATTATGAGCCATGTTCTGGAATTCCAGTACAACTGTCTATACATTTTTTTCACGAGTTCTCAATTTCATAACTGCCACTTACGATCTCTAGCTCAATTACCAAACCGGTTGTATTAGTTTGAATACGAGTACGAAGATTACTATAATTATTTCACAAGAGTAAAGAAGAAATGTTACAATAAAACTTGTTAGTAGCGTTAGATTCATGACTAATATTATGGTGTATGGACGCTCCATATTTCCTAAGCTGTTGAAGTCCCAAGCAGATTATGTTGTTCAGCATGTTCAAAAACATGGGTTTACAAATTTTGACTTGTATTGCTTCGTAAAGAAAGTAGAAATTCGAGTGTGAAGTTCATGCATCACCATGCGATGCACGTGGCCACGCGGGCAAGTATACGCGTGCATCACCATGTGATGCACGCGGTACGCAATGTGTTAAAGCTGACGGCGAGCAACCTGATATGGTCATATCATTGTCATTGAGGCAGAAGCGCTCCCATTATTTAACTCTTAATGCTACAAAAAAAAACCCAAGAACCAAACTGGAGGGAAAAAAACAACGGCATTTTAGTTCGGAATTCAAGAACAAATGGGACCAATTTGTTCAAATATGTGCATCCACGGTGCTTGTGATACAAAAAAACAGTTTTTAAGTCGACTACTCAAGTCTCACCAACTGGAAGAACCAATTCTTCAACAAAATTATCAGCATCGAGAGCGAGATCGTATATTCGTACAAGTTGTACGGTAGCTACTGCCAACAGCGCTGGACGATTTGGAGCCCATAAAACCTACATAAACAGAACAAATTTCGAGAGTTTGATAAAGTAGCCGTTGACAAGAAACAAAAAATGCGAATTCAAAGAAATTCAAAAAGTTTTTTACCTTCACTATCGGATTACTATGAGTTGTCGTAAGTTCAGTGAGCTTTATCACCATACGATCAATAATTTCTCCATCCTTGCTCATGCGTAGAGTTAAAATATCGCTAGGACCAGCCACTGCTACCTTGTCGTCACGACAAGATACTTGACGACCAGCAAAACCGATAGGTTCAGAATCAATTCGCTGAAAAACAGTAGTTCAGTAAAATAGATATGCAGATGAGAGGTCAAACCTGTGCCTGGTCATTCAAAGAGAATCGAATGAAACTCTGAGCTGAGTTAAATACACCGAATAAAATGGTCCGAAAACTGGAGAAGTGGCAAAGCCACAAGATGGACGCAAACTCTACCATGTGCTCGATCTCATCGATAAGACTCTGTCCTGGATGCATGTGAAATATTTGAAGAGTTGTAGCATGCTCGGCAAGCATGAACCACAAATGGCAACCATTTTCTGAAAAGCACACCATCCTCAGAAATCGAAAGCAGACAATAAGCCAGCTACAAACCAAATGGTAAGACTTGACAGATATCTCTGGCTTTATTTCTGTCTGTTGGTGGTTCTGGCGGTCTCCTCGGCTCCAGAATACTGTTTGGTTTTCCCGAAGTTTCGTAGTCTTCCTGGAAAGCTCGAAGATAAATGTTGTACCGGTAGTGCTATATAAATCATTGACTATGCTTGCCATTATCGCCTGATCATATACCACACGTAGTCGCTCTGGATCGGCCAGCGACCGTCGAACATTGTCCCGACGTTCATCAAGTGACCAACGGGAATCACGAGCATGTAAAGAAGCTCGAATAATTCGCTCGATTACCTCCACTCGACTTTCAATGCCTGCTCGAACTCGATCCTTAAACGGGATTTCAGTTACAAATTTTCAAGAAGGAAGGGGCCAATTGGTGAAAAAACCCGGTGACTGGCGTGTGGCGAGAACAGTAATCTCACAAGACGATTTGGAAACAAACCAAAAGCTCCATCAGTTCTGAAGAATCAAATGTTGTGTCAAGGTGTATTTCAAAAGAAACCGGTATAGCAGAGCCATTGTCGACTGTCTGAATAAACGAAGAAATCCCATTAGAAATTAAACCTATTACAGAAGAAGTTATATGTACCGTATGTACAGCAGGTGCTGTTCTTCCTCGAGCAGCACTTATCGGAGAATTGTGATATACCGTTGCTTTCAAAGCAGAACATCCACCAGCTCCACAATCACAGAAGAATGAGCCTTGTTTGCTATAAAATTCCAACAAGTAGATCAAACGCTGTTAGCACGTGACGGTCATAAAAAATAAACACACCTGTATGACAAATCGTGTCCACGATGACAATTGACCGCACAAACGCTACATACACCCTTATTGTCAGTCATCTTGCATGTGTGGCAATTGTACCAATGTTGATGCACAAACTCTGAATATTGATTAATAAGATACCGAAGACTAAAACCAAGTCCAATGGACAACAACCTTTCTCAGTGGCAGCATATGTACATAGTGGAATACTGTTAGACCGGGTTTCGTCTATTCGACGCTCCACCGTTGGAAGCGCGGTTGGGCCTCCACGACGTGTAACGATATTCTGAGACCGAGATTGAGCAGACTCCACCACTCATAGGCACAGTAAGGTTACACGTTACCTTTAGTGTTTCCGAGTCGCTGAAGTATGTGTCGCTGTTATAAGGTTCAGCATGTTTACCAAGTTCAGAGCAGTACTCAAGCAGATTGGAGACAACCATCAATCGAAACACAAGCCGGTTTCCATTCTGTAACACATCTCTGTCTTGCTCATAACCTGACTAACGAGGAAATACAGTGCGAGCATGATTTCAGGCACGGATATTCTGGACAGAAAGGCTATATAAGAGTCAAAACTCGGATAATCGGCAATCCGAGATGAATTGATACTGCCTGCCTCCTCATACTTCGTTAGAAAGGACTACCATCTTGTGAGAAGAGTACTCACAGTTAGCAAGGTTTGGCCTCGCATTACATTCTCTTCATCTGTAGAAACTCCAATCCACGACGCGAGATTCTCTGCACAGTGACGGAGAACCTAAAGAAATCATGTCATTTGTGAAAAAGCATATGGAAACATGAAAAAAGAATGAAGGAGCAAAGAGAAAATGCAGAGTTCGAACAGCTACCTCGATGTGAGTTTCAGTATCAGCATGACTACAAATCACCATTAAAACCTCATGAAAGACGTCTTCCCGACGTCCTAATGGTACCAAACTTGACGGACGATTGTTTTCCAGAGCTTGAAATATCCGTTTAAAAAGATCAAAGGACGATCAAAAAAAACGGTAGCACACCTAGCCTTCCCGTCCATGTCAAAGCAGTTTGTGCCAGACGATCTGTTGATTGCACAGTGATTTTGAAGAAATCGTGCAGATCCTCAATCAGCGAAGGGCGCAGTATCGCCGCAACACTATCGCGCATTGCACAGTGCATTACTTCCGCATCAACCTATCAAAAATACAAACATTATTGAGTTAACGAGCAAAGGCAGTGGAAAGTTGGTGTGCAAAACTTGATCACTTTCTCCAAAATCGAATGGTACTGACATGCTCTTTCAAATCTTGTAGAATGGGGGCGAAGTTCAGAATAAGTGCACAAGGAGCGTATGAGCAACGAAGCCATGACGGTAAAAACAGTAGGCGACCTGCCAGCAGGCAACGCAGTTGTTTCGACAGTTCCGATGTCGAATCTTAAAGAGCCATTTTTATTATAGTCCTATCAGAAGATCACATTTGCTTGAACACGGGAAATGGACAGAGAGCCCAGGTAGTACTAATTACATTTCAGACATGAGAAACGTGAATCTTGATTGAAATCAGGTTTTACATCAAAGTTAATAAAAGCTATGTGTTGGAAATTCCAAATATCTCAAATCTAACCCGTATTAATGAGAAATTGCGGAGCTTAGTATTGAAAACAAAAAGTTCAAGACTACTCAGTTCAACTTGTAGATAAAATTTTCGTTATGTCGAAAAAGATCTTGCTTATAGCTCTCCTTCATATATTCATCTCTATTTAAAAGGAATACCGAGCATTAAAGAGCATGAACCATGCAGAAGCATTTCACTCGAGAGACAGATAAGAAACGTAATTTTAATTGAACAAATAGAGGGAGTTCTAAAGATCCACTAAGAACACTTGGAGTCTGATGCTAGATCTATTAACTTTCGATGCACTTTTGAATTCTTTTCGAATTATGAATCTTAATCACAGGTAGCACTCATGACAGCACAGAACCTTCAATATTACATCAAATCACAAACCTTTCTGAAGCACATTCGACAACACCTGTATGAACGCTGGTGTAAGAGTGGTTTGTTCGCAAACTGACTCAGCTGAAGCACATTTATCCAATGTGTCGCCCAGCACGACAAGATGGTCCTGAAATTATGTGTGTAGGACGGATACATTTTATTACGGTTTTGGATTGTAATTGCACCTCAATCCATGAAGGCTTGACTTTTTCATTGCATAAAACCGATTCATAAAACGCACAGAAGAAACCGAGAAGAGGCCTGAAAGAGGTAGTACAATAGGAAGCAAAAAGTAAGTACATTACATTCCACTTTCTATGCGAGAAAATTAGCACATACTTCCTTTCAAAACGTTGAACTGATTGAGCACTTGTCGCTCCAGCCAAAAGCGTTTCCGAAAGGTAACAAAACCGAACTTCTGCTGCATTGTCTGCTCCAAGCTGAAAAAATGATATAATTCGGAAAAAAACCCTTTAAAAGACCTAGTGGCAAAAACGCTATTAAATGCTAAAATGAAGCAAATCTGGAAAAACAACCTTGCTCAGCTCTTGTTCAGCTCGCTCTGCTATCTCCCGGGAGTACTGCCCACTACAAGAAGCACGGACCACCCATTTGACCTGCGCTACATTTATCGCATCCTTGTCAGGCCTTGAAGAAAGAGACGAGTCATATGAGGCGGGTAAAAAATCATTGTATTATCGTGATATATAAAGTGGACTTTTTGAATCTGATATCAAAAAGTAAGCATAAAACTCGATTGGAAGCTACCCAGAAAATACATTCAGATTTCTTCTTTTCTTCAGAAAACTTCGTAAACCCTTCCATATCCTTTTCAACAACCGTTGAAGGAAAATTAGGAAAGCTGGAAGGAAACAAAAAAGTCTGTGAGAAAGTGAGATGATTAATAAAATCAAGGATTACTGATGACTAATAGTAAGCACTTCTTACTCAATGGCCACGTCTTGTCCCCTATCTTCACGAAAAGTCCTCAATATGTCCCACCTGCTTTTCCACTTCTCTTGTACTTCGTGTAACAGAAGCGTGGCTATTTCGTGGCGAAGGTGTTGATGTAGAAGATATTCATCCACCGTATTACCGCCGCAGCTCTCATCTTCTCCCTATAAAGAAGAACAGTCCTCCTAACTTTTGTGGTGCTTTCGGTATAACGAGGATTAAGGCTAGGTCCTTTTATCCGTTTTCCTTCTCTTCCATATCATACACAGCCAAATGAAGCTACGAAAAATATAAATACAAAATAAAGACGACTAAAGCTACTATATGTTATTGAAATGATTGTGATCGCACCTTCAAGAACGTTGACAGGTCGCTTTTCCTTGGTGAACGCTGATTATTCGCGATCAGTTTTGTAAGCACCTCGTCGGTAAGAGCTTGGCGGCATTGCTCTTCAAAACATGGCACCAAATCAGAGAATGCTGTGTTGCGAAAGATCGACAGCATGCAGTGGAGACGATCAATTCCACCTGTGGCTTCGTAGCCAATGCATACATCCTTACTGAATAATCAGTACTTTAATGGAGTTAAAAAATTGTCCCATATTAGTCAAAAGGAACTAACACTTCATGTATATCGATATTGTGAAGAAGATTTGTGAAACTTTCGAACAAAGATGTCCCAAGTCGATTGCCTGTGGACTCAATTATTAGCACAGTAAGGATGAAACTCTGTACATAGATCTGCCAACATCCCTGAAAGTTGCTTTTATCAGTCAATAACTTGATTCGCTCTTTAAAACACCCTCACTTCATTAAGGGTCTCAGTGAAGAGTTTCACAGCACGATCAGCTAATTTGGAGACGTTATCTGGGTGTACGAATTGCTTGATGATTGCTTCCATGCCAGGATGGTGATTGTTGAAATTCTGAAAACCAAAAATGAGGAATATCTTGCGTTAAAACTTTTATAAATTCAAATATTGAAACATTACCTGCACGTCTCGTTGCCCCTGATCGGAAATTAAGCGAGGAAGATGGCGAAGTACAAAGAGCAGTACTGGCAGATCAAGATTCTCCCCAGCGCCGCAGAAATGTTCAGAGATCAGCAACGAATATGTGCCGGACAGGAATGACTGTGATGGGTGTCGAAGCGAAAATTCAGCAAATGAGTTTATGATTTTTGACCATTCGCTCTCAATTCGACCCAACATTTTGAGATCCAAAGTCCAGGGACCTTCTAAATAGTGAAAAAAAGATACTTTGTTATATGGCGAGCACCTCGAAACAAATTTAAAACTTAAAAAGTTAAGATAAGGGATAGCTTTGCTCATAAAGATTTCTGTTTTCAATATCGCCTTAGGAAATCTGAGTGCCGAGATCTGATCATAAAGCCACAACGTGAAAACAGCCAAAAAAACGAAATAATGTAATTTTCAAATAGTGACGGTATGTTAGTATCCAAGGATGCTCACAACCACAATATTGAAAACTATCATTCTTCAGATAATTGGTAAGAGTAAAATGCAAGCAACTGAAGGATTTTTTGTCCAGCAGTCTACATACCTTGGTTTCTGTGAATTAACGTCAACAAGAGTGACGTGATACCATCCACAAGAACAACATTGGGATTTTCGCTGAAATTAGAAGACACACATCACTCAAATGTCGGCCGTCTCGATAAAAATTGAGTAGCAAGAATCAGCTTACTCTGAAATTATCTTTTCCAAGAGGCTCAAAGTCTGCCTGGAATACTCTGTGGCATGTGTCCTCTTCAAGGAATGGGAAAACTCCTCAAGTATTACACACTCTTCTCGACATATTCTAAATATGGCGACAAATTAGATATGCAAAAAAGCAGCATTGAGAGCGGAATATCTTGAAACGACCTTTCTGTGATGTCTTTCGATCCGATTGCTTGCTGGTAACAATCAAGGCTATGCTTGAAAATTTGAGCGACAAGCTGGGGCCGATTACTGCGACCGCCAGAAATGATTGTCCGCAAAAGGAGTGTTTTTTGCTGTCCGTCTCTACTGAGGACGTCATGGAGGAGTTTGGTCTGGAAATACTAGAGTCTTTGCAGATTTTTACAAATCCTCTAGCAGTCGGGAACGAACCTGCAGATCAGCACTGATAGAACCACCTTGCGACAAAGCGATATAAGTGGATTGGAATTCGCCAACGATTTCAGGATTCGACAGATTTTGAATCTATAAGAAATAACTTTTCTTTACATGAGCACGCCCACCTGTACAAATCTCCACGAGCTAGCTCCAACTTATCAGTTATAGCCAGGGAAAGTTACTTATATGGGATAATCATCAGTGGGAGCCATAGAGCAAAAAGGAGCTTTCCGCATCAAGATTTAACTTCATAAGAAAGGTCTAGCGGGTCCCTATAACAAAGTAAAGAACTATAACTGAAAACGACCTTCTCAGCGACATCAGAGATGCTCTTGTTACATTTCGACAGGTCTCGAGCACTAGCTAACATTCGAAGTAGGAACTCGATTCGCTTGGATATCTGCAATGCAAGTCCACTTACTCCAATTTAGAGACATTCATTATTAACGATGTGATTCACGAAAGCAAATGCAACAGTCAACCTCGACGATCTCTGACACAATTTGGGACTGAACAGCAGATTGATGATCCAGCATGGCCGGTACTTGTTCAAGGATACATTCGAGCCAGTTTCCTGCGACTGTATCATCATTTGTCGCTAAAACATTAGTTTTGGTCCAAAAAAGCTAAAATTAGGCAGAATGAGGCGCTCACGTTCTTCCGGAGAAGCGATCGGGACCGCCTTTGCTGTGGCTGTGACCTCTTTCGCACTTTGCTCCATCTGCTGTTCCAACAGTATGAGTAGTTCGCTGACTGAATTCCACAGTGCGTACGGCAGTTGACTACATTTTGCAGCAGTGAAATCAATCCATACTGTCAATCCTTCTAATGCTTTCACCAATCGCATCAATTGCGAAGTGTTTTTCGAGCTCTAAAGCTTATACTACATAAGTAGCGGAAAGAGTGGTAAGGCATTCAATCAAAAGATCAAGGAGAAAGTCTAGGAACCTTTTGCAACAGCTTCGCGAAACTGACGAATATATGCTCGAACATTTCGGAATCACCAAAGGAAAAAGGAGCAAACGAGCGAATAACACTCTCAACCAGAGAGCAGCCTAAGGGTAGATCCACGACAGGAGCAGAGTCACTGTCAGTGACTGATATTGCACTAAATATTAATCATGAATAAGCACAACCCATCAAAATGTATAAATAAAATGTATCCAATAAAGAAACTCGAAACTACCTGTCCAGACATGCTAAAGCTCCCGCTATGAAAGGGATTGAATAATTAGAAAGGGAAGTCCCAAGTGACACCCAATCGCTATCGAGAATGTCGAACACGTGTACAGCATTGTTTAGAATAATGTCGTCCCTGAAATGCAACCATCGCAAACAGTTCTTCCCGGAAAGGAAGGATCGAAACTGAACGGAAAATGAACGAGAAAAACCCACGGAGAAAAGCGCTTATTCGCCAGAAGCTGCTCTACACATACTGCTAGACGTTCTCGAGGCCACAGTGAATTGAGTATGCGTCCAAGCAGTCCTGTACTTACCAACGACGAACGATTGCTGCGTAATAGGAGATTCTAAAAGTCTTTTGATGAGGAAAACTACTGATAAGTAAGAGATAAAGGGTTACCTCCGCTTTATTACTCTCAGATGCAGCTTTGGTAGATGTTTCACTCGAATGCTTCCAGATATCTGATGGACAATAGCGATCGATAAGCTCAGCAGGGAGGTTCCGGTTCTCTGCAAAACAGCTTACAATATCAGCCCATTCTTCAGGACGGAAGGACTGGATAGGGACTGCAGAGAGGCGCTCAATCAATTGACGGCAGACCGATGCGTGTTGAGCAGCGGTAGTTAGCGAGCCTAAATTAGCATGTTGATCGATATTGCAGAAATTCAGCAGCGATTTCAAAGAATCACAACCAAAACAAGACAAGTTCAAAACGGCATCAGCACTTCTTAAACTTATCGACTATAGTGACAGCTTCGAAATCTATGATATGCATACCACCATACATCATACGACTAGGAGGCCAATTCTGATAAGGTTGGAAAAATCGCAAGGTTTTGAGGAAACGCTTATGATCAACAGACGCCACATTATCATCGACTAGAACTCTATCGTTAACACACATAGTTGGTAGGCGGAGCAAGAGCCTTGAATTTTCGCGACCAAATCTATGGACCTTATAACTACACTGTGGCATCACGCATGAGTCGTTCCGCACTATCACCTGAGGACCAAAGAAGCGCTAACGGATGATCATACGGATTAGTACCAAACTATTCAGTCTTCAAAGAAAGTTACTCAATCGAAAGGTTCACCCATAAAAAACTAATTACCGAATGTAAAAGGGTAACATATTGAGAAATCAGCAAGATATAAATTTGTTGATATCAGCTCTTCCATCAAAGCCTTCAAGCACGTAGTTGGATAAGAGTCCTTGAAGAAACACTTCCGTGGACAGAAAAATGGCCTTCATGGTAGTAGTGGCTGTTTTGCACCAATTCTTTAGTTGGTGCGGCTAAGGATACAAGAATAACGGCGAAGATTAATGGCGAAAATGCGAACTTGAGAAAAGAGTTTAAGACTACAAACAAACACAGCTTAATTTACTTGATCTTTTATGCTGCTGGGAACATGTTCACGTTTCCCTCGAAACAAAAATCTAAAATGCACCAACAACTCAAGCCATGCAAAATTACATAACTTACAGTTTGCACCGCCAAAGATCTGAGAAGATAGGAATACTAGTTTGCTCGGAGTACATTCCTCCAACAACTGGCTACAAACTGCAGATAAAAGGCCGCAGTCAATCCTCTTCTCTAGCATAGATTGGATTACGCAGAGACCTAAGATTCGTCATTAAGAAACGGCAACTAATGCTATTCTAAAGCAGACAAGTGATGGTCTTCAAGGAGCCCAGTTACACAAAAGCCTTGACTTAACATATACAAATTTATTTTGAGATCAACAGTAAACATTGGGAAGATACTAACAATAACAACAACAATAATTACAACAACATCTTACTTCAACTTTGACAACAATAACAATGACGCGTTGACAACGATATCATTAACAATGAGATCGAGTGACGGTGAGCGTTCAGTACTGAGCTCGGAACTGCGCGACTGGCTTTGAGAGCTGAGCGGTGGACTGTTCTTTGATTCCTCAAAGGTCAGCTGACTGCTGGCACTCGCGACATCATTCTCACAGTAAGTGCCGTCTTTCTACAACGAAATGATCAAAGCATCTAATCGACGTATCAGTTGCTTGAAAGCGAACAAGGTTAAATGAAAAGTATGGCCAATATCGGACCCGGCTTACGCCAATCTTTTTCCATTCTTAAAAGTGGCTTAAAAGTGAACCGAATAGTGGTAAACCTTGTAAATATAAATCGATATGATATATAATGTTATATGGTATTACCGATAAGTATTGATATAAATATTCTCGAATATATCGGCTATTCCCAATGCAGTGAAGCGCCCACTTATACCTACTGTTACCCAGACGTTTGAACACTCCACGTTCAAGGGGAAATCACCTACGAATGCCCGAACAATGGGCTAACGACTGTTCGAAATAGATCGAAAATCCTGTACCATTGTCATTTCCATGCCCTCCCTACAGTATTTTCTATCTTGTCCTACTTTTTCTACATAATCCCTTCATAAATGGCAGCGGCACTAATATCAATGCCACATTTTTAGTCCCACAACAACAGGAACTTGCTCTTGCTAATGCAATAAGAGGAAAAATAGCTGATTAAGGTGTTTTTCATCATAAAACATTGTATCCGCCATGATCATTAGATGAAGGATATTTACTCTCATCTCTTGTTTCTTGAACTCCACGGCTGTTGGCTTTTTTGAACGAGGGATCGAAAACTAAGCCCTAACATGAAAGTAGGATATCGAAGACGTGGTAAACTACACTTCTGGTTAAGGCAAATTATGAATATCTGTATATGTGTGTTTACTTATTTATTACATGCAAGAATATCTTACCGAAAACTGGAGTAGGCAGGACAACGGTTGTTCATACTGATCCAGTTCGTTGTTGACCGCATCAATGATCCTGTTTCGTAAAATACTAGTGGCCACCATTATCTTGTCGTAGGCTCCACATCTACAGGGAGTATGTGGAGGACGGCTGTCGCTTCGAACTTCCATACTCTCCATAGCGTTGGTATTGCCCTCGTCCTCCGCATCGAAGTCCATGACTAAACAATTTCATCAAATTACACAGGGCTAACCTGGCTCTAACTAACCAGACTACAAGATGCGTTCATAGCTACAGTTACAGTTACTGGCTGAAATCTTCGAAAACGGTTTGTTGATAAAATATTCGGAAGGAACCTAGTCTTTTGAAGACTTTGGAGGCTTGCTTTACAGGTTGGATCTTCTCACTTCCACAGTAATTTGAACTAACACTACCATGCTCAGGCTGAAAGTGTGGCAGAAACAAGAGTCTTTAGCAGAACTTGAAAGCAATTAGTTGTTAATGGAATCCGAAAGTTATTTTTATGTACTGCAGAACCCTTTATTTGCAACTCTGAATCCAGGAATGGGGTCTTTTATAAGTGGATGTAATAGACAGTAATTCGCTCGTGGGACGATTTTGAGCCCTATGGCAGCTTCATGATCGAAACCACTCATAATCTAAACCAACTGGTTGGGCTAAAACGCGGTAGACTAGTACCATGCCTCGTCTAACCACAAACCTCCGAATTCCATGTAAACTTCATTATCTGGACACTTCTAGATAGCTAACTATCGTCGATAGCATGACTTCGCAAATTCTGAATAGGCATATAAGGGCCATTCTATGAATAGCAGCCGAATTCACGCACTGGATGATGATAATACAGCTGATTTCATGTTGAAGGGCAGAGCAACAGCTGAAAATTATGCCCCGCCTCTACCGCCAAGGAACGTACATTTATCCATGTGGGACCCATACGCATTAATGTCGAATACTCAGTTAACTTGGGAGCCAATTTCGTCTTTTGGAGGGCAATTTCTTTTGAAAGCGGTGGTCCTAAATTCCACTTTCCTTTTGAAGAGAGGAACTTCTGCAAAATATTTGTTTCTTCTTTGAATTCGGTTGTTTATATCCCTTGTTCCCGGTCTTTTTTGCATTATTTATCTCGAAGGCGGCATTTGGCTTTTTCTGAAATTGTTGTTCATTAGGAGAAACCATTGTGTTTCGATCTCTCGAGCAGTTGACAAATGATTGATTTTCCAATGGCACATCTTTATACGCTTCAATATAGTAATAGACTTTCTCCAAATAGATTGCATTGGAAACAATTCTGAAGTCTTGCCGAGATTTTTCATCATTTTTTTCGGTTTTTTGAGATTCTTGCTGCAGTTTTATATTTTTCGTGTGCCTTATTGTGTTTCTTGACTTTTTTCAATGCATGAAGCAGTCCTGAAGCCTTTCCAGGTAATATGGCGGCCCGTCCGCTCGTCACCGTTTATAATGAAAAGTACGAGGCTACGGAAACTCAAATCAAGCTTCCGTACGTATTCCGTGCTCCTATTAGACCGGACGTAGTTAGCTTTATTCATGACCAAATGTTCCGCAACAAGCGCCAAGCCCACGCAGTTTCGACGCTTGCCGGTTAGTTAGAAACTCGACTATATCGCCATTTGTTTTTTTTAGTTTTACCCTAAAATACTTTTGTTTTTTTTTGATCGTTTAGTAATGTTTTTATTCGTTACATTTACCTTATGTTATCAACTAAGAGTTTAAAATACCGATTTTGGAGTAGTTACACGAAGAGGTAGCTTAAGAAGGAAGATGGTCCAGCTTTAACGAAAGCATAACGGTCTAACATTATCCTTAACGCTGAACTGCTCCTAGACGATATCGTAGGGCTAAGGTTTACAGAAACTTCAAAATGGGAGATGGAGATAGCTTCAGAACTGGGTTCCTCCCAACACAATGCGGTTGCAGCAACTCACAAACAGTAGAATTGCTGAGGGGAGCTCTGGCCTGTTTGTCTAGAGCTTGTAACACAGCGCATTGATGCTATTTAGAGAAGGTCTCATCATCCTTTACTTGAAAAATAATTGGATTATTGCTGAGCCTGAGCTTCTTGTGCTGCCTTGGGTTTCCTTGTCCCCCAGTATCCGCCAGTTTGAACCTCTTCCAGTACGCGCTATTTTTGATTCAAGACTTCATCATCCTTTGGGCCTCGGGTATTTTTCAGTATTCAAGGCATCCTTGGGTACATTCAGGATATATAAAATGCCCAGTATATCTTTCGGAGAACGGTGATACAAACTGGCCCATTTTGGTTTTTTTATTGAGATTGATTTGAAAATTCTCATCATTATCTCCATTCTCGTCGTTCAGTTTCTAATTGGAAATGCAGCATCGGTCGAGCACTAGAAACCACATAACTTGGTGACCAGGACATGAAGTTTATTGTCCTTGTCACCATCATAATTTCATAATTTCTTTCCTTCTACCTCCCCTCTCGTTTTCTGCGGGCGACCACAAACCTGTTGTTATTCGTGCAGCTTTCTTTGTATGTTTTCGTACATAGCTTTATCTTTGTAGTGCCCTTTTTATTATTGCCCGAAAATCATCGTGCGCTAATTATTCTGTAGATGCATTGAAACCAACCATAAAAAACGGACACAGCTTCTAGGACTTTCCTATAGCATCAGCCACCGCCCTCAAAGTTCATTTAAAGCGATTGGCCCAGGGTGGTTTTTATAGAGAGACACGAAAGCGAAATGTACGTTTGTTTGTTGGTGTTACTCGTTCTATGTTCCCTCTTCTTTCTATAGTTCCAATGCTTTACTTCTTTACAGGCCTTTCATTAGTTTTCATATCGAATAACTACAATTCAACATTCGAAACCCTTTATTTTGGTATTTCGAAAAACAAAGTATGTCCCTACCCGCTGTTTTCTCATTTCTTAGCTTCGGGAATTATTGATTGTGTAATGAGTTTTGCAGCTGCGCCACAAAAAGCCTCGGCTCCCCCATATAAATAGTTCCGTGTTCAGTGAAGGTAATAATCAGTGTACCAATGCCTATTCGAGCAAAACCCCTACATACTATCATTATAAACTTAATATTGAAACAATGGAATTAATGTCATACACTTGGGATGCCATTGAATTGAGAAATACTATATGGAATTCGTTTCTGGAGTTATAACTTCTTAATTTCTGAAGTAAATTAAGTCACTTTATTTCAGGAAAGCAGCACTCCGCCGAGTCATGGGGAACTGGACGCGCTGTTGCTCGTATTCCTCGTGTGCGTGGTGGTGGTACCCACCGCTCTGGACAAGGAGCTTTCGGTAACATGTGCCGCGGAGGACACATGTTCGCTCCACTGAAGGTGTTCCGAAGATGGCACCGTCACGTCAACATCGCTCAAAAGCGCTACGCCATCTGCTCGGCTATCGCTGCATCAGGAATTCCCGCTCTTGTACAGGCTCGTGGTCACATCATCGACAAAGTTGCAGAGGTTCCGTTTGTTGTCAGCGATAAGATCGAATCCTTCCGTAAGACCAAGGAAGCTGTGACCTTCCTTCGACGCTCGCACATCTGGGAAGATATTGAGAAGGTGAATAACCTATTATTTCATCGTCTATGAATACGGATATGCTTATTCGCCTATAAACAAAGCTCATTTGTTTGTTTTTTCAGGTTTACGCTTCGAAGCGTACACGTGCTGGAACCGGTAAGATGAGAAACAAGCTGCACAAGAGAAAACTGGGCCCAGTTCTTATTTATGGGCAAGATGCTGATTGCGCTCGTGCTTTCAGAAATATACCCGGAGTAGACATTTTGAATGTGGAGCGTCTAAATCTGCTCAAGCTCGCTCCTGGAGGTCATCTTGGCCGTCTGATTATCTGGACCGAATCTGCTTTCAAGAAACTTGACGCGATCTATGGAACCCTCAAGGCTAACTCTTCGGAACAGAAGAATGGTTGGTCTGTTCCCCTGAACAAGCTCACCAACGCCGATCTCTCCAGGCTGATTCGCTCCGAAGAAATTGTCCGCGCTGTCAGGCCTGTCAAGAAGAACGTGAAGTCGGCAAAGGTGCACAGGAATCCACTCAAGAAGCACAATTTGATGAACAAGTTAAACCCATACGCTGCCACATTCCGCAAGGCAGCCAAGAAGACTGCGGCCAAGAAGTAAATTGTTACCTGTTGATAAAGATTGTTATGTTATCGTTTATTTAAGCCAATTCATTATAATAATCACTATGTAGTACTTTCGGAAGTGAAATTTGCCTCCTTGATCGACTTGGTCGACATTCATCGTGAGATCGGTCTATTTCATCTAATCTGAAAACGGCGACTATGACAAAATATTAGCTCTGAAAGTTTAAAAGGGCGGCTTACGTTGATTCCCGTTCAAGTTTTCGCACCGTTGTAGACGTAGTTTTTATTGTGGCATCAATTCGACTTAAAATGTCCCTCATGCTTTCTTGTGGGCGGTCATCTACCTTTTCTACAGGCTTCGATGGCTCACTGCGTTGACTTCGCAGTTCTTTAATGTTACCCGTTGTCCGAGGACCATCATTTCCTATAGGTATCCGTATAGATGTCTTCAGGTGAAGAGCCTCCATTGACCATAACTTGTTAGCACGAATAATGGCTGACACCTGAATCACCATGTAGAATGCAGGTAGCTGAAGGACAGCCAGAGTTTCTGTAGCCTCCACAACGGATCTTGTACTAGTACGCTACCTATACCTTTTGTATCATCGACTATTCCCGGTTTTTATGGGTAAAAGTTTTGTTATTACTAACCCTTAAAAAAGAAAAAAGAAGAGCGAACTCTTCATAAGAGAGATGCAATTGCTCAAAAAATCGTTCCAGAAGATCCCCGTATCCTTCGGCAACTACTTCGCTACTACTTTTGAAATTCTATGTCGTCTGATTGACCACCTTAATGGCGTCTGGTTTCTCTCTTAACCCTTAGCTAGAAAAAGGTATGTGTGAAATTGAAGCCCTCACACGACGTACCGAACACTTGCGGTAAAAAGGATGTCTACGTTCTGCCCTCCAAACAACACCATGGCCTTTGCCTATTTCGCCTCTTTGTGTAGTGCATAAAAAATATCAAATAATGTTCAAGTTTGAACAAAAAGAAAACTTTTAGTGTGTGTACTCACCGAACAATCGTTTTTAAGAGCTATGCCCTGCAATGTGTCGTCCGGTTTGACTGTATAATTTATGTATTTCCTTGGTAAATGATCTGAGGATGGCGGTTGAGTTGTGCCGTAGCGGCGTACCTTGAACATTATAATATCATATTGAGAAAGAAAGAAAAATGGTAAACCCAATTAGGAGACTAGATAGCATGGAAGGACGTTTTTGTTCTGCTAGGCCATAATCGCTTTCTAGTGAATGAGTTCATTTCTCTAACATTTAAATTATCTGGTATTAAGTAAATGTTTCAGTTGCACGATAGGAAAAGTGAATAAGGCTGCTCGAAAAGTTTCCGCTTGAAATCTTAGCTATTTTTACAGAGGGGCACATATGTCAGGGTTTTGCATTAGCGCAATAAAGGAAATGTCGCATTCCTAGTCAGAATGTCAGTTGCAGATGAAGTATGAGATACGCAACTTGTGCAAAAAGGGAAGAAATTACTGAGTACTAGAATAATGGATGGCAGCAAAACTAAGGTCAGGTTACATACTGAGAAATATACCAAGAATTGGCCAACTGAACGGAAATCGCACTTCAGATGGAGCGCAAGAGCAAGATGAAGCAGCGGTTACAATCAACAATAGAAAGTAGTAACTTTTTATTCCAACTTATATACGCTGCTTCACCTTGCTCCTCAATAGTAGTGGACGAGATCCTGATCATGGGGATGGTGAACCAAGTGGCTTATCGGAGCGAGTTCTGGATTTCGGTTACTTTACATATGTAAAGAAGAAAGAGAGGGAAGGCTCCTAACTATAGTATAATTGAGCATACATGTTTTACACAAGTATTAGATGTCTCCAGTATGATCCAGAACGTTCAAAAAGGCCTCCAAAAGAAGCATGAAACGCTTCGCATGTCATGAAATAGCCTTATTTGTTATCAGTTGCGAGCACAACTTTGTTAAACAAACTGAGCCACATGCTGGCAACACTCTGACAAATAGAATGAGACGAATTATTGGTCAACAGCTTCTGTGTCACGGTACCATACACAGAAAGATGGTAGAAATATCGGACAGTCTCGGAATCACACAAAACCCGTCTTGTGCATGAGAAAACCAGAGAAAGATAAGAAGAAGATACACAATTAAGGAGGAAATGTTTAAGCATGACAAATAATAGTACTTACCTTATTATAACCACATAAGAAAGTGTGTTCGTCCGGTTGACTGACGCTTGGCGCGTAGTAATAGTTCATTCTGTTCCATGTTGAATTCCGATCCAGGGCGTTTGTGACGGTCGTTTTTGTGGCGAACAACGGGTGCGGGGAGGAGAACGGGTTTGACGATCTCCCTTGGAGAAAGTTTTGCTCACTTCGCTGGAAAAGAAGAAACAATAGAAGGAATGAAATAAAATTAGTCGAAAGAATAAGTTTGCGCACTAAGACTTAAAAGAAAGGTGGTAAAGATTTCGAAGTCAGATCTTCAAGTCCGAGTTCAAGCGAGACTCTACAAAGCTATTCAGAAATTGTCTTCCATCGGGTGGTCCAAATAAGGAAGACCCACCCCGAAAGAAGGAATTCCAAAGCAAATTTTTAGGTTAGAAGCTTTAAATAGAAGTTTTGGCCCAAAGACTAGCAATTTATAGCTCTAGTCGAACAGCAAAAGGTCCATAGCACTTGAAGGTAAGAAAAATCAATCGTCATTAAAGTTGAATGAAATCCAGGCGCTAGTGGAAATCACTTAACGTAAACGGTGCATTACGGCGAGGCCGCATCGATCGCGCGACGACGAAGAGGCGGTCGCCATTATCCGCGCGATGTCGTGCGCGGCACCGCGTGCGACAGGATGCAGGTGATTCCAGCGGGAAGGATATATTGAAGACTCGAAAAGGTTGGGTATTACTATGAAAGTGCCGTAGGAATGGGAGCGGTATAGTAAGTTGGTATCTGTAAATGATGGAGGTCAAAAAGGTAACAGTTAAACTCACTGCTAAGGTCTACTGTTTCAGAACCGAGTGCTTTTTGAGGTTTTTGAGAACCTGCTTTACTCCGTTAGTGATTGTACTACAAAAGCAACTTGCAGTACTGGTGGAGCCATATGTCTTCTTACAGGACTTCCCGGTTAAAAGAGCCCGAGTTGTGAGGTGTGAAGCTGCGCTTGATTTGTCCGAGTTTGCATGTTGTCATCATTTCAATTGCAGTTGTTCGACTCGTCACTATATCGCCGGCAGACCGTCACTGAATGCTTCTAAATGGATAGCGATGCTTCTGAGCCATCGACGTCAAGCGCTTCGTTCACGAAAGATTCCAACAGGAGCAAGCTCGATCGACTAGTGAAGAAAGTGGGACGGAAGTTGTTGCCCAAAGCGGAAGACCATATCTTCGTACCTTCGGCGCTCTCATCACGTAAGCGGTCTTCCTTATCTTTGCTTTGATTGCTACGGGAGTGGTGTCTGACATTGTTCAGTACTCTTATTCGAGGTTCCTGATTTAAATTTCTGTTCTGACAATGATTTTTGGAAGTATATGAGCTGTTGGAATGGCCCTATTTCTCGCTAAATCTCATAGCTTATTTGATTGTATGTATTTTAATCTTCAATTACAACCCTCTCAGTTATCACCTGTCTCAAAGTTACCATGGGCTCTTGATGAGACAAGCGAAAGCTTGAATTGTTTCACAGCTCTTATCATAATGGATGTTGTTGTGCTCGTGTGCTTGTCAGGAATCCTTCACAGTCGATGAACTGCAAAAAGCATCCGCACTGCTGCTCGCCTCTTACCTTTGCTGTACACATATGTGTGAGCCACGCGTGCGGCGACCGATACCGTATGCGTCGCGTCGATGCTCGTTGCCGATGCTTTAATTCGCCGTTGGTTTGACGAAGCTTTAACGGTGAATACTGCCCTATCTTTCACATGTATCACCTGGTCATCGATTTCCCCGAGTGGAAACCGGTAACGGTCCCATCCGTCCTTGTGGCGATCCAGTGTAGTCCCATGGATCGTCTTTGCTCGAGAAACGTGAAACATAGCATCGAATTCAAGTAGTCTGTAGACCGATACCGCATCATGCATGCTTACGAAGTTCGGAACTCCGAATTGCTACCAGCACTCACGTACATAGAGAAATCAAGAGCATCTTCCTTTCCAATAAACAACGCTGACTTCATGTTCATCCTTCCTTCGTGGAGTGGGGGCCTCCAAGGCATAATTCAGAGTAGGAAGGACAGCAGTGTTGGAAAGGTGAGGCTGGATGTTCTCTGCCGTCTTCATTACTCTCGCGATATTCTTGAAAGCTTCCCGCGCTTTATATATACACAAAAAATTGGAGTCTTAAATCTTATATCAAATCGATTATTGACTGGACAATGGTAGCATAAATAAGAAAATACATAAATATAAGCTATAACAAAGTCCAATCAATTGAAATCGAGTTGAGCTATTTTTTCCTGCTATGCATAGCAATACTCTGAGAATCATGACTATTACAGCAAGCTCGTCGCGCATGTCGTATTCACCTTCAACGGATGACTCTCGACACTCACCTTATGACGAAGTGGATTGCAGAAAAAATAGTGCACCAGCTTCTGGTACGAGAATTGTATAAGTTAAATTGTTCTAGCATTTGCTCATCAACCCACAGTTCTTGAGTAAACTGACAGATTGTTTAAGAACTGTGGGGAATAGCTTGTTTCATGCTAGCGGCTTTACAAAAGACCTAATTTCAGTCGTAACACCACTACCTAGCCTTTTTATCAACACGTTTGGCGATGAAGCTGCTGGATCGGGATACGGCTGGCTCACCGATCCGGATGCTCCTGAGCCTTACCACGGAGTCGAGTCTGTTATTCGAGGTATACCTTACCCTAGATGAGCATGAGCCAGCCTATTTTCGAATTTGTTATTGTTTGTTCGGCAAAGCTTATAACAAAATAGTGCATATGAAAGGTGTTTTGAAACGAGATGTCGCAGGCTTTTGTTCAAATTTTTTCAATTTTCCCCTTCTTTACGTACGTTTCATAATGTTTTAACGCGGTGGCGTGCGTTTAATACTTCGAAAATTAAGATTCGATTGACACTAGAAATTTAGCTCAGCAAGTTGGTCTCGATATGGTGAAAGATAGAATACGCTTGACAAAACAAGAGATCGACACCTGCCGTCAAGATCAGCAAATGATTGCAGACTTTGTGGCAGACACTTTCCGTGATGAGCTGAATGCGGTTAGTCACTGAAGCTTAATTTCAACAAAAGAAGGTAGTTTTTTGTTCATCAGGGATATGAACGTACAAGACGAACAAGCCCGCAGTTCCACGCTAGAAAGTCCAGCGCTTAACATATTTAATTTACATCTAAAGTTACTGCTCTTCAAGTTGATTTTGATTGAATCGATCTTGAGCTACCTTTCGAGCTAACTTATGATCCAAGAGCTGCACTCAGCTATGGCTAGGTTTCAAAAATTTCGAGTTCTTAGGAGATTCGAATATGTTTTATCTCATAAATCGGCTATCGTGAAATTTTCATAGAAACATGCTTGACCTTGGTTAATGAACTTCTGCTCAATTTATTTCTACAGAACCGTGATGAATCGAAAATTCGCGAACTCGTAGAAGATGTGGAACGACTTCAGAAGGAGGTGGATGAACTTCGAAAACTGTCTCCGAGATCGGTACCACCTCCAAGTCAGAAATCACTTTTCTTTTTTTGCGCCCTAGGTTTTTGTTTTAGCTGCTTCGATTTTTCTTTGATTTTATCTCACTTGAAGGACCAGCTCCTCCACATCAACATCTTATATGGCATTGTATACGATGCCTCGAGGGAAACAATATGACGTCTTTTCGATGTAAATGCTCGTTTCCCCGTGTTGCGATTGATCCAAGAGAAGCCGCTAAATGCAAATGTACACATTGTAGCAAAGCAACAGGTGAGAATCACTGCATAAAGGTTTCGCATTGCTCCACACGATTCCCGAAATAGGAAAGAACATTCGCAACATTGCAGTGACATGATGGATAGTCGTTTAGCTGGACGCTCATCTGCCCCTCCCACTATTGCTGATGGCGACTAGATGTTGTTCAACAAACTGATCACAAATGGTCCTGCACCACCCTAATGCAGCTAGTCAATTCTAGAGGTTAATTTCCGTTTTTTCTACTTTTTCTTATGAAATAAATTTACTAAATCACTTTTGTCACTCGAATTGGAAGGCGATAATCACTTGCCGGAACATCGACGAGCCCCTTAAATTACACCGTAGGAATCATATGGTTTCAAGTCCGATTATTATCCTCGACTCGTTAATCGAAGCATTTGACAACTAAGTTTCCGGCACATAATTTTAGTGCCTCTGTGATTTTTACGAATTCGAAGTTTCGTTTTCAGACATTGCTCGAATAGTTCACGCTTGAATTATTTCGTGACGAAAACACAACAACTTCAGAGGACGGAATACCAAACGTGTGACATTGTACGTATCTAAACACCCCCAACTATTCCGAGAATTTTTTGAAGCCGAGCTTTTGCCTTTTTACGAACCCTGCAATCTTTGAAGGGTTTCGCTAGCATAATGTAACCTTGTTGTATTAACCTCTGAAACTCTCGAAGTTGTTACGATAACTCTTGCGAAACATACTTCTGATGCTGTATTATAGATTTTATGTAGATTATGTAGATTTGTTGAACTTTTCAGAAAGAGGGTGATTTAATAATAATGCGATGAAGTGTATTTAGAATGTTTCACTTTTTGCTGTGCCTTAATAAAAATTACTCAGTTTAGTGTGCTTCATTGTTCTAGCTCAGCTCATTTCGTCAACAATACGATAAATGCTTCTTGACTCTTATTCGAATATCATGTTGTTTCGCTTCTGTGTAATATGTGTTAATTGCTAAACTTCCTGCTTTTATTTGACTGGTATGAGATTCTTGTGAGAAATACTAAATCTTTGGTCAGTCGGTCATCTTGCCATGATACATGTTTACCTTAGCAAAAGCCGCAATCTCTCACTTAGCTAATGTTAAGGTACGTGATGTTTTAGTAAGTAGTTGAGAAAAATTGAAGTTAGTAGTATATAGCATGATCGACCTTGTGGTCTGCCTGGATGAGTCTCTCTTTTTTGCATCAAGTAGTGAATGGCAAGAGGTACCACTTTGCTAAGGCAAAATGAGGTGAATTTGGCTGAAAAACTTGATTCGCAATTTCCGTAAGGCTGAGTCTTTTATACATATTCTTTGGGTGACACTTTTGCGGCTGTCTTTATGACCGAAGATCAGGTCTCGGGGTAACACGATGCTTAGACTTCTCTTATTCTTCATATTATTGTTATCCTGTTATGAATGCACATGATAAGGTTGCCCTGGCCCGAAGTTAGAAAGCTTTCCCCGATTTTCCCCGGCTGTTACCCGAGGCAGACACTATCCCGACATCTTTTCCTGTGAACTATTACGTGTTGCGATATTCACACAAAAAATAGCCGTTGCGTGGTTTTCGAGCGATATTCCGTAAGAGTTAGTAAGATAGCGTGCTGTTTTTTGGATTGATAGGAGTTCATATCTATGACATAAAGTCTACGTAGTCTGTGACATTTCTTCACTCCTTGGCCATAAATAGTCTTGTGCAGTCTTTTGCTATACAGTCAGTTATTTCCTACTAGATTCACTTTACTTACCAGACTGAGAAGTTTTTGTTCAAGTATTGGTATGAAGCTGCAATCGTAGGGTCATACTCGGTAGAGGGCATTTCAGTGGTATAATTTCGAAGTCTGAAGAATTGGAAGTGACGAAGACTGCATAATCGTAGGTAATATAAATAACCTCTGTGAGCGGATCATGACTCACCTCCACAATTTTATTGCTCGCGGTGACAACTTCGAGGTGGACTCCTGTCCTTGCAGTGGATGAATGACTCATGTGCCTCCTTCCCACCCCTGGAGCCTTTCTTTCTTCTACATGCAACTCGCAATCTGGCTCAACCGCTAGTTCCTTAACCCCTACCCCACAACCTTTCACGGTGGAGGCGCTCAGGTCTTTCATGATGGGGAGGAAACGCAAAGACGATTTCATGTCTCATACCCATGCTATTCAGAGGCGCCACAGCCGGCAGTAGCCAGGAGCACTCAAATTCCTGACGGGAATCCGGCCCTGAATTGCACAATAGCTAGAGCCTTGAACCGTGACCTAGATTACTCACGATTCGAGGATCCGTCTTTATTTTCATTTTTTTCTTCATTTTCATTTTGTTTTGAGACAAAGCAGCCGTTTCAGTTAGAGGTCGACATGCGCATAGCATGTGATTCCATCGAAGCAATGCATTCATTTCATTTCGTTTTCAAGTTTAGAGCAAAATCGTGGTCATATGTTGATTTTGAGAATTCAAACCACTACATTAAGCTCGTCCGCATCTGCTCAGTCATTACGGCTTATAGGCTTGTTGACCTAGTTGCAGTTGGATTGCCTTCCTTACAGATATGATTCTCATTAGTTCACTTTTCTATTAATTACCTCATCTTAATCGCGACCGAGTTCTATTCCTTACCTTTGGTTCGGTTTTTTTTAATTAGAGCGGCTTTTTGTAATTCCAGATGTCAACCGTGGTTGATCAACTAGTCGATATGGGCTTCGAACGAGCTCGCGCTGAATACGCTTACGCTCAAACAGGAAATGGAGGTTTAGAACAGGTGATCAGTGTCCTTGACTGAAGGCTAATCCATGCAACCACTTTCCTTTTTTACGAGAAATAAGTGCGCTTTGCTTTCTTGCAGGTTATGGATTGGTTGATTAGTCATGAAGGAGAAGAAATCCCGGCCACACCGCCAGAAGATGCCAAACCTGGTGCGACGGACGAAAAACCGCAAGAGGCTGAGCTCACCGAATCTACTCCTGGCAGTTATAAATGCAACGAGTATGTATCGTAGTGTTACAGTGAATGCTCAAACTGTTGTTAGTTTCGAAAGCAACCATCATTTCAGTTGTAATAAGCTTTTTCGTGATGAGAATGGCATGATGTTCCACGCAGCCAAATCTGGCCACGAAAACTTTTCGGAGAGTACAGAGGTCAACTATTTATGCTTATTTGCTCCATTCAAGCATGCTATACTCACCGGTATTTATGAAAGAATGTGGGATGTTGATGGTTTAGGTCATAGCCGCATTGACACCGGAACAGCGTGCACAAAAAGCAGCTGAGTTGAGAGATAAAATACGAGCTGCCCGTGCTCTGAAGGAGGAGCAAGCCAGGAAGGAAGAGGTTCTTCAACATTTCCTCCTTCACCTTTATTCATAGAATTAGTCATGCATAGATTTTCTTCAACTGATGTTGCGCATTCAGATAGAGAAAGAACGTCGTCGCCGTGAAGAGGGCAAAAAGATGTTGGAGACCAGGGAAAAACAGAAAGAAATGGAATTGAGGTGACAGATCAATATTTTATTTTACACTTTCGAAGGGTTAGGTTGAGCTCATCATTGTTCAATAACTTGGTCAATGAGCCCAGAGTCAACTAATAAATTTCAACGCGAATCCGTTTTGAGAAAAAATATTGGATTTTAATCACACGTCATTATGTCCTCCTCACAGTTTTTGAGATGGCCCCACATGATGAGTCATATAGACTACGTTGTGATACATTCAGTTTGAGACATATTTTTAAGGGCGATAGCCGAAGAGCGACGTAGAGCGAAGCAAGAGGAGGCAGCTGCACGCCAGCGTGTTTTAGAGCAAATCAAATTGGATCGAGTAAGTTTTGTGGTATTTAAAAAGATCTTTACGGGGCCAACCCGCACTATGCCAACGTCTCAATACTTTTCTAATCTGAACTCAAGAGTAAGCTCTCCCTTTTCTCTATGCTCTACATTTTAAAGGACTTGATCTTGTGCAAGGTCTGCAAGTGATGATCTCTCGTTGTGCGCTTGGTCCATTTAAACGGATCATTTTTAACTAAAGATTTCGAAACGTGGTGGTTTGATCTTGTTCATTTGCTTCTTTAAGGAAGCTCGTAAGGCGAAGGCCAGTGGTCTTCCGCCTCCGGAAGCGCCTGCACCAACCCAAGCTTCAGCCCCTGCTGCACATTCGAGCCCTGCTCCAAAGACGGAATATAAGGAGGCAATGATTCAGGTGGTTCTCAGAAATCACTTATATTTTCAATTTCAACGCCGTTGTTTCCTAGTGATATGCTATCCATAAATAAAAATTGGTTGTATAGGTTCGTCTCCCCTCCGGGCAAGCAGTTCGGCAAAGTTTCGGAGCCTCTGAACCGGTACTTTTCTTTTCTCCCTTATTTCGTGATGCATTTCTAACGAAGTTATCGAATCAGTTAAGTTTACGCATTAGAAACGGAGGTTTTTTTCAAGTTCACGGTTTTTCACTTTTTTTCAAAGGCATTTTGAAGTCATGTCCTCAATAGATTTCTCCCATTTTTCGATGTTTTCTTTCCCTCTTGAATAATAGTGCAGACAGAATCTATAGAATACTCCTGGATTAGCGATTATAGGAATGGTAACACAACAGTACCTTTGTATAATTTCCAGCTGTCTGCCGTCAGACTATGGTTGGAGATAAATCATTCGGATGGAACGCCTTTCAGCCTTTTGATGCCGTTTCCTCGTAAATTAATGACTGACGAAGATTATGACAAACCACTGAAGGAACTCGGTACGCTGTTTTACCTTTATAATTTTTTATTTGGATTTATTTGCATTCCTAATAGTAGGCTGAACAAAGTGAATGGGATGCGAATTTTTTCATTTAGGACTCGTGCCTTCTGCTAACTTTGTGATGACTCGTTGAATCGAACTCGAACGCTTTCGTCTAATGTGCACGATATCAATTTTTATAGAGTAATAGTGCTTTTACTTCAGTAAAAGTTCTTCGTCATCTTCGCGAATTTTCTCATTCCTGAAAACTGTATTTGAGGTGTATTTGAGAATTTCTATTGGTAAAAGTAATTATCTTCTCTCATGTCTCTGTACTTATCTTTCTCAAATACGAGGTTTTCAACGTCAAAGTTTTTAAAGCCAATAAATTTCTCGATACTTTCTGTTTTTTCGTATGTGAAAACAAGGCTCATATCTTCCTATTAGTACTGAGCGTTGTTACAATCTAGTTCTGGCGCTATTCAGAACCTAACCGATTAGAAAGTGTTTAAGTTCTTTTTTTTTGCTGTTACACTAGCTGTAAGAGTTGATATCATCGTAAGGTAGTTTTCGGACGTAAGAGGCAATTCCGTTCACTGATTAAGATACCGTCGAACTCTGCTATTAGCGGTTTAATTTTTGAGGCTTAAATAACAAAAGTCCATCATGGTTAGGTGAAAAAGAGCCAGAATTATTGAATAATTATGTTTCTGTCTAATTCAGTGGATTTTTTGTTTTAGGGTCCTGTAACATGAAGGGAATCCTGACGTTCCCTGATTTAATATGCAAGTTCTATTCCTCTATGGTGCACGACTCCTATCGGGGAATCAACGACCACAGCCAATGAGGTTAATTCGGATTAGTATTCTGTAGGGCTATAAATGGGCAAACCGTCATACAACTGATCGACCAAAGCTCTAGAACGTTCTAATAGAATGTGCTTACAGGAAATGCGTAATGAGCAGAGGCTAGATGACCATGGCAAGTGAAGATAACTTGATGGTATGATGCTGTGAATGAGAGTAACAGAACTCGTCAAGGATTGCGCCCCTTTATCAAATGATTGCAAGTAAGTATTGTAATTGTTGAAAGCGAACGATTTATCTCGGTTTACAGGCATTACTAGGTTGTTTGAAAGAGAAAAATCTCAAACTTGATTAGTAGGAAGATTACTTACATTCAGGAACCTTACTGTGTTTTTACTGTCAATTTTTTGTTAACAGCTGTTTTCCACAATTCCATATGGGCCTTAGTAAACCAGTAAGTAGCACCCATATGACCTGGCAGTAGGTATCAGAGGTCTTGATAGTGGTAATAGAAAACTACAGTGTACAAAAGCGCAATCGAGTCAACCGCAGAATATCTTATTCTTAGTTCTAAACTCGAAATCTCAGTGATAAGATTGGGATTAGCCAGTTTAAAGGAAAGGTTAATCTGGCTAAAGTAATAGTTATATACCATTAATACTTAAATGATATGCATTTGAAAGAGAAGTTATTATCATTAGAAAAATCTTGTTTACGAAAGTGTTGAGTGTAGAACGTCTGTTTTAAAACAGGACGCAAACTTGGGCTTACGCCACGGCTGTGTTTATTCTTCACACTTTCGTGGCATTACATCCGAGCTGCCAATGATATTCTTGCCATAGTCTACCTCACTTTGCACAGCGGTTCGAATGGAAATACTGCTACAAGTGGGTTATTGAATTTTGGAGCCAGAGATGCCAGAGATGTAGATTTTCATAGGACTGGGTTTGTTTCAAACGAGAGACTTCAAGCCTAATCGAAAAATGCAAAATCAGCTGAATCTCTGAAAGATCTTACAAACAACATCTATCCCAAACCAATGGAACAAACAGATTTTTTCTGATTCAGCTCCCGTTCCGAAATGGTGAAGGTACTTGTCCCCAAAGAAAAACCTATTTTTATTTTCACATTCTGTTCATTTATTCATATTTTTTATAACGAGTAATTTCATATTTGGGCATCATTTTTTGAGTAGTGGTCATTGCCTTTGTTTGAATAGATCAATATAGCATTTTGGGGCGCAATATTTCTTTGGAAAATTGCTGCAAAAACTGAAGAGCCAGACGTCGCCACAGATGGCTCGTTTACGCGGCGTCAGTATGAGTCGTCAAAGTCGTTAACGAACCTTCACGAAGCGGTATCTATTGGTCAACGAAGAATAGATACGATGTAAAGTAATATGAGTAGAAGGCGAATGTCAACTGGCGCCTGAGTATGCCAGCGATGGTGAGTTGATACATGAGTAAACAAAGAACCACAAGGTAAACTAATTTCTTGGCTTGGGTTTTACGCGGTAGTAGTCCTTATTGTGTTTTGTGCCACTAGCCATCACAATCTATTTTTCCCCGGAAAAAAATTGATGTGCTTGAATCTGAATCTGATGCATCTAGCCAAGTTATAACTGTTAGCCGGTTGGTCCTCGACTTATGTGTAAAAGGTTATGGGGCTCATTAGCTTGGCATCCACCTCCATGCGATATCTCTAGTCCATTGGGTCGTCATTATTCTAACGTAACGTAATTTATTCTGAGATGGACGGCAGTAAAAGTTACTAGGTACAGCTGTAGCAAAAAACTTAGACTAAAAACGAAAACCTGGGTTGCATATGTTTGACTCATGGTATGCAGTGTGTACAAAACTTATTCATCTGTGCTGAATTCTAGCTAGCAGTTATGCCGTACACTTCAACCCCACATTCACCAACGTCTACTTTATGCGAGATTTTGACAACAGATTCCGAGCTTACCTTCGGATTTTTACTCTTTGTATCTCTTCAAGCCATTGAACGGTCATACAGAGTGAGAAGTGTACGCCAATTGAGTTAAGTAGGTAGTCTATATAAACAACCCGAAAAGTATCAGTAGGCAAGTGTATATCTCTAGCTAAGACTGGCCACACCAAGAGAGCTTCCTGCAAAGAAGGTCCTGTTCACTGTTCGGTGAAATATGTATTGGAGGCGCGCACCTGCGGAGCTTCTAAATAGTAGCACCAATATGGAACCTGCAAAGTATGGGTATTTTGGCCTCGCGACAGCCCACTCTCACATTCTGCAAAGGGAACTTGAAGGATCATGCAGAAGGACGACTTTCTTTTCTCCCCACAACATATTTTTAATCCCGTACCAGCTGACTAGCCGTTGTTTTTCTCGCTCGCTTACTACCTAAATGGCAACAACTAATTATCGTGAGCATCTCGAAACAGGGTTCTAGAAACTGTTTCCTTTAAAAGCAATACAAATCTGGGAGAGAGGTATTTACAAGGAGCGAATGGGCTGAGGGCAGTCTGTTCAGTTGCACCCAAACAATTAAGTTCTAAAAGAAGTTGCAAGTTGTAAACAACTAAAAACGAAATAGTGCAATAAATAATCAGTTGATGAGATCAACTATTCAAAATCCGAATAAGGTCCAGAAATGTTTGAAAGTTTTTGAACTTATGCAATCGTTGCTGTAACCGTAATCGATTACAGTATCCCAATAGTTTTCATATTTTCCATAATAACAATAAATGCTAGGCTCGCAGCGGAATATAAAATATTCGTTATATTATATTAACTATGTGAATTCGAAGGAATGCAAGGTTTGGCTGGCCTATTTCGAAAGATTGAAATGGTAATGGTGTTTACATAGCATAAAAACCTATTACAATTCTTCCTCCGAGGAATTAGGAATAGGACGAGGAAATAGTACATTTTCCACCAACCCCTTGCTTGACTATTCATGAATTGTTCATTCCAGAAAATATTTTCGAGAAGACTGACTTTTTGGAAACTTTAGCGATTGTACAATAGTGTTATTAACGAAAATGTTAACCTCAATATAAATGATTGTAACGATAATAAAGAGAGAAAAAAGAAAAATCTTCAGCGTAAGTCCGTTCCTTCTTTAGGATGCACCCCCGCACTCGACTTCTATCCAGAATCGTAGTGGAATATTGAATGCGTATGTGCCCTATACAATAGCTTGAAGTGGCCAGCCGATGTGCAAGTCTGTGCTTTTATCCTCCCAGACGAGTCTGCCACCAACTAATCGACCGCGGAGTATTGGAAGGCTTGGCTGGTCTAGGCGAGTTCCAGGATTCGATCCCTGGACCATGACGTATGGTAGTGCGCAACTTGTCACTCCACTATCTCTGCCTAAGAATAATATTCATAACTGTAGTACTGCTGGTAATGATAGTAATATCAGTAGTGGACAGTGGTGGAGTGCCAAGTGAAGTATAACCGCTCTCATGGTGCGAGGATCAAGTTCAGGTTTGATACCCGCGTAACCCAACCAAACCCTTCAACCGGGTCGGTTAGTTGGTACTAACTCGGCTGGGAGGATAAAGGACTGGGTTGTATATCAGCTGGTCGCCGCAAGTTGTTTCAGAGGGTTACATTTTCTTTCTAAACGCCGCTACGACTCTGACTGGAGGTTGAATGCGAGGTCCATCCTAGAGACGGCATCGGTCAACACCCAAAGCCTTTACCCTTCAGGCGTAATATTAGCTGTAGCAGTTAAGGATGAGCTCCAGGAAATTAACGTCGAAAATTTTACAAAAGTTCAAAAAAAAGGTGTAGGGCCCAAATGACAAGAGTTCTTGGTTGATGACAACTTGAGGTGTTTCTTAAGCTTGATATCAATCCCTTTACGGAAATAGTCCAAAATGTTTTCAATGTGAGTGTGAGTAATGACGAAACCTTTTCCTCCTCCATCATGACCTTGGGATTTTATGGCCATGTATACTTTCCCGTGAAGTAGGCGGCGCTATTCATTCCGCTACCATTTGCAGATGGTGCAGCGCTTATATTTGCATTTCCTTACTTACTCTTTTCAGCAGGTTATCTAATTTTGCCAATTTACATATAGTTTACGAGTTGTTTATTTATTCGGTTGCCTATTTATTTTATTAACTTCGTTATTACTTGTTTGTATGATAAGAAATCAAACAGGATTGAATAGGATGAACCTTTATTATACAATTCATTTTTTTCACTAGTTCAAAATCTAACATTGATAGGGAAGTCTAAAGGCAGATCATTGCTGTTCTGGTGAACTCATCACTTCCTACAAAATCGTAATGACGTTCGAGCGCGCGGCTTATCCAACTGTTTTCGAGAAATGGAAAGCTTTAGCCAATCAAAGGGGTGTTCCTATGGTGGCAAGAAGCTAACGGGTGTACAGTCATTCGGCTGGACCACACTCGAGCCTTCAAAGCTCTCAGTAATTTTAAGG
The DNA here is from genome assembly GCA_000469685.2 of Haemonchus contortus. Taxonomy (NCBI): domain Eukaryota; kingdom Metazoa; phylum Nematoda; class Chromadorea; order Rhabditida; family Trichostrongylidae; genus Haemonchus; species Haemonchus contortus. Next base: position 40,533,510 of record LS997562.1, read on the forward strand.
CCAAGTTATTGCTTTCTTGTTCTACATTGTGGGATCCTGAAGTCATTGACTACGCAATGAATGCGGTTCCGTCCCTACGATTGTTGAAAGTCGAAGGGGTGGCTCATCACATAAAACTCGATCAAAGCTGACTATTTTATATTTTATTTCTCATTGTTCCAAAAATGGTGATCATGAATAAGCTCTCTGAAAAATGCAGGATCCCATCAATTTTAAGGAATATTCAATCACCGATGACGAATTCCATTGAATAAGTGCACTTCAGCGCTGGCTTCTCGATAGGCTTGTCACTGAAATTTCCTCATAAGAGATTCATTTCCATAAGAGAAAATTTCCGACACAGATATAGTCATTCTTATTTTAGCAAATATCCGATTTGAGATTTCCGTTGAAGTATCTTCGAGAATTTCTCTAAAAAATGTTTGTACGGTATGACCTTGCTAGACCACTTAGCCGCTTCACTGTCGCTTCTTTTTTGCCCAGAATTGTTAGCTTTGATTTATGTCCTTTCGTTGTCATTCTCAACCTTGTCGTCGAAGTGTTTATTTCCATTCAGATGTCGCTGCAGGCCTGCTTGTTAATTATTCTTTTTTTGCTTTTTTTGGAATGAGTTTTGGACCTTTCAAATTAGATAAAACCTTTCAAATCAATTTATATTATATTATGTAATATTTAAGTTATGAGTAATCCTGCAGTTCAAAATTTAACAAAAAAAGGGTCTCAAAAAAAACCAACCCTAAAAGAAGAATCCGGATTAGAAAACGCTCCTTTCAAAAATATTTTTTTTCGAATTTTTTCAGAGGAACTAGAGTCTGAGGTATAATGGATTGGACAGGTCCGGGTTAGAGAAAGTGTTGTGGTTAGATGGGCAGTACTGCATGATCGCAACTAAAATCCCAGCTGAGCTCTTTAGGTTTCCATTTTTATCTGATCTGCTTCTTCGTAGGTAATGTAGGTGAGGATCAAGAACTTCGGAGCAAGTTGCTTTTTGATTTCATTGTGCGAGTTCTGCTCTTTACAAATGAACCACAAGAATGAACAGATGTCATTTGCGTAGCACATCATTTGAAGGCACAATTCATGATAAAAATGGTTTCTGAGGTTTCCCCATAGGATGAATTCGAGGCAAGGGAACCAATGTAGGAGCAACTTGTAGGAGGCCCATAGCGATAGTGGAAGGCACTTCTGTACAGTTCTGGCTTGATGTTGTCAGCTCTTTGAGCAATTACAACAACTAAAATCTCGTCCGAATACCCCTTCCATCTTATTTCCGTCATGGTAATCACGTCCAGCCTTTTTTCAACGGAGCCTTGTTTTTCTCGAAATTTGTGAGTTTTTTCGCTTTTTTCACAACCGATGAACTAATCCCAACCTACACTCCCGCTCTTCGAATAAAACCTCAAATTACCTCAAAATTATCGTGAACTGTGCCTTTAACAATTTTCAAGATTGTCTGTTTCATTATTTATGTTTCTAATACGGTAGCTTTTTGAGTCGCCATTTATCTGTAATATCTCTCGATGATGGAAAAATTAGACACATGGGAGTCAGAGGCATTTAGATCCTTTCCTGGATCCATAAAACCCGTAGCTCCCATATGTGCACTTTTACGGGCTTTGTTTCTGCTAGTTTGGACGGTTCTCCACTTTCTTGTTAGAATAACCTGTCCCTCTGCCTTTGTGCCCACTCATTACATCTTTGTCCTTTTTTCTCTATTATTTGTAGAAGGCGCATCAAATGGGATGTGAAAGGTTTGTAATAGTTACAGTGTAATCTTAGGACGAGTTATACCTAGGGCATAAAACCAGTTGTGAATGTGTAAGATTTCTGGGGTTCTTAAAAGGCACAAAAGATGGACGTGACTAATACCCTTTCACATCAGTGGAAATTGGGTGCGCCACGCACCCGTGTTTTATTCGGAGTCGTCAAAGCATCTGATGCGTCAAGAGACTGGGTAGCCCTGGGTAAAGGATACTGAATGAAAAAGTATTGGATCATAGACTGATTAACAGAAAACAGCGTATTCTTATTATCTAGGAAGCCTTGGAATTTCAAAATTGAGATTTAAACCCCCCCCCCCCCCCCCCCCCCCCCGGACGATTGGAATTTAACGTGCGCGGTAGTAGCGCCAGCTGGTTTCTGATCTGATTGTGAGGGGTAATCATAGTTTCCTTTCTAGCAATGCGTTAGAAATAGAGAGGCTGTCTTTAAAACTGTAGGAGTGCATATTAGCAGAAATGGGATTTGATTGGGAAACGTCTTGTTCATCCTGAGGGCAGCATTCGCATACGAGGGAATGTCTCGAGGATAGGGTCCACTTTTGCATCTGAGCGTCTTGAACATGTAGCGCCTGCCTTTAATTGTTTTCAATCTATTCAAGCTCCCCGATCAGGTCATGCTTCTTTGCATCCTGCCTTTATGGGAAACTGTAGCGCCAGGTTCTTGTTAAATCACTAATGGCTCCATTTGTCTTTAAGCCAAAATAAAATGCAGAAAAGTATTAAGCGTTTTTGAGAAGAATCAATGCCTTTTAGTCATGCCATGCATTCGACTCATTGCTCTAGTTAAAGAAAGATATTCGAAAGATTTCTAGATGGATTACTGCGGTCTTCACGGTTGTTGATGTTCAGACCAGTATTTTTAGTTAGTCTTTTCTTCCAATTCTGGAACAATCGTGGGATCATGCGAACCGTGAGCCCTGTGAAAGGAAGGAGCTCACGGTTCGAATGATATTGAACTCTGGAACCCTTCCTTAGGCAGATGCTGCCAGACGCTATTTGATCCCTTTGCAGTTTCTGGTTTCCCGTGTTTTTTAGAATGGATTATCGGAAAACAAATTCGTCATTCTCCCTTAATCTCCCATGGGGTGAAGCATGCCTCTAGCTCTGGATGATTTGAAAAAGAGGTTCGTCTTTCTTCCGTTGAAAGTGAGTCTGTCGACACTTTTTTCCATGAATTTGTGACCGATCGACAGCGAAACTGCCCTGACAAAGACAAATTGCTTTTCAAAATGCTCTAGAATGTTTTTGAACTTTCGAAAAAGCCCAAACATGCGACCATCAGGCAGAACAAACATATAAGAGTTGGGCGGTAATTAGTATGAAATTTCCTCCCGTGATACGCCATGTATCTAGCACACCTATACCTGACTCTTTTCGGCCATTTTTCTTAGTTTACACAGAGTCAGCTGGACGAGTTTTCACTTTATTCATCTACAGTGCGTTTCATAATTATAAGGTCACCCTCAATTTTTGCACTTTCAAAAAAAGTAATCATTAAGGATTTTTTCTAGCATCATGAACAGATTCTGCAGCACGAATAACCTAGGTATCCGTTGCTTAGCCGCTGCTGCATTCTTCTGAACTTTTCTAGAACAGTTTATCGGTTTTTGCACCGTTTCATAATTATAAGGTCACCCTGAGAAAGTGAACAATTATTAAGGAAAGAGAGGAAATTCGTGTTTGAAGATACTTGTAAAGGTAAGCATGTGTAGCAAAGGCATTTCTAAACCTGACTGTCAACATGGCTCGGGGTCATCTGCTTTCCTCTGATGAGAAGGCTCATCACGAAGGTGGGCTCCGTACTCGAGCCATTTCCAGGCAAATAGAGAGATCCCCTTGATCCATTCGGAGATTTCCAGAGAGTCCTCATGTCGTCAGATATAACACCGACTGTGGACACCCATGAAAGATTACTACCCGTGACGTGAAAATTCTGAGGACTGTTTCCAACAGTACGTCCTCCTTGAACCAGATCCGATCGGAATTAAACCTCTCTGTGTCGAAAACTACAGTCTGGAAAGCAGTGAGAAGATGCGAGAACATAACCAGGCAAACAATGGAGAAGGTGCCACGAATCACCGATCGTCACAAAGAGGCTCGACTCGGATTTGCAAAGATGAACCTAGGGAGAGATTGGGCAAAGGTAGATCTGCATCGAAATCTCACCATAGAGCTGAATATTTCCTACTCAGGTCGTCTTTTCGGATGAAAAGAAATTCAATCTGACGGGAACGAGCGGTACTAACGCGACTTGAGGAAGGAACCAGTCTACTTCAGCCGTCGCAGTTTCGGTGGAGGAAGCCTATGGTGCGGGGTGCGTTCTACAATGATGTCGTGTTGTCGTGAGCTGCAGTATGGATTTCAAGGATTACCAGAAAGTCTTGGAGCATCATATAGTACCTTTTCTATGCCATCGCCGTCACCTCAACTATGTCTTTCAACAAGATAACGCCTACAATCATGTGAGCCGTGCAACGGATGAGTGGCTGCAATGCCAATAAATAAGCGTCCTGCCATGACCAGCCTGCAGTCCCGATCTCAATCCGATGGAACATATCTGGGACATAATATTCAGACAGGTTTATGCGAATAACCGTCAGTTCCAGGGCAAAGAAGAGCTGAAGCGAGCACTTATCGAAGCATGGAGAGCAACCGATGAGGAACATCTTCGAAACCTAGTTTCTGGTATGCCACACAGGCTCTTTGATGTTGCTCCTAAACAAGGAGGAGCTATAGATTATTAACTGTTGTACATATGCCATTAACATTGATAAATCATTTACTTCCTCAGGGTGACCTTATAATTATGAAACGGTGCAAAAGCCGACACTATCTTTAAAAAAATCGTAAAAAATTTGAGGTGAAAGATATTGCGACCAAAATTTGAGTACGGAGGTAGATTGTGACGAGGAATCTACCAGTGTTTGCCAAAAAATTCCATTCTGGCTGCTTTCTCCGGAATCGCAAAAATCTGGGGTGACCTTATAATTATGAAACGCACTGTATATAAATTCTTCTAGCTGTCTGACCTATTATTTGACTACTTCACGGGCTGCGTAGCCCAGTGTCAGGAGGCTCAAAAAGAGCATTGCTCATTGAACATTGAACTCATTTGAACCCCCAAGTTGCACCTCTCTGAAAATCAATCTAAATGCGTAAATATTATGCGAATATCCCCTCGCTCCTTCAGGCCCCTGTACAGGCTTATCTCTGTGATTTTGAGTAAGAGTCAGATTGATGGCGCATTCCAAAGGATTCACCGATTACCTCTGATGTTTCCATTTTTCTCTCAGAAGACGCCTTGATCTTTTCCTTTGTACTATTCCGTTTGTGGAAGAATCATTTTGGGTCAATTTATCATCTTTTTGCGAAAAATTCGCAACTGATCAGTAGTTGCCGAAAGGCGTCGTTCAAGAATAGAAAATTGTGCTCAGTTGTCAAAGATACAAAAAATTTCTGAAATTGTTCGTCCGCACGAATAGGCCCCGTTCAGAGTAGAGTTTCCTGTAAAAACCCTGCAGAGGTTCCAGTTTTAGCTGTCGTACACATGCTCAAGGAGTGTTATCGTTCGATACGAATGATAGATGTCCCTTCAAGAATTCCTAGACTGCTAGCGCTTAGTGTTCTCAGGAATATGATAGATTGCTCCTAACGAGAACGCGTTTATTATGTTGCCTTGTAAAATTTTTATGTTGTTCGGGAGTTTCCTTATTCCTTCTTCGTACCGTTCAGAGTGATCTCAATTAGTATGTACCAACTTAGGGCGTTTTCAGAGTTATCCTTATAAATTGTCGGTTGCGAGTTGGGAACTAGGGGTGATGGCAAACTTAATTTGTTACTAATAACTTTCGGTCATCCTCCTACAACTGCGCCCGTTGTTATCATTTTATCACGTCCTATCACTCTATACTTATCATTCGATAGCAATAGTTACGTTGTAGTCCATTACATACTCAATAATGAGTCTCGTGGGACCGACGGGATAAAATTATGTGTTTGAGTGGAAGAGGAACTTTTTTGTTTTCTCATTTCAGTTCAATCATCTGCTATTTGTCTGAAATTGTCGAACCTCTCTCAGCTCATCCTTTCATTTGGCTCGCTGGACTGAGTAATTTGAGCAAAGGAGGATACCATTCTTTCGCTCATACTCAGAATTTTATTCTTTTAAACACGCATTCAGCCTCTTGTTGACTTTCTCGAATTTATATGAGCTTTGTAAAAGCTATTAGTAATGCGGAGGTCGTGTAGTGTAGATGCTATTACTCACGCATGGTGCTGGGAATGAATCCCGGATCGGTATCCACCTAGGCCAACAATTCTCCATCCCTTGGGCATTGATTGATTGGTACCAGGCTCGTCTGGGAGAATAAAATCACTGACTTTTTCGTCGAAGTCGCCCCAAAGTCAGTGTATTGGCCAAATACGCATTCAAAACGCCTTTTCGAATCTTGAATGGAAGTCGATGGTGGGGCGCATTCCAAGAACGGCATTAATTGATGCCAAAACGGTATCCTTCATCCTTGTGATTGATATATGTTAGAAAACTTCGCTACTGTGTAAAAGCTGTCGAGACTCGATGTTCGCATCGGACTCGTTGGAATCAAACAAATGAGGATCATGACCACAGTGGAAGGCAAGTCCGGGCATTTCGGTCTAGTGATGCTTGCTGATGCACACAGACCACTACCTTTTTTGAGCTTCTTTGGAGCACACAGTAAATGGGAAAATGAATGCAATGGACTGCCATAATTGGAGGAGCCCATCAAATTAGGTTTAAGAGATTTCTCAGAGGAGAATGCAATCTCGAACAAGATTCTTTTTCTGAAAATTAGTTGAGGTCGATTTCGACCACTTACCAGTCAGTGCTAGCGGGTGAGGAAGAGTCCACTGACAAGCGATGCCCAGATAGCCTGAAGATCGCAGCATATCACAGGTTTCTGTATTACTTGTCTATAAAAAATCTGTATTTGGTATACGAGCTAGCTCGTGCTGAACTGGCAAGGAAATTTAAGAAGAGTTGACCGATATAGAGAGAAGCTTGCAAAGAAGGCATTTTTTTGATTAGGCCGATTAACTCACGATTGGCCTTGGAAAATGCGTGCTTTATTATAGCGAGAAACTACCGTGGATGAATGTGTGTAAGGAGCCAGAGTCTCATAGTGGACTTCTAACGGACAGCCTTGGCATCACCGGTGTTATCGCACGAACTTCATGTTGAATCCGAGCTTTCAAATCCTGTACCATACCAGTCTCAAAAACCTTCCAGGTGGGATGTCCCCATAGAGAGTAATCGCCGAGCTCAGATCGGCCGATCGATGGGGGCTATTGAAGTCTTACTTCTACTGATCAAGCGGCCCGGGAAAATGTTTCTCAGTGGATCCAGCGACGCTCTGGCTGTATGGCTGGTTGCTCCATCTTGTTGGAAAGGTGTAGAACGGTTGGATCACCGATCACCGCCTAATTCCCTCGATGCCCACCGCCCTTTCCCTCCCTCCCTCATCCATCCACTTTACCAGCTTTCTTAAAGGCACGGTTCCCGATAAAAAAGGTGACTCTCTCGTTCCCACCATCTCGGCGCTTAAGGCATAGTGGAAGCCCCGTTGCTGCCGTAGTTCACTTTCCCACCCCTCGATCGGTGTCACGTTAGACGAGTGTCGAGACAATACTGATTGCTATTATTCGTTCTAGGACCCACGCGCAGTCAGCTAATCGCCGAGTGATGAGGCGACATTTTTCTCCCATTCTTTTTTCCTCTGTTTTTCTTTTTGCTGCCGCGATGCCTTATTTAATTTCCTACTCCTAGAGGCTGAAAAAGGTGAGCTACTTTTGCTGTTACTAGGGTTTTTTCGATTATTTGTGCTTATAAGTGAATGAATTTTTGCTTACCATTGTCTGTTTTTCGCACCAGGACCCACACGCACGCAGTGAGACACGTTGTATAGCTCGTCCGCACACCCCACTATTCTTCATTTTTCTGGTTTCATTCTCGTCCAGCCCTCTTTTTAAAGGTTTTTCGAAGCCTTTTTCACTTCGGAAACACCGATGCACGCAGTTTCTTCACCTCAGTCGCACTAGTTTCGATCTTGCCTTCCATTTTTCATCATAATCTGGATTATACAAAATTATCGTGAACTGTGCCTTTAATCGTGCACTTTGACTGCCCGTCGCAAAAAACCAACTTTTCTGGTTCGAATCTGTATGTGTTTCTTAATGCTTAGAATCATGCGATTTGGCTGCCATCCCTGTACAACTTGGAAATGGTGATTCGATTGGCTGGACTAGGCGAGAGAGCGTCCAATTTGGGTGACTCATTTCATTTTTTTGTCTGTCTATTTCTTGGTAAGTGGGCTGTTTCATTTAGGTGCATAATATCAAACGTAACATAATTATAACAAGTAGATAATATAATAATATAATTGTATGAAGCTCGAAAAACGGATTGAGAATGAGAAGGGTCAACGTTCAAATTTATACGCATTAGTTCTCCCTGGCGGCACAGCCTTTTATCAGTCTGGCAGTCGATCTATCTTTCAGCTCTGCAAATGTTGCGATTTCTACCTGGCTTTTCTTTAGTCGGAGGATTTCATTATCATTTCGTGCTAAATCACTTTTTTATTTTCTTTCATTCTTTTCTCACTCATTTTTTTTTCTGGACTCTAATGAGATATGCTCCTAGCTACAAAGTTTTTAGTAGTGTGAGGCTTCTGCTTTTGTAAGATGATGTGTATTTCGTTGGACTCTCGAAACTGTGTCAGGAACTCGGATTTCTGTTGGAAGAGCGAATATGGGGCATGGAATCTGACCGTCCATCTGTTTGCCTGGGAACACGGTCGGTTCATGATTGGTATTGGCCATGAAAGAGTAACGGTTGAACTGGTTATCATGGTCAGCCGATCTCTGTGAAAAGCGCCATAGCGCCATTGGCTGTATTGAGTTTTTTTAAAACGTAAATTTGTAAAAGGATTTAAATGTGCGCTTTACTAGGGCAATGAATCGTAGAATTTGAGAAGGAAGTGGCAAGCTTCAATTTCTTGGAGTTTTGCATCATCTGAGCCAAAGATGCAGGACGGACCATTGGTACGTTCAGTGAATTCGAACTTCTTTGGAAACTTTTAACACTTATCTCACATTTTCTTATTTATTGTCATATGTGTTCCTTATTTGTTCTGAGTATTGCCCGCTTAACTCCTAGGCAAAAAATAGCTTCCCAAAAAGTCGCGGAAGTTTTACAGGAGGTCTCTTGGTTACTGAAATGGGAGGTATGACGGTGATGCGACAGAAACCAGTTTGCGGGAGCTGTTTTTATTGCGATCTCGGCCAATTCTTTACTTTCGTTTATGTAATGACGAGTAAATGTCGTGGTGAACGCAATCGCTCCTCCCTTTTCCCTGAAGCCACGCCCCCGATTAATGTTCTTCATCTCTTTTGCGTTGTAGTAGTTAAACAAAGACAATATAACACATTAACAAACCAGATCCGGTCGATGACAATGCTGGTAAACGGGCAGTTGGTTGTTGTCAGTTGGTTGGATTTGTTGCCGCGTGGATCGCTATTCCTTTGGCGACTTTCTTGAATCCAGAAATTCTCAGCAGTTTAAGAAATGTTTTTTCTTCTGCTGATCACGTTCCTCTTTCTGTCCAGTCATTGTAATTTGTAAAATTCTTTGATTTCGATGTTTCCCTCCTTCAAGCGGCTTTCCGACAATCGTTTTTCCCACAAGGCTGCATATCTTCCTCTCCGTGGCTTCTTGGTTGATAAAGTTTCCGTTTTTGCCTGAAATCGCTTGACCTATCGGTAATTCAATCGGGGCCGACTGTAAAGTAGATAGGAGCAGTGTCAACTACCTATACGGCCCATGAAATTCAAATCCTCTTTGTCATCAGTGCTCTGCTGACCCCCACGGCTCACTGCTTATAGCAGCTACCTTCTAAGCGCCTTCGCGATTTTCTATTCGGTGGATGAGTGCCTGGCCATACTAAGGATTTGGCTGTTGTTGCTGACCTTGTTCTTTATTGTGGTCTTTGCCGCTCGAATATGTTCTTAAAAAGCATCAATATATTAGTGTTTGCCTGGAGTTGATGTGCTCGACTTATAAGTATTTAGAATGCGCCATGCATGTTTCCTTTATTCAGGGTTGAAGGGTTGAAGAGTGTTTAAATGCGTATCCCGTTTTTTTACTGTCTAGCCATGTCTGAATTCACTGAAAGAGGCCTAATGCAAATCAACCAACCTCGATAGAATGATGGGTTTGGTTGTTCTAGCGCTGTTTCTGCGGCTAATTTCCTACAGATGTTAGCGTTTTTGAAACGATATGGGTTTTGTTCGGCTGAACTGAGCATCTTTTTTTTCCTCTGGCCATATCCAAGATGTCTCTGATATTCATTATTGCAATAATGTGAATGAAGCCTCTTTTTTTACACAGGACTGCCATGGAAGGTATTCATGCCTAGGAGATATTGGTGAAAGCCAATAGAGTTCTGATCTGAATTGTTTTTCCGAAGGGGGATTGTTCACGGATCGTGCTTTACCTTCAACTTTTCCCAGTCTGAATTTGTTCTGATCCATCAACATTTCAACTATTTCTGAGCTTTCAATATTCTTTAACTTTGGGGGCCCTCTTATGAAGGCTTTCTATGTTCCCAAGTTTGGGGTCGAATCCTGCGTTGGCAGAACATTTTGCACAAGTTTAACTTGAAGCGCCGTCCAGTGAGGAAGGATTCTTCTCTCTGCATAGTTACATACGATTGCTTTCAGTCGCCTTTTCTTACCTGTAATAGTAGAGAGAGGGCGAGATGGCATATCCATCTCGCAATCAGACCGAATCCCATGCAAATTGAATCTATAGAGTTCTCCGAACATCTTTCTCGGTAATTTAAAAGGCGATTAACTAAAAAGTCATGTCCGATTTCTGCAGTGCAACAAAAAATTCATGAAGGCTGCAATCGGATCTTCCATTCACTTGTGCGAATAATCGTATGACCTAGTTCGGAATTCATTTAGGTCGAATTCATGCTCATTATGATCGTCTGATGGTCTCATGTATGTTTTCGTCTCAATCCCAACCAAACCTTTCACAAACAGTGTGTTTATCCTCTTATGAAAAAAGTGGCTCATACCGTTGTTTTGAGATTTCTAGAGGTAAAAATTGTTGGAATACCAAAAGGGGAAGGGAGCACTCAACAGGCAATCCTACTTACAACTTGACTTTGCCGTTCATTATTCGTTTATTCGTCTCTTGTCCTTGGAAAACTTACTTTTTACCATCAGACCTTCTATATTACGAATTTGCTTACTTAATAACCTATTCAACCTTCTCATGACACAAAATTGGTCAGAAGGTAGATTGAGCACTCTTGGATTGGTCCAAAAGTGAGGCGACCTAATGCAGGGTCTTTGAAAATTGCGCAATCCTTCTTGGATAGCAACGAACCTGCGAGTGAAAAACCCTATGATTTCTTGTGAGGAATTGAATTTATGTGAACAACCTCAAAAAAGAAAGACTGTAGATGAAGGTAAAGCAGCGGCAGGTAACTTTCTCAGGTACCCGGTGTAAAGAATACTCTCAGAAAATCGAATGCGTGGAGCAACTCAAGCAAAAGGCTGATGATTGGGCACTAGAAAAACGATCCTTTATCATTTTTGATTTTTTATGTAATTTATTGATCTTTTGAATGGATTCCGCATTTTAATTAACTCCAGGGGAAGGAGATCTTCAAGATACAGTTTGCCGATTTGGGCTTCGAGTTGGAACTTCTTGTTAGGATCGGCAGTCTGGTAATAGCGCTACACGGCACTATTTCACCTCTGCACTGACTAGTGTTTCATCCTTTTATTGCTCCCACAAGTTGATTGCATAGTAAATCAAAGAAGATCTAAATGATTTTTAAAGAAATCCCGGGGTTTTGGAAACTTTCCGGGTATTAGCGCTTTCCTCGGTAAGCTCGGTAAGATTTTTGTCGTTCATGGAAGAGTTTAGAGAACTGTTACGGAGGAATAGTCATGATAAATTGATTGATTAGGCTCAATCCCAGGGCTGGCTAATTGTTTCCAGATCTCTTCTAAGAGTAAAGATTTATGAACTTGAACATCTGTTGCCCCAACAAACGTTGGGAAATCGAAAAAAAACTCAAACTTATGAGGGTAGCTGCTATATGTTGCATGTGTATCAACATCCCCTGATTTTCCTCTTTCATTTACTTCCTATGAAATTGTAGATTAATGCGTCTCCAGGCAATTTTCGATGGCTCCTGGCTGGTAACAGCACGCAAATCTGTCAAATCCCTGACAACATGTCGTTGTGTTTATATGTTTTTGAACGGAAGTAACAGTTGATTCAGTAGGAGCAAGACATTCGTTGACAGATGGCTCTCACGAACATCCCCTACTTTTGTTGAATTGTTAGTAGCATAGTTTTCGCTTTCTAATGACAACATCACATGTGTTTTGCAGTGTAAACTGTCTAAAAACAAAGCCATCATTTGGCATTGATAAATCTGATCCCTAGGATGCGCCTTGCATTTGGCTTCCAATAGGATTTATGGTGGCTCTTTGTTGCGTGTCTGAGCTAAGAAAGGAGTAGGTGTCAAATGGCCGCATTACCACAGGCTAGAACGGGGAATAGAATCCTGGGGGAGTGATACCAGGCTGAGCCAAACAGCCCCAAATTTCAAGTACTCTTTCGCCTTAGCCTCTGGTCGGCTGGTCGGTAGTGGACTTGTTCAGGAGGACATAAGCACTGGCTTTTACGTCGGCTGGTGATCGCAAGTCATTGTATAGGAAACAACGCATTCAAAGACCACTACGTTTCCAAAAGGAAGGCGAGTACTTGAGCCCATTCGAACGAATTTTGTCAACGCTGAGAAGTCATTTCTTACAGCTTAGTTTGGACTTCTGAATGACTTTGGTCACGAGCACTAATGTCTAGGAAACCTGCAACTTCCTCGACAAGTCTGGCAGCAGATCCATCCCGGGCTCATGAAAAACTTGGTCCATTCTTACCAAGTTTGATCCGGGATCTGCTTACCCAACCCTACACGCCATTTATCTTTGCCACATCTTCACCTGTCGAACCGTCGCTCTCACGATCAAGTTCCCAAGGCTTAAGTGGTCTATTTAGTCTTATATAATTCGTCTACACTTGCTTCTCTCGAATAACCCATGCAAGCTGAATCTCGAACCTCCACTCAATAATTCCCGCTAGAGCAAAGTTCGCGCTATTTTCTTCTTGCCCATGGAATCTCGGTCAATTCTGTTCAACCAGATCTTTTCGTGTTACATTATTCACACATTCGCACAAAGAAGGCAAGCCATAAATCGTCATAAAAATGGCGTCTGTACATATGAGAGAATGGAGAATCCAATAAATTCCACTTGTGTAGCAAGCATTTCGCATCGAAGGTTTTTGTCCGAAATCAAGAAGTAGGGTGTCAGATCGTTTGTCTTGTAGAATAATGTACACGTCCCGAAGTCAACATGGGAAACGATTGGCTCGTTGATCATTCAATGGTTCTGGTACTATATAGGAGATTTGAACTGGGTTTGAAAGGCTTCTACATAAAAGGATGCGGATTGAAGGGTCGAAGCCTAGACTCAGTTCCTCTCAATCCAGCCTATACATCTTCTGGGTCCCTACATAAATGAATTTCCAACATCAGGTCAGAGGAAAGAAGAAACACTGACTTGTAGGCTTAGGCTTAGGGCTAGTCTCCAACCTCTCTCGAGGGGTAACCTCGACATAATAGTTGCGATGTTGATATTCTTAGGCCTTGCGAAGCTTTGGCGGAAGAATACCCATTATTTTCAACAGCATAACGCTTTCAAGTGCACATATTCTTCAGAGGGCTTGGCACAACCCTAGAGGTCGGGATACTACTACACGAGCACTCAACCTCCAGTGGCTAGCCCAAGTTCAAAACTCAGGACTTGTAGGGCTCACCAAGGTTGCTTCTTCGAGTGAATCACGCTCGCTGTCGCTACTGGGTATGGTCAATATAGCTTGAGATTTCTTGCTGTGTCCCTTTTACCTTGGATTACCTTGGTTTTGATAGTGGGAATTCAGTGATTGTTGGATAGAAGACGATCATCTGAAGTTGCGTTTAGACCTCTGAAGAGGACGAACAGGTCGAAACATTGGGCCATTAGAATCAATATATATTCTCATCTAAAACCTTGCAAGGAACAAGAATATCACCATTTGTGGCTAGTATTTGAGTCATAATAGGTGGGAAAGGCAGAATAGGTAGGTATACTGCATAGCATCGATGTGTTCCACTGAATTCTTACCCACACAACCCAACCTAACCATTCATTCCTTTTCATTTGAAATTTCAAAATTAATGAAAAGATATTTCAGAGGCTGTACGATTTTTTCTGTAATTTTTATAGAAAGAATTGTTATAGATGCAAATCGTCAGTCTGTATTCTCAGATACAGCCTTCCATTGATAGGCCTATTTATTACAGTTTTTATTGAATGCAGAACGCGCTTCGTTCCATTCCTGTGATAATTTTTTATGATAATTAGTTGTATGAAATAGTACCGTATTTCTGGAGAATTTAAGTTTTAGAGCGTTTACATAAACTGAGCTACAGATCGAGATTTCCGAATTTCGAAAAAAGTAGACTCACGTGGTGCAACTTCTTGCTTTTGGCAGGCGCTGCTTCACTCTCTCATTATTTTGAGCGTCAGGTATTTAGTACTATTAGTATCGTGTTATAATAATTGTGTTAATTATGATATATAGCGTATAATAAACCAACCAAGCTTCCACGGTCGACGAGGATCTCAGAAAGATCTTCTCTCCCGGTTCGGCCTGCGATCTTTCATCGGAACAGTTGTCATCCTTGAATAATACGTACGTGTCGAAGGCGACAAATCTTCCGTACACCTGCTTTTTGTAACTTCTCATATCGGATTGCCATTGTTCCCATTCCCCTCTTTCCCCACCCTGAGGGTCGCCGATGTTCTCCGTGGGTTTCGCTCGGAGTTCCCGCCCACGTCAGCAACTCTCTGCAATCGCTATACTACCTGACCCAGTCGGGACGGAGTGTATCATCGGCAACAACGTTCAAAGCTGCCTTTGCTCGTTCATAACGATCTCTCTGCTATTAAATCTTGTCTTTATTATTTACTTTTTCACTTTTTTGAACTGCAAAATTTTTTCGAACCATTTTTTAACTTGATCTCCTTCACTGGAAAATCGTCTATGTTCCAAGTCGTTTTTGGACAATCTCGTAGACGACGTCCTCAAAAATCTAGACTTTGTTCCAAGTTCTCGGCTCAAAGTGACCGTTTCTGAAAAAATGGTTTGGAGACTAAAATCATTTCACGTAAAGTGAGAATGTCATAAAGGAAGATTCGGTTCTTCTTAAGAGCGTGCCACGCATCCGTATTCAGTCCAAATTCGTAGCTAGCTTTGTAAGGGTGCCGATGCTTGAATTTGGAGGACAGGGATTAGATATTGGTCGGATCGGTTTACCCATCCTACCTTCATGGCCTGGTATCAAGTGATTCGCTTCGCAGAAGTTCAGATCTTTGTTGTCTTCGACTTGGTTCGATCCGCCCACTATACATGCAAGAGTGAGCCTGCTTCTTGCCTCTGTTCTATTCAATATCGTAATCCCCTTTCTTCCAGAAATGAAAGAATCGAAGGGAAGTTCTGATACATCGATACGATGTATAATACCTAATAATCTCGACGTCTTCTGGTTTATTTGAAATTTATTATGGGTTTTATGGGATTTTAAAAATTGCCCTAATTTGTTAGAGCCTAAGTTGTTTGAGCGACCAGTTTTGTCTTGAAATTTTAATTGTTAGGCTAATAGTCTCAAATCGAATCAGGTATGAGCGAAAAGGAAAATTATCGATGGTTTAAATCTCGGTGTTTGGCTAGGTGACTTGGAATGAAGTCATTGGAGGGATTTGGTTTCCCCAGAGGAGATACCATCTGAGACTAAGGACGATGAGATGCTTTAATGAGCTCGGAAGAAATTTTGGACGTCATGCCTTCTTTCAAATGGAATCTGGTGACACGCATTCTGTCTTGAAGAGTCGGGGGACTTACTCGGCTTTAGGAAAGTGCGGTTCAAGATTCCTCTCTGCATGACGTGAGGTTTAACGGCGTTCTTCTCTCAAAATCAGTTTTGTTATTAAACTTACAGCGATTGTCAATATTTTACAAATTTTTGTCTTTGACTAGATAACTCTTCTGTGCAACAATGACTAATTCTTCCATGATTCGATCACTGCTTGAAGGACGACGATGGAGGGCCATTATGGGATGTAATGACCCGGCAGAATGAGTCTTTATTGAGCGCCAGAGTGATTTTGACACGACCTTTGTTACCATCAAAAATGACTTCTTTTGGCTAGATTAGAATTTATCACTGAATTTCACCTGACTATATTCGGACCACGTGTTTTTCCTTTTTTCTCAAAACTATCCCACTTTTTTCCCATTAGAATTCACTGGAAACCTCAAATATCAAAAATCTCTGTCCATATGGCAATGGGATCTACTGGAACTGAGATCATGGTAAAAGTTACAGTCCGATGATTTCATTGCCTGTTGTTAATCGCTTGCTCCTGAGGTGCACCTGATATGGTTCATCAATGGTTGATTTCTTAAAATGAGAAATAGTGACCATTGCTGGTTTGACTTATTTTCGTCGAATCGATTTTCCAATTCGTGAGTACATTCAACCTGAATCAACTTAATTTGTTTTGGCGTAAAAATATGCTATTTTGTAATATTTAATGAGAAATTTTCGAATAGGGACGGGAATAATTCGAAAGCATAGACTTTTGCAAAAAAAAAAATTAATTCCAAAAAATCTACACACATAAAATAACCTGATGGATCCTTCAAGGCACTACGCTATAACACTCAGAGGCAGTTTGCAAAACTGGCACTCTGTTGGATTTTTTCGGGTATAGTACATATATTTACGGGTGTATGGTTATAAGTTTAGCTATTTATAACATATGCTGTCTAAGAATTGGGCAGCAATAAGTGGTGTCGCAGGCGTCATTGAAAGAGCGAGTCTTGAATTGGCACCCACAAACAGCGAAAGCTTCCGTTACCGGAACTCGTTAAAGTCGGGCCTGCCTGGTAAAACTGAAATACTGGGTTCAGACACTGAAAGCTAGTTACTGGAGCAAGAGCCGACCTACGGCTCACAGTGGAAGTCGAGTGCACGGCGCGTCCTATTATGGGGTTATTCAACAAAAAAACATGTCTTTCATACCATGTCGTTTGTATATAGCGTGTTTTCGTTGTTTTACAGGTTTTTTGGAGCTTTTTAGAATAGGATATGGGAGACCTCGTTTATCTTTTGTAACCTATCATGATATTTATGTTTTTTCCTGAAATTGATTAATTGTATTCAATTTTGCTATAGGAGAATTAGAAAGAGAAGGTTCACTGCTCAACTGGCAGCCGTTTGATGAGAGAGATATGTGCATGTAAATTTGGTCCTACATCATCAAGATAAACTGCTGTGTACCAGTCCCTGGGGTCAGCAGATTCAGCTATTTACTACTTTGTGTGCTCATTGATTCGAATATTCATGTTGTTTACAAACCTCACCACCTATTCTTAGCCATGGATTTGTTTTTATTAGAAGCAGGTAGCGGAATCCATCAAGAGGGTCGCTATTGGAAATTTGAGGAGGGAGTCGACTTCAGGAGGGGTAAGGAGGCTTGAGGAAAGTTGCATTCGATTACTTATGATTTAAACTGTACTAACAGTTATGTACATGCTAAATAGGTGGTATCTCACTCTTACCATGTTACTCCCCCATTCTTCAAACCGATGTCTTTTTGGCGTTGATCAATCTCGTTTCGGGATAGGCCCCGCATTTGACCTCCACTCGAAATCGTAGTGGCCTATTGAATGCGTACGTAACCTACACAACGAGTTCCGTTGGGCAACCGATGTACAACGCCATGCTTCGATCCTCCCAAACGAGTCTGGTATTACTTGCAGGACCCCAAATAATCGGAGAGCTGGTCTGACCTGAGAGAGTATCAATCCAGGTTTAGACCTACGGGCATTTTTGTGATGGTGCACCGTTTGGCCCTTCAGTTCCTCCACAAGGATTATGCTCAGATCTAATACCTAGAATTGTCGTAGGAAAGGTCCTACCGCTTTGCGTTCTCTATCCTGACGAGTGCGAAACAGTTCTAGTTATTGCATTGCGTTCGTGTTAGTTTATTCGTCTTTCTTCGCTGAAGTAAGAACCCTTGTCGGACGTTTTCCGGATTGTCTCCCCAAAGAGAAAAAGACGATTCAGCACGTTAACGAGTTGTAGGGTGTGGTGTAATACATGAACGAAGTCAATGGCAATCACGTGAAGAGCAACTTACGATCAAATGAATTTGGCTAGTGAAAGGCTACAAAACAATTTAAATTTAGGAGGCTTACAATTGTTAGATTTTGACGTAATGGCTACGTTCATACCGATTTGATTTCTGTGGAGGCGGAGGAATGGCTACGTCCGTTGCAAAAAACGCTTCAGTAAATTTTTTCTGATGAAGTTGGCAATTGGGAGCGAATCTTGTTTGATTCCCTGCAGCAGTTTGGGTTACATAAAACATTTTTATATTGCTGTACTTAATATTTTTGATTGGACTGATTCACTTCCGATATTAAACTAATCGAGGCTAAAATTGGGTTAGAGCTAGTAGACCTCCATCTTTTTAATGCTTCATACATGTAAATAAAAGGCTTTCAGAGGCAAGAGTAAACAATGAGTGCATCATAACTAATCTCTTTCTTTAATTTCCATTTCTTTCCGGTCCCTTGCTAGCTACGAATTTCAGACATATTGGTAGATCCTTCCACTTCCGATAAGTCGATAGATCATGTGCAACACTTTGCTCTTTAAGCAATCCGTTCATTTCAAGTGACTCCGCTGGAAGAAGGATTTTCTCCATAGTTTTCTTCGTGGCTAAAAATGGAAGTTAAAGTTGAGCTCGGCAAAATTCACATTATCAATAAGTTTCAAAATTTCTGAAAAAATCATTGAATTTGCCCCTAAGCCCCCGGAAGCGGACTGTATCTCCCAACCCCCTCTGCAATTGTGAACTGGATCTTAAAAGACAAAAGCACAGACTTCTAGCGAACGTAGCGTCTTCATCGTATGATTTGTACTTTGAGTACCGCCCAGGTCATCCTCTTTGAAATTGTGCATTTGAACAGCTCATAACGCTCGTTGTATTCATTCAATACTTGTTTCAATATCATCGAAATTCAGAATGGTGGTGTAGTGCATGGCGCGTAGTAAAAAAAGATTAATTACAGCAGAGGGCTTTCCTTTTTCTTTTTACAGACGAATTCGCTGTTTAAGTAGGGGCTGGTTAAACACTAACATCTTTTTATAGGAAAAGTTTTTTTATTTGATTTTATCCTTAAAAAAATTAATTGAGAAGTATACTAGCAATCAATTTCGGGTTTTTTCGTCTGATCAAGATTTTTTCAGCTTTTCTGCATTTCCTTATCTTTTTTGGTTATGATTGCGATTAATCATACTATATAGTCACTAATATGGTTTTTTAATAATTATTTTAAATTCAATATTCACCTTTTTTCTTATGGACTTCTAGTTTTGCAATATGTAGTCTTCTTTGGATTTGTCTTGCCATTGTTATTGCCCCTGGAACAACTGTCCACCCCTTCAGCGGAAGTAGCGGACTGGAAGTTCCTATTTTTTCGGGCATCTTTATCCAAAAATAAAACTCCGGTGTAAATCTTTTCTGCCCGGTGGCATTCCATTCCTCAATTTTTTCTCAAAGTCGGCTCCGACACGTCGGCTTTCCACACTCGGTGGAGCGGCAGACAGCCCACTGATGTCTTAATGTTGAGCCGATTATTGATCGATTGATTGAGGTTTTCTGGTCAGGTGTGAAATTCGATAGTATCGGTTATTCTGAGTAGATGAAGTCGGTTCCGGCTGACTGAATCATGCTTGTTTTTCATCTTGTGCCATCACGTTCTCGTCCTGAGCTGCTCACTCCCTAACACCTGAGGATTGATCGACACAATTGTCTATCCATCATCTGAACAGCTGATTTCCGGAGCATGGCCAGCGCCCTCAGGAATTTCTGGCTGATGAGCTGCTAAGTCCAATACGTTCTCTGAGGGACTCGTCTTAACAACGGCTGACCATCATAGTGTCAGAGGCTCGGATAGATGGCGACCACCACCGTCTTTGTGATGCCGCTTGGACTAGAAATTTATGACCTTCAGTATGTATCGCGCCCTTTCTCCGCACAGGCACATTTCGGCATTTTTCTTCGCTTTCACGATTTTTTCGCTGGGTCGGAGGGTGGTCGTTCAGCTCTCGGTGAAGCTGAGATGTTATCCAGCTTAGAAGTTCCCATTCTTTGAGCTTTTTAGTCGAGCCTTATGGCTCTAGCTACTACTTTTATCGCTTTTTTTGTTGTTTGTATGAGAAAATGACTGAAGACTCCCTGTAGCTCTAGCATCATCGGATATGAATTCCATCCATACCACGGTAAGCTTGCCGTTGCGAGGGATCAGACCGGTCCTCCAAAAATCGTCTCCAAGACTTCGTAAACCTCTGTCCATTCCCTGATTAGGACCCCCTCAACCCTCTAACTACGTCCCTTCTCTTCGTCCTGGTTTCCAATCTTGCTTATTCTATTCCTCGTTTCTTCCCCTCCCTAAGCTTACCGCTTTCATTCACTAATCGTCCTTTTCTCCTTCCTTCAGACTTCTCACTTCTCATCATCTCTTATTAGCGTTGGCTGGGTGTTGTAAAAATACCCGCTATTTTTGTTGGAAGTTCTATTCTATTGAGGTCTGCTCAGTAATTTTTTCTTGTATATCGGTTTTCGGTTTTTCGATGCCCATTAGGTCATTCCCTTGTCCTTTAGTGAATTGTTATACTTTGAGTTGTTTGAAGTAATACAATCAGCAGTCTGGTATCCGATTTCGTACGGTTGTTTCCATGGGTTTTTGTAAAGCTTCAGTTGGGTTGCGACATGGTTTAAAGTGACCTTCGCGTGTGTTTTGAAGCTGTTCTTAAGAATTTGTCATAAAGAACCACATGCTGGTTGAATAAGAAAGATTTTCCCCAAATATTGTGTTTAGTGAGTTTTCATTGGGGATTTCAATCTTCAGGATCATAAGAAAGGTCCAGAGGGATTCCCATGCCCATGTACATATAAGGCATCGTTTTTGTCCCACGTCCTACATAGGTTTGGCGTCGGTGGAATGAAACCGTTGACCATTTATACGACAACGGCGCCATTCTCCGCTTCATTGTTACTCCTAGGAATAGTGTGATGTAGTTCTGTCAAAAGTGCGGGTTAAAAAAGTGCAAAGCAACTCCTTTTTCGGGTGAGGTGAGGAGCAGTGTTGGAATGTTTGTGCCCTTGATCGCTGTGGGTGAATGGAGACATAAAAGACCATGCCGATCTCAATGACGCTTCTTAAGTGACTATGCGACGATTCCAGTTATGTGACTGCCGCTAGCAAGCCTTTAACCAATGTATGACCAGGTGTCTGATCGCGGAAACTGGCACGCGAATCGGTCTATTTTCTTGTTGGAGGCTTTTTCTTCTTTTTGCTTTCGCTTGTTATAGTTCACACACGTGATAAATGACGGTAGCAAGAAGTAGAGCATGAGTCGAAAGAGAGGAAAAGTAAGAAGAGAATGGTCGGGCTAGCGAAATGGTTCAAGAAGAAGAGCATAAGTCAAAAGAGAGAAGCAGTAGGAAGGCAATAGGCGGACTGCCAAATAGTTTTCGCGATCATTATCATTATTTATCATCAAATATCACTATTTATTACTGTATATTATTACCAATTATTCCCTAATTGTATAATTAATTTGTGCAGCGCTTGATGTTATCTCTGCTGTATGACTGCTCATTATCTCTTCCGAAATGAACTGTCGTTTTTTTCACTTATTGATATTTCTCCTATTTTCAATTTTATTATTTCCTATAACTGTCCATTATCATTACAATATTGGCTAGTATCAATGTGCACCATTTGCTACCTCGAAAGTTTCCCATTTGACAATGATAGAGCATCAGAACTAAACGAATTCACCTGAAATCTTTGAAATCTGACTTATTTATTTATTTATTTATCCATATTCCCATGTCCGTTTACATTATTTGTCTATTTATTTATTTTTTATTGTCTCATAGGTGCATTGTCCCAAAATGGGACAAAGGTGGCACGAAATACAGGATGGTTTTCAGAATTCTCGGTTTTTTTAATTCATGATAGTTATTTGTCCCATCAAGAAATATTTACATATAATATGTGATGCAATTACAAAATTTCGAATTTAGTCATTGCGCATTGAAAATCAAATACACTCACATTTAGCTGGGCTGGAGTTATTTATTTATTTACTTTATTATTCAGTTTTTTTTTCAAATAGAAATTATAGAGATTTTGATCCAGAAAATTATAGAGAAATTTCGTTAATGGCCATTGTCTTCGGTTTTTTATAGAGCCTTTAGTATCACAGATGTTCAGCGCAGCTGGTGTGAATCTGTATAGTTCTTTCAACAAATTTCATATTATCCCCAGATTTCTGCACTCAGCAGTCCTCTTTATCGTTTTCGTCGTTTTTTCTCCGTTTATCGATCAATTTGGGCTTAATTTATGGAATTTGTTGGGAGCTTAGTTGAAATAAGAGGTCCCAGTTTCCAAATGAACGAGTCTCTGAGTAGTTTGGTTGTGATTTCCAATTCCATGCGTCACTTCCCTTTATTCCCTGCTATCAGTGAATTTTTGCTCCAAATATTATCACCATCACTTTTTCCTGAGACGTCCGGGAAATGGAAAAGGAATCGCACGATGGGGAGATATAGTGGTTGATAAGGGTGGTGGGGCATTTGCCTGAATTCAATAATTAGGCCCACTAGATAAAGCGAGGGGGGATGGGAAGGGGTGGTTGGAGGAAAACGGACTGAAACCTCCCTTTGGGCTTGTCTCTGAGTTTAGTGACTAGGGTTTAGGCCATCGTACAGTATAACGTAGGATTACGCATTCTTGCTTACCTCCCAGGTTACCAAGCCCTCCATTGCTCAGAGTGGTTCATACCATTGAGGTGTGAGAGAGTAAAATCTTGACATCACTGCAAGGTTTAGGCCATTATAAGGTACCTATTGACCGAATGCGTCGGAAATCTTCAGTGGAAGTCCCTAGTGAGACTTTTCCCAAGTTTTCCGATTTTCCTGTGACAATTCTGAAAATTTCCCTTCAACCGTTTATTCTCGTATATTTACCGACAATGTCTGGTAAGTGTTTCCGTGAGATTTACCTACCTACCGGCCGACAAGCACACTGTTAAACGTCCTCCTCTCCTCCTTCACCATCGCCTCTGTACATAACATATGCTGCTGCTTGAAGGGGTCTGTCTCTGTGCGTGTGTGTGTCGCAAGGGAGTGACGAGTGACAAGCGCTCGCTCTATTTGCCCATCTCTCGTCGCCCACCCACATCGTACCACATCGTTGTAATCATATGTGATCGTGAACTAGCTGCAACTGATTTTCAGTCGATTTTTTTCCCCAGATTATCCGAAAAATCAATATTCCGTCTGAGAGTCATCATTTTCGTGGAAATGAAGGACTTTTCAAATCTTCCAGAAGCTTTCCATTCTCTTCTGTATCTCTCATTTTCCATCCTATGTCTTTTGGAAAGTAAAAAAAACTGGAGAATGACTAATGGCCGACATAATAAGGGTAAAAAAGGATTCATATAAATCTATATTTGAAGAGTTGAGCCGTTCAGGAAGTCCTTAGATGGCAGGGTTTCCCCCTAAGACCGATCAATTGATATGACTACGTTTTCTAAGTGATGATTCTTCCCTTATCATTTGAGCACTTAAGAGAAGAAGGATTTACAGCAGTTTTTCTCTCACTATTGATCATTTTCTGAAACATAAACAATTTTTTATGGCTCTCAAACTATCGAGGGCTAGCTTTTGACGTCAATCGAAGGCGATGTCTCAGGTGGATCGCCAGGGTTACTTGTTGTTGTTCTACGGAGTTTCTTCATCCTCCCACAGTGCTTAATACCAGGGTATCTATCATGAGTGAGGACGAGGTGAGATTTTATCTTATGGCTGTTCAAGCAGTAAGCTGTAGTCTTATTGTTAGCTCAATTTCCTAGAAATTCATAAACGGAAGATTGAAGAACCTCTGTGATCCTATGCTACCCGAGTCTAGCTTAAACGAATTCCGACCTACTGCGCCATGCACTCGCATTTCTTTCAGTTTAGCCAAGCCATGAGAGAGTTTCGTAGGTCTGGAAGGATCTGCGACTTTGTTACTGTATCTGTCAAACACTGTAGCCTTAAATACCTCTCCTGAAAGTCCATCTGATTAAAAGTAGAAAACTCATTGATCTTCTACAAAACAAGCAATTTAAGGCTGGCGGACTTTTTCTGGCATACACCATGCACCTACATCCTCTCCAGAGTAAAACTTACAGTTGTACCGATCATCAAGAATCAGTTACTGCTAGTTTATCAAGAATATTCCATATATCCGCAGCAAAATAAGTCAGACGTTTCTGACCTGATTGACACTGAAGAACTTTGTGTCAAGGGCCTCTTGGATACCAGTCGCTATGCCGTAGGCCTTCCTTTCACTTCTGAAGACCGAGTCATGCAGTATCAGATGTCTTTGAGAGCAAGACCGCTTTTCATTAGCTCATCATAGCCTCTGGAAACATATTATAGTGTAATGACTGGAAGTGCTGGTTCCTTGTTTACCCTCGGAAACGGGTTCGATTTGTCGAGGCAATCATTCTTGCGTTAAATGATAGGTAAACGATCTGTTCAAGAGGACAAAATGCAGTCTTTGTCATTATTCGACAGATGTATTCACCAGTGTAGCTTGGATTTGAACCAGCATCCTTTCTAGCCAAAAAAACTTCAAAGCTGAAGAGCACATCGCAACTTGAGCTCGTTCCGATTTCATTTTTTGCGATGAAATCACCTTCATAGGTTTTACGGGGATTTGCTCCAGAGAATTAACCTCTATGGGGTATTAGCGGCATTTATCGCGGGTAATCATTCCTATTTCCAAAGGTTGAATCATTCGACATAATTTCTTTTGCCGATGTGTCATGTGTTCCGTTAATATTGTGAAGGCTCTTTGTTGTCATCGTTGTTGTTGTTTTTATTATTATCGATTATTGGTGACAAAAATACAACACATCGATCACTGCAATGCCATCAGTGCCCGACGAAATCCCTCTATGAATACATACATTTAGAATAAAAAAGGATAGTCTTTGGGCGTTAATCATTTCCGTTTGAGGGGTGCGCCCCCGCGTTCGACTTCCATTCAGAATCGTGGAGGCGGTTTGAATGCGTATGTGGCTGCATACAGTGACTTGCGGTGGCCAGTCGATGTACAAGTCAGTGCTTTTATTCTCCCAGACGAGTTTGGTACAACTAACGACCCCGAGGGCTGTGATTTTTGCTGGCCGATTTTGAGGGGAGGAGGATATTGATCCGGGATCGAAACCCGTGCCTGTGATATAGTGAAGAAAATTAATTATTAAATTATTATTATATTATTGAAAAGTATTGGAATTCAAGAATAAAGTCATTTCAATCCATTTCAGTTTTTTCCTAAATAAGATTTTGATTAAAGCAGTGCCATTTGGGAGACCCATAAGTATAGAAGTTGCCCATCCAATTGAGTTTTGCGCCAGTTCACCCGAAAACCAATTTTTGAAGGTTTTTTTTCGGGTCTGTCCAGTAAACGTGCGTCTAGTGCGGTAAAGATATTGTCAACGAAATGACGTCGTGCTCTATACCAGGTTAGATGTTTTTAGTAATAATTGCTAATTAAGATAAGAACCTTATGGCCATTTTCACGTCGAACTGCAAATACAATGGGGAGTTTTTTCCAGCACTATATCTTATCTGGGAGTGATTTTCCGCAATCAGAAAGGTTTTTTCGTTTCAATGCAATGATCCTACTTCTATTGAAGTGGTGGTATGACAAGAAGAGACGACAGGGTACAGTATCGCGGTAATCCACTTAAATGTTTGGGACAACCCATGCGTTTTAGTATCCAATAATATTTTTTCAGAGCAAATTCACTTTATCTACAATCCCCCACAGGCCTTTTTATGTCATCTGATCTAACTTGTAGATTACTTTTTTCTGCCACGGAACTCCCTCTTGGGACCAGTTTCACTTCTTTTATTGCTCCATATATGTTTCATTCTATCAACTTACTTAATCTAACTTGTAGATTACTTCGCTCTTTTATGGGATCCTTTGTTTGATGAACTTTTCTTTCTCTCTAATGCAGTAGACACAATGAGCGACGAGTGAGCTACTTCCGTGAATTTCTTTGCTTTATTTCTGCATTTTTGGAACTTATTTATTGAGTTTTGGTCTCAATAATAGTCAAAAGTTCTATCCAATAGTCATTTGAAAGTTCAAATGATGTTAGTTTGGGCATGGCTTACATTGGAAGTTCCATTGAGAGGATATTACATTGACATTTCTTCATTTTTCGTGATGGGCCTATAAAGAGATAACGGAATAGGTATACAATCAAAAAGTCAAATGATAGGTGTATTAAATGATCAAATAAGATAAAAGTGTACTGTCGAGTATGGACTGTATACTTATTAGGGATTGACCTTGACTCTGCACGAGTGCAGGAGACATGGCCTATCCCAATGATGGATTAGCAAAGTGCTCAGCGCTCCATCGATTAGAAGCCCTTTCCCCCTCCCTTCTTCATGAGCTTCTGAGTTTCCCTTTCCGGGCTTTGAAACTCTGCGATTGCTCAGCTTTTGTACGTTATCTTTGAAGGTTCCTTAAAAGTCGACCCCGCTCAAACTGTTTTTTCTCCACTTCTTCTTGGCGTATAGCCTAGAAGAGCTTACCTCAGTCTTTAGGTCTTGTTCTGCTCGTTCGGTTTCTAGATGGACGTTTTGTGGAGGATGTCAATCCTGAATGCCCATATCAAGCAATTAATGACTCTTCGAAACTGCCACTCAGAAATGATAATTCCCTACATCAATCTCCAGGGGAGCCTCTTCCGTTACTCCTTTTCCCCGAGGAAGTTTTTCAGAATTTCTTTATACTGCATTATTTTGATTATCTCCTTCTCTTCCTCCTCGGAATCCGTTTTCTTGCCCTCTTTATACCCCACTGCTCCCTTACCCTCTATATATCCCACTGTTTGGGTAGTTCCCAATTCGCTTTCAATCGTTCTCTCCGCACACTCACAATTAGCCTATTAAGATTCCTTGGGCTGAGGATTTCAAAACTTCCTGTTCTTCCTCGAAAGTGAATCGAGGAGCTCTTTGAAAAACTCTCTTGAAGCAAACAAGCTGGTCGACTTCCTCAAAGGATTTCGTGCCAGAAAACAAGAGTTGGAATGAGCGTCGGTCATAATAAATCAAGTTTGCAGCCTGGTGTGGTTCATCTTAGCTAAACTAGTTTTCTTTGCTTATACGGCCATATTCATGATAGCATACGTTTCGGGCTTGTTCTCTACCAATCACTGAACTTTAATGTCCTTCCCATCGATCTCAATGTAACTTAGGGCTTCCCTGAAATGTTTGAAATCGCTCCAAAATTCTCATCCGTTTTCAACGACTCCCTCGTTGCTCCTGAGTAATATTACTGCCAATGTTTTCGAATATAGAGTGGATTAAATCTACCTTTTTCTTTCGGGAATTACCCAACTGTTATCAAAGCGATTTGAACGGATAACCAGATTGATTGCATCTTCCAACCGAGCTGATTTACCTCTACAGAGTTAATTTTATAGATGAATACCAATAGATTTAATAAGATCTATGAAGTTTCTGGTACGGCTTTTTTGCTTTCGCTTTGGCTTTCCACGTAATTCAGAAGAAAACTAGCTGTTATCGGATATCTCGACTTCAGTAGCCTTTACTGGCACCGTCTCCAATGGCTTTTGGTCTATGGTCCAGGGATTTCGTTCAAAAAATTCTCAGTGGAGAAAAAGGTTGATTGATCATTTTCGAGTTGATGCTCTGAGACTTCTTTTCATTGGTCCCTTGCGAACTAAAGAAAAAAAAAGAGAGTTTTGAGCATATTATTTATTTATTTACAATTTATTTAATTTGACTTCGCGAACTGAGCCCTTCCAGAAGCATGGTTCATGGGTCGCATCTGAGTCCGAGCCTTCCTGGGCTATGAACAAGTGTACACAACATCTCCAAGGTCATTTAATGGATGCCAGACCTGTATGAAGCATGGAAGCATATGGTTTATGACAGCTAGCTTCTATGTTGTTAATATTTCATACGGGCTCAGATACTGCTGCAATTCCTAACAAAGTCGAGTACGTGGCGCTACCTAAAGAAAAACGGTCAACGCTAAGCGCACCATGCAGTTTTCCCAATTTCTTCCCACATTAAAGTGATTAGAGGCCTTAGTTCTGCGATAAAGGCCTTTGTTTACTTTTTTTGTTCACTTTTTTTCTACGCACCTTAGCTTCGTTGATTGTTTGCTAATTTGATCATCTTCACATGAGTTCAGCTCATGTAATAAATAAATAAGTAAATAAATAAATAAATATATATATATAGTATTTCTACTGTCCTATATATAATCTTGAAGGACCTCGAGAAAGAAGCTCACGGCTCCTCTACAAACTGAGATGAAAACAACCACAGTGATTCCCTGAACGACTACGTCTTTGTCTCCCAACTCCAAGTTGACTACGTTGAACATGGAGGCCTCTAGCTGCACCAGTTACCTGAGAAGGTGAAGTGATCCAGGTAGGTGCCAGGACCGTATGGTGTTAGGCAATGAGATCTTGATCTGTAGTAGTAAAGGAACTATTCGGTTTTTCTGGCCCCTTCAGCAGTGCCATCGAAATACTAGTCCCTTAGACTCACGGAACAATGATTTTAATTGGCTGCACGTTTGGCCATCCCAAGCCATCCGAAGGTCATCCCATTTCTAAACGAACGCCCACAAAATATGGACAATCATCATGTACGGAGGCCGGTCGTTCCATCGTCGGACAGCTAAATTACGATCACATCGATCGTCGGCTGTAGTCCATGAAGCCTACACCACGTGTGCTGCCGTCCAGAAAAACGACCGTAATCCACCGTAACGCGCGTGTTTTTTCGGGGAGATTTGTGTGGGGTGTGTACGATCGAGATTGACAACGGTACGTATACGAAGAGCATTTCATGACTACTTTTTTCCGCACCACAGGTGTCCTCCATAGCCTCATCTGGAATAATTGACCGATTGTACTCAAGTTCGTTTTCATTTATTCAACGCCCTGTCTGGGTGGTTGTGGCATTTCCTCAAGGTCAACGCGCCATCATCGCCATCACAACCCCTCGAAAATGGCTGCTCATTTTCACCCCACCCCATCGCTGAGCGCCTTTCGTCACCCATCGGACACGAACTACTTGGCCTCGGATCAATTTATGATGACGACCATTTCGATGATGCCGTCGGCGGCACTGAGCGACGCCTTTCCGTCTCCGCGTGCCGAATAGATCTGACTCGATCTTGATAACGAGTTTTTCAATTAGTTTTTTGTCGTTACGACTAGGGTAGGAACTGGGTAGATAAGCGGGTGTTTTGTATTAAAAAAGTTTCAATCTTAAATTAAATATTTAACTTATACGTATGGCTATTTTTGCCCTTTTAATAATTATGTTCACTTTATCTTTGGCTCCAAATTCAGAAAGACTGGTCATGTCATATCAGAAACGTGGCGTAGATGTAGTAATGAGTCATCTATCAACTGACATTCAGAAGAAGTTCCAGGAAAGAACTGAAATGTCGCTTGGCCCAAAATCCAAGTGATTTTGATGCTCTAGGCTTCTTTGAGTCATCTAGCAACTCTGTGTTCAGTTGAACGGCAACCATTCATTTTCTAGAGCTCTTTTCAAATTCAGCAGTGCGCAAAAGCTTTTCATAAGACTTCGGGATTTGAGCTCATCCATAGAAACTAATGCTTCCATTCATCTTAAAAATCTGATCTGACCGGGTTCGAAGTGTGGAAAGAAACCGATTCAAAGCCCCACTTTCCTGGTGGGCGGGCGAACAACATTAGTTCTGCAAATAATCAATCGAAAAGAAGCGTTAGCTTACTAGGGGTTAATACACAGCGTTGTGGAAACTCGTATTCTTTCAACCTCACCCACCTCGACTTTGGTGGGCGGAGTTGGCAGAGTGCGAGTTTCGCTGGGCAACTGCAGGCCGTATTTTGCCGTGACAAAGCTATATATAGATTCTTCAAGGAACACAGTACCTTTTCAGTTCGTATGAGTGCCTGGCGTATTATTTAGGTAGATGAAAGCTGCCTGCTGAACCATCTTTTCACGTTGGTCTTTCTCGAACCTTTTGATAGCCTGAACTTGTTCACTATCTTTCGATAGTTTGTTTAATAGGTCATTAGTTTGAAAAAAGAAAAGCGTCTCCTTCGCTAAAATTCTTGTCATTAGAATTGTTAACATTTCTAGAATGTCTTTCTTTTCTATTCTGTTCTAGGATGGGCTTGGAGTTTATACTTCCCGACACACAAGGTAGAAAGGTAGAGTCTTGGCGTTGATCATTCTCGTCTTTGAGATACGCCCCCACATTTGACTTGCATTCAGAATCGTGAAGGCAATTATTTAGAACTTGCATTTTGCAAGTAGCCTTCAATACTTGTTCCTAAAAATAACGATGCTAGCCGTGCATTGGATTTCCTAGAAAATGAGTTCTATTTCTATGCCACCAACCTTTTTTGCGTAGTGTGCCACGCAAATGTCTTTTGTTCAGTGACGTAGCTGAGGTGCTTTTGAATGATTATCAGAACGAACGCAAAAAAACAAAAACAAACAGATATGAGGAAACATCACGTCAGAAATGTACTCAAAGTGATCAAAGAACGGGGCTATTTTGAATCGAAAAAAAAGTTCATATAACTTGTTTGCTTAAAGTAGATGGTGACTTTTTTTTGAAAGAAACTTAGAGTCACCATGGTAAAAAGAGGCCAAATTGCATAAATACAAATGGTATATTTCATCTTGAAATTAGGTAGGCAATCTCCTAGGTTTAATGTGTCTCAAATACAGTGTCTCGAAAAAATGGCTATAACTACTGCTGGAGGACCTCCGATTCTCCGATAAAAGCCTACCTTGTCTCAGTAAGTTCGTTTTCCCTCTGATGCTCTTTGTTTGATGTTTCCCCTTCCAATCCTTCCCCCCCCCCCCCCTTTTTCAATATGTTTACTCAGATGCTAGTATTATTTGTGATGGCATGGGTCAAATACATTGCTCACAAAAAGGGTGGAACACTAGAAGTGGGCTAGGCGTGGAGGCGAATTCATGGCTCATCCCTTACGGCACGATCAATGCCAACAACTTTCTCTTTCTCTTTTATCTTTTTTTTTTGTGGAACAAAGGATTGTTCAAGGAAGCTCTTCAAACAAATTGTTGCAGAAGACCTGTCCTCTTGACTCAGTGATGTTGCAAAAGTTCATTTTTCAATGGTTCATTGTTAGAAGAAAAACATTTGAAGAAGGAATGCTGGAAAAATGACTTTTATTTTGTCAATTTTTTTTTGATTTGATGTAAACTTAGCGATTTATTCGATTATTAATACTGCATTTACAACACACAAAACAATTGGCTACTATAATTTATTTCACAATGTTTGAACAGCTGTTCATCGCATTGAACGGCGTTTTTCATTTCCTCGTTGGTTGTTTCCTAGTCCGACCAACCGATAAAGTCATTTGTCCCCCTTGAGTTTTTTCCTTTCCCTACTGTGTAACTCGTTTTTTCAATTTTTCCATTTGTTTCAAATAACCCCTTCTAATTTTTGTCATCTGTCACAGAAGAGAAATAGTTTGCAAACCGAGGTTTCAATGTAATATTTGGCCCAGCGTCATTAAATATGGACATGCTCTGATGAAGACTCCGACAATGGCTTTCAATGGCTCCGACATCCTCGACCTTCCCTGGCATTAAAAAATGATTTTGATTTCTCCATTCAATTTTTTAAAAGAGAATCTCCCTACGTGAAGATTAAATTCCTTTAGGAGAGCCTACTCCATTATGACATAACAGTGGCCAAAATTCTATGCTCCATATATATATTTTATAACACTAATCATATTTATGGATTGATTCCCCTTAATACCTATTATGTTACTTCTTTTCCACATGCTTTTCATAGATTTTTGTTTTTTTTCTTCGAAAATGCATTTTAATTATGCTCAAATCGATCTTTTTTCTTACAAAGTTTCAAATTTTTTCAGTCTTTCTCTAGAAATTTCTTTAATTTTTTCTCAAACTTATGTACACTACGCTTGAACGTTTTGGAATAGTCGGATATTCTTGAAATTGCTTAGCACGGCCTATACAGCTCGCCTCCCATTGAATACCACTGCATTCAATCATTGAAATTAAAAGTGTTAGAGGTCGGTCTTCTTCCAGGTGCTTGAAATTCGTCCAGAATCGCAATGGTACTCCAGTCTATGCAGTTAGTGTCGGGCGTTAGCCGGTGCATAAGTCTCCGTTTTTCACTGTTTTCACAATGATTCGATAGTTTCTGGTATTAAATGAAAAAGCTATGGAAAGCATGAACTCGGAGGGAACCCGGGTTTGATCTTCAGATCACGCTTGCCATAGCTGCGACTTTGTTACATACCCGCGATTTTTTTTTTGATTATTAGTAAAAATAGCTGTAGCGAGTAGCGAAATCTAATGAAAGCGGTTCCTCTGAAATTAATTGATCAATGTCAAATTGAATAAGGGAAGAACATCAGATTCCCACATATGTCCTGCTTTTCTTCCACGACTGTGTGGAACAGTTTCCTGAAATTCTCTGTCTGTTGTTGAGGGGTTGTTCTGAACTTGTTCTTCTCCAGTGTTCACTCCTAAAAGGTTTTCTTATTCAATGTCAACTGTTTAGACTTTTCTGAGTGCTCGACTTGTCGGTCACAACATGTGCACTCAAGTGTTGCCCACCCTGTTGGTGTTCCTGATTCGAGTTCTCCCATTGAGAGACTCTGAGCGTTTACTCACCACCCATACGAATTTTTTGGGTTCTCTTGGGATAAAAGTTAAAAGTTTGACGTGAACCAAACTCTTTTCTGGAATGCGCCCCTCACTGATTCCGATCAGAATCGTAACGACGTTTGAATGCGTATGGGGTCTACACAGTGACTTGCGGTGGCCAGCCGATGTACTAGTCAGGGTCTTTATCCTCAAGACGAGTTTGGTACCGATTAGCCAACTTCTCAGAGATGGAAAGCTTGGTTAGATCGGAGCTCAAGCCGAGACTCGAACCCGTGGCCATGCGAGTGTGTAGTGCGCAACTTTCCGCTAATATGATAGACACGATTTTTTTTTCATCGATGTACAATAATTAGTGTAAATCTTGCTGACATCATGGCGGGCATACATGACGTAGAAGCTCTTAAAAGTTTCCCTTCAGTGAAGTGGCGGGGTTCGGTTTTTATCGAAGACTATGGCGAGAATTCAATGTTATGAGAGCTCATCCGTTCTCTTTAGAGCTTTTCTTGCTGCTTAGGTAAAGTGCGATGGCTGTTTGCTGATGGCTTACGAGGAAAAAGGGGACAGACAACCTGGGAACACATTCACGTTCCCAGGTTGCATGTCTGTCTTTTTTCTCGTAGCCCTTCAGCAAACACATTGCATTTTCTTCCCCACGTAGCGCCGACTTTCAAGTAGTACTCTTAAGCTTTTGTAAGGGGCGAGTTTGAAGCTTTCGAAGTAGAACAGTCAAAGCCTTTGCTCCTCTGTTCGACCCGGGCTGCCTACTGAGGAACTAAATGGAGTATTTGAAAAGCCTCAATTTCAAAAATTGATTATGTGAAAAGAGTTATTACGGCGAAATAAATTAATGTGCTGGAATCGCACTTCAAAAAAAGTGCATATAACGTTATGGAAGGAAAAGTGATATATACAATTACAGCGGCATCCTTGAGGAAAAGGCCACCTAGTTAACTCTCTGTATGTCCTTCTTCGTCAAACTGCTTCAGAAAAAAAACGTTTCCTTCTTTAGAATATAAGATTAAGCCGATTATATGTTTCTTCTGAATCTTATTTCCAAAACGCGTTTCTATCCTCTCCCACCTTGTACATATCGGAAGGAGGGTAAAGGAAGGTAGGGAGGAAAGGGTGGCTTCGGTATTTAATAAATTGTTCTTGTGGCAAATTTGTCACAACTTGTTTAAACGGGTCGAAAATAAATTAAAAAATCAAACTACAATCTGGAGCAAAAGATCATGAGAGATCTATGCCTAGTTCACATGCGTTACGCTGAACATTTCTCACTACATGGCCCTTGAGCTCGTTCATTACTCTGCATCTACGCGATTCCATTCTTACTCATTTCTGATACGGTATTCTATATTGTATAACGGTATTACGACGAACATTCTGTTATGCAACTGACGCGCTATCACGCAGGCATGGTCACGAGTTCGAATCCCGGATCAATGTCCGCCTTCTATCCTGCGAAGGTTGGATAATAGTACCAAACTCATCTGGTGAAATCAAAGCACTGACTTGCACATCGTCTGGCTTCCGAAGTTATTGTATAGACCACAGATATGTATAGACCATACAACACTACGATTCTGAAGTCTTCAGACGGAATTGATCAACGTCCAGAGATGTTGTGATTCTCTTTCTTTAGTTTGATGTAACGTTTTAACGTTACGTTGGACCAAAGAAAGAGAATCATAAAAATGGGTTTTAAGGTGGCAAGGGTGACATTGAACTTGGCGTTTATGACCCTTAGGACCATGTTACTCAGCTTTTATGTGATTTCATTCTTTCTCAGCTTTATTGCGGTATCTTACTTCATTGTATCGCGATAGGTATTTTCTTGCGGTTAAACTTGATCACATTGTTTGAAAAACGGAACTAGAAATGAATTAGGAGTGTCATTTCGTACTCAAAAACGAGAATCATGGGGTATGCCTCATGGTGGTAGGGGTGGTATAGAACTCAGCAGTTTATGAGCCTTATAACGCCATTTATTACTCAGGTTTGATACGATTGCCTTTCTCTCGAGGATGTTGAATACGACCCCACATTGACCTTGGAGGCGACACTTTCCTTGCCACAATTTACACAATTCTCATCGAAAAACGCTTCCTAGTAGTGATCGGGGCGGTCTCGCTTCTCCTGAGATCTTAGTGGTCGGCTGTGGACATTTGTTACTGCACACATTTCGTTTTATGTCGTCCTTTGTCATATCCTTTCATTAGTGCACATCCCCGAATCATTACGAAGGTCATGTGCTTCTCTTTTTCTCCTTTTATTGCTTTCTTTACAATACCGCCAATTTTCTACTTATCCCATGTCTTTTCCGAAGCTTCACATTCTTCATTAGTAGCTGCTCGTCCCCCGACAGAGTAGCCTTCCAGTTCTTGATACTGCGAGTTTTTGTCATTTCCCGGTACAAGTCGAGTGCATGGCGCAATCCCCTGCCAATTCTACCTTTCAAACCAGAAGCAGAAAAAACTACCCATCCTTTTCTTCTTCGTTCAAACCAGTCTTCCGTTGTTTCACTGCGGTAGTGTACCTTTCGATAAGATCTCCACGCCCATCCGTTTTTCCTCTCCCTTTTCATCTACGCCTTTGCCAATTCATTGGCCCTGTTCTGTCGCCGAAATGAAATTTTCCATGCTCCATCGCTTTTCACGGTTATAAATCAACTTTCTAGTTTTTCCTTCAATTGATTTATCGTTCATTTCCTTGACCGGTTTGTCTTCCTTCCGTTGTACTCCATTTCCCCCATGTTTATCACTTTTTTTCTCATTTTCCCTCGTCCCCCGGTGTTAAACCCACCTCCAAATTCAGAATCTGTGAAGATTTGCCCATCAAGTTCCATCACCATCTTCGTCATGGTTTCTTCATGGATTACTCATAGGGAAGTGAAGTTCCCTTGGACGGGTCGAAAATGTGGGAGGGAAAGTCTTTACTCCCAGTTCTACTGGTATTTCCAGTTTCGTACCGTTGTACAGCCTCAGAATCGCTACTCCTGGGACCACATTTTGATAACTCATCTTCTGAAATGTCCGAAAACTCGTTTTCGAATTTCCAGATCAAGATTATCATCCATTCTTCCCTTCAGGTAGATAATGTAGTAGTTGAGGGGGCGGAGATGATTTCCTTTGCCAGTTATTATTTGGATTGCGCCACGTATTCGCCTTGTTATGATTTTATTAAATGCATGCGCATTAATGCTGAGAGTGATTTATGGGCCAAAATTCGGGTTCCTGCTAGTTTTCGAAGTCGAATTTTTGCCCACGAATCGCCAACCTTAAGAAAATTCGAGTATTCAATCCAAGGCCTCTAATAAGCCGCAAAGGTGATGCAGCAATTCGAGAAAGTCTTTATTTCTCACCCTGCTTTATTTTTGCCTATGCTCGTGTTTTACCTTAACTTACCTAAACGCAGTACCCCTTACTGAACTTGGGCTTTCCCGACTTTCTTATGATTTCTGGTATTTCCTCTTTTCATTTCACTTTTACCACCTCTTCTATCGACTTTTGGTAATGGACAGTGCCAATTTCTCCTCCACGTTCATCTGATTTCCTGTTTCATCTGATCAATCAATCAATCAATATAATCAATATTATTTCGAAAGGCAGTGACTTCAAGATATTGTTTTAAGTGGATACCAACTGTTCCTGCCCGAACTATTTTTACCATTACTTTATCGCGATTTCGTATAACAGCTTTATAATTTATAGCACTTTGAGATTTCCTCGGCTTGGAAGTAATTCTGGTATCGATTTTTTCGTCATCTACACTATTGATTATTTTGCCAATCGATTTCAGTGTCTCTCGTCGGCGATGGGCAATCGCCAATCGGGCGTATCGCCAACGGTTGTCACACGACCAAAACGAGGGTTCTTCCAGAAATTGTTCGCCAAAACTCGACTCGACGCTACTGCTCTCGCCCAAACATGTCCTCCACCGGTGAGTCATTCGGTAATCGTTGTGTTGTTCTCTTCTTTGTCGCCATTTCCACCCATGTGGTAGGTAGGTTCAGCATTCTCCCGATCGACGTTAGAATTTCAAGGGTATGGGTGTGGTCGCTGTTCGAATAGGGGTGCGGCTCTTTCTCTCCATCAGCAATTCTTATTTGTTGTGTAATTGTTTACGACTACCTTACAGTACTTATATAGATATCACGTCGTTACTGTTCCTCTCACGTGTCGCTATCATTTTGGAAATTGTCCTAAAATCCTCATAGCTTCCTCGAACAGGGTATAATTACCTATCTTTTATCATTTGAAAAGCGTGAGTGATCTCACGGTACTACTTACCTATTCACTTACTGCGATACTCGATCGCAATCATTTTAATTGGGTTCATCTTTAAACCTTTAGATTGCACTACACCCGAGATGAGCCCCGCCCACTTTTACGCACGCACCGCCCACTAACCCATACCGTCTTCTGATGAGCGGCCAGTGTCGTTCAAGAACCCTTGAGTTGGCCATTTCAATGCTATGACTGAAAGAATATTCCAGGGATGTCTTCGAGCTCAGCTAGGGTCGTGGTACCCGCTTCACCGCCATTCTCGTAAAACCTACGTTTCCATTAGTTCATTGAAATTTCTCAGCTAAACCTCATCTTGTTACCTACATACATGTTCCTGCGAGGAACGGCCAATGATGACTCGAGTGATTGTAGGAGAACCAGCTTATGACATTCCTCGTACCCCTTTGGACAACTGCCAGGACGGGTTTTTCCCTCACCGCTGAATGTCGAGCTATAAAAGTGGTCGCGCTCGTCTCCAGAAACTGCCTCTTTGCGGGTGTTCAGCTTCTCTTCCTTTTGTCCTCTTACCGATGTTTCCGAATACTTTAGAGGTGTGGATTAAAGTCAAAAAAGTAGTGCGGCAGCTCAAAGCTGAAGATTGGACTATCCTGAACAACTGTTTTTTGAAAGTCTTCTTGTAGCTGGAAATTAAAGAGTTCGCAGTAATGTGTGTATCATTCATGCGAATCGAGCCTCCATATTTAGAGCAACAGAGTGTATCTTATTTATTTATTTGTAATTGTTTGATAAATTTGTCCTAACCATGAGCATTTTATACAAATGGACCTGTTTAGATTTTTCATCTTTTCTGTCAAAAAATCAGCTCAAAAGATAGCTATGGGTGCTTTTCGGAGCTTTGGAGCCTGCTAGTTAGTCCACCTGTTCTTCAGCTGAGCAAAAATCTTCTATTCAATCAGGCTGGAAGCTTCATTGTGTGAAAATTTCATTTCTGCACCAATCTGATCGTCATGAGTAAATCTGCATAAGCCTCGATTGGGGTAACTTCCGATTATAGTGTGATATGGACATGTGGGCAGATTGAAATTAGCTTGACAAAATTATCAGAGGACATCTGCCCGTTACCGTATTTAAATACTGTCCTTTCTACATTGCTCCAAATAAGCATAAGGATAAAATTTTGCGTGAATCAATTTCTGAAGAGCGCCACGCATTCAACTTTCCTTCACGACCGTAGAGACAATTTGGATGCGCATGTGGCCCATACAATGATTTAGCTAGCCAATGTAGAAGTTAGTGCTTCTACCTTATCAGACAAGTTTGGTGCTAATTAGTCCACCCGAGGGGGTAACAGGCTCGGTAGACCTGGACGTGTTTCGATCCTGGGCTCGATCACCGAGCCATGTGTGTATGATCGTGCACCACTGCCCCTACACTACCTCTGCCCCTTTTGTCACAATAGTTTCCATAATGAAGATGGTTTGGGTTTTCAAAGCAGTGAATGGTTAGGATATGCTTCATGGGGAGGGGAACATAGGTAAGCATCCTTCTTTGGATTCTATTAGCTCAAAATTACCTAACTCAATTGGAAGCTCAATATTTCACGGTTTTTTATTAACGTTTTGTCAAGCCCTTCCTTATGTCACGCTTCTGCACATTCGGACTAGTGAAATTATAAGAATAGGGCGATCTGGTCGAAGGGTTGAATTTCCTACTCGCTGCTTTCAGCAATGAACTTTTTATTTACCCTCTTGAGGTATTAAATTTTTGGCTATATCTACAGTAGTGTCCATTGCAAAGATCTCCCTCGGCCACAGTGACCCATTGCGGTTTTTTCTATTTTAAGATGATTTCTGCTTGGCTAAAAACATTCGGTGGAACCTGTTATCGAACGGCTACATCCCTCGCCATTAATCTTTTGATTCAAGAGGAATCGGAAACGAGTTTTTTTCGGAAGCGTCAGATTCAGTTTTTTGTATTTGTTGATTAGTAATCGATTGGCTTCGGACAAAAGCCGTCCTTGCATTCCTCCCCACATCTCGTACAACCATAGTCGGTTCCCTGCTCTCTCTCCTCTATTTCATTTCTACTATTTTCATATCCACTATTTTCCAACCAAGTAGTAGCAAAAAGGCCATTTGTGTTTCGATATGAGCACAACAGTGGATTCTGATTATTTCTGAAATTTATTCTTTTTGCCGTTATAATATTATTATGAAAACGGAGGTGGTGGAATAGCAAAGGGCGCACTATCACAAACGGGTAGTCCTAGGATTCAATTCCGCATCAATACTCTCTCCGGTCAACCAAGCCTTCCATCTCTGCGGGTTTGGTTATTTGGGACGTCTTTTGCCTGAGGAGGTCTCTGCAAGGGACACTACCAAAGATATAGAAGAAATTAATACCCCAGAGGAGTAAATAAAAACCGGTAAATACACCGGATGGGCACCGCAAGCGGTTGTACAGGCCCCACACACTTTCGGCCCGCCGCTGCGATTCCGACTGAAAGTGGGAGCATCGGGAGCAACCCAGAACGGGGCTGATTGATTACAAAGGCGCTTTCCTCATCCTTTTATCCATCACTCAAATAGTGGTGGAGATCAATGCCGAGCACTCTCAGCAGGTTGTTCTTATTACAGAAGTACTTACCGCAAATAGGCGGATCCTCAACTTTTCCTATCACTTGCGTCAACGGGGTCCTCTAGGTGGGTGGTGATGGCGAAAGTTGCGTGAATAGTTTCGAGAGACATTGAATTGCTATGTGGTCATTAAATTCGAATTGAAATTTGTTGCTGTCACACTGAACCTTCTCGTATATCGACCACAAGGTGTAAATGAGGTGTAATAGTCGGTCACTAATGGTCGAATAATCGACGGCAACATGATGTGTGATGTGATGCTCTTCCGATAGGATATAAATTTGAAGCTATGAAGGTATCTGAGGGGTCTTCAGAGTCTGTGGTATCCGAGTTTCTCGGACTTGCTAATGTAGAAACCGACCAGGGCCACTAGGGCGTCAGACCAAATGGAGATGAAAGTTAGTGAGTTGGGGAAGGTTGTTGTCTGTTTTCACCACTGGCTAAGCCTCGCTCACTTTGAACGCTGTAGATGTTTGGTGTTCTACTTCCATGAAGCAGTTCTCTGTCCCGTACTGTTTACCTTCCCCAGCTAGTCAAATTTCCATCGTGTTGGATCCTTTGCTCGGAATCAGTGACTGCTTTTGTCGTCGTTATAGCCATTTATGTCTTTTGGAAACAAGAAATAGGCATAGGCTATCCCTATACATCAATTAATTGCTTAATATTGATATTTTCACATTAATTTGTTTATTTTTTGCGTTTACTTGTTTACAGTGGTAAAATATCTGTTCGGGAACCTTCCCATCTTTGAATGGGTGTCAGATGCATGGCGCATTCTGTGAGATTTGAAAGACCTTTTCCGGTCCCATAACAGCTGTGCAGCGAGACAGATTCGAACGGAGCAAGAATAGGTTAGAATTCAGAAGCATATCTTCTCGTTGTCATAAGTAAGCAATAGGTTGTGTAAGCCACGAACCTTCACTTTTTTTTGGATTTTGGCAAGTGATTGCAAGGGAATGCCAAATTTTTGATATCGATTGGATAGCGTAGGTGGAAGATATGAACTTCTGATTAGTCCTATCCGTTAAGTGTATTCTCTTCATTTATCATGTCTATCATCACACTTTCGCCGATTTTAATGATATCGGGTGGATGTGTGCAATTTGTCGTGAGGTGACGTTTCCGTTTCCGACATGTCTGTGTCTCATCATTTGATGCGGTATCTAGGCGTTTGATGTTTGCAGCAATTCTCAAGTACCACTTCAAACAGCGCTGATGCA
This sequence comes from Haemonchus contortus, assembly GCA_000469685.2. Classification (NCBI taxonomy): domain Eukaryota; kingdom Metazoa; phylum Nematoda; class Chromadorea; order Rhabditida; family Trichostrongylidae; genus Haemonchus; species Haemonchus contortus. Next base: position 40,574,438 of record LS997562.1, read on the forward strand.
GAAGATTATCCAAACGGGCAGCGCTTATCCTCTCAGGTCTTTGGGGATAATCTAGTAGTTACTTGACAATTACTTATTTTGATTATAGAAAAAGCCCTTTTACAAAGAAAACTACTTTCGGAAAACCCCCAATCAGTTGAAAGTCGTACAGTCGATGAAAAGCTCCCCAGAATTGCAAAAAGGCTTACTCAGACCGTTGTTGCTTATGGAGTCGTAAAATATGCTCTCGATAAAAGCCTACGTCCATTTCACGGACTTCTTCAGTCGAATGACTACAGAACTTCTTATCCGTGGCATATGACGGCTGGTCACCCCACTTAAACCGAGATTTATAAACAGGTGTTTGAAGCCATCTGCTATTAAGCTAGAACGATTCGTACCAGTCTTTTTCTACTTGGAATTAGATGGAGGAAGGTTCTCCTTAGTGTTTCAGGGAAGGAACATTCCACAAACTGGCGTAGATTAGATAGATGAATATAGAGTGATGTTGCTCGCAGTTTTGCCTTGTTTTGGGTGCGCCACGCACTCGAACTTCGTTCGAAATTCAGACGCAGTTGAATGCGTCTTTGGCGCATACAAGAGCTTTAGCTAACCGAACGGAATGGCAAACTTCAACGCAAATGTGCCCTTAGGGACAATACAGTCATCTTCTGATGGCTCTCCGACCACCAGGGCTACTAAGGTCTTAACAGTCGGAACCTGGGTCTAATGAAACCCTGCTCAACGAAGCGTTCCTTCTCATTGGCGCCGGTTGATTGGTACCAGACTCGTCTGTGAGAGAAAAACGTCGAATTGAACATTGACTGGCTTTCGCAAACCATTGTTGGGGCAGAACATGCATTAAATCCGCTTCTATGATCGTGAATGGAAAAAGAATTCGGGACGTTCGTCGAAAAACAAGTGGTCAATGCCAAGGAAGTCTTTCTTCCCTCTTTTTTCAACTTAATCGTTAAAGAGGTCTGGGAATATTGGATGGTTATGGAAATCGGTTATAACAATGGAAATAGTGTGATGGTTGGTTTCTTGCGTCCTGACAAGGTTAGAGATGGATTTTTCGGTCAAGGGGAATTCTTAATTGTAGTGGCTTTTTAGCAGATTTCCTAAAAAGCCCATCGAGTATGTTGCTCATCAGAGAGGGAACCTCTGATGGTGTTTAACAGTGAATCCTTAGTGCGACGCCCTTGTAACACACAATTTGACTATTGGTTCGAGCTTCATTCAGATCTAAGGTCCCTCACCCCTTCCATACCTCAATTCCCCACAATTGGTAGGTACCCAAGGGATAGTGGAACTCAGAGAGCGTCTTCTGATCGGTTTGGGAACTTACATTTTAATGAAATGCCGATTAAGCAGGTCCTGCGGTTCACCCCCTTATTGGGACGACTGAACAACTCCCTTTGGTTCTTTATCAGATGCGTTCAAGCTCAAAGTAAATAACTGAAGTAATAAATGCCACTACTACTCAAAAACAGATGCATGGCGCACTCTTCCGGAACTCCATTATTATGTTGCACCAGTTTTGGGAGTTTATAATTTACCAGGCAGTAACCATCAAAGTAGCTCGTCGAGGTGGGTGCCTATTGAAAACCCCAACAGCTTTTCCGAAGTTAGGGGGAGAACATGTGCATGTTTTAGGGGAGGCTATAGATGAGCCTGGACATAATTGTTCTTGCAAAGCAATAAAGGCGTAGTTAGCCAACTTCTCAATCGGTAAGGTGCATTCTTGAGCGTAGACTACTATGAAAGCTGATAGCCAGCATATTCCACTCGCAGGATCTTTTGGATCGTATCCAATAGAGCTTTTTCATTCCCTGAGCGGCTGGGACTCCTCTAAGGTTTCTTCAGCGGTCGCTTTTCAAAGGTTGAACCACTCATACCTGTGAATTCTTCTGGGTCTTCGAAAAGAACTTCAGTTCCGAGAACATTTTCGAGAGACACCGAGTACTTCATCACCTGCCCCTTTTGAGTTAATGGGTGTTTTAACACCTTTTCCACTTTGATCGTCATCGCGACATCGCGACATCTTTGGGAGTTTTGTCAGCGCATTGGAAGTCATCAAAGAACGTGTAAACCAGTTTGAATAACTGCCAGAACCTGTTTGTGCTCTTCACGAGGCTGATCAGAAGTTTTTCTGCAACTGCAACGTTCCTTCCAACTGCGTTCATGACACTTTCAGTCTATCTTTCCCTTCTTCTCAATTCCCACTAATCAATTTTTTGCTCGTTCAATTACTTGAGGGGTGGGTTGGTGGGTTGGTAAAAGGTAGTAGGGGACACCTGTATCCACATCCTATACGTCAATAGCTCAACTTTGTCGTTCCGCTCCTTTACAGGCAAGCTCTATCGTTGAGACAGTTAGTGAGACACACGTCAGGGGAGGCTCGCCGGCTTGACTCAAAACCTCCTTGGACCTTATTTCTGTGAAAAGGCATATACGGGCTGTAGATGCTCATTGGCTTGTTTGACCCGCCCTTCAGTGGGCGTTCTCGACAGCAAAGCACGTTTCTGACGAACTGCTGTCTTACAGCGTTTTGTTGAATCGCTCCTGGTAGCAACATATCGCATCTCCCAGGGCTGAAGTTCCATTCCTATAGGCGCTGTACATAACCTTTTTTATCCCCATTTAGGCTTTGAAATGAATTGGGTCAAACAAACCCAGTCCTTCGCTCGATTCCAGGAACAAATGGCGGTTCTACTTTTTGTATGATTTTTGAGTAATCGTAGAAGATAGGTCAGATACGCATATGAATGCCGTTCGAATGAAAATCGTATACCGGACGCGTTCCAAAGCAATTAATCATATGCGATCCTCATTCCTTCTGGAATGTCAACTAGCGGGATAATCCTGGGAAAGGCCTTTCTCATTTACGACTGGCGTCGCTCCGAGTGAGAGATTTTTTTTCTTAGAAAGTTTAAAACATAGATTACCGTGATGGTGTGGGTGTGGCATTCCCGATCAGGCCAGTCACGGTGCTGATCATCATTCATCACCTTCAAATTCCTATGCTGAGCCCTCTTCAGTCATTTCCCATGATTCAACCTTCTCTAGCTTCCCCCATGTCTCTAGCGTGATTTCTTCTCCTAGAGAAGATCGGGAAAATCTTTTACCTTTGCAGTGACGCCAATTTCTCAATGATTGTAACTTTGTTAATCTCTTGTCTTCCCCTATCAACATGATCTTTTCTGCTAATTGCCTCGTGAGTTTTCCGACACTTGTGAGCACTTATTATTACGTTTTATTCCTACTGCCTATTATTTATTATTATTGTTCTTAAATATATGAATTTGGTCGACATCACAAGCCACAGAATGATTCTCGATTCATCGTTCATCCAGTTTCGGCAAGAACTAGAAGGCATGGCGCACTCGCAGTAGTTTAAACTCCAAGCATATTCTATCTGCCCCTCGTAGCTAGCTGAAAATAAAAGGGAACACTTTGCCCATATAAAAGCAGATTCGCCGAGTCTTCATCCTTCTAGCAGACTCTGAATTATTTCGTTCTTTCAGAACTCGCCACATGGTTACTCAATATTTGCTCTGTATGAATAAATTTAGTAAAAAAATGCTGGAAAATGTCGCATCTCACTAAATGAATTATTGAATTAATAGAATTAATATTTTAAGTCAATACTCAAAATGAAATCCGAATTGTCAGTCTCACCACGATACGATCACTTGAGAAATCTTTCGCTGTATGTTCATGCTGTAGTAGATTGCTAGAACCTGGTTTCAAAGTGCATATTCCCCTTGGAACCTGTTGGTCATATGGAAGTAACGCGGTTAAGTATGCTATTCGGTACATTAATTGTGTTTTATTTCCCAGTGCTTGACATTTATTCATTGGGTTTCAGGTTGGCGGAGAGATGCCAGTCGGTGAATGTGCTGTGCTACGAGATCGGCCAGCATTACGACTTGATTCCCGTCTTGTATGTAAATATGAAATCCTATCTGTCATAGGGAAAGGCAGCTTTTCACAGGTTTGTTTCACACTTTGGAGATTTCATTCTCAGAATGTTTGTTTGGGTCGAAGGTTTAGTGGGATGTGGCACACTATCACAGATTCACAGCCCATTTATCGAATCTTCGATAGATACCCGCCTAGGGCAATCAAGCTTTTCATAGTCTGGGGTCAATTAATTGATATGAGACTTGTGTGGAAGGATAAATGCATTGACTTGTACAGCTACATGGCTATCCCAATTCATTTTATGGGCCAGAAACCCGTTCAAATAACCTCTACAAATTTGAATAGAAGTTGGCTGTCGTAAGGGTTTATTGAGTCCTTTGGTAATACCATAGTTCAAGGAAAAGCCCTTTATAATCAGGCAAGGATTTCAGGTAATGCGGGTGCAGCATCGAATCTCTCGGAAGTACTTTGCCGTAAAGCTCGTCTCATCTGATTGTGGATCAGTAAATAACGAGCTCAGCATACTCAGTCGTGTTTCACATCCGTTCGTTATACGTTTAGAGGAGGTACGTCTTCCACCAACTACTTTACTCAGAAATGGTTTTACTCTGTTCCTGAGTTACAGTTCAATATAATACTTGGTAAGGAATTGTTCTTACTGGCAAGAAAATAATAGTAAAACTTGCCCCTGCCGTGATCGACCGTCTGTAGGAATCGCCATGTATTCGTATACCAATCAGATTCATGCTGATTCTTGAAGAACATATTTGGCCCATTCCTTGTCCTCTAGTGACATGCGCTGTAAATACTGGCGTTTTCGCTCTCTTAGACGAGTTAGGTGCTAATTATCTGAGCATAGGGGAGTGGAAGATGCCACCCATGGAAGTACTTCTGACCTTGGCGGGTTCCTTGTCAAAGTTCGACCCCGAAGTTTCTTGATGTGTCAAAGATGTGAGAGGAGATCATGAGACAATCCGTAAGCCCCCATCCTTCCTTAACTGCCAAGGCATCAGTAGGAGCTGTGGTGTTCTCCCTCCCCATCCTTCCTGCGTGCGCGACATACTCACGTCCAGGAGCCCAAGTTTTCACATTCTTTCTAATATTATCAGATCAAGCTCCTTTTATTTTTTACACCTTTTTTTTACACAAAGCAGTTCAACCAAATCAATCCCACTCAATTCGATCTTGTTCTATTCGAAATTTTCGACTCAGGTGTTCAAATCGTCCTCAAAACTTTTCATTGTTATGGAAATGGCCAGCGGAGGCGAAATGTATGAACGCGTGGTATCAAAAGGCAGGTGAGGGGAATTCCTACACATTCGCAAGTGCTTATTTATCGAAATACCTCCAAAAAAAACTATTTTTACAGATATTCCGAATCCGAAGCGCGACAAGCGCTGAAAATGCTGCTGAACGGCCTTGCATACCTTCATTCATTACGAATCACCCATCGTGATTTGAAACCGGAAAATTTACTCTACAGTGATACACGGCCAGACGCGAGGTGACTTCGAAATTTGTTTTTCGTTCATTTTTTTGGTGGAACTTCTCTAGGTTTGAATAGATGGCAATGTTCCCCATTTGAAATTGGTTCCACCCATCTCGAAGAAATCCCCGAACAAACCGAAATAGTTTCTAAATGAATTATTCGTCTTTTGATTCTTGATGACTGAAAAAACCATATTTTTTTGTCGGAATTACTATTTAATTCAGAACAATTATTATGCCTTCGGGATTGAGATCATATCGGTGTGGAAGAAGACCGAAGCCGTTTGATAAAAGACTTTTTGGTTGCAATACATAGGAGAATCAAACAAAAATGGGTCTTTTTTTCAACAAAAATCAAAAATGGACCCACTGCGCTTCACTGAATTAATCCACTTTTCACAAACGCATACTTCCCTGTCGTACCTGAGATCCTCCTAGATTTCTGGTCCGACTATTCTGAACTTCAGTCCCACAATGAGGCTTTAAAGTAGGTTTTACTGCTGAAATTTTGATCGAGTGAAATTTCATTAGATCTCGAATTTCGAAATAAAGGCGTCTTTATCGCGGTTACTACGCGCGAGTATTTCTTAAAAGGATATTATACATGTGGGCAGAAGTCTGCTTGCAATCACCAAGGAAGTCATAAAGGCTTCCTTTCGATAACAGAGCAGCACATAGTTTCCCCCGACCCTAGAGTGCTCCTTTAAAACTCCTTGGGACTCTTGGGAGAGGGAGATTCTGGTATGTCGATAAACTATTTTTGAAGTTATTTTTCAATATACTCGAGTAGCTTTGCAAAGCTCTGCCCCAAAAAGATTGATCAGCCTGACAGACCCCATCCCATGAAGCGACTAGCTCGTTTGATTAGCGCCGACAATGGGATAAGCATAAGTTCTGTTTCCATGATGATTTTGCCAATCTTTCAGGTTATTAATTACGGACTTTGGCCTGGCACACCAGGCCACTCGACCGAATGAAACCATGACAGAAACATGCGGCACACCGGAATACATTGCACCTGAACTTCTTCTGCGGGTACCGTACACCGAAAAGGTTTGCATGTAATTTTTTTTACTTCTTTTGACTACTAGATATCGTCAAGTACCCCGAAAGTGAGGAATAGATATGGTGTAAGTGCTAGATGCACCACATCAGGCTTTACCGCCCGTAGAATTGGATCTCATTCATCCCAAGGATGAATAGCTGTTACCGAACTGTCTAGGAGGCAGGAACGCGGGCATGGGGTTGATTCAGTCTCCGGAGGGGTCGTGCTAGCTCGATGACTTCTTTTTTCTCCGTGGTGGTTCAATGCAGGGCGTGCTCCAGACTATTTTCATTTTTTTTTACATTTTCACTGTTTAGGTGGACATGTGGGCTGTAGGTGTGATCGCATACATTCTGATGTCTGGCATTATGCCATTTGATGATGATTGTCGTTCCCGGCTCTATACACATATCATCACTGCCAATTATGTTTATTATCCTCAGGTAAGCATCCGTGAGCTTGCACATTCTGGGCGGATGTGTAGCCAAATTGGCGAATCTTACCCTAGTTGACCGTTGTTTCAGTTCTGGTCCGGATCAGAATCGGCCAAACAGTTTGTTGACTGTCTTCTGGAGACGAACGCAGCCGAACGATTAAGTGCCGTCGAAGCGTCCCGTCATGAGTGGATGACTGGAGAGCGTGTCGTTCCAGTGATGAGCACCCGAACATCACGACCTGCTTCTGAGTACAATACCATGCAGAGGGTAAGTTTTCTAAAGCTTTCTTCCCTTATTAAGTCTTCTTCTCCTTTAGCTGAGGATTATTTCAAGGGTTTTTTGAAGGGTTCTTGGAAGGGTCTGCCTAAAAAATGGCGGTTACAGTACAACTACAAGTTTTGTTTATACTCACGTGTAGTCTCTCAGTATCCACCAAGCATGGCGCAACCCATGCACGTCTTTGTTCGAGTGAAAATCGATCAATATCAAGCATTGTATCCTTTACTTAAAGCAGAGGTTGATGAACAAAATTATTTAAACATTTCAAGGAATTTTTCGAAAAGGGTGATGCGGCGATCATTGGTAGCCCCATAGGATGAGCCATGCACTCTGCGCAGCATCAGAAGAAGTAGGCGTTGAGGAATGGGTATACTTCGAAAGGCTCTAAACTTTTTTCGTTCTTCTTTTGACTCATCGCAAAGGGATGACTAGTCAAAGCTTCAGGAACTTTCGATAAGTGCTCTGATAGATATTTCATTCCCTATAAAAAATATAATCCATGCGCCTAGTCTTCCTTGATTCCTTAAAAGAGTAAAACCTGTGCCCACAACGGTCTCCATCGATATTTTTGATGTTTTTAATTGGGCTTTCAAGATTTATATGAAAGTTGTCGGCTAAATTTCGAAAATCTTCTTGTCCTGGAACCTCATTAATGCTAGAATTTCGGTAGGCAGTCGATAAAACTAATATCAATCTAAAAGGCCCGATCAAGAAACAACAGAGAATCTCTAAAGCAGATCAGTTCCAGTCCTATAACCGAATCCAACCCAATTTGAATGATTTTAGACGAAATCGACTCGATCAATTCGTTCGGTGACCCGGTCGGACCATGGACATCGTGTGGATCCACGTGAAGTCGACCAATTGGCCAACGACCTTAAACGGGCTGCTCAGAGCACGAAAAACTACGGTGTTTTCTAGCGTCGCCTCCATCGAGCCAAGTGTCATTCGGACTAGTTCTTACTACTTATTATTCGCTGCTGACACCGACCACCACTCCCACCCTCTGCCACTTCGTCGCTGAAATCTTCGAGGGAAAAACGAGGGAAAAAACGGAGGTCGCCAGCAGCAAGCGCCCAGTCATATTACGGGATTTTCTTTTTTTTTATGTCTATCGAGCCTCGAATGAATTCATCAGGGATCCATGATGTAGTATAGACAGACAACGAGACACGACTTATTTTAACTGCCGGGATAAGTAAGCTGTCGTCATTGTCGTTTCAGAGCGAGATTTTGATCGATTAATAATAAGTTGTTCGATCGATTGTTCGATAATCAATTGTTGTTATATTGATTTCTGTCTTCATCGGAAGCTTTTTGTACATATTAGGTGTGAGTCAGTAGAGTATAACTTCGTTGTACGACGTTTCCGTGTGTGTGCCACATTGTCTAGTCTTTTTTCGAATGTAAAACTTTACTGTATTTGAATTGCATTATTTTTCGATGAATTTTAATTTCCTGTGTATTTCTCTACCATTTTAAACTTTGCTGTATTGCAAATTGCACTTGGAGCGGTCCCACAACGAAGGTAGTATTCTTTATCAACCTCCTACATGACTCGACGGCATGATTCCCCATTCTAAGGTAGGAACCTCATCGTAGACCGATTCCGGACCGCTGCTCGAAGCTGACGGAAGGGAATAAGGCCCGTTAGGATATTTTACCATCGTCGACTCTTTTCAAAAATAGGACCCGAAATGAGGCTATTAAGATTTACATTAGCGCTCAAAAGTCTTCGGAAAACGTTCTTACGCTTTTTCGTTCATAACGTTTTTCTTAGTGGAGCAAATCGTGAGAAATTTTGATATGTTCAACTGAAGCATGTTCCACACTATTCAAGACTATTTGACTGCAAAGCAGCAATATCCACGTAACAGTAATGAAAGTTGTTTTGCGGTAGCTGAATTCGCTAAAAGCAAAGTTAGTAACGTCTGCAGTTATTCGCACCTTGTGTGCGTTTTTATCCTCCGCTGTGTTCGACATTAGCGCTCGTACACTTGAACTTCGCAAAACGGAAAGAAGTTCCAGAAGGACCATCATCCGTGATTTTGAGTTCAAGCTCTTTGGGATATCTGGAACATGATCAGATTGTAGGCTATTAACAGTAAATATTCACAATGCCCCCATGCTACACATATTGAAATTTTGAATGATTAGATACAGTAGGAAAGGAGTTACGATTGAAAAGTGCGGCTGAAGAAGCATTTAGCCGGACACTTTTGAGCGCTATTGTATTTTCTCGAGCCCGTCCTCCAGAAATTAGCTACGAGCTAATATTAGCAAGCTATTTCATTGTTTTCGAATACATACAAGAATGGAAAGCAAAGTTTTTGCGAACGTCGATCAGTTCCTTTGTGAAATGGGCCATGCAATCGATTTCCAATCGGAATAACAATAGAAATTTGAATACGTTTTTGACACGCGTAGTAATTTGTGGTGGCCGAACGATGTCCAAGTCAGTGCAAGACGGTTTGAATACCGATGACACACGTCGGAGAATCGGAAGCCGTGGTAGGCCTTAGCAGGTGTCTATGCGGGATCCGATACGTGGACCATGCTGTGATAGTGTGCCACATAGCACTACACTACTTCCTCCTCTGATAAGCATATCCCTCGAAAAGCATACCATTATTCACACTAAACTTAGGTGTTTAATACAATGAATCCTATCAAATTATAATTTTTCGGTTCCCTAAAGAAGAAACATTCTCGAAGAGCTCCTCTGAATGACCATTCAGAGTTCGTAAACGTCAACTGGACAAGTACTTCGAAGTTCTCTGAAGCTTGATATGAAGAGTTTCTGCGAAGTACTCCGATCAGGTTCGAGATTGAGTTGCGGAGTGTGTGTGTGTGCCAGCGCCAACGTGACAGATTCCCCTTCAAATGCGGTCTCATACCAACAGAACTACCAGAGCAGCCTCGATATTGGAGATGTAGGGGTAGATACACAGTTCGAACGAAATCTCACAGCTCGCATCAGTCACTGTGACCTCCCCCTTATCCTTTCACAGATACGATTTCCTCCGTCGAGGAACTAGGCGAACAAATGCTTTTTCACCAAGAGCGATCGTTCATGACACTCCAATATAGTACGGAAATATGATGTACTTCTTTCGTACTAGACAAGAAATGTGGTCTGTAGGTCTGTAAAAAAACTGGGTCTTTAGGGAGCGGTCAAAAATCGATTTTGGTGGGCTTTTGGTCCTTAGATCGACCCAGATTGACTTGTTGAAAAACATCTGTCGCGTTGGTGGATAGGAATGCCTTAGAGTATACCCGAATTTCGCCTTCAAACTTCACCTCCGTTGCTCTTTTATTCTATAGCTGATACGATGAGGCATTACATAGCTGTTCAAGTGAGCCTTCGCATTATTGTTTATCCTTAATTATCTGTGAAATAGCAGTGTTATGCGAAGCAATGTAATCACGTCAACGAGCATCATTACAACTCCTTTCCTGCTTCCAGGAAGTAGAACCTTCCCTGGCACATGGCTATGAGAAACGAGAGTTGTAGACCTTGATATACAAATATGTAGACGCAAGTGCACTTCATTTTACATTTACATGTACCTAATTTTGAATGGGTTCAGAATGCACGGCACATCCGCTAGGAGTTGAGAAGCACCACCCCTATGCGCTTCGTCATCGTGAAATTGTAACTTATAATGTATTTCCGCAATCTATGCTTCGAAAATATGTTTTCATAGCATGTTAGAGACATGAATTCAAAGCCAAACTCAAAAGTAATTATCAAATATTTCGAGAAGTGTGGGAATGGGGTTCCTGGGAAAGTTTTTCGGAAGGTTTATTCTATGAAAAGTACTATATCCAGACCATGCACTTGCTGTCACACAAATAAGTTTCTCTTTAATAAGTAGAATCAGATTTTTGCCAACTATCTTTGTGCAAGTCTGCTTCGTGGGATACTGTATGAGGTCGGCGGTGCATTGCGGTCATTACATTTTATTTGTCCCTTTGCTCCTACGCCCCGCTCGTTCTGCCGCTTCATTGTCGATTGCTTTCTTTTTCTTATCATTCATTTATTTTTGATGAAATATTAGAAGCGACAGTTAACTACTTTGCGATATATTTCGTCTATATAGGGATGCCAGCGGTCCCCCGAGTGGATCGCATCAAAACTATATATAGTGCCGCGAAATCTCTCAATTTCGGATGGAGGTTCACTGATTTTCTCAAAACACCAGCATACAATGGTGTTTCCAGATATGTTCCTCAGCTTCATAGGTTTGTTCCTTTTCTAATTACATTTCTCTCTTCCTTGTTTTACATCTTCCTAATGTTCTCATACTTGATTTTTACTTACACTTTTTATTTTTTTTTGTGCAACTTTTCTTATCGCCTTTATCGTGTAACAGTTCCGATGCGAACGAAACAATATTATCATGCTGATCCTCACTAAATTATCGTTTTGTTTTGTCTTTTATAATCTTACTAAGCTGATTCAACAAGAAAACCTTATAAGTTGTCAATTAGCAAATCGTGCATAGTTTGTCCATGATCAATTGGATCTCGGAAACCTTTCAAGGGTCGAGTTGGTCCGCTTTAATGTGTACCACGCTCCAGGATTTACTGCTTATTCAAGAAAAGTCAATACATTTTTTATATAAAGAGCTTTACGCATAGCTGTTACTAGTTAATGATCTTGATTGACACTCCAAAATATTGGTAATGCACCAGAAGATTGCACTGTAGTCTTAGCGAACCCTTTTTCTATGAGCTGCTTGTCCATTGTAAAGCCTAACATTTCCTAATTATTGATTCTGTGCGGGTGGGTTGTTGGCGTGACAGGCGCTGTCAAGCTCACGAAATTTGCGTATCATGGAAGAAGGGAAGAAGTTGTTCATAATGATAGCTCTATAAATTTAGAGATAATTGCCATGCCACCCATTTCCCTTGCTTCTTTTTTTTTGCTCAATGTTAATGCTAATCATTTCTCAAGCCTTGAAAGATGATCCCTCCCCAGTGTCTTACTTTATCAAAACAAAATTTGGAAAGAGTCTAAGGCTAGCATTTTATAATTGTTGATAATAGGTTTAGTGGCCTATGCAGAAAAATTCCATCACAAATATTTATCGATCAAGTCTATGCAAGCTAATTGTTCAAGCCATCTTATGAGCAGTATGGAAAACACTGCTTTTAGTTTCAAAGCAACAATAAGTTAGACAGTCACTGGTATATGGCATCAGTAGCGGTGCATTATAAATTGTTTAGATCTGTTCATTCGTTTTGTTTTTTTAAAATAGTGTTACGCTATAATGTATTGATTGGATATCAAGGCATGTTCAAGCCCGATCGCAGACGAGAAGTAATTTATATCTCTTTAGTTCTCAGATGCCAAGTGTCTACCATATTTCAGATTATAGTATGCTATTAGAAAGCCCTTGAGGTAATATCTCATTATTTATCAAACGTTTTGTAGGATAACCTTCCGGTTTTGTAAGCAAAGCGAAGCAAGCGTTGGTGTACGGAACTTCATTGAACACAGACTTTTGGATTATGGTTGGTTCACTTTTATATCCTATAAATAGGCAGGAATTATGGTTCGAAAAAGTCATTGTTAGCATAAGTGTTAATTGCAAGTATATTTATCATTTAAATTGTACATTTAAAACCAGTATTGAATTTAGGGATGAACGAAAACGCTTTCTTTATTTGCCCTTATTTTAGCAGCACGGACACCATCTGTAGTTGTATACACGCAGCCTGTCCGCAATAATAGTCCCCAAATTCGAGCAGAATATGGGAATGGTCGAATTATACAGCTGTGCGCGAAGGGTATGAGTATGGAAGATGTGGAACGGGATGTTAATTTGTTATATTCGCGAAGTGGACTTCCAGTTGTGAAGTTGGAATCTCTACAGAGTGCCGCTACACCTTCTGTTCAGGTAAGGACTGGGTTGGGATACGGTTTCTCTCATTTTTTGTTTTGCCTAAGTTTTTGTAAACAAATCTCCTGGCAATAGCCTAAATCCTATAAGTCTTGTGAAAAACATCAATCTTTGCTTGGTGCTACTTATGCAGGTGTAGGCAAAAGGAGGATTCAGCTTATGGGAATGGAAATTACTCTTTCCTTGTTTGAACCGCCCAAATTTGTTTCCCCACTCCGTAATTTTATCTCGGTTCAAGTCGGTCTGACGTAAAGCGTCTACCTAAAATTTCCACATTTTTTTTACTCTTCAAACTATTTCCTGGCCTCTGACAGCTGAATTCGCGGTCCTCTTCTGGAGCACGATAGATGGTTACCTCCTAGGAGTATTTTTGAGTATTCTCCATCCAGTGGATGAGGGAAGACAGAGGGAGGGTTGATCAATTAATACAGTTCGTCCTCGCACCATTATGAAAATATGCTTAAAAAAAGGTATAAATAGAGCCTTTCCTCTTGTTGGTTGTGCTTTTCAATATCTTTACAATTAATACTGCCATGTGTGTAAATTAAGAAAGCTTTGAATTTTTTTCATTATATACTGACAAATCAAAAGAGTTGCGTATTTTGAAAAGTTTTACTTTGAGGACTACTTGTTTGAGTGTTTCGAATTGTTCTTTATGTTGGGATTATTGTATTGAAACTGCCATTTGAAGGGTGAATGGACGCCAATGACATGGATATCTCCACGATTGAATTCTGCAACATTGCCAGATCCTCAATTCTCAGAACATAAGACGAGTGATGTGACGGCCACGGAATATCTTTTGGAACAACAAAAGCGGGTACAAGAACAGCAATAACAGTGCGACTTCTTTCAAGAATAGTTTGTTGAATAGTTATCGATTAGTTTGTTAAATGTTGTTATCGCGAAAACATTTTTTGTGTTTTGTAGGAATTTACAATGTGAATATGTTTCCAACGCTTCATAAACATTTCCGGAACCTTTAAGGTTGCTTTCGCCGTGGTTGTTGTTCTCCACGGTCTATTTTTGATTGTGATTTTGAATGTTTGGTAACTGGTACTCAGCTTTTTTGCAGTTGTTTTTAATTATTTTTCTAATTTTAGTGGCTATTTGAAGGCAACAACAATGCCAATGTATCACGTGTCTCGTACAACGAGATTCATTCAATACTGGAAGCACCTGCCTCATAGAATGCTGAAAACGTATCCGGAGCAGACCATCATGTACTCGACATTCGGCCTCGCCACCGTCGTTATGGGCATCTACAAGTTTTACAAGTTTATACATCTAGACGAAAGACCATATTACCGTGGTTACTATGATGTGGTCCGACCGAATGATCCAATTGCGCTGAACTGGAGAAAACCCGAAGACTACCCGGCTCCGTATCTTTCGGATGGTATCGAATATGCTTGCTAATGTAGTGTGTTGGTTTGGTTAGACGAAATAAATATTAGATGAGTTTTTACATATCCACATTGAAGTTTTTCACTTTTTTGCATATTTTGGAACTTCTGGTGATAGGATTTAAAGAGTTAACTTTTTGAAATAAAGGGTCGGGACGTGCCATGTTTTGTAGCAACTAGGTCAATGTGCTCATGGCAACTAGGGTCAGTTCGTCAGGAATCTTCGTCGTTTTTGACATACTCTGACTGACTGATTACTCTGATACACCTAGCTGGTTAGCCACGAGCTCAGCAACCTGCTTTCAACGAACCGACTGTTATGGCGCTTCCTGGCCGGTATCTGCCATACTCATACCAATAAAATTGAGGTGGGGTTGAAAGGTAGGAGATGAAAACGTTGAAGGAAAAGGGGAGGTTTTCGTTTGGATTTCTTCGCTGAGAAGAGGAACATCATGGTTTGGCCTTTAGAACGAGACGGCATTGAAGCGGAAATCGGGAAACAACACTGAAGCAATCATTTCGCTATGGGCATTAAATATGATTGGTTTTTGAGTTCTAAGCTCTTGAAAAATCCCAGAAGTAACTAATTAAAAAGCTCGCAGTGTTGACACTGTTGCCAACGAGTTCGTGATATTTGCCACTGCTCGAATTGTACATGAATAAAATTTTGACCGGGCATCTCGCTTGCGTTCAGAATTGCAATTCAAGGAATTGGGTGGCTATCCTGGACTTGGATATGATTTGGAATGAGGGACCAATGATGAGCGCGATATTTTCGAGGGTGGACTATTGACTCATATTCACCTAGTACTGAAATAAAATAGTATGGTTTGTAAACCCGGTGCACACATGAGGATTGACCCCACGGCGATACTGGTTTGGAGTTCTGCATTATCTAAAGGTTGTGCCGTTCTGCAGCATTTGGCTGGCACACTCGTCTATCACTAGAAGTGGAGTTTCAAAACGAATATCCTCAGTTTGAGACTGTTGATTGATAGGTTCCGGATAGCAATCATCAATTTCGATCATAGATCAGACCTCTCACCCACCGTTTTTCTGCTCAGGGAAACTCGGAACGAAATGGGAGTGGTAAGGAAGAAGTAACGGGAAGCGTGACGCTGGGGAAAAGGAGAATCACTCAGCAAATTCTACGACGCTACCGTTCGATTCTGCGCTTCAGATTGCCGAGACATCTCCATTTGATCTCAACAGCTCAATTAAGAAGGGTGAACTCTGAGCTTTGCATTGCCCTCGCCTCCCAGTCCTCCCTGGACATATCTCATCGATCTTTGCTAAGTGCGGCTTGGCCATTTTGTTTCTAATTCTTTGTTTTTTTAATGCTGTATTCGCGTGGACTCTTCAAAGAAGATGTCAACGGCAGGACTTCATTGAACTGCAATGGCACTGCACTTCCTTCAATGGGAGTTTCTTCGTGAATTCTAATTAAAATTCGTGGTCGACCTCAGCAAGTAATGGGCACATTCATTAGAGTATATTTGAATGGCCGTTTGAATAGCACCTGCAGGGAAATCTTTTGGCTTTATTTATTTCAAAATGGTTATAAACCCTTGGTAAATATAAGAAGACACATGAGGTAACATATTCGGTGAATCTCCACACGTACAAATTCAGATTCAGGAAACTTCCGGATCGACAATAAAGCCTTTATTCAAAAATTTTTTCAGTGAATGTTGCTTATTCAGAGATTAATCGAAGCTTTTGGGAAGTTGGATCCGTATCAAACAAAATTCACTGGATATATGGTAAACAGGTACGGTAAATATTCCTGTGAACCAGTTTGAAGTCATTGATGTCATTTTCTTTATAGATTCTAGTTGATTCTAATGTCTTATTCGATCGGTGACCACGACTGCTCTAACATTTGACGATGATGTTTTCGACGTAAGAAATCCAGATATTGACCATTTGATGATGAAGCCGATAGCAACCGGATACCAGGCAAGAGTAATTGAGATAGTCTGAAGTGATTAGTGATAAGGTGATATCCAAAGAGGATACGTCAACCTCTTGCAAAATCATTGAGATATTGAAAGTATAGGCGGTCAGTATAAGAACGGTACGGAAGCATGTGGGATTGAACTGAGCTTTAAATTGCCTTCTAGGGACTGTTTATCACAGAATCCTGGCCGTCTAACAAAGAACATTTTCATCTAGGACTGAGGGTCTGGGATCACTGCCCTTTAGCCCCTGTCGCAGACTGGGCAGCTTTTTGGACGCGCGCGATTCGCATCGGTAGTTTTAACCCTCAGATCGCTCCGCTATGTTGTCCTGAGGGCAACAGGGCAGGGCTAACTGCCAGCCAATCTCGGTGCCAGACGAGTGCGGACTGACCATACCATCCGAAGGGATGTGCCCAACATGCGCATCTGTGACGCGTTGTGGCACTGTCGAAATGGTCAATAAGGAGAGTCAGCACTGCATCCAGCCCTCCAAAGTGGGACTGTCGGATCCACGATAGTCCCATTTCGGAGGGCTGGATGCAATACTGCTCACTGCCTTTACTGGTGATTTCAGGTGGACTAATTCTTTCTTGAACTCAATTATTGACAGTACTTCCAAACCGAAAAAACGGAAAAACCTCCTCCAAGAATTCAGCTAGCCGAGCAACTACGATAATAGTTCTGATAATTTACCGTATCGTAGATTCCGGTAATTGACATGACGACTTCCTTGGGAAGAGTAAAAATTGCATCCAGCTGCATTACTAGTCTTCCACCAGTGGCCATCATCAACATGAGCAGATGCATGATGACCTGAACATAGTCTTCAACTCTAATACGCAAAGAAGTTTTAGTATCGATTTGACTGCTTGACGAAAATATATATCACGAAACGAAAGAAACCTCGAAGAGTACTCCTTTTGACAGCTTATTTTGCATCTTACTCACGAGTATCGAGTATTTGTTCAGCCGAAAATGACGTCGTAGAATAAAATAGCAAGAGGAAGTTATCAATAAAATGGCTGTGAGGTACGATAGCATACAAAAACTATATATTTCCTGAACAATACCTTCAAAGTGTGGCTTCAGTATGTGGTTTAGCTGCATACACGGAATCGTATGCTTGCACGATTCACGGAATCACACAGAAAATACTTCGAACCCTCTCATTTGTGTAGGGCTCGCTAACTGATTCCGTCCTTGTACATAATATTCATGCTTACCAAGACCCATTTCACAGAATAAATCAAGTGCTCAAAGTTTTTGATTAGGTGGGAGATGGAATGCGGACTTGAACGTCTCCATAACGTTGAATGAAAGAGGATTGCTCACCGTATCCACAGATGCCAAAGAGAATTCTAAGATTAATTGTTCACCTCATCAATCTAATCTGAATTGTATTTTTGTTCGGTTTTGTTTCCAAAAGTTTGTTCGGAGTTCCAAAAATTTGAAGGTCTATTTATTTTTACATGAAGCGACCCTGATGACCGATCCTAAATATTTGTATCATTTTGCACCTCTCATACAAACAAGTTCTATTTTATATTTACATTTGTATTACATTATATTAGGCTGATGCATAATTATGGCGGATTTTTTTCAGCAAATTTTACTTGAAGAAACGATAGGAATATCTAGCTTAGACATGTTCAAATAATTGCTCCGAAACATATCCACCATCTACGTCAAGCACTGCTTCCCATTTCCTAGGCGGTCGGATTCCACAGGCGAAAGAGTTGCAATTCTTAGAGGCGATCACGCCTTGACGTTGGCCATCAAGCCATCCTGTTCTCGAAAGTTCTGTTCAATTTCAATTCTTTTCAACCAATTTTTCAGTTCAGAGCAATTTTTCAACCGGCGACCAACGTGATAATCAATGGGAGCTTTTGTTGGTGAATAGGGCGACCGTAGAAGCAAATTCCATTCTTCATTCGGCTTTGGCTGACTGTTCCATCTCCGAAAAGTTCGTTGAGATCACGTTATGAGTGTGTCGCCTCCCAACGTTTCTCGAAGTAATAGAGCACAATGTGGCGTAAATGAAGATGACTTTCTAGACATATTTCTGTTGAGGAGAGTGAGAAGATTATTTCTACAAAAATCTCGAACTCAAAAATTTAATTTTTTTGAGAGGAAAGAAGCCGCGAAAAAATCCGCAATAATTATGCATCGACCTAATATTAAGTGATGGGAATCAACAAAAAAGGAAAACGACAGCTTACCGGCCGCCAAACTGACATAACTCCTGCAAAAACGATACATGAGAATGCTGTAGGAATGACGACAAAGTAGAATAACCAAGTTTGTTTGGGCCTAAAGAAGTTTTGCTTTTCCCTTAACGTTGAAAGATAACCCTCGAATGGTAACTTACTTGAAGCAGCGTAAAAGTCTGTATATGGTGAATAGGAGCATCATAGTGATCTCAGCTATGATCACTGAATTGAGAATGGCTCGAAACATAGTATTTACCCATAAAGGAGTACCGGCATAGCAAAAGAAAAATTCCAACGACAACGATACTCTCTGCAGGTACTTCATTTTACTATTTTAGCAAGTATTTGAGGACATTTTTGGCTTCGACAATAAGTTATAACCAAAAACGAGGCCTTGTCATGTGCAATCGCATAGCACCTGTGTTAGCAGTTATCTTCTTGGACCACGTTGAGTAGTCATCATTAACTAGTAGAATTCTGTTCTACCAACATTATATTGATAACGTATTCATTATTGGAAAGATTCATTATTGGAACGGCGGAAGACGACCTTGTGGAGACATTGAAGAGACTCAACTCTCACAATGCTAACATAACCTTCACCAAGGAAGACCCGGAGAGGGATGGATTCCATCCATTCCTCAATGCGAAGACACGAATTAGTGAAGGTCATAAGGAACACCTATGGTATAGAAAAAGTGCTTCGTTGGACATCTTGTTGCATTGCAGAAGCACACATCCTATTTATAAGAAGCCAAACGCGTGCGGAATCTTTTGAAAATGAAGAAGAAGCTTGGGATTCAGTTGTTTATGCTAAAATTGGAAGTGTCCTTGAAAGCAAGTGATGCTTCGATGGCAATACAAGGACCTGGGTCCAACACAAAACGGCTGACGATGTAAGCCTCATTGTGCCTTTTGTCAACGACGAAGTGGCACGTGAGGTAAACCGCGAGTGAAGAATTCTCAGCTTCCAATGCGGCCTGTTTTCTAACTTCCCCCTACGCTGAAGGATCTCCTAACATCGTCCCGAATATACGAAAAACGGTGCCGCAAACAGTTTTGTCGATACTGCACATCTGGGGAGATCTGTGATTTCCAAGGCACCGTCTATTTGATTCTATAGGGGGTTCTGGAGAAAAGTACGTGGAGGAGACCGCGAGACCACTGAATCGCATTGATGAACATACTTGAGCGTTGGCCAATTCCACTGCACATCCACACAGCGGTTTTCCCAGGCACCGTACATCTATCGTCAGGCATGGGAAAGAAAACGCTTCATCCTTCGATGTGAGGGCTTTGCATAGATATTTAGAACGGCCACAGGGAATGAAAGTCATGAAGGTGCGGGAAATACACCGCATAAAGCTAGTTCAATACAAAAGAGGGGTTGCATGACCTACCGAGACGGACTGGGTGATAACACTTACAATTAGTCGCCTCAGGACAAGAACGGCATCCATTTTCCCTTTAAATTCCCCGCCGACGGGTCCATTCCCCTCTCTCTCCCCTTCTTTCTGGTTGACTTGTTATGATTTGATAGTCTTTGTATTGTAGTGGTAGTTTTGTCCTGTCCTTCTCCCTTGCACGCAGTTGCAGAAGAGGGTGACGAGCTTGGTCAACGACCGAAGATTAGGTATGCTGTCTGTTGCTTACGCTAAGGAATCTCATTTGAGCCAGGTCGGTTGCGTTTTTCGATTTTCAGATGATCGTTGGGCCAGCGCGATTATTTAACCCATTGCGTACTGCAAAGTTTTCGCGCTGGCCGGCGCATGTGCCCAGCATTTTCTTCAGAATCGATGCACCAACGTGACTCGAGGCGTACAACACGTGGCCAAACAGAGCGGTTTTCGAGGGAGTCGCAAAGTATGTGCTTTTCGAACTTTATTCAAACTCTAGCCTGATCTGGAGCAAAACTCGAGCCGAGGGGGCTTGCTGCACGATGTGCAGCACGCGGTACGGAATGGGTTAATGGATTACTCGGAAATTCAAAGAAACCCCAAGTCAGCCGTCGGACAGATTCATTTACGGAAGCTCAACAAAAGGAGCATATTTTATTGTTGTAGTGAGGAGAGTATACTGAGCTACTGTGATCGCAACACGGACGAATTGAGGCGTTTCTGGCGCTCGTCGGGATCGGTGATCAGTCTTCCGATAGGTGGTGCGGTTCGGTAAACTTATATCCCACTGATAGCCAACATATTATTGCACGAGCCAGGACACGCTCTGCTTAATGCGTTTCGTTCACCCTACGAAGTTGAGTCGAGACATAAAGGTGGAAAATGAGTATGCGCGACATTTGATATTTGCCGACCTTATATATTCTCTTTTACAAATACTGCACAAACTTTGGTTCAGCCCTCGTTGGTTGTTTTGAAAAATGCTCCAAAAGGAAGCAAACTCGAAATTGGTTAATCTGGAACACATCTGAGCAGATTTATGATTGAGAGTTACGCAGGTTCTCCTGTCTATGCGTTTTTTCTTCAATTCTTCCTCTTCTTTTTTTTTAAACTCACCAGGTTCACTATGCCTCTTACTGCTGAACCGAAAATATAGACGGAAGCCTGCACTAGGAGAAGATTCTGATAATGAGTAAGAGATGAGTATTTTGTCAAAATGCGACGTATCATATATCCGTAGGTTAGAACCGATACTAATGCGGCCGATACGTTGTTTATACTTTGGAAAATCAGCAATATGTCTTCTATCATGTCCATAGATCTAAAGCAATTTGGTGAGACTATGAAGAATGATCGAGAGCCAAGTAACACAAATAAGCAGTCACAGGTTCAAATAGAGATGATAAGCATAGCCCAGTAATTCGACTAAGGTAGTGTGTAGAGGAAATCGTTGGTGCTGTTGAGGGGCAAATCGAGTTCATTTCTTTGTTACTGGATGGTAGGGCAGTCTCATTTTCCGTTACGCTGTAAGTCGCTAGATACCGTTTCTAATAGTCTGTGCAGGAACAGTAGCCTCTGTGATGATTTAGAAAGATCAAGGGGCATGTATCAAGCAGGAAGCCTACATGATTAGGGACAGTTGGCAATGATGTAAATGGCAATTATACGACTCAGTCCACCCATCAGTTTTCCTTCTGGGTAACCAGAAAACAGGTGCAGTAGTCAATGTTAGCTTGCTGATTCATGAGAACCCTGGAATGATTTATCTCTGCTCGTTCAGATTATGCCTGTTAGACTCACTCGTAGTTGATGTAATCAAACAGTCTTGATGGCCCGAATCTTTAGGATTTGAGATACAGTTCTACTGCAATCAAGAATATTGCTAATAATTTACCCAAAGTTGACGAACTGTGGACAAAACTTCGTCCTCGGACGGGACTAGAACCCGTAGCAGTGGTGGCAAAGCATATGTACGGGTCGAAATCCGAGGACGAAGTTCTGCCCACGAATTGCTAACCTTAGGGGACATTGCATCGCATACCGTAGCTAACTAAGAGCAAATAGCACAGAACAAAAAACTAAGCAAGTTCACCATTGAGAGTTACCTGAAATCGAAAAAAATGAGGGATGAGGTAGCGTTAAGAAGGGGGAGGCTTCGTTAGGTAGCATGTAGTGCCCGAACCTGTAGGGAGTGATAAATAGCAATTAAAAGTTGTATGGAGCGAAAACAAGCGAAACAAGCAGCGAAACGGTCTCGAGGGATCTAACAGTACCTCTTATTTCCCATAGAATCATTCGCTACAAGGCAAATACTGTTTCTGGTCATTCAGTGTAATGTAATACCATAGGTTGCTATTTCTACAATGTACCAAAACACTGGTATTATCTACCTTTGCCCGTTCGGATCATATGGACTCAATAATAGTTGACGCAGTCAAATAGTAGTCTTTATGGTCCCAATTTTTGGGACTTAAGATACGGAGGCGTAGAGGAGGCGAAGGCTTCGTTAAGTAGCGTTTAGCGTCTGAACCTGAAGGGATTGATGGATAGGAACGTTTAAGATACCGCTCTGGAGGAACGTTTAAGATACCGCTCTGGGATAAAACTCATTCCAAGTCAGTTAAATTGCATAAAGATGCAATTCTTCCTAAACTCAAATCCAACTGATGGAAATTTTATTTAGTCAGAGCGGTATTTGATTCTCAGACCACGCATGTGGTGGAAGGACCATCTATTGCCAGGTACAATACTGCTACTGATTCATGGTCAACCGACGGTTTGCCACGGATTAAATTAGACCAATCAAGCTGAAAGTAAGGCCATTGGAGAGCTTTCCTCGTGAAAAACCCAAATATATATATATATAATAATCCTTCGGTCTTCTCAAATTTTTCGCTTTCCTTCACGGAGAAATTGGAAGTTGTGTCTCTCAGTACCTGGGGTGTTACTTGGGGGTATGACCGTGTCGTAAACCCTCCACTTCAATTGAAAACTTTGTTTCCGATTCTTAAAAGGCTTGTATCGTGCCATAATTGAGGAGAGCATAGAATCCTGATCATTTTGATACCCTTTATGAAAGAATTTAAATATTTTCAGCTAAAAGCAGCGGTGCAAAGCAAATTACTAGATTTTTAGACATTTGTTATTCCCTTCAGCCACGTATTTCGTATGACCACCATATGATTGCTTGTGGGGAATCCTGTCATGTCATGAATTTTCAATTTTTTCAATTTTGCAGCATCATTTTCATGGAGGTCGATGTGTGAGTGTTCAGCACCTGAGGTGCTTCCCGCAGATATAACATAACCTGAAACTCCCTACTTAAATAGAAAACTTTTTCTGAGTTTTTTAAAAACATTTGGAGTATGGACACATGAAATCATGGTTATTTTGATATCGTAATGATAGAATTCAGAAAAATTCAGCTGATAACAGTGGTTTCAATGATCAACTTCTCAAGAATTTGCTAGTTCATTTCAAAAGTGCACTTTTCGAGAACGAATTTCGAGAACTGCATTTATTCTGGGCTATTGTGAAGTTGAATACGTATCAAAGAAAATTCACTGGAGATGTGGTGAACTAGTACTGTAAACAGAACTGCAAACCATTTTGAGGTCAACGTTGTCATTATTTTCTTCGAAGATTCTAGTTGATTCTCAATGTCTTATTCGTTCGGCAACCATGACCGCTAGAACATCCGACGATGACGTTTTCGACGTAAGGAATCCAGATATTGACCATTTGATGGTGAAGCCTACAGCAACCGGATACCAGTCCAGAATAATTTGAATGGTCTGAAATGATCTCTCTAAACATAAAGCGGTTATATTGTGTGTCTGTTTGAGCGTCCTTACGAAATTCACGTAGGCACGATGAAGAGTGTGAATGTCGTGCAAGCGCGGTGATGAAATGGGAAGTCAACTGATACCTCTTGATTTGATCCTCTAACAAGTCGTAGGTAAGCGGTAGTGGGCATGGCATGGTGTACGCGTTAGTGTGCATAGCCCATCTGGTTAGCGATAAGGTGATATCTAATAAGGACACGTCAAAAATATTGAGATATTGAAAGTATAGCCGGTCAGCATAAAACGGTATGGTAGGCATATGTGATTGAAGTGAGCCTCAGATTGTGTCTTCTAGGTAAAGTTTCTATCAAAATCCTACTCGTTTGTAGGAAATTGCAGTTTAGTCCTTGTCGCAGAATGGGCCACCCTTTGGGCACGGTCCGTATCGCTATCGCAAGGGTAGGACTTCATTGAACTGCAATGGCACTGCACTTCCTTCAATGGGAGTTTCTTCGTGAATTCTAATTAAAATTCGTGGTCGACCTCAGCAAGTAATGGGCACATTCAGTAGAGTATATTTGAATGCCTTTTTGAAAGCACTTGCGGTTTGAACTTTCGGCTTAATTTGTTTGAAACTTGTTATGAGCTCTCGGTAAATATAAGAAATCATGAATCAACATCTTCTGCAATTCTTAACTGGTACAAATTCAGATTCAGGAAACTTTCGGATCAAAAACGAAGCCTTTATTCAACAATTTCCGCGATGAATGTTGCTTATTTAGAGCAGAGATTGATCGGAACTTTTGCGAAGTTGGATCCGTATCAAACAAAATTAACCGGATATTTTGTAAGTAAGTACGGTAAATAGTCTTGTGAACCAATTTGAAGTCACTTTTGCCTATATTTTCTTTTTAGGTTCTAGTTAATTCTCAATGTCGTTATCCGATCAGCAACCACGATTGCTCGAACATTTGACGATGACGTTTTCGACGTAAGAAAGCCAGATATTGACCATTTGATGATGAAGCCGATAGCCACAGGATACCAGGCAAGAATAATTAGTACAGTCTGGAATGATTAGTAATTAGGTGATATCCGGTGAGAGTACGTCAATCTCTTGCAAATACATCGAAATATTGGCAGTATAGCCGGTCAGTATAAGAACGGTACGGTAAGTATGTGAGAATGATCTGAGCCTCATATTATCTTCTAGGGACAACTGCTCATCACAAAATGCTAGTCGATTAGTAAAGAATACTTCCATCCAGAACCGAGCGTCTGAAGTCGCCGCAGTTTAGTCCTTGTCGCAGACTGGGCCACACTTTGGACACGATCCGTATCGGCTATTTTGCCCCTCAGATCGCTCCGCTTCGTTGTTCTAAAGGCAACAGCGCATCCGTGACGCGTTGTGGCGGCTCTCCCTTCTAACAATAAGCTAGAAGTCTAAGGGGGTGATAACCAATAAAAAAAGCGAGTACACGAATAGTTTTGATGATTTACCACGGTATAGATTCCGGCGATAGACATGAGGACTTTTTCGGTAATAGCGAAAATTGAACCCAGCGGCACTACTAGACGTCCACCACTGATCAGCATCAATATGAACAGATGTATGATGACCTAAACAGATTATTCGAATCTAACAAGTGAAAAGTTTTAGAGTCGATTTGACTGCTCGGCAGAACTATAGTCTTTATGTCCTGGACATATGAAAGATTCATAACACTAGTGAAACCTCGAAAAGCACTCCTTTTGACAGCTTATTTTGCATCTTATTCACCAGTACCGAATAGTTGTTAAGCCGAAAATAACGTCGTAGGATAAAATAGCAAGAGACAGTCATCAAAAAAATGGCTGTGTAATACGATAGCATGCAAATACCATATATTTCCTGAACAATACCTTCAAGTTGTGATTCGACATAGTCCAAATGCATAAACTGGATTCTGTGCTTGCACGAGTCACGGAATCAGTTGAAAGACTTGTCCTCTCATTTGCTCAGGATTCGCAATCTGATTTCGTTCTTGTACAAAATACTCAAGTTTACGCAGACTCATTTTCCAAAATAAATCGAAAACTCTAACTTAATCTGGAATTCTCAACTCAACGGAATTTTTGCATTATATAGAATTTTTCCCTCAGGGACTAGAAAATACTCTCATGGTGATTTTATCACGTTATATGACCTTTTCATGCTTTTGCTGATACTCATCCACATAAAGTAATACTTCAGACTTACTCGCATGCCCATGCACTCTATATTCACAGTAGGATAACTTTTGCCACTTTACGAGCAAGTGTGATACTCTAGCACGAAATGCTTGCAACAAAGAAGCTTCTTACAATGGGAGCAATGAATGAAAGAAGAACTTGTCACAGCTCATTGTTTTACACTTTCTAACCCCGAATCAGAAGGGAAACAGACTTGTGTAGGCGTCCCAAAATCATCCGAGTGAGTACTTAAGTAGCCGGCGGCATACCACAAGAGGAATTTCCTAAATCTAGCCGCACAGAACTGAAAGTAGACAAGCGATAGTAAGTGAAGAATGGGGCCTTGTGTGTACACGCAAAAGTTGAGGTCATGAGCTATTTCACATGAGGTGGTGCGTTTAGCAATATTTTCAAAAGTAAATAAGAAATAAGCTTCTATCGGCCGCGTTAGCCTCGTGGTAGCCTCAAGCGGGGTGTCATCACCTTCACCTGCTTTTGTGGAGATATGGCGCATTGAATAGCCTTTTGGTCTTCGGGTCCGCTATCAACAGTGCCGATGTTGGTGAGTCCGGAGCTGCTACGCACTATCGCGTCCAATCTAGCATCATCGCCCACTCAAGCATCTTCATTGCTCATCATATGCATTTTACTCGCCCAACCCTCCAAATTTTGCGCACGGAGGGATCTCCTACTCGGTGACAAGCAGGTATGTAGGAGAAGGCATCAGCAAAAGCATTAAAAGGTCATAAAACGTGATAAAATCACCATGAGAGTATTTTTTAGTCCATAAGGGAAAAATTCTATGTAATGCAAAAATGCCGTCTCCCACAAAACCCGAATCCTAGCCTCTCGCTCATGAAGCGTCACGCTCACCACTACACCAAGCCGCCGTTGAGAATAAATGCTCATCCATGTAATTTAAGTTTTCTCATGTTAGGCTCCCTGAAACCACCTTCATAACTCCGTTCAGAGAAAGGCTTGGCAAATTTGAAAAGCAAATTTGAACTCAGCATCTTAAAACAAGTCTAGTAGTGTAGGTCTCATTTTAAACGGCCACTTCGACTTGGGATCCTTCCCCGGTTAGTTAAATCACTTTGCACCTCTCGTACAAGTAAATTTCATTTTATTTCCATTTTGGTATTATATTATACCGGTTCCTCGAGTCTCCTTCACTGAGAATTCTCTCTCAGTGAAGGAGATCTGGTAGAAGACCAGGCTACATAGGGCATCCTCAGGTGGCGGATAGGGGGAATAATCGATATACCATCTGTTTCTCGCAGAAGTATCCATGCATACGTGTGTGGAGAGTCTGTGGGTGCAGTTGGTATTCTGCCTATAGCCTTGCTTTCGAGTGACTTTAAAGTATCTGGGAGGCGGTTCGGAGCCACCTCTAGAAGCAAAGCCCCTAGTCCATGCTCCGGGATAGCCTGGCAAGCCAGCCCCCACGTCAGAGCCTAGCAAGCTACACGTTGGATATCCACTCGCCAAATACAGTAAACAAATGGGTCTCATTCCCCTGAAGCCGAGGGAACCCCAATACGGCAGCGCTGGGTAAGACCGCTCGAGAGAGGCTGCTAAAATCTCAGGGCCAAAAGGAGAAGGAGTAACACGACGACTCATACTGTCAACGCACGGACGCTTGCATCGGAAGCGTGTGTAGCAGATCTGATGATGCAAGCCAGGAAGATCAAGTGCGACCTCATCGGGCTGACCGAGACGAGAAGGCATCGCCCGCACGCTGTTTTTGAGACTGGAGATAGACTGTTCCATGGGACATGCGACAGTAGAGGCGTCGGCGGCGTAGGTGTCCTGGTCAATACGCACTTGGCCATGAACATCGATTCGTACGAAAGCTTAACATCGAATCGGACGTTTGCGATCAAGAAGATGTGACTCAACCCAGCTCTAACAATCTTCATTGCCTACGCAGCAACATCACGCTACGAAGAGGAGGAGTTGGAAGCATTTTATATGGATCTGGAAAGGCTCTACAGAGTAGACCATACTTTCTTCAAGGTCATCGTCGGTGTTTTTAACGATCAGATCGGTCCCAGAAGAACGGCTGAGAAGCTCCACATCGATACTCACGAGATGGAATGGAATGAGCTGGGTGAAAGGCTGCCCTAGTTTATCATGTCGACACACACCACCAATGGCAACTCGCAGTTCCAGAGGCTCTCTCATTTGCGATGGACGTGAGAGTCATCTGGTGGACAGTTCCATAATAAAATAGACCTTATCATCTTCAATCGGAGATTCTGCCTGACTGATGCCGCTGTTGTTCCGAAGTCCTACATGGGATCATCGTCTTATCCGCGCTAGATTCTGCTTCTCAGTGCGTGGAGAGAGAACTACGAAGTCTATGAAACGAAGCCCCAAGACTTCCATCAAATGGGACCACTTCGCCTACTTTGCGAGTGAATGGGAAGGTTCTGTTATCGACAACATCGATGAAGAATACAACCGGCTCGTCGATTATCTTCACGATAGTGCTGGGAGAGCAGAGAGTATACAAGTAGCTCTCTGCTCTCTTCGACTCTCTTCGAAGACTCTCGAGCTGAAACGTCAGCATGAAATCGCGCGAGCTACAAGCAATCATCAACAAATGTTCGAACTTGCGGAGCTACGCAGAGAAGCGATAAAGGAAGATGTGAAAGAGAGAAGAGCAGCAGTTATGGACGAAGCCGTCGAGGCCGGGAAGAGCATTCGCAGAGCCCGACTTACAAGGCCAAGATGACTTTCCTTCGTCTCCTGACGGAACAGCTACTGCATCTCGAAGGGCAATGCAGAAGATCATCCACGATTTCTACTCGGATCTCTTCGACAGCCACGTCTACCTGCCTCCCCACCAGCTTAGGCAAGCGAATATATCGCTCATTCGGATTTTCCGTCCGAAATTCGACATGCCATCACGTCGATGAAGAATTAGACGGCGCCCGGTCCTGGCAGGATTAAACCATAACATCTGGAGAGTCTCCCATCAGGTATTGTCAGAACTCTGGCTAGGTTATTCACGCGGAAACTGTCGGAACGCAAAGTGCACACGTTGTGGAATACTGGCAAGGCTGTGCTGCTGTATAAAAAAGGAGATCCCAACGATACTGGCAATTATCGCCCAATCTACCTGCTGTCTGCAATCTATAAGCTTTCCACTCGCGTCACCTTAAGAGGATTGGCAGAATATTAGATGAAGGACAGCCATGCGAATAAGCAGGGTTTCGGAGAGGGCTCGCACAATAGGTCATATCCACTACCTCTTACCTCTTACCAGACTCATTGAAGTATCGCGAGAGTACAAAATGCCGTTATATCTCACGTCCATCGGTTTGAAGAAAGCATTTGATAGCATTGAGTTTTCACGATTTCATCATTTTGCAAAGAAGTTATTATCAACGTGAAGAGATGTGTCCTGCAGGGCGATACCATTTCGCCCAAATTTTTAGGGGCCACGCTCGAGAGTATCATGCGTCATTTGGAAATGGGAAGACTTGGGAGTCAAGGTCGATGGCCGCTATCTACATCACCACCGCTTTGCAGACACACCGTGCATATAACACCAAACATCGAGCAGGCGGAACGAATGCTGGCCAAGTTTGACAGTGCTTGTAGAAAGATCGGCTCGAGACTAAATTTATCGAAGGCGATATTCATGAAAAACGAATTGGTACCTGATGCTCCCTTCATACTGAACGGCAGGAATATCTCCGAATGCTGTAGCTATGTGTTTTAGGTCGGGAAGTCAACATGATGAACCAACCAGCTTCGGAGCTGTGCAGAAAGAAACGCGCCACGTGGGGAGCATTTGAGAATATCGCGGGTTGGTGAAGTGGACAAAGAAATCCGGCTGCGCGCTCACCTTTTCGACACTGCCGTCCTTCCTGCTCTGACGTACTCCTCAGAGACTTGGACTCTACGAAAGCAGGATTAGCATGCTGTCAGCGTTACTCAACGCGGTTTGGAAAGAACGATGCTCGGAATCCCCTATACACGCTAGTGCAGGAGGGAATCCGAAGTTCCGAGCTCCGTCATCGAACGAAGATCAGAGAAGCCGTTGATTACGCCAGGAAATCGAAGATCAGGTGGGCCGGACATGTTATGCGATATAGTGATGACCACTTGACCAGGGCGGTTACTGACTGGATCCCTCGCAACATCGAGCTCCAATGCGGCCGCCAACAAAATGGTCGGACTTCTTCACGGAAGCTCTGAACGGGAGGAGTGTTGAACTTCGTGTCCCTGAGGCGAGGACGATTTACGGGATCACTCCGGCTCGTGGCAGGGACGTTACTGGCGCCCGCTCGAGGAAGTCGTTGATCGACGGGACGACAGGTAATACAGGTGATTGTAGTAGTTGGGTCGCCCGGCTTACACCAGGCTTCATCCCTTACTTTTACAAAGTAAGAAGTGAGACAATTACTTCGTGCAAAAAGCTAGGATGGGGTATGAGTTGAATGTTCAGCTAATTCGCCCACCCCGGTGCTGCTTTCCTCATGAGGCTTTGGTCAAAAAATTGTATGTTCTCGGCTAGGAAACGTCCCTGAGTACAATTATAGGGTTATAGCTCTAAAAAGGTTATATGTCCCGATAAGAATATATGAATAATGTATATCTTCTGTCCACTATATGGTGGTCCTGTGGATGATATACTATATATTTGTGCAGTACAGCAGATAACAGCAACAAACAGAATAAATAGCAGAACAGAATAAGTGCAGGATTTCGAGGTGAAGACGGAGAAAGAGGATGACGACCCTATCTATTCGTGCTTATTCGCATTTACACCCCTCAGGCCAAACACAAAAAATTCAAAGCATTTTTCCCGCCAGATCACCCACGGTTCGAGATCTAACCAGGGAAGGATCCCAAGTCGCAGTGGCCATTTGAAATGATACTTACACTGCTGGACGTGTTTTTGGATGCTGAGTTCAAATCTGCTTTCCAAATTTGCCTAGCGTTTCTCTCAACGGAGTTAAAGGTTTCGGAGAACTTAACGTAAGAAAACTTAAACTACTTTTATGTGCTTCGTTCCTCAACGACGGCTTGGTGTAGTGGTAGGCGTGACGTTTCATGGGCGAGAGGCTAGGATTCTGGTTCTGTGGGGGACGTGATTTTTGCATTATATAGAACCCTTCCCTAAGAACTAGAAAATAGTCTCATGATGATTTCACCACGTTCTATGATTTTTGATGCTTTATACCTTCTCCTACCTATCTGCCTATTACCGAGTGGGAGACTCCTCCGTGCGTAAAATTTGGAGGACCGGGCGAGTAAAACGCATACGATGAACAATTATGATGCTAGAATGGGTGTTGCTGCTAGATTGTGTGCGATGGTGTGTAGCAGCTCAGGACTCACCAACTCAAGCACTGCTGGTAATGGACTCGTGGACAGCACTTAAAGACCAAAAAGCTATTCAGTGCGTCTTACCTCCACAAAAGCAGGTGAAGGGAGTAACACTCTGCTCGAGGCTACCACGAGGCTAATACAGCCGATAGAGGCTCATTTCTTATTTCCTTCTGAAAATATGATTAAACTCATATGTATTAGCTCGTGATCTCAACTTTTGCGTATACGCACGAGACCCCATTCTTCGCTTACTATCGCTTGTCTACTTTCAGTTCTGTGCGGCTAGATTTAGGAAATTTCTCTTTTGTTCATGGTATGCCGCCGGCTACTCAAGCACTCACCCGGGTGATTTTGAGACGCACACAATTCTGTTTTCCTTCTGATTTGGGGTTAGTGAGTGTAATAAAAATGGGCTGTGACGAGCTTTTCTTCATCCGTTGCTCTCATTGTGAGGAACTTCTTTGTTTCAAGCATTTCGTGCTAGAGTATCGCATTTGTTCATAAAGTGGCAAAAGTTATCCTACTGTGAATATAGAGTGCATGGGCGTGCGAGTAAAACTCAAGTATTACTTTATATGCGTAAACATTAGCGAAAGCACCAAAAGGTCATAAAACGTGATAAAATCACTGTGAGAGTATTTTCTAAACCTTAAGGAAGAGATTCTATATATGGCAAAATTCCGTCCCCCACGAGACCCGAACACTAGCCTCTCGCACATGAAGTGTCACGCTCACCACCATACCAAGTCGCCGTCGAGAAACAAGGCACATCCATGTAATTTAAGTTTACTAATGTTAAGCTCCCTGAAACCACCCTCATAACTCCGTCGGGAGGAACGGTTGGCAAATTTGGAAAGCAGAATTTAAGTCAGCATCCAAAAACACGTCCAGCAGTGTGGGTCTTATTTTAGACGGCCACTTCCACTTAGGATCCTCTCTGGTAAGATTTTTTGTCCGCAAACGTCGCGATAAGCTCCTTTTTGGGCTTACGCTCAATGTTGAAAAAAAAGCGGAGGTCTCCCAACTATCTTCTTCCATATCACTACCTTTATGGTAATCATAAAGTTTCACGGGCGGGCAGACAGACAAACACACGAACCGACTAATCGACACATCAACTTTCTGCTTTATAAATAAGAGAGTTTATGTCGAGTGGCAGGAATCGACAAACAAATAAAAACGACAGCTTACCGGCTGCCAAACTGACATGACTCCTGCAGAAATGACACATAAGACTGCTACAGGAATGACGACGAAATAGAATAACCAAGTTTGTTTGGGTCTGAAGAAGATTTGCTTTTTCCCTAACGTTGAAAGGTAACCCTCGAAAGGTAACTTACTTGAGGCAGTGTATAAGCCTATATATCGTAAGTACGACCATCATAGTGATCTCAGCTATGATCACTGAATCGAGAATGATTCGGAACAAGGTGACCACCCATAAAGGAAAGCCGGCGTAGCAATAGAGAAACTCGAACGATAACGATACTCTCTGCAAAGAGTTCTCTATACTTTTTTAGCAAGTGTTATTGTGCATACTTATATGCATGTAATGGCTCTCGAATGCCAGGTTATCCCTTCCACTTCACCTGCCGACGCCAATTCTTTCTGGTTCCGTTGTCATATTCCCTTGCTCTTATTACTATTTCAAAACGACATTCTTTGTTGGACACTTTTTGATCCTTTTCCTAGGTTTTTTTTAGTCGCTGTCGCTATAGTTAGTACGGAATGCTGCTTCAGTGAGCAATCTTTTTGTCTAAAAAATTGGCAAAGGACATCAACCGTTTGGGCAATGACATCTCTCCATCTACTGTGCAGAAAATAAATACCCTTTTTGGAAAACTTTTTCAGCTGTGGAGCGAAGACGTTGGACTTTGTGTATTGGTATCGTCGAAGTTTTTGCATTTCTCCCCAGCTGAAGAGAGCCGCCTTGATCTGAGCAAATCGTAATCTGACGGACAAGATATGCGCATGAAGCGAAACATTACAGCATCTACTCTTAACCAGTTTTCGCAGTATAAGCGTTGCCGTGCGAGAATTCTGTTTGTAATGCCTGCATTGAGTTCTTGACATCACAGGGCTTTCTCGTCGTGGATGAAGTGGTGAGCAGATAGTCTCGCAAGGTTAGCGAGTCGTGGACAAAACTTCGGCTTCGGGCGAGGCTCAAACCGTACATGTGCTTCCGGGACAGAGTGCTCTTTATGCCTTACACAACCGAGACCCCGCTTGCCATCGCCTTCTTATTGGCTTATCTGGTTCCAGTTGGGCTATGCACGCTAGCATATGCATTATATGTCCATGACCGCTCATCTACGATGTAGTCTCTTGGCGGAATGTTGGTTTATCAGAGTAAGATAGTTCTCTCTAAATTTGAAGACTGAAGCGCCCTGAGAGCATCACGTTCGATATATTTAATTTGAGTAGAATTATTGGTGGTTGATCATAGTCCAGTCCACTACGATGCAGACCAAACTATGAAAATTTGGTCACCATTATTTTAACTGTTTCTAA
Source organism: Haemonchus contortus (assembly GCA_000469685.2). Taxonomy (NCBI): domain Eukaryota; kingdom Metazoa; phylum Nematoda; class Chromadorea; order Rhabditida; family Trichostrongylidae; genus Haemonchus; species Haemonchus contortus. The sequence goes on from LS997562.1 coordinate 40,608,329, forward strand.
TCATTCTCTCTGCATTCTAGATAGTTGTTTGAGTTACGATCTTTTGCTCTTAGCTTCGCCCCCCAACTCCTTGTGAGAACCGTGCCAACTTCGGGAACTTGACCACATTTGTTTCAAGACCTCTAACCACTTTCTTCCCGCATTCCAGTGCATTTCTGAATGGAGTTATTTCAAAGTCATAGTTATAAGTTTTTGATCAAAGCCCAGCCCTCTTCAGTGCAAACCTCGCCCACAGGATTTGACCAAATTTGTTCCATTACCCCTAATAATCTTTTCCCGCGTTCTGAAACATTTCTGAACAGAGTTGTGAACCTCCGATCTGAGCGCCGCCCATTTAGTGCAAAGTCCGCTCGCTTTGAGGGTTTGGCCACATTTGTTTCAAAACTTCTAAACACCTTTTCCCGCATTCTGAAACGCTCCCAAACAGAGTCATAAGGTTTTGACATAAGCCCAGGCCCCTTCCATGCAAACCCCGCCCACTTCTGAAATTTGACCACGTTTGTTCTTTTACATCTTACATCTTTTTCCCCGATCCCAGAATTTTTGGGTAACGGAACTTCTCCCCTATCGCGGCATTCTCCCTTGCGGCATGCGGCAAATGTTACTGCAATTACCGTACTCACCTCGCCTCCCGCCAATCGATAGGACGCGATATTTTTCCTTGACCGGCTTGCTCTTTCATTGGATTTTATCGTTTTTTCTTCTGTTTCTTTTTAGTTTTCATGTTTATTAGACTTGATTAATTAAAATGACTCCTCCTATATAAACGACGATCAAGACCGCATTGGGATTGAAAAGAGCGGTCAGCCAATTCAAATAATCAAAGGACTCCCTACCTCAAAAATTGCGCGCTCCAATCTTCCGTCGCAATCCTGCGATAGGCGGCGGGTGCGGCGTGTGCGACGCCGTGTTAGGGGAGAAGTTCCCGGACCCAGAATTTTTCTGTCAAGAGTTGTAAATTTTCGATCTGAGCCCCGCCCACTCTAGTGCCAACCCTGCCCACTTATGGTACTTGACACGTATGTTCTATTTCATCTTACCACTTTTTTCCGCATCTCATAACAGTTCCGAATAGAGTTGTAAATTTTTGATACAAGCTCTGCCCTTGAGTGCCAACCCCGCTTTTTCTGTGATTCGGCCACACTCGTTTCATTACATCTTACGTTTCTTTTCCTGCGCCCTATAACTTTTCTGAACAGAGTTATATTTATTTTTGGAAAGTAGCTTCTATTTCCACGCACGCCCCTCCCATCCTGGGCAGAGCCTCGCTAAGTTGTGCATGTCCTGCACGCATAAGACCTTGCTCAGTCCTTCTATCTTTTTTTTCTAGCCTTCATGCCTTCATTAAGTTGAGTTATGGACTCATGTGGGAAAGGTTATGGATGTACAGACAGTCCAACAGAGTACACGTAAGCTCCGCTGAGCTCTCGTGTACTCTGTGGGTCTTGCAATATGCGCAAGCAGTTCCAAACTTGACCCGACCTCTCCAGGTGTTCCTTCAGGTAGTATCGAATTTCGTTACAGAGAGATAGACAGACGCGAGCGCTTTATATTAGCTTGATGCATAATTATTGCGGATTTTTTCAACAAATTATTTATCGAAACGATAAAAATACTGAACAAAAACATATTCAAATAATTACTCCGGAACTTATCCACCATCTGTATCATGCACTGCTTCCCATTGGCTAGATATTCGAATTCCAAAAGCGAAGTTTTGATTCTTGGGGGCGATCCACGCCTTGACATCGGCCATCAAGCATCCAAATCGACGTAACTTCTATTCGCTAGCCATTTTTTCAGCGAACGGTTGACGAGATAATCCATTGAAGTTTCTGCCTGGTGAATATGGTAGATTCAGGCGCAGATCCCATCCCTTGGTTGGCTTCGGCTGGTTGCTCCATCGCCGAAAAGGTACTGAGGTCGCGGAATCAGAATGACTCTGCCATCTTCCAACCTTTCTCGAAGTAGTAGAGCCTAATTTCGCGAATATGCGGATGGCTTTTTAAGTACATTTTTGTAGAGGAAATCACTCAATATTCAAATTCTATCGAGAGGAAAAAAAGCCGCAAAAAATCTGCATTAATTATGCATCAACCTAATATATAGTAAGGGCAGCTAATCAGCACTCACTCGAACAACTTGTTCGCGATGCGAAAGTCTCACAAGATTGGCAATAACGATCTTGTGAGACTTCCGCATTGAGCTGCTAAAGGCACAATTCACGATAATTTTGGGTAATCCGGATCATGAGAGACATGGGTCGATTTTTCCAAACTGAAAAAAGACTCCGAAAATCGTTAAAAAAGGGGCTGGACGAGAAGCCGACAAGAAAGATGAAGAATTGGGGTGTTCGGCTGCTTTCATAGCCCGCCGGCGTGCCAGCCGAGGCAGTGCCAAGGGGGAGGAGGGAGGCAGACGGTCTGTCGACGCGGTCGCGTCGCGCCCGAGCCCCCTCGAAGGGCTGAAAACAAAGAAAAAAGATCAAAAACCATTTGCATAAGCTCTGGTTGTTTGGTTTTTGATCTTGTTTTTCTTTGTTTTCAGCCCTTCGAAGGGGCTTGTGCGCGACGCGACCGCGTCGACCGACCGTCTGCCTCCCTCCTCCCCCCTAGCACTGCCTCGGCTGGCACGCCGGCATGCCGACACGCACGCCGACGGATTATAAAAGCACCCTCTGGATGAGCTATACATTGTGTCATTGCGTAGGTGTGGGCCCTAGTGCGGATAGCTGACTAAGGTAAGCAGAAATTCGTTCACTTATAATCATAAGTTATCAGAAAAACCCTAGTAACAGCAAAAATATTCTTCTTTACTTTTTGAAACTCACCAGATTCACTATGACTCTTACTACTGAACCGAGAATATTGACAGATGCCTGCACTACAAGAATATTCTGATAATGAGTAAGAGAAGTGTATTTTGTCAAAATGCGACGTATCATGTATCCATAAGTTAGCACCGATGCCAGTGTAGACGATACGTTGTTTACAGTTTGGAGAGTCAGCACGATTTCTTCTGTCGTATCCATAGATCTAAAGCAATTCGGTGAGTCTATTTGTAAAGTTTGAGAGCATCACGAGTAGAGCCAGATAATACGAGTAAGCAGCTACTTGTTGTGATGAAGACCACGCACACTGTCGTGTAAATCGTCCAAAGTGGTGTGTAGAGGATCTCTTGGGTGCTATTGAGAGGAATATCGAGTTCTCTTCTTATTCACTGAGTTGTAGGGCAGCCTCAGCTTCCCATTACCGAGGATCGGTGTGAGTCGGTAGACTCTGTTCTGATGGTCTGGGCACAAACAGATGCCGAAATCAAGTGCAGTAGTCAACATTCAAGACAGGACAAGACAGCCCGCTTGCCAATTCATAATTACAGAACGTGGATATAAGGCAAGACCATAATTCGCTATTTCTAGATCGTTCCAGAACGCTGCGATAACTCATTTCTGCCTGTTCGGGCCATACAGACTTTATCATTTTATAGTTCATGTAATCAAGTAGTCATGATGGCTCAAATCTTTACGAGTTTAGAAACAACTCCACTGCAATCGAGATTCAATGCTAATAAGTTACACCAAGCTGATGCTGACCAATTGTAGGCAAAACTGAGTCCTTGAAGGGGACTCGAACCCACAATTGTGCTGGGGAAGCACACGTAGGGGCATGAGTCCCATCCGAAGATGAAGTTTTGCCCACAAATCGCTAACCTCAAGGGAGTTCTGCATCGCCTAGTGTAGCTAACTAAGGACAAATAGCACAGAACAAAAAACTGAGTTTACGGTTGAGAAATATGTAGCTGGAATCGAAAAAAATGAGGGATGAGGTAGCCTAGAGGCGGAGAAGGCTTTGTTGAGTGGCATGCAGTTTCTAAACCTGCTAAACCTGTAGGGACTGATAAATAATAATTAAAAGTTGCATGGAGCGAAAACAAGCGAAACAAGCAGCGAAACGTTCTGAAGGGATGCAACAGTGCCTCGTAAATTCATAAAATCATTCGCCAGGTGAAAAAGAATCTTTCTCGATGTCCAATGTAGTGCAAGACCATAGGTTTCCATTTCTACAACACCCCAGAACCCTGGGATTACCTACCGTTGCCTGTTAATGGATTTTATGGACTCGATAATATAATAGTTGGCGTAGTCAAAGTCTTGATGGCCCAAATCTTCAGGAATTGAGATACGGAGGCGTAGAGGGGCCAAAGGCCCCGTTAAGTAGCATATAGCGCCTGAATCTGTAGGAACTGATGAATAGGAAGGAGCGTTTAAAGGCACTGTTCACGAAAAAGTGGTTTCGGAGATTTGCACATGGTTTGAATTCGAAGCCCCCTCTGATACCATTTGTGCAGGAATGAGGTCGGAAAACGGCTGGATAGGGCACAATAAGGGCAGGAACAGTAGGGGACGGGAGGCCTCTGCCTCTCGCTAGGCTGACTACGAGTTCTAATTGTCCTTCACCACATTCGCACTGGAGCGAAGTTGGTGAAAAGTCGATTCGCTGATTGGCAAATTGCCAAAGACGCGATGTGTTGTCTGCTATTGCAGACAATACATTGCGTCGCCTTCGTGCACTCGCCCGAACACTCCCTAACCGCCGTTATTTCGATGTGAAACTCGTCCAACCCCCTTTCCAGCTCTTTTTTTGACCCTTTGTAATTCTTTTTATTCATCGTTTTTTGCGCTTTTTCGTTGTTATCGCTTTATTCTAGAGTAGTTTATCAATTCCCGTCGAAAAAGGGTACCCTAACTTTTTTTTGTGAACGGTGCCTTTAAGATACCGCGCTGGGATGAAACTTATTTCAAGTCGGTTCAATTGTATAAGGATGCTATTCTCCCAAACTCGATTCCAACCGAAAAATGCTCAAGTTGGAAATTCTGTATAGTCGGAGCGGTATTCTACCCTCACACCGTGCATGTGACGGAAGCACCACCAACTACTTCGTCAGATCATACTGAAGCCACTCTGACCTCCGAAAGCACTTTTCAAGGCTTTGACTATAATCGGAAAGTTGACTGAGTTGTTGGCCACGTTCTCTATAAATTTCTGCAAACTCTTCTCATACTGAAACATTCACAGCTAATTACTTCCGGTTGGGATTCCGTTAGGGAAGAATCTCGCCAGAAAGTTGCAGGATTCCAGATTTCCAGTCAGAAAGGAGTCCCCCGAATCATAGAGAGACGACCAAATAACAAGATGTAGAACTGTTTCCAATGGGGCTCAACCCTTCTTGATCTACACTGCTTCATCTGAACCCATTTTACTTAGAAAGGTCCGCGGGCTAGTGAGGGCAGAAGGGACTTCAACCCTTCCATAGTAAGAAGGTAGGGCGAGCTCCACGAATCTGAGTACAGGTCAAGCTGGCTGATCCTTTATCAATAGGACGGAGTCATAGTCACAGAATCGTGAAGATTTTTGGGACTGAGCCTTTCGTTAGGACCATCTCTGAAGGTTCCGACACATGACTAGGCTGTTTTCCAGAGAACGATCGATTCTTGATGCTGATCAATGCCCTTATGCTCGGCATTCTCGAGAATGCAAGAGAAAGGCAAAAGAGAATAGAATGGAAATGAAAAAGAGAGATGAGAAACAGCACTGTAATCACGATGCGTCGTCCAGGCGTCGGTCGGTTTTAATTTTCTGATGGCCGTCCACATTTGATCACACTAACTAGGCTGCGGACTTTGGACGTCTACTCATACACGCCCTCACCCCCCCCCCCCCCTAACTTCCCCTCCTTTCATTGCTAGTCGTTTTCAATCCATTATGACGATGTATTTGGTCCGATCTTTAGCCGATTGTTTCGTTTTCAGTTGTGTTTACTTCGAATGTTTGTTTCATGTACCGGGGCCTATAATATTGTGGCTCTGCTTGTATACCACTTTACGATCAGTCGACAATATGTGTTAGGGTAATTTTGAATTACTCTTGAGGGTAGGAATCAGATTACTTGAATCTTTGAAAGCTCAAAAATTGTCTGTTTCCAGACCTAATTATCATAGGCATCATTAATAATAAGTAATGCAACCATCGTCTTTGATCTTATTCACAGCGGGATCGTCAATGGGAACCATTCGTTTTCTGCCTACAAATTCCTCTTGAATTCCTTTCTAAGACTTATGCAGCAAATGACTGCCCATTTGGTGCGGGTCGTAGATCCTGCTGAAGGCCTGCTTTGACTTTCTAGAAGTCCGATTTGGAAGAAGCTAAGCAGTCGTTGTGTTTGTTTTGTATCGAGGTGTTGGATGGAATTTTCTGTTCCGAGACCTCCGTCTGCAAAGCAAAGCGAATTGTTATCCACACGAACATGTATAAGTCTAATGTTAGCGCTGGGAAGTAAGGCGATTCTAGCAAACTAAAAGACTAGAAATTCTGCTACAGTCTATTAACCGTTTGAATATTTTTGAAACGAATCCTTTGCGAATAGCTCACTATCCCTTTTGTGCGGGTGATTCAGTGTTTAATTGTAAGTGCTCCAGTGATAACGGAGTAAATATCCTTCTTATATATAAAGCAGTAACTTGGTTTGTCGGTTTGTCGGTATGTCGGTATGTCGGTATGTCGGTTTGTCGGTCTGTCCGTCCGGGTTACTTTGTGATTATGATAAAGGTAGTGATATGGAAAACTTATTCTTCTTATATAAAAAGCAGTCACTTTGTGGGTAGGCTAATGGAGTAAAGTGAGCACTGCGGAGTGAAGTGAGTAATATGAAGTGAGGTGGATGATTTAAATTGTGATCTCTACTGTACTGTAATGGCAGTACTTCGACACTGGTAACACAATAATATAGTAAGTGCGGTCGTTCCCGCTATAACAGCACACAATAATGGTAAGCAATACTTTATAAAGCGGGCAATTTACGTCTTGCTTCGACGACTCAAGGAAAAGGAGTGCGGGCCCACTCATTTCGGGTCCGCTTGACCCCGCACCGTTTAGGGGCGTGGGTTCAGCTAAGGAGTCGTCTAAGACAGTGGGACGACGATATACATAGTATGGGGATCGTCGCCGTAGACGACGATACCTTCACTCGAAGAGCTACTTGAAAGTAGGTTTTTGTTGACAGACCACAATTGGATGGTTCAAGGGTCTTGGTTTTGTCTGAACTTCTGTTCGAATACGTAAAATCAATTCTTCCTTATTTCCTTGTAGCTTTGTGTTCCTACTCTGGTTTGAACTTCCACGAATCGTCAGTGACAAGATGCCGGCGAATAGCTAAACATCGTCACCACTGACGGCGGAGATCGCATAGTCAATCGCGGAGGTTGCTGTGCTTGCATTATCAGTAGTGAGGCTTTATAAAGAGCTCCTGCTTACCCGTTCTCTCCCGTCTCTTCCACAAGAGCCAATAATGTCCTAGGAACTTCCGCGGCTTCCACCACCTGTTTTTGTTTACTAAGATCACGATTTTTCGGAGTAATGTTAATCACTTTTCAGCTCTCTGTGATTCTCTCAATCTATAGGTTTTCTGAATTATTCTTTTTGTGGTGCTTCCGCCATCCTCCTTGAGTGACCCCTGCTTCTGAGTTTCAGGAAGTCGTCACTTTTCACCAAATCCGCCCCAATTTAGAACGGCCTCACACGAGTTCGATCATGATGAATTCACCCTAACCCAGACCATCCATCGTTCTCCTGGCAGAATTCTTTCAAACTGTTTTTGTCCTTCACTGATCGATATATGTGTGAATAAGGTTAATAGGTATTAATACATTGAGCAGTTAAATTTTTTCGCTCAATTCATTTGAAAATTGTTACAAGCTCTTGGTCAAAATGAAAAATCGTGGGTGAAATCTGTGCATCTCCGCTGATACAACTTCGAAATCGGAAGCTTCCGGATGACAGTGGAGCCTCATTCAAAAAATTTCAGCAATGAATGCCACTTATTTAGACACTATACTAATCAACAGGGTGGCGAAAAATTACGTGCCCGCCAATTTGGAAGCGATCACGTGACTGCTTTGAACATCGAAGCTGGTTTTTGCGCATCAGTTGCTTTCTTTTCACCTTCGGTAATCAGCTTGCGAACAGAAATTTGTTTTCGATACCATGGTGCAGGCCTGCACAAGCCGCGAGGAGATTGCACGTCTAGCCGGTGGCGGGATGAAGAACACTGCAATTGCGTCGAAGCTTGGAATTCCTCTGAGAACAGTTCAAAAGATTGTGAAGCAATGTAAGGAGGAAGGACACGTCCGAACCAAGCCGGAAAGAGGAAGGAAGGGGCTGTCAACACAAGGAGGATGCGTGGTATTATCGAGAAGAGGATTGACCGTAAGGATGATCGGAGCATGAAAAAAACGGCAGAAGAGCTCAAGATCTCCAGGAGATCAGTTCAAATGATAGTGAAAAATGAGCTTGGGCTTCGAAGTTATCGCCTATTGAATGGACAAGCTCTTACCGAAAAAGCAAAGCAAAGTCGAAAAGAAAAATGCAAGAAACTGCTGGAGTTCTCCGAGGTGCGCCGCTTCGAAGACGTTCTTTGGTCTGACGAATAAGTATTCACCGTGGAAGTGGTTAAAAACCCTCACCCTCGCTAAAAACCAATCAGCGCAAACTTCTTAGTCCAGCTCTTAAGAACACCCGTAAGAGAAAAATTGCCACAAAAAGTTTGTTCCCCAAAAGTTCAACGGTTTGGGGTGGTATCAGTGCATCAGGCAAGACTCCGTTGATTTTCATGGACTAAAATGTGAAAATTGATGCGAAGTTTCACCAAAAAGAAATCCTTGAAAAAGCTTCGCTACTCTGGAAGCAAAATCACCCTAGCTTCATCTTCCAGCAGGACTGGGCTCCGGCCCATGCAGCGAGATCCACCATTCACTTCTCGAGACCGAAATCGGCAACTTCCTGACGGATGATCTGTGGCCTTCTAATAGCCCAGATTTGAATCCTTTGGACTTTGCTGTTTGGGGTTATATGGAAGAGAAACTAAGGAATAGGAACGTGATAAGTTTGGTGGCTTTGCGAAAGGAAGTCTGCAAAGTCTAGGACAGTTTGGACCTCCACTACCTTCGGCGCACCGTTGACTCGGTGAAAAGACGAATCGAAGCCTGTATCAAAGCAGAAGGCGTGTTTTTGAAAATTTGTTGTGATTATGTAACGCCATTTTTTGTTGTTTTAAGAAAATATTTTTCATTCCATGTTGGTGCACGAATAATAAAGTTCGAGCGTTTTTCATGGTGCACGTAATTTTTCGCCAACCTGTACTCTAGCCTCTACTAGTCTTGATGGCCCAAAAGTTTTGACATTTTTGTGGTGCTTCTCCCATCCTCCTTAAGTAATCATTACCTCTGAGTATCGAGAAATAGTCTCTTTTCACCAAATCTGCCTCGATTTTTAAAACGGCCTATCACGAGCTTAATGCATAGTGCATTCACCCCACCCCACGCCATCCATCGTTCTTCTGGCGAAATTCTGTGGAAGTCTTTTAATTTTTACGCCTAATCCATTTGAAAATTATCATAAGCTCTTGGTAAAAATGAAAAATCGCAAGGTAAAATCTCCTATGATTCTCCACTGAGATAACTTCAGATTCGGAAGCTTCCGGATGGCAGCGAAGCCTTTATTTAAAAATTTCTATAATGAATGTGACTCATATAGAGACTATACTAAACTCTTGTGAAGGTGGGTCTGTGTTGAACGAAATTCGGTGGAGATGTGGCATACAGGTAGTGTAAATAATTCTGTAAACTGATTTCTAGACACTGTTGTCTTTAATTTCTTTATATTAAAGGTTCTCGTTGATTCTCAATGTCGTTATCCGATCAGCAACCACGATTGCTCGAACATCTGACGGTGTCGTTTTTGACGTAAGAAATCCAGATATCGACCATTTGATGATGAAGCCGATAGCCACAGGATACCAGGCAAGAATAATTAGTATAGTCTGGAATGATTAGTGATAAGGTGATACCCGGTGAGAGTACCTCAATCTCTTGCAAATACATCGAAATATTGACAGTATAGCCGGTCAGTATAAGAACGGTACGGTGAGAATGAACTGAGCCTCATATTATCTTCTAGGGACTACTGCTTATCACAAAATCCGGGTCGTTCAATAAAGAATACTTTCATCCAGGACGGGGGGTCTGGGGTCGCCGCAGTTTAGTCCTTGTCGCAGACTGGGCCACCCTTTAGACACGATCCGTATCGGTAGCTTTGCTCCTCTGCTCCGTTGTTCTAAGGGCAACAGGATAAGGCTGGCTGCCACCCGGGCGGGACATAACATCCGAATGAACACGCACGCATCCGTGACGCGTTGTGGCGGCTTTCCCCCCTCAGTCAAAAGTCTAGGGGGGCGATGACCAATAAAGAAAGCGTGTACAAGAATAGCCTGTATCACTTATATCACATGGACTCCCGTTGATCGTCGATTGCCTCGAGCGGGCACCAGTAACGTCTCCATTCGTCCCTGTCGCGAGCCATAGTAGTCCAGTGAATCGTACTCGCTAGAGGGACACGGGGCGAACCATTTTTCGTTCAGGGCTTTCATGAAGAAGTCTGACCATCTTGTTGGTCGTCCTGGTGTTCGCTTGACGTCCCGAGGGATCCAGTCCGTAAGCTCGGAACTCCGGATTCCCTTCTGCACTTGCGTGTATAAGAAAATTCCATACATCGTCCTTTCCACAGCGCGTTGAATGACGCTAACTGCTGCTCATCCTGCTTCCGTAGAGTCCAAGTCTCTGAGGCGTATGTCAAAGCAGGAAGGACCACAGTATCGAAAAGATGAGCGCGGAGCCGGATGTTCTTCGTTTTCTTCACAACTCCCTCGATGTTCTTGAATGCTTCCCACGCCGCGCGTTTCCGTCTGCTCAGCTCCAGAGCTAAGTCGTTCATCATGTTGACTTCCCGACCTATATACACATAGCTGGAGCATTCAGAGATATTCTTTTCGTTCAGCGCAGAAAGAGCATCAAGTACCAATCCGTTTTGCATGAACATCGTCCTCGTTAGGTTCAGTCGTAATCAGATATTTCCACAAAAGTTGTCGAATTCGGCCAGCATTTGATCCGCCTGCTCGATGTTGGGTGTTATATGCACGATGTCATCTGCAAAGCGGAGAAGATGCGAGTAGCGGCCGTCAACCTTCACTCTCATGCTTTCCCATCCCATATGACGCGTGACGTTCTCAAGAGCGGCACTGAAAAGTTTGAGCGGAATAGTATCGCCCTGTCGATTCCTCTCTTCACGTTGATGATGACCTCTTTATAGAATGGTGAAATCCTGGTCGTAAAATTGTCGTAGAGCTCACGAAGCATCCTCACATATTGAGTAGGAACACCCTGGTTGTCCAGGGCTTCAATTACCGCTTCTGTCTCGACGGTATTAAAGGCTTTCTTCCAATCGATGAACTGAAGACATAACGGCATTTTGTACTCCCGCGATAATTCAGAGAGTCCTGTAACGGTATGGATGTGATCGATTGTACTGAACCCTCTCCGAAATCCTGCTCGCTCGCATGGCTATCCTTCATCTAATATTCTGCCAATCCTGTTAACTCGTGTGAAGAGTTTATAGATTACAGACAGCAGGCAAACTGGGCGGTAATTGCCAGCGTCTTGTGGATCTCCCTTCGTATACAGCAACACGGCCTTGCTAGTTTTCCACGAAGTGGGTACTTTGCATTCCGACAGGTACTGCGTGAAAAGCCGGGCCAGGGTTTTGACAATGAATGGCGGAAGGCTCTTTAGATGTTCTGCTTTGATCCTGTCGGGACCGGGTGCCGTGCCATTCCCCATCGACGTGATGGCATGTCGAATTTCGGAAGGGAGAACTGAAGGGACGACGAATTCGTCTTGCTTAAGTTGGTGGAAAGACAGGTAGAAGTGGCTGTCGAAGAGATCTGAGTAGGAGTCCTGGTAGGTCTTCTGCACTTCCCTTCGAGATGCAGTAACAGTTCCGTCAGGACGACGAAGGGAAGTCATCTTGGTTTTATAATTGACGAAGCTCCGACAGAATTTGCCAGTGCTGTTCCCAGATTCGGCGGCTTCAGTCAAAACTGCTGCTCTTCTCTCTTTCAGAACCTCCTTTATCGCTTCTCTGCATAGTTTCGCAAGTTCCGACGTTAGCTGGTTATTGCCTGCAGCTCGCGCGATTCGCGATGCTGGCGTTTCAGCTCGAGAGTCTCGAAGAGAGTCGTCTCTTGGCTACTTGTAGACTCTCTGCCTTCCTAGCGCTATCGTGAAGATGTTCGACGAGCCGGTCGTATTCTTCATTGATGTTGTCGCTAACGGAATCTTCCCACAGACTCGCCATTGAAGTGATCCCAATTTATAAAAGTCTTGGGGCTTCGTTTCATGAACTTCGCAGCTCTCTCTCCACGCACTGAGAAGCAGAATCTAGCGCGGAGAAGACGATGGTCCGATCCCATGCAGGACTTCGGAACAACAGCGACGTCAGTCAGGCAGAAGTTCCGAATGAAGATGATAAGGTCTATTTCATTATGGAACTGTCCACCAGATTACTAAACACATCCATCGCAAATGAGAGGGCTTCTGGAACTGCGAGTTACCATGGGTGGTGTGAGTCGACATGATAAACTCGGGCAGCCTTTCACCCAGCTCGTTCCATTCTATTCCGTGAAACCCGATGCGAAGCTCTTCAGCGGTTCTTCTGAGGCCAATCTTGGCGTGAAAATCTCCGACGATGACCTTAAAGGAAGTATGGTCTTCTCTGTAGAGCCTCTCCAGATCCATAAACGTCCGATTCGGGTTCTCAAGCTTTCGTACGAATCGATGTTCACGGCCAAGTGCGTGTTGACGAGGGCACCTACTCCGCCAACGCCTCTGCTGTCGCATGTTCCATGCCTACCAGAAGGCAGGCAACCTTTTGCCCTGCCACATACTTTCGTCTTACCATCAATTGTCGGCTTGCATGGTCCGAAGACTCTCGCGAATGTTCTTCTACTGGTCGATGGAATTTTGCCTGGAGCTTTCATTATCTTTCATCATCTTTTCAGTTATATTTATATAAAAATATATGTATACCGGTCGGATCGCCCGGCTAACGTCAGGCTCTCCTCCTTCTGGAGTTGAACACCCTATCCCAGGAAATGTTAAACTGAAGATTTTTTTCAAAGTTTATAGTTTTGAAGTTCAGCTGAGTGAGAGTGTGAAACTAGAACAGAGCTCGAAATAGATTATGTCGTCGTAGCATATCACATAGTCAGTTCGCCCGGCTGACGCTGAGCTTCACTTCTTCTTTGCCAAAGTTGTAGTAAGTCGGCTAACTCTCCACTCCTTTTTTTCGAGAAACAAATAATAGTTTCCTGTACACGAAATTCGAAACAGGACTAACAGGGCAGCGCAAGTGGAATACAGTGAAAGTCAGTGCATAAGCCTTTAATTGAAATTCCCGATCTCTCGCTCCCTTCATTAAAAAGAAATACCTGTCAGAAATCCAACTGTTAGACAATCAAAGATGATGCTGTGTAGATGTTCTGAGCGGTGATAGCACCATTATCAGATGTTGTTTATCAATGGACCCTTTTCTTCACGGAGATATCATTAGTTGAGAATTCCAGACTATTGGTGGTCGGTCAGGTTTTGTTGCAAATGATATCGACCAAAGAGGACCCTTCATTGAATCACAAACCTTGCTGGGTAGTGGTCGTAATCTAATAGTAAGAAATGAACAAAGTTCTAATCTGCTTATCATTTTGCCCTAATGCGTCCCTATCACTGCACTTACCACTCACTTTGGTCACCCTACTCTACCATCCCGTCTTATGGAATGAAACATACTGAACGGTCAAAGCTGCATCGTAGATACCGAAAACGTTAGGAGTGTGATCGGTAGGTTGCCCCTCTTACAAGGAAGGTCTTTCAGGGCGTGGGACGCTTTTTGAAAATGGTTTTTTGTATGGTATAGGGGCATGTGCACTGAGTATAAAACTATGGTCCATTTCCGCTAAATGGCCTTCTGAATGCCAAAAAATGACTGAAAACGATTTTGTCAGAAATCGCCGTTTTAACCCACTCAGCGTCATTTGTTTCATTCATGGCGTCGACTGTCCGTACAGTAGGAGGCGTCAGTTGACTGCGCATTGAAAATAACGTGAAAGGTAGCCAAAAAGGGGGCCACATGTTGAAAAGCGCTGGGAAGTTTCATAAAGGCTCTCCACGGTTAAGCTGCCGGCAGCGTAGGATGGTGTGGTGGATAGCGATGTGGACTTCGAGCAAGGACGACTAGGATGGGTTGATGGTTCGGAAATTCCAGGCTTTACCGTTTTTGCATTTTATGCTGCCACCTCCAGATTGGCTCCATATTGCACCAGGGCCAAAGCAAGTGCCTGACTGGTCATGGTCGTGACCAGGACCAGCCAGGCACATAACCTCTACAAGCCGTTAGAATTTGTTGTGTGACGCACTATCAGTGAAGGAGCTTCCAGGCTCAACACTCCCAGTCCTCCGTTCCTATCTCCTTCCCTCAACTTCCTCACGTAGTTTGTAGTCAAAAAACTCGGTATCATATCATCTGGTCTTCGGACATTGTATAGACATTGCACACTCCATACAATTAATGCTATGGACAGTTTTGGTTTGATTGTTGTTCTATTTCGACCAATTCCTTCAAAAGTGATGAAAGGCTCATCTAATTCTGATGATATCACCGTTTTCTACCCTAGCGTTGATCTCGCGCCGTTAAAGGGTTTTTGTCCACTATTGTGGTTGGTCATCTCCGTTTCCTTCTCTCCTCACGATCAGTCACTCATCTTCTGCAGTCACCTCAACTTCAGCAATTTCCTTCTTGTTCGTGTCCTGCCAGCCCTTCATAAGGACGCGAAGTTAGGGGATCGTAGGTTGGGAACGGGTATCGCCGGAACCCTTCATCTAGTCATCATCTAGTGAACAGGCGCTAGGATGATTTCATTCAGGGCTGACAGCTTTTTATATCAAGCCTAATGCTCATGGATGCTTCAGCAAGAAGATGAATTGAAAGAGAGTCTGACTGGTTCTCCCACAGGAGTTCGTGGTGGACGCCCGGAGGGAGGTCGGAATCGGTAATCCTGTTGTCTTTGCATTGACGATCAGGTCGAGGACAGCTTCCATCAAATAGGAACCATATTATAGGGTTCGGACCCCCCCCCCCATTCACAACACTTTATTAAGTGTGGATTTAAGAGGCACCTTTATACTCCTGGGAGTGTGAAGCCTGGAAGCCCCTCCACTGATAGCGCTCCACACAACAAATTCTGACGGTTTGTGGAGGTGTGCCTGGCTGGTCCTGGGCACGACCATGACCAGTCGGGCACTTGCTTTGGCCCTGGTGCAATATGGAGCCAATCTGGAGGTGGCAGCATAACATGCAAAAACTGCAAAGCCTGGAGTTTCCGAACCATCAGCCCATCCTAGTCGTCCTTGCTCGAAGTCCACATCGCTATCCACCACACCATCCGACGCTGCCGGCAGCTTAACCGTGGAGAGCCTATATGAAACTTCCCAGCGCTTTTCAACATGTGGCCCCCTTTTTGGCTACCTTTCACGTTATTTTCAATGCGCGGTCAACTGACGCCTCCTACTGTACGGACAGCCGACGCCATGAATGAAACAAGTGACGCTGAGTGGGTTAAAACGGCGATTTCTGACAAAATCGTTTTCAGTCATTTTTTGGCATTCAGAAGGTCATTTAGCGGAAATGGACCATAGTTTTATACTCGGTGCACATGCCCCTATACCATGCAAAAAACCATTTTCAAAAAGCGTCCCACGCCCTGAAAGACCTTCCTTGTTAGGTCCCTGATCTTCTTTTATCAGTTATGATCAGTTCTTGTCACCGAGAACCTACGATACCGTCATATCCTACATATCGTCATATTCTGAGGTCCCATTGTTAGTGCGAAAAGTGTATTCCTACCGAATTTCAACGCTCTAGGTCCACGTAAACAAGAGTCATAAAATTGCGGCCCCAAATTTCCATCGCGCACGCCCCGCCCCCTGTGCATGGAGTCCGGTCCTGCCACTCACCATAAGAGTACATATCCTGCTCCCCGTACTCCTACCAAGTTTGAACGTTCTAGGTCCCCGGGGACCGGGGTTATTAATTTCCGGTCAGACACACACACCGACACACACACACACAAACAAACAAACAAACACACACAAACACACCGATACACCAACAGACACACTTAGCAAATTATATATATTAGGATAACTTTAACGGCACGTCTGCATGTCCACACGGCTAAGAGTGGGCCTCCCACGTGTTAGAGCCTGGCAAGCTACACGTGGATATTCATATGCCAAAACAGTAATAAGAATGGGCCTCATTCCTCTGAAGTTGAGGGGGTCCCAGCGTTGAGGGCCAATGCCGCTCGGCATGGGCTGTTAAAGTCTCGGGCCCATGACAGGCTGCCTAAAAGGAGGGCTAAGATGGCGATCTATACTTTCAGTGCACGATCGCTTGCATCGGAAGCGTGCATCGAAGACTTAATGATGCAAGCCAGGGAGACAAAGTACGGCGTCATCGGACTGACCGAGACGAGAAGGCACCGCCTGCTGCATGCCACTTTTGAAACTGGAGAAGAATTGTTCCGTGGATCATGCGGAGTACAAGAATAGTTTTGATAATTTACCACATTATAGATTGCGGCGATCGACATGAGGACTTCTTCGGTAATAGCAAAAGTTGAACCCAGCGGCACTACTAGCCGTCCACCACCGATCAGCGTTAATACGAATAGATGCATGATGACCTAAACGCATTGATCGGATCTAATAAGTGAAAAGTTTTAGAGTCGATTTGACTGCTCGGCAAAACTAAAGTAATTATGCCCTGGACATATGAAAGATTCGTAACACAAAGAAAACCTCAAAAGCACTCCTTTTGACAGCTTATTTTGCATCTTATTCACCAGTACGGAATGGTTGTTAAGCCGAAAATAACGTCGTAGGATAAAATAGCAAGAGGAAGTTATCAATAAAATGGCTGTGAAGTACGATAGCATACAAATACCATAAATTTCCTGAACATTACCTTCAAGTTGTATTCGATATGGTCCAATTCCATAAACCAAATTCTATGCTTGCACGATTCACGGAATGAGACAAAAGATTTGTCGTCTCATTTGCTCAGGATTCGCAATCTGATTTTTTTCTTGTACAGAATACTCAAGCCTGCACAGACTCATTTCCCCGAATAAATCAAATGCTCAACTTCTCGATCAGGAAGGAGATGAAATGCGGACTTAAATGTCTCCATAACGTTGAATGCAAGAGGATTATCCACCGTATCCACTGAATGCAGAAAACCTGCTGCTAATTGCCCACCTAATCAATCTCACGTCAATTGCACTTTCGATCGGTCTCCGATAGTTTGGAGTTCCGAAAATTCGTAGATCAATTTATCCTTTCCTTACTATATATAAAGCGCTCGCGTCTGTCTGTTCATCTGTCTGTCTGTTTGCGCGGAAATACAGAACTCCTGTCCCCGTAAACCTAGTACGTTCAAATTTGGTAGGGGCACAAGCGGCAGGATCGGGACACGTACGGTGGTGGCAGGGCCGGACCCCGCCCACAGAAGGTGGGGTTTGTGCAAAATAAATGTTTCAGCGGAAAAGAATAACTCCTAGCTCTGTGAACCTGGAGCTTCAAATTTAGCAAGATTAATGGATGCAGGATGAGGACATTTATGACGTGTGGCAGGACCGGACGGCGTCCACATGGGGCGGAGTTTGCGCCAAATTTGTCAATTTGGCTGTGGGACGTGCAAACGTGGTAGGAGGACAGGGGGCAGTATGCGAACACTTATATTGGGTAGTAGGGCTGAACTACGCTCACAGGGGGCGGGGTCCTCGCGGAATAAATGTCTGAGCCAAAACCCATAACTCTTGATCCCTTGGACTTGGATGCAAAATCAGTAAGAAAAGAGGGTGCATGATGGAAACACTGACGATAGAAAAGGCCTCAGAGAACAAGATCCACTCACCAATTGAATCTAGCGCCTCTGTTATTTACGATCTAGCTTTGATCTTCTGATATGTTTCACTCGACAAGAAAGGTAAATGCAGTGATAGGGAGCGATTAAAGGTGATCAAATTCGGTTCACTTCTTGCTTTCAGAAGTTTGTGATTCAATGGATGGTCACGGTTTCTCTCTGCTTTGATATCATTCATGGCAGAACTTATCCGACCGCTAATAATCTTTGATTCTCCTCGATGATGTATCCGTAGAAAAAAGGAATTGCTTCATAAAGACATTTGATAATGGTATTATTATGACTCGACAACATTTGTGAGTGTCATTCAAGGCTCTGGATAACTACAAGTTAAACCCTAAATGGATCGTTATCCTACTATACATAATTTGTTAAGTGTGTTTGTTGGTTTGTCGGTGTGTTTGTGTGTGTGTTTGTATGTGTGTGTCGATGAGTGTGTCCGACCGGAAATTCTTAACTCCTGTTCCCGTGGACCTAGAAAGTTTAAACTTGGTAGGAGTACAGGCGACAGGACATGAACACTTATGGCAGGTGATAGGACCAGACTGCGCCAATAGGGGGCGGGGCTTACGCCATAAAAATTTGTGACTGCAAACTCATAAGTCCTGTTTCCGTGGACCTGAAGAGTACACACTTGGTAGGAGTGCAGCTCTTCAAATTAAGAATGGAACGTTGGCATTCCAACAGATGATGAAGAATATGGCGGGATCGTAGGGACTCGGTGACAGGAACCGATAATATCTGATAAGAGAAGATAAGGGTTTCAAGAAAGCAAGAGCCACCCATCGTTCGAAGTCCTGACGCCTTCGGTATTTACGATGCAGCTTTGATTATTCAGTGTTTCATTCGACGAGACAGGATGGTAGACTAGGGTTATAAAAGTGATTGGTAAGTGCAGTGATAAGGATCCAACGGCACTACGATAAGCAGATGAGAGTTTGCCCATTTCTTGCCTGTATAGAAGATCTGATGATGCAAGTTAGGAAGATCAAGTACGACGTCATCGGGCTGACCGAGACGCGAAGGAATAGCCTGCTGCTCTCTCTACTTTAGACTGGGGAAGGACTGTACCTTGGAACATGCGACAGCAGAGGCGTCGGCAGCGTAGGTGTCCTTGTCAACACGCACCTGGCCATGAACATCGATTCGTAAGAAAGCTTTAAAACCCGAATCGTACGTCTGCAATCAAGAAGATGTGGATCAACCCCAGCTCTAACAGTATTCGTAGCTTACGCACCAACATCGAGCTACGACGAAGAGGAGCTAGAGGCATTCTATATGGATTCGGAGAGGCTCTACAGAGAAGACCATACTTCCTTTAAGGTCATCGTCGGAGATTTTCACGCCAAGATTGGCCGCAGAAGAACCGCTGAAGAGCTTCACATCGGGTTTCACGGAATAGAATGGAAGGAGCTGGGTGAAAGGCTTCCCGAGTTTATCATGTCGACTCACACCACCCATGGTAACTCGCAGTTCCAGAAGCCCTCTCATTTGCGATGGATGTGTTTAGTAATCTGGTGGACAGTTCCATAATGAAATAGACCTTATCATCTTCATTCGGAACTTCTGCCTGACTGACGTCGCTGTTGTTCCGAAGTCCTACATGGGATCGGACCATCGTCTTCTCCGCGCTAGATTCTGCTTCTCAGTGCGTGGAGAGAGAATTACGAAGTCTAGGAAACGAAGCCCCAAGACTTCCATCAACTGGGACCACTTCGCCTACTTTGCGAGTGAATGGGAAGACATCGATCGACAACATCGATGAAGAATACAACCGGCTCGTCGATTATCTCCACGATAGTGCTAGGAGAGCAGAGAGTATACAAGTAGCTCTCTGCTCTCTTCAACTCTCTTCGTAGACTCTCGAGCTGAAACGCCAGCATCGCGAATCGCGCGAGCTACAGGCAATCATCAACAAATGTTCGAAGTTGCGAAGCTATGCAGAGAAGCGATAAAGGAAGATGTGAAAGAGAGAAGAGCAGCAGCTATGAACGAAGCCGTCGAGGTGGGGAAGAGCATTCGCAGAGCCCGACTTACAAGACCAAGATGACTTTCCTTCGTCGTCCTGACGGAACAGCTACTGCATCACGAAGGGCAATGCAGAAGATCATCTACGATTTCTACTCGGATCTCTTCGACAGCCACGTCTACCTGCCTCCTCACCAGCTTGGGCAAGCGGATATATCGCTTCTTCGGATCTTCCGTCCAAAATTCGACATGCCATCTCGTCGATGAAGAATTTGACGGCGCCCGGTCCCGGTAGGATTAAACCATAACATCTGAAAAGTCTTCCATCAGTTATTGTCAAGGCTCTGGCTAGGCTCTTCATGCGAAAACTGTCGGAACGCAAAGTGCACACGTTGTGGAATACTGGCAAGACTTTGTTGCTGTATAAAAAAGGAAGGCCCCAACGATATTGGCAATTATCGCCCAATCTGCCTGCTGTCTGTAATCTATAAGCTTTTCACTCGCGTCACCCAAACAGGATTGGCAGAATATTAAATGAAGGACAGCCATGCGAACAAGCATGGTTTCGGAGAGGGCTCGCACAGTAGGTCGCATCCACACTCTTACCAGACTCATTGAAGTATCGCGAGTTTACAAAATGCCGTTATGTCTTACTTGTTTTGACTTGATGTTTTGTTAACTGCTGTTATTTCGCCGCAGTGCGCGATCCGAAAGTCTCACAAGGTTGGCGATTTGTGGACAAAACTTCAGCCTCGGACGGGACTTGAACCCGTACTTGTCCTTTCCGGGGACCGTGCTCTTATCCCTTACACTACCGAGGCCCCGCTTGCCCTCGCCTTCTTAATGGCTTATATGCCATAGCTTATCAGCACTCACACGTACAACGTGTTGAGCCGGTCGGCCAGTATCAGCACAGAACCGTTAAGCTGTAAGCTTTACATGTTAGTACTTGTTAACATCAAGTCAAAACAAGTACTAACATGTAAAGCTTACAGCTTAACGGTTCTGTGCTGATATTGGCCGACCGGCTCAACACGTTGTACGTGTGAGTGCTGATAAGCTATGGCATATAAGCCATTAAGAAGGCGAGGGCAAGCGGGGCCTCGGTAGTGTAAGGGATAAGAGCACGGTCCCCGGAAAGGACAAGTACGGGTTCAAGTCCCGTCCGAGGCTGAAGTTTTGTCCACAAATCGCCAACCTTGTGAGACTTTCGGATCGCGCGCTGCGGCGAAATAACAGCAGTTAACAAAACATCAAGTCAAAACAAGTACTAACATGTAAAGCTTACAGCTTAACGGTTCTGTGCTGATATTGGCCGACCGGCTCAACACGTTGACGTGTGAGTGCTGATAAGCTATGGCATATAAGCCATTAAGAAGGCGAGGGCAAGCGGGGCCTCGGTAGTGTAAGGGATAAGAGCACGGTCCCCGGAAAGGACAAGTACGGGTTCAAGTCCCGTCCGAGGCTGAAGTTTTGTCCACAAATCGCCAACCTTGTGAGTTATGTCTTACGTCCATCGATTTGAAGAAAGCCTTTGATACCGTTGAGTTTTCACGATTTCACCTTTCTACGAATATGTTATTAACTTGAAGAGAGGTACTGCAGAGCGATACCATTTCGCCCAAATTTTTTGAGGGGCCACTCTCGAAAGTATCGTGCGTCATTTGGAATGGGAAGACTCGTGAGTCAAGGTCGATGACCGCCATCTACATCACCACCGCTTTGCAGACACACCGTGCATATAACATCAAACATCGAGCAGGCGGAACGAATGCTGGCCAAGTTTGACAGTGCTTATAGAAAGATCGGCTTGAGATGAACTTAACGAAGACGATCTTTATGAAAAACGAATTGGTACCTGATGCTCCCTCCACCCTAAACGGAAGGAATATCTCCGAATGCTGTATAGCTATGTGTATTAGGTCGAGAAGTCAACATGATGAATGAACTAGCTTCGGAGCTGTGCAGAAGGAAACGCGCCGCGTGGGGAGCATTTGAGAATATCGAGGGATTAGTGAAGAGGGCAAAGAAATCCGGCTCCGCGGTCGCCTTTTCGACACTGCTGTCTTTCCTGCTCTGGCGTACGCCTCAGAGACTTGGACTCTACGGAGGCAGGATGAGCATGTTTTCTGCGTTACTCAACGCGGTTTGGGAATGACGATGCTCGGAATCTCCCTATACACGCTAGTGCAGAAGGGAATCCGAAGTTTTGAGCTCCGTCATCGAACGAAGATCAAGAAAGCCGTTGATTACGCCAGGAAAGCGAAGGTCAGGTGGGCCGGACACTTTATGCGATATAGCGATGATCATTTGACCAGGACGGTTACTGACTGAATCCCTCGGAACATCGAACGAAGTCCAGGACGGTCGCCATCGAAGTGGTCGAACTTCTTCACGAAAGCTCTGAACGTAGAGTGTTGGACTTCGTGTCCCTGAGGCGAGGACGATTTAGTGGACCACTCCGGCTCGTGACAGGGACGAATGGAGACGTTACTGGCGCCCGCTCGAGGAAGTCGATGGTCAAGGGAACGGCAGGTAATACAGGTGGCTGTACCACTTGGGTCGCCCGTCTTACACCAGACCTCATTTCTACCTTTACAAAGTAAGTAGTGAGACAATTACCTCGGGCAACAAGCTAAGATGGGGTATGAGTTGAATGTGCACCTGATTCACCCACCCCGGTGCTCCTTTCCTCGTGAAGCTTTGGTCAAAAACCTGTATGTTCTTGGATAGGAAACGTCCCTGAGTACAGTTATGGGGTTAGCTTCTTTTTTGCGCTCACGCTCAATGTTGAAAAAAAAGCGGAGGTCTCCCAACTATCTTCTTCCATATCACCACCTTTATCGTAATCATGAACTTTCACGGGCGGACAGACAGACAAACACACGAACCGACTAATCGACACATAATCTTACTGCCTCATAAATAGGAGAGTTCATATTAAGAGACAGGAATCGTCAAACAAATAAAACGCCAGCTTACCGGCTGCCAAACTGCAGTAACTCCTGCAGAAACGACACATAGGAGTGCTATAGGAATGACGACGAAGTAGAATAACCAAGTTTGTCTGGGTCTGAAGAAGTTTCGCTTTTTCCCTAACGTGGAAAGATAACCCTCAAAAGGTAACTTACTTGAGGCAGTGTATAATCCTATATATGGTGAGTAGGACTATCATGGTGATCTCAGCTATGATCACTGAATCGAGAATGGTACGAAACATAGTGATTACCCATGAAGGAGTACCGGCATACAAAAGAAAAGTTCCAACGATAACGATACTCTCTGCAGAAAGTTCAATTTACCCCTATATTTTAGCAGGTGTTATGCGCAAATTTACCTGCATATAACGTCATTCGAATGCCAAGTTATACCTTCTTTCTCACCTGTCGATTTTAAATCTCTCTGTTTCCGCTGTCAAGTTTCTTATATGTTCATTACTATTTCGATACGTAATCCTTTGTCAGGCAGACCTATCCTTTCCCTAGGCGTTTTGTTAGTCGCTGTCGCTACAGTTACTATGGAATGCCGCTCTGAACAGCAAATTGACAAAGGACATCAATCTGTATCTGTTCTCCTTTGATACCCCCTATGACAACTCTTCATCCTTTGCGTAGAAAATATGTGCCCTTTTCAAAAAGCTGTTTTAGCTGTGAAGTGAAGAAGCTGCACTTCGTATATTGGCGTTGTCGAGGTTCTTGGATTTCTCCTTAGCTGAAGAGAGCTGCCTCTTGTCGTGCAAGAATTCTGTTTGTAATGACTTGATGTTTTGTTAACTGCTGTTATATCGCCGCAGTACGCGATGCGAAAGTCTCACAAGGATGGCGATTTGTGGATAAAACTTCAGTTTGTAATCAGTAGTTGTAACCAATAGTTTGTCTGCATTGACCTCTTAACAACACACGGCTTTTTCGCCGTGGATGAACTAGTGAGCAGATATTCTCACAAAATTGGCGAGTCGTGGACAAAACTTCAGCTTCGGACGAAACTCGTACTTGTGCTATCCGGGCACCGTGCTCTATCCTTCACACTGCCGAGACCTCGCCTGCCCTCGCCTTCTTATCTCCCTCATTTAAGAAGCAGTAACTTGGTTTGCCGGTGTGTCGGCATGTCGAAATGTCTGTTTGTCGGTCTGTCCATCCGCAAAACTTTGTGATTACGATAAAGGTAGTGATATAGAAAACACAACTCTCACATTTCCTTCTTATATATAGAGCAGTTACTTGGTGGGTAAGTTAATGGAGTAAAGTGAGCACTGCGGGATGAAGTGAGTAATATGGAGTGAAGTAGGTTTCAAACTGTGATTTCTATCTGTACTGGCAGTACTTCGACACTGTTACTACGATCGATAGTGGCATGGTACTATGTTTTCTACGCAGTATTTGGAATTTGGCTACCACATTCATTTTTCCTTTTTCATTACCTACCCTTTTCATACTAACCTAACAAACCGCAGTGAAGTTCCCTTCTACCCTTTGGCGACGTGGAACCGATCGGCTGGCCCGTCACTTTCTTTTAAATTTATTCAGCGCATGGGCGTAAGCAACACGTGTTTCTGTTGAGCTCAATATTGCCCCTTTCCCTCCAGTGTTTTTGAAAATAGAAATATCTTTTGCACCGGATCTTAACATCGTTGATAGTCAAGCTCTTTTCTTTGTTAGCTTTACTGGCATAGCGTCTTCTCTCTGGCTGACCAACCTGATTGGTCAACCAAAAACTTCGAATGATACTTATTATTGTGCTCAACTGTTGATAACACATCTATCAAAGTCCATGACCCATCCTGCCGATTTCCACATTTTGGTGGCAGGATTGATTTTGTTGCACTTCCTGCCTGCCACCAAAATGTGGAAATCGGCAGGGTGGGTCATGGACTTTGATAGATGTGTTATCAACAGTTGAGCACAATAATAAGTACCATTCGAATGAAGAGAAAACGGGAAGCCTTAACGAGTCACAATTATCCTACTTATATAATCGGCTGAGTATGTCTACTGGTGTGTTTGTGTGTGTGTGTGTTTGTCCGAGCGGAAGGTCATAATTTCCGTCCCATTGTAGCTGAAGCATTCAAATTTGAAAGGGGGATAGGCGACCCTCCTCCCCGCTAGCACTGCCTCCGCCGGCACGCCGGCCGGCAGGCCGGCACGCGCGCCGGCCGGCGGACTATGAAAGCAGCCATTTCGTATTGGCAGTGAAGCCGTGGCACGTTGGCAGGTGGTGTGTTCCTCTTCCCTGTGAGAAATTTGCTATGCGTGAATAACACTTCGGATTCTCCTTTTTCTTTGAAAGCACTACGCTCTCAGTATTAGCTCTAAATTGGGAGCAATTTTTCTGTAAGCCATCTTCGATGTGTCCGAATAGAACATCGCATAATATCACAAAGGCGGTTATTCAGAAAAAAAGTATTCAGAGACTTCATCGCGGCTGAGTCTACTATGTTAGCTACCATCAATGTTCCCATCCAACTCCTTGTGCCTTCAAGTTTCAACGGTCTGGGTCTGACAGTATTTATTCACGCCCCTCCCTTTGGGGCGGAGTTTAGTCCTGCAACCTATCATCAGTGTACCTATCCTGCCTGCTGTATTCCTAACAAGTTTGGTCGCTCTAGGTCCATTTTGACATTTCTTTGCAAGCCCCACCCCTTGAGGGCGGAAGCCGGCACTGACACCCACTGCAAAGGTTCCCATCCTGCCGCCTGTGCTCCTATCAAATTTGAACGCTCCAAGTCCACTGGAACAGAAGTTATCATTTTTCCGTTCAAACCTCCGCCCACTGGGCGGAGTCCGGCCCTGACACTCACCGCAGAGTTTCGCACCCTGCCGTCTGTACTCCTACCGAATTTGGACGTCCTAGGTCCATGGTGACTGGAGTTATGAGTTCCCGCACAAACCTCGCCCCCTGTGGGCGGAGTCCGGCCCCGCCATCCGCCATAAGTGCTCCCATCCTGCCTCCTCTACTCCCACCGAATTTGAACTCTCTAGGTCTATAGGGACAGGATTTATAAGTTTCTGCTCGAACCCCGCCCCCTGTGGGTGGAGTCCGATCCTGCCACCCACCATAAGTGTTCCCATCCTGCCGCCTGTACTCCTACCAAATTTGAACGCTCTAGGCCCAAAGTTAAGTCTTTCACACAAACTCCGCCCCTTGTGGGCGGAGCCCAGTCCTGCCACCCATCATAAGCGCTCCCATCCTGTCTGGGATACTCCTACCAAATTTGAATTCCCTAGGTCCACGTGGAAAGAAGTTATGAATTGTTGCCCGAACCCCGCCCCCTGTGGGCGGAGTCTGGTCCTGCTACCACCATAAGCGTTTCCATCCTATCTTGGGTACTCTATCCAAATTTGGACGCTCTAGGTCCACGGGGACTGCAGTTACGATTTTCCGCACAAACCCCGCCCCCTGCATAAGTGTTCCCATGCTGCCGCCTGTACTCCTACCAAGTTTGAGCGCTTTAGGTCTACGGGGACAGAAGTTATGACTTTCTGCTCAAACATTTCTTGCGCACAAACCCCGCCCCCTGTGGGCGGAGTTCGGCCTCGCCATCCACCATTTGTGTTCCTATCCTGCCCCCTGTATTCCTACCGAATTTGAAACTCCCTAGGTCCACTGGAACCGGAGTTATGATTTTCCGGTCAAACACACACACAGACAAACCAACAGACACACTTAGCGCGTTATATGTATATAGTAGGATCGTTGGTGATTGGTGACAGGAAATGATGACAAGCGATAGGGACTGATAAGAAGCCACAGAAGGCAAGAGCCCCTTAGTCTATAACGCCCTTCATGTTAACAGTGAAGCTTTGGCAATTTGGTAGGTGATGTGGTATGGGAAGGGACTATAGAAGGACGTTGCCAAGAACTGATAGCATGTGATGAGTGCTGATGAAATGCCATAGAAGTCGAGATCCACTACATATTTGATGCACTTTTTGTAAACAATGGAATTTTAGAATTTCAATAGGTGACGGAAATGTTACAGGATCGTAGGTACTCGGTAGTGGGAGCTGATAACTAATGATACCGAATGATAATGAGCTGTCAAAATCAAGACGCCACGTTCCTCGTGTTAACAACGGAACATTGGCGCTTTGACGGTGACGGGATTGAGAACGGTATGTGCCAGGCCAAGGACTGATAAAACTGATAAGAGCTATCGAGAATCCTCGAAAGGGCAGTTACTGTGATAATGGCATTAATATGAAGCCTTGACAGTTTGGTATGTGATGTGGACTATGGGGGGATCGTAGACGGCCGATGGTAAGGGCTGATAACAGCTGATAGCGACTTATAAGGGCACTTACCAACTGAATTTAACGCCTATGGAATTTCCAATGTATTTATGATTACGACTATTAGATTATGACCGCTACCCAGCAAGGTTTCTAACTCAGTGGAGGGTCATGGTTACGTTTTTGTATCACTTGCGACAAAGCTCATCCGATCGCCAATAATTTGGGATTTTCAACTAATGATGTACCGTTGAGTGAAGAAGGTCCAATGATAACGACATCTGAAAATAGTGTTATTATCTAGTATGTAGGTTTACTGCAGCCTTTCCAAGATTACAAACTTTATGAGGCTAACGTTTCGGCTAGCTCGCCTTCGTCAGAGCCTGAAAGTCGAACAACCATTGGATTAGACTCTATAATAAGGCAAGATAAACCCAGATAGTTCTCTAGACTAGGAGACCTCCTGGACTCGGTATACAAGAGGCTTACCTTAATCGAAATCGCCGGAGCGTTGATTCGACCACCCAGAATGTAACGTCTGCGTGCAATGAGCAAGCCTACCTCCTTCCTGACCTCACAGTAATTTCAAAATTTGCAGAGGTCGAGAAAGGGCGCAAGGTCACGGGTTACGGCCACACACTCTTCCTTCCTATTAATTTGTGGGTCCCTAGATGTAATCCAACACGCCTCAAGTGCTTTACGCGCAGTGGTCTCCGTTTCTAGTGCCAAGATGGCTACTGAAATTGTGAATTCGTTACCACCATGGCACAAAATTCGATGCATTCCCAGTGGTGTTTGAGTGCGAGACTTCCTCAGCCCCTCCAGGTGTTCTTTAATCCGTATGCGAAGGGGACGCCCTGTTTCACCAATATACTCAGCTCCGCAGGCCTGGCAACGAATTTCGTAGATAACCCCTGCTCTCATGCAATCACCCCGCCGATTGGAAGGACACACAAGGCAATCTGGAGTATCACACAAGATGTCGTATAGGCGATTGCAGACCAGTTGTCGACAGAGATTTCCTGGGGGTATTTCCACAACCATGACTTCTTCCTGTAGATCACACCTAGTCAAACTTGATCGGATTGCTCTGCTCATTTCCTCAGAAATGAATGGCAGGCAAAATGCCACCTTATTGACTGGTGCTCGTTCACGAATTCTACGATGTGGAAAATGGCCCCCACGTTGTGACCCCCCGCGGCAGTGAGGATACCCATTAGACAACGCAACCCTTCGAGCTATGTCCAGCGATTCTGTCTTGAGATCCGTATCAGAGGAGACCTTACTGGCAACTCTGAACATATTGTTGATAACAGATTGTTTTGTTCTTAAGGGGTGGGCCGAGCGGTAGTGAATAAGGATATTCTTACAGCTCGGCTTACGGTACCACTTGGTCCGCACTGTTCCCCTCGCTAGCTGGATCTGGATATTAAGGAATGGTAGCCAGCTCTCCCTAGGACTTTCTCTCGTGAATTTGATTTGATCTGCCCGGTTGTTAAGGATGTCAAAGCATATGTCCATCTCTTCTTGAGAGGAACATATGATCAGGCAGTCATCAATATAGCGGCTATAGAGAGCAGGTCTGCGGTCTAAAATAGGTTTCTCAATTTTCGACATGTATGCTATTGCCAGTACGGGTGCTAACCGTTGGCCCATAGCCAAACCCCTCATTTGTCTATAGTAGACACCCGACCACCTGAAAAACGAGCAATTCAAGCACTCTTTTAAGACGGTCATTATATTTGCGATAGAAAAACCGTACAAATTGAGAGAGCCTTCGTGATCGCTCAGCAATTCGAATGTTGCCTCCAAAGCAGCTTCATTCGATACATTTGTGTACAAAGATGTAACATCGAACGACTCGATCACAACGTTCTCTTGGAGGTCTACGTTCAACAGTTTCTCGAGGAGCATATTCGTATTAGTTAGGTGGGCGGGTATGTATGGAAGGATCTGTCGTACTATAAGATTGAGGAACCATGAAATTTTATCGGTGGGTCCTCCGACACTGCTGATAATGGGCCTGACCTTGAACACTGCGGGGTTGTTAGAGCTCAGGTCTGCAGCGCTGAGCTTATGGGTCTTGATAAGGGTATATAGGACAGGACACAAAGGCAGATCACTCTTCAAACGATTGATCGTTGAGCTGTGCAGACCAGCTACCTTCGCCACACCACACCAAACCTTGTTCAACTTTCTGTACTGTTTTGCATATTCTTTTTCCGTGGATCTGCAATATAGTGTTTTGTCCTGTAGATGTAGTTGTGTTATAGCCTTATCAAGCACTTGTGGGATGACCACGAATTCCCCTCCTTTATCGCTAACAGACAAGCGTATCTCCCCGGCTTCTATTCGATTACGTAATTCTTTGAAGCCTTGCCTTTGTAAAGGTGTTAGGTTGAAACCTGGATGTCTGTCGACGAACTGTCGTACCACTCTATAGACAGATGTAGCTAAAAGGCGGAATTTGGTATTTACGACAGCATGCGGCTCTTGTGGTTTGTAATATGCGCAAGGAAAAGGTAGAACAGGGAAAACTCTGTTTGCCTGATCTCCAGCGCCCGCTTCCCGCATTATGCTGTTGGCTCTACATCTGAGGCGATCCTGAAGGGTCAGCAGGTTGCCCACTATCTTACGTGCGACCCGAGGGGTAATTGATTGAGTTGTTGCAAAGCTAGGACCTAGTTCCAACAATGACCGCGCTTCTTCCGAAAGGGTGATGCCGCCTAAAACCGTGACACGAGAGTTGGATAGGTGCTCCGCCGCATTTGAAATATTGTGGTCCTCATTGTTCTGGTGAACAGTAGGCACTACTTGTATTCCCTGAGCCCGTTGTTGGTCTACCAATCTATCGAACTTGTCTTTCAGTCTAGTCTTTGCCTTACTTCGAATCAAATCGCAAAGGTTCTTCGACTCACCCACTATTCTCGTCCAAAGGCGTTCCGGCACGATTATCACAGTGTTATTATCACTCGAGAACCTTTGTGAGTATTGCTCAATTCTTTGGTTGCCTATCAGTAACCTTTGGTGGTTCAAAATTTTTGAGATGAATAGAGACCGATCGACACTTTCAATCGCAAGCAAGTCATACCGTATCAGTCCTTATCTGTCATTATCTCTGTATATAAAGTGGTAACTTTGTATGTCTGTTTGTATGTCCGTTTGTGCGTCCTTCCGAAAGTCACGCAGGCGCGATGAAGAGTGTGAATGTCACGTGAGCGCGGTGAGGAAACAGTTATGAAATGGGAAGTCAGCCGATACTGTTTATATTGGTCCTCCAACAAGTCGTAGGTAAGCGGTAGTGGACATGTGGTGCACGCGTTAGCGTGTGTAGGCCAACTGGTTAACAAAAATCTACGGTGCCTTTTAATCCCCCACATCCAACACCACATACTGGAGTGACAGACTCTATCGTTAATACGTAGGGGATAACAGCTTCTCCGGCTCTCGCCCTTGAGACTCCTTATCAGCCCCTATCAGTTGCTATCACTTCCTATGCCATCAATGTTCCCATTTTGCCGCCTGTACTCCTGCCAAATTTAGACGCTCTAGATCCACGAGAACAGGAGTTATGAAATTCCCGTCAAATACACACCGACACACAAACATACACACACACCGGCAAACTACCACACACACTTAGCGAATTATATATAGTGGGATAGTTTATTAGCACTCACTCGTACAACGTACTGAACTGGTCGGCCAATATCAGAACAGAACCGTTAAGCTGAAAGCTTTACATGACTTGTTTTGACTTGATGTTGCGTTGACTACTTTTTCTCCGCAGTACGCGATGCGAAAGTCTCACAAGATTGGCTATACCGACCGTGTGGGTCTTTCGCATTGAGCATTGAGCAGAAAGGCACAGTTCAAGATAACTTGGGTAATCCAGGCTATAACGAAAAATGGAAGATAAGATGGAAGATAGTGCGATGAAGGCGAAGAAACTGCGTGAATCGGTATTTCCAAAGTGAAAAAAGGCTTCGAAAAATCGTTAAAAAGGGGGCTGGACTAGAATGAGACGAGAAAGATGAAGAAGAATGGAGCATCATTGAGTCACTGTTTTCTTGAACTCTTCACGAGGTTTTTAAATATGTTTTGTTAAGCTGACGTTTCGGCGGAATCGCCTTCTTCAGAGCCGAAAGGATCATAACAATCTGTGACTATCCGATCAAAAGTCTCCACCGACCGCACTAAAGCTCGATACCCCCAGGGCACGCGGGTGATCAAAAGGAGAACCACTCACCGTAGCTTTGTGGCTTCTTCGGAACTACCCAGCGAGTGATGATACTAACCGACCAGTGTCAGCTGGAGTATGTCCCCATTAAAGTCTCTGCGGGAAGGTCAACCTCAGTAAGGCCGTAGCTCACGCATGATTGCAAGACATTTTTCCCTACGATTCATTTTGGGACTGGTGACCTGTATCCAAAATGCCTCGAGGGTTTTAAGTGCGCACAATTGCGACTCCTGTGCTACGACCTCCACGGTGACCGCAAAAACGCCCCCGTTATGCTTTTGAATTCGGTGACTAGTCAGTAAAAGGTAAAACCCTCGAGGCATTTTGGATACAGGTCACCAGTCCTAAAATGAGTCGTAGGGAAGAATGTCTTGCAATCACGCGTGAGCTACGGCCGTATATAAGGTTGGCCTTCCCGCAGAAACTTTAATGAGGACATACTCCAGCTGACACTGGTCGGTTAGTATCATCACTCGCTGGGTAGTTCCGAAGAATCCACAAAGCTACGGTGAGTGGTTCTCCTTTCGATCACTTGCGTGCCCTTTGGGTATCGAGCTTCAGTGGAGTTGGTGGAGACGTTTGATCGGATAGTCACAGATTGTTATGATCCTTTCAGGCTCTGAAGAAGGCGATTTCGTCGAAACGTCAGCCTAATAAAGCATATTTAAAAACCTCGTGAAGGGTTCAAGAAAACAGTAAACTCAATGATACAATTATGCCGAGGTTCATAGAAAGCCGTACATGGAAGAATGGAGCGTTTGAACGAGCTATACCATGTGCCTCATTGCGTACGTGTGGGTACTCTTGCGAATAGCTGACTATGGTAATCATAAATTCATTCACTCATAAGCATAAGTTAACAAAAACCCTAGTAACAACAAACATAGCCATCTCTTCCATCCTCTTGACATAGAAAATTAGAATAAAGATCGCAGCAGCAAAAAAAATGACCTAGAATAAAAGAATGGGAGAAAAACATCGCCTCATCACTCGGTGATCAGCTGATTGTGTGTGGATCCTAGAACGAATCTTTGCAATCTGTATCGCTTTGGCAGTCGTCTGACGTGACATCAAGGGGCGGGTAAGCCGCACGAGCCGCAAGCGGGGCTTCCATTATGCCCTAACCGTCGAGTTTTTGGGCTCGAGAGGGTCCTTTCTATTACCCTTGGGGGTCACTGAGTAGTCCTAGGGGAAGAATTGAGTAACCATTTTTATCGTGAACCGTGCCTTTGATGGATCACCCGGAAAGTCAGACGAACACCAGGACAGTCAACAGCGCCCGGCGTGTTAAACAAACAGATTTCTCCATGAAAGCTCAACAACAGAGTGATTTACTCAGTGTTGCAGTGAGGAGGGCATACAGAACTACGATTCTCGCGACATGGACGCGGTGGAAGCCCCCTTGCTGCCGTAATTGGCTTTAACACCCCTCGGTCACGTTAGACGAGTGTCGAGACAATACAGATTGCAACTATTCGTTCTAGGACCCACACACTATCTGCTGGTCGCCGAGTGACGAGGCGTAGGTTCCTCCCACTCTTTTTTCCTCTGTTATTCTTTTTGCTGCCACAATCCCTCATTTGATTTCCTACTCCTAGAGGCTGAAAGAGGTGAGCTGCTTTTGCTCTTACTAGGGGTTTTTTGTTTACTTAAGCTTATAAGTGAAGGAATTTTGCTTACCATGGTCTGTTATTCGCACCAAGACCCACACACACGCAGTGAGACACATTGTATAGCTCGTCCGAATGCCCCACTCTTCTTCATTTTTGTGGTCAAATTCTCGTCCACCCCCCTTTTTAACGATTTTTAGAAGCTTTTTTCACTTTGGAAACACTGATTTACGCAGTATCTTCGCATTCATCGCGCTATATTCGATCTTGTCTTCCATTTGCCATCACAATCTGGATTATCCAAAATTATCGTGAACTGTGCCTGTAAGAAGTTGAGCTGAGACATAACTTATATGTTCTCTTCTACAAATACTGAGTTCTTTCTGGTTCAGATCTCGTTAATACCACCAAATACTGAGTTCTTTCTGGTTCAGATCTCGTTAATACCAAAAGGAGTTAAGATTTCCGATCGTTGATACCAAGATGGCTGTGCATTTTGACTACCAGTGCTACCGGACCTCAAATTGCAAAAGATTACTTTGTATCAGCTCGATCTATGGTGGCTGTTTAGGAAAAGCTGGAAAGGGAAGGCATTTCGAAATCGGTTTGGCTAGAGCATAACTTTGAAATGATCTTCGTGTAGTGTTCTTCAAAGAAAGCCTATCCCTATCCCCTCATTGCAACAATCTCCAATTGTGCACGGGTTCGATTGAAAATGACTCATCTGAGCAAGTTTGTGGTTGAATGTTGTGTTTGAGACTCACCACATTTACTGTGACTCTTACTGCTGAACCGAAAATATAAGAGAGAAGCTTGCACTATGAGAATATTCTGATAGTGAGTAAGAGAGGTGTATTTCGTCAAGATCGCATCCAAAAAGATAGGCGACTCTCTGGCGCGTGTCGCGTGCGTGTCTCTTGGCCCATTGCCAAATGTGGTGTTTTCATCTCTACTGGAGCTTTTTCACTACTGATTGCTAAGGAATCACGTGTAACACATCTTCTGAGCATTTCACTGTAACAGCTTAATGTATGCTGGTGGTGTTGTGAGGTTGACTTGCTTGAGAGACTAATTATGTTCCTAAGCGCTTCACCCTTATTGACACCTTCAGCGTTCGAGTGCCCTCTTGTATGGGTAAGTTTTTCTACTTTCTACTTTTACCCCGATGCCATAAGAGCAGCAAACTTTAGGTAGAATCGTTTGATTGGATGAGAAGTTAGATCGCTATGAAACTTCTATAATAGCCATATAGAGTTGCAATGCAATGAAAAATTCAGGAGAGCAAGAGAGATTCCTCTTCGATTGGCAATCTGCTCATCGAATATGGACTCTGCAGAGCAAGATAAATTCAGGAGAGTCGAAATGATTGCGGATCAATTTGATTTCCTCCAACAACTATCGTAGGGTTAGTGAAATACCATGGATGAGGCAAATGCGATGAAGTCATTGATGCTGCAGAGTTCAAGCCATTGAGATGAAGTAAAGAAATTGCAAGTTGAATTAAAGCTACGAGACTACAGCATGTGGGAGGAGGATAAGTGGACGAATGAGATTAGACTCAAATGGATCTTATCCTCAACACACACTCCTTCTATCTCTTTTTTTCAGGATTCCAGTAGTTGAGTAGACCAATTACATATTTTCATTTCAGCAATAACTTACTATTTTCATTTCAACAATAACTTACGCATGTTTTTTGCCTTTTGGGATCATGAATTAGAACATGTTTTCCGCCTTTTGGAGTCATGACATCAGTGCATGGGTTAAAGTGGTAGCAATCACAACAGTTAGGTGTGAGGAAATCGCTAGATCTCTATGGCAAGGCAAGTGGCCTTCTTATTTTCGAAGTGAAGTAGAGGGTTTACAATACTTCAGTTTGTAAAAGCCACCACGACACTCGAAAACGGGAGAAGCAGGGTCAGGGGTCGTATCTGTTCCTATGATAGTTAAATCTATGTACATTGAGTAAAAATCGAAAAACGTACTTTCACTCCTGAAAGAACTTGTGAAAGAATAAGTAGTTGTCAGCGGCATCTAACTTGCAAGAATGCACGGAGTACAGCGACTGCATGGAGATCATTGAATAGGAAGAGGGGTTAGCCGCGACTATTGAATAGATTAGAAACATCAGTACACTCCTAAGCGAGCCAGAACATTAGGGAATAACACTAAGGTGATTATAGGGAAGTGTTTCATATGTATTCCTGTAGTAATCATTGTTATGGTATCTTCGGTTGAGGAGAATACACCGTATTCGGCAATGGGCCAAGTGACACGCGCGCGACACGCGCCGAAGAGTCGCCTATATTTTTAGATGCGATCTTTCGTCAAAATGCGACGTATCATGTATCCATAGGTTAGAACCGATGCTATTGTAGCCGATATGTTGTTAACAGTTTGGAAAGTTAGCACGATTTCTTCTACCGTATCCATAGATCTAAAGCAACTTGGTAAGTCTATGCACAAAGTTCGAGAGCATCACGAATAGAGCCATGTAGGACAAATAAGCAGTCACTGGTTGAGATGATAAATATTGTCCCGTAAACCGACCAAAGGTAGTGTGTAGAGGAATTTTCAGTGAATCGACCAAAGGTACTGTGCTGCAGAGAGGAAATCGGCTTCTCTTCTTGGTTTTACTGAGTTACCTGGTTGTAGGGCACAATCACTTTGCATTACCGATAGTGATCGCTGTGAGAAACCAAATAAAGGCTAATGTTCCGTACAGAAACAGTAGCCGCTATCATGATTTAAAAACGTTGCACGGCATGTATTGAGCAGAAAAACTTATGGTTAGATAGAGTTGGCAATGATGTGGATGGTACTTATACATTTCTATCCGACCAGCAGCTATCTTTTTGGGTAATCACCAATCAGGTGCAGTAGTCAACATTCAAGATAGAATAAGCCGCTTGCCGATTCGTAGTTACGGAAATTGGATATAGTGCGAGACCATGACTCGCTTTTTTCTAGATCGTCCCAGGACCCTGTAACCCTAATTCATTTCTGCCTGTTCAGAATGAGGTACTCAAAGCTGACGAATTGTTGGCAAAACTGAACCCTTTAACGAGACTTGAACCCGTAATTGCAATGGGAAAGCCCACGTGGGGGTGGGAATCCCGTCCGAGGATGTTTTGCCCACAAATCGCTAAACTCAAGGGGGGAATTTTGCATTGCGTTTTGTAGCTAACTAATTGTAAGGGCAAATAGCTCACCACAAGAAACTAAGTTTGCGATTGAGAATTAGCTGAAATCGAAAAAAATGAGGAGTGATGTAAAGGAGGCGAAGTCTTCGTTAAGTAGCATGTAGTGTCTGAACATGTAGGGACTAACAAATAATAATTAAAGTTGTATGGAGCGAAAACAAGCGAAGCAAGCAGCGAAACGTTCTGAAGGGATGTAGCAGTGCCTATTAATCTTCATAGAATCATTCGCCACAAAAAAATTATCCTGGTGGAAGGCAACGCCCTTACGACCACACATATCTGTGGCCACTGGTCAAAAATTACTGGAGCTTGGATGGGTTGTCTTACCACATCCCTCGTAGAGTCCGGATATCGCGCCATCAGACCTGTTTAGGTCTCTTAAAAATTGCTCGAGCGGAAAATCATTCGATCCATTGGAGAACTGCAAAACGTACCTAGGGGAATTTTTAATTCTAAGTCCACAACCTTCTATGAAAGTGGGATGATGAAACTACCACAAAAATGGCGCACCATTGTAGAGCAGAATGGAGAATATTTTGTTTGATAAATGTATTTGTTCTTTTAGAAATTTTTACACAAAGTCGACCCAGAAATCGGCATGAACTTTCGGACAACTCAATAAGTAGGCATCAAGAGAATCAGAATAGAGCAGCATCCGCAGTTCAAACTTTGCCCTCAATTCATTTGAAAATTTCTATAGCCTCTCGGTAAATGTAAAAAATTATGACGCAGCATCTTTTATGGATCTCCATTGATACAATTTGGATTAAGGAACGGATCGACAGTGAAGCCTTTATTCAGTGATTTTTGCAGTGAGTATTACATATTCGGAAACTTATCTACCCATAAGCTGTTGTGAAGTTGGAACCGTATCAAACAAAATTCACTGGAGATATAGTGGTAAACAGGTATGGCAAATGATCCTGTGAATCAATTTGAAGTCATTGTTGTCATTATTCTCTTAATAGGTTTTGGTTGATTCTCAATGTCTTATTCGATCGGCAACAACGACTGCTCTAACATCTGACGACGACGTTTTCGACGTAAGAAATCCAGATATTGACCATTTGATGATGAAGCCGATAGCAACCGGATACCAGGCAAGAGTAATTACAATAGTCTGGAATAATTAGCGATAAGGATACGCAGTGAGAGTACATCGACCTGTTGCAAAAAATATTGCGATATTGAAAGTATAGCCGCTCAGCATAAGAACGGTACGGTAAGCGTGTGAGATTGA
Source organism: Haemonchus contortus (assembly GCA_000469685.2). Classification (NCBI taxonomy): domain Eukaryota; kingdom Metazoa; phylum Nematoda; class Chromadorea; order Rhabditida; family Trichostrongylidae; genus Haemonchus; species Haemonchus contortus. Next base: position 40,645,743 of record LS997562.1, read on the forward strand.
AATGAGCCTGAGATTGTACCTTATAGAAACTGTTCCTCTCGAAACCCTGCTCGTCTAACAAAGAACTTTTTCATCTGGGAACGAAGGTCTAGGGTCACTGCAGTTTACTCCCTGTTGCGCAGTGGACCACTCTCACCCATATCGTTTCATTCAACCCTCATATCGATTGTCCCAAGGGCAACAATGCAGGGCTGTCTACCAGCCGATCATGATGTCGTACGACCGCGGACTGAAAATACCATCCGAAGGAACGCGCACAACACGCGCATCCGTGACACGTTGTGGCAACCACCGTCGCAGAAATCACCAGTAAGGGCAACGATCAGTATTGCATCCAGCCCTCCGAAATGGGACTGTCGGATCCATGAACAGGGTTTGGGAGGAAGAAGTATCGTTACCCTTGGGAAGCGCTCCAACAAACTGGAAAAGAACATAACCATGAGAGTGCTCACGGAAGTAGCAGAGTTATTCATGGAGTTTTCACCTTCGCCTGGGGCAGTTTGGGAACATGATTCCGACTATTCAATTACTGCACCCAGGAGCAAAGCGATCTTATGTAGTTGGATCCGAGAGCACTAATATCATTATACTGCTCACATATCGTCATGAAGTGTGCGAAAGGTAAGCAAACGAAGAGGACAGTGAAGAGTCTCACTCCCAAGGGCTAGATGCAATATTGCTCACTCCCTTTACTGATAATTTACAGTAGACCAATTCCTTTTTGAACTCGATCATTAAGAGTACTTTCAATTTAAAGACACAAAATAACTTCTTTCAAGGGTTCAGCTTGAAGTTTAAGGAGGAGGGTAACCAATAAATCCAGCGAGTACGATAATAATTCTGGTAGTTTACCGTATTATAGATTCCGATAATTGTCATGACAACTTCTTGAGGAAGTGTTAAAAATGAGCCCAGATGCAATACTAGATTTCCTCCACTGACCGTCATCAATATGAACAGATGCGTGATGACCTGAACATAGTCTTCAGATCTAATACGCGAGAAGTTTTAGAATCGATTTGACTGCTTGGCAAAACAGTGGTAATTATGAACTAAGGAACGACTCGTAATAGAAAAGAAACCTCGAAAAGCACTCCTTTCGACAGTTTGTTCTGCATCTTATTCACGAGTACCGAGTAGTTGCTTAGCCGAAAGTGACGTTGTAGGATAAAGTAGCAAGAGGACGTTATAAATAAAATGGCTGTTAAGTACGATATAATACAAAAATAATGTATTCCCTGAATAACAAGTTTAAGTTGTGACTCGATATGGTTCAGCTGTATAAACTGAATATAATAATAATATAATAATAATAATAATAATAATAATAATAATAATAATAATAATAATAATAATAATAATAATAATAATAATAATAATAATAATAATAATATAATAATAATAATAATAATAATAATAATAATAATAATAATAATAATAATAATAATAATAATAATAATAATAATAATAATAATAATAATAATAATAATATAATAATAATAATAATAATAATAATAATAATAATAATAATAATAATAATAATAATAATAATAATAATAATAATAATAATAATAATAATAATAATATAATATAATAATAATAATAATAATAATAATAATAATAATAATAATAATAATAATAATAATAATAATAATAATAATAATAATAATAATAATAATAATAATAATAATAATAATAATAATAATAATAATAATAATAATAATAATAATAATAATAATAATAATAATAATAATAATAATAATAATAATAATAATAATAATAATAATAATAATAATAATAATAATAATAATAATAATAATAATAATAATAATAATAATAATAATAATAATAATAATAATAATAATAATAATAATAATAATAATAATAATAATAATAATAATAATAATAATAATAATAATAATAATAATAATAATAATAATAATAATAATAATAATAATAATAATAATAATAATAATAATAATAATAATAATAATAATAATAATAATAATAATAATAATAATAATAATAATAATAATAATAATAATAATAATAATAATAATAATAATAATAATAATAATAATAATAATAATAATAATAATAATAATAATAATAATAATAATAATAATAATAATAATAATAATAATAATAATAATCAATAATAATAATAATAATAATAATAATAATAATAATAATAATAATAATAATAATAATAATAATAATAATAATAATAATAATAATAATAATAATAATAATAATAATAATAATAATAATAATAATAATAATAATAATAATAATAATAATAATAATAATAATAATAATAATAATAATAATAATAATAATAATAATAATAATAATAATAATAATATAATAATAATAATAATAATAATAATAATAATAATATAATAATAATAATAATAATAATAATAATAATAATAATAAAATAATAATAATAATAATAATAATAATAAATAATAATAATAATAATAATAATAATAATAATAATAATAATAATAATAATAATAATAATAATAATAATAATAATAATAATAATAATAATAATAATAATAATAATAATAATAATAATAATAATAATATAATAATAATAATAATAATAATAATAATAATAATAATAATAATAATAATAATAATAATAATAATAATAATATAATAATAATAATAATAATAATAATAATAATAATAATAATAATAATAATAATAATAATAATAATAATAATAATAATAATAAATAATAATAATAATAATAATAATAATAATAATAATAATAATAATAATAATAATATAATAATAATAATAATAATAATAATAATAATAATAAAATAATAATAATAATAATAATAATAATAATAAATAATAATAATAATAATAATAATAGAATAATATACTTACGCAATTCATGCAATCAAACAAAATATTAGGTTGAGGCATAAGTCCGCGCGCGAGGCATCTAGATAGATTATAAAAAACTCTTCCAAATACATGCTAACGAATGCACCTGACCGTCGCCTGCGCTTGATCGTGAGGAGAGAAAGTGCCATGTCGGCGCGGCAGTCCATATCATACGGCTTCAAAGCATGAGGCACTCACTCGACCGAGCTTTTGCACCTTGCCGATTCACTTCAATTCACGGATAACTGTGGACTGACTCCCCAAGGGTGACTGCCAGTTCGTGAGTTGTTTTGATACTGATCGGCTTCCACATGGCTCTGCACCACGTCCAAATCCAACTCCATTGAGCGTCCCGCACGGTCTTCATTTTCGATGGAATAGTCGTCTGACGTAAACCTCGTATGCCACTTGTAAATTGTGCATTTAGCAGGGGCAACCTTCTCGTAGAATTCCTTTATACTTCTATCGATCTCTGCGGGCTCTTGGCCAAATAAAAAAAGAAATAGGATGGTTTTGCGGAGGCGAAGTTGAAATCATGGGTCATGATTGCACGAAATCAGTTAGGTGGTGTTTGTTAATGTTTTTGGAAGATATTTTCAAACTCTATCTAATGCTACCTTGCATGCCCAACTTCGTCACCTCTTTTGATCTCTAGAAGTCATCACTATCTTTTTGTCCGAGGACTGATGACTCAACCTAATATTTGTCCAAACCCTCTTGTTTGAGTAGAATTCGCTAACTGGTTTCGTCTTTGTACTTGATATTTAACCTTACAAAAACCCATTTCACAGAGTAAATCAAATGTTCAAACTTTTTGATTAGGTGAGTGATGAAATGCGGTCTTTAGTGTCTCCATAACGTTGAATAAAAGAGGATAACTCACCGTTTCCACTAGATGCCAAATAGAATTCTGAAGTCAATGGCTCACCTCACCAATCTAATGTGAATCATGTTTTCGTTCAGTTTTCGATAGTCCAAGGTTCAAAAAATTTGAAGATCAATTTACTTTTACATAAAGTGATCCTTAGGGCTATTTGAATCACCTTGCACCGCTCATACAAACAAATTTTACTTTATTTCTGTTTTGATATTATATTGTGCTATATTGAGTGGTAGGAGTCAACGTAAAAACAACAGCTTACCGGCTGCCAAACTGACATAACTCCTGCAGAAACGACACATAGGAATGCTATAGGAATGACGACGAAATAGAATAACCAGGTTTGTTTGGGTCTGAAGAATTTTGCTCTCTCTCTATCGTTGAAAGATAACCCTTGGACGCTAACTTACTTGAAGCAGTGTATAAGCCTATATATGGTGAGTAGGACCATCATAGTGATCTCACCTATGATCACTGAATTGAGAATGGCACGAAACATAGTGACTACCCATAAAGGAGTGCCGGCATAGCAAAGGAAAAATTCCGACGATAACGATACTCTCTGCAAAGAACTCACTTTACTATTTTAACAAGTGTTATGCGCATATTTATCTGCATGTAATGGCTCGTAAATGCCAGGTTACCCATTCCTTTTCATCGGTCGGCGCCAATTTTCTTTGTTTCCGCTGTCATGTTCCCTGCCTTCACACTATGTGCTTTAATCCGACATTTTTTGTTAAGCAGACTTTGCTCTCTTTCCAGGGAATATTGTTAGCCGCTGTCGGTGAAATTGAGATGCCGCTTTGATGAGCAATCTTTTTTAAAAGAAAAACTTGTAAGAATAAATCCCCCTTTGAAAAACTTCATGGCTGCGACCTGAAGAAGCTGTACTCTAAATTTTAAAGTCGCTGAGGTTCTTGGATTTTCTCCCAACTGGGTGCTGCATTCGAATACATAGGTGGCAATTGTGAGGGCAAGATATGCGCATGAAGCAAAAATTTACAGCATTTGCTTCTGAGCAGTTTTCGCAGCAGAAGGTCTCGCGTTCGTGCAGGAATTCTGCTTATAATGTCTGAATTGAACTCTCGACAACGCAAGGCTTTCTCTAACCTGTAAGTGAATGAACTGGTGGAGCGATAACTCAGTGATCATCTGGCCCGCATCTGGCTTCAAAGTACACCAATACCACACTATTTCATCATACACTTGACATAACCTAATATACAGGGTGCGCCATAAATACGGTAACAACTTTGCGGACGTCCGTAATTTCCCTGTTTGCAGGGCTTCTCCAAATCTATACCTTATGTTCATTGTGTACCTTAGCCCACATATCTGCTTTCGTGCTCTTAATTCGTCAAATTTCGAACCTCGCAAGCATCCACCAACCGCTCCGTCTATTTGGTGAGACCTTTTCCGGGATTGCTCCACAATTTAAATATTTTCCACAGTGACAATCTCTTGAATCGCTATGCGTAGACAGGTCAGCGACAAACCTCAAGACGGTAGTCTTGCCTCACATACAACCCCTTTTCCGGATAGAATTGCTTGGGAAGAAGTACGTTGCAAAACCTGCAGAAATACGAGAAAAAATGACTGCTGATTTGTTTGTATGTTCTTCTATGATGAGAATATCTCGCCCTAGCAAAAACAATTGTATCCAAATAAAAATCGAGAGCCTTATTTGCTTTTGACGAGAAGAAGTTGAAGAGAAAAAACATATGCCGTGCGCTACTGCGCACGGCATGCGCTTTAACACTTTTTTTTTCTGACTAAAGAGTGTTCAGCGTAGAAGAAAAGTTGAGATATCAAAGAATACGTATATTTTACACTACGAGTCTGAAGCTGTTAAGAAGAGTGAGATCGCCTCTCAAAGCCATTTTTCCTCTTTCATGATAGTTGGGGCTAGAATCTCTGCCATCAGAGCGATGTCGTAAATTTGATTCGAAAAAGTACAAAATTTAGTCGAAAACTCTTTAGGAAGGGTACTTCTGAAAAGATGCAGCTAAGGGTCCAAAATTTTCTCCAGGGATACGATTTGAAAACTACGGTGCACCTGCTCACGAACGGGAAGAGATCAAGACTGGGGACTGCTGAGGGAATGTTCGCGACTTTCCCTCCCACGATTCTCCCGGACCACAATGTGATGGGTCGCTGGATGTAGTCCATAGTGGAGAGAAAAGCCTGCGCTTCAGAACGCGTTACTGGTCCTGCTCCTAAGCCATCATCGAAAAAAGCCCAGGCTGGAGTTTCTCAAGAAACTCTGCGTGCCACCGTCGATGAGTAGCCGAAGGGTCTTCGAGCTATAATTGCATATCTAGGTCGATAAGTCGAAATGATGAAGGATATAGCTTCATGGCAAAGCAGAATTGAACGCGCCGGGTGGGGAACATTCAATAACATAACATTCGCGGAAGTAGTGAATAAAAAAGAAACACTCGGCTCCACGCTCAACTTTTCGACAATACGGCCATTCTGTGTTGACATATTAGGGTGTTCGGAAAGTTTTGAGAAAATTCAATCTGTCTTATCAACATAAAATAACTACAGAAAGAAGTAAGATCAGTGATCCAGGCGGTGGCAATTCTTAGGCGCAATGTCTCTCCATCAACCGGACTGGGCACTGAGGCCATTCCTCCAAAAAGAAGAGGGGAGCGCGCCTTTATCACTCGCTGACTTGCCCTCGGCGCTCCTGCTCAGTCAAAGATGTGTGATATTTGCAAAGAGTCCTGCTTTGAAAGCGACTTTTGCGTAGAATGTCGTGGATGATGGATTAGGTAGCAGAGATCGTCTTTTCCATTTCCTGAGACTTTGAGGAGGATTGCTTCGACGGGAGGTCAGAACAGTATCTATATTTGAGGACAGTCGACGTTTGCCGCGACGAGCTTCGTTGAAGCAAATCTCTTAGTTACCATATCTATTAGTTATCATATCACTTCAAGCTTGCTACGGATCTCCTTCACTGAGGGTTCTCTCTCACTGAAAGATCCCCAGCCGGTTAGTGACGAGGCTACGTAGGGCGTTCCCAGGTGGCGGATAGGGGAATTAATCACCGACCAAAAGTCACCGGTACTTACCCAGAGACGCAGGTGGATTTAGGGGATGGACTCCTTGATTCTGCTGTGCTGGGTCGATATACCCTCTGTTTCTCGCAGGCGATCCACGCATACGTGTGTAGACAGTCTGTGAGTGCAGTTGGTATCCTGCCCACCGACTCGACCAAAAGCTTGAAAGCCGGGAGGCGATTCGGGGCCGCTTCCAAAAACAAAGCCTCTTGTCCACTCCGGGATAGCCTTGCAAGCCCCCGGAGTCAATAGCCCCCACGTCAGAGTCTGGCAAGCTGCACGTTGGGTCTCTACACGCCGAAAACAGTAGTAGAAATGGGCCTCAGTGCCCTGAACCTGAGGGAGCACCCAATACGGCAGCGTTGGGTAGGACCGCTCGGGAGAGGCTGCTAAAATCTCAGGGCCAAACCAGGCTGTCCAAAAGGAGGACTAGGATGGCGATCTGTACTTTCAACGCACAGACGCTTGCATCGGAAGCGTGTATAGAAGACCTGATGATGCAAGTTAGGAAGATCAAGTACGACGTCATCGGACTGACCGAGACGAGAAGGCATCGCCCGCTGCACGCTGTATTTGAAACTGGAGAAGAACTGTTCCTCGGAACATGCGACAGTAGAGGCGTCGGCGGCGTAGGTGTCCTCGTCAATACGCACTTGACCATGAACATCGATTCTTACGAAAGCTTAACAACCCGAATCGGACGTTTGCGATTAAGAAGATGTGGCTCAATCCCAGCTCTAACCATCTTCGTTGCTTACGCACCAACATCGAGCTGCGAAGAAGAGGAGTTGGAAGCGTTTTATATGGATCTGGAGAGGCACTGCAGAGAAGACCGCACTTTCTTCAAGGTCATCGTTGGCGATTTCAAGCCCAAGATTGGCCCCAGAAGAATGGCTGAAGAGCTCCACATCGGAATACAATGGAATGAGCAGGGTGAAAGGTTGCCCGAGTTTATGATGTCGACCCACATCATCCATGGTAACTCACAATTCCAGAAGCCCTCTCATTTACGATGGACATGGGAGTCACCTGCTGGACAGATCCATAGTGAAATAGACCACATCATCTTCAATCGGAGATTTTGCCTGACCGACGTCGCTGTTGTTCCGAAGTTCTACACGGGATCGGACCATCGTCTCCGCGCTAGATTCTGCTTCTCAGTGCGTGGGGAGAGAGCTATGAAGTTTTGGAAACGAAGCCCCAAGACCTCCATTAACTGGGACCACTTCGCTTCCCTTGCGAGTAAAAGGGGAGGATTCCGTTATCGACAACATCGACGAAGAATACAACCGGCTCGTCGAGCATCTTCACGATAGTGCTACGAAAGCAGAGAATCTACAAGTAGCCAAGAGACGACTCTCTTCGAAGACTCTCGAGCTGATACGCCAGCGTGGAATCGCGCGAGCTACAGGCAATTATCAACAAACTTCCGAACTTGCGAAGCTATGCAGAGAAGCGATAAAGGAAGATCTGAAAGAGAGAAGAGCAGCAGTCATGGACGAAGCCGCCGAGGCCGGAAAGAGCATTCGCAAAGCCCGACGGAGCTTCGCCAATTACAAGGCCAAGATGACCTCCCTTTGTCGTCCTGACGGAACCGTTACTGCATCCCGGAGGGCAATGGAGAAGGTCGTCTACGACTTCCACTCGGATCTCTTCGACGGCCACGTCTACCTGCCTACTCACCATCTTAGGCAAGACGAATATATCGCTCCTTCGGTTCTCCCTTCCGAAATACGACATGCCATCACGTCGATGAAGAACTGTAAAGCGCCCGGTCCCGATAGGATCAAACCAGAACATCTGAAGAGTATACCACCAGTCATCATCAAAACTCTGGCTAGGCTCTTCACGCGGTACCTTCGAAATGCAAAGTGCACACGTTGTGGAATACTAGCAAGACTGTGTTGCTGTATAAAAAAGGAAGATCCCAACGATATTTGCAATTATCGCCCAATCTGCCTGCTGTCCGTAATCTACAAGCTTTTCACTCGTGTCATCCTAAACAGGATCGGCAGAACATTAGACGAGGGACAGATATGCGAGCAAACAGGGTTTCGGAGAGGGTTCAGTACAATCGACCATATCCATACCCTTACAAGGCTCACTGGAGTGTCGCGAGAGTACAAAATGCCGCTATGTCTTACGTTTATCGACTTGAAGAAAGCCTTTGACACCGTTGAGACAGAAGCGGTAATTGAAGCCCTGGGTAACCAGGGTGTTCCTACGCAATATATAAGGATGCTTCGTGAGCTCTACGATAACTTCACGACCAGGATTTCACCATTCTATAAGGAAGTCATTGTCAACGTGAAGAGAGGTGTTCGGCAAGGCGATACTATTTCGCCCAAACTTTTTAGTGCCGCCCTCGAGAATATCATGCGTCATTTGGAATGGGAAGACTTGGGTCGACGGCCGCTTCATACATCACCTCCGCTTTGCAGACGACATCGTGCTTATAACACCGAATATCGAGCAGGCGGAACGAATGCTGGCCGAGTTTGATAGTGCTTGTGGAAAGATCGGCTTGAGTCTGAACCTAACGAAGACGATGTTCATGAAAAACGGACTGGTACCTGATGCTCCTTTCACGTTAAACGGAACGAATATCTCCGAATGCTCTAGCTACGTGTATATAGGTCGGGAAGTCAACATGATGAACGACCTAGCTCCAGAGCTGTGCAGAAAGAAACGCACCGCGTGGGGAGCATTTAAGAATATCGAGGGAGTAGTGAAGAAGACAAAGAACATCCGGCTCCGCGCTCACCTTTTCGACACTGCTGTCCTTCCTGCTTTGACATACGCCTCGGAGACATGGACTCTACGAAAGCAGGATGAGCATGCTGTCAGCGTTACTCAACGCGCCTTGGAAAGGACGATGCTCGGAATTTCCCTATACACGCAAGTGCAGAAGGGAATCCGGAGTTCCGGGCTCCGTCACCGAACGAAGATCAAGGATGCCGTTGATTACGCCAAGAAATCGAAGATCAGGTGGGCCGGGCACGTTATGCGATATAGTGATGACTTTTAGACAAGGGCCATTACTGAATGGATCCCTTGGGACGTCAAGCGAACACAAGCAGGCGGCCAACGCGATGGTCAGATTTCTTCACGAAAGTTCTGAACGAAAGGAATGTTGAACCTCGTGTCCCTGAAGCGAGAACGATTCACTGGACCACTCTGGCTCGTGACAGGGACGAATGGAGACGTTACTGGCGTCCGCTCGAGGAAGTCGATGATCAACGGGACGACAGGTGATACAGGTGATCACTTCAAGCCTGATTGTCGAAGCGATCAATATCGTAATGGTGAAGCAGAAGGATCCGGTAGACGTATCGATGGCACATCCTTCGGTCTGCGATTACTCACTTTGGACGACTACGCCAAAAACCGATCAGCCATATTATTGATCTATCAGCCATGCCCCTTTCTCTGCTTTCAAATCTACAGTTCCTCTTTATCGCGTTCGCTTCGACGAACTTCGTCAAAGCAAATCTCTTCCCAGAGGAAGCAATAGTGCCCTTCATGGTATGTGGCAAAGGAAGGTGCACTGTACTCATCACTTGCCATACCTCATCATCCGGGTGTCGAACCGATTAGTTTCGTCACGGCAAAGGAGAAAGCCCTGTTGACCATTTCGAACGACCACTTCAAATACCAATCAGCTATAATATTTATCTATCAGCAATGTCCTTTCCTTGCTTTTGAATCTATAGTCTACCTTAAGCGCGTTTGAGAGCAATATGCTTTCATAGTTTGAGAGGCATAATTTTCTCAAAACTTTTCAGACATCCTAATACTCTTCAAAAACATGGGTTCTACGAAAGCGGGAATAGCATTAGTCAGCGTCATCCACCGTGCCGTGTAGAGGACCTTACCACGAATCTTCCGTTGCACGCAGGTGTAGAGGAGGGGTTGAGATTTATCATTAAATGTCAGGTATGCCATTGCTTACGCTAAGGAATCGAAGTTCAGCCATGCCGGTCACGTTTTTCGATTTTCGGACGATCGTCTGACCATTGATCTCAAAGGGGCTCCCATTGATTTCAAAGGGGCTGAGATCTCTGATCGTTGATACCAGGAATAGTGTGCATTTTGGCTTTCAGCGTTACCGAATTTCAAATCGGAAACAGATATTCTGTATCAGCTCGAGTTATGTTGGTTATTTTGAAAAAAATGCTGTAAAGGGGAGGAAAGCTCGGCATGTGAATAGAGCAGAACTCAAAAATGAGTTTTGTAATGTGTTATTTGGAGAGAGTTTATCCGCTCGTAGAACAGTGTCCGAAATTGTACCGTTTCCAATGAAAAGAATCCATTCGTGCAGGTTTATGTTTGGAAATCACATAGCCTCTCCTGTCCCTGCAACTTTGCAACTATGACTTCTTCTTCACTTTTTGAAACTCACCAGATTCACCATGACTCTTATTGCTGAACCAAAAATATAGACAGAAGCTTGCACTATGAGAATATTCTGATAATGAGTGAGAGAAGTGTATTTCGTCAAAATCCGACGTATCATGTATCCATAGGTTAGAACCGATGCTATTGTAGCCGATACGTTGTTTACAGTTTGGAAGTTTAGCAAAATTTCTTCTATCGTATCCATAGATCTGAAGCAATTTGGTAAGTCTATTAAGAAAGCATGAGAGCATCACGAACAGAGCCAAATATCCTACTTATATAATCGGCTAAGTGTGTCTGTTGGTGCGTTTGTGTGTGTGTCAGTATGTGTGTGTTTGTCTGACCGGAAATTCATAACTCCTGCCCCCGTGGACCTAGAACATTCAAATTTGCAAGGAATAGAGATGACAGGATGGGAACACTGATGGGGGGGGGGGGGGGGTAGGAGATGACAATAATTGGTAGGAAGTGATAAGGAGCCTTAAAAGGCAAAAGCCACAGGACCCATATTTCCCTTTGTATCAACGATGAAGTCTTTGGTAGGTGATGTAGGATGTGAGGGACCGTAAATGATTGGTGACAGGGAATGATAGCAAGCGATAGGGACTGATAGCGAGCCGTATAAGGCGAGAACAACCAGGTATGTAACGTCCTTCATGTTAACGGCGAAACCTCGGCACTTTGATGGGTGGTGTGGGATGCGAAGGGACCGCAAATGTTTGGTGGCAGAGACTGATAGCAACTGACTTGGACTGATGGCGAGCCGTATAAGGCGAGAACAATTAGGCATGTAACGTCCTTCGTGTTACTGTGGAACCCTGATACTTTGACAGGAGACGTAGGATGTGAAAATCCTACTTATATAATCGGCTAAGTGTGTCTGTTGGTGTGTTTGTGTGTAAGTGTGTGTGTAAGTATGTGTGTGTTTTTCTGGCCGAAAATTCATAACTCCTGTCCCACTGGGGCTAGGGCATTAAAATTTAGAAGAGGGATAGACATCAGGATGGGAACACTGATGGTATGTAATAGGAAGTGAGAACAATCAATAGAATCCGATAAGAAGCCTTGCAAGGCAAAAGTCACAGGGTCCGTAACTCCCTTCGTATTAGAGATGAATCCTTGGCATTTTGGTGGGTGATGAAGGATGTGATGGGACCGTTAATGGTTGGTGAGAGGGAATGATACCAATTGATAGGGACTGAAAGAAGCCATAGAGGGCGAGAACAGCTAGGTATGTAACACCCTTTCTGTTAATAATGGAACCTTGGAATTTAAAATAGGTCATGTAAGATGTGACAGGATCGTAGGTACTCGGTGTCCGGATCGAGAACGGTTGGTGCCAGGCTAGAAGCTGATAAAACTGATAAGGGCTATTGAAAATCCTGGAAAGCGTAGAGCAACTATAATAATAGTATTAATGATGAAGTCTTGACAGTTTGGCATGTGATGTGGAGTATGGCGGGATCGTAGACGATCGATGATAGGAGCTGATAACAACTGATAACGACTGATAAGAACACTTACCAACTGAATTTATCTCGTGTGGTATTACGATGCGTTTATGACTACGACTATTATATAGATTACGACCGCTACCCAGGTTTGTAACTCGGTGGAAGTACAAGATTACTTTAATTGTGATATCATTTACGACAAAGCTCATCCGACCGCTAATAATTTGGGACTCTCAATTAATGATGTACCCGTGGAGGAAAGAAGGTCAGTGATAACGACATCTGACAATGGTGTTATTATCACTTGATAACATTTGTGAGTACTACTCAATTCTTTGGTCGCCTATCAGTTAAACTTTTTATGGTTCATAATTTTCAAGATGAATAGCAACCGATTGACACTTTTAATCGTAGGCGTAATCATCGACACACCCTAAATACCACCGGCGGTGCCCTGCTTATGCCAGCTCCCCTCTTTTTGGGTGCTGTGTCAAAGTTGTGTAGGGTGCGTTCCAAAAATTCTGGGAGGGGGGAGGGATGCGGTTGCCGATTACTGGAACTCTAAGAAGGAGGAAAACCCGGCGTTAGCCGGGCGGTCCGACTGTCTCTGTATATAAAGCGGTAGTGTGTCTATTTGTATGCCCCTTTGCGCGTCCTTTCGAGAGTCACGTAGGCACTATGAAGAGTGTGAATGTCACTCAAGCGCGGTGAGGAAACAGTTATGTAATGGGATTCAGCCGATACTGTTCATGTTGGTTCCCTAACAAGTCGTAGGTAAGCGGTAGCGGTCATGTGGTGCACGCATTAGCGTGCGTAGCCCAACTGGTGACCAATAAGCAGCTAGTGGTTTGGATTGAGATTATAGACACTGCCCATTAGTCCGGCCTAAGGCAGTGTGTAGGAGAAGTCTTTGATACTGCTGAAGAATCGAGCTCTTTCCTTATTGACTGAGTTGTGGGGTATCCTCATTTTCTATTACCGATCGTTGTGAGTCGCCAGACTCCATTTCTAATGGTCTGTGCATGAACAATAGCCGCTATCATGAATTAGAAACATCAGAAGGCATGTATCGAGCAGGGAGCCTGCAGGATCGGAGACAGTAGGCTATGATGTAAATGATAATTATACGACACAGTGTAACCATCAATTTTCCTCCTGGATAACCAGAAGTCAGGTGCAGCTGCCAACGTTCACGATCGAATGAACCGTTTGCCTATTCATAGTTACGGATGTTCAATATAATGCAAGACCACAAGTTTTTACTTCTACATCGTTCCATATTAGTGGGATGATTTATCTCTATGTACTTGTTCGGATCATGTCTATTAGACTCATTTGTAATCGATGTAATCATATAGTCTTGGTGGGCCAAATTGTTAGGATTTGAGATACAGGACGACTGCAAGAATTATTGCTTATAATTTACTCAAAGCTGACGAGCTGTGGCCAAAACTGTGTCCTCGGACGGGACTGGAACCCGTACTGGTGTTGGGAAAACACTAGTACGGGTTTGAGTCCTGTCCGAGGACGAATTTCTGCTCACAAATCGCTAACCTTGAGAGGCTTTCGCATCGCGTGGTGTGGCTAACAAAGAGCAAATAGCACAGGACAAGAAACTAAGTAAGTTTACGGTTGAGAGTTGGCTGAAATCGAAAAAATGAGGGATGGGACAGCATAGAGGCGGCGAAGGCTTCGTTGAGTAGCATGTAGTGTCTAAACCTGTAGGGACTGATAAATAACAATTAAAAATTGTACGGAGCGAAAACAAGCGAAACAAGTAGCGAAACGTACTCAGGGGATTCAAGAATGCCTGATATTTTCCATAGAACCAAATCGAATTCGTGAACATCACATGATCTACCGTATTGTGTACCATAACCACTTGATTTTACAATCAATGTCTTTGTAATGTTTGTTGACGCAGGGCTTCCCATCTCTTTCTGTCTGAACCAGGTGCTCCGGCTAATATGTTCATATGTACATAAGCTTTCTGCACATTACACACCTCCAGAATGGACTGAGCTTAACAGGACGTTCTTAAAACTGTCCTTCTCATACCACTTCACAATATTCATTCTATTCGAGATGTTTCTCTTATCTCAAGTGGGTTGATGCAATTACCGAGTCGACCAGGAAAATACTGTCCCATCTTGTGGCCTTCAATAGAAAAGACGTTGCATTTTTCAAATCTGGTGTCTATCAATCAAGTCAGGCTGTCGAAATGAATCAACAAAATTTGAAGTATCTTTGAGCAGTAAGACTGTCTCGTTATTCAAGATGGCATGGATGATCTGTTTACTCCTTCATGACAAGAAAAAAAATATACGTAATGTGCGTACAGGTAACGTAAAATGGGTCGCACATACAGAGCATAAGTTACTGACTCCAGTCGAGAACGCATTCGCCGCGCAAGCACGTCATTTCTACACCTTTACTTGTAGGTGGCGACTTGTCTGCTGTATAAGATCTCTGTTGCGGAGCTTTCGACTCTGTTTTTTTTTCTTTCGGGACCTCCATGTTGTAGAGTTATGTGATGTCATTGAAAATAGTCAGATAACGTGGATGGCTCTCTCTTGTTAACATCTCCTTCGCCATCTTCAGAGGCCCGTCCTTATAAAGCGCTCTCGAGCCGTTTCCTGTGAGCTCTTTGCTAGTAGTTCTGTTCTTGTTCCCATTGGCTTCAGAAGGTTCAGTAGATCGTAACTTATCCATTTTCAAGCCATAAATAAACACTAGTGGCTGATGATTTGTCAGTTATTATAAAAGCACGGTTCATGATTATTTTGAGGTACTCATTTTCATTCGAAAAGTGGGAGCATTGGTTCGAAATAGTGCATCGGTGTTGAAGGAAGCGAGAAAATCCGCCGATCTCGTGAAAAGTAAGGCTCCTCCAAAGTAGTGAAAGTGGACGTTGTACGAGATTACCATGACGGAAATGACATGGAAAGGGTATTTGGACGAGATTTCAGTTGTTGCAATTGCGCAAAGAGCTGACTACATCAAGCCGGGACTGTCCAGAATTGCCTTTCACTGTCGTTATCGGTCATTACCAGATGTTTGCACTTCCACATCAGTTCCCTTGTGAATGGTGCAGCTTCTACAGTGCCGTTGAAACTAATCCGCGCATTCACACGGAAAAATCTAGAGCCTTTACTATGCCATATCTAGGCCTTTTCCGGCTTGATAGCGCCATGTATAGAATATGGGGGAGCCACAGATTTATCCTCGAGGGATATTTCACATGTCATATGTGTGTTATACAACATGTTATAAGTATACATGCTGTATCTATGTTATATACATGTTATGAAGTGTTATTCACATGCTATACACATATCATACACATGCTATACAACATGATATTTGTATACAGTAGCGCTCACAAGTCTTCGATCAAATGCGTCTTCAGCCGCACTTTTCAGTCGTTACTGCTTTCCTACTGGATCTAATCATGCTAAATTTCAGTATAAGTGCACGGGTGTTTTGCGAATATTTACCACTATCAACCTGCAATCTGATCATAGTCCAAATATCACAAAGGGATTGGCTCAAAATCAGCTGGAACCACGGATGATGGTCCTCCTGAGACTTCATACCTTCTTGTCATGTCTAAAGTGTACGAGCGCTGATGCCGTGCACAGTAGAGGAGAAAAACGCACATAAGGTGCGAAGAAGTGGAGACGTTACTAACTTTGCTTCTAGCGAATTCTGCTATCGCAAAACACTTTTCATTAGTTACGTAAATATTGCTGCGTTGCAGTGAAATAGTATCGTATAGTTTGAAATATGCTCTAGATAAACATATCGAAATTTCGCGCGATTTGCTTCGCTAAGAAAAAAGTTATGAACGAAAACGCGTAAAAGCGTTTGGCCGAAGATTTTTCAGCGCTACTATACGTGTTGTATGCATGTAATATGCATACATGTTGTACACCTATAGCAGGTGATGTTGCACAAATGTTATATACATGCTATACCTATGTTAAACACGTGTTATACACAATTTACATTACATTTTATATACATGCTGTATGCATATGTTATACAAATGTCATACACATGCTTACATATGCTAAACACGTGCTATACACATATCATACATATGCTATTCAACATATTATATTCATGTTGTATGCGTATTTTACACATGTTGTGCAAATGTTATACACACTGTTTACAAATGCTAAAGTCATTATACACATCTTACACGTGTAATCTATATCTATATATGAAGCGGTAACTTTGTTGGTCTGTTTGTATGTCGGCTTGTGCGTCCTTTCGAAAGTCACGTAGATGCGATGAAGAGTGTGATTGTCACGTGGTGAGACAGTTATGAAATGGGAAATCAACCAATACTGTTTGTATTGGTCTTCTAACAAGTCGTAGGTAAGCGGTAGTGGGCATAGCATGGTGCACACGTTAGCGTGCGTAGCCCACTTGGTGTGTGTATAAGGTAACTATGCATTCGAGAGAGTCAGAACAGAAGAGCACCGACAGTCCAAACTTTAGCCTCAATTTATTTGAAAATTGTTATAAGATCTCGGGAAATATGACAAATCGTGAGGTAGCGTCTTCCGTGAATCTCCACTGGTGGAAGTTCAGATTCAGGAAAACTTCCGGATCGACATCGAAGCCCTTATTAATAGATTTTTTTGCAATGAATGTTACCTATTCAGAGACAATTCGGGGCTGTTGGGAAGTTGTATCCGTATCAAACAAAATTCTCTGAAGATGTGGTGAACTAGTACTGTAAACAAACCTGCACACCATTTTGAAGTTACTGTTGTCATTATTTTCTTCAAAAATGTTAGTTGATTTTCAATGTCTTATTCGCTCGGAAACCACGACCGCTCAAACATCCGATGGTGTCGTTTTCGACGTAAGAAATCCAGATATTGACCATTTGGTGATGAAGCCTACAGCAACCGGATACCAGGCCAGAATAATTTGAATAGTCTGAAATGATCTATCTATATATGAAACGGTTACCTTGTGTGTCTGTTTGTGCCTCCTTACGAAATTCACGTAGGCACGATGAAGAGTATGAATGTCATGTAAGCGCGGTGAGAAAACAGTGATGAAATTGGGAGTCAACTGATACTGCTTATATTAATCCTCTATCCTCCTCTTATATTAAACAAGTCGTAGGTAAGGGGTAGTGGACATGGCATGGTGCACGCGTTAATGTGCATAACCCATATGGTTAGTGATAAGGTGATATCAAATGAGGATAGTCGGTCTTCTGCAAAAATATTGAGATATTGAAAGTATAGCCAGCGGTCAGCATGAAACGGTATGGTAGGCAAGTGTGATTGAACTGAGTCTCAGATTGTGTCTTCTAGGCACAGTTTCCCTCAAAATCCTACTCGTCCATAGAAAGTCGTAGTCTAGTCCTCGTCGCAGACTGGGCCACCCTTTGGGTACGATCCGTATCAGTAGCTTTTGCCCTCATTTCGCTCCGCTCCGTTGTTCTGAGGGCAACAGAGCAAAGCTAGCTGCCAGCCGCGCGGGGAGTGGCCATACCATCCGAAAGAACACGCACGGTAACCAATGAAGAAATTTGATAACGTACTAATTTTGATAATTTGCCGTATTATAGATTCCGACGAGGGACATGAGGAATTCTTCGGTATGGCAAAAGTTAAACCCAACTGCATCACTAGACGTCCACTACCGAGTAGCGTCAATATGAACAGATGCATGATGGCCTGAATGAACATAGTCTTCAAATCTAATACGCGAGAAATTTTAGAATAGATCTGATTGTTTGGCGAAACTATAGTAATTATAAACTGGGGAGCGACTCATATTACAAAAAATACCTCAAAAAGCACTTCTTTCGACAGCTTATTTTGCATCTTATTCACGAGTACTGAGTAGTTGTTTAGCCGAAAATGACGTCTTAGGATAAGGTAGCAAGAAAAGGTTATCAACAAAATGGCTGTCTAATACGATAGCATACAAAAAGCATATATTTCCTGAAAAATACCTTCGAGTTGTGATTCGACATAGTCCAAATGCATAAACTGAATTTTGTGCTTGCACGAGTCACGGAATCAGACAAAAGATTTGTTCAAACTCATTTGCTTATGATTTCGTTCTTGTACGGAATATTCAAGCTTGCCAAACTTATTTCTCAGGATAGTTCAAATATTCGAGCTTTTTGATTAGTTGGGAGGTGAAATGCGGACTTATGTAATTGTTCCCATAACGTTAAATGTCACAGGAATATTCACCGTATCCACCCAATGCCAAAAAAATCCTGAGGTTAATTGCTCAACTCATCAATCTCACGTGAATCGTGCTTTCGTTCGGTTTTCGATAGTTCGTGGTTCCAGAAATTAAAAAATCAATTTATTATCTATGAAGTAATCCTGAGGACTGGTTCCAGTTTTATCACTTTGCGCCTCCCATACAAATAAAATTCGTTTTATTTTCATTTTTGTTTTTCACTAACTTTCACAAAGTAGTGGGTGAGATGATTACCTCGTCGTGAAACTTGAGACAAAAAACTGTATATTCCCGGCTAAGAAACGTTCCTGAACACAACTATGGGCTGACCTCCTGTTTGCGCTCTAGCGGTCAGTGTTAAAGAAAAAGCGGAGGTTTACCAAATATCTTCTTCCATATCACTACCTTTATCGTAATCTTAAAGTTTCACGGACGGACAAATAGACAAACACACAATCCAACAAGCCAGTCCGCGAAGTTACTGTTTTATAAAGAAAATAGATCACATTAGGTGACAGGAATTGACAAACAAATAAAAAGCGGCAGCTCACCGGCTGCCAAACTGCCATAACTCCTGCAGAAACGACACATAGGAATGCTATAGGAATGACGACAAAGTAGAATAACCAAGTTATTTTGGGCCTAAAGAAGTTTTGCTTTTTCCTCAATGTTGAAGATAACTCTTAAATGGCAACTTACTTGAGGCAGTGTAAAAGCCTGTATATGGTGAGCAGGACCATCATAGTGATTTCAGCGGCGATCACTGAAGTGAGAATAGTAGAAAACATAGCGACTACCCATAAAGGAGTTAAGGCATAGCAATAGAAAAATTCCAACGATAACGATACTCTTTGCAGAGACTTCATTTTACTATTTTAGCAAGTGTTATGCGCATGCTTACCTGCATGGCCGCTCAAATAACAGGTTATACCTTCTTTCTCATCTGTCGGCGCCAATTTTCTCTGTTTCCGATGTCGTGTTTCCTACCGTTCATGACTATTCCAATACGACATCTGGACTTTGAACTTTGACGTCGTCGAGGTTCTTGGGTTTTCTCCCAGCTTAAAAGTGCTGCACTGATCTGAGCAAATGGTAGCCTAATAAGCAAGATATGCGCATGCAGCAGAACTTCACAGCATTTCCTATCAATCAGTTTTCGCAGAATAAGGTCTTGCGTTGTCGTGCAAGAGTTCTGCTTGCAATGTGTGTACTGACCTCTTGACAACGCAGGGCTTTCTGAAGGTTGGTTAAATGGTGAGCAGTGATCGATGACCGTTTGACTCACATTCAGCTCTTTAAAGTACAACAATCCCACGCTGCTCCACCATAACACCGCGTCGCTTACACCGATCTCCTTTGCAGAGAAAACTCTGGCTCGACATAGAGAAATGATCTGAACTGCGGACCAGTTGTCGCCGGTAGTTGCCCAGAGGCATGTCCATTGCTAGATTGCATAGCTTTTTCCAGCGTCTATTGTGTCAGAGCCATGACAGGCTGCACAAAAGGAAAGGGACGAACGGATTTGTATTATCAATGCACGAACGCATGGATCGGAAAAGTGTGTCAACGATTTGGTGATGCAAGCTATAAAAATCAAGTATGAAGTCATCGGACTGGCTGAGACGAGAAAGCACCGCCCGTCGCACACTGTATAAACGTCTATTCGCACGAAAGCTTGATATCCCGAATATAACTTTTGCGATTGAGAAGATGCGGCTCAGTCCTAGCTCTACGATCTCTTACGATCCTCGTTGCCTAAGCACCAACACTCAGCTACGACGAGGAGAAGCTAGAGCCAATCCTTCTGGATCTAAAAAGGCTCTTCGAAAGAAACTACACTTTCTTTAAAGTCATTGTCGGTGATTTTATCGCCTCAATGGTGGCAGAAGAACGTCTGTAAAGCAACCCATAAGGATTTGTGGAGTGGAATGGAATGATCAGGGTGAAAGGCTGTTCAAGTTTATCATCCAGACCCACACCATCTGTGGCGACTCGCAAATCCCGAATTTCTCACATTCACGATGGACATAAGGGTCACTTGATGGACAGTTCCATAATGAAATAGATGTGAAGGGACCGCAAGTGTTTGGCGACAGGGATTGATAACAACTGATAGGGACTGATAAGAAACCATAGAAGGCGAGAGCCACTAGATCGGTAACGCACTTTCTATCAACAATGGAAACTTGGAATTTTAATAGATTTAGTAATATGGGACAGGATCGTAGGTACTCGGTGACGGAATCAAGAACGGTTGGTGCCAGGCCAGGAGCTGATAAGGGCTAATGAAAACCCTCGGAAGCGTAGAGCCACTATAATAATAGCATTAATAGTGGTGCCTTGACAGTTTGGCGTGTGACGTGGGCGTGTGACGTGGAGTATGGCGAGATCGTACACGGCCGATGATAGGAACTGATAACAGCTGTTAGCGACTAATAGCTGCACTGACCAATTGAATTTTACTCTTATGGTATTTACGATGTATTTGTGATTATGACTATTATATAGATTACGACCGCTACCCAGCAAGGTTTGTAACTCGGTGGAAAATCAAGGTTACTTTATGTTTGGATATCATTTACGACAAAGCTCATCCGACCGCCAATAATTTGGGATTCTCAACTAATGATTTACCTGGAGGGAAGAAGGTCCAGTGATAACGAAATCTTATAATGGTGTTATTATCACTTGAGAACATTAGTGAGTACTACTCAATTCATTGGTTGCCTATCAGTTAAACCTTTTATGATTCATAATTTTCAAGATCAAGAGCAACCGATTAACACTTTTAATCGTAGGCGTAAGCGTGGGCATGTGGTGCACGCATGGGCGTGCGTAGCCCAACCGGTGTATGTATAAATTCAAATGTTTTGTTTGTGTTTGTATGTTTTTATGTTTGCATGTTTTTATATATTCAAAAGGTTCTCCATCCACTCAGGCGGGGACACGCATACCCTTATCGCTTTCTCAAGCTAACAAATTTTTACGAAAGAAGTATTCTTCAGCAACTGAGACGATCACGTTCTGGCTATAAACTTCGTACGTGCAAGCTCTCACAAAAGAGGTGTTATAAGAACAGCAAAATGATGTTTTCGGAGAGAATCACTGGCAAGGGTGAGACGCTCGTGGTCCCGCGGGTGCCGCGTGAGAATTGACAAAGACCAGTACTCAGAGAGCCTACTGATCGACGTGTTGAAGTACTGATCCGACTCTGCATCCTGAACGCTCTTAGTCCTCCGAGCAGGACAGTAGTCTAGCCCACAGAGCCAAGTTCGCTCGTGAGTGGTGCCTATGCTAGTCAGCCGACTCCATTAGCAGAGGAATGATCATAATGCTCGGCCTACGGTCTCTGAATAGTAGAGGATCCAACGGGTTTGCAATCTCAATTTGAAGTCCTAGAAAGCAAGGCTCAAAAACGGCTGGAAAGGAATGGAGGAGGATACCTGCGTGCAAGATGCGAGGTGTCCGTGAGCTAACTGTGAGCTTCTATCCGTGCTCGTAGGGGTTATTTTGGAATGTGACAGTAGCATGTTGTAGCACATAGTGCTAGCAGACGTACATATAGATTTTCTTGTCCTTCTCATCCGAGAAGCTTCAAATATATTCCCGTGAACTGGCGCCCATAATTTTGGGACACCCTGTATAAGATAATTAGGCATGAAGAGAACCAGAATAGAACAGCACCTGCAGTTCAAATTTTACACTTAATTCATTTGAAAATTTTCATAACTTCTCTGTAAATGTAAAAAATCTTTTATGGATCTCCACTGATACAAATTTTGATTAAGAAGCTTTCCGATCGACAATGAAGCCTCTATTCAGTGATTTTTGTTGAGTAATTTTATGCAATGAGTGTTACATATTCAGGAACTAATCTAACCATAATCTGTTGTGAAATTGGATCCATATCAAACAAAATTGACTGGAGATGTGGTAAACAGGTAGGGTAAATAATCCTGTCAACCAATTTGAAGTCGTTGTTGTCATTATTTTCTCGATAGGTTTTGGTTGATCCTCAATGTCTTATTCGTTCTGGAACCGTGACTGCTCTAACACCTGACGACGACGTTTTCGACGCAAGAAATCCAGATATTGACCATTTGATTATGAAGCCGATAGCAACCGGATACCAGGCAAGAGTAATTGCAAGAGTCTGGAATGGTTAACGATAAGGAGACCCAGTGAAGGTACGTCGGAATGTTGCAAAAATATTGAGATATTGAAAGTATAGTCGGTCAGCATAAGAACGGTACGGTAAACGTGTGAGATAGAAATGAGCCTGAGATTGTATCTTATGGGAACTGTTCTTCTCAAAACCCTGCTCGTCTAACAAAGAACATTTTCATCTGGGAACGAAGGTCTAGGGTCACTGCAGTTCAGCCCCCGTTCCTCGGTGGGCCACTCTTATCCACATCGTTCATTTCAACCCTCATATCGCTCCGCTCCATTGTCCCAAGGGCAACAGGGCAGGACTGTCTACCAGCCGATCGTGCTCTGAAAATACCATCCGAAGGAACGCGCACAACACGCGCATCTGTGACACGTTGTGGCAGCCACCGTCGCAGAAATTACCAGTTAGGGCAGCGAGCAGTATTGCATCCAGCCCTCGGAAATGGGACTGTCGGATCCATGAACAGGATTTGGAAGGAAGAAGTATCGTTACCCTAGGGAAGCGCTTCAAGAAAGCAACAAACTGGAGGAGAACATAACCGTAGGAATGCTCAAGGAAGTAGCAAAATTGGTCATTGAGTTCTCATCTTCGCCTGGGGCAGTTTGGAAACATGATTTCGACTATTCAATTACTGCACCCAGGAGCAAAGCGATCTTATGTAGTTAGATCCGAACACTAATATCATTATACTGCTCACGCATCGTCGTAAAGTGTGTGAAAGGTAAGCAAACGAAGAGGACAGTGAAAAGTCTCATCCCGGAGAGCCAAATGCAATATTGCTCACTCCCTTCACTGATAATTTACAGTAGACCAATTCCTTTTTGAACTCAATCATTAAGAGTACTTTCAATTCGAAGACACGGAACAACTTCTCTCAAGGGTTCAGCTTGAAGTTCAAGGAGGGTGGTAACCAATAAATTCAGCGAGTACGACAATAATTCTGGTGGTTTACCGTATTATAGATTCCGATAATTGTCGTGACAACTTCTTGAGGAAGGGTCAGAAATGAGCCACGATGCAATACTAGATTTCCACCACTGACCGTCATCAATATGAACAGATGCGTGATGACCTGAACATAGTCTTCAGGTTTAATACGCGAGAAGTCTTAGAATCGATTTGACTGCTTGGCAAAACAATGGTAATTATGAACTAAGGAGCGACTCGTAATAGAAAAAAAACCTCGAAAAGCACTCCTTTTGACAGCTTATTTTGCATCTTATTCACGAGTACCGAGTAGTTGCCTAGCCGAAAGTGACGTTGTAGGATAAAGTAGCAAGAGGAAGTTATAAATAAAGTGGCTGTCAAGTACGATATAATACAAAAATCATATATTCCCTGAATAACAAGGTTAAGTTGTAACTCGATATGGTCCAGCCGCATAAACTGAATCGTATACTTACACAATTCATGCAATCAGACAAAATATTAGGTTGAGTCATAGGTCCGCGCGCGAGGCATCTAGATAGATTATAAAAAACTTCCAAATACATGCTAACGAATGCACCTGAACGTCGCCTGCGCTTGATCGTGAGGAGAGAAAGTGCCATGTCGGCGCGACAGTCCATATCATACGGCTTCAAAGCATGAGGCACTCATCGACCGAGCTTTTGCACCTTGCCGATTGACTTCAATCCACGGATAACTGTGGACTGACTCCCCAAGGGTGACTTCCAGTTCATGAGTTGTTTGGCACTGATCGGCTTCCACATGGCTCCGCACCACGTCCAATTCCATTTAGGGTCCTGGACGGTCTTCATTTTCGATGGAATAGTTGTCCGACATGAACTTCGCATGCCACTTGTAAATTGTGCATTCAGCAGGAGCAGCCTTTTTGTAAACTTCCTTTATGCATCCATCGATCTCCGCGGGTTCTTGGCCAGGTAAAAAAAGAAATAGGATGGTGTTGCGGAGGTGGAGTTGCGACGGCTTGAAATCATGGGTCATGATTGCAGGAAATCAATTAGGTGCGTTTGTTAATATGTTTTTGGAAGATATTTTCAAACTCTATCTAGTGGTGCCTTGTAGCCCAACTTCGTCACCTCTTATGATCTCTAGAAGTCATCACTATCTTTTGTCCGAGGACTGATGACTCAACCTAATATTTGTCCAAACCCTCTTGCTTGAGTAGGATTCGCTAACTGGTTTTGTCTTTGTACTTGATATTTAAGCTTACGCAAACCCACTTCACAGAGTAAATTAAATGCTCAAACTTTTTGATCAGGTGAGGGATGAGATGCGGTCTTGATTGTCTCCATAACGTTGAATAAAAGAGGATAACTCACCGTATCCACTATATGCCAAATAGAATTCTGAAGTCAGTTGCTTACCTCACCAATCTAATGTGACTTACACTGTGACTTTTACATAAAGTGATCCTTAGGACTATTTGTATCACCTTGCACCTCTCATACAAACAAGTTACTATATTTCTGTTTTGATATTATATTGTGCTATATTGAGTGGTAGGAGTCAACGAACAAGTAAAAACAACAGCTTACCGGCTGCCAAACTGACATAACTCCTGCAGAAACGACACATAGGAATGCTATAGGAATGACGACGAAATAGAATAACCAGGGTTGTTTGGGTCTGAAGAATTATGCTTTCTACCTAACGTTGAAAGATAACCCTTGAACGCTGACTTACTTGAGGCAGTGTATAAGCCTATACATGGTGAGTAGGACCATCATAGTGATCTCACCTATGATCACTGAATTGAGAATGGCACGAAACATAGTGACTACCCATAAAGGAGTGCCGGCATAGCAAAGGAAAAATTCCGACGATAACGATACTCTCTGCAAAGAACTCACCTTACTATTTTAACAAGTGTTATGCGCATATTTATCTGCATGTAATGGCCAGCTTACCCATTCTTTTTCATTGGTCGGCGCCAATTTTCTTTGTTTCCGCTGTCATGTTTCCTACCGTTCACACTATGTGCTTTAATCCGACATTTTTTGTTAAACAGACTTTGTCTCTATTTCCAGGGAATATTGTTAGCCGCTGTCGGTGAAATTGAGGTGCTGCTTTGATGAGCAATCTTTTTCTAAAGAAAAACTTGCAAAGAACATCAACCCGAGATCTATTCTCCGTCTGTATCTACAATATCTTTCAATCTAAGAATAAACTCCCCCTTTGGAAAACTTCATGGCTGCGACCTGAAGAAGCTGGACTCTAAATTTTAACGTCGCTGAGGTTCTTGGATTTTCCCCCAACTGGGTGCTGCATTTTGAATACATAGGTGGTAATTGTGAGGGCAAGATATGCGCATGAAGCAAAAATTCACAGCATTTGCTTCTGAGCAGTTTTCGCAGCAGAAGGTCTCGCGTTGTCGTGCAGGAACTCTGCTTATAATGTCTGAATTGAACTCTCGACAACGCAAGGCTTTCTCTAACCTGTAAGTGAATGAACTGGTGGAGCGATAACTCAGTGATCATCTCGCCTGCATCTGGCTTCAAAGACACCAATACCACGCTATTCCACCATACACACGACGTGAATTAATATGCAGGGTGCGCCATAAATATGGTAACAACTTTGTTGACGTCCGTATTTTCCTAGTTTGGAGGGTTTCTCCAAATCTGTACCGTATGTTCATTGTGTACCTTAGCCCGCATATATGCTTTCGTGCTCTTAATTCGTCAGATTCGAAAAACGATGGAACCTCGCAAGCATCCACCAACCGCTCCGTCTTTGCGTACATTTGGTGAGACCTTTTCCGGGATTGCTCCACAATTTAAATATTTCCCACAGTGACAATCTCTCAAATCGCTTTGCGTAGACAGGTCAGCGACAAACCTCAAGACGGTAGTCTTGCCTCACATACAGGGTGTCCCAAAATTATTTGCGCCGAAGTTCAGTAATTTTTTTAGGTAGGAAAAATCTATCAAATTCACATTACCTGCTACTAATTATTTGCATAAGAAGGTTCCCTTGCAATATGCATGGTTACTGATGTGGAACTCCCATTATCTTTCAGATGGAGAAGGCTCATACAGTGCCACTTGCAATCACTGACGCGCGAGAAGTGGAAGGGCGTTATGAAATTCTTTGGCATTTTTCTAATAACCGTATAGTAGGCTATTAAACGATATAGAAAAGAAGATTGAATCAGAGACAAACCAGGGAGATGGAAAAGTAGAATGTTTCTTAAGATAGGACTATTAAAATGGTTTGTCTGCCAATCGATTGGGATCCTGGGTGACCCATCAAAAGGAAGTCAACGTGCACGGCTTACAGGAGTTATCGCGATGGAAGAATGTCATGCAGAAGCCTCACTACCATTCCTATCGTATGCCCCAAGCCCGATCTCAATAGATTCTGCAGGGCCAAAAAAAGCAGAAAGTCGCAGACCCACTTGAGTGATGACACGCAACCCTTCGTCGTTTTCTCTCTCCAAAAAATTTTTTTACGTTGAAACCATCCCTCAACAACCAAAACTTTCGCGTTCCGGAAAGAAACATCCAGCGTGTAATACCTCACAAAAAGGTTGCTATCAGAACAGTAAAATGATGTTTTTCGAGGAAATCACTGGCGAGGGTAAGCCGCTCGTGGTTTCTTCGGTGCAGGCGTGAAAACTGACGAAGACCAGTACTCGAACAGCGTACTGATGGGTGTGATGAAGAGTTGATACTACTACAATTCCTGGAACATCTCGTAGTCCTTCCAGCAGGTCCCTACTCTAGCCCACAGAGCCATGCTTGCCCGCGAGTGGTGCCGACGACAGCTTCCCGACTTCATTGGTGAAGAGGAATAGCCATCCTATTTTTCAGAACTTGACTCGTTTGACCCCACGACTGGTCCCTGGTTAGGAGAGGACCTGTTGAGTTTCAATCCCAGTTTGGAGTCCTAGAAAGCAAAGGCTGAAGAATGGCTGGGAAGAAATGGAGGAGGATACCTGCGTGCCACATGCGATCAAGTCGAGAGCAAATTTTGACTTCTATTCGCGCTCACGGGGGATATTTTGGAATGCGACTTTAGCATGTTGTAGCACATAGTGTTAGCTAGCGTGCATAGAAATTCCATCCTCTTTCGCAGTTGAGAAGTTTCAAATATATTGCTATGAATCGGCGCAAATAATTTTGGGACACCCTGTACAACCCCTTTTCCGAATAGAATTGCTTGGGAAGAAGTACGCTGCAAAACCTGCAGAAATACGAGAAAAATGACTGCTGATTTGTTTGTGTGTTCTTCTATATTGAGAATATTTCGCCCCGAGCAAAACCAATTGTATCCAAATAAAAATCGAGAGCCTTATATGCTTTTGACGAGAAGAAGTTGAAGAGAAAAAACATATGCCGTGCGCTACTGCGCACGGCATGCGCTTTAACACTTTTTTTCTGACTAAAGGGTGTTCAACGTGGAAGAAAAGTTGAGATATCAAAGAATACGTATATTTTACACTACGAGTCTGAAGCTGTTAAGAAGAGTCAGATCGCCTCTCAAAGCCATTTTTCCTCTTTCATGATAGTTTGAGCTAGAATCTCCACCATCAGAGTGATGTCGTAAATTCGATTCGAAAAAAGTTCAAAATTTAGTCGAAAACTCTTCAGGAGGGGTCCTTCTGAAAGGATGCAGCTAAGGGTCGAAGATTTTTCCAGGGATACGATTTGAAAACTCGGAGCACGTGCTCACAAATGGTAAGAGATCAAGACTGGTGCTGAGGGAATGTTCGCGACTTTATCCCAGCTTCCAATCCTCCTACGAATTTCCCGGACCACAATGTGATGGGTCGCTGGATATAGTCCATACTGGATAGGAAAGCCTGCGCTTCATAACGCGCTACTGGTCCTGCTCCTAAGACATCATCGAAAAAAGCCCAGGCTGGATTTTTCAAGAAGCTCTGCGTGCCACCGTTAAGGAGTAGCCGAAGCGTCTTCGAGCTATAATTAGTACAGGAGACAGTTAGATAAGATGACCAGGTGTTCATTTTTAAGATGCGATTCATAGTAAATAACTCACATGAATTCACCATAAATTAATATGAACTGCGATTTCTATAGCCCAATTCTTTTGTTACCATATTTATGGCGCACCCTGTATTTTGTACCTGAGTATCAAATAGAGCCGTCTCTTACTCTGTTGAGATCGTGTGTTCTTGTGCAACTCATCTTCATCACCGACTAGACTTTCCAATTGAATGCAAATGATTCTTGGCGGTGCCTCTGGTGCACTCAATCCTCTTTGCTACATTTCTGGTAGTTGGGCATGGGTCCAACTCGAGAGTATCGTAATTCCTCTTTATCTACAACCTCGGACGAATCGCTACGATCTTTGCCTTCAAGAATTTTATCATCGCAGGCTCTCTTTCTAATGAGATGCCTTTGGATGTGAACTTCTTTTGATAACCTCTTGCTTCCACTGATTTCCGCCTCTGAGGATTATGGAGAATCTCTCGGTGTTGGTGAAGAGGGTTCTTTTCGCGTGGCGAGGATTGAGAGGTGAACTGAAGACCAATAGTCGCGAGTTCTTGCCCGAAGACGCAGGTGGATCCAGAAGATATTACTCCTTGTTTCGTGTGTTGGATCAATTTATACCTTCTGTTTCCTTGCAGGTGCATCAGTGTCGTCGCCTCTGCAGATGTGGTTGATATCCTACATATCGGCACTCCAAAAGCTTATATCCGGTTGAAAGCTAAGCTATTTAGAGGCATGCGGCTCAACCGTTGCTTCACGCGTCGGACGATCTTTGCGTACGCACCAACATCAAGTAACGAAGAAGAGGAGCTCGGAGCGTTTTGTGTCTGGAAAGTCTTTTCAGGGAGAATCACACTTTCTTCAATGTCATGGTCTGTGATTTCAACCTCAGATTGGTCGCAGATGTAAGGCTGAAAAGCTGCAGTCAGCATTCACGAAATCGAATCGAATGAATAGGGTGAAAGGCTTCCCGATATTATCATGTCAACCCACACTCTCCATGGTAGCTCGCACTTACACAAGCTCTCCCATTTGCGATGGACATGGCAGTCACCTGGTGGACAGTTCCATAATGAAATATGTAGATCACATCATCTTCAAGCAAAAGCTTCTGACGTTCCGTCGTTGCCGTCGTTCCAAAGTTCGACGCGGGATCAAACCATCGTCTCTCCCGCGCTAGATTCTGTTTTTCAGTGCGTGGAGAGAGAGCTGCGAAGGTCAGGAAACGAAGCCCCAAGGCTGTTGTCAACTGAGATCACGTCGCTTCGCTTGCGAGTTCTTGTGAAGATTCCGCTATCGACCACATCGGTGAAGAATATAGCCGGGTGGCCGAACATCTTCACGATAGTGCCGTGAAACACGATAGTGCCAGGGAAGCAAAAGGTTCAAAAGATGCCAAGGAACGTTTCTCTTCGAAGACTCTCGAGCTGATACGCTAGCGTGGAATCGCGCGAGCTGCAGGCAATAACCAGCTAGCGTATGAACTTGCGAAGCTACACAGAGAAGCGATAAAGAAAATTTCGAAAGAGAGGGAAGCATCAGTTCTGACTAAAGAACGTGAGTGGAGAATTCGAACGGTTGCAAAGAAATTTCCGAGTGATATCTTTGCAATGAAGAATAAATTTTCTATTCTCCAGAGAAATTATCAACGTGAATAGAGGGGTTCGGCGGAGCGATACCATCTTACCCGAACGCTTCAATGCCGCACTCGAGAACATCATGCATCATTTGGATTGGAGAGACATGGAAAAGAAGTTAAACGACTACTACTTGAATCAACTTCGTTTTGCGTATCTAGGTCGATAAGTCGAAATGATGAAGGATGTAGCCCCATAGCAAAGCAGAATTGAACGCGCCGGTTGGGGAATATTTAATAACATCGCGGGAGTAGTGAATAAGAACGAAACTCTCGGCTCCACGCTCAACTTTTCGACAATACGGCCATTCTGTTTTGACATTTCAGGGTAACTACAGAAAGAAGTTAGATCAGTGATCCACGCAGTGGCAATTTTTAGGCGCAATGTCTCTCCATCAACCGGACTGGGCATTGAGGCCATTCCTCCGAAAAGAAGAGAGGAGCGATCCTATCCATTCATCTATTACCTACTTGACCTCCTGATGATTACTTAATTTCTCCTTTTAGAGCAGTTCTGTGGTCTTCTGTGGTTCTGTGGTGCGGCAGTCATATGGGTTGAGGTCAGGTGAATACGAGGAGAGTGGCGTAGTAGGTTATACCGAGCTTCTCCGAGTTCATCCATCAACGTCCCGTCCTCGCGTGGGATGGTCGAGCATTATATAGCCTATTCAGAGCCTTCCTTCTTAGCGGTGTCAAATGGGGACTCGGAGCACCACCTCTCTCAGCTGTAGACAGGATACTCTTGCGGTCTCCGCAGTTTGCTTTGGTAGGATCTCATTGTAAAACGCCTGATTAAGAAGAGAAAGAATGAGCTCATGTCTTTCTTGGCGTGAGCGATTCTTTCTAGCGGGCAGTGGCCGCTATGAAGTGAGGCGCCTCTATCACACGCTAACTTGCCCTCGGCGCTCCTGCTCAGTCAAAGATGTGTGATATTTGCAAAGAGTCCTGTTTTGAAAGCGACTTTCGCGTAGAATGTCGTGGATGATGGATTGGGTAGCAGAGATCGTCTTTTCCATTTTTTGAGACTTTGAGGAGGATTGCTCTGACGGTAGGCCAGAACAGTATCTATATTTGAGGGCAGTCGACGTTCGCCCCGAGGAGCTTCGTCAAAATCTCTTCCCAGAGAAAGCGATCGTGCCATCCATGAAGACAAGAGGAGGTCACTGCTGACAATCAGTTACCATATCATATTTCAAGCCTGATTGTCGAAGCGATCAGTATCGTAATGGTGAAGCAGAAGGCTTCGGTAGACGTATCGATCCTTCGGCCGCGATTATTCACTTTGAATGACCAGTCCAATACCGATCAGCCATATTATTGATCTATCAGCCATGCCCCTTTCCCTGCTTTCAAATCTACAGCTATTCTTTATCGCTTCCGCTTCGACGAACTCCGTCGAAGCAAGTCTCTTTTCAGAGGAAGCAATAGTGCTCTTTATGGTAGGTGGCAAAGGAAGGTGCGCTGCTATAATACCTATCACTTGCCATACCTCATCACCTAGGTGTCGAACCGATTAGTTTCGTCACGGTAAAGCAGAAAGCTCCTGTGGACCACTTCGAACAACCACTTCAAATACCAATCAGCTATAATATTAATCTATCAGCAATGTTCTTTCCTTGCTTTCGAATCTATAGTCTATCTCCAGCGCGTTTGAGAACAATATGCTTTCACAGTTGACAGGCATAATTTTCTCAGAACTTTTCAGACATCCTAATACTCTTCAAAAACATGGGCTCTACGAAAGCGGGATGAGCATAAGTCAGCGTCATCCACCGTGCCGTGTAGAGGACCTTACCTGGAATTTTCCGTTGCACGCAGGTGTAGAAGAGGGGTTGAGATTTATCATTAAAGGTCAGGTGTGCCGTTGCTTACGCTAAGGAATCGAGGTTTAGTCATGCCGGTCACGTTTTTCGATTATTGGACGATCGTCGGACCAGTGCGATTGTTTGCCGGATCACTTTGAAAGTCTAACGAGCATCAGGGCAGCCGCCAGCGCGATAGAGAGATTCCTTCATGGAAGCTCAACAAAATGAGTGATGTATTTAGTGCCGCCAGTGAGGAGGGTTTACTGGACGACTATTATCGCAACATGGACTAATTGAAGTGTTACTGGGGCTCGTCGGGATCGGTGATCCGTCTTACGGCAGGTGATACGATTCCTTGAGTTTCTGACCCACTGGTAGCCAGTACACTATTGCACGAGCCAGGACACGCTCTACCGAGTGCGTTTTAAATCACTTTAGGAAGTTGTGTTGAGACATCAATGCGCGACATTTAATACTTACCAACCTTATATTTTTTTTCTTCAAGTACTGAGCTATTTTTGGTTTAGCTCCCGTTGATTCCAAAAGCGTTGAGATTTCTGATCGTTGATACCAGGAATAGCGTGCATTTTGGCCTTCAGCGCTAGAGAATTTCAAATTGCAAACAAATATCCTGTATCAGCTCGGTTGCTTATTTTGGAAAAAATGCTGTAAAGGGGAGGAAAGCTCGAAATGCTGCTAGAGGAGAACTCAAAAATGAGCTTTATGTTGTGCTATTTGGAAAGAGTTTATCCGTTCGTGGAACAGTGTCCAAGATTGTACCGTTTCAAATGAAAAGAATTCATTCGTGCAGATTTATGGTTGGAAGTTACATAGATTCTCGTGTACCTGCAACTTTGCAACTATGACTTCTTCTTCACTTTTTGAAACTCACCAGATTCACCATGACTCTTACTGCTGAACCAAAAATATAGACAGAAGCCTGTACTATGAGAATATTCTGATAATGAGTAAGAGAAGGGTATTTCGTCAAAATGCGACGTATCATGTATCCATATGTTAGAACCGATACTAATGCAGCCGATACGTTGTTTACACTTTGAAAAATAAGCACGATTTCATCTACCGTATCCATAGATCTGAAGCAATTTGGTGAATCTATCTGGGAAGTATGACAGCATTACGATCGGAGCCAAATAGGACCAATAAGCAGCCTTAGTTGAGATGGAGATGATAAACATTGCTCAGTAGTTCGGCCTAGAGAGTGTGTAGGAGAGGTCTGTGGTA
The DNA here is from genome assembly GCA_000469685.2 of Haemonchus contortus. Classification (NCBI taxonomy): domain Eukaryota; kingdom Metazoa; phylum Nematoda; class Chromadorea; order Rhabditida; family Trichostrongylidae; genus Haemonchus; species Haemonchus contortus. The sequence goes on from LS997562.1 coordinate 40,679,456, forward strand.
GTGATGAGAAGAGAATCGAGTTCTTTCCTTATTGATTGTGTTGTAGGGTAGCATCACTTTCTATTACGGATCCTGGTGAGTCGCCAGACTCCGTTTCTAATATTCTGTGCATGAACAATAGTCGCTATCGTGAATTAGAAACATCAAATGGCATGGATCGAGCAGGAAACCTGCAGGATCAGAGACTGCAGACAATGATGTAAATGATATTATACGGTTCAATCAGACCATCAGTTTTCCTTTTGGATAACCAGAACCCAGGTGCGGTAGTCAACATTCGCGATCGAATAAACCGCTTGCTGATTCATAGTTACAGATATTCAGTATAATGCAAGACCATAGTAAGTTGCTGTTTCTACAACGTCCTAGAACCCCGGGATGATTTATCTCTAGCTGTTTGGAGCGTATAGAATCGATAATAGTTAATGTAGTCAAATAGTCTTGATTGCCCAAATCTTTAGGATTTAAAATACAGTCCCACTGCAATCAAGAATTATCTCTTTATACACAAAGCAGTAACTTTGTGTGCATGTTTGTATGTCGGCTTGTGCGTCCTTCCGAAAGTCACGTAGGCACCATGAAGAGTGTGAATATCACTTAAGCGCGGTGAGGAAGCAGTTATGAAATGAGGATCCAACCGTACTGTTCATAATGGTCCCCCAACAAGTCGCAGGTAAGCGGTAGCGAGCATGTGGTGCGCGCGTTAGCGTGCGTAGCCCAGCTGGTTGCGAATAAGTTACGCAAAGCTGACGAACTGTGGACAAAAAGGAGTCCTTGGACGAGATCCGAACCCGTAATGGGGCTGGGAAAGCACATGTACGGGTTCGAATCCCGTCCGAGGACGAAGTTCTGCCCACAGATCGCTATCTTTAAGGGACTTCGGCACCGGGTACTGTAGCTAACAAGTATCAGATAACACAGAATGAGAAACTAAGTTAATTTACGATTGAGAATTGGCTGAAATCGAAAAAATGGGGGGATGAGGTAGCGTAGAGGCGACGAAGGCTTCGTTAAGTGGCATGTAGTGTCTAAACCTGTAGTAAGTGATAAATAACAATTAGAAGTTGTATGGAGCGAAAACAAGCAGAGCAAGCAGCAAAATGTGCTCAGGGGATTCAACGATGCCTAATGTTTCTCATAGAACTTCAAATCGAATTCGTGAGCTTCACATGATCTACTGAATTGTGTCCCATGACTACTCGATTTTTCGTTCAATGCCTTTGTAATGCTAGTTGACGCGGCGCTTCCCATCCCACTCTGTCTAAACCGCTCTAGCTAATCTGTTCGTGAGCAACTGCACATTGCACAGTTTCAGAATAGATTGGGCTTAACAGGACGTTCCTAAAACTGCCCTTCTCACGCCGCTTCACGATATCCATTCTATTTGAGATGTTTCTCTTACCTCAGGTCAGTTGATGCAATTACCGAGCAGTCAATATGCTGGAATTGGTATACTGAAAACTTCAGTATTTCAGTATTATTATTCGTTTGATACTTTGCTCTGTTCTCTGATGTTAATGGAACTTTCTCAGCATAAGCCACACGTTTACTGTAACCAGTAACTAGAACAATGCGTTATCTGTCATATCATCACGCATATGTTTTGAGAAGCAGGCTGGCGCCCGCATATAAGCATGCCGGTGAAATCATAGAATACTGATTCATTCTATTGAACTTCTCCTCTCAGTTTCTTATTTCTTGATTATGCACCGTCACTTTGAGTTTAACTTCATTCATATGATCTCTAACTACACTAAGCACGATTAGCATTAGAACCCGCTTGGTATTATATCCATTTCTCGGGAGGAGTTAGTGTAGCGCACTTTTGATCCTTTGATGTGTTTCTTATTAGAATTATCATTATCTTAGTTAGTAAAGGTTTAATTACCCAAGTTTGAGGTCGTATCGTGTACAAGTCCCGCGTGGCAGAGTTTTAGCGACGAACATATCCCATATACCTACACGACGACTTTAGTGGTGCATCGACGGCTTATTAGAACCGGAATCTTATTGTTGGGGTTATTCACTCTTGACAGGTACCGCTCTACTTGTTACTTCGTTACGATTACGTCATCATCGATTTGCTGAGCACGAGCACGAGATCTTCAATATCGTTAACTGTCATAGACAAGTCTGTCTTTTATCTCATCTCTAACCCCACTAGTCCTTCCGTAAAAAATTATTAGCGTGAAATGGCATCGTTACTAAGAACAAGAAAATCGTTGCTGACACGGCGAATCAATTCTTTCGGAGAGTGGCTCAAGGAAAGCGAGAGCTTACTTGAGCACCCAACCGAAATAGAAGTGTCGAAGCGAGTCAAGGATATTCGGGTTGGACTAAAAATATGTGAGGAAGGCATAGTAACCATAGAATCTTCACTGGACAAGCTGGGGGAGGCCTTTGAAGAACTCGAGGAACATTCAGCAGAGGATGACGAAAAATTCGACAAGTATGTGGACTCAGCGAACGATATGGTTATCAAGCTGAGCACGTACAAGACACAACTGCTACGGGCTTTGGAAGACTGCACGGATCCTAGCGGCAGAGGCACGGCAGAAGACAGCAACGGCTCAGCAGCACAGGCGGTGGTTTCCAGTCCCCTATCACTTAGTAAACTTCCTGAGATACCCATTCCGAACTTTAGCGCAAAGCGGTGGGAATGGGATAACTATTGGGCGTTATTCCTAGCAAACGTGCACAACCAAGAACTGACAGATTTGCAGAAATACAACTACCTGCTATCATCACTCACGGGCGAAGCGAGGCAGTCAGTATCAAGGTTCCAGGTTTCTGCAGCAAACTACCAGAAAGCCATAGATCATTTAATGAAAAGATATGGTCACAAGGATGGCATAATTCTGGAACTGCACAGAAACTTGAACCTTTGCACTGCACGTGGAGCACGAACAATAGATCAGCGACAACTATTCGAAAAGTTGTCAGCAATCGCGGCCCAACTTCGGGACCATGGGGAACATCTGGACAACTATCTAACCTATCTGCATACTTTTCTCCAAAAGTTTCATGCAAGAATCCAGAAGGCTGCAACGAAACGTTGCATGAAATTTGAGACATCCCTCCCTCACGAGGAGCCACGACAAGCGCAGACGCAAGGAGACTCTGATTGGACGTTGGAACTATGGCTTAACACCATAGACAACATCATCGCAGAAGAAGAAAGGCTACAGGATATGCTAGCCAAAGACAAGGAACGATACATATCACAACTGCCCTCGACTAAGGGACTACTCACAGCAGCATGCGAGTGCTGCAAACTTAAAGGGCATAAATGGAGTACATGCCCCAAAATTCCAACCCCCTCAGCCCGCAAGGCTTTCCTATCAGAGTCAAACAGATGCCTCAATTGTGGATCAAATACTCACCGACTGGCATCATGCACCGCCGGAAGTTGCCGAAAATGCCAGGGAAAACATCATACCGCAATCTGTGCAAAAAACTCAGAGCCACCGACGAACCAGAATTCCAGTCACGGCACTCTTCAGTCCACACAACAACACCTGTCCAGACCACCATCATCACACCTTCAGAAAGGTAAACCCGGAAAACCAGCGAAACAACACTCGGTCATTACTGGAGCTGATGCACCGAAACAAAAAGAAGACAACGATACAGTTGTGTTGCAGGTGCATGAGCGACCACAGAAAGTATGCAACAAGATCATTCTTCTGGTAGGCTCGGCCAAAATCCTGGATTCGAGTGGCATTGTCCGGGAGGCAACAGTCTTATTAGACACAGGTTCAGAACTTTCGTTTATCAAAGAAGACTTCGCGAAGGAACTAGGGTTACCAATACTCAAAAGTACCACACTCAAAATCAGCACGTTCGGTTCACAGGCACCTTCAGCGAAGAATTGCGATCTCAGTAAGCTGCAAATTCGAGATATTGAAGGCCGTCAACACGAAATTCGTCTCTTCCGCAGCGAACACATAACGGATACAGTAGAGCAAGCAACCCTTGACCAAGAAGATTTGAACTTCATCAATCAGCACGGGATCCTGTTATCATTACAGAAGAAAACAGCAAAACTTAGACCAGAGATCTTATTAGGATGTGACTATCTATGGGAGTTTATGATGCCCATAGGCAAACTCACTTTACCTTCCGGCCTTCAACTGATACCAACACTATTTGGCTACATCATCAGTGGCCGTCAACCACTGAAAGTAGAAACACCGGTCAAGGCGCTCACTATTTTACACTCGGAGAAGGAAAAAGACATATGGGACCGCTACTGGGCTCTAGAATCTTCAGGAACGGATGAATATTCAGGTTCAACGTGTAAGGAACTTCGGTAAATTAATGAAAAGGTTCTTCAAGATTTCCGCAACACTATACAGAGACGCTATGACGGGTACTATGTAAGACTGCCCTGGAAATCGAATAGTGACTCTTTGCCAGATAACAAATTGATAGCTCTAAAGCGGTTGCACAAAACTCTTGAGATATACGCACAAAAGAGAGATATTCTCTCACAGTATGATAGTATCTTCAGAGAACAACGAGAAAAAGGAATCATCGAAGAAGTACACGAAGAAACTGTGGCGAAAGGCACGATTATTCACTATTTACCACACCAAGCAGTTATCACTCCCACAAAGGAAACCACCAAAATGAGAATCGTGTTTGACGCTTCAGCACACTACAAAGACAAACCATGCCTAAACGATGTTCTTTATCAAGGACCGCTCCTGCTTCCAGACCTAGTCTCCATATTACTTCGATTTCGCACCCACAACATTGCGATGATCTCGGACGTAGAGAAAGCTTTCTTACAAGTACGTTTGCAAGAGATTGACCGAGACGCAACTCGTTGTCTATGGGTACGAAATGTCTCTCTTCCACCCGATCCTGATAACATAGTGACCAACAGATTCACAAGGGTCACATTCGGACTGAATACATCGCCATTTCTCCTTGGAGCTACAATTGCTTTTCACTTGGATCACATGAGTTCCAATATGAATAGTGCCAGGGAAATCAAAGAGAATTATTACGTGGACAACCTAATCATAGGTGCACGATCTTCAGAGGAAGCTCTCGATAAATGTTACATATCTAAAGAGATCTTCAAGGGGCTCAACATGAACCTTAGAGAGTTTCTGTCGAACGATGGCGTCTTTAACAACACCATTGATAGTAAAGACCTCACAAAGGCAACTTGTCCAAAAGTGCTGGGAATACCTTGGAACTCCATCAGTGACAAGATAATCTTAAAGGGCACAATGACCGCAACCAAAATCATCACGAAACGCACAGTGTCAAAACAGTTGGCATCAGTATTCGATCCACTCGGACTAATGGTCGCTGTACTACTACCAGCCAAAGTGTTTCTTCAATCTCTATGGAAAGATGAGTACAGTTGGGATACGCCTTTGGCACATCACTTGCAGGTGCAGTGGCGCTCCATCATCAGCGAAATAACTACATTTTATAAAGAAATAGAGAGAAAAGTTGCCAATTGCGACGAACCGCACACGATGTTCGTCTTCACAGACGCGAGTCAGTTCGCAATGGCCACTTGTGTGTATCTTAGCTTTGAAGCAGGGACGAACCTAATAATGGCGAAATCGAAACTGCCGTCAATAAAAACGGCAATAACTGTCCCAAAAATGGAGATGAATGCACTGACACTAGGAGCAAGGGTAGCCCATTTCGCGCACACGTCACTAAGCAAGGTAATTCGGATACCTAGAATACTCTTCTTCACGGATTCCGAAATAGTATTAGGATGGATCAAATCTCCACCTAATCCCCAAACGGTCGGAGTACTAGTAGCAAATAGGCTCAAGGAATTAAGGAGTATTATTAACAACTTAGAAAAAAACGGAGCGATCACACTCTTCGGCCACGTACCTACTATGTCTAACCCAGCCGATTGCGCGACACGCGGACTAACTGCTGCTGGCTGCAAAGAGCACATCTGGTGGAATGGACCTCAACTCATGCACGGGAGTATCACGCAGATACTCAAAGAGAACGACATGTTCCCAGTAACTAGACAAGAAGACGAAGTTGAAGACCTAGATACAGAGAACGCGACAACAACTCTAATAGCGTTACGGAAAAGCGAGATGGAGGAGCCGACATTATTCCATTTATCTCGTTTCAACAACCTCCATAAGGTGCAGAGGGTAGTAGTATACGTTCTCAGGTTCATCCGCCGTCTTCTACAACATCTTCCATCGACCCGAATTGATGCTATACTCGAAACGATCCCAGCACTTCGCACAGCCTCTTTGAAGCACGAACTAACGGGACCAGAATTGCGAGAAGCGAAGAAATGCATCATAAAGGACCATCAGAAAGCAATGGTCGACGAGCACCGAATCAACTCCCAGAAAGATTTAAACATAAAGCCAGATCATGATGGAATACTTCGTTGCTACGGTCGACTCGAACATGCAGCAATTCTTCCATCCGCAAATACCCCAATATTCATAGTGCCGAAGACGGCCCTTGCCCGTTTAATTATTTGGGAAGCACACCTTCAATATCATCAAGGAGTAGCACACACAATGGCTATTGTCAGAGGATCGTTTTGGATTCCAAAATTACGCCAGCAAGTGTCTCAAATAATAAGATCATGTCTACCATGTCAAAAGCTCAACAACTTACCGTTCCGGTATCCTGACATGGAAGCACTCCCAAAAACGAGAGTCCAAAGAACACGACCATTCGAACACGTAGGACTGGACTACTTCGGACCAATGCCAATCCTAATCACGAAGGAAGACAAGTCAAAAGCCTACGGATGCATTTACACATGCCGCACAACGCGTCTAATTCATTTAGAACTCGTGGAAAATATGACGACTGAAGCCTTCTTGAACGCGCTTCGTCGAATCTTTGCACGGAGGGGAGTACCGAAAACCATTACATGTGATAACGCACCTACATTTCTCCTGGGAGAACAAATTCTGTTCGATGCGATCAAGCGCATGTTACAAAGCGAAAAAGTAGAGAGTGCGCTAGCCCGACGAGAAATAGAATGGATTCACATCACGCCTTACGCACCGTGGCAGGGTGGATTTTACGAAAGGCTGATCAAGTCCATAAAACACTCGTTATACAAAGCACTCGGAAAACAGACTGTAACATTCGACGATCTTCGAACAATTCTTACAGAAATCGAAGCCGTATTGAATTCACGACCACTAACCTACCAAGAAGAGAAATGGGAACAACAGCCCATTCTGCGGCCCATTGACTTCTTACAGAATGAAATTGTACTCGATTACCCGTTCGAATATACCAACGAAGGAAGTAATGATACGACATATCACACTCCGGAAGAGGCACAACAGCTTGTGAATCAACGAAGAGTCGAAGAAGCACTCAAATCGTCAGTAAAATTGACAGAGAAATTCTGGAATATCTGGAGCACGCAGTATCTGACCAGTCTCAGAGAACATCACAAAATGCACATGGACAACAGACGTGGCACAAGCAAGCAACCGATCGAAGGCAGTGTTGTTTTACTGTGCGACCCAACACAACCAAGGAACACATGGAAAATAGGGCGCATCGTAAAACTTCAAAGGCACTCATCGGATGCAATACGAGAAGTCCTAATAGAATTACCGAACAGAACTCAAGTACGACGACCAGTAAATAAAATCGTGCCACTCGAAATACCAAGGGAAGAGTCTCATTCACACAATCCGCCCACACCTTCATCGACATCACCAGTATAATCTACGCAAACGCAAACCCGTTTCATACCAGGAAGTGGACGAAGATAGTACCAACGAACGAAAAGAAGCCCCCTCCACCTCTCAACACTCCGACTCAACACGCCTCGGCACAAAGAAAACCCCACCTTCATCATTTCCCTCCGAACATCAGCACTTCCGTTCAAACTTCATCAAAATCACACCCTTCCTCCTAATCCTACTTCTTCTCACAAACCAAAGCAGAGCAACGGAACTTGGTGAAAGCCACTCAATAAAATGCACAAAAGGTGGAGTTGTACTGTCTCAGAAATCACGGCATCAATACGAGGTATGCGCGGAGGACTACTGCCTAACCTACAGCAGTCCGCGGCAGCAGGAGATTATTCTCTTTCCACCTCAAATCGTGTTACACGAACATCAGGTAAAATGGAAAGTTTTCGATGGAAACACAGTAGAAATAATGGAAATAACATGTACAGCAGCACCTTTCTGCGACCAGATCGACTGCATATTCTGCGTAGCAATAATAACAAATCCCGAGTGCTGGCCAAGGACGGCAATTTTCCTAACCGGACTACTTGCATATATGCTGATAACGCTCTGCTACGTTTTATTCCATGTTCCAGTTATCATGGGCAGCCCAATATTATATGTCTTCCGGATTACGGGGAAAATAGGAGTGATGACAATGAAAATGGTAATCACATCAATTGTGGGAATCATATCCGCATTACCTGGAAGAATTTTACGAAGACCACGGAGAAACAGACGTCTCTGGACGGGAATAACCACAATCCTCACCACTGCACTTCTCTTCACTACCTGCACAATATCAAAAGGATGTCAAGATGTGGATATTTTTGATCATCAGATACATAACTGTCGAAAAAACGACAAAGGAGAATTCTGCACCATAGATACGATAGAAATTATAAAAATTAACCCTTTCAAACAAGAAGCTTGTCTTCGTCTTACCAACAACAAAACGAATCTCTTGGAAATTAAGCTGCTATGGAAAGCCCTCGACCTAATATGCGAAAAGGAAACGGTAATGTTCACACGCAGCACGAAGTACGGGCTTCTCGACAGCAAACGATGTCCACACAAGGGATCGTGCACGGGCGAAAAGTGTGGAGCAGTTAATAGGACGTCGTTAATACCTGAACTCGACAAAGTAAACCACCTCCCAGGAGTCACCGGATGTGCGGAAAGCTGCGGAGGAATAGGCTGTGATTGCTTCTATCCTAGCTCGGATAGAAGGGCTGTCTTTTCTACAGGATATATCTTATCCCTCACGACGAGTCGGTCTATGAAATTTTCCGTTGCACTCGGTGGAAGGAGATGGTACAAGTACAGATGGCAATAAGCAAGGTTAACAGAGAGACAAAGATTCACCACTTTAGCCTCTCACCTAACCAGCCCCGAAGACTACCTCCAACCACTATCACGCTTTCATCATTGAGCGTACCTCCGACACCGTCTTTGAGCTCACTTTTCGTATCAGATGAAAGTCATATGGCTTTGGCACCACCCAGATATGCCCCACCAATAAGATGTGGTACCTGGGCAGAAGCTAAAAACATGTCATGTGAAATAGTGGAGGACTGCAAATGCACTCCCGCAGAAGTAAAAATGTTATGTGATTGCAAAAATTTGAACCTTACTGCTCATATGCTCAATCCCGAACATCAATTACCCATCATACGACCAAATGTGGAATTTCGAAGGCAACGCGACCAAGTGGTGGCACGTATACCGAATTTACCTACGGCAGAGTTCATCGTTAGGATTAAGGACGAGCTTCATACAACGACGGTAACATCAGACGCCGTTTGTTCAGTAAAAAGCACAGAATGCACAGGCTGCTATAACTGCGCAAAAGGAGCACTAGCTGAAATTATATGTGCATCTTCTACAACTGAAGAAAGAGCAGAAATCCGATGCGGAGACTACGGATTTACGGTCCCCTGTTCATCTCAAGGAACCAAATCACAGCTTCGCTTCGCTCCTAAACGAGCACAGTTCCATCTCAATTGCACGGTACAATGTGGAAGGATCCAACAAGCGTTTGAGATAGACGGTATTCTTCGTTATACCGGAGTCTTAAGTACGGCTCTAAGAAGAGTTCTTAGTGGAGAAAGCGAAGTTTTTTCGGAAATTAACTTCCCAGATATCAGCCATATCCTAGATGTGTTCCTCGGATGGAGCGGAACACTGCTCATCACAGCGCTCGTTGTGTTTATGGCACTTTTGACAACATACATCTTTCTGACTAACACTGCATGCCTTTTTATCCTGAGATCAATCTATCGCCTCATTAAAATTATTTGTCGATTGCTATATCAGATTACGAGGATAATCATTTGCATGCCAGCGAGATTATTCCACCATCTACACAGAGAAAACATGGCGAAACCGGAAGGAAAACTATACTAAAATTGTCGTTATACACGAGCACGATCATATATCGATCATCATATGGAACGATTGCACTAACAATCAGCTTCTTCGAAAAGGATACTATTCCAGTCGAGTACCGAGAAAATGAATGGAAGATCTTTCAGATGTCTTCTTCCGATCATCTCGAGAATCGTCTACGAAAAGAACTGTACAGGAAAATTTCCATTGTAGAGAGCTCACACGCACGACCCTCAGAAGGACTGATTCAAGAAAGGATTCGCTACTATGGAAACAAATGCTACGAGGCGAACCAAATGATCCAACAGGCACGCTATGAGTACGCCGCACTAAGATCCGATAAGGAACACCTTTTTAATAGAAGAGGCGGAGCGTTTCACTACTTAGTGAAACTCAGACAGCTGGCAGCATCACATCGTCAGCAAAGAAAAGAGCTCGTCACCTTTACGGAACTGTTCGTTCTATCGCACGAGTGGTATGAAATACTGGTAACCGCGGACGAAGTGGAAGAACTTTCCAGACTCGAATTCCTTAGCAAACTGGGAGAAGAGGAGTACGTGGAGCCAACAGAATCTGGAGACCGAAACTACCCGGAACCAGTTAAAACGCACCGAAGCTACTATCAAAAGGACGTGACCACAATGATCAGGCACCAACTCATCAAATTCGACGCCCTACTCGAAGAAGAACAGGAGGCGTGTGAATTCGCGGAGGCAGAGACTAGGAGAAATACCACACTGGAAGACGAGGCGTTGCGTCAAATGCGTGAATCATTCGATGATTTGCAAGATGAGATACGCCGACAAAAGGAAGACAACACGGAATGGATTGAGACTGTAAGGGATAGCTACTATTCGTTCATGGAACAAAACAAAAGAAATGTGGAGAATTCGAAAGCAATGGCAGCGGAACTTAAAAGAGTAGAGGCAAACCAGAGGGAGATTATCACTCAAATGACGAGATACATGAACGAGTGCCAGCACCTTGCCGCAAAGATCGAAGAAAATTTGATGGAATCACGTAGTCGGGAAGAAGAGAAACAAATGATGCACGATTGCACTAGTCCCGGCTGTTCAAGAACGGGATACAAAAGGAAACACTATGGAGTACACATCCCTACCGCGGACAAGGAGAAATATGAAACGATCTTGAAGCAAAGCTTGCAAGAATTGCAAGAGATCGATGACTTCCTCAGCACCGTCATCAAAGAAAGACGTTATGGCGATAGAGTCATGAAAGAGACTGAGGAAGGGATGGCATGTGTATACTGTAAAACGAAGGGCAGGCATTACTCAGATGCTTGCCCGGAAGTACGACTCGTATCCAAACGACTGGAAATATTGAACTCGGAAAAAAGATGTAAGGAGTGTCTCGGGTACCACTATCGTAAGGAATGCACTAAAAAATTGCCTTGTTTTTATTGTAAGGCTGGTAAGTACCAGGACGACTTCGATCATCACTGCAGTGTCTGCAGGAAACCTGAAGAAGTCGAAAACAAACTTAAACGAAGAGGAGAAATGCAAATTATAATTGAGTTCTGTGAAAAGGCACTTGAAAGTATTGACTTCAGGAACTCTTCAGAGACCGCGAGCACAAGCACGACAAGAAACTACAAGTACCAGCCGACCTCAGCGTTACCGAAGGAGTTATGAAGCACCTTAATTTGGGGCCGGAGTATACTGAAAACTTCGGTATTTCAGTATTATTATTCGTTTGATACTTTGCTCTGTTCTCTGATGTTAATGGAACTTTCTCAGCATAAGCCACACGTTTACTGTAACCAGTAACTAGAACAATGCGTTATCTGTCATATCATCACGCATATGTTTTGAGAAGCAGGCTGGCGCCCGCATATAAGCATGCCGGTGAAATCATAGAATACTGATTCATTCTATTGAACTTCTCCTCTCAGTTTCTTATTTCTTGATTATGCACCGTCACTTTGAGTTTAACTTCATTCATAGGATCTCTAACTACACTAAGCACGATTAGCATTAGAACCCGCTTGGTATTATATCCATTTCTCGGGAGGAGTTAGTGTAGCGCACTTTTGATCCTTTGATGTGTTTCTTATTAGAATTATCATTATCTTAGTTAGTAAAGGTTTAATTACCCAAGTTTGAGGTCGTATCGTGTACAAGTCCCGCGTGGCAGAGTTTTAGCGACGAACATATCCCATATACCTACACGACGACTTTAATTGGTTTATATCTCGACCAGGAGAATACTGTCACATCTTGTGGCCTTCACTAGAAAGTAAGCTACATTTTTCAAATCTGGTGTCTGTCAATCAAGTCAGGCCGTCGAAATGAATCGACGAAATTTGAATTATCATTGAGCATTATGTCTATTTCCTTATTCAAAGATGGCTTGGATGATCTGTTCACTCTTTTATGACAAGGAAAAATATGCGTAATGTGCGTACAGGTAACGTAGAATGGGTTGCAGACACAGAGCATAAGTTACTGGCTCCAGTTGAGAAAGCATTCGCCGCAAGCACTTCATTTCTACACCTTTACCTTTACTTGTAAGTGGCGACTTGTCTGCTTCAAGATCTCTTTTGCGAAGCAGTCGACCCTGTTCTTTTTATTTAGTTACCTCCATGTTGTAGAATTATGTGATGTCATTGACAATAGTCATATAGCGTGGATGGCTTTCTCTTGTTAACATCTTCTTCGCCATCTTCAGAGGCACGTAATTATAACGCGCTCTCGAGCCGTTTCTTGTTAGCTTTTTGCTAGTAGTTCCGTTCTTGTCCCCATTGCCTTCAGAAGATTAATAGATTGTAATTAATCCATCTCTAAGTCAGAAATAGACACTAGTGGCTAATGATCTGTCAGTTAAAAGCACAGTTCACGATTATTCTGAGGAACCCATTTTCATGCGAAAAGCGGAGGCATTGGTTCGAAATAGTGCATCGGTGTTGAAGGAAGCGAGAAAAATCCGCTGATTTCGCGGAAAACAAGACTCCTCAAAAGTGGTGAAAATAGAGGTTGTACGAGATTACCATGACGGAAATGCTATTTGGACGACATTTGAGTTGTTGCTGTTGCGCAAAAAGCTGACTACATCAAGCCAAAACTGTCCTGTGTTGCCTTTCACTGTCGCTGTCGGTCATTACAAGATGTTTGCACTTCCAACATGAGTTCCCTTGTGAATGGTACAGCCTCTATAATGGTGTTGAAACATTAGAGGGATTTTAGCGACCCGTGAATGTGTGACACTGTAACCGCCTAGTACCCCACCACCCACCTCCGTGGGCTTCACACATACAAATGGGAAGATCTAGAGCCATCAAAACGCCATATCTAGGCATTTTCCGGCTTGGTAGCGCCATATATGGAATAGGAGGGAGCCACAGATTTATTCTAGAGGGATTTTTTTTCACATGCCGTGTGTGTATTGTACAACATGTTATATATGCTCATATACATACATGCTGTGTCCATGTTATACACATGTTGTAGAAATGTTATTCACATGCTATACACATATCATACACATGTTATACAACATGATATATAGTTACGGACTGTATGCATGTAATATGCATACATGTTGTACACCTATAGCAGGTGATAATGCACAAATGTTATGTACATGCTGTACGTATGTTGAATACGTGTTATACACAATGTACGTAACAGGTGATATACATGCTGTACTATTGACATACACATGCTTACACTTGCTAAACATGTTCTATACACATATCATACATACAGTAGCGCTCAAAAGTCTTCGGTGAAATGCTTTGACGCTTTTTCGTTCATAACTTCTTTCTTAGTAGAGCAAATCGCGCAAAATTTGGATATGTCTAACTAGAGCATATTTCACCCTACCCAACCCTATTTCACTGCGAAGCTGCAATATCCACAGGTAGAGTAAGGTGTTTGTTACGGTAGCACATTTTGGTGAAACTAAAGTTGTTGGCGTCTGCACTTATTCGCACCGTATATGCGTTTTCCTCATCTATTGTGTTCGGTATTACCGCTCGTACACTTTAGACATGACAAAAGGGAAAGAGATTCTAGAAGGACCATCATCTGTATTTTCAGTCGATTTTGAGTTCATGCCCTTTGGAATATCTGGAACATGATCAGATTGCAGGTTAATAGTGATAAATATTCACAATACACTCACGCTCCAAATATAGAAATTTCGCATGATTAGATCCATTAGGAAAGGAGTTACGACTGGGAAGTCCGGCTGAGGAGCCATTTCACCGAAGACTTTTGAGCGCTACTGTATGTTATCCAACATGTTATATTCATTGATTTATACATGTTGTGCAAATGTTATACATACGGTATACAAATGCTAGACTCATTATACACATCTTACACATGTAATCTATATCTATATATAAAGCGGTGACTTTGTTGGTCTGTTTGTATGTCGGCTTGTGCGTCCTTTCGAAAGTCACGTAGGCACGATGAAGAGTGTGATTGTCACGTGGTGAGACAGTTATGAAATGGGAAATCAACCAATAATGTTTGTATTGGTCTTCTAACAAGTCGTAGGTAAGCGGTGGTGGGCATGGCATGGTGCACGCGTTAGCGTGCGTAGCCCAAGTGGTGTATGTTTAAGGTAATTATGCAGTTAAGAGAGTCGGAGCAGAAGAGCACCGGCAGCCCATACTTTACGTTAAATTGATTTGAAAATTGTCATAAGCTCTCGGAAAATATAAAAAATCATGATGTAGCGTCTTCGGTGAATCTTTAATGGTAAAAGTTTAGATTCAAGACTTTCGGATCGACATAGAATCCTTTATTTATAGATTTTTGCAGTGATTGTTACATATTCAGAGACAATTCTGCGCTGTTGTGAAGTTGAATCCGTATAAAACAAAATTCGCTCGAGATGTGGTGAACTAGTACTGTAAATAAACCTGCAAACCATTTTGAAGTCACTGTTGTCATTATTTTCTTCGAAGATTCTAGTTGATTCTCAATGTCTTATGCGTTCGGCAACCATAACCGCTCGAACATCCGACGATGACGTTTTCGATGAAAGAAATCCAGATATTGACCATTTGATGATGAAGCCGATAGCAACCGGATACCAGGCAAGAACAATTTGAATAGTCTGAAATGATCTCTCTAAATATAAAGCGGTTATATTGTGTGTATGTTTGTGGGTCCTTACGAAATCCACGTAGGCACGATGAAGAGTGTGAATGTCATGTAAGCGCGGTGAGGAAACAGTGATGAAATGGGAAGCCAGCTGGTACTGCTTATATTGGTACTCTAACAAGTCCTAGGGAAGCGGTAGTGGACATGGCATGGTGCACGCTTTGGTGTGCATAGCCCATCTGCTTAGTGATAAGGTGTATCAAATAAGGATACGTCGGTCTTCTGCAAAAATATTGAGTTATTGAAAGTACAGTCTAAAACAGTAGGGTATTCATGTGTGATGAATTGAGCCTCAGATTGTGTCTTCTACGTACAGTTTCTTTCAAAATCATACTCGTATATAGGAAATTGCAGTTTAGTCCTCGTTGCAGACTGGGCCACTTTTTGGGCACGATCCGTATCGGTAGCTTTGGCCCCTCATATCACTCCGCTCCGTTATTTTAACACGTTCACGACAATGTCGCGCAATGGTGCGCGACAGCCAGTCTGTCTCATGGGACGATGTCGCGCAATGCTGCGCGACGTGCATTCTTCAATCAAAATGCGTTTGCCCGTTCCGTTTTTTGTGCAAATTTTCAATTTAGGCTTATAAATGTCTAAAATAGCACCGGCTACCTATTTAATTAATTCCAAGACCAATATCCCATTTTACTAGCAACTAACAATCATGAATTGTTTGGAAACAGTCCAGGCAGCAGAATTTATTACATTTACTGCATTTTGACTTAGTCCTCTTGGCCAGGGTCCTCGCAATCGACCTGCTGATGTTGCAAAGCTCGAACTATAGCAGTCGGAGCAAAACCGTCTGTCCTTAGCCTTCGCATTTGGATCAGAGAACCAGCTTCCGCTTGCGTGTTCTCGAACTGTTTGTCGGCGTGTCGTTGGAGTACTTGTACGGCGAGTCGTCCACAGCTCTTTTAAGTAGTTTATCTTGATTTTCTTGATCTTCTCGCCATATAAAACCAAGCAGTGACTAAGGCAGTCTGGGTTACGAGATGAAAAAATAGTCGAATATACCAATTCGATGTCTTTCTCTCAAACGGAGTATAGGCAGCCATCTGGTCGCTGAGGTCAACGAATTCCTTCATCATGTTGTAATCGACCACAACCAAAGGTTTGCCGGGTGAATGCTGGCGTCGTGTGTCGTAGAAAACATAGGGATGTCTTTTTTGTCTTTCCACTTCGATATTAGTACTCCTTTCAGGTTCTCCTGATAAATAAACTCTCCTCTCTGCAGCTTTTTGTCTCGGATGATTTGAGGGATGCCTCTTAGATTTTTTCGGGGGGTTCCAACAATGTCAGTCTTCTTCTTGAGTAGATTGTGAGCAAGCGATAAACTGCTGTACAGTTATCAGTGCAGAGGCAACGTCCTTGCATATGAAAACCATCCATCACTTGGTTATCCGTTTTGGATCCTTTCCGGCATAAACCTTGACCTTCTGAGTATAGCCAGCATGAGAGCAGAGCTTGAAGAGTTTGATTCCAAATCGGCGACGCTTTGTTCCATTGTACTGTCAAAATGAAACGCGACTCCTGAATAGCACCGTCGACTCGTCGATACACAGTTTTCTTCCAGGTCTATACAAAACTTGAAAACGGTTATTCAAGTAATCGAGAACAGGCTGCAGCTTGTAAAGCTTATTCGTCCTGTCGGCGGCAGTGTTGTCGACAAGGTGGAGGTGCTTTTGGATCTGTTTGAATCGATCTCTGGTCATAAAATCTCCGACGATCGAATGTCCATTTCTGGCCAAGTTCCGAGGTTTCAGCGACCAGTAGTTACGCTGATTATCAAATGGACAGCGGCACATCTGTAAACAGAGACCGAAGAATCTTCTCACTTCTCAAGAATCTTGTCAGTTCATCTGTGTCCGTAGACGTTGGTATGGTAAGATACCATATCAAGCGGTTCTTCAGAGAAGAATAGCTTATAGAATTGGAGAGGCGTCTCGCAGTTATCTACCTCTAGATCGGTTCCAACAGGTTACGAAAAGGTTCATCTATCGTACCTTTGAGCGTCGTTAACCCATATGTTTTCTGCTCCTTCATCGTAGTCATCATCGGAGATTTCAGTATCAGAATCATCAGCATCAGGAACAACCGCAGGAGCCATATCTTCGCCATCTGAACCACCTGCAGCAGCATCGTCGCTGTTGAGCAGCCAGTTGTCAAAACTTTCCTCGAAGTCTTCCATAACGATATCCGGGATACTCATGGTGACAAGAATAGTCGCGAGGATAATAATCCTTTCAGAGATCCTATTTATATACCCCTAATTCAAATTTACCACCGCCAAATTTGAAACTACTCTGAGTAGCCACAAATCTGAAAAAATTTGAATATTGCTGGAAGGTTTGCGAAATATTTTTTCGTACTGTTTGTTTTCAAAACTCATTTTTTGAGAAATTACAAACTTCCACGAAAGGAACTGTCTCGTCCCACGGGACAGACACGAAAAAATTGGCTCGTCGTCAACGTGTTAAAGGCAACAACGCAAAGCTGACTGCCAGCCGGATGGGTACTGGCCATACAATCTGAAAGAGCGCGCACGCATCCCTGACGTGTTGTGGCGGCTCTCACTCCAGAGTTTGAAGTCCAGGGGGGGGGGGGTGACCAGTAAAAAAAGCGAGTACTAATTTTGATAATTTACCGTATTATAGATTCCGGCGAGAGACATGGGGACTTCTTCGGTAATGGCAAAAGTTAAACCCAGATGCATTACTAGACGTCCACTACCGAGCAGCGTCAATATGAACAGATGCACGATGGCCTGAATGAACATAGGTTTCAAATCTGATATGCGAAAAATTTTAGAATAGATCCGATTGTTTGGCGAAACTATAGTAATTATGAACCGGGGAGCGACTCGTAATACAAAAGATACCTCAAGAAGCACTCCTTTCGACAATTTATTTTGCATCTGGTTCACGAGTAGTGAGTAGTTGTTTAGCCGAAAGTGACGTCGTAGGATGAAGTAGCAGGACAAGGTTATCAACAAAATGGCTGTGTAATACGATAGCATACAAAAAGCATATATCTCCTGAACAATACCTTCAAGTTGTGATTCGACATGGTCCAACTGCATAAACTGAATTCTATGTTTGCATGATTCACGAAATCAGACAAAAGATTCGTTCAAACTTACTCATTTGCTCATGATTTCCTTCTTGTACGGAATAGTCAAGCTTACCAGACTCATTTCTCAGAATAATTCAAATATTCGAGCTTCTTGATTAGATGGGAGGTGAAATGCGGACATAGCTGTCTCCATAATGTTGAATGCGGAAGGATTATTCACCGTATCCACCGAAAGCCAAAAAAATCTTGGGGTAAATTGCTCAACTCATCAATCTCACGTGAATTGTGCTTTTGTTCGGTTTTCGATAGCACGTGGTTCCAAACATTAGAAAATCAATTTATTTTTGCATAAAGCGATCCTGAGGACTGGTTCTAGTTTTATCACTTTGCGCCTCTCATACAAATAAATTTCATTTTATTTTCATTTTTGTTTTTTCCTATTTTTCACGAAGTAGGGGGTGAGATGATTACCTCGTCGTAAAGCTTGGGACGTAAACTGAATATTCTCGGCTAAGAGTTGTTCCCGCACGCAATTACGGGCTGACCTCTTTTTTTGCGTCCTAGTGCCTAGTGATAAAAAAAGAGGAGGTCTTCCAACTATCTTCTTCCATATCACTACCTTTATCGTAATCATAAAGTTTCACGGACCGACAAGTAGACAAACACACAAACCAACAAGCCAGCCCGCAAAGTTACTGTTTTATAAAGGAAATAGATCATATTAAGTGAGAGGAATTGACAAGCAAATAAAAACGGCAGCTCACCGGCTGCCAAACTGCCACAACTCCTGCAGAAACGACACATAGGAATGCTATAGGAATGACGACAAAGTAGAATAGCCAAGTTATTTTGGGTCTAAAGAAGTTTTGCTTTTCCCTCAATGTTGGAGATAACCCTTAAATGGCAACTTACTTGAGGCAGTGTAAAAGCCTGTATATGGTAAGTAGGACCATCATAGTGATCTCAGCTACGATCACTGAAGTGAGAATAGTAAGAAAAATAGTGACTACCCATAAGGGAGTTCCGGCATAGCAATAGAAAAATTCCAACGATAACGATACTCTCTGCAGAGACTTCATGTTACTATTTTAGCAAGTGTTATGCGCATGCTTACCTGCATGGCCGCTCAAATAACAGGTTATACCTTCTTTCTCATCTGTCGGCGCCAATTTTCTCTGTTTCCGATGACATGTTTCCTACCGTTCATAACTATTCCAATACGATATGCTTTGTTAGGCAGGCTTTGATCTTTATCAAGGCGTGCTATTAGCCGCTGTCGCTATGGTGAGTATGGGATGTCGCGTAAGCAATTAGCGTGAGCAGCAAATTTTGTCTAAAAATATTGGCAAAGGAATTTATGAGAGGTCTATCCTCCATTTGGACCGATGACAACTCTCCATCTACTTCGCAGAAAATAAGAACCCTCATCGAGAAACTTTTTTCAGCTGCTAAACGAAAAAGCTGGACTTTGAACTTTGACGTGGTCGAGGTTCTTGGGTTTCCTCCCAGCTTAAAGTGCTGCACTGATCTGAGCAAATGGTAGCCTAATAAGCAAGAAATGCGCATGCAGCAGAACTTCACAGCATTTCCTATCAATCAGTTTTCGCAGAATAAGGTCTTGCGTTGTCGTGCAAGAGTTCTGCTTGCAATGTGTGTACTGACCTCTTGACAACGCAGGGCTTTCTGAAGGTTGGTAAAATGGTGAGCAGTGAGCGATGACCGTTTGACTCACATTCAGCCCTTTGAAGTACAACAATCCCACGCTGCTCCACCACAACACCGTGTCGCTTACACCGATCTCCTTTGCAGAGAAAACTCTGGCTCAACATAGAGAAATGATCTGAACTGCGGACCAGTTGTCGCCGGTAGTTGCCCAGAGGCATATCCATTGCTAGATTGCATAGCTTTTTTCAGCGTCTATTGTGTCAGAGCCATGACAGGCTGCACAAAAGGAAAGGGACGAACGGATTTGTATTATCAATGCACGGACGCATGGATCGGAAAAGTGTGTCAACGATTTGGTGATGCAAGCTATAAAAATCAAGTATGAAGTCATCGGACTGGCTGAGACGAGAAAGCACCGCCCGTCGCACACTGTATGAACGTCTATTCGCACGAAAGCTTGATATCCCGAATGTAACTTTTGCGATTGAGAAGATGCGGCTCAGTCCTAGCTCTACGATCTCTTACGGTCCTCGTTGCCTACGCACCAACGCTCAGCTACGACGTGGAGGACCTAGAGCCAATCCTTGTGGATCTAAAAAGGCTCTTCAAAAGAAACTACACTTTTTTAAAGTCATTGTCGGTGATTTTAACGCCTCATTGGTGGCAGAAGAACGGCTGAGAAGCAACTTGTAAGGATTTGTGGAATGGAATGGAATGATCAAGGTGAAAGACTGTTCAAGTTTATCATGTCGACCCACACCATCTGTGGCAACTCGCAAATCCCGAATTCCTCACATTCACAATGGACATAAGGGTCACTTGATGGACAGTTCCATAATGAAATAGATCACGTTATCTTCAATCAAAATTTTTGCCTGACTGGCGTCGCTGTCCTTTCGAACTTCTGCACGGGATCGCATCATCAAATACTGTGCCCCGGATTCTGTTTCACGAGGTGTGGAGAGAAAGCTACAAAGCTTACGAAACGAAGCTATAAGACCGTCTCAAGCAGGGTTCGCGAGCTGAAGGGAAGACTCCGTTAGCGGCAACGCTAATAAAGAATAGAATCGGTTTATCAGACATAATCACATAATCATGATAATACTAGGAGAGCACATTGTCTGCGAGTTTCCAAGACACGCCCTTGTTCGAAGCTCTCGATCTAATGGGTTAGAGGGAGCGCGCAAGCTACAAGCAATCATCAATAAACGTGCTATGCCAAGCAATGCGGGGGAGCGATAAAGGGAAATGTGGAAGAAAAAAAGCAGCGGTTTCGGTCGAGGCCGCTGTGATTTGGATGAGCATTTGCAAATTCGCCAGAGCTTCGTAAATTATAAAACCAGTATGATTTCGCTTTGTCGTCCTGACGGAGCAGTTACTACATTTTGAAGGGCAATCTGAGTGGAGTCATCCACTCAGACTTCTTCAACAGCCATGTCTGCCTCCCTAAGTACAAACTAGGCAAGACGTTATGTCGCTCCTTCAGTTTTCTTTCCCGCAATTCGGTGTGACATCAAGTTGACGAATAATTGTACGGACGGCTCCCGACAGGGCTAAACCAGAACATCTAGGGAGTCTAATCTCAACATCTTTAGAACCTTGGTCGGCTCTTCACGGGACCTGTAGAGCACCTTGTCGTAGGAAACGAGCAAAGCTGATTAGAATGGTGATCTAGAGAATATTGTTAACTCTCGACAAATCCGCTTGCCGTTTGTGATCTACGGATTCCGAACACGAGGAATCTTTAGCAGTACTAGGGGAACCCTCGTTGAAGAGCAGCCATGCAAGCAAGCAGGGTTTCGGGGAAAGTCGGTTGATCACATTCACACTGTCATTAGACTCACTATCATGACAGTAAGGGCGCTTTTATCTCTTACATAAATCCGTTAATCGATTTTAGCAAGGCCTTCGGTAGCGATAGAGACAGAATTGATAATGGAGACTTCGGATAACCAGGGCGTTCTCCTTCCTTATATGTATAAGGGCACTTCGTGAGCTCTTCAAACTTCACGATCAAGACTAGACCGTTCTACGAAGAAATCACTGTCGCCGTGAATAGAGAGTTCCGACAGAGCGATACCAACTCGCTCAAACTTTCCGAAGCCGCTTTCGGATCATGCATCATTCGGAATGGGAGGCCATGAGAGTTAAGGTCGACGGCCACTACATACATCATCTTCGTTTTGCAGACGACACATGCTTATAACACCAAACGTTGAGCAGGCGAACGAGTGCTGGACGAGTTTGATAGCGCCTTTGCAAAGATCGGCTCAGCAATGAACCTAATGAAGATGGAGGGCAGTGGGTAACGGATTGGTACTCACGGATTGGTGTTTGAATTAAAAAGAACGAACAGCTTCGAGTGCCATGGGTACATGTATCTGGGTTGAAAAGTCGAAATGATGCGGGATCCAATTCCGGAGCTGAGCAGAAGGGAATGCGCCGCGTAGGGAGCATTTAAGAACATCGAAGGGAAGGAAATTCCAAAATCGGTTTGGGTAGAGCAGGACCCAAAAAAGACTTTTGCGGTGTGCCATTTGAGGAGAGTTCATACGCTCGTAGAACAGTTCTCAAACGTAAACCGTTTCCAATGAAAGATCTGAGCAGATTTATAGTTGAAAATTACCCGGCTTCTCCTGTCTCTGAGACTTTCTCTTGAATTCTTCACTTTTTAAAACTCACCGCATTCACTATGGCTCTTACTGCTGAACCGAAAATATAGACAGAAGCCTGCCCTATGAGGATATTCTGGTAATGAGTAAGAGATGTGTATTTTGTCAAAATGCGACGAATCATGTATCCATAGGTTAGAACCGATACTAATGCAGCCGATACGTTGTTAACAGTTTGGAAAGTGAGCACGATTTCTTCTATCGTATTCATAGATCTGAAGCAATTCGGTGAGTCTATTTGGAGAGCTAGAGAGCATCACGAGTAGAGCCAGATAATACGAGTAAGCAGCTACTTGTTGAGATGAAGATCATACACACTGCCGTGTAAATCGACCAAAGTTGTGCGTAGAAGAATTCGTTGGTGCTGTTGAGAGGAATATCGAGTTTTTTCTTAGTTATTGAGTGGTGGGGCAGCCTCACCCTCCATTACCGATGATCGTTGTGAGTCGCCAGACTCTGTTTCTAATAGTCTGGCAAAAACAGAAGCCGCGGTCATGAATTAGAACATCACAAGGTATCTGTCAAGCAGGAAGTCAGTTGGCAATGATGTAAATGATAATTATTGATAATTATGCGATTCAATCCAACAATCAGTTTTCCTTTTGGATAACCAGAAATCAGGAAAAATTAGTCAACATTCACGATAGGATAAACCTCTTGCCGATTCCTAGTTACGGATATTGAATAAAATGCAAGGAAATAAGTCTCTACTTCTAGATCGTCCCAAAACTCCGGGATAATCAATTTCTCCCTGTTTGGACCATAGAGACTCCATTGTGATTGACGTAACCAAATGGTCTTGATGGCATGAGGCTTTACGAACTGGGATACAGTTCCATTACAGTCACGAGTTTGTGCTAATAAGTTCATAAAGCTGAGGGATTTTAGGCAAAACTGAGTCATTGAACGGGACTCGAACCCGTAATTGAGCCGGGAAAGCACTCGCGGGGGTATGAGTCCCTCAGAAGATGAAGTTATGCCCACAAATCGCTAACCTTAAGGGAATTTGCATTGCCTACTGTAGCAAACTAAGAACAAATAGCACAGAACAAGAAACTGAGTTTATGGTTGAGGAATAGCTGAAATTGGAAAAAAAAATGAGGGATGAGGTAGCGTAAAGGAGGCGAACGAGCGAAGTTCGTTAAGTAGCATGTAGTGCCTAAACGCGTAGGGACTGATAAATAATAATTAAAGTCGTATGGAGCGCAAACAAGCGAAACAAGCAGCGAAACGTTCTGAAGGGATGTAAAAGTGCCTATTGTTATTCATAGAATCATTCGCCAGGTAAACCAGTATTCTTCCTGGCCATTCAATGTAATGCAAAATCAACGGTTGCTATTATTTCAATGTCCAAGAACCCTGGGAATATCTACCTTTGCCTGTTCGGATCATATAGACTCGATAATAGTTGATGTACCCAAATAGTAGTCTTGATGGCCCAAATCTCTAGGAATTAAGATACATTTCCAGTGCGATTAAAAATATATGCTAACAACTCACACGGAGCTGGCGAACTGTAAGCAGAACTTTGTCCTCGGACGAAGCTCGAACTCGCACTTGTCACGGGAAGGCAACTTTGTGGAACTGCCGCATCGCTTACTGTAGCTAACTAAGAGCAATTTGCAAAGAACAGCATGTTAATAAGTAAGTTCATGAGCTGTAATCGAAAAAAGAGAGGGATTAGGGTAGAGGAGGATGCTTCGTTGAATATAATAGCAAGTAGTGCCTAATCCTGTAGGAACTGATGAACAGGAAGGAACGTTGAAGATACCGCTCTGGGATGAAACTTATTTCCAGTGGGGTATATTGTGTAGGGATGCAATTGTTCCCAAACTCGATGCCAACTGGAAAACGCCCAAGTTGGAATTTTTGTGCAGTTAGAGCGGTATTCGGTTCTCAGACCATGCGTGCCATCTGACCTGAATGGCACGCATGGTCTGAGAACCGAATACCGCTCTAACTGGTAGGACCTGAATGAAGCCACACTTATCTCGGAAGCACTCTTAAAAACTTCGGGTAAAGTCGAAAATTGACTGAGTAGTTGTTGATAATAGAGTGTTAGTAGCTAAAGTTGCCTCTATAAATTTCTGCAAACTCTTCTCATACCGAAACAGCTAATTATTTACGAATGGGATTTCTATAGGGAAGAACCTCTACAAAAAACTGCAGGCTTTCAGATTTCCAGTCAGAAAGGAGCTCCCTGAATCGTAGAGGCAACAAAACATATTACCCCTGATGTAGAATTGTTTCCGATGAGTTTCAACCCTTCTTGGTTTGCATTGCCTCATGTGAACCCAAACCTTTACGCATAAAAGATCCACAGTCTGGTGAAAGCAGAAGGGACATCAACCCTTCCATAGTAGGAAGATAGTGTGAGCTCCGAGAATCTGAGAGCAGATCAAGCTGACTGATCCTTTGTCAAGAGACGGAGTCAGAGTCACAGAATCGCAAAAATTTCGGGACTAAGCATTTCGATAGGACCATCTTCGAAGCTCTCGACACATGACTAGGCTGCTTTCCGAAGACAATGATCGATTCCAAATACAGATCAATGCCCTTCTGCCCGGCAGTCCTGAGAAGGAAGGCAAAGAGAAAAGAGATTAGAATGGAATTAAAAAATAGACATGAGAAGCAACACTGTAATTACAATGATATCGACCACCATGAAATGTTGCACTTATCACCATGAAATGTTGCACTTATCCATGTTTCGGTTTTAATTTTCTGTTGTCTGTCCAAATTTGATCACAATAACTCAGCTGTGGTCTTTGGATGGCCCAACCCCCATCCTTCCCTTCCCCTCATTGCTAGTCGTTTCTAATCGATCATAATTATGTATTTGGTCCCATCTTTAGCCGATTGTTTCGTCTTTAGTTCTTTTTACTCTGAATGTTTGTTTCATGTACCTGGTGCCCATAGTATTGTGGCTGTGCTTATATGCCACTTTAACATCAGTCGACAATTTGCGCTTGGAGTACTTTTGAAATATTTGGGGGCAGGAATCAAATTATTTGAATATTTGAAAGCTCAAAAATTGTCTGTTTCCAAATCTAGTTCTCATGGGCATTAGTAAATAATATAAGTAAAACAACCATCGGCATTGATCCTACTCAGAGTATGATCGTCGATGGGAACCATTCGTTTTCTGCCTACGAGTTCCTCTTGAATTCCTTAAGACTTATGCAGAAAATGACTGCCCATTTGAGGTGTGCCGACTAGTAAATCCTGGTAAGGGCCTGCTTTGTATTTGCAGAAGTTCTATTGAAGAGGCTAGGGAGTTTCGGTGTTTTTTTTTTTCGATGTATTGGATGGAAGTTTTTGTTCCGAGACCTCTTCTGAAGTGCAAAGCGAATCGTTATCCACACGAAAGCTATAAGTCTACGCTTAGCGCTAGAAAGTAAGGCGACTCTGGCAAATAAAAGACTAAAAAATCTGTTAGAATCTGTTGTCTGTTTAAAAATTCTTGAAACGAATCCTTTGCGAAGAGCTCAGTATCCCTTTACTCGAAGAGCTACTTGAAATTAGGTTTTTGTTGACAGACCACAATTGGATGGGTACTCCGTATTTAAGGGTCTCGGTTTTGCCACATCAAATCAAAACCCCGTCCACCATGCTGTGTGTGTGGTACGGCAATAAACAATCAATGCATTATGCATCACCGATAATTCTTGTACCTACCGCTAACTTCGAGGTTCTTCAGGGATCTGAATACTTGCTCGAATGCGTAAAATCAAATCCTCCACCTTTTGTAGTAGCTTCCTATTCCTACTTTAGTCCAGACTTCGATGACTCGTCAGCGAACGTCAGCGACAAGATGCCGGCGGATGGCTAATCATCATCATCATCACTAACCGCGGAAATCGCATAGGCAGTTGCAAAGATTGCTGTGCCTGCATTAACAATAGTGGGGCTTTATAAACAGTTCATGCTTACCCGTTTTTTCCCTTCTCTTCCACAAGAAACATAAATGGCCTAGCAATCTCCGCGGCTCTCAGCGCCTACTTTTGTTCATTACAACCACCACTTTTCAGAGTAATGTTAATTTCTTTTCAGTTCTATGTGATTCTCTCAACCTCTAGGAACCTCTAGGTTCCCTAGTTTGATTCTTTTTGTGGTTAGTATAGTCTCTAAATAAGTAGACATCATCCTCCTTGAGTGACCCTTACCTCTGAGTTTCGGGGAATCGTCACTTTCCACCGAATCTGCCCCAATTTTTAAAGCCTCTCACGAGCTTGATCATAATCAATTCACCCTACCCCAAGCCATTCACCGTTCTCTTGGCAAAACTCTTCAGGGGTCTTTTTGTCCTTCACTGATCGATATACATGTGAATAGGGTATCTATGCATTCAAGAGAACCAGAACAGAAGAGCACCTGCAGTTCAATTTTGACGCTTAATTCATTTGAAAATTGTTATAAGCTCTTGGTAAAGCTGAAAAATCATGAGGTTACATCTCCTGTGAATCTCCACTGATACATCTTTAGATTCAGAAGCTTCCGGATGACAGCAAAGCCTTCCTTCAGAAATTTCTGCAGTTAATGCTACTTTTTAGAGACTACACTAGCTCTTGTGAAGATGGATTCGTATTGAACAAAATTCAGTGGGGATGTGGTATACAGGTACTGTAAATAATTCTGTAAACTAATTTGAAGCCGCTGTTGTCTTTATTTTCTTTAGAGGTTTTAGTTAATTCTCAATGTCTTATCCGATCAGCAACCACGAATGCTCGAACATCTGACGGTGACGTTTTTGACGTAAGAAATCCAGATATTGACCATTTGATGATGAAGCCGATAGCCACAGGATACCAGGCAAGAATAATTAGAATACTCTGGAATGATTAGTGATAAGGTGATAAGCGATGAGGATATGTCAGTTTCTTGCAAAGACATTTAGGGGTAGGCATGTGAGAAGGATCTGAATTTCAGATTGTCTTCTAGGAACTGTTTATTACAGAATCCTGGTCGTCTAACAAGCACACTTTCATCCGAGACCCAGAGGGGTCTGGGATCACTGCAGTTTGATCACTGTCCTTGTCTGGGCCACCCTGTGGACGTGATCCGCAGCTGTAGCTTCACCTCTCAAATCTCTCCGCTCCGTTGTCCTATGGGCAAAAGGGCAAGGCTGACGGCCAATCTATTGCGGTGTCAGACGGGCGCATACTGACCATACCATTGGATGCTTTCAGACTTCAACAACGCAGCCGACGACCGACCGCCCGACTCGGGGGCTAGCCACTTTTTGACAGTACTGGACGTCAATGGATTGCGCGCCAGTGTCGCCAACACGTAGTCTCCAACACCGTCGCTGGGACGCACGCACGGAAGGCACGCCGGCTAACTCTGAAAGCAAGCATTCGCGAGGGCGAGGGATCCAACGTTGTTCTGCGTTGTCAACACGTGGTCAGCTCCGTCGGTCTTTCGGTCGGTCGGTGGCCGGTTGTGTCGTTGAAGTCTGAAAGCAGCCACTCGGAAGACTTGACGCGTTGTAGCGGCCATCGTCGTAACCGTAGGCGACATTTCCATTCGGGGGGCTAAATGGAATACTGCTCACTCCCCTTACTGGTAACTTAAGGTAGGCCAAGTCGTTTTGAACTCAGTTATTGAAAGTACTCCCAAGTCAAGGGATGGAATAACTCTTCCAAGGATTCAGCTAAAAGTGTGAGGAGTGTAACCAGTAGAGCGATTGAGTACGCTAACAGTCCTGATGATTCACCATGTTATAGATTCCGAAGATTAACATGACCACTTCCATGGGAAGGGTAGAAGTGGAAAACAGCTGTAGTACTAGAGTTCCGCCACCGATCATCGCTAACATGAACAGATGCATGATGACCTGAACATATTCTTTGAATCTGATACACGAGAAATTTTAGAATCGACTTGACAGCTTGACGAAACTATAGTAATTATGCCCTGAAATAGGGAATGATTCGAAATAGAAAAGAAACCTCGAAGAGCACTCCTTTTGAAAGCTTATTCTGCATCTTATTCACCAGTACCGAAGAGTTGCTAAGCCGAAAATAACGTCGTAGGATAAAATAGCAAGAGGAAGTTATCAATAAAATGACTGTGAAATACGATAGCATACAAAAGAAATATATTCCCTGAACAATACTTTCAAATTAGGATTTCAGTATGTGGTCCAACTGCATAAACGGATCCGGTGGGAGATGTTCCCCAACTGGTTTCGTCCTTGCAGAATATTCAAGCTTACATAGACCCGTTTCACAGAATAAACGAAATGCTCAACTTTTTGATCTGGTGGGAGATGAAATGGGCATTTAATTGTCTCCATAACGTCTAATGAGAGAGGATTACTCACCTATCCACTAAATGCCATGTAAGATTCTGAGGTCGATGGGTTACCTCACTAACCTCATGTGGATAAAGCTTTTCCTTCCGAATTCCGGTACTTCGGGATCCCAGAAGATTTGAAGGTCTAATCATTTGTTGCATAGTGATTCTGAGGAACGATCGTACTTATATCACTATGCTCCTCCCATACCAACAGTGACAGGAAACAACAAGCAAATAAAAACGCTTACCGGCTCCAAAACTGCTATAACTCCCGCGAAAACGACACAGATGAATGCTATAGGAATAACGACAAAGTAGAATAACCAGGTTTGTTTGGGTCTAAAGAAGTTTGCTTCCTGTCATATCGTTAAAAGGTCATCCTACAATGGTAACTTACTTGAGGCAGTGTAAGAGCCTATATATTGTTAGCAAGACCATCATAGTGATCTCAGCCATGGCCATTGAGTTGAGTATGGCACGAAATATAGTGATTACCCATAAAGGAGTCCCGGAATAGCAATAGGAAAACTCCAACGATAACGATACTCTCTAAGAAACTTCATTTTACTGTTTTAGCAAGTGTTGTACGCATATTTGTCTGCATTTAATGGCGCTGGGCGGAGATGATGTAGTGGGAAGTGGTGCACTATATCACACGCACGGTCAGAGGTTCGGATCCCGGATCGATGCCCGCCTAGGCCAACCAGGACTTCCATCCCGCCGGGGTCGGCTAAATGGTACCACACTCGTCGTGGAGGATAAAAGCACTGACTTGTACATCGGCTGGCCACCGCAAGTCATAGTATAGGCCACATACGCACTCATTACGCCACTACGATTCTGAATGGAATTCGAGTGCGGGGGCGCATCACTCAGACGGGATTGATTCACGCCAAAAACTTTATCCTTTATGCCAAGGTATATTCTCCGTCCTACCCAATGAATCTCTCTATCTATTGCGCAAAGAATGGATACCCCTTCTGAAAAACCCTTGGCACCGACTGGACTTTGAATCTTGACATGGTCTAGGTTCTTGGATTTTTCCCACCTGAGGAGTGTGCACTGGTACGAATGGGTGGTAATCGAACGAACATGATGTGCATGAAGCAGGACTTCACAGCTACTGCTTTCAAGCAGTTTTCGCATGGGGACCACACTTTGTTTAAGGTTATCTTCGGTGATTAACGCCATATTGGTCGCAGAAGAACGGCTGACAAGCTACATATCAGAATTCACGGAATGGAATGATTATGGTGGAGACTCAGCGAGATTATCATATCGAAATATACTATCTCGCAGTTCTAGGATTCCTCACATTTTGGATGGACGTGGTGGACAGTTCCGTAATGAAATTTATCACATCTTCTTCAATCGAAATTCTGCCTGAGTGAGGTCGCTGGATTTGGATGACCGTTGGAGAAGTGCATTTATATTAGGTTGATGAATAAGTTTTTTCTCCGCCTTTTTTTAAATAATATCTCCATAGCGAACCAACCTGAAGATTAGAAGTATGTACCATCACCATCCACTACTCGACGCCAACCTCAGGCGGCTTGTCGATTCCTTCCTCTCAAAAGGACGGAGACTTGGTCTTGAAGAAGTGGCTTTCTGACCACATCCTCTGTTTCAAATTTTTTTCTGTCCAGCCAGTGATCGGAAGGAGCGAGGTCAGGGCTGTAGGGGTGCTAGGCGACAATCAGCCATCCGTACTTCTCCAGCTCGGCCTGAGTCGCCTTTGCGGTGCGAAGTCGGGCGCTGTCATGGGTCAAGTAAGTCTCCGCATTTGATCCACGAGTACGATCGACGTGATCTTTCAATTTCCGCAGCTGGGTAGCGTCGATCATCCGTCCCTCCTCCAGCAGCTCCCAGCGCGCAATGCCTCTTCTGGACCATCAACAGGAGAGGAGAACCTTCCTGGGGTGAAAGCCGGCCTTTATGGTGGCTTCTGGCTTTTCTCCTCTGTCGCCCCACTCCACTTCCTCATAGGGTTATCGTAGAGGACCCACTTCTCAACTCCAGTGATCATCGAGTTGGGGAAGTTGAGCCTCCTTTGGAAAGTGAGGAGAGAACTGCAGGTAGCCACCCTCCTCGAGAGGTCGTAAGCGGACAGTTCATGTGGAACTCATCGACCAAATTTTGCTACCTTGCCGAGCTTTTCTAGTCCATGTACAATTGTCGCTTAATTATAGCCGAGTATAGTTGCCATTTCCCTGGTGGTTAGGTACGGGTCCTCCTCCACGGTGTAACGTAGCACTTACAAATCCAACTCCATCGGCCGACCCGACCTCGGAAAATCTCCGAGGGAAAAATCTTTGTTTTTTGAAATTGGCGAACCAAGTCTTGCATGTGCGGTAAGAGATGACGTCTTCGCCGAATGTGTCCACTAGCCTGGCATGGGCTTCCATTACATTCCAGCCGAAACCGTGAAGCATACCAGGCTGTGGCGCAGGAACATTCTGTCACAGTGGTAATTGTTCGACATTGTGGTCTGCAAATGTAAAGTGGGTGAGTGATAGCCAGTGTGATGAAAGAGTATAATGCACACGTCACGTACACGAGATGACGAAATACCAACATCCATGCAAATGAAACACGAAAAGATCAAATCCGGGGAAAAAACATATGCATCTACTTAATGTTGGTTGGTTTGGAAAAATGCTGGAAACGAAAGGAAAGCTCGGAGTCGGATTGGCTAAAGCGCAATCCAAAGTGTTCATCCGCTCGTAGAACAGTCTCCAACTGTGTACGGTTTCGAATAAAAAGGAGCCATTCGAGCAGATCTGTGATGGGATCTTACGCGGCTTCTCCTGTCTCTACTGCTTTTTCTTCTACTCTTCTTTACTTTTTGAAACTCACCAAATTCACTATGGCTCTCAGTACTGAACCGAAAATATATACAGAAGCCTGCGCTACGAGAATATTCTGATAATGGGTAAGAGAAGTGTATTTTGTCAAAATGCGACGAATCATGTATCCATAAGTTAGAACCGATACTATTGCAGCCGAGACGTTGTTTACACTTTGGAGAATGAGCACGATGTCTTCTGCCGTATCCATAGATCTGAAGCAATATGGTTAGTCAGTTTGGGAGATATGAGAGCATATCACGAATAGAACGAAATAGGACAAATAGCCAGTGGTTGAGGTAGGGATGATGAACATTTCCCGTTAGTTCAATTAAAGTTAATGGGTAGGGGGATCGTTGGTGCTATTAAGGGGGAATTCTTGTACTTTTCCTAGTTATTGAGTTGTAGGGGACCTCATTTTCCATTACAGATGATGATTGGTGTGAGTCGCCAGACACCGCCTCCAATGGTCTAGGCATAAGCAGTAGGTGCTGTTATGAATCGAAAACATCAAAAGACATGTATCGAGCAGGGAGCCTGCAGGGTTGGAGACAGTTGACAGTTATGTAAATGATAATTATACGCAGACTCAGACCGACTATCAGTTCTCCTTTTGGATAACCAAAAATCAGGTGCACAGTCCGTTGACGATCGGATAAAGCGCTTGCCGATTCACAGTTACGGATGAAGGACAAAATCTTGAGGCGGGGCGTTAATCAATCCTGTCTGAGGGATGCGCCTACGCATCCGACTTGTATTCGTAATCGTAGTAGCGTATTGAATACGTGTGTGGCCTATACAATGGCAGGCAGAGCCAGCCGGTGGCCAAGTCAGTTCTCATCCTCCCAGACAAGCCTGGTACTAATAAATCGAACCCGGAGGGATGGAAATTTGGTTGGCCCAGGCAGATATCGATCCAGGATTCGAACTCGTGACCACGCGTGTGTGATAGAGAGCCACTACACCAACTCCATCCATAGCTACGGAAATTCAATATAATGCAAGACTATAAGCCGCTACTTCCACATCGTTCCAGAACCCTAGAATGATTTACCCCTGCCTGTTCGGATCATATAGGCTCAGTTGTAGTTGATATAAGTCCATAGTCATGATGGCTCAAATCTTCAGGAACTGGGGTACAGTTCACTGCAATCAAGGATTAATGTTAACAAATCACACAAAGCTGACGAATTGTGGAAAAAACTTTGTTCTCGGACAAGGCTCGAACCCGTACTCGTGCAAGGAAAGCAGAAGTACGGGTTCAAGTCCCATCCGAAGACGAAGTTGGCCCACAAGCACTGAGCTTTTGGGACTTTCGTATTGCATACTGCTGCTAACTGAGAGCAATTGACCAAGAATATCAAGCTGATAAGTTAGTTTACGGTTGAGAATTTAAAAAAAATCGGCTGAAATCAAAAAAAAGAGGGATGAGGTAGCGTAGAGAACAATAGCTTCGTTAAGGAGAATGCAGTGTCCAAACGTGTGGGGACTGACAACTACTAATTAAACGTTGTATGGAGCGAAAACAAGCTAAACAAGCAGCGAAACATACTCAAGGGACCAACGAAGTGTTTTTCTTAGAATCATTTACCTCAAAACAAGTAATTAAGGAAGTGCCAGCTAATAGAAAATAAGTTTTCCTAGATCTAATCGGTTTTCAGTTAGCATTTATGAAAACCACACGGTCTACCGTATTGTATCCCACAAACCCTCGATTTTACATCAGTACATTTTACAATCGATGCCTTTGTAATCCAACCTAGTTGACGCAACGCTTCATTCGGACTCTACTACAATGTACTCCAAATGTTGAGCTCTTCTTAAAAAAGAGTACAGGTTTTAGGAATACATTAATGTGTCGTTTCCAGTACTTGACACTTCCCACCACCAGCTAACATTGACTAAGACAAGCCACCTCTTGTACGATCACAATAAAGAGGGAAGGGCTTATCTATTATCATTATAGGTGGAGGATCTTTTAACAGAGTTCAAAGGCAAAAAAAAGAGCAGTTTACTGAGGGATTAACTAGTTCATCCCACGTTGGCGTTCCATGAAATATCCCATCCGACCGTATTTTCAATATTTTTTTTCAGACTCTATTCTTGCATGGCAGCCACTTGCTCTCGGTTCCACTATCAAATAGTCAATATTGGGATTTCTCAAGTCAAAAACGACAGCGACAGATGTCGAAAAAGTTATGGTTACAGGTCGAATAACGTCATTGAGAACGACTTAGTACTGAAAGAATGGCATAATCATAACGACTTTGGATCACTTTTACTTCTGGCCATTGAGCTTTAAGATAGTTCTTAAAATGCATTACTATCTGTCAGCAGTACGATATACGTACTTAAATGCTCATTAAGATGTTCTCGAATGTTTTTATCCGTACTAGTAAGGGCTCGGAACTAGGCAAACCGCATTTGTCTTTGCTCGTTCAATTTTCATATCAATTACGCTCAAATTTGAGCTACAAGTTCAGTCTCTCTTCAGAGTCGACGAGGGATTTGGATGAACGTTTACCATGTGTATTGGTTAGCAGGAATGTGACTGATCAATATAGCTCTTTCTCTAGCTCAGTCATATCCGGCACTGGCATTGTAGCTATAGTCGGAGTGACGGTGCGGTGAGAGTATAATAACTGATACAGTGAGCGGAGGTTTTTCGATGAGCAAATTGGATTGGCATTAATCGTCTTTATCTCTAAATCCATGTCTATGAATCCTATTGGAGTGGGTTTAGAGTTTGTGCGAATTCGGCGAGCCAAAGACCCGCCTACTTCGCAAGGAAAAGATAAAAATCGATCATTACTCCACCCATCAAAACACTTGAGAGGTTTTCACGGATGGGATTTTCGGAGTCCTAACAATGAAGAGGTGGTGGAATGGTTGAACAAATAAAAAAAATCTATAAGTAATTGAGTGCAGCCCTCACCCCTGGTTTTCGCGACCTCTCGCTGATTGCTCAGGTTTTATTTTGTCGTGATTAAAGAAGCATTACTTTTCTAGAACACTCACAGTAGAGCTAACTCACAAGCTTGCTCACGAGCTTCATTTTTGCTTGAGATCTCTATTCAAGAGCTAATCCCTAAGTCCAATCTGACTGATTAACGGGAGCACGAGACTTGCCGATCTCATCGACCGAATTACAGATGACATCGCTTTCTGTACTAATGGAAGCATCCAATGTGATATAGTAGGAAGGCCAAAAGAAAGTCTTTCACAAGAAAAGTAGATCTTTTGGAAGAGATGTCTCATGCCCTTTTCTATATGTTGTGGACACTCGCTTGTTCATGGCCTCACTGAACCTTTGGTAGATACTACATATATCGCTCCAGCAAACAGAATTTACCGAAATAATCGCCGAGTTCGCCGACCAAGAAATTAAACTTTGGTGTTTTCTGAAAACTAACTCTCTGACAGTGGCACAGTACGAAGAAAAGTGAAGACATTTTTACACCAACAAATATCTTCAGAACCTTCAACCCCTTCAGAATCTAGTTGTTTGTACTGTATAACGTAATGATACAGGCTGTAATCGAAGGGATACAGTGATCTGTGATTCAAAGGGTGCCTATAAAACTTCATTGAATTTTTTTTATGACGATGAAAGAGAAGTAGAATTGAGCGATTGACCCTCAGAGGCTTCGATCACAGTCGGTATCTTTGTAAGCACCCATCTCTGACTACCAAGTTGGCTGCGACGATCAGTATCAGAGGTCTAAGTAAGATTGCCTCGAGATCAATCAGCAAAGTTTTTAGATAATTTTGTCTCAAATAAAATTCAGAGCATGCTTGCGATGCCCTTTCCAATGAGTCCAGTGAGTCTGTATTTCAGACCAATAGGTAATATTTGAACAGATTGTTAACTGTAGGTCACCGACCCACATCAACAATTGGGCCGCCCGTCATTAGAATCAATGCTGCCAGGCGAGGTGGTCCTTCGCGTCTCTCCAACTTTTTTTCCATTTTTTGAAGCTAGTTCATGGCTTCGATCTTTTCGTTTCATATTTCCTCCACTAGCTCCCATTACTGATCGTTGGTTTTCCATATCCAGTGTCGACTACCACTACTGTATCTATGTTAAGATGTGCGCACCCAGAATGCTGAGCATCGTTTTGTTTCAATAACGAGTTCCCAAAGTTTTATTGGTTTGTACGAAGTTAGAAGCCTGGTAAAGAAACGAAAATGGAAACGCTATATGTATGCATCCTCCAAAATTAGTAAAAAAAGAACTTGTACCGGCGTTATCCTGGGGAAAGGCCAGTTGATATGAGCCCGGTACACTGTGCCAGTAGTAAATCATTGTTTCAAGAAAAACATATATAACAATGGTACGGTTGTGAAAAGTTCAACATGATCTCTAACGCTCTATTGGGGTCAGTTTTTATGAGTAACTATAATGGTGGGTGCCCCGAGTGGGGCTGTATAGGAGCCCCGATTACGGTGACTCAGTATGGTTCAGTGGTGCTTTCAGGCTCTCTACTCTCTGGGTTTAAGGACTGGCTCGAAATCTGTTCGGGAGAAGGTGAGTGTTGATCAGGCGCTTGCCTTCAAAATCCGTTCAACTAATTGTAAGAGCAGTACGGTAGTCATTTGGCCTCAAGGTTCAATAGGGAGCGAGTACGAAGAGTTCTGGTTCGAAGCCGATACCTTTTGACAGGGCGACCGATAGCTTGCAGGGCCTCAAATGTTCTCAATAGTTCAGAGTATGTTGCCCAGCAGCCCGTTTAAATAAGAAACGCCTCCGAGTCCCGTCAGACCCACGGAGACATTTGGACTGGCTTCTACCTTTGCGACCATCATCGCCCGGGGCTCGTCTAGGTGCAAGGGTGCTCCCAATATCCAGCGCGGAAGCTGATTCAGTATTTTTATTTTATAACGGATCTTAATTCAGCATCCTTTCATCCCTTGTAAGATTTCAGTCAGGGAACTGGTTTGACGTTGAGGCGTTGGATGGTCGTCATTAAACCCCTTTGAATTGTACAGCTGAGTGCTTACAATTCTCCTATTCAGCTGAACCGCTTTCTCAGATTGAATGCTGGAGTTACTATTCAGGCTATCATTGGCTTCGTCTATCTACTAGGGGTGTGTACCGATTCGTGCGATTCTGGGTGCGCGCGGCAAATGGCGCGACGAAATTCGGTGCAAATTTGGACGACTGCAGCGCTTATCATTAGGGCCCAAATTTGAAGCAAAGTAGGTTAGTAAGATTGTCCGACCCTACTAAAGTACTCTCCTTCAAATTTGTGCCCCAATGATGGACGCCAGAGTTGTTTGAATCATCGCGAATTTCACCGCGCAATTTGCCGCACGCGTCCAAAATCGCACGAATCGTGCGTCCCCCATCTAATCTACTAGATATAAACAATGCCGTTGAGCTAATTATGTTGTCCGTGACAGAATTGCGTCGGTCGCATTTGATGTTACGACTAAACCGGATTCAGGTGTCCCCATTCAGGAGGTGTTCTCGATGGACGGATGGAGGTTTTCGAGTCGAAGATCGACGAGTTAGTTGATTTGCGTGATGGATATTTCGAAAAATACCCCAACAGCACGGAAGCTGAGCGAGTTAAAACTGTAAGGGAAAAAGCACTATTGCTCCTAGAGGTATGCCAACTAATTGTTTCACTTTGAGGTTCGTAGAAAATGTTTAGCATTGAGTTGTTCTTGTGATTTTTTCAGTTTTTCCAGGATGTACCATTATCAGGATATCCTCGATCCGCCGTCAGATATTTGCAATGTGGCCGTATTCTGAATGCATGTGTTGCTTATGATCCTCGCTGTGAAGAACTACTGAGTAAAGCTGTGAAACTGGGTGAGTTGCTGTTTACCCACAACTTTTTTCTCTTAATCTATCCCTCATATGGAGGGACATGTTTAGATCCTGATGCATTGGCATGGCTCGAGCTCGGTATATGCTTATCGAAAAAGCCAGATATTCAGTTTGCTGTTGAGTGTGTTGAGGTACAGATTATTGCCACTTTTATTAACCTATTCCTAATGCTCAATACTTATTTATATTGAATCAGTGTTGCTAATGGTGGGTTGGAGTGGGAATCTTCTCCGTTCCATAGCTAAAGGGTTTTTTTTTTCAAAATTCATCTCAATTCTTGTGGGACCTGAGCTAGGGCCAAATGCTTCCGACTAGAAGTAGTGTGGGAAAGAGAATTTCTGCGATATAGCGCTGTGGTATAGTACGGATCTTCTCAATAATATATCTGGTCTTTGCATATACATGATAATGAATTTGGAAAGATGAGAAGCTCGCGAACTTGTGAAAAAAGGGTTCCCTAGGGTGACGTTGGAGTGAAAGATAACCTCAAGCGAGGACCAACTAGGGAATAGTTTCAATGGTGGTTTTCAGTGTAGCCTTGAACTGGAACGGACATCGCGAGCGCTGTATACACTCTCTATGCTGTTACGGGCGAAATTGATGAAAACCGTTGATCCTGTTGAGAGATGCTCCCTTCAGTGAGTCACGCATTATTTTCAACGATTTAACGGCCATAGATAATGAATTTGAGAGCCAATGCTACGTGATTTTTAATTTGACCAGTTGGGCTACGCACACTAACGCGTGCACCATGCCATGCCCACTACCGCTTGATTACGATTTGTTAGAGGACCAATATGAACAGTGTCGGTTCCCTTTTCATAACCGTTCCCCCATTAGGTGATATTCCCCATTTGGAACGATCCGCTTTAAGGGTATTGATCTCTTGACACTAATAGGTGATCGTGGAGTTGTTTCCATTTTAACCTCCTCTAGTTCCTAGGGCTTTGATAGTCTTGGTTGTGGGAAGCGTGTTGTGATTTACAGTCTGTAACTTCATAAATAGGTTGGATGTTAATCAACGGCCCAATATAAAGAGCATCGGTCGACTTTCTTTTTCATAACTGATTTCTCTCCGCGCACTTGTGATCTCCACGCTCTTGATCGTGCCTACGTGACTTTTGCGAGGACACACAAACGGACACACAAAGTTAGCGCTTTATATATAGAGAAGATAATGTCGTTCCCATCTTTCTCTGGATTTGTTTTTGTCAGGAGAGCTTTCGTGGAACTTTCATTTTTGAGTATTGGGTTTTTTTTTCAGGAAACAATCTTCTCAGTTGGCCGTCGAGGCTGTCGAGCTTGATCCAAATTCAGGCCTGGCTCATTCTTGTTTGGGTAATTCACTTTTTCTCGAGTTTTTCAACACCGGTCAAGTTAATGAAGATTTGTTGGTAAGTTTGTGGCTCTTCGGCCATAACATCCTTAACCAATGTTTGTTTTCTAGAAGCGTGCATGCAGCGAATATCGCCTCGCTCTGCAATGTGGAAAAGAATATCGCAATGCCGATTTACACTTGAACGCTGGAGCGGCTTTCCGGTAAGCCGCCTTCTTTCTAGAACGCTGTACTTTCGATTCTGTGCAGTGACGCTTCTTTGTTTCTGTGTTGCCTTTTTCTGATAATGTTCACTCATCGA
Source organism: Haemonchus contortus (assembly GCA_000469685.2). Lineage (NCBI taxonomy): Eukaryota > Metazoa > Nematoda > Chromadorea > Rhabditida > Trichostrongylidae > Haemonchus > Haemonchus contortus. The sequence goes on from LS997562.1 coordinate 40,718,734, forward strand.
CGCACAACATAGTCTTATGATTACCTCGGCTTTGATCACCCCCCTAACATCCTTTTTCTATTTTTATCATCTTTCTAATCGCTTTTAGTAATAGAAAATTGGTGTAACTTACCGACTAATTGTAAAGTGACAAGCTCTCAATATGCTCCAAACGGTCACAAGAAGTCGATACACATCTCATATACCTTTTCCTCTAAAACTGACCCTCGTTCCAGATTGTTCTAACCACAAACAGTCTTTGACATTTCATTGTGAGTTGTCCAAAGCGGTCCAATTTGTCAGTCTTTACTACGATTGTACTTAACGGTCATGCTATGTCTCAGTGTGCTCCAACATACTTTTGATTGGACAAATTACCTTTTTCTTAGTGGTGTCGTGAAAATGGTCTGGCTGATTTTTGTCGTTTCATTTCATAGTGTTCGTTCAGCTATGAAGAAAACTATGCTGAAGCATTAACTAATCTTCGACTAGCGGTGAAGTATGATCCGAGCGATGTCATTGGTTCCCACGGACGTTTATCATCATTCACACAATTTCTCGTCAATGTTGCAACGGGCATTCAAAATGCAGGTAACTGTATGCTTTCAGTTTGGCAATCTTGCGTCTTTTCGTACAATCCGTGAATCGATGGCTTACGTCTATTCCGTATAATTTGTATTCGATGGCCAATATTGCTCGGTGTCCCTTTCAGCTTTAAACTTTTAAGTCAACTATGGTTTTCCCCTATCATCTTTAATTACTGACTACTGACTCTTTCGAATCCAAGATAACTGTTTTTTGTAAACTACGCGAACCTTGTTGCGCTTCGCGTCAGTCAAACATTTCCTGACTTGAATAAGCTGCAAAAGTCCGTCTATCCATTTGACTAGCTTTGACTTTTCATCTGTTACTAGGCCGTTTAGAAAATGAACTACTGAACCATTTCAGTAAGTATCTTTTGAAAATGTGCTCGTGCATTATGTCAGGAAACCCAGGCATATTTTGTATCCTCGGCAAATTTGGTGCTTTGCTGAACTTCCCTGAACTTACCCCTACCAGACTAGCTCAGAGTCAAGTCATGAAAATTCTCCGGAAGCATCGCTCACTTGTTCTAAGTGGGTGCATCTCCTTCATCTTACACGAAATCAATCGCCTATTCTCACGAACATTCCGTTTCTTTTATGCTTTATTGTATTTTTTCGTGCTTCAAAATGTCATGCGTTCACCTTACGTTTTGGCCCGTAATCTATCCATTCCAAATTGACCAGACTTTCTCATTTCTAGTAAGATAGAACTCCATGACACGCGCGAGCAACAGTTCTATATTCGTTCTCTTTAGGTGGCCTGCGTGCTAAGCGAATTGCTGAGTTCAAAACGTCGCTACCAAGTGCTTCCTCTATGAACCCATTTACCGATTATAAGCTGGTGACGAGTTTTAAAGATTTGAAGAAAGGACCGAACAGCCGGGTCGCTGCAGTAGGAAAAATTGTATCGACTGTGCCTCACGAGGAAATCGTGCCTATGTAAGTGCCTAAACGAATGATTTAGTCGTAGCGTATCATCCTTATGACATCACGAACATCCTTCCAGAACTTCAATAATGATGGACGCAGAAGGCGACTGCATCGCTGTTTCCGTCTATAATTGCGCTCCATCTTTAACATTCTCAATTGGCGACACAGTGATTGTTGCCGATCCGCATGTTACTGAAGTGGAGGTAATGAAATTTGTTTTCTCTCTGATACGATTTATATAGGATTTCCGTGCAGAACTTGGATCTTCCAAACCTATCCAATGTGTCGTTCCGATCCGTGCGTGTACCGAATCCATCGAAGATCTCTCGTAACGGCAGCCTTCCGAAATCTACGCAACTGGCTCCATCACATTTGAAGATCTCCGCATTATAGCTAATAAAAAGTAAATCCGATAATATTCATGTGCATTTGGAGATCCGTGCCTTACCTGGTTGTGCCAGCAGTGAGGTAGCCTCACTGGTACCAGTGAAAAACACTAGAGAGCCTCGCTCATTATACTTCATTTTTGAATTCAAATTTTGTACCAGGTAAGCGTACTGTATGATTCAGCATACTGCACGTTCTTGAATCCGAAAAAATTATAGTAAATATCTCATAGGGAATACTATTATTGAAAACGGCATTTTCGTTGAGTGCGATTCATTTCCGTATAACGTTGCGTTTCGACAATCGCCGAGTAGACACACGGCGTATAAGGCAACTGCAAATAGAGCAGATCCGTGAAATTTGTGAAAAAAGCGGTAAAGTACGGCTCTGATATATGACTTGATGTGGGGGCTTGGGTTTCTGCTATAGCTACCTTCGATTGTTGTGCAGTCTCGCAAATACCATTTATACTGATTTTCTGTGAGAGTAATGAATACCTTGTATTGATTTTTGTGAGATGAACTACTTCCGGTTTAAAGATATTCAATCCGGTGCTCCTTACATTGTTTCGCGTAGACAGTTGAGTTTCAGTGCTTCTTCATCACGACGAGATGCGCAGCATCTAGTCGTACGTGCAGGTCACAGGGAACACCTCATGAGCTTTTCACCTGGCTACTGAATGGAGCAGTGAAGCCCAACAATGCTTACCAATGCTACTGTTCCATTATCCTGCGCAATTTTCCTGAAGGTACATAGGGACAATGAAGGGGGGAGGGTTGGGTGGTTGATAGTCGATAAAAGGCGCGAAAACCACCCATCGGACAGCCACCGCACCGTGGGATCGGCCCCTTGGTGGTCTTTTTTTTACGTTCAATTGATTCAATATCAATAAAAGGCGGGAAACTCACTGCCTAACCACGGCCAGTCGCTCCTCGATGCCTACCAGGCATCGATTTTATGTTTTGTTTTATTTTTTGACACATTTACGGCACTTTTTAATCAGTACACTTATCCTTTTTTAGATAATGGGTATAAATAACAGAGACACCACAAGAACGTGTCGAATTACTCGTCGCACATCTAATAACAGGTAAGAAAGTTTTTGATATAAGTTGGTAATCTGTTTCTCAAGGTGTTTTTTCAGTTGTGCGACACTGATCGTGGATCGCACAAACCAGCAGAGCGGGCGATAGTTGGCGATCCACTCCAACCGTGTCGCGGAAGGGACCACAGGTACTGAACAGCTTTCTCTACCTGCTTTTCAAAATTTCATTTTGACTGTTTCAGATCCAAAAGGGCGACTGTGGTCCAAGACGTGCGAAGAGGAGCTCCTGAACGACGGAATGGAGCGGCCACCGCAGATGAGTGTTTAGTCCGTGTCTGTCTGTGTTACTTGTTTGTCCATGTCTTTGCATGCCACGTCCTGGTAGCTGTTTGTCCGCGTCAGTCCGTGTTCTTCCCTTTGTACGTGCCCGTCCGCCCCTGTCTGAACACGTCCGTCCGTGTCCTGTTCTGTCCGCGTCTGTCTGTCCGTACTCACCCGTGTGTGCTGCCCGTTCGCGCCCTCCCGTGTACGTCTGCCCAACCGTCTACCTGTCTACCTGTCCTGCACATGTCTGTTTCTGTCTGTCAATCCGTCTGTCTGCGGTCTGTCCACATTTGTTCTTGTCTGTCCGTCTGTGCCCGTCTATCTATATGTCTGCAAGACTGCTGGCGTGTGTCTGCACTTCCGTTCTTTCTTTCTGTCTTCTTAACATGTTGCCATTGCTGTCCGTAGACGCCCTCATTGGAGATCGCTGCTTGGGAGCTCTACTCCTAGTGTAGGGGAGGGGATAGGGGTAAATTTTTGCTCCAGCCTCTTCTTTCAATATGGTATTCTAAAGATTTGACTTAATAGCATAGGAATGCATCGTTCTTCTCTCTTGCTCTAACTTCCTCTTCATCATTTTCGATTGCTTTACATCCACATTTTCCTGCATGTTCTCTTTGGAATCCAAGTATGGATCCTCTAACGGATTCTGTGTTTGATTGTTAAGGAAAAGGAGATGCATAAGTGTTGCCTTCCTTCCTTCTTACAATCTAAGGCAGGACCCGCAAGAGGATGCGAAATGTGAATCAAGAGATTTCAGCTCCATTTTAACGTAACATTGTTTTTCATCAGTTAGGTTCCATAGCCTTCTCTGGAACTGCTTCAGTTGCCTGATCATGTCTCTGCTCTTTCTTTGCTCATTCAGGTTACTTCTCACTATTGATCGCTGTATTTGATCAATATTTCTCTTCTCTTGAGAGTTTTCTTAATTTCTATTCCCGTGTTTTGCCAGAGTTACGAACCTCTCATGGAATCTGTTTTAGACCGTTTATGAGGGGAATGGAGGGGCGTGAAATGTCATTTTTCTCCCCTCTCACAATCGGATGCAGAGTCCACAAAAGAGGAACATAGAGAAAACGTTGGGGCAAGAACGTCATGTGGGGGAAAACTGAGAAGGGGAGGAGAAATAGATGGATAGGGTGGCGATTTATCTACCACCACAACTCATTCATTTTCTGCCTTGTTTTTGTGGTTATATGCTACACTTTTTTTCAAGTACTCAAGGTATTCTTTAGCCTTTGTGCTGTCATTTTCGATATAGTTTCACTGTTCATCTTTCTTTCCCTGTTTGTTCTCTGTTCTTTCTTTCCTCATATTCTGTTCTTTGTTCTCTTTTCCCCTTCTCTTGATTTTCTTGATACTTTGCCTGATAAATCAACTCCTAGGGCAAGCCTAGAGCAGCGATCCCTATTTGTGGTTGTTGTATGGACAGAAATGATAACATTGTTGGAGTCAGGCAACGGAAAAGAATGGATGGGTGGGCTGGTCAGGAGAGGTGCAGGCAGAGTAGGTGGATGGGCACAGTCAGGACGGATGAGAGCAGGTGATGGAGTCAGACGCAGTCAGAATGGAAGGCAGATGGAGGCAGACGTATGCAGTGCAGGAGGTGGGTGATGATGTTGGGCAGATGGTAGAGGAGGGGCATGAACGGGCAGGACAATGCGGGGGGTAGGACAGACAGCAACGGAAAGGAGGGGATCACGGATGGATAAGTAAGAGAGGGCGGGCGGGTGCGAGGTAGAGAGAGAGGGGGATGGAGAAAGGGTAGGAAAGCAGGGGGGCATGGAAGAATGAAACGGTTTCTCTCTTGTTCAGGCCCGCGTGCCATCACCACTAGTGACCTCCCCCTTACCTTGTCCGTCCACGTCCCCTATCTCTTCTCTCCACTTGTGTCTGTACCCACCTTCTTTGTCTGTTCCACCCACCCCCACCCACCCTCGTACCTGTCCTCCACACTCACCTCAGTCCATCCCCACACATGTCCACGTCGTCGGCCTCCTCTACCTATCTGCGCCTGCACACATCCACCCCACCCCTGTCCTTCACCCGTCTGCCTTCCTTCATATGTCTGCTGATCCTCTGTTAGCCATCCATCCTCCCTTCCCTCGTCTGTCTCCACTGGTACTGGCTTTGCTGTCCGTGAAACTACCTTATTCAAACAACCGCTTGGAGGAGGTTCCTTTAATGGTCATACTTTTGATGGGAGAGCGAAGGATTTTGACTTCGAGTCATAATCCTTCGCTCTTCTACCAAACGTATGACCATTAAATGAACTCGACTAATCGGACGATGGTTATACCCCGTGGAGAACGGAAGAAAAGTGGAAAGAAGGGGAAAAAGATAAGGAAGAAAGAAAGATAGAAAGAAAGAAAGATAAAGGAAAGTAAGCCGAAAAAAATACAAGGTAGCCTTACAAGAGTGGCCAGTATGGGTAAAACTCAAACTCGGAAAGGACTCAAACCCGTAGCTGTATTAGCTACGAGTTTAGGCAGCATCTGAGCTCGAAATTTTTCCCACTACTTGCCATAGCTGCGCAGATTTTACGATGCAAGATAACAAGCCCTGACAAAAAACACTCAAAACGAAAAATACCCTGATCAGAGCGAGGACTGATGAGAAAAGTGAAATGGGCACAGAAGAAACAGTTCCCTTACACCCTACCTTCCCCCGTTTCCCTCCTGATCTCCAATATTGATTGAGAGAAAAAGAACGAAAAAACCCCAATGAATGCGAACCATGAAATAATGAGAAAAGATAAAGAAATAGTAGAGTGAAAACATAAGATTAGCAGACATTGAGCCAATGTGGTAGAGGAACATGTATAAAAAAAGACAGAGATGACTCAGACGTCAACAAAAAAAAGCAGAAAGAAAAAAGAACTAGAGGAGCCGAGGAGACATAAAGATAGTTTCACAAGAATGGCGACTCATGGGCAGATCTCCCAGCTCAGACACGACTCGAACCCGTGCTTGCGCAAGTATGGGTTCGGATCCCGTCTGATTGTGAGTTGGAATTTCTGATCATAAATCACCATTATTGCACAAAAATCACAAAACGAAAAGTAACCCTGATCGGAGCGATGAAGACTCAAGAGGCAAGAGGAATGGAGAGGAGTAAAATAATACCCTTACGCCTTTCTTCACCCGTTTCCCTTTACCCTTTTCCAATATTGATTGAGAGAGAAAAGGAGATAAACCCCATGAATCCAAAGAACGAATCGATATCGGAACGAAATTAATATTAGACATAGCAAAGAAAAGAGTGAGATGGTATGAACAGCCATTGAACCAAGGTGGTAGATGAAGACGGAATACAGAGTGGAAGAGAATTTTTCTGATTTTTTTCATCTAGTTCGTTATTTCTTAGCCTTTCTCGGAAATTCCTATTAGCCATGTTCTCAGTTCTTGTTCTTATGTTCTCGGTTCGACTATGAGTTCGAAGTTAACTTATAGTTGAACAAAGTACATCAAGGCTATAAGTTACTTCGAATTCCTAGTCAAACTGACTACATAAAAAGACATCAAATCTCGAAACTAAGACACGTTATGAAAAAAGATAGTGAAGGAAAGAAAGAGGACAAAGATGGAACACTATGTACATGTGTCAAAAATGACTATGAAATCATGAATCAGAGAGATATGAAGAGATATAAGATACCACAGAAATTAGAAAAGGAGAAAGGAGAAAAGGGAATTCTGAGCAAAAATCGTTACTAATTCGGGTATATGAGTCAACTGTGAATCCTACAATGATCTTAAAAAGAACGAGAGCCTGACGTTCCGATTTCCCCAAGCGGTCAAATCAACTCCTCGTCCACGCTGAGCCTGAAGTTTGGTATGATACCACTGTACCCTTCCCATTGGTCGATTAAAAATAGCAGACCAACCAAACCAATGGGTAGGGCACACTGAAACAACCCCTCCCACACGCCCAGCGTGAACACTAGTGTTATGGACAGCAAAGCTCACAACACCCTAATGAAGACAAACAGAAGCACGGAGGTGTGGACGCACAGCGGTAGTCGAGCAGACAAAGAGGTAGACAAGACGGGCACAGAAGGACAAGAATGGGACTGGTCAGGACGCAGACAGGCAGCTAGACAGACAGACATGGAAACATGTAGGCGGTGGACAGAGGCAAGCAGTCGGACAGGTACGTTAGAGTGGACGCGGACAGGCAGGACACAGACGGGCAGGCACAGACACAAGCGGACAGACGGGGACATGGACGGACGCATGCATACAGAGGGAAGGACAAGGACTGACGTGGACAAACACCTACAGGGACGTCGCATGCGAAGACAAGGACAAACACATAACGCAGAAAGACAAGGACAAAACACTCATCTGCGGTGGCCGCTCCATTTCGTCGTTCAGAAGCTCCTCCTCGCACGTCTTGGACCACAGTCGCCCATGTGGATCTGAAACAGTCAAAATGAAACACCGAAAAGCAAGTGAAGAAGGCAGATCAGTACCTGTGGTCCTTCCCGCGATATGATTGGAGTGGATCGCCAGCTATCGTCCGCTCAGCTGGTTTGGGCGATCCACGATAAGTGTCGCACAACTGAAAAAACACCTTCAGAAACAGTTTACCATTTTTTATGAAGAACTTCCTTACCTGTCATCAGATGTGCGACGTGACTTCGACGCGTTCCAGGGTGTTTCTGAGATTACCCATTATCTGAAAAATGACAAGAGTTGATTAAAAATTTTTCCAGAAGTGTTAAAAAATAAAATAAAACATGAAATCGATGCTCGGTAGGCATCAATGAGCGACTGGCACTGGTTATGCGGTAAATTTCCCGCCCTTTATTGATATTAAATCAATTGACAATTGAACGTAAAAAAAAGCCCACCACTGCGCGAACCCCACCGTGCGGTGGCTGTCCGATGGGGTGGTTTTTGCGCCTTTTATCGACTGTCCACCACCCACCCCCCCCCCCCTCCCCTCACTGTCCCTATGTATCTCTAGGACAATTGAGCAGGATAATGAAATAATAGCATTGGTAAGCATTGTTGGGCTTACCTGCTTACCTGCTCCATCAGTAGCCAGGTGAAGAGCTCACGCTGCGCATCTCGTCGTGATGAAGAAGCACTGAAACTCAGCTGTCTACGTGAAATAATGTAAGGAGCACCGAATTGAATATCTTCGAACCGACGGTAGTTCGTTTTACAAAAAACATGAGGTAATAATTACTCTCACAGAAAATCAGGATAAATAGTATTCGCGAGATTGCGCAACAATCAAAGGTTGTTATCCCAGAAATCCAAGTCCCTACATCGCATAAATAAAATTTTTTTCAAAAAAAAGTTAACGTCAGCAGTTAGAAGTACATGGATTCCCGCTTATGATTATCCCTCATTGGGACGGGCCATGAACTCGACCTCCCTCCTTGTTAAAGCTCCTCGCCTTAGGGTGGGTATCGGCCCATCGGCCCTTACATACAATGGCTTGATTCTCCTGATCTTTCCTATACAGATAGACGCTGCCAGGCCTCAACGGTTTCAACGGCCAAGCTGGGGTTCCTAGGCGTACCAGCTAAAATTCGATTCCCGGAATATACGTGTAGCAGTGCCGGCACTCATCACTACACCACCTCTACGTGAAGCTCCCAGTAGAAGTTCAACTAGGGATACTCGAAGCCCATCGCAGCGTGCTGTATCATTCGACAAACAGCTCAAACTCGTCCGTACCTGCTGACTGCAACTATTTTTTTGGTTTTAACTTCAAGTAACGAATTGGACATCAAGTACAAACTGTACGGACATTTCAGAACAAACGGCAACACAATATCAGACATCATTTTTTCGTAGGTTTATATAAAATCGATACATGTACACTGAAAAAACTGGAAATATGACTGGAAAGATGGTAGTGTGCAGATAAGTGACTGCAGGAGAAATGTGATAATCAAAAAAGGAGAAATGTGGGCACACAATTCCGTGTACAATTGTGGCCAACAAGTCGATTTACGTTCTATCGCAGATCATCGAGGAAATTCGGACATAAAAGGGTGGTGCCTGGCACCCCCCAACTACACGGGTTTGCTAGGATCGAACAGCAGCTTTGAATCAGTTATGCTACAAATTCCCCCTCAAAGCACATATTTCTAGGTTCTTTCCCATAGAAAGGAAAAGAAAACAGTTTTTCTGAATATCCACCTCAGAAACTCATTTCTCTGGATAGGAAGATACCCATACAATCATCTCCAAGATTGGTTCTGAATTGTGAGGTGGCTGGAGGTGGCATATGGCAGAAAGTCTCTGAACGCAGCTAAGCCTCACTGTGAGAGTCATCCCACGGTGTCACGGCTGGAAGGGGACATTTGATGAGTCTCAGAGACGAGGAATGAACGGTTCTTGAACGATGGAGTCCAGCGTGGCTGCTATACAGAAGAGAGCCGTCCGTAAGCGCTGGCCAAAAAGGCACTGGTCTAACTAGGAGGCTTCCTTATACAGAAGCTCGAAATAACAATTCTCTCCAGGAAGATCTCTGTAATGGTCGCCTTACACGAACTTAGGCGGGTTTTTCAATTCAGATCAACCGTGAACCTCCATCACCAGTAGCTACTGTATTCTCCTAAATGATCTCCTAATCACCATCGCCAAGAAACGGCCTCAAGATGCACACAATAACTGATCGGATTCCTGAGCAGAACAGCAGAAAATAAACAATGCCAATCGTCGAAGGGAAAGGCTTTCAAACTCACAAACTCAGAACAAATAGGCCCACTTTGTTAAAATCGCATTACATATAAATTGAAAAATAGAGAGAAATAATATGGGCAGGAACTACCATAGCGCCAACCACCATGGTGTGGTGGCTGTCAGGTGGGTGATTTTCCCGCCTTTTATCGATAATTAACCATCCATGGCCTAGCTCTACTCGAGGGTTACGGCTTTGTTAGGATTGAACAAACTTCCCTATTGCACCACATTCCAGGAGTACGATCCATACAGACATAAAATAAACACTCCTATACTACACATACTCTGACACTTGCGCATAAACCTACAGCTCACAGACCCACATTCCCACACACCTACACAAACAGACACATACACACAGCTGCGAAAAATACAGTGGAGCCTAAAGGACACAGCCATACAGGCCGGTACAAAACAATATATAAACACGCTCTTGTGTGACATTTATCCTTTCCAGTACTCTCACACCATTTCTTGACATGACTTTATGCGCATACTTTCATATCCCTTCTGGTTAACACGATTACTTCGATACTTCTACTCATCAATCCGTCCACTTTTGGTAGGCTTTAGAGCTGCTACGAAGACCTTAGAAACTTTCGAGCCGCGTTTCTATTCGAACTTTCTTACGAAACGAATACAACATTTACAACATCCAGAATAATTGTCTGAGCTGTTCGATCAACCTTCTTTGATCAATCGAGTATGGCCGGACCGGACAACCTTCTTTGATCAATCGAGTATGGCGAAGCAACCGGCAAACATCAGACGTGTTACTAAATATGGAACCAGCCTCAAACTCAGTGAAATGAAGGAACTCAAATGTCGCCTCCTTTTGCAACTTACCAAACATATGCAAATTCGAAAAAAAAACAAGAATTGGGCAAGGAAATATGTATAAAGGAGGGGAGTTCAGGAAAATTCGCGAATCGTGCGGTACTGACCCACGAAACCCGCGCAGTCCCAAGTCCATCTGCCGGGCATCGAATTATTGTGATCAAAATTATCAACGTGGGTCAGTCAACGGTGAATCAAACGGTATATTACTTATAGTAAGTTACTATAATACAGTACCAGCACTGGAAGTAGCACTGACCGAAGACAAATGGACCCTTTTTCCGTCTTCACGTTCTATGAGGTTTCTATAGCTGTAGGAACTTCCAGAGAAGTCTTAACTGTGGATGTGCCTCGAACAGGATTCCATTAATGCTGGAGTACTTGTTTTCTACTCAGGAAGGCACTTGGATGTTTCGCAGATTCCGATTCCCATGCAATCGAAACAATTACTATTGGTTATGCGATAGGGCCGCTAGTTCCGGCACTCTTTCAAAGGATCATTCGTTCTCCAATTACTTGGTTCTAGTTTCTCCACTTAGTTTTTCAAAAGAAAGGGAACAAGTTGGACGAAGAGGAGTTAAGCTTTCGACTGTACGTCTCTAGCACCTATTAGAAACACCTTTTGCCTTTTTTTCTAATTCCATACTCTCTTTTCATTCGAACTGTTCTCAGTTTTCTATGGCTCGTTTGTGACTTATCTGATTAGTTTCCAAACCGCAACGCATTCGGCCGGAGGAATGCTATGTCGATTATTCTGGGGATTTCGTGCCTCTCAAGCAATAGGAACTCCGGGCCGTCTTAATTTGACAAATATTATAAGGGGAATACTGTTCTGGTCTAGCCGTGTGACTCTAGCTAGCGCTGCTCACCGTTCAACGACCTGGGAAAAGCGACGGATGTGATGATCAGAAGCGTCACTACCGTGTGGACAGGTAAAGGCGCCAGTCCTACAATCGTCACCACTCCCCTCAATATCAGTTTTTTCCGCTTTTCCTCAACCTCTTGACACTAGGTCTAGAGCGCAGAGGAGATGTAACCAGCCCTGTGGGCCTGTGTTAATGCTCTCTAAGCATGAACGGTTTACTAGCATGCTACCGCCTACACTTTTGGAAGTGCTTGAATCAGACTGTCAACTAAATGTTCAGATCTCCCTCCCCTCCTGAGGCTTAGTTTGAATTTATATTTATCTGGCTCAACCTTGTCCAACCACCACTACAGGCTCGCAGAGCCGGCTACCCCAATTTCTCTGCGCTCTACCTCCTGAAGTTGAGAAAAGAAGGAAGAAGAAAGAATTCAAGGGTACCTTCCCCCCATAAAATCTTAACGAGTCGACTTTCTATGTCTATTACTGTACTATACTGTGAGTGTCGAGGGTTTACGGTCGAATGAGGCCGTTACCGTCAAATCGCATAATATGCTGCTCACATAATTAACTGAGTTGGAAAAACTCTTTGTTTATTCATTGATGCATGCACAAATGTTGCGGTGCGATAACATTGCTAGCTGCTGAAACGGTCACTGCTGTTGCCGTTACTGTTGGTTTTTCCAGTGTTCTAAAATGTCTTGAACGACTTCTCCATCCGAACAACTCAATAAACCGTGCACGGAAATCCATACGAAAATATAGATAGATAAATAGTGGAATAGCCGAGTGTATATCGTAGAGACAATAAATAAGTCCTATAAAACGAATTAGAACAGTTTAAGAAAAATGATATGCTGTATATCATTTCGCTCGCGCACAGAGATCAGGGCTCAAAACTCTTACTAGTTTCCACTCCTCTCTGAACATTCAGATGCAATAAGTAAAATTTCTCAGACTACTTGTATGAATTTCCATTTCTTCAATTCTAATTCTTACTACAAAAAAGCACAATGAAGGCGGTTGAATGGAAATTAGGCTCTGAGTTACAAGGTAGAAGTGGTAAAACGGTATGTTCAGTTCACAGAATCATTTCAACCCCTGACTGCTCTCAGTTTTATTTCCTTCTCATTCGCTCGAAGTTTCTCAACCGCTCACCAATTACAAAAGGGTGGACTTTCGGAACTTTCCATCCGCTTAGGATAATCACGAGATTCGGAATTGAGACAAGAAATACGGAGAGCAAGTCCAATGATAGAATCATACGCTGTCGGCGTATCTCACGAGCGGTTGGAGTCTGAAATATAAGCTTTCTTTCGCTTTTTATTATCAATTCTCATCATCACTCTGATGACATTTTGAAAATTCGGAGTATCAGCGCAGCTTAGCTAAAAAGCATCCGAAATATCACGTGGCCATAACTGTAAGGGACCATTGGCCCATGATTCTCAGCTAGGCTGAGTCGCTCAATGACATTAGAAATTTGGAGGGGCAAAAGGTGTGGAGAATCGAATTCCCAGAAAACCACAAAAGCATAGACCACGACCACAAACACCCAAGGTCTACCCATTCCTTTTAAAGGCACTGATCGTTCTTGGAAAAGGCCAAGGATTTGCCTTAGCTAGCCCACTGGCGACAACGTAGCAACCAATACCACTTTATCTACTCCATAAACATGAAAATCAGCAGCAACTACTGACCCAAATTCAGATTCTATTCAGGTTTGTAACGTTATCTTGTGATTGTGTACGACAATAATCATTTTTGACGGGCAAAGGCCTATTTTCGCCTACTACTGGTTCTTTGAACTACTTCATATGGATATGCAAAGCTTGTCTGTAAAGGCCTATTTTCGCCTACTACTGGTTCTTTAAACTACTTAATATGGACTTGCGAAGCTTGTCTAATGAAATGATCACACGGTGATGTTAACTCGAAGATCTCATGGACTTGACTTACTTTGTTTTTGTTAGTTTTACGGAAAAGATTTCCTAGCACTGTAAAACAACATATATAAGCAATAGAAATCAAAGAATAGTGTACAGTGCCATAATAAATTCCCGTCGAATCCATCACCGAACATAGATGATCGTTGAGCACTTGCACATGATCGTTCATATTTAGAACAACAGCAATAATAATGAAAAACTGAAACAAACTTTCTACGGGCACCGGTTAAACGTAGAACTCACGAGTGGATTCAAAGAAAACAGAGTAAATGTTGGAAAAGCAGCGATCAACCTTGGGCGCTAGGTCTTTTGTTGTATGAGAACCAAAATAAAGCAAATGACAACTCATCAACGGTTCAACATAGTAATTGTATTGAGAGCGATGCCAATAAAAATGAAAAAGTGAAACAAATATGAAAACACTAGAAAAGAGTTGGTCAATTTAATTAATTCTTTATAGACTTAATTTCATTAATTTTTTTAAATTATTTTTAATTTAATCGTTTATTTTATTTTATGGTCATTAAGTGGAAGGCAAAACATTCGAAAACTATTCTTAAAGTATGGAGAAGCGCAAATTTTGTTAAGTCACCAGGGAAACTTCGTTATTTATAAAATTCGAATGAAATAGACTTTAGGTTCCGCGAACAGCAACGGCTCTACCAACATTTTTGGACTTCATATACCCAGACCTCACCTAGTAAGTAGTGTAGTTAGTTATATACATCAAAGTAACCGAAATGTGAACATGACTGTTTTACAAGATATCATCTCAATGATTCCAGGGTAAAAGCAAGTTTGACCCCAAAAGAAGACCTCAAAAATGAGATTCTCGAACGAAAAGTAATAAATACCGAAACTTACCGATGTCAGAACGATTGTGAGTGTAATGTAAGTTTTCTTCTGAAATATCAGCAGCTCTTTTCTGTAAATAGTCACGAACTGAAGTGCGGCTACCCTGTCGAAAGCCACGAAAATATGCAGCAGCGCCGGAACTTGCCCTGAAACTATTTTCTTCCACATAAGCGAACATTCGCTAATTCTGAATAAGTTTCCTTATCAAGAATGTGATTGCGACAAATAAAGGAGGTGAAAAGGAACGAGAAGTGTGTGTGCAGCCATCAAGGCTAACAACAATAAAACTGCGGAAAAACGGTATGGAAACTTCTCGAATAGTCCTTCACAATGATCCTGAATATGTGGTTCATGCTATTCGCTCGCCCCGTCTTGACGCTGTGGTGGTACAAAATCATTCTAAGGTTACATGATCTTGCCAAAATTTTGAACAAACTTGCTGACACGATAACTTCATTAAAGTGCATAGAGATAGGGATGCGTTTCCACGTAGCTTCTGTGTTATTTCCGGACGTAGGCGATAGTCAATTGACCATGCAAAACGCGTGTCCACATGACTATTTGAAAGAAGGAATATAAGTCAATTTGACCGTATGTAAATAAGAATTTTCATTGGAAGAGAATCCCAGAAGTTTCATAGCTGATTACGTAAAGTAGACAAAATTGAAAATTAAAAAATACTGTTGGTATGCTGTTCGCTGCGGAATTGAATAGCCCCAAAACGAGTGGTGACGACATAAAGTTTCAATTTCATGCTACGGTCCAATCATAAGAGACCAATCAAAATATATATTTGCAAGCAATTGGAAAGGTTTATTACATACCAGCGATAATCATCAAAATATTCCATGGAGTCTGAAGTAGGCATCCTCTGTTGGTCATTTTGTCGAAGTATACTCCTTGGAACAAAGCCATTTCACGAAACATCCCAGCCAATACGAATGATAGGCCATTTAGCTGAAAATCGCAAGAATCAAGTAAGTCTGAACTACCGGGAAGTGGTTTGGTTTGAAATGATAAAGGTGAACATTCGAAGACAAGAGCCTCTTTTATGCCTTAAAAGTCACATCATTCTTCAGTACTTCAAAGAACGAGGCGTTAAGGAAAGATTGACCAGCTGTCCAGAGACAGATGGGTGTCGCCGCTCTGCCGCATTATGGGCTTGGAGAGTCGGTTTCAATCGGAGACCCAAACCAGATTACTTTTTCACACACACACACTGAACTCTATCATACCGACACCCTTTCCGTTTCAAACACACCAGATGATTATTGGCGGGTTACATGGCACAAAAAAGCACGGGGCTTTACAAATTTCAAACTCGACTCCGAATGACAGCATTGCATTCGGTCGCGTACATTCTTGCGATAGATCAGTTCTAAAGGGACCAATTACTCTCCCTAGTACTGTAGCCTTCGTTGAACTTCTCAAGAAAGGGCTGATAGTCAAAACTTGAATGGAACCTTTGGGTTACTTTGTAGCGAATTCAATGACTCAATCTCATGCACGAGTGTACTCTGATAATTAATGTTAGTCCGTGAAGAATTCGATGACATATGTATATGTAGTCCACTATACCAGAGGCCACGGAAGTAAGTCTATGAAATACCTCCGTGCAGGCTACAGAGGTTTCAATTTTTCAATTCTAATTGGGGATGTCCAATGGATGCTTGAGTTACTGCTTTCACAGTCACGCTAGGGCTTAGCAAAAGCAGCGGTGGGAGACTTTTTGTACTCCAACGAAGGTATAATAGATCTATGTTCATCGTCAATTTATCTTTTGTCACTCGTCATAAACCATTTGTAGACTAGCCGATGATAAGATTTGATCAGGAAAATATCGTTTTCGGAGATCACGTAAGTACAAGTAATACAGTGCGTTTCATAATTATAAGGTCACCCCAGATTTTTGCGATTCTGGAGAAAGCGGCCGGAATGGAATTATTCGGCAAACACGGGAAGATTCCTCGTCACAATGTACCTCCGTACTCAAATTTTGGTCGCAATATCCTTCACCTCAAATTTTTTACGAATTTTCTTAAGATAGTGTCGGCTTTTGCACCGTTTCATAATTATAAGGTCACCCTGAGAAAGTAAATGATTCATCAATGTTAATGGCATATGTACAACAGTTAATAATCTATGGCTCCTCCTTGTCAAAAGCAATATCAAAGAGCCTGCCTGGCATTCTAGAAACTAAGTTTTGAAGAGTTCCTCATCGATTGCTCTCTATGCTTCGATAATCGCCCGGTTCAGCTCTTCTGTGCTCTGGAACTGACGGTTATTCGCATAAATCTGTCTGTCTATCATGCCCGAGATATTTTCCATCGGACTGAGATCGTGACTGCAGGCTGGCCATGGCAGGACGCTCATTTATTGGCATTGCAGCCACTCATCCGCTGCACGGCTCACATGAATGGAAGAGCTTTCTTGTTGCAAGACATGGTTTAGATGACGGCGATGGCATAGGAAGGGCTCTAGATGATGCTCCAAGACGTTCTGGTAATCCTTGCAATACATACTGCAGCTCACGACAGGTAGATCCAACACATCATTGCAGAATGCACCCCACACCATAGACTTCCTCCACCGAAACTGCGACGGCTGATGTAGACTGGTTCCTTCCTCAAGTCGCGCCAGTATCGCTTGTTTCCGTCAGATTGAATTTCTTTCCATCCAAAAAGACGACCTGATTAGGAATTATTCAGCTCTATGGTGAGATTTTGATGCATACCTACCTTTGCCTAATCTCTCCCTAAGTTCATCTTTGCAAACCCGAGTCGAGCCTCTTTGTGACGATCGGTGATTCGTGGCACCTTCTCCATTGCTTGCCTGGTGATGTTCTCGCATCTTCTCACTGCTCTCCAGACTGTAGTTTTCGACACAGAGAGGTTTAATTCCGATCGGATCTGGTTCAAGGAGGACGTACTGTTGGAAACAGTCCTCAGAATTTTCCGCTCGTCACGGGTAGTAATCTTTCATGGGTGTCCACAGTCGGTGTTATATCTAACGACATGAGGACTCTCTAGAAATCTCCGAATGGACCAAGGGGATCTCTCTATTTGCCTGGAAATGGCTCGAGTGCGGAGCCCCACCTTCATGATGAGCCTTCTCATCAGAGGAAAGCAGATGACCATGAGCCATGCTGACAGTCAGGTTTAGAAATGCATTTGCTACACATGCTTACCTTTAGAAGTATCTTCAAACACGAAATTTCCTCTCTTTCGTTAATAATTGTTCACTTTCTCAGGGTGACCTTATAATTATGAAACGGTGCAAAAACCGATAAACTGTTCTAAAAAAGTTCAGAAGAATGCAGCAGCGGCTAAGAAACGGAAACCTAGGTTATTCGGGGTGGGGAATCTGTTTATGATGCTAGAAAAAATCCTTAATGATTACTTTTCCTGAGAGTGCAAAAATTGAGGGTGACCTTATAATTATGAAACGCACTGTAGTAGACTAGTAATAATAGCTTTGAATTAATAAATAAAAATAAATACTTCCGATAAGCCTTACAAAATCGCCCACAGACAGTGCAGAGAACATGACGTATTTCTTCCGTAGCTCATTCGTTGACAGGAACACAATGAGGCATATGGAGCTTGAAATACAAGTCAAAGAGCCCAGTGCAAGGTAGATAAAATAGCGAATCTTAAGTTCAACTTCAAGTACCTGAAAAAAAATTTTGGTTAATCAGTTCACCTTTTCAGCAGACTTCATGTACTGCACTTCCCAGTCAAGCTACGTTGGTACGGCGCACTGTACAGAGTTCTAGTCCTGGAGTTTTGGGAAAGTTCATCTTTTTGCGACAGCTGAACTTAGTGAGGACACTCGGAAGCCTTTTGAACTAGCGTTTTGAAATAGGCCCTTCCCCTATGCTGATACTCGATGCCTTCAATTGTACTTCTAACATTAAAAAACTACAGACATTGAACTTCACAACTTTCTTCTCGTACCGAACTTTCGTATTTCCTTTTCTCACCAATGCCCCACCGATCAGTATCGCCAGGTAATACCTTTCCCACAAATTCCTTCTTCCAGTATAAAATTCTTCCTCAAGAAGACCGCTGCAAGGTTAACCGGATTCAGAGAAAGAACCACCAGTCATACAGCAGTCTAGTGATACCTCTTAGAATTAGATAGCTCGTGAGCAACCTTATCACTCGGTGGCTGGCAGGTTTAGATTCGCCCTGACACATTTCGCCCACGCCGCCATTGTTTTGAGTTCGAGTTCACACACAAGCAGCAGTATTCATGGAATCTAGGAAGATTCATCAAAAAATTCCAATTATTTTTGGAGAACACATTTTTCCCAAGCCCAGGATTGTTTTAATTACACCCTTTTCCATCACCGAACGTTATTAAAACCATGAGAGAATGGCTTTGCACACATGAGCTCTTTTGCATCCAGCGCTCGTTGCTATAGAAGAGACAAGTGCAATTACGAGAAACCATATTGTTGAACACTTCAGGACCTTGTTTATATACATTGAAAACACTCTTTGAACACTTTAAAACTCAATTAATGAAAAGGTCTCTGAACTAGATTGTAGCAATCTCATGACACCATAGCCTACTTATAACGAAAATCAGGAAAAAGTTTTCAGAGCATTCGGAAGTCCACCTCTAGGCATCACAAAGGCACAAAACCACTTTGATTACAATTAAGACTGTCGAATAGTCAGGCCAAGAATTATCTTATTACAAAAATGCGAGAGATGCAAATGCAAAATGAATACACACGTAAGTATACACGCTCCTTGTAACACCCACACTTTTCAGAGCCAGGAAAACAGTCTGCAGTGGGAAGTTTTAAAATATTTTTCCTAAGTGATCGTTTCACAATGGCTTAACGTCCTTCCCCATTCCCACCTCGATTTATTTCTCCTTAACTCTGAACAAAGGGTTCTTCTCCGATGAACGTCTAAACCCATGAATGGTCCTCATGCAAAAGTCGGTCTATCACACAACATCAGCCTGGAACCCTTCAAAAATTCCTTTCAAATTTGAACTTTGACTTCTTCTTCGCTTTCTTCCGGAAAATGGAGATTGAAGGGCTTCCAGGGTAGTTCACTCAGCGCACAAATCAAAAATGAACTCACTTCTATCTGTCTCGGTTGATCGCTGTCGATGTTCATTGATACCAAATGACGAAAACTTTTGTCCGTTGCTAGTATAAAGGGTGTTAACTCGCCGACTTATGAGGATGATTGAGAGACGATGTCGTGGAGGACTTTCACTACCTTAAACTGAAACTGGAACATGAACACTTCAAGGAAAGATTCCTCTATAACGATAATAGTAAAGCTAAGACTACATTGAAAATATAAATTGAATCACGATGTGTTAGTGTGCAAAAGGTTTTTCAACAAAGGAGCATCATTTCCAGTACAAAATTGGTTTACGGTTCAATATAGTTACAAGCCATTCGATAACATTTTTTGAAACTTACAGACGTCAAAGTTTGGGATATTCATGGCTTGCCTAGTATGCGGGAACTAATCAAAAAATGTACCATTCACGGGCATACACGCACTTGTGGAATTAGCAAGGGAATATGCGAGAATCAAGGTGGTCGGAATTGTGCTAAACATTGCATACGTCAAGTTTCACGGTGACTACTCTGCTAGCTAGAAAGTGGTCTGCACAAAGAGTCCGCCCCAGACTCTAACAGTTGAAGTTCCAATGAACTTATGTCGAACAAATATTTCTTAGCGGAGAGCTGAAGTGAAACATGGAACAGCATTTTACCGTATCCAGTGAGGTGGGAAGAAAGAACTGAGGTAGCTGCCCGGTAGATCACCTGACAAGGGGCGGGTCCATGTGTTGACTGTTGCATCGGCTCAGTGTCTATATAGCGAAAAAATGTAAATATGCGCTAGGAATATCCATAAGGGAAGCGATAAGCGTTTCATGATTTACCCCAGGATGGTACATAAATAGGATAATAAATACGCGAATCTATTCTGAACAACTCAACATAACAACCACTATAAGCTGTGAATGTTCTGGTACCGACACAACAGACGAGGTGCTTACGTCCAGAAGGCAAACCCTTTAGTCATTCCATACGACAGTCCCCATGGGTAAGACATGAGAAAGTAATGCAACTTTGATGAAAGGGACCGAAGACAATACATGCACTTCCCTGAACAATAATCAGCAACTTTCCTACAGGACTACTCGGGCAGTAATGCTTCCATGAAGATCTGACGACATTTAAACTCGCCGACATGGAAAAACGGAGGACTCACGTTTTTGGCATAAGAACTGATTAAGGTTCAGGGGTTCTAGAGGTCATTCATGTAACAATGACACCTTTCAGGGAAAAATTCAGTCCCCACCTTTGTAGCCTTTCCAATTGCCACGGCATCGTTGACCGACTCCACGCTCAAGTTCTCGCATCCTGCGCCTACTATGCAGTACTCAAACGGAAGTGCTTCATTTAATTGAAGTTCAGATACATCTATTGTGTGCATCCTAGAAAACAGAAGTAAAGAACGTAATAGCCAGCAGAGCTGGTAGGTCCAGTGTGCAGATGCCAACGTACAGCTCAACAATTTAAGAAGGGAAGTCAGCCCCGTACCCACCAGCGTTACTGATTCGATCCTTCAATATTGGCCGATTCAAGAGATACAAATAGAAGACGAAAAGCTCAGGATAAAGAAGGGATAGAACCACACATTCTGTTATCTCAGCAGACAAAACTGTAGAAACTTTATTTCGAAGAATGGATAAAGACATAGCAAATACAGGAGTAGCGAAACACAAAAAAAAATGTATTCTGCTCAAGGTGAACCAGGACTACGTCACGAAAGCAGTACAACGAACGATAAATACATAGGAGATTTGGCAGCATATTGAAAATAATTTTCAGATTCCATGAAGCTGATAGAAATATTCAACGGTGTCGCCTTAAAAAAATCCAATTGCTGACACTTCAAAAGATCCTAGAGTAATGGCCACGCAGACAGTACCAAATGCATTACGACGTGCCGCGCTCGCCTGTTGGTCCCGCGCATGGGTAAGATTTGAATTCCCAGTAGAAGACTACGGTGACTGTGCGAACCGCTGCCGCTTGCTGCGGGATAGTCACTGCGGCTGGGTCACCCGCTTGCCGATGCTGATTGCTGACAATGTGTTGGGACCCTTTATCTGAGCTCCTGCGCTCTGCGCTGCTTTAGGTACTTTCGGCGACCTGATCTTAAAGATAAACAAAAGCAGAACCCATCGTGTTGTACTTGTGACACACACCTGTCTTTTGCGTGAATATGGTTAGTTCGTAAGCAGTAATGAATATTCTGTAAAAAATCAGGTCAAATGTGTAATACAAGGCACCACTGGTCAAAACAAATATCCACCCACAATCAGGCACAACTTCGGTGCTAAGTGGGTTGGGGGGGACCACGCGGCGCACTGCGCTCTCCAAGCCCGAAACGGTGTTTAGAGATGTTTCATAGTTTTTTATGTTGTAACTGTGTATTTTTCACCTATTTTAGGAAGGGGGGGGGGCTCCGGGGTGGGTGAGCCAATTGGACGTTCAACTTTTATCTCATCTCAGCTTCTCGCACGAGACAACCATCTCACCCACCCCCGGAGCCCCTCCCCTGCTTAAAAAATAGGTTTTGTCGGCTCAGAAGAAGTGTATCCATTATATACAAGCATATTGTTTGTTCTGAATCACGAAACACATGAGTACAACCTTACCATTCCTTCCCAGATTCAGGCCCAGTATTGTCTTGCTGGAGAGCGCAGGGTGCCGCGCCGCAGCCGCGCCGCGTGGTCCCCCCCAACCCACTTAGCACCACAACTTCTTCATAGGATGTAATTATAGCAAAGGTAATAGGCTGCTCTCGGACTTCAACGACCGACTGACCGACCGAAGGCGCTCGCTGGCCACGTTGGGACAACACTGGCCAGATGAACGCAATCTATTCAGTGTTGGCATCACGTGGCCGTCGGTCGGTCGGTCGGTCGGTCGCTTAAGTCTGAAAGAAGCCACAAGTAGAGCTTTCCCCGGTGAACATGCTATCAGTTTCGGGAAGGCAAAGGTATTCTCCTATTGAAAAGAGCGTTAGATCTAGCTTCACCAACTGCCTACCGTTCTATCGGCAGAAAAGAAGATCCAGTACGGCACGTTATTCATACAAAAAATTACCATAAAATGAAATGCACTGAATACAGAAGTTGCAAGCAGGACATATCCTTCACAGCCATTGGAAAGGGGACGGGTGTTGGCGCTGTACCACAAGCACTCACTCGTGCAAGGACCCATAACCGGGATTAGTGTAAGACTAACATGCCGTACTGAATTTTCGTTTTTGTGTTTAACCACTTGTGTACTGTCAGTTTCTTTTAGCATCGGAAAAGACACAACATTTAATCGGAGCCGTCCTCTCCCCTTGCTGATTTTACCAGCTGCATTCTCGTTTGAAGCCTCCTTAACATAGTCTTTCTCATTTATTCTCTACCAGGCGGCTACGCACGCTATTGCGTGCGCTAGGGGCTCTAGCCATGAGGGACGGAGCCACATGGCTTCTAATTCTCATTATAGTCCCTTATCATCTGAGCTTCTTCCAGGAACCTTCTGTAGCAGCCATCATTTTTCCTTGGGATGTGAAAAGGGGCTGTGTGTGGCCATGAAGAGTACTCCGATGTATCCAAATGAAGTACCTCTGCAGTCCACGTAGTCGAAGGAACCCTGTGTAGTTTGGGCTCTGTGTGGCGGTGAACACCAAATTTGAAGGGAAAGCCCCTCTGGGTATTTGTAGGGATTTACACGTATCTACAGGGTATGTACCTGTGTGGCCGAGGTTATTGTAGAATTTCTTTTATGAGGTCTGAAGTTAGTGTAGTGCATTTGCTTCTGAGTAGAAGGGACTACAGCGTGTGGAACCACGGATAATAACTTAAAGAAAAATTTTAGCCTAATTTTTGAAAGAGTTTAGTGGTACCCCCTGGTTTTACACCTATGTGGTCAGGGTCAGTGTGAAGGACAGATGTATAAATTCCTGGTCTCAGGCCCGCTCCCCTCTTTGCGAACCCCACCCACTTCAGACTTCGAACGACATTACTTTTATGACCTCCAGACACCTTTTTCCCTGGTCTAAAACGCACCTAAAAAGACTTAATAATTTTGATGTAAGCCCCGCCCACTTCAGTGCCAATCCCGCCCAGTTCTGGGATCTGACCACATTTGTTCTACTATATCATACCACTTTTTTCCCGCATCTCAGAACGTTTCCGAATAGAGTTATAAATTTTGTCTAAGCCCCGCCCATTTTAGCGCTAACCACTATAAGGATTTGACCACATTTGTTCTTTTAAACCTTAACGCCTTTTTCCCGCATCTCAGAACGTTTCCGAATAGAGTTATAAATTTTTGATCTATACGCCGCCCACTTCAGTGCCAACCACGCCCACTTCTGGGGTTTGACAACATTTGTTCTACTGCATCTTACCACTTTCTTCCCGCAACCCAGAACGTTTCTGGATAGAGTTATGAATTTTGTCTAAGCCCCGCTCATTTTAGCGCTAACCACTTTGAGGATTTCACCACATTCGTTCTTCAACAACCTACCACTTTTTTGCCGCATCCTGGAACGTTTCTGAACAGAGTTATAAATTTTTGATCTAAGCCCCGCCCATTTTAGTGCCAATCCCGCCCACTTCTAGGATTTGACCACATTTGTTCTTTAAAAATCCCGCCCACTTCTAGGATTTGACCACGTTTGTTCCATTGCATCATACCGCTTTTTCTCGCATCTCAGAACGCTTCTGGAACGTTCCTGGAACGTTTCTGAACAGAGTTATAAATTTTTGATCTAAGCTCCGCCCACTTTATGCCAACCACGCCCACTTCTAGGATTTGACCACGTTTGTTCCATTACCTCTAACCACTTTTTTCCCGCACTCTAAAACGTTTCCAAGAAAAATTGCTTTTATTCTTGAAAAGTGGCTTTCGTCTCAACGCACGCCCCGCCCATCGCGGGCGAGGCTTCGCTAAGCTTACGCATGCCCCACACGCATGAGGCCCTGCTCACTTTTCTTCTTTTTTTCCTGACCTCTGCGCCTTAATTGAATCGAGTTATGAATACATTTGAAAAGTACCGCCCATTTTGAGAAAGCTCCGCCCACAGCACATGGGTCTCCTCCTTGTGGTTTGTTGACCCAATCCTCACCTGTGAACATTTTCCCCGGTGTTTGAACTTTTTCGAAGCGAAAATAAGATGGTTTACTGTTGGCACCGCCCACTCCGGCACATGCCCCGCCCCCGGTGGGCGGAGCTCCGCAGAGCTCATATGTGCTCTGTTAATCTTGTCCCAGGCTCCGCCAATCCCGAACTTGTCCCTGGATTATATATAGAAAGATTTGATGGTTTCACTGGTTGAGTGTTGCAAGATCAAAGTTTGCACGAGGTAATCAAAGCAAGGAATCTGAACCTGTCACGGTCTTGTTTTCCGTCTGATTTTCAAAAATGTTTATAAAAAACAATAACAATAATGCGAATGAACCGAAAGAGAACGAGGGAACGTATGTTAGAGATGGAAGGCGACGTGCTGATCAACCCTGAAAGAAGGACGAATGGATCGTCCTTCTGTCAGGGTTGATCAGCTTGATCAGCACGTCACCTTCCATCTCTAACATGGGGGTCAGCGACCTGACTGCACTTCAGCCTTTTTTGTGATTGACTAAAGTTATTTTCATCCGGAATCATCAAAATGTGGCTGATTTGCTGTCAATAGGGGTCTCATTGAAGACGTCGACCTCGACCGATCCAGCTGCATCAATTCCATGGACCCTTTCCAGTGTCAGGCCTTACTTAATCTTGAGTTCCCAGTATCAGTTGATCCATCAGTTAGCAGGAGAATCCATGCAACCTATGTTCAACTCATGTATGCAAAGTACTTGACACTTTGAAAATGCGATTTCTTGGACAATAGAGAGCATTTGGAGCTACTGGCACTACTGCCGATTTCTCAGATGACGAATAATGCTTTAAATGGGCTCGCCATCCAAACAAATAGTAAAATCTCAATCGGAAGTCGATTCGAAAGTAAATGTATATGAATAACGGAATAGAGGAGTGTATCGCATAGAGGCAGTAGAGGGTTCCTGAAAAAAAATGTAAGTAAAAAACAACAAGAAAAAGTATTACACTTCAAACACCATCCTTCTCGTTCTCATATGATCTCATATGATTACCTTGTATCTCAGAGGAAATTCAGAGCATGAATTGTTCAGTAGCTAATACTAGGCCCACCGGGAGTAAATGAATGGGAAAACCGAATAAAAAAGCCCCGAAATGAAATTATTAATTGAAATCGGAACGCACTCAATTTGAAATGCATTAACTAGGAACAAATAGGAAGCATAGTAACACCATTAACCATTACTTTATATTACTGACTGACTATTTCCTCAAAAAACGATTCACCACCGATATGATTTTGCAAATTATCCGAGAACCATGAAACGTTTTAGCAATCTCGCAAACCGGGACTCCAAGTTTTTTCGAAACGTCCCTTTGTTAAGTGCACGTCGTATCCAGTCTCTGCCTTTAGGTCCTCGAGAAAGGGTGAGAATCTACCGCTACGAGGAAGACTTCATTTGCCGTATACGCCACGTTTTTGTGTTTTTTTTCATCGAAGGAATATTGAGCGCCTACGCTTTCACTAATGAACTCACCCACAATACGTCATAGCACACAAGAAATCCTTGAGGAGTTATAGGAGGCTGTTCTAATCAGAATGAGCTGAGGTACTCGCTACTTGAATACCATTTTTTTACTCCTTCTACACTGTATTGAATACTGCACCACAACGGGCGGAGGTTGTGTAGTGCTGAGTTGCGCTCCGTCACACACATGATCCATGGATCAAATACGGATTGATATAAATCCGGTTCAACCAAATCCTCATCCCCCGGGTTTGGTTAGTTGGTGCCGCACCAGTCTGGAAGGATGTAAGCACTGACTTGTACGTATGTTCACTGCAAGTAACTGTGAAGACCCTATACGCATAAATCGAAACTACGACTCTGAATGGAAGTCGATCAAAGTCACAGCGCATCCCATAAGCGGTTGATTAACCCAAAAAAACTTTGTCACCGAAATTTTGTCACCGAAATCCAGAACACCAGAACTACCGACTGAAAAGCTGCCAAGCTTCTCTTACTTGGTCGTAACTAAAGAGATTCATTGAGACTCTGCTTCTGCGTCTAGCCTACCAGTGTTGCCTTCGTTTTATCAGATAGGTTTAATTTTCTAATTTTATAATGGAGAATGGAACACTATGAAGATTAACAATGGAGGCTGTGAAGAACATTTCCGAACCGATCTACATGCTTGTCACTGCAAAGCGTACCATGGTACGGACATGCTTGGTTTCTGTACCTTCTGAGCGATGAATTGTTGCATAAAGGGTTCTCCACTAGCTAAAAACCGTCATCACTTTTTAGGTGAAAAATTGAAAATATGTGGCTAAGGCAGATGTCTATCGAAAAATCTTAATTTAGTGCTTCTCATGTTCGAAAACGAGCTCAAGAGAGCTATAGGACATGCCACATGAACTGTGTTTAGAAACTTCGAAATCCTCGGCGAATCGGGAATTCCACATAATCACTGAGGAATTACAACGCATTTACTTTTTCAGCAACATAAGTTGCCAAAACGACACCGGAGATTCCAGACAGGATGGAACTCTAGACCTCTAATTCATATTTTTTCTTCGCCCGGTTGGCAAATAAGTCCTGCGACAAAATGGAGACCTTTTTTAAATCATTTCTAAATTATTTCATATCCATCAATTTTCGGAAAAGTGTTTACTAAAGAAGTCAACGACCTTCTTTTATCCATTGAGCCAATCACTGATGCCATCTCTTCAGGAGTGGGGGAGCTGTGACTCAAAGAAGTAATTGACTACCGTTGTTGGATCACATTAAGCTACAAATTTCTTCTCCACAACGGGATGCTCAAAAAGGGAGAGCACATGGTAGGTAAAAGGGGGAACACTTCAGGAGTAGGACTGATGAGTAGTTTGGAAAGAATCGGGATCGGTGAACTTTTGACGTGGGTCTAAAGCAAATTTTCGACGTGAGTTGTCCCTCTGTAGGGATCTGATTTAGGGTTTGATCGTCCTTCTCTAACCCCGTTTGCCAAATTAATTAATCATAAGGGCAAGCGATAGCTGTGTCCATCCAGTCTGCGTTTAGCAACTCATAGTGGATGAATTCCTTCAACATCCATCAAATTAGGGGACGATGCTTGCGTTACCCCGAAGGCTGGTATCTCCTGCAGTGAAGCGATCCAACCGATTGTTCACCGTCGATCGCTTAGCAGTGCTAGCATCGAATAAATTGCTGATATTTCGAGCATCTACACTCGCGTTTTTCTCTTGGCGTGCTTAGTAGAAGGTGATGGTCCGAATCGGGTGTTGTCAATTCATTCACCGTAATGCTCTAAAAGCCCACACGCGTGCCCTTATTTACTTATGTGTTAATTGCCTGAGGAATTTCCTACAAGTCTGTCACCCTTGCTACCGTGTTCACACTACTGATACAAATTTTCAACGCTTTAAATTTTTTGTCGCAGGACTTATTTGCCAACCTAATATTTTGAAGCAATAATTATTGATGAATAAATCATACCGACTGTCAATGTATTCATATCTGGTGCTTTCCATTCGTCCAAAATAAGTGCGAGATTCGGAATTGAAACAAGAAGAACGGAGACAAAGTCCAGAGAAAGGATCATACGTTGCCGTCGTAATTCATTACCAGTTGGTGCCTGAAATGCTATTCTACAGAACTCTTCCCTAACAATTTTTTGAATGCATCAACGATTTTTTCGAGCTTCTTGGAAGAAATGTGTTAGGTTCATTAACAAGTGCTACTCGACCATGTTCAAGAGCAGGCCTTTGACAAGAGAGAAACATTACGGAATAGGGAAAGAGAAAGAAATAGAATCGCCCCTGAAATCTAATGATAGAAAGTGGGATGCAGAAACTACCTTGGGATGCAAGAGCTACTTCACAGAGTCTCAGCCAGCACTTCAAACTTTACCTCTTGAGCTATTGAATGGTGCAAAGAAAACGGCCGCAAAACAGAATGCTTGAAGACCGTTTATCGCTTTTATCCTTTTGTTATTCAGAATATCAGTTTCTCAATTTATTCGCTCACTTACCAGAGTACTAACTAGAGAACTATATCTAGCTATAACTACCTATTCATCTGAGCCTTGTGTCATTCGATTACATAACAAGTTTAAAACCCTCTCTCTGTACTCGTTCGCCATACAGCACCAACCCCTTCCCTAACATCGATACCTTGAGCTAATCCTGCCCTCGATAGTCACAGAGAAAATGAAAAAAAAACTGGGAATTCTAGGTTGCTTGTCTTCGAAAGTAACAATGCAAGGTATATTGTTTGCAAGCGAAGTGTCGCCATGGCAAAATTTTGCGGGTTGAAAAATAGGCTCGTTCTAAAATTAGATCCCAACCTAGAGCAAAATCTACATGAAAGGAAGGCTAACTAATAACAACGATGAGTAGTTCCCATTCATTTTTGTCGTGATTATCATGCTATAGGTCTTCCATGCTTCTGTGTGCAACAGGTTTCCAATGGTGGAACACATTTTCCACGCAGGCAGCTTACTGTAGCCTACTGCACGCAACGGCACAAACACTAGGACATCTCGTCCAAATACCCCTCCATGCAACTGTTGTCGTCTCATTATCGTCCAACCCTAATTTTACTTTCTCTTGGAGCCTCACACTTCTCTAAATAGGTTGATTTTTGCACTTTCTTCGCCACTTTTAAATGATTACGTACTGTCGCTTCCATTATTCATCTCGAACTAGATACCCCAAAATAATCGTCAAACGGATACATTAAAGATTTTGATATGACCCACCCTTCTATTGTTGGACTTGCGGAAAAGATTCCATAGTACTACAAAGCAGAATATGTAAGTAACAGCTATTAGAGAAAAATGAACAGTGCCATAATAAATGCCCGTCGAATTCATCACTGCGCATATTCGATTCATATTGACAACAGGATTGGATAAGTTTAACGCAACAGCCAGAATAATGAAAAACTGAAAACAAATATTGTTAAATTTTTAGTAGTACAGAGTAATGGTGAAGTAAATTCAAAACTTTCAATCTGGTTTATCTATGGTTTACTTCCGTGAAAGTCTACAACGTACAAAAAGAAATTCACATCTAGTTTGCTTACTTACCAATGTCAACGAGCCTGTGAGCGCAACATAAATCTGCTTCTGGAACATTAGGGGCTGTCGTCTGTAAAAGGCCGCAAACTGCAGGGCGGCCACTCTATCTAGAGCCACAAACAGATGCAGAAGCGCCGGAATTTGTCCTGAAAATTTATTGGCCATTAGAGGTATTATATAGAAAACCTAGTTGATTCCCTATCACACAGCCAAGTCATTTCGGACTGCCTCCTTATTACTCAACTTTCCCTATAAAGATTCGGTGTGCTTGAATCAGTAAGTAACAGCGCGAGCAACCCACCCACGAGTGTTGCGGTTATGTGGTAAGTTGCTCTCTCTCATTATCTCAGGAAAAACTGTTTGGCTATGAAATACCTTTCACTTCTGATGAGTGCACCATAGCGAGATTCACGACCCGTTTTTCAAAATGGAATTGAGCTGGGGTCGCTGGCTCAACCATCCAGCCTAATTCTTATCGTACACAACTCAGTACAAGTATTGATTTAACGTGCGACTAATCGATAAGCATTCAAATCATGCACGTGTACTTAGTCAAATACAGTAGCGCTCAAAAGTCTTCGGCCAAATGCTTTTTCACTCGTACTTTTCAGTCATAACTCCTTTCCTACTGGATCTAATCAAGCGAAATTTCGATATGTGTAACATTGGTGTAGTGTGAATATTTACCACTATTAACCTGCAATCTGATCATGTTTCAGATATCCAAAAGGACTTGAACAAAAAATCAACTGCAAATACGAATGGTGGTCCTCTTAGGAGTCCTTCCCTTTTTGTCATGACTTAAGTGTACGAGCACTAATGTCGAACCCAGAAGAGAAGAAAAACATACATAAGGTCGGAGTAACTGCAGACGTCACAAACTTGCTTTCAGCACAGTCTACCAACGCCTCCCCTTCAGTGTGTGGATATGGCTGTTTTGCAGTCAAGTTGTGTTGGACAGTGTAAAATATGCTTCAGTTGAACATGTCAAAATTTCATGCGATTTGCTCCACTGGGAAAAAAGTTACGGCATGTTAAAATTAGCCGAATACTTTTGAGCGCTACTGTATGTAGAGGCTAAAGTAGCCCTGCTACTGCATTGAACAGAAAGGTAAACGTACCAGCGATAACCATCATCAAACCCCATGGGGTCCGTAATAAACATTCCATGCCGCTTACTTCTTGATAATAAAATCCTTGAATCAAAGCCGTAGTACGAAATGTGCCAGCCAACACGAATGAAAGACCATTCAACTGAAACTGCGCGTATTTATCCAATGGTAATATTTTTGCGTTTGACGCCATGCGATCTTAGGCAGAAAATTATTGTGTCCACAAAATGACTCTTACTAACCAGTACCTTGAACACCTTCATTATTCAAAGTACTATGACCATACAGAGATTTCCTCAGTTCAATGTCTTTTTGATCCTAAGCGCATTTCCTGTTTCTATTTTCCATCACTCTATCTTGGGAACTGATTTGTACCCATTTCATCCCCTCTCAGTATTTACGGAGATCTTTAGAAAGAATTGAGCGAGGACTTCTGGAGAGCAGCCAAGAACAGTGTAACGGCGACCCCACTGAAAACCGATGATAAAATTTCACGAATCCTAGATCATTTACTTTTGGGACCTGCCAAGTTACACTGTAATAAGCCATGCTACAATCCAACAACCTTTGAGACAGGGCTCCGAAATCAACAGTCAACTTGCCCTTTCTATCACTACCTCGAAAAAAAAAACACCGAAACAGCTCCCTTCAAGCAATCAAAGGATAGGGTTCCTCAAAATAAGCAGGGAAGATCCTGTGGCAAAAAAGGATTACACACGATACCGTACGTGCCAGAGAGAAGCTTCATTCTACTTGCCATCCTCACCGCCTTTCAACTGTACTCTCTTCCTCCTAGTTACTGAAAATTGCGTTCTAAGCATAGTCAAGTATATTTTCGCATTTTTCACCAGCTCAAAATCTCACCTAATCCCTTTGCAACAATCTTGAAGAGTAAAAATCGGAGTTGTACTTCGTTAAAAGGGTAAAAACTCAAAAACCTAACTACTTATCTGGTTTCACTCACGTTTGAAAAAAGAAACTAATAGTCCTTTTGATTAACAACTATGTGTTCATTTGGAAGACATGCCAATCGTTGCGCTCTCACAAATCTTTTTGTTGATTGCTTGGAAACGCTTGTCACTACGGTTCGCACGCACGCATATCGTTCAATCATTCTGCTCTCACAAATTATTCTTTTACTGATTGCTTTGAATGGCTGAACACTACGTCAGCAATAAATCCCATAAGCAATGAATAAAAACTTTCTGCTCAGTCGATTAGCAGCCTAATGAGGGTAAACGGTCTCTTGCCCGATGATTCCCCATATAAGGTCCCGAATAACGCTCTTTCTTAGAAACTCATCGAAGCTCAAATTTGGCCTCAATCAGCAAACGACATCGGATGATTCTGTTGCCTAGCTGAACAGGTAGGGCACGATTAGGCTGCTTAGTAGGGATGGGAGGCAGCCCACGGATTACCGTATACCTGCACGCCAACCAATTTGTCTTGGAATCACCCAGGGATATGTTCCATTCAACGTCCAAAAATAGGGAAATGGTGACAAATTCGGAATAAGAGGTCGTTTTATCAATAAAATGAATAAAAAGAATCCTTACAAAATCGCCGACTGACAAAGCCGAAAACATGACGTATTTCTTTCGTAACTCCTTCGTTGATAAAAATACAATAAGGCATATAAGACTTGAAATACAAGTTATCGCTCCGAAAATAGTATACAGAACGAATCGAATCTCAAGAGCGGCCTGAAATTAACATATTTACCATGCCGAGTTACTGTAGCAAGTAGTGCGTGGACTGCAAGTTACCATGAAATCGGCTGCTTGACGATTTATTGGTTATGCTTTGATTATGGGACAGCCAGTGGTCGCAGTCATGAAATTCACACCTCTTCAAACTATTACAACCATCATAAGTCGGTGGGAACACGGGCGGGGCAATCCGAAGGGAAGTTGAGGTGGCCACCCACTCACTGATAGCCTGACTACGGCTTCTGCGAAGTTACTCAGCGTTATGGCCTCCATTAGCTATGACATGTTCTACTTGAAACCATACGCTCGCTGTAATAGGCAACAGTTTACAGACCTGAAGGCCTGAAGTTTACAGAGAGAGGGGGGGGGGACTTCGATTGGTACAAAGAAAAGGACTGAGCCAATCCCTGGTTAGATCGCTTTCACGTTCCTCCTGTGCCCGAAACATGGTATGCCCCTATGAACGGTCAAAAATAAGATTAGAGATCCTTTCAAATTTCATTTATAATATGATCTGAACTATTACTTGACTATCATGACACCATATCTATCATACTGAGGGCATTTGAAAAATTCTCGGTGAAGGACAGTAGTACGACGACGAATTGGGATAGAACCAGCGATTTTGAAGTCTTCCAAATTTGCAAATTTTTCCGGAATCAGTCTACTTCCGTGGAGAGATGACGGGAAGAAGAGGGTAGTCAGAAATGGACATGCTGGAGAGTGTGTGAAACTGTAGCCTAGTTGAAACTGGAGATAGCCAGAACTTCTGAAAATTGGGCTTTGCGGTTTTCGTGATGCGGCGATAAACAGAAGACAGATGAAAGCTCTCCTCAAACGAATCTCTTCGATTTACTGGAATGAGGTTCGGAGCTTTCTGTTCTATACGGTAGCGGTGACCTTTTGATTTGGATGAATCAGGTCACAGTACAACATTTTCTTCGATTCTCGAAAGGAACACAGCAGAACCCTGTGGGCACTAATGGGCCATCTCCACTTTCGAAACAAGCGAACAAACAAGCGAACGACCGAGAGTATTGAGGGTGCGAGGCTTTCCTTCAGAAGAGCCATACTGTAGGCATAAGAGCGAATGCTGAACAGAGATCACCGTAGATAACAAAGCACACGAAGCAGAGATGTGAATAAAAGCAAGAATAAAAAATAACTCAACATAAAATCAAAGTAATTCAATAACAAATCAAAAGAAAACAGTGAAAATAATCGTCTCAATTACGGCGTTTTTATTTCCAAAACTACTTCTTAGCAATAGAAAAAAACTCACAAACAACATATGTAGGTCCGCCTTTCGTGAAGAATGATGTCAAATTCGATGACTGGAGTGAGCGAGAACTGCCCTAAACGTTGCTTTCACTATAAATTTACAAAAGAAAATTTGTAATTCGACGGAATGGAAGTGATTTACAAAGGAAGTGCAGGTTATCTAAATCCGGCAAAATACCCCAATTACTCTCTTTGAAAGAAAAAAGAAGAAAGAAACATAGCTGAATGCAACTAATTAGGACATCTGGTAAGAGGCGGAACTAATGCTCATTCCTGTGCCTAAGCAATAAGCCCAATTATATCCGTTTACCATATGATATCATGATAAATCACCCAGCACTTAGCCAATTTTCTTCGAAAGACGCCAACACCGAGGACGCTTCAACAGAGCTGAGCGACGTGATGATCTAACGCTTCTCTACTCCCGTATATCCCATAAAACTAAAAAGTAAAATTCCTGACTTTTTGGGTGGACTCTTGTACTTCCAGCTAGGTCAGCCTTGATGTGAATCAACATTCTTACTTGAAGCTGAACGTAATCTGGGCCCAGCCCCCTCCCCTTCCCCCTTCGATTGGGCCAAAATGATCCGGACTTCCTAAAGGGTTGCCCTTTCTCAACCTCTCGACTATCACTACCACCACCAGCTTTTTTTCGAGTAAAATAGTTCATCTATCATTGTACTCGAATGATCCATTGAAAATAGAATGATGCAACTCTTTTTTGTATGCACGATGTTTCCCGGATACGAGTTGCGCAACCCGTTACCGATTTCATGTGGATTTATCAGGCCATGAATCAGAGCGAGAACGGAAAACTACAGAATAGGAGAAAAAGCAAAAAAGCTTTTCCTCAGTCACACATGAGAGTGACGAGGGATTGACTTGATCCCGAAAAAAAAAATTCCGGGAAGGAAAAGTACAAATAGTCACGGATTTTTTCCCACCACTATGTATGTTCGCTGTAATTAAGTGGTGGCATAAAAAAAGTAGCAAAATCAAGAGCAAAATGTTCTAAGGCTCGAGTTCCCGCTTTCATAAGTTTGCGGGTTAGTAACTTACATTGACAGCTCTTTCTATCTTTGAGCACTAAAACTAAAAGACCCAAATATTTGAAAACGGCCGACTAAAAAACTACTTTAAAAAAACGAAAAACGATTCTAGATCGAGTTCCAAAATATTATTTGATGTATTGCAGCATCGTCGTCATTACAATACTAATTACCTTCAAAAAAGTTTTCTATTAGTTCTCAGGTTAACATTCATCTTGATCCTGAAGATCGACTGACTCGTTTTCGTGAGATTCCGCTCATTTGATTGTTTGGGACTCTTGAGCGATTCATTGGCCATGGGTTAAGATGACTGTGAATAGTGGTATGTCCGTTAAGTGTTACAAGTGAAGGATCTGAAGGCGTGAGGGAAAAAGATCTTGTCAGGGAACTGTTTTCTGCTTCCCGTTAGTATGGCTTCATACATGCTCTGCTGCTGCTGGTTAGAACGGAATTCCATCCAGCTTTACATACTCCCTTTGATGTAATTGGAATGCTTTACTTTTTCTTCAGCCTTCCTTGAAAGTTCTTCATAGATCGAGCTGTTACTTTAGTTAAGCACATCTCTGATTGTGAGCCATAAAATAAATTATAAACCAATCCACAGGACGCCCACAACCAGATGCAACAACGCAAGCCCTACCGTACACCCTATGACCATTTTACTGCGTTTTTCATTCCTCTTTGCCCGCCTTGGATGGCACCGGAGCGGTGGTGCGTGCCGTGATCGGCACCGGAGATGTGGTGCTCGCCATGGACGACACCGGAGGTGCAGTGGACGACACCAGGGCAGTGATGCCCGCCGTGGACGCCAGCCACCGGAGGCGGTGGTGCCCGCACTTGGCGACACCGAAGATGTGGTGCCCGCCGTGGACGACACCGGAGGTGCAGTGGACGACGCCAGGGCGGTGATGCCCGCCACGGACGACACCGAAGGTGCAGTGGACGACGCCAGGGCGGTGATGCCCGCCACGGACGACACCGAAGGTGCAGTGGACGACGCCAGGGCGGTGATGCCCGCCACGGACGACACCGAAGGTGCAGTGGACGACACTGGGCGGTGGTGCCCGCCATGGACCCTCCGAAGATATGGTGCCCGCCGTGGATGCCAGCCACCGGGGGCGGTGGTGCCCGCCGTGAACGGCACCGGAGAGGTGGTGCCCGCAGTGGGCGACACCGAAGATGTGGTGCCTGCCGTGGACGCCAGCCACCGGAGGCGGTGGTGCCCGTCGTGAACGGCATCGAAACGGTGGTGCTCGCCATGGACGACACGGAGGTGCAGTGAACGACACCAGGGCGGTGATGCCCGCCGTGAACGGCACCGGAGAGGTTTTGCCCGCCGTGGACGCCTCCAAAAATGTGGTGCCCGCCGTGCACGACACCGGAGGTGCAGAGGACGACGCCAGGGCGGTGATGCCCGCCATGGACGACACTGGGCGGTAGTGCCCGCCATGGTCGCCCCCGAAGATGTGGTGCCCGCCGTGGACGACACCGGAGGTGCAGTGGACGACACCAGGGCAGTGATGCCCGCCGTGGACGCCAGCCACCGGAGGCGGTGGTGCCCGCAGTGAACGGCATCGGAGGCGGTGGTGCCCGCCGTGAACGGCACCGGAGAGGTGGTGCCCGCAGTTGGCGACACCGAAGATGTGGTGCCCGCCGTGGACGACACCGGAGGTGCAGCGGACGACGCCAGGGCGGTGATGCCCGCCACGGACGACACCGAAGGTGCAGTGGACGACGCCAGGGCGGTGATGCCCGCCAAGGACGACACCGAAGGTGCAGTGGACGACACTGGGCGGTGGTGCCCGCCATGGATGCCTCCGAAGATATGGTGCCCGCCGTGAACGGCACCGGAGAGGTGGTGCCCGCAGTGGGCGACACCGAAGATGTGGTGCCTGCCGTGGACGCCAGCCACCGGAGGCGGTGGTGCCCGCCGTGAACGGCACCGGAGAGGTTTTGCCCGCAGTGGACGACACCGAAGAAGTGATGCCCGCCGTGGACGCCTCCAAAGATGTGGTGCCCGCCGTGGATGACACCGGAGGTGCAGTGGACGACGCCAGGGCGGTGATGCCCGCCATGGACGACACTGGGCGGTGGTGCCCGCCATGTTCGCCCCCGAAGATGTGGTGCCCGCCGTGGACGCCACCGGAGGTGCAGTGGACGACGCCAGGGCGGTGATGCCCGCCATGGACGACACTGGGCGGTGGTGCACGCCGTGAAACGCATCGTAGCGGTGGTGCCCGTCGTAAACGGCACCGGAGAGGTGGTGTCCGCCGTGAACGGCACCGAGGCGGTGGTGACCGATGAGGACGACACCGGGGCAGTGGTGACCGCCGTGAAGCACCGGAGAGATTTCCTTGACATAAAAAGAGTCACTAGGCCTTTTTTAGAAGACTTTGCTCATAAAGATTGGGGTTCTTCCCGAATTCTCACGGCGAGCGGCAAAGGTCACGGGGCGGCGATCCTATCCTTCCACTGGAAATTCAAAAGTTTCCCTTCAAGGCGCACGACTGCGCGCGATCGGGTGCGACGAACGCGACGCCGTTTTCGGGGAGGAGATACCGGACCCTTAAAATGGTGGGCACATGCAATTGAATTGTTAATAGCAATAGAATGAGCTCGTTTTACTTTCTCACGGATTAGAGTTCTTTCAGCCAATCACTATAGTAACTTCTATGTCGAGCATTGCTTTTGACTTCATAACCGCGGCACTGTGTATCCAGATCAATTAATTGATTAATTATAATAATATGATGCGCGCGTTAGCGTGTATAGCCCAACTTGTATGTAATAAATAGTCGTACACCTCTTGGGAACTTAGCTCAGTTTTCTGACTCATGGGCGTGGCTTGGCCATCAACGAATCAGCGTTTTGCTACGGATCCAATGTGGGACTACAAAACACAACTGGGTGATCATTGGTTTGTACCGTACCTTGGGTGCACATTATTCATCACCTAGTTGTTTTCTGGACTTCCACTTTGCAGCCCAGTAGACCCTGCATGGCAAGTAGACAGCGCATTTTCAAGAAGTAAGGTAATGATTAACGCAAAAAAGAGCAGCAGACTGAGAGCAGGTGTCATTTGCCGGCGGATTGTGTTTTAGAGCGATTATATGAGGGGATAAGTGCTATAAAAAAAGCCGGAAATCAAAAGGTGATTGATGGCTCGAGCCTAATAGGCAAACTAGGAGGATAACGAGTAATAAAATGTCCTCGCGTACGGGTGGGAAGGATGCATGTACTGGGACTTCAGATTGCAAATCCTGTGGACTTACTCAAAATCGTATACATAAAAAATACTGTTTCTAAAAAGATACAAGACACCTACAATGGTTAAAAGCATTTGTAGCAGCCGGCTAGAAATTCATATGACGTCCATTGGTCAAGAGAACGACGCATGAAGCTTTCCCTGGAATGCACGATCTCTTTGAATTCACAACTACAAATGCAGTAATGAATCATTATGTAGTATGGGTGGAGATGATGTAGTGCCAAGTGGCGGACTACCACATGCAAAATCCAGAGATCGAATCCCTTACGTACCCACTCAGGCTAACCAAGCCATCCATCGCTCCAGAGCCAATTGATTCTACCACTTTCGTCTAGGACAGTGTAAGCATCGACTTGTAAATCGGCTGGACACCGCAGTTAGACCGCATATGTACTCATTCAAACCCTTCCACGATTCTGAATGGAAGTCGAATCTCTAGGCGCATCCTCGTGTACTCATTCAATGCCAAAACCCTCCGACTTCATGGAGATCATGTCTACCATACTTATTAATATCCTCATGCATTAGTAACCAATTGAACGCGATTACAATGCCCCTAGGCAGCAGCTCTCCCATTAACATAGGTATGCATGCCAATCCCGCAGCAAATCATTGGAAACCATTTTTTTCCTCATCGAAACCTTTACTTGCAACGCATCTAATATGTACATAATAGCGGCGAAACGGAAGTCTATAAAATGTCTTTTCTCCCTAATGACTTTTTCATTCCTGCCATAAAATCCTAGGAAAGTATTCTTGCCATTCCAGGCAGTCTCAGTCCGCTCAAATTACCGAACCATGAATGTGTGGTATTCGGGCGAAATTCGGAATGTCGCAAACGCCACCTATTTTTAGGGATGTTTGACCTTCTCTACTTACTCTTGTAACTGAGCGGAAGAGAGTTGAACAGGTTTTCATGATTATTGTTCTACTAAACTTGACTTTTCCACAAAAAGGTAGCTAATTCTGTCTAGAAATTCTTGCGAAGTACGCAGCCTTTCTGTTTGAGCATCAGTGAATATTGTTGTTTGTTCACTCTTAAAAATTTGTGAAGCTTAAGCAAAACTAACCACTCAAATCGGTTGACATATGCTCAGCATATGATGCTATCTGTACGAAGGATGAAGGATAAAGGGTAAAGTCTTTGACGTTTATCATCTCGTTTCTGGGATGCGCTCCGCAAACATTTTCCAATCAGAATCATACTTCCGTCTTGAATGCAGGTGTGGATTATACAATGACTTGCGATGGCCTGGCAATGTAAAAGTCAGGACTGCGCTATCTTCTGAGACACTCGGTCTGGTACCAATGAAGCAACCCCGCAGGAGCGGAAAGCTTGGTTTGCCTGGGTGAGCGTCATTACTAGATTCGATCTCTGGACCGTGAGTATGTGGTAGTGCAGCTCCTGTTATAGAACCATAAGTATGCCTTTCCACAACCTCCAACATGGTCATATAGTTGATTAAATGAGTTCGGCCAATATACTACGAGTACATATTAGTATATTTTAGTGTGTAGGTGTATAACACTAGTACATACTAGATAGTAATGCTCAAAGTAGAGTGTTAATCCAAACAAGGTGAACTCTTTCAAGTATTATGTGATTCAACCCCAAGCTATTCTCAGTCCCTCGGTCTTGCCAAAATCATCAAATTTGCTATCGATATATTTTCAAAGGTTCTCCTGATTGCTGGCCGAAACCAAAGTGAAGGGAGAATGTAAAAACGAAAACGGTAAAATGGAATGTGAATAAACAACCATTGTACACATCCCTTCTAATTCTTAAAATTGAACGATTACATCTTTGATATATCTTCTGTGGGCACCCGCTTCAAAAAATTGTTTTCGACATTTTAATTTAGGGAAAGAACGATGATACCCTACACACAAGGCACGGCATATAAACCGGAATTCAGTTTACTTCTGCAAATTGGTGAAAGATCGAGTGCCACATTACCTGAATCAGAAAGAGAATGATCGGGTGCCGCACTTTGCAGGAGCAATCAACACATTATGCTCCAGAATGAGCATATTCTGATGGAGTTTTCTCCCGTAGTTACGAATGACTGGCCATAACCACAAGCAAATGTTCACAACCCACCAATCGGGGGCAGACTAGCCCTGTCTGGCTTCATCTCCAGTCAACCCACTGTGTAATCGTTAATTGATGAGTTTGTCAAAATCAACACCACGCTTTCAAAATGACTAGTTGTGCTCCAGAGCCAGGAAAGACAGTCTTCCTCAATCTTCTCCCTGATGTCTTTGCCACGTGAAAAACAAGATCATTACAGTTTTCTTAACAAAATGAATACTGTAAGTTCTATCTAAAACAATTTCCTGAATCATAAAAGTCTTGTGGGATGTTCGCCGCTATTCCAATGAGGAAAGAAAAAAGAGGAAATGACTTGAACCAGCCATGTTTTGCACGAATTCACGAGCAACTGCACAACACTTTATCTCAAGCCCTCACTGTTACAAAAGGAGAATCCGGATGGGTTGCGTGCGTTACTGTTGAATCGTTCCAGTTACTTCATCAGCAACATAAAAATTCCTGGACAATTATGCTAGTGACTCATAATGACAAATGAAACCATTAACGGAACACTTAGAAGTTACTGAAATGTAGCTATCTAGTTGCTTTGCAGTAATTGGTGAGAGTCTCATTGTCAGTGTACTTTAGACTTGAAATTAACTGATATAGAAACCCAACCTTCATCATTAATTCGTTTTCTTGACATAGGTGTTGAATTGACGATAGGCATCATTTCCCTTCAAATGATCCTCGCTCAAGTCATCTATGACCTTTTCTTCTCGGGAATCGGTTTACTGGTTACAGACTTGAATGGGAAGTTGAGAAAAAGAAAAAACTCGACCGGTTTTTGTACGACTACACACTAAATAACTCTACAACTCTCAGAGAAAGTACACTGTCTGATGCAATTCTATAGGTTGATCAGAAAGGGCAAAGTCGGTCCGCCAATATGTACTCCTGGAATCACCTACAGAAAAATTTATCTTGCCCCTGTTCTAAACTGGTGTTTGCATTTTCGATTAAAATAAATCTGTCTTCATTCCTTACGTGAATGATGCTGATCAATGCCGTAATGGGATGCGCCCTGCATTCGACTTCATTCACGAACGCAGTATACAGCGTATTGAATGCGAATGTGTTGAGGTGACCAGCCATGTACTCCAAGATAAGTGCGACACTAATTGCCTGATCCCATGGTGTAGAAGAGCTTTTTCGGCCCAGGCATGTTTCGATGCAGAAGTTGAAACCCGGGCTATATGTTTGCGATAGTGCGCCACTTTCCACTACACTACATCCCTTCACGACTTATAAGTGCACCACTGCTCGTACCTCCTCAAAATTCTCTCATTTTTCACCTCTCGGAAATTCCTTCACAATATAGGGACGAAAGACCGACATTAACATGTGTGAACCGCCAGACATAATAGAGCATCCTACTTCCTCTGCGGAAATAGAGCATCCCACTTCCCATGCGGAAGTTCTGCACAACTAGCACGATAGGTCTCCCCTATTAGTTGACTTCCTAATTGCTCAGTTCCAGTACGGAAACGGAAATTAACACTTTTTATGGGTAATGCGTTCAAATGAATGGGTGACCGCTAGGAAGGATAGGGCAAGAAATGCACGCATTTCTGTCTTTTAATGAATCTTTAACGTTCGCGGAGAAAACAGTTTAGACATTTACTCGAGTAGTAACCTTGTGGAATGTGGCCGTACATTACATTACAGAAGTTTTTTGATAAGTTAATAACCTTGTGCAAAGCGGTGTGTTCGGCGGAGAAGAGAAGCGTCAAGGTCAAATTTCATCGGTTTATGAAGAAGGGGAACTGACAACATGAAAAACTACACAAACCCGGTTCGCTTTTGAAAACGTTAATTACGAAGACAATTAACCGGTCAACTGTTGGAGCAAAAGTCGAAAGTGTCAGTCAGTATCACATCAAATAAGTAGTCCAAAGTTTATTTTACTGAGGGTGAACGCCACAAGCTCAAAATCGAAAACTATGGAAAACTCTGACTGGCTCTATGGCTTTTGAAAAGAGGATGGATCGCACTACTGAGCAATCGCTATCCTTTCCTATTAGTAAATTCTATTATTTACCAGTTAGTGATAAGAAAGTTACTTTTTTTAGCGTTGACCGATACTGTTTTGAAAGTGCCCACGCATTTGATCTCTACTCCAAATCGTAGAGGCATTTGAGAGGGCATTTGGCTTAGCGATGTCTAGCTGACACACAAGTAAGTGCTTTTAATCTGTCGCAAAAGCTAGTTCTTAGTCTGGTACATGAAGCTAGGTACTAGTCCGAATTGATCAATCTCACTGGATTGCGTATCGCACTGAACATCGTCTCAAATCCACTAATAAGTTGGAAGGGTAATGATGTAAGTTAAATCTTTAGACAATACTGAATGTGTTCCTTTCATCTCAGTGGATGGTCGTGCCCAATTTACACAATCATGCGACCCAGAGGGAACCATGGTTATGAAAAGAAACGCTTGTAGGAGCCACGACAACTGAGTTGAAGTTGCGGCGGATCCCAAAGCCGCGGACGTCGCTACCAATTACTAGTGAAGTTTCCGAGTTTCTGCCTTCCAATCTTCTGGAGGAATACGGGTAGCAAAGAAATTTCACATGCCTGCTTGCGATCCTTTCAACAACCATCAATTGAATGTTCGGCACTATATGACTGACAGCCTCGAGTTCTGTTTCCATAACTGACAGGCTGATTGTCTTCGTAATAATCGTTCCTAAAAGACGACCAAGACTGTATACTTTCTCAGGTTGTTTCTCATCTTCTTCTACTGGATTCTATCAAGTTTTGAGTGTGCTAAAGATGTAACTTGTCCATGCAATTTAACCCAGCAATCATTTTTATGTTTTCAACAACTAGGTAATTTTGCTGAGGAAAAAAGGCAGAGAACAAAAAGTACGCCAATTTAGCGGGTACCGGACTTTCACAAAAAAAAAACCGCCAAGAACACAAGCTAGTTGCCCTCCTAGCAATTAGGTCCACCTGTCATATTTGACATAGACTTGAAACGAACATTTCCATTTTCAATTCAGAAAGTTGTATCCATATTGGGTTCTAAAAAAGCTAGGTGCAAGGTAACAAAGCAAAAGTCAAGCATGTGTTTTCAGAAAAAAAAAGAAACTGAAAATTGAACCTTTTCTCCTAATTACTAGCCAGAAGCGTTGTCAATAGATTATCTTCATGAGCATCGGATCAAACCTCACGTAAGACAATTTAGGTGACGAGGGCTCAAATTTTCCTGCCTTCCTCTCTTTCTCAAGCCGAATATTGCCCTTCGAAGAGCAATTCCCCATACTCGCATCAAAAACTTTGCAAAAATGCCACGGATAGGTAGGTAGCTTAGCGATTGTTAAGCATGAGACTTCGAAGCATGGGAAAGTCACAAGCAAGAAATCTGCAGCAGCTCAACTCCAGGTAAATGCTCGATTATATATCGTTGCTAACATTCTGGCCATAGAACTTATGTTCGTATTGCGAATGTAATCGAACCTTTTTTGGACTTATAACATTTTGAATAATGGACGGTCTAGTCAACAGCTTCAAGTAGTTACAGTAAGAAACAGTAATCAATCTAAACAGTGATGACCAAAAACCTACGCCGCTGGAATCATGCTTTTCAGCAGGCCCAGAGCCCCAAGGATAGCGATTTGAACGGAAGCTCAAAGGTTCCCAACGATACTGTTGAACCCCTGTTCATTCCACACTATCAAAGTCAACAAGTCTACACTCCTTGGAAAACAATTACTGAAGTTGATTGACAGCCTGAAATTACAAAAGAGTTTTACCTGGCGGAAATCGGGGAGGCGAAAGTCAAAAACATTCGACACTGGAACCGTATCATTACTGTCCTTGTCGATTACTGATTCGTGCTGTAAGTACTTGAAACTGCTAACCAAACCATACATTACACAAACTGTACATTATTCAATATACTGGAAAATTGAAAAAAAAACTTTTGATTGTATTTGCAATG
This sequence comes from Haemonchus contortus, assembly GCA_000469685.2. Lineage (NCBI taxonomy): Eukaryota > Metazoa > Nematoda > Chromadorea > Rhabditida > Trichostrongylidae > Haemonchus > Haemonchus contortus. The sequence goes on from LS997562.1 coordinate 40,762,881, forward strand.
AGAATATTCGTTCTATGAGAAGAATGAGCATTGCTATATAATTCACCAACCGTTCACCCAGAGTTGGCTGCAACAGATCCCCTTGTCTTCGAAACTTTTCGCTCTCTGAAACCTCACCGCTGAGCAACCTTTCGCCACCTATCCATAACATTTTTGCAAATTTTCTAATTTGAACATCGAGTGGTGCCCCTGGAAGGGCAATATTCACTTCGAGAAAGCGGGGAAGGCAGGAAAAATCAAGGCTTCTTCGCATGAGGTGTCCTAATTGGGACTTGGTCCGTTGCTCATGCGGCTAATCAACTGATCAACTCTCCGGGTCACTGAGTCGTACTAGGCGCAGAAGTCAGGTGACCAGAGATAACCACCTCTCTGGTCAAAAAAGCAGATATTTTTTGGAATCATTTCTACTTCTCAGTTCGACATACGGAAAATTCTGCTTAATTAAATGTTTTGTTACCAAGCTATCAATAAACAAAGGCAGGAGTGGCGCTGAGACTTTGAAGCTAGCATTTCATTTCCTGCTTTCCCGAAATATACAATGAAGAAGTTGTGGGTTGCGCCTGCACTTTAACAGATCGTGTTTCAAACCCATATCTGTATGGGCGCTGCTTCGACACTGATGAGGAACCATTCTTGACCAACTTTTCTTTATCTGAAAGGTTGCTCCCTCATCAAAAGTTATTCGGGCAGTCATCTTCCTCGTAATCATCGAGAAATGGAATTCCGGGCCATTTAGACGTCAAAACAGATCTTATCCGCTAGAATTTCAGAAAATATCCGACAAGTTATGCTCCGCATATACCTGTAGACATGAATATGCTTTACTAGAAGCCTCCATAACTCGTTTTTCACGCCTGACAACCCTTTCAGAAAGCAAATTGTCCGGAGACGCTTGAAACGTTACACAACACATCTTGAACGGCCCCTCAAGCGTACCTTCATCCTTCGCTTGTGAGTTACGGTGGGTTTTTTTCAAGCACAGATCCAGCATAGAATCAGAAGGGAATCCAAATCTGGTTGGAATTTGAGAGCGCATTTAAGCCCAACCGGCCAACAGCAACTATCCTTCGCTTCGAAGATTTTTTTGGTTCCTATCTGCATGAAAAACTTGCTCCCCTTCTCAGGCAAGGAGAAAATGAAGGTTCAAGCCCTACAGCAGGTTTTTTTCGCTTTCGCACAGCACAGGAAATCTTGCACAACGAACCACCCTAAGAATGCACAGAACATCCAGCCCATTGACGAGAACGAGTTCAACATAAAGGTCACGCTAGAGAATAAGATTCATCTCAGAAAAATCTCAATGACACGGTAGCATTGTTAATGCGACTGCCAACAACGCCGATTTCACTAAAAAATGAAGCTCCCGAGTATTAAAAGACGTTCTGCCGTAGGTCGCCCCTCGTCCAGTTCGTAAACCAGTCTCACTTCTTCAAAAATTACTGTCATCCCGCCAATACTTAAACTTCCTCCCAGATTACAACAGAATCAATCTACATTGTCGTCTATTCAATACAGGGAAGACGGTACCACCTACAGCCTCTCTGGTAATCAGCCGCCACGACTAGCAACGACTACTGATCCCTTGTCCGAGCAGAAAAAAGGATTGAGGGTGAGTTAACAATTCTTAAACCTAGTCATAAGTAAGAGCTCGTGAGTAACTAACATTTGCTGGGGTTCATTTAATTGACACATTTTACAATGGTTGAAACTTACCCATAGTCCGCCATGGCTACTGCGTTTACTACTAACGGGCTGATAGAAGAGCACCAGATACTCTTTCTTTCGCTCTTCTACTTTCCTTGCAATCACTGAAGCCTAAAGCGTGATTATGCCAAAGGTTCGCGAGGCAATAAGACTTTTACCAGACTGAAGTCTGCTTCGGGTTATAGGCAAATTCCTTTGACTGGTGCGGATCGTATTGCTTCGTTCTAGTACTGACGATCCCATTCTCCACGACCTGAATGGAATCCACATTCAATAAAATCAGCCATACTAAATTAGCATAAGTGCCTGTGCTGAATCACAATCTCTGACTATTTCACGTGTGGAAGATGCCGGAAATGCCCTACAAATGGCCTAAGGGACGGCCACGGCTAGTTCCCACTACCTATAGATACGCTTTTAAGCGACTGTCCGATCTGAATCCCAGAACGGGATTGATGAGTGTTCCTCCCTCCATCCCCGGTCTGTTACAAGGTCCAAGATCCAGAGGTTGGAAATTGCGAAGTTCTCCAAACTACTCAATCAGAGGTTAATTCTCAATCATCATCGTGTTAGCACGAATAACAATAATGTAATGAGGCTGGGGTAATGGGGTAGTGAATAGCGCTCGCAAGGATGTTGAACAATCCGGGATCCATTCCCGTATTACAGTAACCTACAGTATCCAGTCAACTCTCTCTTGTTATGTATGAAAGTCAAGTGAGCGAAACGGCTCTCTGGTAGTGGTGAAACCTTGGCGAAGTTGGCAAAAGAAAATACCACTGCACTATTGGGGTCAATGTCAATGAGAACGTATGTACGGTAAAAAACCGTACAAGGTAATGTAAAATTACTTCACAATTCCACTTAAACGTAAATTAAAGACAAGAATGACTAGGAGAGCTTCTCCGAACTCTATCAACCCTGCCATTAATAAGGCGCATCCCACATTCTTGGCCAAGAAAAGCTTATTCAATCGCACATTTGAATGATGTGGTACCCAATTCCTCAAGTCATTAATCCAGCTGTTCAACACCGGTTGCTCCTTTTTGAAGCAACAGGAACCGGTGTAGATGTTAAGGCAGCTGTGGTTTAGAAAAAGCACAGTTGACCACTTGAACATGGACCAGCGTAAGATACCCCGCTGGTTGGCTTCCTGATCAAACCATGACGACACACCTCTCAGCGGAACAGTCTAGCCGTACGTAAAGGAGATCGGGCATCGCTCTATGACTACTGTTAATAAGGTGCCTGAAATTATCTCAAAGCCTATTTGAAACCAAGCAGCATCAACAGTAGGGAGATAAGAGACGAAAAATGTCAGGAAACGCTAGAAACGTCCCCGAAACCTTCGCTAAGCCTTACTTATATTTGGTCGTCAGAATCGGTGCTGACACTATGTACCTGATCTTTCAAACACAATGAATGCAGCACTCGTGACTGGTATCATCGTTGGAGCGAATGGGCGAGGACTACTGACTAATCCTGTGGCTAGCGCTACTTGTACTGTCGACCTGCCTTTGCTTCACTCAGTCAATAGAGTGCATGGTGTCTCACGCCTTTCGTTGATACCTTTCCTTACTTCTGGTTTTGTGAGTAGTTCTTGATGATCGTTCCGAACGAGATCACTTTTGACTCCTCATATCTTACTTCATAGCATTGTAATATTTCCGTTAGACTGAACTTCACACGGTAAAAAATGACCTTGTTCGATTCCTAATCGACGTCATCGTTTCTTTAGAAACAGTTTCTTTAGAAACAGAAAAATTCGTAGCAATTATGGCTCTTGATCGAGTACCGCCTCAACCTGTCGAGCATCGGGATCATTCAGCGAATAGTTACAAAATACTCGAAATTTTTGTTTCCAAAGAAACGGTCACACCGAACTTCAAGAACTTCCAGACGAACATTAAGATCAATCAGACGACCTTACTTTTTTGACGTGTTGGACTCCCTAGAAGCGAATACCTATGAGCAACATAACTTTGAAACATTTTTCCTTGGTTGCCAATGTTCTCATCATAACCCTCGCATAGCCGTCTCCACAGTAAAAGATGTTACGGTAACGAACATGAGGTCTTTGTAGTATAATGAACTAGTGCGGTAGATGGAAAACATGGATTTCGACTTTAGTCCTCTTCAAGGAGAAACGTTTTGTTCATAGAAAATCTGACGTTCCCAGATTCCATGTCCTGACTGAAGAATCGCGGGTATTTGGAAGAGTTTCATTGACTCTGGCGGACGTCCCAAGAAAACGAATGAGAACCCCCAACAACTAGTTTTGGCCACGTTTTCTGCTTTTCAGTGAGATCAACCGACCATCAGTAGCCGATGGCATGAATTTTATGAGAATCGAACCTCAGCAAAAAGCCCCAAAAGCTGACGACAGGATCGTCAAAGGCCCTTAAAACTACCGAATACTTATTCATGGGTGCTCCATGTAGAAGGACAGCTTATCTGAAAAGCTGCCTAACAAAATAAAGTTATCACCACCATAAGCGATGGAAATGCAATGTTTGTAATTGATATTCATTACAGCTCTGAAAATCCAAGTTTCTTTTCACGCAGATAATGCTTTCCTTCAGAGATACAGGTAGAGAGGATTATGCGCTCTGCAACAATCACACTTACCGAAAGTGCCCGTGTCCGGCTTAGATTGAGGCAATGAAACCCAAATTCGCGATGACTCATGCGAACGAGCGACTTCAAATAGCCAGGATAGGGTTCCTTAGCGCTACCCATTGCGCATTTAACCACCTGTTAGCCCTCTTCGGATTTCGTCGGCTTGTCGCAGACGCAGGAGAGCACGCCATGCCCTTCGGGTCTTCTAGTTGGTCTCCACGTTGTACTCGTTCGACTCCACTTTAACAGTCTAGCCCCAGCTCGTTGTGGAACTCACTTTCGTTGCAATCCCATTTCACATCTGCGATACCAAGAAGCTGACATGAGGCTTTCAATTCAGATTAAGAAAAAGATAGATGGTAGATTTCAAACAGATGACATCTAGGGTATGTGAGAACATAAGCAAGTAGCATATGCATCGGTCCCAATTAGGACCGGATGAAATTCGTTCCCACGTAAGAGGTCGATGAATTGTACGTGAGCAAGAGGACTCTTTGGAACCTTATCCATTCATTGCTCTCACAATCAGGGGTAAGAGTTTGTACGCTGCTTAACTTACTGCTATCGACAAGTCGAATTCTGCTGAACAAGACCCAACTAGTATTCTTCCGCTGAGATATTCCTGCGCACCCGAAACTAAGTTTCCAAAACAGAATGATTCCAATCAATCAACTTGTTTTAAGAAAAGTCCTTTATGCACTTCGAGCGTCCATGCCAAAGCAAATGAATCATGGTTCAGGCTTTCAAACGCGATTCAACTGACATTAATTGAAAACACTACCAAAAAACGACTAACCAGTCCATAGCAAGTCCAGAATGAAATACACATCACACTTCTAAATGTCCAATGTCCGCAAGAGCCATTAAAATCATAGCCCAACATAGATATCTCGATATTAAGCGACTAAATCGGCGCCTGTATTCATTTCTTGAAATCCAATTTCTTATGTTACTCTGAAATTGAAAGAGATTTTACCTCAGAGCTTACGTCTTTCAAGAGAAGCGCTGGGAGCATGAAGAAGCTATGGCGGGACTCTTTGAGTGACTTAGTGACAGCTTTTGCATCTCTTCCATAGCATTTATTCCTCCCTTTGTTCGGAATAGTTGATCCTAGCTATTTACAATATCCAACAGGTGGCTGCAACATTCTTATGATGAGGTCTGCCACTGTATGTACTCTTAAAACGCTGTCTGCAAAAGATGATTAAGTGTTCGGCGAAGAAGAACGTCGGCAGATTTATGGCGTGGCCGGTGTTCGACGAAATAGGAAGCCTGCCAGACACCATAAGCAAATTTGTTTGCACTAATGATTTCAACGGGGCCTACGTAAGCCATGATTCAGCCTTAATGCCATTGCCTAGGTAAATTGCAGGAATTCGCTTAAAAAGGACCTAAAAAGAGCAGGAAGGTTCTTTCCCTGCCCCACCAAAAAAGGATACCAGCCGATTTCGATCAATAACCACTTCATATGCTTCTCGAAGTATTTACTATTTACCCATAAGAAATCTGCTTAAATGTTTATCTGACGTTCCACTGGTCTCAACTATGATTCATGGTGCCCAAACTTTCCATCTGAAATATAAGTATCTAGTTAGAGGGATAGATAGGTTTTCTAGACCAGTAAATTTTGGGGATAGCTTGTTCGATGAGCGAAATCAGGGCTATAAATCACTACAAGCGTCTTGGTGATGCGTCTAGCCACCTCAGTTCTCGAACTACAGAAAGGCACGATTCCAGTACCTTCGGAAAAGTATGGTTCTAAAGCTTCCCGAAGGTCAGAACAGGAACGATTTTTTCGACCCCCCCCCCCACTTCCTCTGAACTTTTTTCCCAGCAGTTTTATGAATAAACCTCGTCGTTGTTTCTGCTGATGTCTCTCCAATAGAAATCCATGAGAGTGTAGATCTCCTTGAAGGGATAGGAGCAATCTGGTAAAGACGGACTCATCCTTATGTAACCAAAACCACTTGATTCGCTTCCTCTGAGCAAAAACATGGAGTGGAGAACGGGGATTCATAAAAACCCACACCCTACACGCTTTGCTGTCTCAATAGTTTATTTTTATGGGGCAATAAATACTCGTTAAACGAAACGACGCCCGGATTCTTTCAAGAATGAAACTATTCTTAGGCGATTCTCCATTACATTCCGTAAGTGTGGCTGGTTACTCTTTGAAGTAGTTCCACTTAGAGCTACAGGAAGTAATTGAGTAGCCAGGGGAAACCGGTGGTACAAAAATTTTCTCTTAGCTTCTTATGACGGTTCATTTTTCAAGGAGCTTCAAGTCAGCAATCAAGCAACTCAATTAGATTGACTAACAATAAAAATTCCTACAAGTCAGAACGCTGCGAGGCTCAGGCTACAGGAAGGAAGCTGGAATACCTTGACTGAGAACCTACTCGCACGTCGCTTATACCATTTACTTAACAGATTTATTTGGCATTCCCCTTATTGCCAATATTGTCGAGCATCTCAAAACAGGCATCGAACTGGACATTAACATAAGTAAAGTTATGCACTGAATACTTGAAGACAGTTGAACGCGTCGACTAAAACACAACCCTCTCAGTTCGGACAACAGATCGAACAGACAGACCACGTTGGGTAGGCTACCATGATGATGATATTCGGCCGAAACGGGTCCACACACAATCGAATTCTCTCATCCCAAAACGATTTAGATTGGAGCGCAAAATTACACCAACTCCCAGTGACCAACTTAAGATTATCCTAGCTGCTGTAGAAGATACATGCTCGAAATCTATCTCCAACCGTACAGGGATCAATCGCCATTTTAACCCACTGGGTACCGCAGTGCTTTCGCGCTGACTGGCGCTTGGGCCCAGCATTTTCTTCAGAATCGACGCACCAACGTGACGGGCGGCGTACAGCACAGCACGTACTCATAGCGATATTTTGAGAGAACCGCAAAGTATGTGCTGGTTCTAAATTTATGCGAACTCTAGCTTGATCTGGACCAAACGCAGGCACGCAAAGGCCCACCATGTGCAGCACGCGGTACACTAATGGGTTAACTATTTTGACCAATAACTTTCCAAAAGTTGTTGGTCAAAATAATTAAGATTGCTTAGTTTCTGTTTGTCCTATTTTTCTCTCACACCAATTCTTCCGATTACAAAAAAAAGCAAGAATTCAAACCATAAAGTGTGACCATGGAGTAAGTAGTTAGGATGAACATCGAACCTTCGATGTGATTGATGTGACTTCCACAGCGCTGCTCTCTACGTAATCACCGCCGTTTGCCCATGGTTTTTTGTAACTCATTTCGTTTTTCTTTGGCGAACATTAGCGATGAGAGCTAGGCCGAGGTCACTCATCACTAATCGAACCAGATGCGATATTTGTAGGCATGCAACTTTTCAAAGACGGTGCCTATTTTTGCAAGACACAAGGATTAGTTGAGTGGTAGGTGAAATAACTGGTGCCAGACTGCGTGGCCGACTCACGTCCGCTCATCCGTTCAGTGAACATAGGTCAATTCTATTCAATGAACGTTTGCAAAACGACTCGCTAATTCGACCCGTTTTTGACAAAACCAGCCTCGAAGTCTGGAGTCATGCTCGTTGCAGGAGGCAGTTGTAGGTTTAGAGTCTTCCCAAAGTCTGCTGTAAGGTTTCCTTCCCAATCAGGTTCACCTTCGTTCAAATACAAAACGGAAAGGCTACTAGTCCCGGTTACAATCTGACAAGAAAAAATTCTTGAAATCATTCACCGAACAGTTACAGCGCAATCGGAAAAATCATGATCGTTTGCGTGGGTGGATCAGAACGTTCCCCCGGTCACAGCTTATGCAAATAAAAAGTATTGTGTAAAGTCGTACGAAAGGATAAGGGTATAAGGGTACTGTAATACCGCAGAAAGGCCGACATAGGGTCATTCAAGACAACTGTTTTGGCATGTAATATGGTATAGAAACCAGCCGAATGGAACATAAAGCATTCCGGTACGGCTATTGTCACCATCGTAACGTCACGCTATCACTATATTCACGCAACCAGTCGTGATTTAAATGCAACAAACTCATCCCAATGCCGCCAATCTCATTTACATAGTGATGAACGACCACCCGGCATCGAGGCAAAAAACTCGTCTTTGTGGGCATGATCGTCAATCTGCACTACAGCTGGCCCAAACTAAAGGAAATACGAAATTAATTGCTTGGACGAGCACAATAAAAACATGTATCACGCATTTAAGGATATAGAAAACCGCACGGAAAAGCCGCACCTTTTTTTTCCAATCCAGCTGGTTTAGTTTGGCAGTCGGCTAGCTAGTCGCGGCCAGTTCTTACGTCAGTATAACTAGCCACGCATGAATAATACTACTCTATTCAGTATTTCATACATCTAAAAACCCTACTACCATTCTGTAGAATAGCTTTTGTGCTCAAGAATAAGATCTGAAAATGTGAACATCAGCAGTAATGTAGACAAAAAGAAAGAAGATACTGGAATAACAGTAACGCAAGTGAAGGTTAAAGGTGAAAATGACTCACCGGATCTTCTTCGAACTCTTTTTACACCCCCAACAATGACTACAGATTACTCATCACTTTAGGAAACAATACAGGAAAGGTAACGATAGAATGGCAGCAGGCTCTACCTCTCTAAGTTTTTTTTTTGCACCAGAGCATGAGTGAACCATCAAGGAAGCTTACACAATGAGCTAATTGATGAGATTAAGATCATTTTCTCTTCAAAAATACTTGAACTTTGTACCAACTATCGATTGTTTCGCGTCCTTTCCGAACAATAAGCGTTGTTACTAGACTGAAGCCCACTAATTAGCTCATTATCACATTGAACAAAAAAAAAAAGAAAAGTAAAGGTTAACTGCCTCTGCAGTAGGACTCATGACACCTTGGCTCGGCTGTTCTCAACAATTCCCTTGTACTCAAACACTCCTTCAGACTAAGAATTTTCACTCAGACCCTTCGCGGGAATCCTGAAGCGTCCTCTTCTCTGAATGAGAAACCTGAAGATGCACAATACAAGTAATCATGAAGGCGTAAAAAGCAATATTATGGCAATTACAGCGGTTCCTAAGAACATAATGTGAATATAAAAAGGGTACAACGAAGAAAGCGCTATGAAAATGCAATGGAATTCTAATTAATGGCCACTGACAACCAAAAAAGATCGCATTACCTTGTCTGAAACAAGGAACAGTCTGTTGTTGTCGTTCCATTACTTCGCATAACCAAGAAGGAAAGGTGTACATGAGAAGGGTGTCTGGTGAAGGAATAACTACAAGAAATCAAAAGGTCCCACGTCTTATCGGCAGGGTCAAAGGAGGAAAATGGTTGTGGGCGGGCATAAGATGTAAAACATGCGAGAAAGTTTACGGTAGAGATTTAGTATAAGTAGTGAGCGACTGAATTAAAAACCCTCCAAAAAGTTTCAAATGTTTAGCACTACGGCTTGGATGGGCTATTATTCAGGATTGTCCGTTTGCTGACACGAAAAGAATGGGCAGTTTGTAATATGGCTTTGATGGCACAGATCAGATAACGGAATTAAGCTCGTAGGATTGCCTTGATGGAATAGCCCTCAGTATCTTTGTGAGGATAATGTCATGATTCTCTAGAAGCCTATCAATAGGACTGGTTCTGAGTCCAGAACGAGAGGTTGAGGTTTCTCTCACTGATTGTATGCCGAACTTATAAAAAACACAATAAAACATCATAATCTAGTGACGATATTGCCAGCTGTACGGCACGATTTTATCGTAGCAGGCTACGAAGCACCCTACCAAGTCCGCACCCGCTCGAAACACTTGCACCCCACAGAATCCCAAAGTTCTTTGCGAACAGGTCGATTTTTGAATGGTCGGAAAAGAATTTTGTCAAACACAGGTTCTCATTTTCAATGCAAAATCAATCAGATCAGACTTAAATCGGCAGTCCGTCTTCCCATTTTCGATCCGATTCACATTCGTGAAAACAGCACTTTGTGATTGCTATGGCACGAGCAAGAACATGACGCAAACCTGCTGACCTTCACGAAAGAGAAAAAAAGTGGTTTCCAAAAATTTATCGATTGTACTCCAATCGCCTTTCTGATTTCCAATTCAGTTGTAATTCGAAAACGCTCTATTGTTATGATCCCCTTACGGCGCTGCCCTCAGCTTAGATCCATACATCGAGCACAATGTGATCGCAGTCAGGATTTCGTGGTGTTATGCTAACCGACGCACTGGACAGCCTACCAAGTGGGCGGGGCATCGTCAAGGGCGGTGAGGCGAATCGACGACGTATTCAAGTTACGACAGTATCCGGATTCTGCCGAATAAAAGCTGTCGCCGTGTTTCAGATTCGTCCACTCGACGCCTTCAGTTGCCACTCGTCACTAATGCTCGCTCAGCAAATTCAACTCGTGAGCTACTGTCCCTCTAATCTAACTACAGACCACTGACAGCGAGCCTATCGTCCCTTAGTAACGACATCTTCGTTTCAGATTCTGCTCCTCATTTGCCTTTTCCTTCTAGTCCTCCCGTCATTGGCTTGCTTCGGAGGAGGAGGTGGTGGCGGAGGATGCTGCGGCGGAATGTCAGCATGTCCAAGTCCATGCGGATAATTAAGTGGGTGTCTTTTATTTCAAACACCGCTGATCATTCGTCAGCACTAAGATTAACATGTAACATGTTCTGCTCCATGACCTTTTACTCGTTTTTCCTCAAACCTTTACTAGTTTAGTAGCTCACTTGAGAATCCCTAGTAATGCCGTAATAGTAATGCTTCTTTACATTGGTTCCCCATCTTACTTATTTCGTCAAGAATTCCACGTTAAGGGAAAGGAGAAAGGTGGATTGCGATAACCACATCATATTACCATACTTCAAGCTATCTGCCATGCTGTTGTAATACTGTGAAAAGAACCTTCTTTAAGAGCTCTCAAATTCTTAAAGAGGGAAGGGAAAAAGTTACGGTTCGCAACTGCGCTTATACTACAGGATACATCCGCTCGAGCTGCTCTGGCATTTGCACGATCGCGACGTGACTGATAAGGTCAATGTGCATACGCTACGTCACAAAGATAAATTGCTCGTTCGCTCTTTTTGATGAAAAAAAAGACCGTAATTCGTTAATATTGCCATTTGGAGAATTCAGAGACTACGTGCGCATCTCTGCAATTTTTCTATCTCTGGGAAGCCCTTCAAGGTCACAATCACCGCCAACATTCTGCCACCCTATCCGCCAGTAGTTCTAGTCAATGAAAAGCCAATTCTATAGCTTACTTAAGCTTATGTAAAGATTCTGTACTTTTAGGTACTTCGATATCGATTCCAGCTCTTCGTAAACTATCTACTCGTCAAGCGATCCGTGTTACATGAACTGCCCAATTCAAATAAAGTATTTCTGGTATTTTTATCGTGCCCCAATAAACTTTCAACATATTGAGTGACTCACAAGCCAGCAACCTTTTTTACTAGTCGAAACTCTAGAAAGAGTGCTGATCACCCGCAACGAATTGAAGGCGTCTCTGAATAAGAGCAATGACAAGGCTCACAAAGACCCACACAAAAACTTGATCCTATAAAAACTGTACCCTAAGTCACAGACAGATTCATACCAACAGATCGGCTCCGGCACTGCTCATGTGATACGCGATCAAAGTGCAAATTGTTTATATGTAATCTTCATAGGCAACAAAGACAGAACAATAAACTGAGTATCAAAACAATGCTACATCGTTAGACTCATGATCGCGTTCACAATGTCATTGTCGGCAGATCGCAAGGCTCTAATCGCTTTGTTGCGGGAGGTATTTGCCTGGGACATGACCAGCTCTATATCCTTTTCCTCGATACCGGTTGCATCTTCCTGTAAGCAACCATATTTTCAGAATCCACCCTTCCATCAACTCTTTCGAGCATGCTCATGCAAATATAATAAGAAAACGTGCCTCAGTGCCGTCATCCTCATCCTCTTGAACAGTGGCCAACGGAACAGGAGTGTCCTCGCTGGGCTTAATTCTGTCAATGGCAGTTAATTGTTGGTGTTGGGACAGATCTTCAATCTTGGCCTCTCCGAATACAATGTACGTATCAGAGCCAGGGCTCTTGTAGACGTCTGGCTTGTTGATGACGAACAAAATGTTTTTCGACTTACGAATGCACACTCTTGAGACACCAGTCACCGGTTTCAAGCCCAACTTTGAGAAGAGCTTGCGAGCCTAAAAAGACAAGGTTACGCTTAATGTTTAATCAAGTTCCTTTCGTTAATCAAAGATCGAATCAGCGCATGGTCGATGATAAAACAACGCTTCAACATGCTTTTAACGATAATGTTGTAGTATTCCTATAGCCTTAAAAGTCTAGTCAACTTCCGAGAACGTTTCATATGTTCTCTGGACTAACTAATGAACGATTCAGACTTGATAAACCAGAGAACGTCTGCACATGCAAAACAAACTGTCTCCAACAAATGAATTAATCACAAGATCTGCTCACAAGTAGACGAACCAGTTATAAAAGGTTAACTGCTAAGTAGCTCTCAATAAACCTGTATGCATCATAAAGCGATGGATGGCTCGAAAAAGCCACCTCGCAAATGCACACAAATTAGAAATTACCTTCTTCTCAGAGCGGCTTTGTTTCACTTGCTTATCCATTTGATCTCCAAGTCCAGCCGCCTCCGCCACTTTCTTCTGCTCCTCCGTCAGCTCACCATCTAGACCAGGTGCGTCATCATCAGAATCATCAGATCCATCTTCGACTACCACCTTAATCGAAAATTATACACACTGCATCAGGGAAACAAAGTTTTTAAGAATTCCAAAAAAAAGCATTACCATCTAATACCCACCTTCTCCATCTCCTCCTTCTTCGCTGCGTCTACTTCCACCTTCGCGACCATACTGACAAACTAACCCTCAAAGATAAAGAAAACTTCACAAGCAAGGCATTATTGCTGTGGAAGACATGGTAGCTATTAACGGCAATATGATCACGGTATCAAACATCCGAGCATCACCATAATAACAACACCTCTACTATCAATCTTTATTGTCTATACACATGAAGGTTTACTCATTTATTAGTGTTCTCTGCAATGACCAGTGACAGAGATAGAGCAAGTGAAGAAAATCTTGTATACAAACTGACTATTATGTGAAATAAAACCATACACCTTTAAGTAGAAAACTGCATCCTACAATGAAACAAACATGTATTCGACTTGTTCACAACCTTTAAAGGAACTCACGACGACTATATGGTGTGCTATCAAGGAGGTTAAAAACAATGAAAGTAGGAAAGAAAAACTATGTGCAGTATTAGAAACTGTAAACTATAGCTTTGTTATCACAGATAAGTCGATAATCACAATATCACATTACTCATTCCCGAAACCTTCTGTCATTTCAATTGCCATGTTCAGCTTTTCAGACAACTGCTCATAACTCCTATACGGTGGCAAATCGAGACGATTAAAACAAGTATGCGATCGTGGAAGCCAGTTCTCTTTACCGACTCGCTCAATACAGAACAACTGCGGCCCAGTGCTACCCATTAACTCTGAGAAACCACCGACTGGCACACGACATGTGCCAGTGACAAACTGCAAAAGTCGTGCACGCTTCTCCTGGTCAAGATTTCTGACCCACTGCCAGAACCAAACAACTTGCTTGCTTTGCGGCGCATAGTGACGATATACTGTGTTCCGCTGCCAGTCATCGACATCGACATCCTGCATACCGCACAGCAACAGCTCCAATTCCCTCTCATCAAAGTACTGCAACCACTCAAGGGGGAATACCGAATTGAAGCCGGTGAAAAAAGCCTTCGTCTGCTGTTCCACGCCTCTATTAAAACGCCACTCTACCAGAAGCGAAATGTACTCAAGCTTGTTCGCTTCGGTCACAGCAATATCCGTTCCACCTGGCTTCAGCTCATGAGTTTTCAACTCGCCAAGCAGCTCATAATCCGCAACAAAATACAGCTCCATTTGGCACTCATCGATATTATTGTCTTTGATCCACATCACTGAATTATAAAACTCCGTGTCAACCTGCTCAATATCTTTCAAGGCGATTTTCTTGCTGAGCATCTTTTTGTAGAACGGCATGGTGAAGCCTGAGTAGATGAACTTGCCATGGAAAAGCGCCTGAAAATTATCACTTTAGTGGAACACATCACACCGGTCAGAACAAACTAAAAGAGCTTCACTGTAAGTAAAACGCCCAAACCAAGCATTGAGAGAATAAACTTAAAATGGAACTCCGATTCATTTGACGATTCAAAATAAAACATGAAGTTTCGAAGGTTTTTCAAATAAGAGCTTGCTCTTAGTCACGAGATCAATCTGCACTGTTTACGACTGGTGAATATTGTGAACTCGGCGCTGAGCCTCTATACCAAAACTAATAAAAACCATATACAGAAGCTATGTTCTGCTTAAGTTCACTTATCAGGGGAACGATCAAATCATTTTGCTCCAGCATACCGTAGCTTTGGAAAAGCTGAGCAAAATTTCTCGGAATCAGATCACAAACTAATTGCCTGAAATTGGCTTCACATTGACTACTACTTTACCATAAATTCTTGAGCAAATAAGTTTTGCACCAAGCTTGACCCACGGAGAAAGTAAAGTCACTATCAAGATGACTAAAAACAGTTGAGCGGTAATTTTTGGGCGCCTCTTTCTGTTCTCCTACTGCTCACATTGTTTCTTGATAAGCCACAGGGAAAAGTAGCAAACTAAGAGAAAAAAGTTTACTTTGTAACCAGGTCAGCCCTTCTCCACCTTTGTTTCAATTCCGCACACAATAGGATTTCTTTGATAAATCGCTAACCAGTAAAAATCTTGCGTAGCAGAACAACCAAACTTACCATAGCGATGAACCTTCCTATGTATTCGAAATATTTCAAATGATCGGGATTAACAAATGAAGCCGGGTTGATTTGAAGGCTATAGTTGCTGTTGCCAGCGTACATAAACAGGCAGTACATCGGATTCAAAACTTCATGCGATAGCAGGAAAAACCACTCTCTGCAAAATAGATACAATTGATATTTATGTGGCTCCATGAAGTAGGATGAGGAACAAAGATACCTAGCAACTCCTCCATAATCCAATCCTTCCTCTCCTCTAAACTGTATGTACAGTCTGCGTCTCAAATCAACAGCATTTTTACGCATAATTTCTTGATATGAATCCTCGAAAACATTGGTGCGAGATACTGTTATCTTCACATGGTTCGGTACACTATTGGACTGGAAAAAAGCAAATGCAGCAGCTTCATGGACAAACAAAATGTGTACGACTCACCAAGCACAAATAGCGAAACTGAGCGATTTTCCACCGAAATGTTCTTTCATATGACATCGATACTCCAAACACACCCATCGGCCCAACAGGTTTTCCGGTACGTGGATCATTGTAGGTTGTGGTTTTAGTGGAATGATCAATGAAAAACGGTACACCTTGCTCGGTGAAACGCATCTCCCATCCATCGGGGAGGGGTTGATCCGATACTCTGCAAGAAATGAGTTTCAGAAGGAAAAGCTTCTTAAACCCTTAGGTTTGAACGAAGTTATGTGTCGCAATCTCCACAACTTAGTAACTGCGCTACACATTGCTCCAATAGCCTCACTGCCTATCGATCCGTCCTCATAACGGATTAGCGTGTGCCGTCGTAATTGCTAGTTTTCCAAAGCTTAGAGATAATGCATTTGGACATATTCGAAAGAATCACGAGGAATTTTACCAAAGGAATCACGCTATCCGATTATGCGGGCTCGAAGGACGAGCGAATTAAGAAGATCCCAACTGATGTGTGAAAAACTAACCCTTGAGTCCGAGGATCCTCCCACTGAGTCGTTCTATTCACGTGATTTACGAAGTAAACTCTCCTTGTTTTAGGATCTTCCCGTTTTTCCCAACCATCCGGCAATGGTCCAAGAGGATCGTCACTGGCTGTTAAGGAATTGGCCTGGAAACGCCCCGAGTAAATAGTATTCAAATGATTTAATTCAGAATACATATCACCAGAAGGGAAACTACCTGAAGCAAGAAACGCTGTTCCCACTGATGCATTGCCTGATCCCTTCCCGATTGCCACTGCTCATGAGCTTCGATCATGTCCGCCGTCGGCCTCTGCCATGTTGTTGTTCGAGTGTTATGATCAACATAATACACCTAAAACAATCAAATAAGATGAAAGAAAGCACTGACCCAATATAACCTAAAAATCCTGCCCTGAGCCTCCCCAATATTCTCTTTCAGCTCACATCAAAAAATTCCCATAGTACAACTTTGAGTCAAATGTAATGTTACAGCATCAAATGGCCTGTGCTTCACACTTTTCCCCATACTCATTGCGGTGGCGCTAGTGTCGGCGTAACATCTGAATACATTGTAGTGGTAGTAACAACACATTTTTCCAGTAGCTACAGAGGGGGAAAACAAGCTGACGACATAGATAAATCGATAATTCGTCCAACCATTCACGAAGCAGGCCTACTTTCGATAAAGTACACTGATGCACAAAAGACGCTGTACTGCTATCACTGAAGAATTGATGACCGCTATAGAATGCATTGCAAGTATATTCCTTTTAAACGCAACGTATTAAAAGGACAAAAGGGTTGAGTTCGAGCCGTGAGCTTATCTTCACTGAAAAATGATAATATTAGGTCATCTCATTCAAAAGTTCGCAGACATCCAGAGGGATGGCGGGATTATGAAGAAGGCTGTCACCATCCACAGTGTTTTGATCAGAAGCGAGGACCGTCAGCTACGACATTGCCCGATTTCGACATCATGGCTGCAGCAGAAGATATTGACAATTTGAAAGGAAGTATTACCGAACAGGATCAACGCGAAATTATCAAATGGGGCGCTATACAAGGAGAATGCGAAGCTCAAATTCATCGTGAGCACAATCAACAAATGGACGGGACGGAGTTCTTCAAGCGTAATGTGCAGAAATGGGTGAGAATGTTCAAAGATGGAAGAACGGAGACAAGAGAAGGCCGAGGTGGTGCTGACAATGTTCACTCCGCACACGAAGAACGAGTAGCTGAACTCAAGCGTCGCATGGCTGAGCGCAGAGACTGCACCATTGCCGAACTTGCCCGCGAGACCGGCATTCCTGCTACTACCGTTGGCCGAGTTGTGTCCAAAGAATTGAAGATGGTCAAGAAGATGTGTGTATGGGTACCTCATTTACTTACAGAAGCGCAGGTCCAAAACCGGATTGATGCCTGTAGAAACAATCTTCTCCGCCACTGACGTCACCCACGACTCACGAAACGAAAGTTGGCTATAGATGAAACATGGGTGGGTTTTACACTGAGCCCGAAAGTCACAAGCGTCGGGTTTGGATGGACGCCGATGAGGAACCGCCCGAATTGGTTCATAAAGAGTCACGTGGTTCCAAGTGGATGCTCATCATGGCAATGGATTTCTGAGGCGTGGCGTTCTGGCGACTTTGTACTGAAAAAATGACCGTCACTTCTGAAGTGTATTGCCAGTTTCTCGACGACAATACCGACAATTGGATGGCAGCACACAACTTCAAGAGGGCAATTATCGCGCATTGACAATGCCAAGCCCCACCCATCTCGAATTGCGCAGCAGTTTTTTGAAGAAAAGAATATTGAAACCTAGATTCAACCGCCCTATTCTCCCGAGCTCCAGCCGTGCGACTTCAACCGGT
Source organism: Haemonchus contortus (assembly GCA_000469685.2). Taxonomy (NCBI): domain Eukaryota; kingdom Metazoa; phylum Nematoda; class Chromadorea; order Rhabditida; family Trichostrongylidae; genus Haemonchus; species Haemonchus contortus. Next base: position 40,780,886 of record LS997562.1, read on the forward strand.
TCGGTCAAATGAAGGTACGTCGCAGTGGCAAACGCTTTGACAACTGGTCGATCGCCGAAATGGACGTCAACAGCATTTTATCTGCACATGTTGAAGGAAAGAAGCTACTTGGTGTCCAGGTGCTATCTGGACGCCGGGCGAGGGTCGTCAACAATGATGGAGCCTACCCGACAGAACACTAGAATATTAGCTTTTTATCTTGTTTGCTGTTCATTTTATACGAATAAAAGCTTGCGAACTTTTGAATGAGATGACCTAATATTATCCTCTGCAGGCTGTTCAATGATGAGAAATTCACCATCTAATGACAATGCAACTTGCAAAAGACAACCCAATCCCAATCTTGTACTTCACATTTTAAATATTCCACTTATCTATGAGAGTGTTTGAAGCAAAGCACTTTCATAATTGCGCCTTTAGATTCCTTACTCGAGTGTAAACCATGAATTCAAACATAGATTCTCTGTTGTTCTCTTTCTCATGTAAACTCATGCTAAAATTCGATCAATACTTCCTAAACTTTTTCATAGATTTCTTATAACATCCCTTCAAGGTGCCAACTTATTTGCCTAAAAATTATAAGCCTAAACTACGCATAAGCTATCACTGAAGCGACAAAGCGACACTCGTCCGTGAAGTATAAGAAGCAACCATGCTTCGGAATTTCTTAATTTTCCTCTAAGTTTTCTAGAACTA